>CM066916.1:22937183-24295335 GCA_033964015.1 Scolanthus callimorphus | reverse complement strand
GTGGTGGTAGCCGGACGGTAGGCGCGCCCTTGCTCCGCGAGAAAATTTGCTAATGAGTGCATTTCCTTATATTCCACTAATGATGCCAGTGAGGTTAATATTGTCCCAAATTTAAAAATAAATCCCATAAAAAGTCTATAAGCGCAAGATATCCCTTACTGGAGTTGATCCGCGTAAGAACGTTAGAGATGCAATAAAGCGAGCCTTTTGTTTCCGGTTGACCAGAATCAATTGGATTCATTATATACTCCATTATTTTTACGTTGATTTGCACCTATCCCTTCCTAACATGCAGGTACTAACAGGAGAATACCGGAGCCACAAGCCCTATCTTATCTTGCTTTTTTAATCCCACATTTTAGCCCTAAGTCTCGTAAAATAAATCGAGAAGACGCTTACAAAAATATAATATTATTATAATTTATTTCTTTGTAAGATATTTCAGTCGGCAGTACCGGACCCTTTTTGAAGCTATTTGCCACTGCAAATCGCTTCTTAGACATCGCCCTTGGACTATGTATCTTCGCGGGAATTGTCCAGCTTGTACTCCATGTTGCTCCCGTTTTCTACGTTATTATACTTCAGTTGCACTAAATCACGATATTTCTGTTACCGACAAATACGTATTCTAAAGTAGTAAAACGTCACAATATTAAGTTGCCACTGAGATGCGCAATATGTTTTCTTGCTACAAGAGATCAAGCCGGAGTGCTTGAAAATAACACCTTTCCTCAGTTTTAATGTGCTGCATATTTCAACGTAGTTGATGTTTTTGTTACATTAACCTAATATGACGAGGTGGATGTTTCCGTGTTTTTCGCGATCGAGTCATCGAGCGTGAATTCAGCAATGAGGAGGTTTATGCCGAGACCCCCGACTGTTTCGGTGCTCTCAGACCACCAACTACAGGATACCAAATGTATCAAGACAAAGAAACTGTGAAGGTATTATAAGGGCATTAAAGGATAGCTGTCGAGAGTGCTAACTGATATATCGCCATACTTCGCAGCACAAAAGCCGTATAAACCTAATATACATCTTGTTTTCAAGTTATAACTATTTGGCATGGTATGTCAGCGCAAAAGTTTTGACCAAAATATAGCATCTAAAGTTAGCATACATGCAAGCTAATGCCCCAGTATGAAGCGACCACTATAATTGCATTTTCGCATAAACTTTTAAAGTATTACTTTGGTATGTCAGCGCAAAGTATTGACCAAATATAGCATCCCCCGGGGACTCGGGGAGGGGGACCCATATTTTTAGACGGTGGTGCTCGTCCTATCCCTTAGGGTATAAAATTGACATACGTGCTATCTCTAAGGGGTGTCTAAAAGCAGCCCTATCCCTTAAGGTAGTCTCAGAACAATCCTTCCCCAGAAATATATTGGTGCTGACACCAGAACCGATATTTACAAAGGAAACTTGGATGAAAACCCTAAAAGACACCAATTCACTTTATTTGTTTTGACCTACCAACTTTGCTATCTTTTAGGGGTAAATTCGGCGGTCGCCATGCCAAATTTTCTTTTTTTTAGGGGTAAATTTTGTTGTTGGCCACGCCCCCCCCCCCCCCCCCCCCCCCCCCCGGGATAGCATCTGAAATAGGCATACAGGCAAGTTAATGCCCCAGTATGAAGCGACAAGGATTCATCATTTCTCTCATGTCACGTCCTTAGCTTTCCCGCCACTATGCTCTATCTATTGTGGTAGGGAAGGCAGTTTGAGTCACTGGAATACTTACTTGGGAGTAGCAACCTTACCGTACCACACATTGTTTACAATGAAATGTTTTACACATTTCAGGCTCATTCCGCCTGTTGTACGTAGTGTCGGTATTAATATTGGAGCGAACCCTCGTGGACTAGTGAGAAATGCCGCCACAATCCCGTACCGCCATTTATTACTGATCGAAATTCTGCAACCCTATCCTGGTTTTCACTGACAGATGCGGGGCAGTAGGCACACCTCTGCTGATTCGTACTACCCGCTTAGTGTGTTGTTGACAGATCTCAATGAAAGATATACTCATTAAATGTGACGTCATACGAGCGACCTAAAGCTCCTCGTCAAAATTGACAAGGGACTGTCACTAAAAGTACAAGACACAGATAAATATGAATAAACGGATGAAATGGGATGAAGGGGAAAAAACCTTACGGTGAGAAATGAGAAATAGTCCAGTACATCTATCGAAAAAATGGGTGAACCTAGAACTAATTGCAACAGAAGGTCTCTCGACGGTTTTCGACACAGAATTCTATGCTGAATAACATATCAAAAGTCCTATTTAGTCCCAGTGGTGGAAAGTGGTGAAATTTAGATTTTAGAGACAGTGCTCGAAATCTTGAATGGCCGCCATCTTGTCGTCACAGGGTAAAGCCCGCGAGTAACAAAAGTAGAAAATAAACATTAGAACACTTCCATATTGATCTTTTTCAGGTCTAATTATCTTAGTATGAATATTTAACACCTGTTTAACAACATAACATTGTATTTCTTGGTATTTTGAGCAAAAAATGGAGTTCGACAGAAAGCGTATGCAATCTAAGCCGATGAACTCACATCGCTTAATCAAGAAGTCACATAATTTTTCATTTATTTAAGGAACAGGTCAAATTAGGGATTTCTTTACTTTACTTTGCGTTATTTAGAGTAGTTTTCCTATAATTCGACTCTTTATCAAGCTACTGTGACTTCGACTGGGTCGTAAATTTACACTTGAATGAATCAGCAATCAGATTTAGGCAGTCTCATGGAAAGGAGGGTCTTTAGGAAAAGTGGAATCACCTTAAGATCTGATTACGAGCCGCCAGCTCCTATTTCTGATAGCAGTGAACTACATATTTTTCCAGCTAAAGGTGTTTGACTATATTTTTATCTCATATTGGTATATCTCATATTTTGCACATTTAGAGTCTTTCGAAAACTAATTCTAATTAGACTACACGCATCAGTTTAAAATGCTCCGCTCGCGATCTATAAAATTGTAAAATATTTTCTCGAAATAGACCTAGAACTAATTGCAACAGAAGGTCTCTCTTCACAATTCAATAGCAATTACCATAATAAACAACATACTAAAAGTCCTACTGCATCCGTGCGGTGGAACGCCTCCAAATTTAACAGTTTAGAATATGACTCTTCTCCTTTAGCAAGGAAACGAGGCTGTAACCGGAAGTTGAGCTATTTCGCTGGAAACCGAGCAATTTTTTATCTGATCTCAAACAAATAGATATTTTGTTTCTTCTTTAACATTCTTCGAATATATGTGACTCTTTTTGAGTATTTTCTTCCTGAGACTAGTCGTTTGCTTAGGAAGATTTAAGGGGCGAGATACGCGCATTAGGTCAAAATCGGAAGGGATACGCATATAAAATAGGATTTTTATTTTCGTTGATATTGGCTTGCGTCCTGCGCTTGCGTCATGTGCTTGCGTTCCAGTGAGTACCGTTTTTTACTGCCGACCGCAAAATATCACGCAAGCCGAAAAGGAAATCCCTAGTCCCAAAGTCAGGCGTCAGTCGCTGGCCCGCAATATTGAAAGCACTTTCAGTTTTGATACAGAGTTAATTTGGATATTGCTAAAAAGAAGCGCCAAAATGCTATCGAGGTTCTCTCGAATCTGATACTGTTATGTGGATAGGTGTTGTGAGGGGGGATTCATGGGTGGCGGTAGTGAGGGCGAGGTTGCTGCACGTGCTCGACTTGCCAGCCGCGGTGTATAGATTCGGTGTGCCCTAGGGTAGGGTATACAATTTTGACCGTAGGTCTACGGTAGGGTATAAAAAACGAGAATTTTTGGTATCTGATAGGGTAAAGTTTTTGAGACCTTGGCGGCACACCCCTACCGAAAAGTCAGTGTAGTACCATCCCGGGTGCGTGTGTAGTTTACACTACACGACTGATGATAGAGCAGATTTCGTAAAACTGTGAAAAGTACCGCGCCGCGACCGTGTCCGTATCGCGACTACGCGGTGTCGTTCTGTGTCTACAGCAAGTCAGGTTCTGTACCGCCACCGCGACAGTGCCGCGCCGTGTCTTTTCACAGCCATACGAAATCTGCACACCGAATCTATACACCGCGGCTGGCAAGTCGAGCACGTGCAGCAACCTCGCCCTCACTACCGCCACCCATGAATCCCCCCTCACAACACCTATCCACATAACAGTATCAGATTCGAGAGAACCTCGATAGCATTTTGGCGCTTCTTTTTAGCAATATCCAAATTAACTCTGTATCAAAACTGAAAGTGCTTTCAATATTGCGGGCCAGCGACTGATGCCTGACTTTGGGACTAGGGATTTCCTTTTCGGCTTGCGTGATATTTTGCGGTCGGCAGTAAAAAACGGTACTCACTGGAACGCAAGCACATGACGCAAGCGCAGGACGCAAGCCAATATCAACGAAAATAAAAACTCCTATTTTATATGCGTATCCCTTCCGATTTTGACCTAATGCGCGTATCTCGCCCCTTAAATCTTCCTAAGCAAACGACTAGTCTCAAGAAGAAAATACTCAAAAAGAGTCACATATATTCGAAGAATGTTAAGAAGAAACAAAATATCTATTTGTTTGAGATCAGATAAAAAAATTGCTCGGTTTCCAGCGAAATAGCTCAACTTCCGGTTACAGCCTCGTTTCCTTGCTAAAGGAGAAGAGTCATATTCTAAACTGTTAAATTTGGAGGCGTTCCACCGCACGGATGCAGTAGGACTTTTAGTATGTTGTTTATTATGGTAATTGCTATTGAATTGTGAAGAGAGACCTTCTGTTGCAATTAGTTCTAGGTCTATCCGTAAATGTACTGGACTAAAAGACCAAGTCCCAGAAATGAGTCCCGCGATCGAAGTCTAGACTTAAAAAAGCGTTTAACAAGAACTCTTGGTTTAAGTAAATAAAATGATCCGCTGGATAACGTGATCTCTTCGATAGCTCAGTTGCATAATCTTTTCGCTCTGTAAACTCAAGGTCCGGGGTTCGAGTGCTGGGAAGTGAAGGCTTGTTTTTTTTTTTGCGTTTTTCTAAAAGGCAAGCATTTCTTGTGCTTTATTACCGGAAGTGCGTGATTTTTTATTCCCAAATCGATAGGGGGAAAGGTAGAACTACTTAGACAATAAGGTTGCCACTGAGCAGTATGCACAACATTTTCTGAAATTTATTGCCCGCTACAACGCCCGTCACGCCCGCCACGGCGCCCGTCACGCCGGCACAACGCCCGTCACACCCGCTACAACGCCCGTAGCGCCCGCAAGGACGCCCGTCAACGCCCGCTACAGCGTCCGTCAAATACTAAAAAAGCATTTTTTCTAATGTCCCTTTGTTTGCCCTTCCTCCTTACTGAATAAAAATCCTCCTCCTCCTTTTAGAATGGTCCTCCTCCTCCCTCTCCTCCTCTTCTCAGAATAACCCTCCTCCTCCTCTTCTTCAGGACCGTTTTAGAATCCTTTACGGAGGGACATTTATGACCACAGGGTAACCAAGGGGCAACCACAGGGTAACCAATGGATAACCACTGGTGTTGAGCGAATGAGTGTCGACGCTTCGCTGCGATTTAGCCTCGTTTTCATGTTTTGACCCCAAAATCACTACGATTTCGCATTCGTCAAACCCCAATTTTCCTTTTAATTGTCCTTTTTGTCCCCGTTTTTTTTTTCCTCTTGTATAAATTACATGTCACGTTGTGTGTTGCATACATTGTCTTTTTTTCTATGCGCGCTATATGTAAATAAAATTGGTAAAGGATATGGGGCCGCTCGTGTTGGAGGGCTATACATTTATTAAAAGTTGTGTTGTCTTAGAAGAGACATTGATAGAATTGATCATTTTCGTGCATTTGTATTTTTCATAGCTAAAAAAGGAAAGATGTAATGTATAATAAAGAGAAATCATAAAAAAAGAGTCACGGGAGCTGCTTATATTGACTCTGAGAACAATAGAAGCCGCGTGGCAGAGACAAAAGAAACCGCAGCCACGTGTTGAACACTAATTCAACAAACTTAATGTATCTCCCTCACTTTTAAACAAAGGAACACCTGTGTCAACAATAAACCACAAAGCTCATTAATTCCGCGTGGGAACGCTCATTAATTCCGCCGCAATAAAGAACAAAGGAACACCTGTGTCAACAATAAACCGCAACCTCATTATGTATTCCGCCTCACTTTTAAACAAAGGAACACCTGTGTCAACAATCAACCGCAAGCTCATTAATTCCGCGTGGTGGCGCTCCTCAGCTCCTGTAAGGCATGGCTCTCAAAGGTGGTGGCCCAAAACCTTAGGGGTGGTCTATCTTGAGTACATTTCACAATTTCATTACTAAACTTTACTCATGTTATGGGGCACCAAGGAATAGATAGATTTGAGTGTTGTCTCCATGGCAACATGGAATGCGACCTTTGAACTCTGTGTTATAAGATTTTCCAAAACCGTCTCTGAAAACGGGGAAAAGCTAGATTTTCCAAGCATGTCTAAACGAAAACCTATTCAACTAAGAGCAAGTGTTACAAATCCAACTGGAAATCATGTACACCAATTTAGATGCCAAAGCTATTGGAAGGTATCAAATTTCAAAATCCCCTTAAATATGGTTTCCGTTGAAAAAGTCACGATTTCCAGTTGGATCGGTAATACCTGCTCCGACTTTAATTACATTACATTGAAACATATTTAGGAACTCCAGGAATACAATAATGAAAAGCCTCTTCCGAGGGGTGCAACCCCAAAAAGGCTCTTCCGTATAAGGTATTTCCTAGGCGGACTACATAGACTAAATGACTAAATGGGGGGGGGGGGGGGGGGGGGGTCTGAGGATTTGGGGCAAATACACTCTGTCAAAATGAAATGATCCTCCTCTATAATTATTATGGTTTACGTGATCCCCCTCAGAGCTGTTAAAGTTTTCGTGACCCCCCCCCCCCCCCCCACACACACTTCCCGATTTGTAGTGGAAGACGTTTTACAAGAGAGAAATAGTTGATAAACATTTCATTTTTGTGTATATCAAACAACGTCTGTAAATTCTTCATGTGGGCAAAGCGCGCCGCATAAGACGAAATTATTCTTCTTCAGGTACCAGGCACGTAAATCGCGGCCAGAATGATGAATATTTCTTGATTGCCCGCCAACCAGAAGCCTTTATTATTTTGGGGGATTTTTTGGGGGAGTTTGACACGGAGAAAATTCGCTGTATGCTCAGCCGGGACCAAAAAAATCACGGCTTTATCAGCTCAAAATCAAGACCCTCGAGCATTTCAAAACGACTTTCACGGGTCACGCCACGATTCTTGGGCACGAATCACGAAATAAGATTTGCCATTTTCACGGATCACGACACCAACTAGCTCGGGCTCCCTGTGCTTTATTAAATCAATTTTTACCGCTGACCTACTATCGTCTTTGCAAAAACTGCTTTAATGAGACTTGGAGCTCGTATAATGGAAAACAAACTGTATCGTGGAATAAGGGAGGCTTTTTCTGAATATTTCTAGTGTTAATTTTTCAGTAATATGTAGCAAGCGTACAAAACGATAAACACTTACGCTTGTCACACAGATGGAATCCCTCAGACGTAGGAATTGCACGGATGGAATCCCTCGGAGGTATGTGCCTTTATAATTGCATAACAAAACAACAATAACAGAAATGCCCCAAGAAAGGCTGTACTATTTATAATAGCAATATGATATGATATTTTTTCTTTCTTACTGCTTTTTATTTTATCTTAACTTTAAGATTATGGAACTATTTAAAGATGTATCCCTCTGGCGTAGGGTTCAATTTGTGGAATGGTTTCATGCAAAGTTCTTCCTATGGAATCCCTCTGGCATAGGTTTGAACTTGTAGAATCCCTCTGATATATAGTTGTACTTATGAAACCACTCTGGCATAGGGTTGAACTTGTGGAATCCCTCGGGGGTAGGGTTGAACTTGTGTATTTTAAGATGGAATCCCTCTGGCGTAGGGTTGAACTTGTGGAATCCCTCAGGCGTAGGGTTGAACTTGTGTATTTTAAGATGGAATCCCTCTGGCATAGGGTTGAACTTGTGGAATCCCTCAGGGTGGGGTTGAACTTGTGTATTCTTAAGATGGAATCCCTCTGGCGTAGGGTTGAACTTGTGGAATCCCTCAGGGGTAGGGTTGAACTTGTGGAATCCCTCAGGGGTAGGGTTGAACTTGTGTATTTTTAAGATGGAATCCCTCTGGCATAGGGTTGAACTTGTGGAATCCCTCGGGGGTAGGGTTGAACTTGTGTATTCTTAAGATGGAATCCCTCTGGCGTAGGGTTGAACTTGTGGAATCCCTCTGACATAGGGTTGAACTTGTGGAATCCCTCAGGGGTAGGGTTGAACTTGTGTATTCTTAAGATGGAATCCCTCTGGCGTAGGGTTGAACTTGTGGAATCCCTCGGGGGTAGGGTTGAACTTGTGGAATCCCTCAGGGGTAGGGTTGAACTTGTGTATTTTAAGATGGAATCCCTCTGACATAGGGTTGAACTTGTGGAATCCCTCAGGGGTAGGGTTGAACTTGTGTATTCTTAAGATGGAATCCCTCTGGCGTAGGGTTGAACTTGTGGAATCCCTCGGGGTGGGGTTGAACTTGTGGAATCCCTCAGGGGTAGGGTTGAACTTGTGTATTTTTAAGATGGAATCCCTCTGGCATAGGGTTGAACTTGTGGAATCCCTCGGGGGTAGGGTTGAACTTGTGTATTCTTAAGATGGAATCCCTCTGGCGTAGGGTTGAACTTGTGGAATCCCTCTGACATAGGGTTGAACTTGTGGAATCCCTCAGGGGTAGGGTTGAACTTGTGTATTTTTAAGATGGAATCCCTCTGGCGTAGGTTGAACTTGTGGAATCCCTCAGGTGTAGGGTTGAACTTGTGTATTTTTAAGATGGAATCCCTCTGGCATAGGGTTGAACTTGTGGAATCCCTCAGGCGTAGGGTTGAACTTGTGGTGGAATCCCTCTGGCATAGGGTTGAACTTGTGGAATCCCTCAGGGGTAGGGTTGAACTTGTGTATTCTTAAGATGGAATTCCTCTCGTGTAGGGTTGAACTTGTGGAATCCCTCAGGCGTAGAGTTGAATTTGTGTATTTTTAAGATGGAATCCCTCGGGCGTAGGATTGAACTGTTGTGTATTTTTAAGATGGAATCCCTCTGGCGTAGGGTTGAACTTGTGGAATCCCTCAGGCGTAGGATTGAACTTGTGTATTTTTAAGATGGAATCCCTCTTGCGTAGGGTTGAACTTGTGGAATCCCTCAGGCGTAGGGTTGAACAGTTGTCCTGAGAATGCATTACAGATTACTGGAGATATTCTTTACACTGAAGCAAACTTCACAATCTCTTTTTCTTTATTGAATGCTTCATGTATTGCCTCAGCATTGGGATGTCACTCTGAAATTATTATGCAAATATAGAACCATTATTTAAAAGAAGTTCTGTTGCATAGCATATCAAAATTAGATAGTTTGCAGCTACTATATTATAAAATAATAGTCTGCAAAACTGCATACCTGTCTAAATGTTGGGTTAATGCCTCGGCTGAAATTCTCAGCAAACTGCAAAACAAAAAGAAGTAACATTTGAGTGTAGATTACTCATGTTTATAAATTTCCTTGTATTCACAGGAAAAAATTGTGTAAAAACATTAATGGTTTTGGTAACGTGTTTCCATTAATGTGTGAAAAATGTTAATGGGAAGACCACACTTTCCCATTAATGTTATATGTACATTAATGGAAAAACGCTACCAAAAGCATTAATGTTTTTACGCAACTTTTTTCCTGTGATGGAAATTGCAAATGGTCATCTGGGCAACCACAAATCAGAGCTAGGCAACTAAAAATTTGAATATGGTGCCAGCTAGCAACCAAAAAATATTTTGTTGCTCTTTTCAATCTTGATGCCACCTGGTGACCAAAAGTTATTTTCAGGCGACCACTTTTTTGCACTTGGTTGCCAGCTGACAACTAAGAAAACAAGTTAATTTCCAGCCCTGTTATAATAATGCATGAATATGGAATTCCTGGTCACTGTTACGTAAACAAAGACTTCAGTATGCATGTACATACTTACAATAGAAACAAAGACTCCACAGTCAATATCATTCTCCTGGTGTGGAATGTCCTGACCCCAAAAAATAAGAATAGCATTTTTCAATTATTCTATTATCTTGAAAAGCAATGTCATGGGACTGTATTGACTGTTATTATTAAATTATTATTACCTGTTCATTTATATCTTGCCAAAAGGAGAGATCAATTGGAAAGTTATAGTGTGTTGCTGCAGTCTGGAGAAATAACCTACGGGAATAGAAATTCTGTCAGAGTAGGAATGTTTGCATAATTACAGAATTTGTTTAAGGTCCCTTTACTCACATGGAAAGCAATTTTGCTAATAATTATAATTTTGACACATATAATGTACTGTATGTGCACCTGATTTGGACAAAGAAATCATCCTTATATCTTCCTTCCAATGGGTCAAGGTGGGTGATTGTTTTAGACCTGAAGTCCACCATCTAAAAAAAAAATGATTTTGCTGTTATTAAAACACAATTTAACTAAGTACCGGTAACCATGTTTTGAGGTTGGAATCATGGTTGGATTTTATACTTTTTATGTTTACATACACCAAGTGTCCAATGGATGTTGTTCCAGTTGATTGGCACAAAAAGGAGATCAAGTTGGAAAATGTCAACCTGAAAAAAAGATGACAATTATATTACATTATTTTATATTGACCCATAGGAAAAAGAAAATGGTAAAAAGGATGTAGCAATACTAACAGACTAGTAAAAACAGTTACCTTCCTTGTCCATCTATAGGCAGCTGCTGGTCCATCTTTCTTCAGTTTATGGTAGAAAAATGTGTTCAAACAATGACACTTTGGAAGGCCTGTAGACTAGAATATTGTAGGTAGTCCTTTAATTATTAGAAAGAGCTAATGAAATTATTTCTGTTGACTGTTATTTGTTGCTTCTGAGTGGCTTTGATTTACACATCATACAAAAGTCTTCACATTTTTTTATGTGAGCATGTCAGAACACTGTCAACCCTCAGAGTTTAGAAATCTGGAGTTTTTGTAAGAAATGAAACAAATATAATAAAAGAAACATCCGAGAAAGTTGTGCGGGAGAAATACAGCAAATGTATGAGAATGAAGCAGATTTTAATCTTGAGACAAGGCTCAAAATCTTGAGACCTAATGCGGGAGAGTTGACAGCTATGAGCATGTTGCTAGATTTTCCACCTTTCACTTCTAACTGTGAAATTGTTTGTTATCCTAATTTGATTATGAGCTAAAGTAATGCATACCTGCACTTTAATAGGGCTAAGAGAATTCTCTCCTTACTGCCATTTTCAGAGCTTTAGACAACACATTGACCATTTTTTATAAAAGACTAGTGGGGTAATGTGTGGCCATCGTCAATCGTTTTATACTTTAAGAGTGACATAACAGTAGTTGGCTCTACCTTGAGACTTCTTTGATTGATGAGCTCCATGAAAAAGGTGATAACCTGAAGAAGAAAATGAAATTTATCATGCATTTATTTCTACTATTAATTTTGCATTCAACCCTGAAGTTTGGCATTTTTCTTGAATGGGTTTACGTTTCAAATATGCATGTTTTGTTGAGAAGTTGGCGAGTGTCTCGCTTGCTGATTGGCTACTGAGCATTATTTTTCACATGCACATTTGAAATGTAAACCAAAGCTTCAGGGTTGAATGCAAATGGTAGTATGAATCACTTCTTCTTTTTATTTTCATTTTTCAGCTACTTTGGGTGGGATTTTAGTTATTATAGCATTAAAGGTCTTATTATAAGTCATAATATAATAAGATCCAATGAACAAGTACCTGGTCATTCAGTTTCTTCCCCCTCTTCAATGTGTTAATATCTGTGTTCAGTATTTCGATGTTGAATCCTTGCACAAATATGTCTTGCTTCTTATCCTAATTGAAAACAAATTTAAGTGAACATTAATAAGGGAGGAGCGAAGAATCCTTTCTTAAACCCTGTATTTAATGGGCAATCTGTACTTAGTTCACTGTACAACAATAAGATTGTCAACTTACTTTTTGAGAAATGATTGTCACTGGGAGAACTTCAAAGCATCGCTCTGCAATACTCAAGTTGTCTATTCCAGACCTAGTCCCAAGAACAAACTCCTGCAAATGCTCCACCACAGCATTCAAAGATGCAAATTTTAGAACCACAGCACTGCCATTTCCATCAACCATACCTGCACCATTTCTTGCATGAGGGTCAAAAAGTACCACCCCAGTTGGCACAAAAGTCACTGCCACTGTGTAATCTAGGTACCTTATAAGGCACCCAGTATTGCATGAAAGGGACTGCTCTAGGGCATCTTGCAGTTGGAAGTGTGGATAGCTACTTTCATTGGCAAACAAATCACCACATATTATATTGCCACAGTCCACGTCCAGCCCCTGAAAATATTTAGCACCAGAAAATGCTGTCTTGATCTCTTCTAACAATAGTTTATTGCCCTCTTGATTGAGGTCTTTTGTCAGGGCTGCATGCAGAATTTCTCCCTCAACCAAAATGCTATCAACAAACTTGGAATCCATAGAAGAGTTTATCATGGAAGACTTTATCAGGAAGCATAAGCTGTTTGAGGAGCACTGTCTGCTTCTTGTCAAAGAAGAAACTTCACACTTCCCTGATGGTCATTTCCAATAGCCATGATGGAGGGTGGGTCAAAACAGGTGGCATATGAGGCAGTACCAGTGGACAACGAAGTACCTCTTGTGACAGGAGGGGTAGTTCTTGCTTCCCACGGAGTAGTGCTGGTGGTGGTACTGGTGACATGAGGTGACATGGTACTTGCCTCTGGGGTGGTACTGGTGGTGGTACCGTAGGCAGGAGGGGTAGTATTTGCTCCCCGTGGAGTACTATTGGTGGTGGTACCAGTGGCAGGAAGGGTAGTACTTGCTCCCCCTAGAGTAGTATTGGTGGTGGTTCCAGAGGCAGGAGGGGTAGTACTTGCTGCCTGTGGAGTAGTACTAGTGGTGTACTAGTGGGTAGTGGTACTGGTGGCAAAAGGGGTGGTACTTCCTACCCATGGAGTGGTATTGGTAGTGGTACTTGTGGCAGGAGGGGTGGTACTTGCTGCCCCCTTAGTACTGGTGGTGGTACTGGTGGCATAAGGGGTGGAACTTCCTGCCCGTGGAATGGTATTGGTAGTGGTACCAGTGACATAACGTGACATGGTACTTATTGCCTCTGGGGTGGTATTGGTGGTGGTACCGTTGGCAGGAGGGGTAGTACTTGCTCCCCATGGAGAACTATTGGTGGTGGTACCAGTGGCAGGAGGGGTGGTACTTGCTGCTCGTGGAGTGGTATAAGTGGTGCTACCGGTGGCAGAAGGGGCTGTACTTGCTGCTCGTGGAGTGGTATTGCTGGTGGTGCCAGTTGCAGAAGGGGTGGTACTTGCTGCTCGTGGAGTGGTATTGGTGGTGGTACCGTTGGCAGGAGGGGTAGTACTTGCTCCCCATGGAGTACTATGGGTGGTGGTACCAGTGGCAGGAGGGGTGGTACTTGCTGCTCGTGGAGTGGTATTGGTGGTGGTACTGGTGGCAGGAGGGGTGGTACTTGCTGCTCGTTGAGTGGTATTGGTAGCGCTACCGGTGGCAGGAGGGTGGTACTTGCTGCTCGAGGAGTGGTATTGGTAGTGCTACCAGTGGCAGGAGGGGTGGTACTTGCTGCTCGTGGAGTGGTATTGGTGGTGGTACCGTTGGCAGGAGGGGTAGTACTTGCTCCCCATGGAGAACTATTGGTGGTGGTACCAGTGGCAGGAGGGGTGGTACTTGCTGCTCGTGGAGTGGTATAAGTGGTGCTACCGGTGGCAGAAGGGGCTGTACTTGCTGCTCGTGGAGTGGTATTGCTGGTGGTGCCAGTTGCAGAAGGGGTGGTACTTGCTGCTCGTGGAGTGGTATTGGTGGTGGTACCGTTGGCAGGAGGGGTAGTACTTGCTCCCCATGGAGTACTATGGGTGGTGGTACCAGTGGCAGGAGGGGTGGTACTTGCTGCTCGTGGAGTGGTATTGGTGGTGGTACTGGTGGCAGGAGGGGTGGTACTTGCTGCTCGTTGAGTGGTATTGGTAGTGCTACTGGTGGCAGGAGGGGTGGTACTTGCTGCTCGTGGAGTGGTATTGGTAGTGCTACCAGTGGCAGGAGGGGTGGTACTTGCTGCTCGTGGAGTGGTATTGGTGGTGGTACCAGTGGCAGGAGGGGTGGTACTTGCTGCTCGTGAAGTGGTATTGGTAGTGCTACCAGTGGCAGGAGGGGTGGTACTTTCTGCTCGAGTAGTTGTATTGGTAGTGCTACCGGTGGCAGGAGGGGTGGTACTTGCTACTCGTGGAGTGGTATTGGTGGTGGTACCAGTGGCAGGAGGGGTGGTACTTGCTGCTCGTGGAGTGGTATTGGTGGTGGTACTGGTGGCAGGAGGGGTGGTACTTGCTGCTCGTGGAGTGGTATTGGTGGTGGTACTGGTGGCAGGAGGGGTGGTACTTGCTGCTCGTGGAGTGGTATTGGTGGTGGTACCGGTGGCAGAAGGGACAGTACCTGTTGAGAGTGTAGAACTAGTTGAACAGGTGTGGTGTCCTTTTGGGCAACTCCTACAGCATTTTATGGTAGTAGTTTGGTGGGATGGCTTTGTTTTTGGAGTTTGCTTTATTTTGTATAATTTTTTCATACTTTCTGCTCTTTTTCCCACTCGGTTGGAATACTTGTGTTTCGGCCGTCCAGGTGCACGCGCCCTTTTTATTTCTGTGTGATGGTGTTGATTAGGGTTTGTCGCACGCTTACAAGACCTCACTGGTTTGGATAGGTTCCCCACCGCAATACCACCGTCAGAGGGAATGACAGTCTTAACCCAATTGAGCAGATCTGTTATCCTATTTTTTCAGCGTCGAAACTGTAGCAGCATCATGCAAAAGGTGTGAAGCACTGAGGAGCTCTTTAAGCATGACCTGGCACTGCAGCTTTTGGGTAGACACGTGACTGCGCCTCCTTGGTGGCAATGGCTGGTAAACTGGCTCCGTTTCCACTGGTCCTGTGGAGCTGCATTCTCCTTCGTCCACATGGTCTACCGCGCTATCAACCCCAACGAAGCATGTGTCGTCAAGAGAAAACAGAGGATTGGAGCGGTAAAGAGGGCTCAGCTGTTCCCAGCCCAAGTCTGGCCTGGCTTGAAATACTGCGCAGAAATGCTTGCATAACATTCTGTTCCTACGCCAGTCAGGACATTCACAGCATGGGAATGAATTCGACGATCCAAACGTTACGCGGTAAGGTTTTTCCGTTGACGCGCTTTGAACAATAAATTCCCCCTGTCCCTTCTCAGTGACGTCAAGAAGATCCTTCTCTTCCGTTGCTGTGGCCCAACGAGTGGATACCGCCTCCACCATCGATGGTGGTCTGTTCTTGAGGAACGACGGCAGAGCGGCGTTGTACTGGCGGTATCCCTCGCTTCCGCGTACGTTTTTAGCGATGTATCTAAAATGTTTAGTAAAAAACAACGTAAGTACTACTAACTGTTCTCTGAGATTTTTGGCATAACATTTTGACATCATGCACGCGATACGCGATAAGAATATTCTATAAGGTTTTTTCGTCTAAATTTTTTGACATTAATTTTTGCCAGAGCATAAAAATGTGTTTCATATAAGGTTACTTCTAAATGTTTATAAATGCATCAGTTTATATATATATATCACGTTTTTACTCAGGCAACTTTAGACTGTAGGTTTTGTTTGTGATGTTTGCATGTTTACGAACATTTGCACTTACTTCCTGTACGAGTCTGGCAAGAACCTAGTTATGAGAACTGTCAGCATCTCGCTCAGACTGCAGTTTCTGTACCCATCTAAATATTGGTACTTGAGGGCCTCGTTCTGCCTCTCCAAGCCATTGTTCGTATGCACTGCGATGATGAAGCCCTCTGTGCGGTACGCTTGACACCATCGCTGTCAAAATACAACATTCGCAATACTCGATTTTGCTAATGCATGAAAATGCTAGTAACCATGCTCCTCAGGGACAAATAAGAAGAGAACGAAATGACCGGCCACGTTCTACCGTGGTTTCCTTCTTTTGTTACTTGCTCCTTGAGGGGCTTGGTCCGAGGTATTCCATGTATTAGCAAAGTTGCGTATTTCGAGTATTCTCTGGCATATAAAAATAACGTATATCTGTTTCAATGAACCGTGCTTTGGAAATTGGTCTGTGTGTCGTCAAGCGCCATTGTTTGTTGGCCACTCAAGCAAAGCATTGCAACGACCAAATCCCAAAGCAACGGTTTTTTAAATAGGTGTATGCAGTGAAACGTCTACTCAGGAGACGCTTTCGGTACAAGAAAGGAGGTGCCCCCTGAAATGCGTAAAAGGGAAAAAACATTAAATGTATCAAAAAATATATTAAATGATTTTTTTAGCAGTTCCTCTTATATTGGTACATGTGTTATTTTTATTGTAAGGTTTATGGTATTACTCAAACGTAAAGTATACCTTTTTGCTATCATTCGCATAACGAATCTTTCTAAAAACCTTAATATCGATGTTCAAATCAAGCTTCATATTAAAAGTATTAAAAATAACCTTTTTTTCAGGGATCCACGTATTTTCAAACCACTCGCGCAGCCTTTTTGAGGTCTTCCAGATGTAGTTCTGGTGAAGAGACTGTATTGCATGTTGGCATTCTTCTTCTGTTGCGGCCGAAGCAATGCATCTAAAAGCCGCCAAGATGTCATCTTTCACGTCAACACAGCCATTGTCGCCCTTGCTTAGCCACTCCCCCCAAGATTTCTCTCGATGAAAGTCACACAACAAGACACTACATTCTGAAAGAGAAACATAATTTACTAGGTACATATTAAGTTAAAGTGGAGCCTCTTGTAGGGTCTGCAGTGTAAGCGAGAAGTAGGAAACCAATTTTAAAGATGTAAGACATACCGTAGCTGTTCAAGAGGGACGCACGTGCACGTGTGATTTTTATAGTATAACTTATGTGCGTGTAACTTGCCTGGGAAAACCTCCTCGACAGCTAGGATTTCTGCACTGTCAAAATCGACCATACAAAATCGGGGATTCCAGTCAGGATTCCATTCCCGGAACACCTTGAGGGCCTCTACGATGCTGGAGTTGTCTTCATTCTGCACCACGAACGCGCCAACAACTTGGTACGATACGTTGGTACGCACGCACAGGAAAAACAGAGGTAACGCGTATCTCGTTGTCTTGTAAGTGGCGTCCAACAGTACCATCTGGTTTCCATAGATCCCAAGAAGACGTTGCTGCTCTTTACTTTGATAGCAGAATAACAATGGCGAAGAGCTTTCGGAGTACGGACGGAAGAAAACATTGCAACCTGGAAAGTCTGATTGCCATTGCGGGATGAGGCGCTCCAAATTTACTTGATCGCTTTTCGAGTGACGCTGACGGAACTTGGCTCTCTGTATGTAGTTTGTGATATCCTTGTCAGTGGGGTGGTAACGACGCCTTGTTCTTGCTGGTGGTCGGCGCCCTCTAAATAGCTCCTGCGTGACATAGTACTCTATGTACTGCCTCATATGACTTGTGCCGCGGATACCCTGATTAGTTAGTTCGTCGATTTTGTTGACGATCCTTTCATCTACAGCCTCCCGAATTCCTGCGGCCTGCAAGTCAAGGTTGATTTGAGTGAGTGATTACTACTGAGACGCAGCATCCAGAGTATCCCCGTTACAAACCTGCTCGTTCGATAATAAATAATAAAAACAGCATTTATGTTTCCACAGGGGGTTTGTTTCATTTTTGCGCAATTGCTCGTGTTTTATTATTACCCCTTACCTCTCCCATCACATGGTTTTTGTGGTCGTCCGTACTAGGCAGTTTTACATAGAAGACCATCTCGGCACCAGGAACACGCTTTCCAGCTACAAGGTCTCCACGAAGATTCTTGGAAATTTGTCTTCGTCTCCAGTCTGTATTGTCGGCGCCAATCTTTGTAAAAATATTTTTAAAGCAATGACTCGTTGTCTAATATGAAACAATTACACACATATTCCCGTAATAATTTCCTAAAATACCTTATAGCTTGGGAAGCGAATAATTTGGGTGACATACACCCTAGCCGGGCAATCACGTTTCTTTGTATTTTGTGCAAGCTTTCTTCTTTCCGTCTTGTAGCAGTGATCTTGTTCCTACACAAACAACAATGAAGGCTAGAGTCGACTAGAAATTTAACAGTTCTTTTAAATGTCCCACGGGGGGGGGGGGGGGGGGGGGGGGGGGGGGGGTTGCAGCAATTTTGTCATTTTCCGAGGGGGTCTTTCCCTATAAGAATCGAGAAATACTTTTTTCGAGGGGTTGGTTGACTAATTCCGAGGGGGTTCTGACCCTCTTCTGTGTGTTTTTGAGGAGGGTCAGCACTGAAATGCACTCTTTCGTAGGTGTTTCTGAGTTGCCGCGACAGGCCACTTAACAACGTCATTTGCTCGCGCTATCTCATTCGTAAGCTCTCTAAAAACATAGTAACACCTTTATATGAAAGTCATATGAAAGCCGCTCTATAGGTTTGTTGCACATTTGTTGCTTGTTGGCAACCCGTATTATTGGGGGACCTGTCAACCCACCAACTCCACCCCATCCCCCTTAGCCACGTCATTATAGAAAACAAATAACTGCCATAAATAATATATCCTTCTTAGTTTACGTTACTGAAAGAACGCCAATGTAATATTCTGCACGGCGCCAATAAGAACCATGTCCCGTTATGTCATGTGAATGTCATTCTGGGGGGGGGGGGGGCTCATTTCCCTCAATCATCCCCCCCCCCCGAAGATCCCGCTGTCCCTGTATCGTGCAACGTTTTTCTTATCCGTTTACACGCGGTGTGTGTCGGCGTTTACTTGGAGGTTTTACTAACCTGCTGGCGGTTCTTTTCTTCGTTGTACCTCCTCTTAGCGTGGACGTGTTTATCTCGTCCTTGGTGGCACTCAAACATGGCAGTCGCGACATAGACATATGGGATACCGTCACTTTTGATCCTTGGCGTCTTTTCATTTTTTTTCAGAACTATGAAAGTAAACCTTGCGAGATCTTTCTTCATGGTTGAAGTATTCTGCAAATAGTTGTTATAGTTGTTTTATATTATTTCGCGAACTTTTGACCTGCGATTCCCCGGTAAAAAAAAATGAAATAAATGTTTATATTACCTTCGACAGAGCAGCGATATAGCTTTTCTTTTTTGCCTACAATAAAAGTGGTACAGCTCTCTTCCTCGAATTCTTGTATAGTTTGCTGTACCGCCTCTTTCGTACTTACGAAACCTTCGTACGGAGAATCCCATGTGCTTATAGCAGCGGCCATGCCTCCGGCTCTGACCTTAGGTGTTCTCTAGTTAACATGTTTCGCAATGTCACGCGATACCATCCTACGTCGACTCCACGTCCTAAGGATTCCATTCATACGCCTGAAGGATTCCATGCAGAAGGAAGCATGTTCGCACGACCATTTTACCCTTTTAATTACCTTTATCGATTAAGTACTCGTATTTGCTGCTTTTAAACGAAAAACGTATGTGCTTCGGTAGCGTTACTTCTTATTTAGAGCGATTATATTTATTCCCGGATTATAACTCTGCGGGACATATAATAATGCAATGCAACTTCACAGTTCTTTTATTTTCTGCAACGGATCGGACTTATATTTATTGTTCGAAGCCATAAAATTGTATTCTTCCAAAGTGCTCAGCTCTTTATTAGTCGATAAGGAAACACAAACACAGGATAAACCGAGCTTGCTAAACATAGTTTCATTGAACGAATACAAGTAAGTCTTCGGCCACACTTCCGAGGCGATCCCGAATGTCGAATGAGTCCGAAGGGAGATTGCGGCTCAGTCCCGCTCGGTCACCTACGTCTGAAGGATTCCATCTAGCCACGACCCTGTTTATTTACTTGGTGCTCTAAACTTGCTCCTCCATTCTGTATTTTATTAATCATTTTTCGCTGACTTGTGTGAGGTATGCGACTAAATTGGAACAACATGGGGATTGCGGTATCATTGCTGTTCGTTGTCTGGGTGTTTTACAAGCTTTCTATGTATTCAGGACAAAAAGTCGTACACAACATAGCGAGCATCCCCTCCAGTTCAGGTAAGTACTTAACATGCTGACAGTGACACGTCCACCAAAATCTTGCTTGTTTTAATTTCCCTGTTCTCTGTCAAACTGGATTATCAATGCTGAAGCATGCAGTACATATAATTTTATTGAGCAACCTTCATCGGATTGATTATCACTCTCACTTCAGTTATCGTTTGGTGCATTAAGAACCTTGTTTTCAGTTTTCACTAGCAAACAAAAGAAGCTTTGTGACGCAACTCGCATAGTATGCACAGGTTTGTCTGATACATAAGATTAATCTGTTTATTGCGGTTTTCATAATTTCCTGAATCAAACATCTAATGCACCAGTCAATTGGCACCCCGGCCCCCGACCCTCAAGACAGAGTGGGGATTTCCTGGCCTGGTCACCAGGGACATATGGTCATTGTGAAAGCCCCTGGGGACACATAACATGGTGAAGTGCGTCCTCAGAGAAAAGGAAGATGAACATTCATTTTCTGCGTGTAGTAAACATGCCTAAGTTTTATTCTTCATGCGTGCACAATGCACAGCACAAAAATGATGAAATTATAATTTTTCATGTGCATGAAATGCGGCCCGAAAATAACAAATTGCTATGCTTGAATGTAACATCAAACTCATGCTTACCTAAGGGGTCTTTTTCGGACATAGTGCCTATCACTGGAGGCCGTTTTGGGTTTTTGTTTGTCTTTGCCAAAGATCCACATTCTCTTGTAACAACACTTGTAGGCATTCCATTTAAGCTACATTGGCATATTGTTTTTGTTGAACAAGTTCTCGAAAACCATATTAGATGTCATTCCTTATGCATCCAAAATGCACCAAAATCTTGCAGTAGAAAAATGATATAGAAGCAGAATTATATAAGTGAGTTGAAACGTGTAACAGCGCGACAACATGCGAACAACTCACAATAAAAAAATACCATATTTATTTGGAAAGCATCAGGTTCTTCGTTTCGCCAATCAGCAATGGGATATTTGATTTGTCATGTTTTCTACAAATAATGCATGCGAACCCCTCACAACAGAACAGTCTGAGTTCATTGTTTTACTTCCATCTCAAAACCCATCAAAAATATTTTTTATCATAATTTTGCTGTTCTAACTTGTAATATGATCGATTGATTTGCCATGGTAAATAAGAGTGCAGACAACCCTGTTTGCATCAACACGTTTGCATCAATGGAAAACAATTCGAATGCGCATGCAATCCCAACGGAAAAGTCTTATATGAATTTTGATTGGCTGCACACAATGGCATTGTTTTCCAAATATGGTGTTTAGTGATCTGGAGTTGTTCGCTGGTTGTCACATCAGATTCATTCATCTGTTACACACATTTCAACTAATAACTCCTTAGAAGATTTCTTATTGTTAAGGTCAGGCTTTGAGAGATCCTGTCCTTTCACTCCCTCCAAAATTCCTATTACCCCAATCCTAAAACCAGTATTTGTTAGCACAATGATCAAACTTAAGGACTAGCATCAATTCCCTGCTGAATACAGTGTCAAATACCCTGCCCCCTATAGATTAATGCTGGTCGACCTGACCATGTGTATTCCCTGCCCTGTCCTGGTGGTTGGGAGCTGGGGGGGGGGGGGGGGGGGTGCAGGGTGTCAGTTGACTGGTGCATACAGCCCTATATGTTTTTTGGAAAACCTCTGAATGATACTTGTGGTAGCATTCAACTGATTTGCAATTGGAAGAAGCCTCTAAAACTTGGTGTGAAAGTTGCCTCAGAGTTAACAGAATTATGAAAACAGTCAATTGAAGTGCAAGAAAAATGGATGCTAAGAGTGGCTAAATCATTAATCTTACACGGGGGAAGTGTCATTTAGTGTAGCTTGAGTGTTAGGTCACAAAAACTACATATTCGTGTAGAGCCCAGTCTCTGGTATTCTTGATGGGCTTCCTGTGGTTAGGTTGGACATGTGAGGTCACTAGAAACCCTCTCCCCAAATGCCAAAGGCATTCTGCAGGTGAGCTTGGCTCAGCCCTCAGGCTTCCTCACGGTTTATCTCCAAGTACAAGAAGCCCCTCAAAATGCCTTGCACTAGGCTGAGGGTGTATGATGCAACCTTAGCTAGGTTACAACTTTCTCAAGCTTAAAATCTTGACAAAGCCATATTTCATCAATAAGGGAGTGATCATTATTTAACAGGGATGGGGTTGGAGGGCTACTGTTTTTTAAAAACGTCATTGATAAACATGTGACCCTCCCCAGTAGATGGTAAAAAAGTTGTGACACTCTCCCAAGGGTCGAAGAAAACAAATGTGACCTTCCCCTGTCATTATGGTTAACAGTTCTTTCCAAGATCAGTTATTTGTTAAGGTTACCCTTACAGTTGATTGGTATGTATTGTTGCGGAAACCAGGATCTAAAAATGTCTGCTTCTTTTTATGCTTTTTTTTTGCAATGAGGTCAATTTGTTTGCAGTTCTGTTTATTTTATTAGAAGACAACATATAGATGAATTATTGTTTGTATTTCATAAACACTATTTCATAGTTCACAAAGAGTCAAGAAGATTTATTGAAAATTTAAATATGGCAAGTGCTAAATGTGAGCCAGAACCAGTGGGTATATCATATTTAAATTAAAGACCTCAGAATCCCTTACAACTGTTTTAAGTTGTAATTGTTGTAGTTCATATTTTTCTCATATGATATTTTTTTACGAGGAAAATACATCTGAAATTCAGCCTACCAACAAGTGTGATTTGCTTGATTTGCTAGAGTGGACCTCTAACAGGTACCTATCTGAAAATTTTTTTTTTTCGAATTTTACCCCCTAAAAGGTACCACCTGATTTTAAACCCTTAAAGGGTACGACAAGCACCCCAGTCCCCCTCGGGGGTCAATCTACCACCTGATTCTTTCAATACAGATACTGTATTTTCCTTTGGAAATTCCAGAGGGGGACCAGGGTTGGGGTCACTTTTCAATGAGGGGGGGGGGGGGGATTTCTGGAACCACACATTGAGCACAAAATGGCATCCAGGCCCAAAATTTAGCTTGACATTTCTCACTGTTTGGTCAGGTCATTGATATTTTTTCAAACCTGATTCTGTTCCCACATTCTGTGAACATAATTCATAGCTGATTTGTTATGGCAGGCTTTTCAAAAACAGAAACCAGCCCCCATTAACTCTACTGGCAGAGAAGGCCCTTTTATTATATTTGCAGACACTTAGGGAGTGGTCATTATTTAACAGGGGGGATGGCTCCAATTTTTTGTGGGGAGGGTCACAATTTTTTTCCCCCAGTTATCATCAAGATTTTAAAACTATAAATGTAAACTAACTTTTGAATTAATGCTAGCTACCTTATCTGAATTTTCAAGTGATTAAGGGGAGGGATAAAATCTAACTTTCCATGCATATTGATTGACTCCTGTATCGGGCACAATTTTGAGCACTGCACATGATGCCATGATGCCAGTCTAGAGTGTTCTATTCAAAATCACCATTAAAATCATGCTGCACTTGCATACCTGTCAACCCCAAAAGTTCAGAAATCTTAAGAATTCGTTGGAACCATCTTGTTTCCCTGTGTCTTTCCCAAAACTTTTCCGAATCCCTTCCGATAACGTCCAAACTCTCTCTGAATCTTTACCTATGGCGCAGACTTCGGTTGACTTTTTTGTGCCTGACTATGAATCATAGAAAGTGTGACCCACCACGGGAAAATGTAAGTTAATGATTTTTCCTTGTAGCCAGAACCCAAGAGGGTGTTAACGTTTTAGGAAAGCCCGTTAACGTCCTAGGCAAAGCGTTAACTTTCGATATGAGCCCGTTATAACGGCCTAGGCAAAACGTTATTTTTCTAGGTTGAGACAGTTAAGGATTTTAAGCAGAGCGTTATGTCTTTAAGAGAGAGCGTTACAAATCAACCCGTTATAACGGTCAGGGGAAATCGTTACTTTTTTTTATCAACCCGTTATAATGGCCAAAACCTCTGAGCGCCATAATTATGGCCTGAGGGAGGCGAAAACAATCTAATAATAATTACCAAAGCCCAATACTGAATTTAAGAAGCGTAGCCTTTCGTATTGCGGAGCTGCATTATGGAACTCTCTTCCTAATATGTATCAGTCAATTCCCCCCCCCCCCCCCCTGGGGGGCAACCCCCGGGATTTTGGTCATTTCTAAAATTAAAAGTAAAAATTCCCCACCCCGGGGACCAGCAAAGGTGCAAAATACCCCACAACGGGGAAGACAAAAAATGGACAAATGCCCCTCCCCAGGACCAGAAAAAGACAAAGATTCCATCGACACTGCGTTACAAAGCTTCAACAAAATGTTTCCGCTCAGAACGTCAACTCCATTTATTCTGTCCAAGCCTGTACTTTACACGTCTATGAACGACTTCTCATTTCACTGAAAGCGAGACAAAATATAAGTGAAACAAATCCGTTGTCTCAAATTGTAATTGAAATCTTCTTCTACTATAGAAGGATTCATAGACATACCTTCAAAAGTCTCCACTAATTTCTCTCGGCCATTCGCGGCTACAAATTCATTCATTTGTCATTCTCGGCATCTTTTTTATGTGACGTTATCATACCTGCCAATTTTCCATATATTTACTGTATGTCTCCATGGTAAATTTCTCGGGGTTTTCTCATACACTTGTTGTATTTGAAACACAATCCCCAGGTTTTGGAGCTTTCGGGGTTGGAAGGTATGCGTTATTTTCTGACTGGGACATTGGTCAGGGAAGTGAACTGGTGTTGTAGTTCCGCAAAAATCAACGTGCTAAGAGAACCAAAATTCCCCACCCCCCTCCCCGGGAAAAACAAATCCCAACACCGGGCCAGTAAAATTTTCAAAATTCCCCACCCCAGGGAACCCAGTGGTATGCAAATGCCCCACGGTGTCCCGGGGGAGGGGGGGGGGGGTGATTACCGCTGGAATTGACTGATACATAACCTTAGAGATGCTCCATCTCTATTTTTAGTTTCAGAAATAATTTTGCTAAGTTAATAATTAGTCTTATAAATTTGTTACATGGGCTGGGATATGTATATAGTGTTTTTTTTGTTCGACTGAGGTATTTTTGTAATGTATAGTTTAATGACACACGGCTTACTTGTAAACCAGTATTTCTAGATTTTTAACTGAATGTAATACCGTATATAAATAAAGTATATTATTATTATTATTGTTGTAAGGCAAAGCATTATTAATTACAAAAACTACAGAACCGGGCAGCTAGAATCGTAACCTTTTCTGGTTACGACTGTAGCTCTGCCCCTCTATTGCTGGAGCTAGGGTGGGACAATTGTCTACACGTCGAGTTAAACTAATGCTGCTAGAAACGTTTAACGTATACAACAGAAAAGCGCAGTAATAACGATCACAAGGTTCAGCAAAGTAACAGCAGATACTGTGTAGAGTAAAATCTGATCTGTGTAGGTCAATGTTTCTTCTTTAATCTTGTTAATATTTTTTCTTGTACGCTTCAGTTCGTTAGTCAGTTTTTCGTCATAAAAACTGTAAAATTTATCTATATTTATTTATAAGTTTTCAATGATGGTCTTGTTGATCCTTACAGGTTGTGGAATTTTAAGGAATCATGATGTAGGTTTAGTGTGTCCTTATCCATAAAGTTCCATGGAATATATTGTAGAGTTTCTTTGGTAAAAATAGGTAATGATATTCCAATAGATTTAGGACATTTTGTTAGGCCAGACTTCATGCCTTTGAACGTGACATTGCAGGGAAACTCGTAGATGGACAGAGGCGTGACAGCTAAATGTCCGGTATTGGTTTTCAATGTTCCATGGGAAGTACTTAAGGTTACTGAGAACCTTCGCGCACGTGTTCGAAAAAAAAATCATACACGTCCTTAGTTTAACCAAAACATATCAACCTATATATCGTTGGAAAGCTTATAGAATGGACTAGCGAACTATGGCAAAAAGAATTATTTTTTTCATAATTACAAATTTTTTAAGGTTTATTAAAAATTCGGCTGTGAGAGTTTCAAGAGATAACGCTGACGAACTGCTAGAAATTGACTCCCAAGTAACACATTGTTTTAATCCTTAAAGGTGTTTCTCAAAAACCGTGTCTGCGTTTTTTAAAATTTTGCTTTGCTCAAAAGTTATCGAACTTTTAAATTTCGAAGGTCAAATTTTGTGGAATTTTCACGCTCTAAAAATTGTAAAAATTCATAACTGCGGAACTAAACAAAATTAAAAAATCGCAGACACGGTTTTTGAGAAACACCTTTAAGGATTAAAACAATGTGTTACTTGGGAGTCATGGTCCAGCAGTTCGACAGCGTTAGCTCGTGAAAATAGCACACCAAAATATTTAATCAATGCTTTAAAAAAAATAAAAGGTATCAATAAGTGATTTCTTTTTGCCATAGCCCGCTAGTCCATTCTATAAGCTTTCCAACCATATATAGGTTGACATATTTTGGTTAAACTAAGGACGTGTATGATTTTTTTTTTCGAACAACGTGCGCGAAGGTTTTCAGTAACCTTAAGGTATGAGTATACCTTTGCGCGAGGGATGTCAATTTTTCGTGAAAAAAATCACTGTCGCGTCATTATTTACACTACAAGGGCCATTTATATATCGTTTTAAAGCTTATGGAACGGCCTTACTTACTAAGTGGTACATTTCTATGCAACGTTAATTTGATGGATCGTTTTCGTCGTTTTGTGTTTCAAAGGAAAAGTACTAATTTTGATTTTTAAGAGCTCCTGCCACTTCCAGTTAATGTTAAAAGCTCCAGACTTCCGCAAAATGTATTCCTTAGAGGGCGATCTAAAAAAAGGTGTGCGGGATTATCGATATTTTACGTATTTGCGGAAATATCACATAAAACAGGTTGAAAACCGATATTTTTGGCAATGCTAACACAAAAATTGGCATAAAATATGTTTTGAAAGGAAAAACAAAAATCCCGCACACCTTTTTTTAGATCGCCTTCTAACGAATAGATTTTGCTTAAATTTGGAGCTGTGCAATTTGATTGGAACAAGCTGGAACTTTTTAAAGAAAGTCGGTACTTTTTTCTTTAGAGCTAAAAAAATATATGTTCATGTACAATATAATGAAAACAAAATTGTTCATCGGATAGAGCAACCTTTTAGCTTTAAAATGACATATGAACGACGATTGTGGTGTAAATTGTGACACGATACGAATTTTTTTCCCGCGACACCCCTCAAAGGTATACTCATACCTTAAGTAGAATCGCCCGCCAAGAGGAATCATTGAATGTAAGCCATCACACCAGCTTGAAGGAAGGTGTAACGAGGGAATGACAACTTAATTTCTGAATTCCAAGGATAGCCAAGCCAAGAAAAATTTTGCTCTGTTTGTAAAATATTGGTTGGACACAAATAACCATTTTGGTTTTGGAAGCATTTATCAAGGTCATTGATAGTCACAATATATTTCGAGTACGAACACGAAATAACGGCTAAGTTTGTATTTTGCACTGGTCCTGTGTAACAAGAGTTAGAAATATTAAATTTTATGGGTGTTAAACGTTCTATTGTACATAGTGAGTTCTAGTTTTTGATTTCTGGGATAATAGTGAGTAAATTAATATTGACACTATCTTTTTCATGTTCGACGTCAGTCATTGGCTGACCCAAAACAGGAAGACCTTGTTTAAATGCCTCCACAGTTAATTTGAGTGAATCGTCGCTATTGAGCCTAGGAAGGAGTTGCGAAGTTATAAAACTTGGTAAATCGGATTTACTAATCAAACTTTTCTGATTCAGTTTTGTAAGAAGGTTCATAATGTCCTGAATTTCGAAAAACCGTAATATCGTAGAAAAGGTTCTAGTCAACTCTGTTGAAAATTTAGAAAGAAATTCCATCAGTAATTATATAGCCAGCTCGAATTCCCATTGTGCCGGCAGATCGATTTTTCTTGAATCGTCCAATTATTTTTAATTGGATCGCGCGCGCTCTAATTGGACAGTTCGCGCTAAAATTGGACAGTTTGGGTTTGAACATGGATGTTATATAATTAATAAATAACAGGACTCCATGCTTGTCCAATTAAGAAAAAAAATGGATGATTCCTCGGAACTCCAAATTGGACTTGGCCTGCGGCCTCGTCCAATTTTGGAGTTCCTCTAAATCATCCAATTTTTTCTTAATTGGACAGCATGGAGTCCTATTATATTATACTAATAATTATGTAGCCAGCTCGAAATCCCATTGTGCCGGCAGATCGATTTTTCTTGAATCGTCAAATTATTTTTTAATTGGATCGCGCGCGCTCTAATTGAACAGTTCGCGCTAAAATTGGACAGTTTGGGTTTGAACATGGATGTTATATAATTAATAAATAACAGGACTCCATGCTTGTCCAATTAAGAAAAAAAATGGATGATTCCTCGGAACTCCAAATTGGACTCGGCCTGCGGCCTCGTCCAATTTTGGAGTTCCTCGGAATCATCCAATTTTTTCTTAATTGGACAGCATGGAGTCCTATTATATATACTAATTGTTGATCACAATGAACTCCGTTGGAAAACTTCCTTATTTCTTGTTCCCAAACTTTGAAAGTTTTAGCGATCAGTTTCATATCATGTCCTAATTGTTGGAGTTTTGAATTCATATTGTCTTGTATCTTAAAAACATATGTTATTTTACCATTCAAAATATGAACAAGATGTTGAGTTATTGCCATTGCTGATGTCATCTCTCTTAAAGTTTTCTTAAGATTTTGGACATGATTTGCCTCACATTTCTTACTAGAAATTGCCTCATAAATTAATCTTGGAACACTCATCATGCCACTATAGCAAGCCCAAGCTGTTCGCTTTTCTTTTCTCTGTTCTTCTTTTAGCCAATGTTTTTGTTCACGAGTAATTGTTTTACAGTTTTTGTATGGCCAATGCTTACAAGCTTTAACTGAATTTCGATAGATTGTTGGACAAGTCATAGTGGATCGTTAGCCAGTTTCGTAATTATACAGACGAGCAAGATAGGTTGAACATTCGATTAGGGACGAGAGTCCTGATAATGAAAGCAATCTTTTGGCTGATATTTGTGTATTCCTAATAGACAATAGCAATTGTTTGAAAAAGGTTGCTTTGATTGCTGAACAGGAATGATTCGACATTCGTTTAACATTTCCAGTAGCTACTAGTGGCAAATGAGTAGTTACATGAAGAATCCGAGTATCTTGCGGGAGGTACCGGGATCGATGTCCGGGTTGTCCACCAGTGTAACGAATCGGGATCGGTGTCTATTGAACTGAACAATATTTTCATACTATATCTTTATTCAACTTACATACGCTTTATATACAGGGCCCGTGGTTTGATGCGCTGGTGCGGAAACGCATAATTTGGCTTTCTCCGCATAATGCGCATAATCCATCAAATCCCGCATAATCGCGCATAATTTCCCAAAATTTTGTGAAATACATCAAAAAGGCATCATTACTGTGGTGATTTTCAAACTTTCTTCCTATTTTTTCTCACAAAAGTGATTCATTTCTTCTGAAATCGTCTGTCCAACGTCAAAACAACTCGATAGAAGTAACAAGATAGAAGTAACAAGAATAACAAGGCGTTCTATGCTAATAGCGCTGGGAACTGATATCGAAAAGCAATAAAACGTGCCTTATTGGCCAACTAACTAATATTTCCAGCTGAGAAATATTTATATATATTCAAACACGTTTGCGCTTTTAGAAAGTAAAATCAAGGCGGAACAGAACGCTAACCGCGATAAAAACGGTCGGCTTTATGCAGTTCACATTGATCACATGACATTACGCTTTTTCATCGATCTTTGTTATAAACCCCCCCCCCCCCCCCCCCCAAAAAAAAAAAAAAAAAAAAAAAATCACTGACAGAATAACGTTGCACGTTTCCGGTTTTATAAAAGCTCTTACACTACCTCCGACGATAGTGCCGACCGCTCTAGCGATCGGGATTAATTTTGATAATTACGCGCAGGACGGCGGCAAACAAGCGCAACACTGTTTTTGTGATAATGAGAGATCGTAACGATAGCTCTGTTAGTCCGCGTATAGCTCTTGTGACCGTTTAGTTCACGGTTGGATAGGAGTGCGTTGCTACGATCCTTGCGGTATGAAAAAAGTGTGCCTTGGTCTGAGACAAGTAAACGAAAGAAGACCAAAACTTACTAATCTGTACTACCGTGTAACGGAAGTTACCGGTAGTTGGTAACGCTTTTCTGTAAGAAAGTAATAAGCTTTATTAAAAGCGAAAACACACGTCTCCCTGGAAGAAAAACGTAGCGTCATAACGTTAGTAAAGCAAAGCGATTTATTATTCATGTAACAAAACAGGCGAAAAGAGCAAAATATGTTACGGCACTTGTAAAAAAATATTGCGCAATCCCGCATAATTTCGTATTTTTAGCGCATAATTTCGAATTTTTAGCGCATAATTTCAGAAAAAATCGCGCATAATTTCAGAAAAAATCCCGCATCAAACCACGGGCCCTGTATATAGGTGCTGGCTCTCGGAAGGTTCCCATGGGAGATCAGCCTGATAAAGGATGTTTCTAGTGCCAAATGTAGGAATGTCCGGCCAATGTCTAGAACTCGGGTTTAGACCAAGACTATTAGATCAGAGCATGTGCACTAACCGTGGGAAAAGGGATTATCTTAAAAAGGGGAAAATACCAATGGGAAGTTCCGAGCACCACACCTTTACAAATATCGTAATCTACAAAAGTGTACTTATGATGTAGACGTAGGGGAAACTACAAATGACTACAAATATATAATAATTCATGTTAACTGGCATGGCTACAAATGAACTAGTATGAATTTACTAGAATCGCTTCGTAACAATATTTCTAAAGTTGTAGACGAAAATCTACCTTAAAAGGCTTCAAATCCAAATTGGATACTTTAAATCCAGCTTCTTTGATGGTTTATGATGCACTGTGGTGTTTTAATACTATATTATATTTTATATTGATATTTTAAAGATTATGGATATTATAACATATAATATATTGATAGAACGTCACGGATCATACGTAAACCAGCTTCAGCTGATATGATGCCGTGCGAAAATAGAATTTATATCTATCTATCTAAGTTTCTTCAAATCAATCCGTTTTTTTTTTCAAAGAAGCTGATCTTCCATCCATGAATTTCAGGTTTCATTCTTCAGTGTAGAAAAATCCTAAAACCTTCTTGTTGCGCGTGCAAGAAGAAATAGTTCCCGGGAAACACAGCTTATGTTATCTAAGACAACCAAAGATTCACACAACAGGCTAAGAAAACTATATGATTTATTTGAACTCGTATAATATTTAACAAATAGATCTCGTTTTGCGTGCGTGCGTACTGTAATAGATACACAGATGACGTCACAGAATGTCATGAACAAAAAAGGACGCAACGAGACGCAGTCGAGTTGCGTGACTGTTGTTCATGATATTCTGTAACGTCTTCTATGTATCTGTTACAGTACACACGCACAAAAAACGAGATCTATTTGTTTTATACAACAACAAACAGGGATTTTTGTCAACCGTGTATCTGTACTCTTATAGCAACATGGCCCTCGACCAATCAGAACGCGCGATTTACTAGTGTTGTATAAAACTATTTATTATATAGACACGAGTGTTTTACAGGGAAATACGCCACTCGTAGATCTCATATGAAGCTACATCCGGGTCCTGAGTGATATATTTTCCATATCCTCACTAGTGAGGATATCGGCAAAACTAAAGTGCTTGGAAATCAATTTGGAATATTTTTTTCTGGTTTGTCTATATAATAAAAGGAAATTACACGGTTGCTTGAAGATATGAGTTTTATTTTCTCCTGTCAAAAACAATTTTACTCATTCGCTGCGCTCATTCGTAAAATATGTTCTTGCCACTCGAAAATAAAACTCATATCTTCGCGCCACCGTGTAATATCCTCTATTTACATCACTCGAAGACAATACTAGACAGAATCCCATGTTATGACTCTATCTCGCATGCTGATTGGCTGAAATCGAGGGAGATTTTTTGTGGAATTACATGGCTGCAAAAGTAGAATTACACACGCCTACATCGAGGAATGCTCACTGGCACTTAGAATTTTTTTCTAAACAAGCGCTCACCTACAGAAATGAAAAAAAGAATTATGAAAATCATCAGGGTTCGAACCTGTAACTTTCCAGTTACTATACCCTAACCCTAACCACTACGCTATGAGTGAATTCGCTGGTTCGGACAGCTCGTTTTATTGATTACGTACCTTAATAGTATTAATCTTTTTAAAATAGAACGAAGCATATACTATAAAAATATACTAAAACGATGTATTAATCCTTATCCTGACTAGTAGTCTTGATAGTTCAGATATTTTGAATGTTTTTAGGTCAATTTGAAGTAATACTATAAAAAATATCGTTAAATTATTCATGGTGAGCATTCCTCCATTTAGGAATGACGGTAGAATTCAATAAAAACACAGGACACCCACGAAATTAAATTTCTACACGACAAATTAACAATTTATCAAGCGAGAAAGCAAGAATAATTACTTTCTAAAGTTTTAAACTCTGTCAAACACTGTATGAAATGTATTTTCGTCAACGAAGACGCTTCGCTAACAAGATTTTTAAGTTGCATTTTCCTGAAATTGAAACAGTTTGGCAATGGCTTCCTTGGCGCGCGTAAAGCCTTTTTTGTAAATTATTAAGGAGGCTGCCTACAATTTTTTCTGCCCTCGACCACCAAACTTTGTTTGCCTGCCGTTCAAGTACACAAAGTTGTACCGGTCTGAGCTTTCACATGTTTACCCTGGAGGGTTTGAACTTTATTGTAATGTGTATTTTGTTGTGATCGGAGTTGCTATAGCAACGTAATAACCACACCCTTGTTTATTATTAGGGACCAGTAGAAGCGTTGCCCGACCTAAACTTTTAAAATGACACCCCTCGCACTAATCCCTGAGTAGCAGACAGTACTCCCAGCAAGTTTGGATAGAATTCATTGGGCCGATTTTATGTTATTCGAGAGGACTTTTTAAGGCTCCAAAATGTCAAAATTATTATGCCGCGAAGGTTTCCTGTAAAAAAAATAGCTGATATTTGCGTAATTAGAAGATCCTTGTCGCCCGAATTATCTACAAACCCAATGCAATATGTCAGCCAAATTTCCCTTCTTTGAATCCTTTCGATTTTGTTTGGCATGTGTTCAAGTATCGACAAGTAAACTGCAAAAGTTGAGAAATTTTAGCCAGAATTCTAAATCTTGCGTTTTTCTCACCTGACAAAAATCCCATATGTTAATTAGGGACGTGTCATTATTTACCGGGAGGGGGAGGGCTCCCATTTTTTTCAAACAAGGCTAAAAAAAAATAGGACCCTCCCCTTGAACATGACAAAAAAACTAAGGGATTAGTGCGAGGGGTGTCATTTTAAAAGTTTAGGTCGATTAAAGCTTCTACTGGCCCCTAATAATAAACAAGGGTGTGGTTATTACGTTGCTATAGCAACTCCGATCACAACAAAATACACATTACAATAAAGTTCAAACCCTCCAGGGTAAACATGTGAATGCTCAGACCGGTACAAGTTTGTGTACTTGAACGGCAGGCAAACAAAGTTTGGTGGTCGAGGGCAGAAAAAATTGTAGGCAGCCTCCTTAAATCAATAAAACCTCCGGCATGTGATTCAAAGAAAATCCATTACCCGACTCAGGAATTCCACACTAAAGCTCACTTGAAAAATCGATATCGCCCTTGTCGCTGACGCGACTCGGGCGATATCGATTTTTCGCGCTTGAGATTTAGTGTGGAATTCCCTCGTCGGGTAATGGATTTACCTATATAAAAATATACTCTGAAGTGCGATAATACAAAATTGTTCTCCGAGATCGTTACGTGACTTTCTATTTCTGCCGTCGCGTACAGGAACTTCTTAGATCTCAAGGGGTCGTTCATCTATGACTTGCACTTGCGCCAGGTCGCCTCCTCAATGAAAAATCCGGGAGCTTTGATGCTTTAACCTGGAGACTCCCAGGAAAACCTAGAGAGTTGACAGGTATGCAACACCAACACCTACACCTTTACTCTGTCTACTTGCATTATGCACAGGAAAGCCCAACGTGATGGAAAAAAGGGATGCCATGGAACTTGAGTCAGCAAAAGAGAAAATAGCTGAGTTGAAAAAGCAGCTGCAGTCAAAAGAGTTACAGGTTGAGCTACAACGACAGAAGGATTCTCTATCTATAAAAAGGTATCATTTATATGGAAAAATGCTCATTCTTAAAATTTTCATATGTCTTTGTTATTTTTGTAATAGAAAAAAACAAACTTGTACAGAATGTTACTTCCTTCCAAGGAAGCCCATGTCAGCTGTACACTATTATTGGTCCCATTGAACCCGGGGGGGGGGGGGGGGGCACTCCCTTACAAGAGCTATACGGGTATGTGCCGCCAAATGGGGTCCCGATTTCTTCCTCCAGCCGATAGAACGGGGTATCGTTTAGGAACCGTCCTCTAGAACGGGGTATGAGGAACACCCAGAAATCTTCAAGGAAGCGACCCGGCGGTCACGTATTGTTTTATTACTGCGGTTTTCATATTTCTACGAACTCTCGCCATCGATTTCCAACCGTAAAACCGCCTTCTGGCTTCCGTCAATCAAACTCCCGAGTCTTTTTGTCGTTACTCTTTGTGCTTTTGATTGGCCAGCGCCTAAGCAGCGCTAAAATGGCTTCCCGTCGCGCCAGCATTGGTTACGTGCTGGCCAATCAAAATGCACAAAGAGTAACGACGAGAAGAATCGGGAGTTTGATTGACAGAAGCCAGAAGGCGGTTTTACGATTGGAAATCGTTAGCGAGAGTTCGCAGAATTATGAAAATCGCAGTAAATATAAAGTATCTGCTTTCTACTTGTGAACTAATTTCGACACAGGAATTATGCTTTTTTCTAATACGGGGTTTTTAATTAATTCTCTTTAGAACGGGGTCTCATTTTGGATGCAAAAAAAAAATGAACGGGGTAGCTTTTCTTAAAAAAATCGTTTTAAAACGGGGTCCGCATTTGAAATTCGCTGCGGCACATACCCACCCTGGGCATTGAACATTGTAACATTCCACCGAAAACGTGGGTTTCCGAGGATAACGCCATATTATCACCCCCAGGGACAGGGTTTTCGTCACTAGTGCTTTGCCTAGACCAATGTGCATTTTTACTGGGATTTTCATAAATTCTGCAAACTCTCACTTTAAATTTCCAAATGCCAAACTGTGTTTTGGCTTCCGTCCATCAGACCTTTTAAGACAGTGGGGATGGATTTTTAAAAGACAGTTTCGTTTGCATCATCCAGAGCTGTTTGCTCATTTGATTGACGGAAGCTAAACTGCAGTTTGTTAGTTGGCGTCCAGTTCACAGAATAGAGCGGATTTCAGATGACCGTCGTGTTTGCAATTAGTTTGCTTTCTCATTGGCTGCTTATTTCTAGCAACCAATCAAATTGCGAACTAATTACAAGCAAGGAATTGGTTCGGCTCCTGATTGGCTGGGCTGGAAACCATTCAGCAGTAAGTTGTAATTACTCTTGTTTCTGATTGGCTAGTGATTGCTCAATTGCAATTGCTTTCACGACAGTCATGTGAAATCCGCTCTATTGAACAGTGCAGTAAACTAAAATCATTGTAATGGCTTTATACTGTAGGTTTTCTGGTCACAGATTTGTTCACCTGGACCTCAAGGGTGCACCACCCAAGATGCCATACCTTATAAAGGTACAATTTGATTATTTTACCATAAGGTCAAAATTAACTGCAGTCTTGTACTAGTACAGTACCGGGTCATTTTACCCACTAAAACCTATTGCACTATATAGGTGGGCATTTATTCCCTGCTTTCATTTTAGTAGTATAGTCAGGAGCAATGAAATACCTCCACCCACTGGAACCTTTTATGCCAGCCGGGAGGCACCCAGCCCGTTCGCCTGGAGCCACATAAACCGTACGAGAAATCGTGTCCGCACTCACTCCGCTTAGCCCTGAAGCTGTGCCGCCAAAAGAAGTTCACAAACCTGAAGAGAAGGTGGAAATCTGGACAGTGGGCGTGTCGACCCAAATTAAGCCGTTTTTTTATTATCAGTGGTAGGAGCTTGGTCCGTTGTGATTTCGAATTCCGATTAGTGTTTGAGATCGCGAATGCTGCATGCCTTGTTGAATTTTTGTAGAATGGGAGTGAGCGTACATTGTAACGAGTGACCGGTGGCTTCAGACCCAAATTGTCCCCTCAAAACCGAGTATCTAATCAAAATATACACACCAGATCATAAAGTAAGTATTCTTTATTTGTTTTTATAGATGTCTAAGACATTTTTTAAACAATTCGGCTTTTTTTTTTTCAAACTTTTTCCAGTAGCCTGCGAGGCCAATGGTCAAAATGACACATTTATACCAAGCAAAGGCATGAATAATAAGTCCTGACGCTTATCGCAAAACTAAGTTCACAAACCTGACGAGAAGGGGAAAATCTCATCAGTGGGTGTGATTTTGTTGGAAAAGATTTATCTTGATCTAAGTTCTTATTGAAGCGAAGGAAAGTCGCCATGTTGAAGAATGTTGAAGTCTCCCACAGGAACTAAAACTAATTCAGTTCGCATAGCCGAAAACACCATAGATTAATTACAGTTATGTGTAGGGATAATTTTATTTCGAACGCTTACAAACGTACACCACTGACACTGCCTTGCTTCGCAGAGCGCACGCTAAGACATGAATAATATTCTCTAAAATAATATTCTCCCTTTATAAACAAGAAATTCTTAGAACAATTTTTACTTGACCTGTTTCTTCTCTACCCTTGCTGAGATATGCTACATGTACAAACGAAAAAAATTGACCGATTTGAGAGACGCGCGTGATTTTCGCACCAAAATCAGGGATGGAACAGTGCAAAGAAAATATTGTAAGGGGGATTCACTTCTTTTATTTCGGCATGGAGCGAGCGGGGTCTATGTTAGGGGAGGTTATTTGTATATCATGTTTATAAAGTTTTCATAGCTGAGGGTGTTTATGGAAGGGAACTCAGGGAAATCATGCTCCCCTTCATTATGTCCGTTGTAATTTTTTCTAAGCGAATACTATTATAACAGTAAATTAAATTTCCGTGAAATTTTCACAGGCATCAGCTAGTAGATGAATAATTGGCAAAAACCCATGTAGGTCAGGGCGCTCTCACGTACACGAATAATTGGCAAACCTCCGTTCTGCGTACACAACTAATTGACCCAAAAAGTCATGTACATGAGAGTGCTCTCATGTGTACGCAGTGAACCTAGCCAAGGTGTCTCCCGACCAGCCCGCTTTATTATTGTTGTTGTACGTATTAGTGCGATCACTGACAGCCTAGTAGATAGGGTCCCGAGCAGCACTCTCGCAGTTGTGCCGACGGACAACCTGCGGGGCAGCTACCCGTTCTCCATAGAGCCCAAGAGGGCACTGTTCTCTCCCCTTGCGTCTAGAACCATCAGTCAGATGACTGTCTACGTTATCGACGCGCTCAACAGACCGGTCGACCTCACGGAGTTGATTGGTATATGACGACGTCATCTTACGCAGTGAACGCAGCGAGAATTAGTTTCCCTATTGTATAGCAAAGATGCCACCCCTTCAGAGTGAATACAAGAGACTTTTCGGTCCTGAGGAGGGACGCTTTGTATACAACCATATTCACGGCGCGGGCATGTTCGACTCGCTGAAGAGCTTCGTACTGAAATTCTTTTGCAAGGCGGTCTAAAAAGCGGCCTATAAGGCGACCTCAACCACCGTCGGGACTAGATGTCCCGCTTTGGTGAACCGCACGTTACATTCTCCGCAGACGTACACGTTCGCCAGTTTCTTGATGTTCTTGATCAGAAACGCGTGCGCCTCGAAAATGCCGATCGTCATCGATGGGGTTCCTACTTGCTCGTATTTGGCGAGTTGTATACGGAGAGACCACTCCCCCGCTTCCGTCGGCTTATACACTCGTTTATTCATTCGAGCTTGAAGGCGGCCTCAACCTTTCATCTAAAGCCGTACCTTCGATGTGAGGCGTTCCGAAGAACTCTGTCGCAAGCGCTCTTGCTTGGGCAGTACAGCGATCTACCCGTGCGCCTCGATGAACTGCAATGCAACGGAAGAGGTTGTCTCCGTATGTCTCCAGGGACTGCATACCCGGCTTTCTCCTCAGCTATGCAGGTGACCCTGTCCCCAACATGGGTTGGTGCATTACAGCTTTAACTTTGACTACGATGAAGCGTATGAAGGTCCATTTGGTGCTCGGACGTTCGATTTGTTTGATGCTCAACCGCATGTTTTCTTCCATTTGTACTCCAGCTGTTTCAGGCTGTGTGTCTTCATCCGGCGCCTCGAGGTATTGATGCCAGAGGCTGTCTTTTGCGGTTTTGTGAAACAGGATAACCTCACCTGTTCCGATCTTCTTAAGGCGGTATGCGTAGCTGTACCGGAGATAGAAGCTGGTCTCGATCCATGCTTTTCCATAATTCGCTCGACAAGAGACCCCTCCACGCCTCGGTAGAAAGTCCATTTCCAAAAGCGACGACCATGCTCCCCACCCTCTCTTTCAACGTCGAGCTCTTCGAGTATACTAATAATACCTCGTTTATTCCAACCTTTCGCAGCTAGTAGCTGAATTACAGGCGGGTCATTTACATGGAAATATACAATAAATATAGATATAAATATAAATATAAATAGTAAATCTAAATCTAAATCTATACGTTCACCCTCTCGAGCTGCAGAGCGCTCAAGACGATCTGAACACCACCCGTAGCGGGCTCTCTTTGTTATCCTGCGCAGGGCAGCAATCCTCTCTGCAGGATGCTTCTCCAAGCGCTTTTGATAGGTCTTCGCCAGAATGGGTGCATCAACTTCACCTCCGAGCTGACGAAGCTCTCCTGTCCGACGCCCTTTCTTATGAGGGTTGTCTATGTTGTAGGTCAAATAGAATGTTAGCTAGAAATGATTTCAAACTAATTTGAATTGATTTCAAACTAGCTCAATAGCTTAAAAGGAGTTTTCCACTCCCATTTCCCTCTATTCCACTTTCACTCCCATTTACCTATCTTCTATTCCATATCTTCCTATTTCACCTGCCTACCTTAACTAATGATTACATAATTCTTTACCTTTTTTTCTTTTTCTTCTTGCCCCTGACGTGGATAGAACTCTCAACCTCTCGATTAGTGTTCTCTTGCCTTAACCATGCACTAGGCCATGTAGTCGTTGTGATGGGGTAGAAGGCCCAGAAATTAAACTTAAGACTCACGTGTGATATATGAATGTAATTATCACTAAATGCAAACCACATTAAAAAAACAAACCCTAACCATTGTAAAACGAGGGTTATTCTGATTTAGTGCTCAAAGGAAACTAAATGCAATCCCCATTTCTAAACCAAACCCTAACCAACTTCTCTCTTTGGCTTTTCAAAATGACCTAGTTTAGGAATTTGACCTAGTTCGAAATCATTTCTAACTGACATTCATTTCGACCTGCAACATCTACATCCCCTCGTAAAACAGAGTATCTATCAGTCTGTTGCGCCCGCCGGAGCAGTTTAATCCATTCGGCGGCGCGGAATTCACCAATCGCTCAGATGAGGCCGTGTTTCTTGAGCTTCGACCTGCCGGGAAGCTCGTAGGCTTTCGCTATAGCGTGTAACGTTTTATCAGTTAGCGTCTTTAACAATTTTTAGTCCACGGTGTGCATGGCAACCGTAGACTCTTGCAATCGAAGGCGTTGTGGGGTGTCCGTCCGTGAGAAATTAGCATAAACTAATAGCTCAGAGCGGGCAGAAAACATATCAAAACACGATCGGCCGAGGTTCGACTTCCCCCTTCAGTCTTTTCTTTCTAGCATTATTAAATCAACATAAGAAAGTGAGCCACTTAGAACTGCAAAAACATTTGCGATCACAAAAACCGAATCGATCGAACGAGGAGCAAAAATCGAAGCACTTTATTTATGGCTAAAATGTTTTTCTTAACTGTGAGATATACCTATCCTATACCTAGAAAGTTGCTGGTATTTTTGAACGAAACTCCGTTAATCATATTGAAGTCAGTTGGACTAAGTGTTAACGAAGTTTCAGGAAATTCGTTGGAAGCAAAGTGCCTATAATAGTGTTTTAGTCGTGTTTTTGGCCTATTTTTCTAAAATAGGCACTTCGCATGAGTCACCTTAACCAAATGAAGTACATGACTTGCATAATGGATTGTACAGATGAGCTTTGTAATTTTAAGTTGTCAATTTGTTAACAATTTGTTAAACAATTTGTTCACAATAGTGATTGTATTGGAATTTCCAGTTAGTAACATTATTCAAGAATTGGGGAGCGACAGGATTACTAGTAGAATATGAGGATGTGTTTCCATATCATGGAGATCTAGAGGTCTTAAAGTCATCACTGGCCTACAGGTAAATAGGTTACAGAGAGCCATCAGCAGCTTCCCTTGTCAGATTGTTGGATTTGTTTCTTGACCCCTCACGCAATTGTCTAATGCAATTCTGTTGAGATTTTTGCTTGTCTTTCTGAATGTCTGTGTCTGAATGTCTGTGTCTGTCTTCAAGAACATTTTTTCTATTTTATTATCAAACTTACAAATATTTAATCTATTTTCAGTACATCTGACATTACTCAGTTACTAGATGCTTGTAAGGATAAAGGCCTCATTGTAGTACCCCTGGTGCAGACATTTGGTCATTTAGAGGTTGGTTGAATCTGTTATCATCTAAACAAAAATGGTTTACTCGAGCTGGACCCATTTTAGTGATAGCTTAGAACCTTTTTTGAGTGATCTTTAGAAAATAATATCCATTTGATTCTACAAAATACAGACTTTTTTACCTGATAATAATATTCCCAAAACCCAACTATTACAGTCATGCAACTACCCATTCCCAACCTCCTGCACAACAGCCCAGCACTCTACCTCTGAGCTAACCGGTCGGCTCATAGAAGTGCAGCTGTATATTACTTCAAAAAGCATTCATATAAAAGCATGCATAATCAGAATCACATCCCATGTATGCCATGCGCAATAAATGGAAATATTTTCATAAACTCAGATGTCAATGACCCCTTCTAAATAGAGTTGTCAGAGTAGCCACAATCTTGGACAAATTATTTGGCTACTTTTCCCCGTTTCCCCTCCCCAATGTGTTGAGATGGATAGCAAGTGTACCCGCAATTACCAACATTGGGAAGGGAAAAAAAAGCGCGCGCGGGGAAATACCGTACTTGATTGAAAACAAAGCATGAAGGAAACAGATTAGCCAAGGTAATTTGTCCAAGATTGCAGGTTCTCTAGCCAGGGGAAAAAATGTAGATTTCATTATTCTGTATCGTATTATTGCGAAATTCCTTATATTTTCTTGAAAATTAAGGTATAGATTATAGGTTGGAGAGGTGTTGGGCCGCAATTCAAGAAAAAAAGCTGACCTTGGTATCATTGTAAAGCTAAAACAATGAGCTTTTTGGGCGTATAAACTATTTAGTGAAACGTATTGCCAAGCTCAAGATTTTGGGCCGCAAACAAAAATGCAGTGTGTTTTGTGGGCTTAAGGCGACTCCACGAAAAGTCCAAGCGCATTTTCTGTAAATATAAATTTGGTAATAACTTTTATAATAGCGGAGCTCCATAGCTACATGCAGGAGAAAAAGGAACACAAAAAAAGTGTATATGCATCCAACGATTCTGTCATGGACTTCCGGTTTGTGCGTTCGTTCGTTCGTTCGTTCGTCCGTTCGTTCGTTCGTTCGTCCGTCCGGAATGACGTCATCGAAACTAGAAAAATCAATATCTCAAGAAGGCAACATCGATAGGTGACCAAACTTGGGTAAAGTTATTCTTGAGGCAAGGGGGGTGCACTACCAAGGTCACGTGACATGACGTCATCGATGACGTCATCAAAACTAGAAAAGTCAATATCTCAAGAAGGCAACATCGCTAGGTGACCAAACTTGGGTAAAGTTATTTTGGAGGTAAGGGGGGTGCACCACCAAGGCCACGTGACATGACGTCATCGATGACGTCATCGAAACTAGAAAAGTCAATATCTCAAAAAGGCAACATCGCTAGGTGACCAAACTTGGGTAAAGTTATTTTGGAGGCAAGGGGAGTGCACCACCAAGGTCACGTGACATGACGTCATCGATGACGTCATCAAAAGTAGAAAAGTCAATATCTCAAGAAGGCAACATCGCTAGATGACCAAACTTTGGTAAAGTTATTTTGGAGGCAAGGGGAGTGCACCACCAAGGTCACGTGACATGACGTCATCGATGACGTCATCCAAACTAGAAAAGACAATATCTCAAGAAGGCAACATCGCTAGGTGACCAAACTTGGGTAAAGTTATTTTGGAGGCAAGGGGAGTTTACTTCCAAGGTCACGTGACATGACATCATCGATGACGTCATCAAAACTAGAAATGTCAATATCTCAAGAAGGCAACATCGCTAGGTGACCAAACTTGGGTAAAGCTATTTTGGAGGCATGGGGAGTGCACTTCCAAGGTCACGTGACATGACGTCATCGATGACGTCATCAAAACTAGAAAAGTCAATATCTCAAGAAGGCAACATCGCTAGGTGACCAAACTTGGGTAAAGTTATTTTGGAGGCAACGGGGGTGCACAATCAAGGGCACGTGACATGACGTCATCAAAACTAGAAAGTGAATATCTCAGGAAGACAACATCGCTAGGTGACCAAAATTGGGTAAACTTATTTTGGAGGCAAGGGGGGTGCACTACCAAGATCACGTGACATGACGTCATCGATGACGTTATTAAATCTAGAAAAGTCTATATCTCGAGAAGGCAACATCGCTAGGCGAACAAACTTGGGTACAGTCAAGAAAACATCCGGAGTATGTGGGTATGGAGCTCTTTGAAATGCAACATAAAAAAATCTGAATTTGCAAGTATGGCAATGGAGAACACGAATGTTTTCTGTAGCAAGTGACGTCGCGACACGTCACATTATCAATCTTTTGCAGGACTTATATGTAACCGGGAGCTCCGCTTTTAGCCAGTGGCTAAATCTATATATTATTCGTGTGACGGATTTAAAACTTGGAGGACAGTAGGATGTGTCGTTTAGCAATGGTTTAACATACTGCGATCTTTATTTGGGTTAATACTTTTAATAATATTCCAGTAGTGGAGCCATATTATGTAAGATTATTACATCAAAACGCTGCTGTAATAACTGTACACCTCTGAATAACTGTAGCTTTATTTACTATAAGTATTTTTTTTTTGCAGTTTGTACTGAAACACAAACAGTTTGCTGGATTTAGGGAAACAAAAGAATTCACCAATTCAGTTTGTCCAATTAACAATGGTGAGATGTTCATTATTCCAGCACAGGAAACCATAAACCAAACAGAACAAAAAAAAATCCAGAATGTTGAACTGTGGAGAATGTTGCACATTCAAATACATGAATAGTCATCTATAGGAGTGCATAAAAGTGTAATTTGAAGCCCTGCTATGCAATGTTAGTTTTGTATTTTCATCTTTTGCAAAGGGATTGAAGATCAGACTATTTCTAACACTGCTCTCTTCCCTTGCAGGTTCAGTTCCTCTCATAATGAAGATGATTGATCAGGTTTTAGAGCTTCACCCAGATGCCAAATGGTTCCATGTTGGAGGGGATGAGGTACTGTACAGACTGTACAATGCACTTTTAAGTGCAAACGTTAAAACGTTTATTTATTGAATTACTCGTCATTATTTATAACGTCGGTCTCGTTGGTCTTTCATCACAAACATTGGCGACTTTGCAACTTCAACTTGTCTTATTAGGCCGGCTGAGGCCAAACCCATTCAACACTGGAACACGTGCCGAACGTGTGGTGAGCCACGTCCATGACCGTTCAACAGTGGTGAATTGGTTCAACACATGGTGCATTCAACACACGTTGAATCAGACGTGGAACGTGTTTAGCTCCAGCTTCTCACATCTGACAAAAACATGTATTGAAATAGCTTATGCAAGGTTGGTTTTACAGTTACATTGTGTTATGACATTGCAGGTGTGGAATCTGAAGACATGCAAAGTCTGCCAAGCAGATAAGCGGAGTAAAGCTCAGCTGTTCATCCATCACATGTCACAAGTACTTAAACATGTGAAGAGTAAAGGGAGAACCGGACTGATGTGGGATGACATGATGAGGTCATGGGATGTGCAGCAACTTAAAGGTTAGGTCTGTGGGATGACATGATGAGGTCATGGGATGTGCAGCAACTTAACCTGGGCAAGGTCTGTAGGATGACATGATGGGGTCATGGGATGTGCATTTAACAAGGTCTGTGGGATGTAGAGGTCATGGGATGTGCAGCAACGTAAAGGTAAGGATGATATGATGAGGTCATGGGAGGACATGCTGCAACTGAAGGGTAAGGTCTGTGGGATGACATGATGAGGTCACGGGATGTGCAGGTCTGTGGGATGACTTGATGAGGTCATGGGATGTGCAGCAACTTAAGTATAAAGTCTGTGGGGTCTCTGGGATGACATGACGGGGTCACGGGATGTGCAGCAACTTAAGTATAAGGTCTGTGGGATGACATGATGGGGTCATGGGATGTTCAGCAACTTAAGGGTCAGGTCTGTAGGATGACATGATGAGGTCATGGAATGTGCAGCAACTTAACCTGAGTAAGGTCTGTGGGATGACATGATGGAGTCATGGGATGTGCAGCAACTTAACCTGAGTAAGGTCTGTGGGATGACATGATGGAGTCATGGGATGTGCAGCAACTTAAAGGTAAGGTCTGTTGGATGACATGATGAGGTCATGGGATGTTCAGCAACTTAAGGCTAAGGTCTGTGGGATGACATGATGTCATGGAATGTTCAGCAACTCATAAGGGTAAGTTCTGTGGGATGACATGATGAGGTCATGGGATGTGCAGCAACTTAAGGGTAAGGTGTGTGGGATGACAGGATGTCATGGAACGTTCAGCAACTCATAAGGGTAAGGTCTGTGGGATGACATGGTGAGGTCATTGGATGTGCAGCAACTTAAGTATAAGGTCTGTGGGATGACATGATGAGGTCATGGGATGTTCAGCAACTTAAGGGTAAGGTCTGTGGGATGACATGATAAGGTCATGGGATGTGTAGCAACTTAAGGGATGACATGATAAGGTCATGGGATGTGCAGAAACTTAAGGATAAGGTCTGTGGGATGACATGATGAGGTAATGAGAGGACGTGCAGCAACTTAAGGATAGGGTCTGTGGGATGACATGATGAGGTCATGGAATGTTCAGCAACTTACGGATAAGGTCTGGGATGACATGATGGGGTCATGAGATGTTCAGCAATTAAAGAGTAAGGTCTGTGGGATGACATGATGAGGTCATGGAATGTTCAGCAACTTACGGATAAGGTCTGGGATGACATGATGGGGTCATGGGATGTTCAGCAATTTAAGAGTAAGGTCTGTGGGATGACCTGATGGGGTCATGGGATGTTCAGCAACTTAACCTGGGCAAGGTCTGTGGGATGACATGATGGGGTCATGGGAGGACGTGCAACATGACATGGTCATGGGATATGCCACTATCACCACCATCATCAGGTCGTCACGGCTGCTTGAGTCAAAAATAACACAAGCGAATACGAGACGGGGTAGGGATCACTCGGTCTCTAGGAATGCAGGGATAAAGCCTTCCTCAATATTCTTCTCAGTTCACACGGAGAGAACTCCACACATCGTCATGGCTCATTTGATAGCCCCTAATCATCAAGGAATCTTTGTCACAGAATAATTTTCGCACTTTTTATATTATCTGAAAATGCTAGTGATCATTACGCTACAGTAGGTTTCATGGTTCTGCGCGCACAACACACGAAAGTGAGGCTGTCAAACACTGAAGGGTCACTGCTGAAGTAAACATGGCGGATTGTATAGACGTTTCACATATACCTAGAGAAAACACTAGAAATTCTTCCCTAAACTTCTCCAAATCACACAAGAAGTTTATAGCCCTTATAACCGGGTCTTCAGCCTGGGGTCATCAGAATAATTTTAAGATTCATAAGGTTGACGAAAAAATGTTTCGAGTTGTGAGTCCTTCGAAGGCCGACACAAATTCTTCCTTCAAATTTAACCTAGGGTTCAAACGGATGAAGGGAAACTATTACGATTTTTGTCCATCTCGATCGCGTACAACTTCACGATTCTGCTTGATTTTATCTTTAAATCTTCCTGAATCACTCTGAGCACTGTTTGAAAGATATTGCGTGATTGGGGAGAAGAAATGTGACGAAAAGTAACGTTTCCACTAGCTTTGTGTAATCCTTTATACGATTGGCCATGTTTACTTCGCCAGTGGCCCTACAGTGTTTGACATTCTCACTTTGGTGCATCGTTAGATTCGGCCGTTCGGATGCACACGCACCGTCATGAAGACTGTCAATAAATGCAATCTATCAAATATATTATATTAATAAATAAATATTGGTATGTTATTACAGAGCTGAGTGGGCTGGTTGAGCCTATGATCTGGGGATACATGAACAACCTTCATGGATATTACCCAATTGGCATGTGGGACAGATATGCTAAGGCCTTCCCCAAGATGTGGGCTGCTAGTGCGTTCAAGGGTTTGTATTACTGCAGTTTCATAAATCTACGAACTCTCCACCAACTGCCAAATTGTGTTTTGATGTCCGTTAAGAGCCTCGACATATTTTTACTAATCCTCTGCGAGATGTTTTTTGTTGCTACATTTAAGTGTTAGCAGCAACATATAAGTGAGTTGAAACGTGTAACAGCGCGACAACCTGCGAACAACTCGCGATCAATAAACACCATATTTGGAAAGCAACAGGTTCTTCGTTTAGCCAATCAGCAACGGGAGATGTTATTCGTCATGTTTTCTAAAAATGACGCGCGCGAACTCCCCACAACAGAAGCACAAAATGAGTTGAAAACTAACTGTTTTGCTTCCATGCTCAAAACCCACCAAAAGTAGTTTTTAAAGCACCATGAAGAAATACAAATGACAATTTAAGGACATAACAAAATAAAGAAATAAACCTCTAGTTAATTTATAAGCTAAACGTTTTTTAAATCACCACTGAAAGAGAAAGACATCCACATGTTTTTGTCGAGCCTGTTTTGGCTGGATTGGATCCTTCACTCTTTCTTTGACATCTCATTTTCCAGTACAAATTCAACAACAACATATCTTGCAGTTTAGAACTTACCAAAGAGCAATGGAGAACTACTCTGTTCTCTGTTTTTTTTTTTTTTTTTCACGAATGGTTCCCTTGCAAATGGCCGAGCTGTTTTCCAGCTTTGTTCGTACGTGTTAAATTAGTTCCTTTTCGGTCAGCAAAACTAACACAATTCTTTTCTACTTTCTGCTAATTTTTCTGAGTCCCTAGCCATAAAAACTTCTTTTCAACTTCTTTGTCTTCTTTGTCTTCTTGAAGTCCTGAAACTGAGTGGTGTGAGTTTTAACTTTGCAAAATCAATCATCTGATTTCCCATTCCTGAATTATTTTTCTCCTTATGAGAAATTTATGCGTGCAAGTTCTTCTTACAAAGTTCGTTGGTTTCCAGCAGGAAATCTCGTAGAAAGGCCGGCAAGGCTTACAAAAATCTGCAAGCATCAGTGAGTGTAGCTTTGCAAAACGGAGAAAAAGCACCAAAGGCTGCAAGTTTGATTGGCTGAACACAAGAGCATTGTTATCCAAATATGGTGTTTAGTGATCGCGAGTTGTTTGCTGGTTGTCACATCAGATTCATTCGTCTGTTACACGTTTCAACTAAGTTATATGTTTCTGGAATTAGTTAATGTTTTTGAATATAGGTGACTTTGTAGGGAACTGGTTCATTTTCGTATTTCGGCGTTTCAAAGGTTGGGGTAATTCTGTATCAAGAGTATGGGATCCGGGATCCAGAGTTGTTGGATCCGGGATCCAGAGTTGTGGGATCCGGGATCCAGATTAAGGGACCCGGGATCCAAAACTTCTGTAGAGCCCTTTACATGGTCCGAACTGTAGTTGTTGTTATGTCGCTAGTGCACCAGGCGTAATACAAACAACATTTTTATTCTTCTTTACTCCTGTACTCAGTGCGGCAATAGTCAGGCAACCAGCTCTGAGAAATGGCTCCTCTGTCTACAGAACGGAAGATGGAGGTTTGATAAAACAAAAACAAGTTTTGATCAAATATTGTGATTTTAATTTTCAGGTGCAGACAAACCAGACAGTAACTATGTCCCCGTGGGATTCCATGTTGATAATAACATGGACTGGTTACGTATTATAAGTACAAATATACCCAAAGGTGCACAGATAGAGGGTATAGCACTTACGGGATGGAGCAGGTATGTTTGTGTGCTGTAGTATGGTATGAGATGTTGTATGGTATATGTACTGTATATGATAACATGGCCTGATTACCTATTCGTACAAATATACCCAAAGTTGTGGCATGCGATGGAACATGTTACCATATTGTATACGATTGGGTGGGCATGTGATATGTGTGATGGCATATGTGTTATTGTTATGATATCTGGTATTATTATACATTGTACTCACTATCTCGATTATTATTGGCTAAAAGCGCGCGCTTTACTTTGGGAATCACGCACTTTGAGGGTCTCCAAGAATCAGCTAGCTGATTCTTGATCCTACGCGCGCAATGCATCATGGGACTAGAACACTTGAATGTTTTCCCCATCCAACAAGGCGGCTTCTGTAGAAGAAATTGCTTGACAGAAAAAAAGTATTTTTACTGAATCAATGTATAATAAAGCAATTATTAAATTCGGTTTTTGTGATTTCCAGAATAAACATTAGCTGTATTCATAAAAAGTATTTGAAAAACTGCCCCCCTCCCGGGCCCTAAGGGCGATACGTCGCTGATGGTACACTATGTTGTGAAGGGTTCCCATGTGGTATGTGTGGTGTTATTGTTGTGATATGATTATGTTATGATATAATTATGATATGATTATGATATGATGATATGATATGATATGATATGATATGATATGATTATGATATGATATGATATGATATGATATGATATGATATGATATGATATGATATGATATGATATGATATGATATGATATCTGTGACGGCGTTATGATATGTTGTAAAACATGGTGTACTATGTCATGCTTGTGTGTTGTGATGGGGTTGCCTTGTGGTATGTGTTGTAAAGCATGGTGTACTATGGCATGCTTGTGTGTTGTGATGGGTTGCCTTGTGTTATGTGTTGTGTTATCGTTATGACATGTTGTAAAACATGATGTACGATGGCATGCTTGTGTGTTGTGATGGGGTTGTCTTGTGGTATTTGTTGTAAAGCATGGTGTACTATGGCATGCTTGTGTGTTGTGATGGGGTTGCCTTGTGTTGTTTTATCGTTATGATATGTTGTAAAGCATGGTGTACTATGGCATGCTTGTGTGTTGTGATGGGGTTGCCTTGTGGTATGTGTTGTGTTATCGTTATGATGTTGTAAAGCATGGTGTACTATGGCATGCTTGTGTGTTGTGATGGGGTTGCCTTGTGGTATGTGTTGTAAAGCATGGTGTACTATGGAATGCTTGTGTGTTGTGATGGGGTTGCCTTGTGGTATGTGTTGTAAAGCATGATGTACTATGGCATGCTTGTGTGTTGTGATGGGGTAACCATGTGTTACGTGTTGTGTTATTGTTATGATATGTTGTAAAGCATGGTGTACTACATGGCATGCTTGTGGTATGTGTTGTAAAGCACGGTGTACTATGGCACAACTGCTATGGCATGCTTGTGTGTTGTGATGGGGTTGCCTTGTGGTATGTGTTGTGTTATCGTTATGATATGTTGTAAAGCATGGTGTACTATGGCATGCTTGTGTGTTGTGATGGGGTTCCCTTTTGGTATGTGTTGTGTTTCGTTATGATATGTTGTAAAGCATGGTGTACTATGACATGCTTGTGTGTTGTGATGGGGTTGCCTTGTGGTATGTGTGGCGTTGTTGTTATGCTATGTTGTAAAGCATGGTGTACTATGGCGTGCATGTTTCAAATATTGGGGTTGCTTTGTGGTATGTGTTGTGTTATTGTAATGATATGTGGTATAGCATGGTGTACTATGGCATGCGTGTTGTGTTGTGATGAGGTTGCCATGTGATGCGTGTGGTGTTATTGTTATGATATGTTGTATAGCATGATGTACTATTGTGTGCGTGTTGAAGTCATGTGTTATTGTTATGAAAGGACGTCAATTGTTATATCTTATCCTTCCCTGCCAGATATGATCATTATGGTACACTTTGTGAGTTACTACCAGCTGCGCTTCCCTCGCTCGCCTTCTGTCTTGGCGTTCTTAAAGAAGGTACAACATACTCTGACTTGATCAAGCTGTGTTATGTTTACAGAATGAGTGCCGTGCTTTTCGGGTTTATAAACTCGAGACTTTGAATATCGTATGACGTTCTAGAATAAACCTAGAAGATTCTGCGATAAAAGGACAAGAAATCGTGCGATTTTCCACGATTATCTTAGTAGTCTAGGAACAGATCTTGAAAAGAGGCCTAGAAAGTGGTTTTCGTAGCACCCTTCGCGCAGACCAGGGAAAGTAGCATAGGATGATAGTTACATGTATAAGGTTTAATTTAGACCGGATGTTACAAATGATCCGACGGGACAACATTCCGATTTCGGGCACTTTTGTTACAAGATGCTCACATGTTCTTTGTAAAATTCTAAGCCTATAAAATTCAAAATCTTACCAAGAAACACATCAAACTCGGTATACTTGTAGAAGTAAATGCGTTTCAAATGGTTAGATATAAAATTGTGCCGTAATTTCCGTACGTACTGTAAAAGTGAAGATTAAAAAGATATCTGTGACGGCGGCCATTTTGAACCTTTTGTTATTCATGAGGTTCCTTTGTTATTCATGAGTTCCTGACGACTGAAAAGTCAAGAATGACATAGACTGCCGGCATTATGTATATAGTTTTAATGGTCTGGTATCTCTTCACCGACGTTGTCTGAATCATTTCACTGGGTAATTTCGAATAAAGAAAAGGTAGTCCGTAAAAGTAAGGTGTCTAAATGAAAAAAAAAACTTTGCTATCATAAATGCAATTTCAATGCTTTAGATAACGTAAATGCAGCTGCTAATCACTATTCTAAAACACAAAAAGGACAAAAACAGATATGGAAACAGATAGATTCTCCATCTCCGTAACCTCTAGATTTTATAAACTTTTACTAGACAAATGAAGTGTGGAAACTAAATTGTTGTCTTGAGCTAAACAATTGCCCACCTGTTTTGAAATGAATGAATATACCATTTCAGGAGGGTAGGAAAACAAATAATATTTGGTATACTTTCTTGTAGTATTAGAAGAGCGAAGTGGTACCCAAATAGATCATAGGAGGATGGCTGAAAATGTTCATTACAATCATGGTTTTTGCTGGTTTGTTATTTGACGCTTCATCAAAATCAGAATTGCTTGGACATCCCTTCATTTGAAGTGTCATGAATTGTATTTTACACCCGTTAGTCAACATAAGAAACCACGTTGGAAAATAGGCCAAACTGATTTTACCATACACCCTGCCTTTGTCACGCTCTGCCATGTAAAGCAATCGGCTACTATGGTTACAAAATATTTCAAACGAACTGTTCCAAGTTGGGGGGCAACCTTAACGAATAACTGTGCTGGATATTTTCTCTTGTGAGAACATATTTTTTGCTGTTAGACCGATGTTTAAGTGCCCTGGCCCATCAAATCTGCAGCAAAATGAAAGCGTTTACCCTTTGAAGTTGTGTAAACATCTGGAGCACTAACAGCAGGAGAACAAACAAATGGTACAATTGCAGGCAAGCCTTATGTGTACGCAGGAAAGTATTATTGCGCTCAGATTTATGACGTGCTTCTGCTTTGGTGGTAGCGTGGCAATCTCAAAGGTTTTCGTATGAAATGTAATGGGCAAAGTAACCCAAAAGATGACTGCAGCGTACGTCGAAGGCTTTTGCCTCCTCAACATAGTAAACAGGATTAAAGATTATAACCCCTGAATCTTGTAAGGAAATACAGGCAGAAACATATAAGTGAGTTAAAGCGTTTACAAACATACATTGCTTTAGTGCTGAGCTGCGGAATATTCGCAGAATCAATAATTGAACTGATTTTGAAAATGTTTTGAAGGACTTCAAGATGTTAAATGTTAGTATATTATCACTTACCACTATTGCTCTACTTTATTCGAAGCGAAAAAATGAAATATTATCAAGAGAAAACCTGCTTGGGCAAGCAGGCGAGAGTTCGTTATTCACCAGATATGGTCATAAACTCGCTACGAATAATCCGCAGCTTGGTTCACCGTTGCTTGTTTCAACTGAGTTATATGTTTCTGGTACAGGGGAAAAACGTTTTTTGTTTTTCTCTGTGAAAAACAAGACAGTTTAACTCATTTTTTTGTGAATATTGAAGTTTTTAATCTTAGTACTTATTGACTAATCTAAAAACAAAACAATTGTCATCATGTTATCTCGAAAGTTTACTCTATCGTTAACTTTACAAATTATGGGATGTTTTCAATCCATTAAACCTTTTATCGCACAAGTAATGACATCAACATTACATTTGTATAATTAACACACATATCCACTTATTTTTCTTATGAGCCACCTTAACAATTTAAAATCAAATTATAGCATGGAACCAGGGCGGATCCCGGGCGAGCCATGTGTCGATTTAATTTTGTATAGTTATTCTTGCTCGTTCGAATTTTGGTGGCTCTAGCATGTAAAAAATACCCATGCAAGACTTTATGAATAATTATTTAGTATTTTTGCCGAGCCACCTTAAAAGTTAAAATTATGGGATATTTTGTAACAACCACATTCCTTGGAGCTAATGAAAGGATGTAAGCACACAATTTGCGAAATAGACAGATCAATACATTTTTTATGAGTACCTAACCGACAGCTAAAACTGAAATTATGGGATGCAGGGCAGATCCCTGGTGGAGCCATGCGTCGATTAAATCTTTGAATAGTTAGTGTTTTTTGTTGGAATTTTGGTGGCTCTAGCACGTAGATAATACCCTTGCAAGACTTTGTTAATAATTATTTTATTTTTTTCTCCCGAGCCACCTTAAAAGTAAAAATTATGGGATATTTTTTTAACAACCACATTCTTTGGAGTTAATGGGAGGATATACACATAAAATCTTTAAAATAGACAGATACATACATTTTTCAATGAGCAACCTTACCGGCGTCTAAAACTGAAATTATGGGATGGATCCAGGGCGGACCCCGGGTGGGGCCATATGTAATATTAATGTATGGGTGGTTAGCATTATTTGTGCCAAATTTGGTAGCTTTGCCATAAAACTGAACAATTTTGCACCAAGCGGCTGCACTATGGTGGTTAATGGTTGAGTTAACCACTCAGAAACAAGGAACACTAGACACCAGGGGGCCGTTTCTCAAAACGCCCGGTAACTTATCGGACCCGTAAACCTACCCGTTAACACCTCCCGATATATTTTGACTGTTTCTCAAAACTCCCGTTATTTGCGAAATCGTAAAAGTTCCCGTTAAATCGGCCGATTTTTTACGGGAGCTCTTGACCTCCCGTTAATTAACGGGAAGCATTTTGAAGTCTTAAAATAAGGTCGAAAATTGATTTGTTTTCCTGAAAATATTCACTCTAGGTAAAGCTTAGTTATTCAACTAGACTCTGCCAAGTTAAAAATACCGAAAACTTACCTCTTTTTTCTTCAAAACTAACCATTTTCTGGCCTGTCTCGTTTTGCCTCGAAAATTCTCGCTTTGCAGTTCCAAGGTTTCCCGTAAACTTACGGGGATTGTTTTTCCCGCCATTCCGATAAACCGGGAGAGTTTTAGCCAATCAGATGCGACCATCTCGCTTCTCAACCAATCAAAACGATTCGTTTGACAGCTTAGCTGTCAATCAGTTTGACGTGTTGATTGCAAGAATGTAAACAAATGTTCAATCTTAGTGCACAATTGCACTACAAATTGCTCTTGTTTTCGTACATTTTAGCTGATTTCTTTACTTTTTTCGCTGGAAATACAAACTTAGCGGTACACTTTGTAATCTAGTGTCGACAAATTGCTGAGTTTTTCGTTAATTCGTTGATTTTTTGGTAAGTTATTGTAATATCCGGAAATTATAAATTTGATTCCGGGGCCCCGATAACTATCGGGAGGTTACCGATAAACTTCCCCGTAAACTCTCCCGATAAGTTTTACGGGCCCGTTAATTACCGGGCGTTTTGAGAAACGGGCCCCAGGACTCGCTCAATAAGAACAAAGGCGCGATTTTGAGATGCACGATAATTCCGTGTGTTAATTTAAAATCAAATCGACACAAATTGAATAATTGTTCCTTTTTCCCCCTGTTCTAACATTAATATTAAAACCAAGGAGTTTACATGGATAAATTAAAACCCCTGATCGAATCTTTGTTTGATTATTCAACAAAATCGCATAAAATCCAACGTTACGAGTTGATCTCTGGACCGATATCGCATGCCCTTTTCATAATTCCTCTATATCGCATCAAATCCAAAGCTATAATCAAACATAATATCGAGCTGGTCGCATTCTTTTAGCATTGACACTAAATCGCATTAAATCCAAGTTTTGTGTTACTTGATATGCGATTTAACTGGATTTTGTGACATGGTGATTTTACACCTTCATTCGGGGGTGGAAGCTGAATAATGAATTATGAATGACGGGTCTTACGAACAAATGAATAATTGCGTCGGAACGTCGAAGAATAATGAATAATAAGAAGTTCCTACATTAAATGAATAATGGTTGTGTGAATAATGAATAACGCCTAAATAATGAAAAAGAATAATGAATAATTGAAGAAAACTGTCAAAGAATAAGGAATAATCAAGGTCCACTTATTCATCGTCCACCCCCGAACCTTCATCGCCATGTTCCATCAAGTGGGATTTTCTAGAACATCGAACGAAATCATAGAACATCGCAAATGCATGCGATTTCAATTCAGCTCGCACGGGTATGATTGAAACCCGATTCAGTATGGACACATATTTTGTAAACGGTTTCTAAAAAGCAAACCAAAGCATTTGTATCAACAAAACACCGTTTAAAGAATTCTTAAAATCGTGCTCCGCATGTAACTCGGATGCCTTAGAATCTCAGGCACATTAATGCCTGGGTCAAAGGGCCCACGCCCTGTTTATCATTCGATTCATTCTTAGTTAACACACGTCCAACTTATCCTTCCAATTCCCCTTTACAACATTGAAGACCTCGATGTCCTTGATAATTTAATACGTTGTCGTTACCATGGAAACCAAAGCATAACCTTTGACCTCTGTTTCAAAGCTTGACAAGGAGTGGAAAATGCAAACAAACCTGCAATTAAGCTAAATAAAGTAATAGCGGGTCGAAGGCTCGCGCAAGCGGAGCACCATACCTAAGGGAAAACGTATAGTATACTATCGAGTTGATTAACGTCACGGGCACATTATGGATCGTTTTGATGACGTCATTGATGACGTAAGGGCACCTGACTTTCGTGTAGAGTTCCTCTTATGGTCTTTGAAAGTTTGTCCAAGTTTGGCTTCTATAGAAAGTACCCTTCGGGAGATATGATTTTTTCTTTATTTTTCTGGTATTAACCTATAGCGTACACCGTCCGTCCGTCCGTGTACACATGGGAACCCTGTGGTATACAAAGAAAACATCGTTTCTCCTCAAGGGAAAATGCTAAGGCAACCATACTTGGGATATTTTGCCTATGCTACAAGGGGAGTACAACCAAACTTAGATGAAGTTGTCTAAGTGGCGAGGGGGGTGCAACGCCATGGTCACTTGGTATGACGTCATCGATGACGTCATCAAACGAGAAAGGGTTTATATCTTTGGAAGAGATGAATCTCAGACAACCAAACTTGGATGAAGTTGTCTAAGTGGCAAGAGGGGTGCAACGACATGGTCACGTGGTATGACGTCATCGATGATGTCATCATAGGAGAAAAAGAATATATCTTGGGAAGGGATGAACCTCTTTTGGGTGAAATTTTCAAAGTGGCAAGGCAAGGTGCAATTGCCGCTTACTAATGTGGTTTGACAGAGTAAGGCTATTCATGTACAATGGCAACCTTTTTGTCTCATATGTAACCGGAGCTCCGCTTTTAGCCAGTGGCTAAATCTATATATTAGACCATACCTTCATGTTTATCAGTCCAACTAGATATCGTGCATAATGTTTTCATTTACGAAGTTATTAGTAGATATCATATTTCACAATTTCCAAAAAATAGGTTTCCTGATGAAATGGACATATCTAATTGGACCAGTGATACTTGTCCTAGCACGAGGTTCCGATATAAAAGAAGCGAGACCCCACATTTATGACGTCAGTTGTCACTCAGCTGTCGTAGGGTCAACATCTCTGTGGCGTGAAATTCAAAATTTATGTTCAAACGCGAATTTTGGAAGAAATAAATATTAACTTTATGCTTTCCAAACTGTTACCTTGTTAGTTGTTGCAGAATAATTTTTATTACAAGCGATTTGGCTCAGACAAAAGCTTTTCGTGCGGAAAGCAAGACTAATTAGTATTCATAAGAATCGAAATATTCTAAACCGCGAAATTCAAAATGTGAACTGAAAACGATTAAATTATTCAGTATTTTTACAAAGAGTTACCTTGCCATTTATTCAAAAGGAATGTTTTTAAACTTGTTGGGGGCCCTATAAAAGTACTTCTGCCGGAGAATGATAATTCTCGAGTTTATTCTGTTGAGTTGGGAATTTATAATTGCCAATTCAAGCGTGAAAGTGGGCGGTCTTATCCCTTTTACACCGGAACCTTGCGTTTAACGTTTGTTGACGCGGTCATCCCTTCTAGTGGAATATGGGAAGAGCACCTTCTCAACAGAGGAGTATTTTGTTGATGTCATGCGCAACAACCGCTGCCGTCCATGTTTACATTGCAGACTCAACTCAGGGAAAAGCACTATTGAGTATCGCGAATTTGTAATCAAATAGCGCGCTATTTCTATTTCTCGGTTGTTTTGCTTCTTTATTCTGAAAGCGGGGAGGATAAAATAAAAGGTTTATTCAGCTGCCTGTGTAGTGCAAATAAACGTGTTTGATTTGAGGATCTGTGGACCTTCATCTGCGACTGTTAAAACTGATTCAGACTGAAATTCAGACTGCAAGAACCGGAAAGAAGTCGATGTTTAGCAATAGTAACGATTTCATTTTTAATCCTATCAGTTTACCCTGATATTTCGGGGCCTTCCAGTGGGGTTAGATCCCGGTTAGATCAAGATATCATAGCTTTGGGTTGAAAAAATAAAGTTGACCCATTGTTCTGCACATAGAATTTGCTGGAAAACTCCAACCACTTACAAATCGAATGAACATCATTCAGTATACATTGTACTGACCTGTTACTAGTAATGAAAAAACTACAATATGTCATGGTGACCAAACAAACATGTTGATTAGCGTGCGTGTCATAACCTTAGAAAATGTCTGGACAAGCTTCACCATCTATTCCCCCCCCCCCCCCCCCCCCCCATCAGGTACCCTATCTTCAGATGGTACCTGAAGGTGCTGGATTTGAATCACCTATCCTGGAATTAAATTTATTTTACTACAATGATTTACAAACCCGGATTTTGTATCTAGCCTAGCTGGGAATTTGTCAACGATTTTAAAATACCCAACCTGAAGGCTGTGAAGGGTACCCACCCTGGAGATGCAAGCTCCATTTTCACCCTTTCTTGGGATTCAATGATTGATTATGTCCAAGAAAATATTGGAACACCATATTGATCAACAATTTATTATGCTATTTATTACTAGCGGAGTATTCTGACAAGTTCTGTAAACTGCAATCCAATTTAAAGAAAATTGGGCAGTTGACAAAATTAGGAAAACTTCCACCTGTTATATATTGGATTTTTAGGTGGCAATATAACTTTTACAAGCTAAATTGAAGCAAAGGGGATTTGATAGAGCACTGTGATGTTCTAATGAGCACTAAACTATCTGTAGTGAAAATTCTTGAATAGTCTCTACTTCCCAGAAAGGGAACTCTTTAGGAATAGTTCTCTCTTAGGTATAGTTCTACTTCTGAAAAACAATCGATGAAATGCTGTAGTGCTTATCTAACATGTTAATGGCATTATCTCTTTGTGAAATGGGTATATAGATGAACACCAACACCTTCTGAACCTGCAACAAACAATGTACAGAATGTTACTTCTGAATTACTTACTCTCCATTATAACTTTTATTATGCTTCTAATCATATTTCCTTATATCATTTTAATGCAGAGTAACTCAGAGAAGTGAAATGAAATTGGCATATTACAGTCAAACTGGTTTTTTCTCTTCACATTGATGGCCAACTTGCCCAGTATCAAATTTCTGTTGTCACGAGCAACTTTCATGCCACTTGTCTCAGCACTAGAGAAGCAGGCCTAGCTGGGCAAATCAGAAACAAAATGTACAATACCTTGTAGACAGATACAAAAAATTTTTTTGCAATTTGATCTGAGCAAGTTGTCCATCAGTGTTGCTAGGCAATATTTCAAAAAAAAGGAAAGAGTACATCTGGGTTTACTGTAACATCAATACTTTTAAAATTTCCACTCACAAGTCACCATTTATAGCATTATAACAGTGAAAAATGCACTAGCACACAGGGGAAAGTTTCATTGTTTGAAAGCCATCCTCATGGCAACCAGGGAGGACTGCTGGCCATAGCAAAATATGAACAAATACATCATATGCAACAAAGTGATGAAAAACCAGCTTACAACAAACAAGTCTAATAATATTTTCTCCGATTTTGCCAGCTAATTCAATATGACAGGATGATAATATCATTAGTGAGGCTCAGCATGATAGAAATACTTGTGTGATACTCTTCCTAGATTTTTCACAATAATATATTAATAAATATTCATTAGCAAAGAAATTTTAGGCATAATTTAGCAGGCAATATTCTCGAAAATATGCCACCGATCACTATGAAATAAAAAGTAATACTTAGTAATGAGTTCGATACGCGTTATGAACTTTCAACACGATTGTCGAGTGTGAAATTCATTTAGAATTTTACCAGAGACGAAACCGAGTAAAAGTGTGGTCATACTTTCAAGAAATAATCAGAAAACTTTCTCCGATTTTGGGGCTAATAACACCCACAAAGAACAAACAAGGAAAGGACGATAAAACTTGTTCAAATGTCCGAACTGTGATACTCTTTCTACGATTACGGAAAATTCACTGTCAACTAAGTCTAAAATGAGGTTTTCACACATAATATCGTAATATTTTCGAGCTGGATCGCAGAAAGAGAACAACCGATTTACATTTTTGTATGTTATGAACAAAGTATAGAACTAAAACTTACCATAAGACAGGGTTTCGGAGCAGTAGCCTTCGTTGCATAGCAGATATCCACATCGAAAAAACCCAAGCAAACCACAACATGCTGGTGTCAGTCCCGTAAGTGAGTAGCAACTTTGCATGTTTGTTCGGTAAGTTAGAAGTGAAACTGTGTTCTTTCACTCGCGGATTCCAGCCACAATTACAGACCAAAAGCCCATTTAGCTATTTCTTAGATTCTTGGGTGAAGTTAATCCTTACACGGTGCACAACTAGTGCATGTTTCGACACACTCGGTAATCTTTCTCCGCCATTGATAACCAAACAGACAAGTTCTTAAGATGCAATGCGCATGCGCGGCAGAATACTCCTCTATTCCCCTTCTCCAACTTCCCGGGCCTATAGAGAAAGCGAGAAGGTGCGTCCACGGGATCTCGTCTGACTAGTGGAAGAATCTATCGAGCATAATTCTAAGCTAATTACTCACTGACTCATGTTTATGTATGTCTGTATCAAGTATCCAGTTCCTTATGGGGCTCTGCGGACACAGCCCGCGATCAACAGTGATTTGGCTCATTAGTGGATCGTTCAGTGGATTTGATATTTGAATGTGGATGTTTGGACTGCTCGAAAAATCTGCTTTCAATTTCTAAAATATCCGTCTCCCATTCGGCAAAGGCTGGGAAAATAATGAGATACATCTGACAATGCTTTCGGCCGGGAGCCAAGCTTTAATTAATTCAGGGATTTATTATTTGTGCAGGTTCCATCACGGCTGCCGTCAGAAAGCCTATTATGACGGAGCTGGGTCTTTCTCCTGATTACAGCTTCTTCCCTCAACGTTTGAAAGAGTAAGTATTCTGATCAAAACATATTACCAAACATGCCTGGTCAGTAATATCCGACTTTGCAGTTTATAAACAGACGAATTTAGCCAACATTTCGAGCTTTTCCTTGGACTCTTCTTCAACGCATTCCCGGTGTAGTCCCTTTCTGTCGTCTCGTTATTAATTCTATGACCTTTTTTGCACCCGGATCCAGACGCGTCGTTGTTGTTGTTTTTTTTTTTACCTTTTCCCACATAAAACAATAGCACGTTTACGCCGTAAATGAAGTTAATATGCGAAGCATAGAATGACAAATTATTGTGAGGTGGCGCGATGGCACTCGCTTACTCCAATCTAGGGCGACTAACGGCGCTATATAATAAGTAACAAGCATGATAACTGATACGAAGCATGTCCCAGTAACCGAGCACCGGCGGACAACCAAACTCGGACAGAATGTTTACATCATTTGATGGGACGTCAGTGATGATGTCATCAGAATGTTACACGGTTTTTGTCTTTATAATTGTCTTGAGTTAATATTTGTTTCTTATATGAGAATAGTGTTTAAGGAGGCTGCCTACAATTTTTTCTGCCCTCAACACCCAATCTTTGTATGCCTGCTGTTCAGGCTCAAAAACATGTACTAGTCTGAACTTTCACATGGTTACCCTGGAGGGTTTGAACTTTATTGTAGTGTGCATTTTGTTGTGATCGGAGTTGCTATAGCAAGGTTATAACCACACCCTTGTTTATAATTAGCAGCCATCAGACGCGTTGCGCGACCTAAACTTTTAAAATGACACCCCTCGCACTAATCCCTGACTAGCTAACATTAATCACAGCAAGTTTGGAGAGAATTCATTGGGCCGATTTTATGTTACTCGAACGGACTTTTTCAGCCTCCAAAATGTCAAAGTTAATTATGCCGCAAAGTATTTCCTTGAAAATAATGGCTAATATCTGCGGAATTAAGAAATCCTTGCCGCCCGAATAATCTTCAAACCCAAGGCAATGTACCAGCCAATTTTCACTTCTTAGAATACTTCCGATTTTGTTTGGCATGTGTTCAAGGAAACTGCAAAATTTGAGAAATTATATTATAAATCTTCCGTTTGTTATAAAACTTACACTTTTCGCCTCTGACACAAATCTCATATGTAAAAGTTTTTAATACTTCCGTAAATTATTCTTGAATATACACCAAAGATAACCTCCAAGTCTTGAGTTCATTGAAGTATTTTAAGGCACCGAGAAAAAATGCTAAACTTCACTACTCTGTCGGTTTGCTCGAGCCGGTTTTTGTCATTGTACTTTGTTTTCACCTGTCGTAGCTTTCACCTGTCCCAGCCAACTACATTCCAGCATGGGAATCAAACATTGCGTCTATGGCTCAATGATTTCTCCGCGCAGTTTGCCGTCACGCTTGCTAGGGAAGCGGCAAAGCTTATTAGAGATTTTCTATCATGTATTTTCCGAGAAAATCGAAAAAGAGGAAGGCAGAAGAACTGATAAATTGGAGAGCGAGTGGTTGCCAGCCAGGCAGTGGCGGGAGGTTAAAGACAAAGAGTTAGAAAGCTCAGCATTATCAAGTTTAATAACGTTCATAATAAATGTTGTTGGATTGTTATTCGCTTCGCTTTGAGAGTATGAATGTTGAGCCATGAAAACTACAACACGCTGGAATGTAGTTCGCTTCACTGATTACAGGGAAAACCACGTGAAAGCTACAACAGGTGAAAACAAAGTACAATGACAAAAACCGGCTCGAGCAAACCGAAAGAGTAGTGAAGTTTAGCATTTTTTCTCGGTGCCTTAAAATACTTCAATGAACTCAGGACTTGGAGGTTATCTTTGGTATATATTCAAGAATAATTTACGGAAGATTTATAATATAATTTCTCAAATCTTGCAGTTTCCTTGAACACATGCCAAACAAAATCGGAAACATTCTAAGAAGTGAAATTTGGCTGGTACATTGCCTTGGTTTGTAGATTATTCGGGCGGCACGGATTTCTTAATTCCGCAGATATTAGCCATTCTTTTTCAAGGAAATATTTGCGGCATAAATTGCATTGCCATTTTGGAGCCTGAAAAGTCCGTTCGAATAACATAAAACCGGCCCAATGAATTCTCTCCAAACTTGCTGTGATTAATGCTAGCTACTCAGGGATTAGTGTGAGGGGTGTCATTTTAAAAGTTTAGGTCGCGCAACGCGTCTGATGACTGCGTATTATAAACAGGGGTGTGGTTATAACGTTGCTATAGCAACTCCGATCACAACAAAATGCACACTACAACAAAGTTCAAACCCTCCAGGGTAACAATGTGAAAGTTCAGACCGGTACAGGTTTTTGAGCCTGAACAGCAGGCAAACAAAGTTTGGTGGTGGAGAGCAGAAAAAAGTGTAGGCAGCCTCCTTACAGAGCCTGTGTCAGCCACCATTTTGAAGGCATAGCAACATACCAAGACGGAGAAAGCGTTCATTTCCATCGGCTGATTTAGAGAACAAAGAGGAGTTTTCTCGATTGAATTTGGTAAATCAAATATGAAACTTTCTTTTAGATGTTGATTTAGAAATTTCTACACGTAATTCGTCTTCTAATATTGAACGAAAACAATAACAAAGGAGTGGCTGACGCAGGCTCTTTAACCTTGTCATGAGAAAAATACATAACTAAGTGCTCTCCTCAGATCGTACAAGGGCAAAAAGGTTCATTCCCTGGCCACGAGATTTTCACCCTCGTTGACATGATGGAGATTGCAAGATATCGATTCCAGGGCGTCCTACATGTGTAAGTGGAAAAAAACAATAAGTTAGAGTTAATTACCGAGATTCGAGGCAATAACCCCAATACATCCCAAGGGCCGTAGGCCCGAGGGATGTATTGGGGTTATTGCCGAGAATCGAGGTAATTAACGGACTAAGTTTACAGTTGACAAGGTTTTCAGAAAACAGGGACAAATGAAATGCATTCTTCTCATTGAATTTAACAGTTTTGAAAAGGAGTACAGTTTACAATTGAAAAAGATAGCGGATTCCAATAGGAACTATTGTTAGTTATTTAGCTGCTTTCATAGAAGTGGGTTCCCCAGAGAAACTCATTGCAATTAATTTTTACCATGCACAATAAAGTTGTGATGCTGAAGAAAATGAATGACAACATTTATTCAACTATGATTGACAAAGGTTTCCAAACACGAATTACGTCTTTTGTTTTCGTACAACAGCCAGTCCAATCAATCAAGCGGCCTTTTGTAAAAGCGCAACTCATTAAAGCGCTGTTATTTTGGTCGGTACGTAGCTGCGTAAAGCTCCTCTCTGGTTGGATAATACAACAATACCCTACCTCAACACAAAGAACGAGGATAATAGACTACAGACAAAAGAACTCCTTTGTAGAACGAAAATAATAGAGACAAAAGCAACTACGTCCTTACTGGTTATTTTCATTTGTACCACGCCCTGACAGCTTACAGCTTCTACAGCTCAATTTGCATAACGTTGTGTCTAGCAAAACGGATGGAACTGATTCAAGATGGAGAAACTGAAGGCAAGTTTCAGGTATTTTGCGCTCGTTGGTTGCTCTCTACGATTAGATATGAATTAACTTGGGCATGATTTTATCTGTATTTTCAGGTTTACGTCTTAAACACACTCTATGGGCAATGAGACCAAGCAAGTAGACTGGACAAACGCTTCTCAATATGGTTCAAGTGAAGGCGTTCTCGGAAATCGTGTTTTGTGGCGTTCAACGGGATTCGCATAAAGGATAATCAGAAGCAAATATTGGTTATAGACAGACAGTCAGCATAGATGCATAAACTGAGATTATTGGATGTTTTTTTTCTCGGGGTAAGTGTATGGATTTGAATTCACTAGTTAAATGTTTGGGTTGATAATTGAATTAGTCATTGTGAAAGGGGCAACTGTCATGGTCTATCATGGATTTGGTCTAACTTGGGGTCATTTTAAGTAGCTTAAATGCACTCAAACTCCCTACAAATCAACAAAATAATGGTCTACGTTTGATACCTAACCTTTCAGCTGCTAGATCAATACAAATTTAGAGTATTTTCGTGTATAATCGAGCGGATGGAATTGGATTGCTAATTGGCATTTTTGATTTTCGAACAGGCTGAACAAGTTTCTTTTTCTTTTTAAGACTAATTTGAACCAGAATATAGGTTCGGAGTTGTTTCTGTAGAACACTTGTCTTATTTTAAATATTTTGATGAAACAAACGTGACAGTGCCCCTTGAAGTCTTGGTAAAAATGGCTTATTGTGTGGTTCCAGAAATTATCCATAGGAAGGATAATAGGAAAGGATATATTTTCCATACAAATACTGTATTTTTCTTCGGGAATTCCAGAGAGGTGGGGGGTCACTTTTCAACACTCTTCCGGGGGGGGGATATTTCTGGAACCACACATTATTGATTTACAGGTAAGTATATGGCTTATTATGGATTCATAGGTAAATAACTAGATATTTACCTATTAATCCATAATGAGCCATATACTTACCTATTAATCCATAATGAGCAATATATTTACCTAGAAATTCAATTAAATTCTTTTGATCAACCCCAACCTTTCCCTGGAGAATTCAAATCCCTCCCCGACTTTTAGTTTGTTGAGAGCCATTATCCGAGTTAATTCCCTACGAATAACAATGGAAACCGCGTCAACTGTAAACTAAAGTGGCTTAGTTACTTGTAGTAGTTCTTTGCCAAAGTACACAATTTATCAAGTAATGACGTTGTTAACTGCCATTTGACTTTTCATGGAATTTTAGTGCCAACATAAAAGTAATATATAGATTTAGGCACTGCCTAAAAGCGGAGCTCCCAGTCAATGTTTTGCCATTTATAAAGCTTGGCGTCATCGTTGATGTCTCTATGACGCACACATCATTCATGAGACCACTTCGTTGCAGTCCTCTGGTGACCTAGACAATTCTACCCAAGTTTGGTTGTCTTAGAGCCTTCCCTTCACGAGAAATACATTTTTCAAACATAGATGACGTCATCAGTGACGTCACACCACGTAACCATTTTGTTCCGCTCCTCTGGTGACCTAAACAATTCTATCCAAGTTTGGTTATCTTAGAGTCTTCCCTTTACGAGATATGAATTTTTCGAGCAAGAATGACGTCATCGATGACGTCATATCACGTGACTATGTTGTTTTGCTTCTCTAATGACCTAGACAAGTGTGCCTAAGTTTAGTTGTCTTACAGCCATCCCTTCACGAGATAATATATAGATTTAGGCACTGCCTAAAAGCGGAGCTCCCAGTCAATTTTATGCCATTTATAAAGCTTGGCGTCATCGTTGATGTCTCTATGACGCAGACATCATTCATGAGACCACTTCGTTGCAGTCCTCTGGTGACCTAGACAATTCTACCAAATTGGTTGTCTTAGAGTCTTCCCTTCACGAGAAATAAATGTTTCAAACATAGATGACGTCATCAGTGACGGCACATCACGTGACCATTTTGTTCCGCTCCTCTGGTGACCTAGACAATTCTACCCAAGTTTGATTATCTTAGAGTTTTCCCTTTACCAGATATGAATTTTTCGAGCAAGGATGGCGTCATCGGTGACGTCACATCACGTGACCACTTTTGTTTCGATCCTCTAATGACCTAGACAATTCTACCCAAGTTTGGTTGTCTCAGAGTATTCCCTTTACTAGATATTAATTTTTCGAGCAAGGATGACCTCATCGATGACGTCACATCACGTGACCACTTTATTTCACTCCTGGTGACCACTAGATTTCACTCCTCTGGTGACCTAGACAACACTACCCAAGTTAGTTCATTTAGAGTCTTCCCTTCCCACGAGAAATGAATGTCTCAATCATCATTCCGGGTTTCATGGGCTTCCTGTGGTAAGAGATCGCGGGCGCAGCCGTAATCAGCCGTCATCGATGACGTCACATCACGTGACCACTATATTTCACTCCTCTGGTGACCTAGACAACACTACCCAAGTTTGGTTGTTTTAGACTGTTCCCTTCACAAGATATTAATTTTTCAAGCATAGATGACGTCATCGATGACGTCACATCACGTGACCACTAGATATCACTCCTCTGGTGACCTAGACAACACTACCCAAGTTTGGTTGTTTTAGAGTCTTCCATTCACGAGATGTTTATTTTTCAAGCATACATGACGCCATTGATGACGTCACATCACGTGACCACTAGATTTCACTCCTCTGGTGACCATGGTGACCTAGACAACACTACCCAAGTTTAGTTCATTTAGAGTCTTCCCCTCCCACGAGAAATGAATGTCTCAATCATCATTCCGGGTCTTGATGGGTTTCCTGTGGTAAGAGATCGCGGGCGCAGCCGTAATCAGCCGTCATCGACGACGTCACATCACGTGACCGTGCTACAGCACCCCCCTTGTAGCATAGACAAAATATCCCAAGTATGGTTGTCTTAGCATGTTCCCGTGAGGAGAAATAATTTTTTCTTTGTATACCACAGGGTTCCCATGTGTACACGGACGGACGGACGGACGGACGGACGGACGGACGGACGGACGGACGGACGGACGGACGGACGGACGGACGGACGGACGGACACTATAGGTTTAATATATAGATTTAGTATATACCAGCTCGGCAACCTCCTAAGAACGACCAATTTGATTGGTTTAGAGTCTCGGAATCTGAGACATTATTTACCTCCGAAACAGTAGATATTGTGTTGGCAAGCAAATTTCATGTAGAGGCGAAGAAATGTCAGTCAACAAAACTAAAGAAGCAACAAATTAGATTTCTTTGTCCCAAAATCGGTCTCTCTGGATTTTATATGTCTCACAAATCGTCGTCATATTACTTATAGTTAGAGAGTTGGAGTCCTGCGATTCAAGCTTATATTCCTACCCTCCTTTCGATGTGAATCTCGACCCGGTCTAAAAATCGCCATGGAGTCGGGGCCTTCTTGGAAAACGTATCGAATACAAAAAGTTATTACGTGGGCGTAAATTGTTCTTCATTTATTATTTTTCAGAGAGACAGGATGGATGTTAAAAAGAGAGGAGAATGACAAATTTTTGAGTTATTATCACATCCATACAGTTAGCAAGTACTTGAAAACGTAAGTTCATTTCTATAACCGGAGATTCAACCCACCGAGCGCTATTAACCACTCATTACTGCGCTCCTTGTACTACAATCGCTACTCTTTGAGCATCAGAATCCCGATCCGCTCCTGTACTTTGCTCACTTCGCCCATGACCTTCCACTTACCTCTGTGGTGAGCAGGATGTAGTGTATGCTTGTGGGTGGACATGATCACCTATACGGGTGATATGGAGGATGGAGTGTATGTGGGTGGACATGATCATCTGTACGTGTGGTGAGCAGGATGTAGTGTATGTTTGTGGGTGGACATGATCATCTATACGGGTGATATGGAGGATAGAGTGTATGTTTGTGGGTGGACATGATCATCTGTACGTGTGGTGAGCAGGATGTAGCGTATGTTTGTGGGTGGGCATGATCATCTATACGGGTGATTTGGAGGATGTAGCGTATGCTTGTGGGTGGGAATGATCATCTATACGGGTGATTTGGAGGGTGGAGTGTATGTTTGTGGGTGGACATGACCATTTGTACGGGTGACATGGAGGATGTAGTGTATGTTTGTGGGTGGACATGACCATCTGTACGTGTGGGATGGAGGATGGAGTGTATGTTTGTGGGTGGACATGACCATTTGTACGGGTGACATGGAGGATGTAGTGTATATTTGTGGGTGGACATGACCATCTGTACAGGTGACATGGAGGATGTAGTGTATGTTTGTGGGTGGACATGACCATCTGTACGGGTGGGGTGGAAGATGTAGAACTCGTTATCGAGTTCTTATTTTTAAATTTAGCCCTTTGATAGCCTTGGAAGATCATTTTATCTTTTTTTCTGTGAACCTTTCGTAGCACATGTTTCGCGTGTGGCTACAATAGAAAACGGTGGACGGTTCTCTCGCCAGTTGTAGGCAACGTTTCCCGTTTACAAAAGGGGATTTTGCTGAGATGCGTATTATTCCGATATGTGTTTCTCCTCAGGGTGATTGATATCCTAGAAAGCATGAAAACACATGTAGTGGAGCCGTTGAACGAGATCTACAACGAAGAGATTGTGAAAGAATGGGTGAATGATAAGATAGACGAGCCGCTTGCTAAAGCCAAGAAGAAGGTTAAGAAAGTGGAGCGACTCATGAAGATAGCCACAGAAGACTTATAGGGATCTAAGGTTATGTTCACACCACGCCTGCTAAATTTGAAGACGGTTCATTATTTGTACGGTTGTGCCTTTCGTCCACACCATTCCATTAGGCGTTTTCAAATTTAACCGGCGTAGTGTGTACGGCACCTAACACGGGAACACATTCCACTGCATGGAAGAGACGAGTCAACGAGAACGCCTCCAGACCGCCGAGTCGCGCTTCGAAAAAAAGTACACCCAGCAACAATAATTCGGATTATTATCGGGATTTTAAGAGGGTTCCTGGGTAGGTCTCAATATCCAGAGAAAAATTTTTTAATGTGTAGAAGTGTAAAAGTTTGCAGTGTTAAAACACTTGAATCATTGAAGTGCTCTGAAGAAAAAAACTGAACGTCGTGTCGCTAAAAACGTTTTGGTATCTTTGACAAAGGGAACGTTCGATCGAAGAAATTCGATTAAAGACGTTTGTGCAAGACCTCATGGCTGATTTTTAAAATCTTGTGATTTTTCCAGAAAGAGGTTCTATTATTGAGACGGGGGAGGGATTATCCAGTAGGGGGTGGGGAGAGGCCATTCGATTGTTACTAGTTAGGACCCGAATTGGTTAACTCTGAAGAATATTACTCTAATGCGAACCCCTTAACAGTTTACAGAGCTCCAAAAATACCTTGCAGCGATAGGTCTGCCGCGCAGTCACTTTTTCGAAAGAAAAACCCTTAGTAAGCGTGAGTTTGACGTTACAAGCATAGAAATTCATAGAAATTCGTCATTTGGGCCGCGCTTCACGCACATGAATATCATAATAATTTCGTCATTTGCGGTGCGCGGTTGTGCGCATGAATAATATAACCTACAGGCTCATCAATAGACACTTTCATCTAGCCTATGCATGAAGTAGTGTATTTCCTGGGCTGCTGAAAGGCTTTGTTTACTATATACGAAAAACGTAATGTTCATCTGCCCTTTCTCTGAAGCTTGATGAATACGTTTATTAAAATTTGGGCGCGCAACGAAAGAAAAATGTGCCCCCCTATTTCTGTAAAATAGGTCTACTAGGTTGTCTTCTACTAGGTTGCTGCATATATAATAAAAGTGAAGTGAAGTGAAGGCTGTTTTCTTGTGCCTGATTATATCATAGCTACGATACAACGCGCGCTCTTATTGGTCCAAATCTATGCTCTTTTTCACCAATCAATTAATTATTCTCTCCCGCTTTATCATGAAAGCATCGCCTACGCCTCGTGATTTTACAACGTTCTAGTTTTTCTCCCAACATCACGTGTTCTAATGCCTAATACAATCACGACAAGATCATTGTACGCTGTCTTCTGAATTACAAAACAGTACACTGAAGGAAGTTTGACGGGAGCCTGAAGTGTCCCCTCGGGTTACTAGAGACAATCGACCCAGGGCATACATAAATTTCGTCTCCCTCGGTGACAAAAATCATATTCACTATTTTCATTGAGTAATTATGCCGCGAAGTCTTGAAATGTGTGGGTTACATAACACTCTTATGTAACAGCGTGTTGTTAAATTAAGGATACATTCCTTTGACAAGTCTTGTCTTATTTAAAGGAATCCTGACTTTGATTCATGGCCTTTTCACTCATAAGATACGTAAGCCCGTGAGTCGCTAGTAGATTTCTTTTTCGTTTCACCAGATTACGTCGCCTCAGCCGATGTCTACATGCTTTCGCCCAGTTCCAGATGCCGCCATACCTGCAGCCACCCGCTTGTTGAAGCCTCTGCCGATCCCGTTCGTGCCGCTATTTGCCTATGGCGAGCTTCCAGCCCAGTTCCAGATGCCGCCATACCTACAGCCACCCGCCTGTTGCAGCATCTGCCGATCCCGTTCGTGCCGCTATTTGCCCCGTATATGGCGAGCTTCCAGCTCTAATTTGGACTTATTCAAAATACCATGTTTGCTCGTGTGTCGAGCCTAAATTGGACTTATTCAAAATACCATGTTCGCTCGTTCGTCGAGCCTAAATTGGACTTATTCAAAAGACCATGTTCGCTCGTGTGTCGAGCCTAAATTGGAGTTATTCAAAATACCATGTTCGCTCGTTCGTCGAGCCTAAATTGGACTTATTCAAAATACCATGTTCGCTCGTTCGTCGAGCCTAAATTGGACTTATTCAAAATACCATGTTCGCTCGTTCGTCGAGCCTAAATTGGACTTATTCAAAATACCATGTTTGCTCGTGTGTCGAGCCTAAATTGGACTTATTCAAAATACCATGTTCGCTCGTTCGTCGAGCCTAAATTGGACTTATTCAAAATACCATGTTTGCTCATGTGTCGAGCCTAAATTGGACTTATTCAAAATACCATGTTCGCTCGTGTGTCGAGCCTAAATTGGATTTATTCAAAATACCATGTTCGCTCGTTCGTCGAGCCTAAATTGGACTTATTCAAAATACCATGTTCGCTCGTTCGTCGAGCCTAAATTGGACTTATTCAAAATACCATGTTTGCTCGTGTGTCGAGCCTAAATTGGACTTATTCAAAATACCATGTTTGCTCGTGTGTCGAGCCTAAATTGGACTTATTCAAAATACCATGTTCGCTCGTGTGTCGAGCCTAAATTGGATTTATTCAAAATACCATGTTCGCTCGTTCGTCGAGCCTAAATTGGACTTATTCAAAATACCATGTTCGCTCGTTCGTCGAGCCTAAATTGGACTTATTCAAAATACCATGTTTGCTCGTGTGTCGAGCCTAAATTGGACTTATTCAAAATACCATGTTCGCTCGTGTGTCGAGCCTAAATTGGATTTATTCAAAATACCATGTTCGCTCGCTCGTCGAGCCTAAATTGGACTTATTCAAAATACCATGTTCGCTCGTGTGTCGAGCCTAAATTGGATTTATTCAAAATACCATGTTCGCTCGTGTGTCGAGCCTATTGGATTTATTCAAAATCATGTTCGCTCGTGTGTCGAGCCTAAATTGGATTCATTCAAATACCATGTTTGCTGTGTGTCGTGCCCTTTATTGGATTTATTCAAAATACCATGTTGGCTCGTGTGTCGAGCTTTGGTGCCTTATTCCTCACATTTGCTGGTTTGTATATTGAACTCTTATTTAGACATTTGTAAGTAGAACTGCTAAGAATTCTAAGTTTCTTTTTCCAAGTGCCCGGTATCCTGGTCGCGCCAATATGGGTTTTCTTATAGAAACCCTTCAATTCATCTTTGATGAGTTTTTGGCCCGACTTGGCTATTGGGAACTTTCCTTTTTAAGCTTAGTTTTTTGTGCTCTTTTTGCGTCTGGTATTCCGACAATTTTTTCGTATACTTGTCAAGATGCTAAGCCACAGACACATTAACATAGCGTGTAAAACCTGGTTTGTGGGAAAGCTTCCCTACTGGCTAAGTCGGGCCACTGCCCTTAACTGTGAAAGGGAAGGGTTTTTCTGAGTTTTGGGAAAAGGTACCTTTTGGAAGGGTTATTGGGCAAATAAGGTCTTTGGCAGATACATAGTAAGCTGTAGGCTGCTCGATCCGAGGTCAACCCATTTCCCATAACTTAATCCCACACGACCGAGACAATGAGCGGCCTGGTTACCTCAATGAAAATCGTTTACTATTTTCATTGAGTAATTATGCCGCGAAGTCTTGAAATGTGTGGGTTACATAACACTCTTATGTAACAGCGTGTTGTTGAATTAAGGATACATTCCTTTGACAAGTCTTGTCTTATTTAAAGGAATCCTGACTTTGATTCATGGCCTTTTCACTCAGAAGATACGTAAGCCCGTGAGTCGCTAGTAGATTTCGACCCACCCACCTCCCCTTCGGCGACGTAACATATACCGCGTACTTCCGTCCGCCTTCAGCCGCTCTTTACCTCGGTCAACCCATTTCCCATAACTTAATCCCACACGACCGAGACAATGAGCGGCCTGGTTACCTCAATGAAAATCGTTTACTATAGGTAGTGAAGATGGTATCAATGTGGTGAATACCGTACTACTTTAGGGGTGTGAATACGGAATTCACCATATTCGCACATATTCACACACATAGTGAATATGATTTTTTGTGGACTTTGTGCAGTGAAATCTTGCGTTGCCATTCTGTCGTATTCATTGTCCCACTACAGCTCTCCTTAGCGCCCCTTTGAAATTCAGCCTCCATCAGAATGTCCTCATCTAGGTGTTGGTTCATATGGGTCAAAAGTCGAGCTGAACCATGTATGTTGTGGGCCTTTGATTATGAGAACTCTCCTGGCTTTGGTCGAATCATTTATGTTTTGCCCTCTGAATAGTATTTAGAAGATAATGGCAGTCTGGCTGTAACGGCGATGTTCAGGGCAATCGCTCCCTTCCACAATAAAATAAGTTAACAAGTTTGTCAGTACCCGGGGCGCTCCAGGTTATATTCTTTTCTGCTTCCTGCATCTCCAAATCCCAGTCCTCGCTAGAAGGAGTTGGAACACGCCAAATAGCTCTCTTAGGGACGGATCATTAGACATTTTAGGGGGGGGGGGGGGTTAGCAGAAATCCCAAACAAAATTCGAGCAGGCCCAAATTCAGAGAAAGAAAAATCGTGCAGGGGTCATAGCAAAGAAAAAAAAGCATGCATATGCAGGCTCCCATTTTGTTTTTTCAACCTGAAAAGTTACGTTTTGAAGTTCAGCTTAATAAAAATTTCGGCGTGCGAATGAAGAACGACATCTAGTTTAGTCTTTGAGAACCTGCGCAACGAAGACACTAACCTTGCGCCGTTTACAAGAACAAGTCTATCTTGCCGCGGAAAAACAAACTCTCCCAAAAATGCCCTGCAGTGATAGGCCTGACGGGCAGTCACTATGTTAGAAAGAAGACCAGGGGCGTAGCCAGGGGGAGGTTCCAGGGGTTCCGGAACCCCCCCTCTCCCGCAGCGGAACCCCCCCCCCGCCTCTGTTCTGGACCGACTTATTACTAAAATTCGGTAAATATTTAATAGACAACAAATAAAAGCTCCAATAAAATGTAGCAAATTTCTTCAAACGCTAGTTTTTTCCCGAGATCAATATTTTTGGCTGGGTTTCCTGTGGCGAGAACGCAAAAAACGTCCGATTTATATAGAGTTTTTTATTTTTTGAATTTTGGAACCCCCCCTCTCATAAGTGCTGGCTACGCCCCTGAAGACCCCTTAGGTAAGCGTGAGTTCGACGTTACATGCAAAGAAATTCCATTATTTGGGCCGCACTTGACGCAAATAAATCAATGCGCGCAATTGTGCACATGAATGATAAAACCTACAGGCTTCCTTTACTATACACCAAAAACGGAATAGAATGTTCACCTACCCTTTCTCTGAGGCTTGATGAAATGCGTTTCCAAAATTTGGGCGCGCTATTAATACTAGACTGCTTGCAGCCCCTTCTTCGGCGAACGTCCGTAAATCGAGGTGGCGCGTCTCTCCCTCTCCTGAGTAACTTGACACTGTAAACAAATCGAAGCGCGCCGCAAGGAAAAAAGTTCCCTCGATTTACGGACGTTCGCCGAAGAAGGGGCTGCAAGCAGTCTATATATACTCCAATGACTAGAAACCGCTATTAGTATCTAAAAGGCCTTTGAAATGGGGAAATTCGATAACACAAAAAGTCATGAGAAAAACTACCGAAAATAAAATCCTGCACAGCCATTGTTTGCATAAAAAATCCTACACAAATTCTACTCCGAAAAAAAAATTCATGGAGACAGATAGACAGACATTGTTCATTTGGTACCTTGCAAAAGTAATATTTACATTGGTATCGATCCAATAACATTAATTTTGACTAGTAAAATGTTCTTTTGTGCACTGGGCTATCTGAAGGTCCATACTGTGATCAGTTCTGATTGCAAAAACCTGCTACCGTCCCCCCCCCCCCCCCCCCCCCACACACACACACACTAAAATTTCTAGTGGTCCGTCCCTTATGTCTTCTAGACTGACAGCTGACTCGTTCCCAGTTCCATCGTGTCGCGTAGACTCAAACGTAGTCCCGTAGACTCTCTCCGCTGGCTGGCGTTGCGTGGTTGTATTTTGGGCGTTCACCGGCTAATTTTAACCTTCTTCTACAAAAGCCTCACTTAAAGGGAGTTAGTCCTGCAACTGCGCAGCTGTGCTGCGCATTCAGTTTATTCATTTTTTTTGCCAGGAAATACACAGATACAAAAGTCAAGATATTTAAAATAATAATAATAATATAATAATTTCCAGGCGAGGAAGCTCATACGAAACCTTAAGGGCTTATAACCATGAGCTCCCTCCTCATCTTAAATAATTGAACATAAGTTTACAAACAGACTGCACATATAACGATAAATGAATTTATAATAAAAACAAGCAGCACAGACAGACGACACAAACAACACAAAAGCAAAGCGAAAAAATAGAAAGCCCAGCAGATAGAAAGTAACTAATTAGCTAAGAAGTAATGTTTTCAGTTTTGATTTAAATAGAGAAATTGAATTTTGAATTTCTTTCTTAAGCGAATTAAAGAAAATAGGACCTTGAAACCGTATAGCAAACTTTCTAATATTTGTTCGGAAGGGGAAAATATGAAAAGCGCCAGCATTCCTAGTATTATAGGAATGAATTTCATTTGACAATGAAAACATATCTTTAAAAGCTCTTGGAAGAATACGTTTTTTAAAAAGAAACATAAATTTGCCGATATGAAATAAGTAGATATCATGAAATTTTAGGATTTGCAATTCCTTAAAAATAGGATCAGTGTGAGCATCAACTGATTTCTTTGAAATAATTCTGATAAGCCTTTTTTGAAGAATAAATATGCGGTTTAAGTTTGTTGGATAAGTTGATGCCCACACTGATATACAATATGTGAGATAAAAATAGACTAAACTATAGTAAAGGGTATACAAAGAAGATAGTGGAAGGCAAAAACTTGATTTATATATTATTCCAATGGATTTAGAAATTTTTCTAGCAACATTTGCAATATGATGAACCCAGGAAAGATTTTCGTCAAGAATAACCCCTAAAAAAACCCACCTCTTTCACCCGTTCAATGGCACAATTACTTAAAAATACATTAATATCAAATTTTTGCCTTCTTTGCTTAGGCTTGAAAATCATAAATTTAGATTTAGAAAAGTTGATCGACAAAAAATCAAATCAGAAGTATCGAAGGCTAAAAAAAACGAAAACAAATCGCATATCTCGCTATTTCGGGATCCATCGTACTATTTTTTATTAGCTTCTTAGATTTGATTTGATTAGATTTTTTTTAAACTCCATCTTCGGGTCTTGGTTAGCATATAATACAGCTTGACTATTGATCGCCATGAGCTTATACTCCTGTTCATAGACCTGAGGGCCACGCACTCCGCACTTCCTCGGAAGATACAACAGTGCGATTCTCGTTTATGATGCACAATGCAATAATCTCAGTGTGTGCTATCATATCGAGCTGGACAGCGATCAACACTTCAGGGAGCCGGCGCGACTATTCGTTACAGGCGGAGAAGAGCTGAGTTAGGAAGAGGTAACTACGCAGGGAGATCCTCTTGCAATGAGCCTACAGCCATTGATAACCCGTTTACAAATCTCGAGAGCAGCAACACTTAGGCAATGCTGGCTTGCTGATGACGCAACTGGGAGAGGCACTTTTGAAGATCTTAAGGAATGTTGGGAAATGCGTTATAAGAGAGTGGACTGCTTGATGCTTCTTGATCTTTGGCCGCGGTGCCGGATCTTTTTGAGCCACTGATGCGTGCAATAACTGATGTTCTCATACCAGTTCTTGTTCTTATGTAACGTGAAGTCTCTGAGAGGTTGAACGTAATCTTGCGCTCCCTGTGGGCTTGGGAGGACTTGGTCTAACAAATCCATCGAAAGAAGCCATCTGAGCATGGAACCTCAGCCAACGTTGCAAAGCCTTTGATTGCTGACCAAACACACAATCCGACAAATCCGACAGTTGTAAGGGACTGGTCATAAATTAGAGGGGGAGGGCTGGTGCATTTTTATTTGGTCTACATGTTTTTGGGAAACCCTCCCCTGACAAGATGCAGGAAAAATGTTGGCCCTCCCAAATCATTCACTGGATCTAGTAACACTACCTTAATCGAAATAAAGGGGAAAGCGAGTTGCAATTCTTCCGGATCTTGTGGTAACGCTCATTGTGATCCCGTGATCTCCAAGATTGATGACCTTATCTTCAAACTCTTCGTCTTCCGTCTATGAACCCGCGATTTCATCAAAGATCTCCTCATCTTCATCACCATCTTTGTCTTCATCACAGATGATCACCACCTCTTCATCACTTTCTGCATCACTCTCTTCCTCCCTTGAAGTATTTTTTTGTTGTTCACGCAGCTTGTTACCGATGTGACTTTGTACTTCATTTAGCTTTGGTTTTCTCGCTACCTTTGCTCTTTATTTTGTGATGTCTCAAATACTTTTGTTAGAACCATCATCAATCATAGCAATCCAATCGTAATCATATTACTTATTACAGTGTTATTGGTAAATCTAAAGATCTTATTGCACTCTGGCCTAACAACGTTTACGTAAAAATAATCCTTTTATCATTTGCACCAAATTTTCACCACTAAAAGACATGGTCCGCTGCTACGCACAGGAGGTATTAATAGAGACAAATACATGGGTGCGCGGAGATATAGAATTTTCTTGATGGTTCATCCCGGGGTACCCTGGAAACCAGAGGCTCGAGGTCCAAAGAATTAAAATTTTCGAGCGTAGCGAGAAAATTTTAGGCAAGGTCAGCTCTGAGTTTCCCGAGAAACAACACAAACGCGAAAGGGCAGAGTTTCAGCCTCTGGTCCCCAGGGTATCCCGGGGGTGGGACTCACATATTTTTTGGTCGGGGATAATCATTTTGGGGGGTTAAAATCACAGGGTTTGTTCTCTTTTAGGGCTGATCTTGATCTGCAATAAGATTTGAGGGAGATTGGTATCTTTTAGGGCCGAAATATGTGTCCAAATTGTTTTATCTGGTCATGGAGCTTCTAAAAACCTTGTAAGAAAAAGAGAGACTACTCGATGAGAAGACGATAAATTAGACAACATGAAAGACAGTATTTTAGTAAAACACGGAAATTTCTAGATGGGTATCTTTCAGGGTAACAAATTATTTGAGTCCCGCCCTTTTTAGTATCTTTTAGTATAGGAAATCATATGACTTCGAGTTCAATTTGGAATTTATTTGCACGAGTGGGTTTTTCAAAAAGTACCAAAATTGCACTTGCCGCAGGCGAGTGCAATTTGAGCTTTTTGAAAAACCCACGAGTGTAAATAAATTCCAAATTGAACGAGAAAAGTCGTATGATTTCGTATTAATAATACACATGAAAAAATGTCCAAGGAGGCATTCACAAATCTGCTTACAAATTGAACACGCATTTTTCCTCGATTGAAATCTGGACCAAAACCTGAAACAAAAAACAAAGTTTCCATAATATAGCTCTATGTTATCAAAATATTTTAGCATTTCAAAAGAAAATTTGCATTTTGTTAACCATTTTTGCACTTTGTTACCTTTTTTGGCACTTTGTTACCTAAAAACTGCACTGCTCTCAGCCAATCAGAATCCAGAGAGTTTTTCATGTGTATTATTAGGGGTGAAACTGAAAATTCCCGACGATCATCCCCGACCAAAAAATATGGGTGTTCATGTGCTCACTGTGATATTAAATTGAAAACGAGAAGATAAATTCCATATCTCCAAGCGTCCATGTATTATTTTGTTTGTATAGGAAATCATACGACTTCGAGTTCAATTTGGAATTTATTTGCACGAGTTGTTTTTTCAAAAAGTATCAAAATTGCACGAGCCGCAGGCGAGTGCAATTTGAGCTTTTTGAAAAACCCACGAGTGTAAATACATTCCAAATTGAACGAGAAAAGTCGTATGATTTCGTATTAATAATACACATGAAAAAATTTGCAAGGAGTCATTCACAAATCTGCTTACAAACTGAACAAGCCGCACGCATTTTTCCTTGATTGAAATCTGGACCAAAACCAGACAGAATTTGAGCATGAACAAAAAACAAAGTTTCCATAATATAACTCTATGTTGTCAAAATATTTTAGCATTTCAAAAGAAAATTTGCGTTTTGTTAACCATTTTTGCACTTTGTTACCTTTTTTTGGCACTTTGTTACCTAAAAACTGCACTGCTCTCAGCCAATCAGAATCCAGAGATTTTTTCATGTGTATTATTAATCATATAAAAACCATAACACTGTACTTTTCAAAACAATGGGATTTTATTTGGAAAAACGTCCCAGATGCAAAGTTGATAATTTAAAAAATATCGTATCTTTACGTGTGCTGAATGCAAAATTTCTCCGTTGTAGAAATCCTTGTAAAACACTATAGTTTATACAATAAAAATGGATATTAATTGGTGTTAAAGAAAGCATTACAATAGTTAGAACTTCATTGCTAGCCGTCTTTATCAGTGTAATCTCTAAGTTCCCTTAAAATTAATTCTTAAAATTGCTCGTTTAAGTTACATGGTATATTTTCCTGTTTTACCCAGCAAATGGCTAAAAAAGAAGAAATAAAAATTCAAGTTCACGTGATCTGTCACTGATCGCAGCTATTGGCTAGTTACTGGGTGCGCGTTAGTGCGCCTGCACCGCCACCAAAGCCATAGCCTTTGGGTCCAAAGTTTGCACCGTGGCAGGACTTGCAGTAGATCTCATCTGAATCACAAACACAAATGATTAGCCAAGGTCAGAGCTGATTCTTTTCGCATGGGGCGCTCAGGGCTTTTGTGAGGACATGCCCATTTTTTCCTGCAGGGAAGGCGATAATTTTGTTGTTTGTTGTTGAGATTTTAAATACCTCGCAGACCAGGCGAGGTTATCAAGAATACTCGATTCTATCTCGAAATCATCGAATCATACAATGCGGTCATCAGATATTATGTTTAAAAGTCGATAATAGTCTCGTCTGACCAAAAGTCATTCCTAAACGGCATTCATAGTTATTCAATGCCAGGTAAACTGATGCTTTTCAATGAGGGGAACATAACTGATATGATAAAGTTGTTTAATAATTGGAATTAAAAACTCAGATTACAGCGTACAAACATACGCGTTATCCAAAACAAAAATTACAAAAGAATGTTTCAAAAGTATGTTCTACGTTAATAGGAGAAAAACAATGAACTCAACTGACGTTGATATCCAAAGCAACTTCATCAAGGTTTCATGAGATTTCTCCGTACGAAGTCTCCGTACGAATTTACCAAAATTGGTTTCAATAAAACAAATGTCCAGACTGCATACATTAAGTAAGGGCACCAAAGACTATAACAAAGAGACTTAAAGGCTTCTTCTGGGTTTGGGACATTTTTGTCGCTCTTGTAACGTTAGTAAATATTCGCGAATCCTTCCTCTCCAGAAAGCGTTCGCCAAGGTCTGGGGTGGCTTGCACGTGGACCTTCATTTGGATCATCACTCAGCTTGTGATCGGACGGTCATTAAGAATCCTTTCGGTTTTTGCCATGAATGTCAGAATTGTTTCGTCATTTACAGTCTGTCCACATAGGTACGTGCGTACGGAGTGAGTCATCCTTTCCCAAATTCCTCCAGTGTTACTGGCGAGAATTGGATTGAAATTCCACTTCACTGACTTCTCCAGCAGGTTATCCTTGACTTTTGCTTGCGTTGCATGGAAATAAAGTTTTGGCTTCCACAAAGTTGGTTCCATTGTCGCTGAATACTTCTACAGACATCCCTATCTTACTCATGAATCTTGAGAATGCTCAAAGGAAGGGTTCTGCATCCAGGGAGTGCGCTTTTTCAATGTGGAATACCCTGATCGTGAGACAGGTGGAGATACAACCGTATCGTTTGACTTGACTACGTCGCTGCTTAACCATCAGCGGACCGAAGTAGTTAACCTCTACTTACAGGAATGGAACACCCGAAGTATTCACACACGTGCTGTGGGAAGGGGAGCCATAGCTGCTCAAGGGACGAGCATCTCTTCGCTTGCAGTCAATGCACTTTCGGAGTACACGTCTTACTTCGGATTGACCTTTGACGATCCAGTCTTTCGGGCGAATTGCAGTTAAGGTGTGCAAGGGTCCTGAGTGGCCTTCTTGATCATGGTGGTTTCGGATGATGAAATCCATTATTGGATGATTGGGCGGTAGGATCAAAGGATGCTTGGCGAAGAAGGAGATCTCAGCCTTTCGAGTCGGCCACCAACACGCATGGCTCTGTTATTTATGAAAGGATTCAGGTTGCGTAAATAACTCCCCTTGTCTGTACTCCTGCTGCCAGATGTCTGTCTTCCTATAACAGGGTGTCTCCTGTTTTCTTTGTCACATTCAACCAGAGATACATTCACTTGTAAATTAATGCTTCCTAACAGAACGCAGTGTAGTTTGGAAGCCTTTTCATTTCGGCTTGAAGCTCTTTGTTTGTTTATGTCTATAAGACAAAAGCTTCATTACAGTGCTCAATACTATTGGTTCATATTCGCTCTGGCAATGGCTAATTACTCCAATGAGTTTTTTTAACGACACCATGCACGTCTGTTTTCGTAATAGCGAAAAATAGAAATGAACTGGCTTGTAGAGGGCTGTGCTCGTTTGGGCAATCTGCGGGTTGAGCTGGCTATTGACATAGTTCCATTGGGAGGGTAGAGAACCATTGTGTATGACACTGAGATTTGGTTTGTAACAGAGTTATGAAACCTTTTATTCTTATTCTCAATGTATCGAAGCACCAACATGCTGTCCGTCAAGAACTTGGTTTCGTCAATCGTTAGCACTAATTCCTTCTTCTTGATCATCGTCGATCCTTTTATCGCTACAGTGGCAGCACTTAGTTCCAGTCTAGGGGTCGTTATACTCTTTAATGGAGCGGGACGAGACTTCGCCATGAGGAAACTGCAGTGTATTTTTCCTTTCTCATTGACGAGTCGAAGATATGAAACTGTGCCATATCCTGCCGCATCGCAAAAATGGTGTAGTTGCACAAGGCAAGGATCAATGGCTTGACACATAGTAGCACGGCGACAGCTCGGTAAAAGCTCACATAGCCTTATCTGCCAGCGTTTAAGGTACATTTGAAGTACATTTGCGGCGGAGTTCGCGCCGCAAATGAAACTACACAGCTCAGCGGTGTAGTTTCGTCTGAGTGCCACATTACATGCGGCATTCCACAAGGGTCCATTATTGGCCCACTCTTCTTCCTAGTCTACATTAATGATCTATCGGAGTATTTGAGGTGGGCTACTCCCCGAATGTTTGCCGATGACACAAACCTTACGACATCTAGTGAGACATTACCGGAACTAGAGTTGGTCATGAATGATGACTTGGAACATTTGAAAGAGTTCCCTACCCGAAGGCTGCAGAAACCAGAAAAATTTTAAATCTTTTTCAAACAAAATGAACTCGGGCTCCCACCCTTAACAAGGCGCGGTAAATATATATTGTATTTTAAGTCCACACGCCCCTTGTGGAAATCAGCTAAAGTTGTCGGGGCAATCGTGTATAAATAAATTTTTCCACCACCAATGACCTTGGTGGGTAGTATAAAAGGAGCAGGAAAGCCTAAAGGATCATATATTGAGTTAACTACGGATAGGATTCTTCTTTGAGTTGCTGGACGATCTTTTACCGTGATCTTTAATCCGAGTATGTCAGATTCGATGACCCAATGTACACCAAGGGCTCGCTCTTTAAGCAATGGATCTCTGTCAAGGTCTAGATTGCTAATTCCTTTAGCACGTTCTGTCGTAGGAATGGATTCTCGTGAGTTTGAAATCAACTTTGCTAATCTAAAGCCACCATGGCAGAGAAGACTGCGTAGGTTTTCGACGTGATCTATTGATTCTGTTGGTGACTTCAGGCAATCGTCGAAGTAGAAGTTCTTTCTGACAGTCTTGTTTACTTCATCATCACAACCATCCTAGTGATCTTCTGCTGTCCTTAGGCCCCTATAACTTTGCGCAGCTGAGCGATGAAATGGCCCCAAAGAGATGGACACGCATCTGATACTCTTCAGACCACCAGAGAAATCAGAACGCGTCAAAATCATCATCTCTTGCTTTCACTTGACAAAACATGGCTTCCACGTCACCCATCACGGCAACTGTGTCTTGACGGAAACGCATCGTTAGTCAGCACCGGTTAGTCAGCACTCGCTCGGTTGGCGTACAGACCCTTATTACTGCTCTTCCGAACTTCTAAGGGCTCTAAGGCTTGCGGTACATCGCTCAGTTAATAAGCCAATATCCGCCTCGACCTTGGATACCTTCACCCTTTCAAGATGAGGCCAATCATCAAATGTCGTCTTCAGATGGAATATCTTCCGATGAACCTGGAATTGCTGTTGTCGTGTAGACTTCAGGTAGTTCTATTTGGTGCTCTTCATCTAAGTCGTACACTTGCAAGCCATTCATAACATCTTTGCATTCATTTTGAGAGAACATGGTTGTCAGGGAAAGTTGTGACTTTCTCCTTGAACGCCGAGTTGGCGAATAAGCGACTCTGAACAGAAGACGATTATTCAACAGTACATAAATATGACCATTGTTCGACCACTTCGTGTGCTTCTTACTTTAACAGAGACGATAATCATGCCTGTTACCGCTCGTGAAGACTTAGAGCGGCTTGGAGTTGGTTGCAGTTTTCAGCCGAGTCGATGGCCAGGTGCATTGCCACATCATCGGCGAACAGATGGACTGTTGACTGAACATAGTCAGGAAGGTCATTTATGTAGAGCAGCAGGGCTGGGCCAATGGCAGAGCCTGGCGAGGAACGCCTGACAAAATGGGCGAATAAGATGACTGTTCCCCATTCACTACGACACATTGCTTTCTGTTTCTAAGAAAGTCTCTAATCCATAGCAAGTTGTTACTCCGTAAAACTCGAGCTTCGTCAGAAGTTTTGCGTGCGAGACTTTATCAAATGATTTAGAAAGATATACTAGTCTCAATTTGATCACTGCTTGCCTCATTGGCTAAGTTCGCTTCAAAGTTTTCAATGAACTTATGAAACGGCATCGGGTCACCATCAAAGGTTTAGCTGAGGTTTCGGTAATTCAAAACCAAAGTCAGTGTCTCACGTTGAAGTCGTGGTTGGTTATAAAAGATATCATGTAAGGATGACATCTGGGTTGGAATTTACTGAGGGGTGATTTGCATATTGCTAAGGTTGTTGTGGAGCGATATAACCTTCAGCAGGAAGCGACTGCATAGGAACTTGATTCATTCCAGAGTTGGTTCATACTGAAGAACGGCAGGAGTTTGATTATAAACTTCATAGTGACGTAGAGCAGCGTAGGCTTCGACAGGATATGCATTTGTAGCAGCATTAAGGCCAGGAGTTATCACGACGTAGTTTGGATCTTGCTGGGTAGTAGTTAGATTTCACCATAGACTGCATATTGGAGTGGACAGGGCTCATAGATATGGGAGTTCCTCTCTGGTATTGCCATATTGATAAGGCATTTTGACAGACCTAGTGTTTTGACAGGCCTATAGTGTTTTACTAGCCAATCAAATTCATTTACAGCTGTTTTGAGTATTCTGCGAACTCTCGCGTTCGACTTCCAATGGCGTTGTGGCTTCCGTCAATCAAACTCTCGGGTCTAATTTGAGTCTTAGCCGACTGTTATAGGTTAGGCCATTTGTTTAGAAAAAGATAATAAGCGATGCTGTGTGTTGGGGCATTTCACTAGGATGGCGCATAAATGAATTCTATGTATTCCAAAGGGTTTCAAAGTTTGAATGTGGGAGGCCAGAAAGCGGTTTGACGGTTGGAAATCGATCTCGAGAGTTCGCAGAATACTGAAAACAGCTGTAATCAGTAGCTTTACAGACACCCGTCATTTACAACCGATATTCACCTGGAAGCACTGATTATATTTCTGTGGAAATATTGTTATTGTTGTTCTAATATATGTGACCGCAGCGGCATAGAAACAAGACTAAATGCCAATCTAATATATAGATTTAGGCACTGCCTAAAAGCGGAGCTCCCAATGATTATACTAAATGGAAAAAGTAATGGTATAGGAAATAAATAACTTCATAAGTTCAATAACTGTATATAGTTAGGTTTAATACCTTTAATATCTCTATAGCAAACAAACCTCTGGAGGTTTATAGATAATCCTTTTAATAAAATTTCATGCAACATTTCTGACGCTAAAATGTTTCCCTAAATGAAAGAACGAGTGGTAGAAAGCAAAGTAATTGGAAGTCAGCTTCACACCCCTCATTTTAACAAGGTTTCACAAAGGTCTACATACCCGTGCTGATTTGCACTGGTTTATTAGCCTCCCTGGCGTTTTAACACTCCCCCCCACACACACACACACACAAAAAAAAAAAATCTGGTCTAATTTCTAACCTAACTTTGGCCTTTCTGTACATGATCAAAATGGAGCTTGTAATTACAACATGTGGCCCCTGAAACAAAACTACAGGATGGGCTTCCAAAAAAGATCAAAATGCCAAATTTAGTGAAACATGCAAATTCAATGTAGGTGGTTTATTGAAACATTTCCTGGGCGAGGGATGAAATCGAGTTTGGAATGAGACCTACAATGTGGGCACCCGATGGCAAAGCAAAATATCTCAAGAAGAGAGCTACCTATTGCAATCAAACGTGTACACATTTATCTATGGGGGGATATGTTTTTAATGCCCTAATCAGTTGGACTGGCACCATCAATGATATGAGGAAAATAAATCAAATAATTCCGGTCGATTTAAATCGGACTCGATGGATATACCATTTTCCCTTATGTATGGTGCTGCGCTCTCGCGGCGCTTCGCCGCGTGGGAGCTCCGCTATAAATAACTAGGTCTGTCAAAATGCCTTATCAAGAATATATACCAGAGGAACGCACCTATTTATGAGCAACCTGCGTGTAACAGCATAGGTGGATTCTGTTGGATAACACATGACCCGGTTCAACCGAAATGGCACCAGGGAATGATTGTGTGTTACGAGAAAACCTAGTAGAACACGGATCTTGCTGAATGGTAGAAAAAAGGCCATCTCCAGAGGTTGTAGGCTGCGCATCCGGCATCTAAACTTGAGAACCTTGACGTAGACCACCTACAGGCGCAGTTCCCATAAATAAAAGACTCAAAGTATGGGGCATCGTGACGTACAAACCGGTACCACAGGCATGCCACAAGACGATACAGCAACACTTAAAGGGAGCCTGTCACGATACGCGCATGCTCCAGGAGCGATCACTCTGATTCATCAACAAAACTAATGAGATACCCATTTGAGAATATGTAAAGTTAAGAAGAATGGTCTTCGCTTGCCATCGTTGCGGGACGATACTTCTTTGTTTTGAGATTTGCAGAACAGCTGCGGAGTTGCGTGACAGGCTCACTTTAAAGGTTTGGGAGCAGCAGCTACACGTGGCTGCTCCACAGACATCCCATCAGACCTCGCGGTGCGCGCAAGACAAACAACAGTTGCTACGCGTGGTTGGTACACAGATACACATCTGGGGTCGCTACCTTCCTTTCTCGGGAGATTTTCCCATACATTTACTGCATTTGCTGAAGTAAATTTTCAGTCCCATATTTTCACTATCGCCCCCTTCTGAAATTTCTGGGTCTGCCCCTGCAACGTGGCTGATAACCAGGCATTCCATCAGACTTCACATCTGTGCGCGCAGGACTGGAAACAGTGGGTACGCGTTGTTGGTACACACATATCCCACCAGACCTCACGTCGGTGCGCGCAGGAATGCCGGAGCAACGGGTACACGTGGCTAACTTAACATCAGAGCTGATACACAGGCATCCCATCAGACATCAAATCAGTTCGCGCAGAACTGGGAACAGCGGGTGTATTACGTAATCTGAGCCTAATTTCCAATTTTCCAACGCATGGTGACCGAGCCTGAGAGTACGAGATTGCTCTGGCCACAAGAATGCATTGTTTTGGGCTTTCTGCGCATGCGTACTCACCCTTGTGGTAAGCCACTGTAGTGCTGTCGAGCTTTTTGTGACACTTGTAACAGTTAAAGCATGACTTGTGCCAGTGGAACCCACACCCTAGGATTTGCTCGGCCATGTATGCCTTCTTGCTACACCGGGGGCATGGGTCGGGCTTGGGACAACCAGTGTTGTCATGTTCTTCGCAATCAGCCATGTTCTATGTAGTAACAGAAACGGCTGAATCAGTTGTTAACATTGCACGACTGATTAAAAAGACATGAACATATATAATTCAAGCATTCTAATTTCTGTGTAATTCGGACACAAATCTGCTATGTATTTGGTCATCTTTGAAAATATGATTTCACTGCTATTTTTTGTTGCAAAGGTGTTGCCTTCATGCCCACAACCAAATGCAAAGCTCAAAACATCGTCAATGGCTTTGAAATGAATAGAAATGTGATCGATCGGAAGAGCTCGTGACCCTATATTGCTCGCAGGAGACAACAATAACTATTTACAAGAAAGCCAATCACAGCTTCTTTAGGTGCAGATAGTCCAGTGAACTAAGGCTGAAAAAGCCCTCAGAATGAAATAAATTGCAACAAAAGGTTTTTCGACGGAATATTAGATTAGACGAACATTTCGTTGTTTGTGTATAGTAAACAAAGCCTGTAAGTTTTAGTTTAGTTGCAACTATACCAAAACCTACAGGCTTTGTTTACTATACACAATGCGCGCCGCCAACTATACTAATTATAATTATTATTATTATTATAATTATTATTATTCATTTGTGCGAAGCGATCCAAATGACGAATTTCTATACTTGTAACGTCGAACTCACGCTTACCTAAGTGGTCTTCTTTCGAACATAGGTTACTGCCCTGCCAGGCCTATCACTACAGGGCATTTTTTGGAGAGTTTGTTTTTCCTCGGCAAGATACACTCGTTCTTGTAAACGGCGCGAGGGCAGTATCTTCGTTGCGTGAGTTCTCACCGACTATATATTTGACCTTATTTTTTATGTACACGAAGCGCGCCGAAATTTTTATTAAGTACTAAGTGAAGTGAAGTTGAAAAATGGAAATGATAGAGAAGTTGCTGGAAGAACTACTTCAGACATCTTTTCAACGAGAGCACAAGCCATGTCTTTGTAGGATTTGTTTTTTCCTAGCTTGAATGTCTGCAAGATTTTTTTTTTTGGAAGGATTGGCCTTGCACGACTTTTTTTTTTGGAACTGCGTACGTACCATGTACCAAACATCTAAGACCGCTCAAGTACTTAAGGCTGCATTCATTATGTATACTCTAAGGGGGGGGGGGGGGGGGGGGGGGGGCAGAGGATTTTGAGGGGGGGGTCTCAAAATTTAGCAACTGGAAAAGGGGGATGCCAAGTGTTTTTTTTTTGCAATTTTAGGTGTTAAATTGAATAAAAGTGTGATTTGTGTTTTTAAACCGGTTTCAGCCTCGTTTCCATGTTGCACCATTGCTCTTAATTTTAAGCCCCACAAAGAAAAGCATTTTTGAAGGTGTTCGCATTGTCGGATTTTTTCTGTTTGTTACCAGTTGTTCTATACAACTTATAGAGCAATAATCCGAAGAAAAACCTTTTGTTGCAATTTGTTAATTTGCACCGTAATTTTACTGGACTAAAATCCCGGGGGGCGGATACTTGAAGGTTAAAATAGTAGGGGATGACTACATGCTACTTTCCGAAAATACAATGAAAAGCGATTTCTTGCAGCGAATGAAAATGATGTTCAAACAAAAACTGCAAGACATCGAATTACAAAACTGGCTTAGTGAAATTTTCAACGATAACAAAAAATCTGGGTAACAAAACAAACATAGAACTTACCGTACTTTCAAAACAACCTATTTCCAGAAACTTATCTTTTCAACATCCCAAACATCAAAGTAAAGGGAGAATTTTATTCTATTGGCTTATTTCGCGCTCTGCGATACAAGGCAGTGGTGTAGGTTTGTTCAGACTTGAAAGCTCAAAGCTATCGAATTAGAATATCCCTGCACATGTCTGTAAGTTATCTGTAATAGAACCATTTGGGTCTGGATGTCTATGGTGCTTTCTGCTGTACGAACTGAGTTCGTTTTTAGTTTCTGTAGAAGATTTCAAAATGACGGCTTTGTCCCTCGCTTAAGAAATCGGTTGAATTAAAACTCAAGGTCAATCTTTTCTAACAAATACACGCTCACTGGTGAGATTTCCTCCTTTTTGTCAGGTTTGTGAACTTCGTTTCCCGATACAGCGTCAGGATTAATTGCCAACGGGCAGCCGAGCCAAGAGGCGAGGCTGCGAGGCGGCAGCATTATAGAGCCGTGCGAGGAGAAAAATTCTCGAGTTCAGAGTGGTGTAACGACTAGCCAATCAACGTGCCAGGATTTCGAAAGAGCATTATTATTCAAGTGGTAACCAAAATGCTTACAAACTATCAGTATCAGAAGAGAAATCTACTATTTGACCCCTGGTCCCACTTCTGAAGTGCGCCCGTGTAGCCAACGCCGCGATGCTATGTTTGTGTATATTTCTCGCGCTGTTATTATTACACAACCATTGCTATCACACAGTGATTTAGCTTGTTCATATGCTCATGGAAATGCATCCTTTACATAAAATTTAGAGGTAGATATCTGTCTCTAAAATGACCTATAGTCGGCCAAATGAAATCAGGGCGCATCAGTGACTCAGAGGAACTAATATTATTCAAAAGGCAAAACATGCCTCACTGTTCTATTGCTCGTTGGCACTTTAAGCGAGAGCTTCAACTAGTATTAAGAGAATATTATTCATGGCTTTGCTTTGTGAAAATGTGTCATTTCGACTGAGCGCGGTAGTGGTGTAACTTTGTTCAGGCTTGAATGAAAATTTTTCTAAGCTCAAAGCTTTCGAATCAGAATAATCCCTGCACATGCCTGTAAGTAGTCTGTGACAGAACCATGTAGGCATGGGTGTCTGGTGCTTTCGGCTGTGCGAGCTGAGTTCTTTTTTGGTTTACCTACGTTGCGAGATTTCAACATGGCGGCGTTAGCGACTTTGCCACTCGCTTACAGCTGTTTTGAGTATTCTGCAAACTCTCGCGTTCGACTTCCAATGGCGTTCTGGCTTCCGTCAATCAAACTCTCGGGTCTAATTTGAGTCTTAGCCGACCGTAAGTTAGGCAAGATAGTAAAATATGCTGTGTGTTGGGGCATTTCAGGATGGCGAATAACTGAATTCTATGTATTCCAAAGAGTTTCAAAGTTTGATTGACGGAAGCCAGAAAGCGGTTTGACGGTTGGAAATCGATCTCGAGAGTTCGCAGAATACTCAAAACAGCTGTAAGAAATCGCTTGAATTAGAACTTAGCCCAAAGTGAATATTTTCCAACAAAAATAGTCCACTGTCGAGATTTCATCTTCTCTTCAGGTTTGTGAACTTCGTTTTGCGGCACAGCTTCAGGGCTAAGCGGAGTGACACTCAAAGGATTAATAAAAATGAGATGAGACGAGACAAGACGAGATGACCGAAACCCAAAGAATGGAATGATGCCCTTTTTATTTCATGTTTGAATCATTTTAAGCTTCATTAGAATGGAGTTACCGTACTGTCGTAATCTGTGTCATCAGTCGACCGTGAAACAATGGAAATTGGAATTCACGGTTGACTGATACGACAGATAAGACTATATGGAAACTAGGCTTAAAGCGCCTTTTAGGCGTGAAAATGCATGCACTGTCTATTGTCGCCCGCTCGTTCCGCTCGAGAGATAACAACACTGGTTTCATGCATAAGAAGAACCTAATTATCATATCAGCCCTTTAAAGGAGCGAAACTTTTCCACCAGCTAAGACAGAACTATATAGAGCCCGAAGAGAACACTATTAGAGTATTAACTTTTCAAAAAGGAGTGAAATTCACCACCAGAGAATTTCTAAACGTGTCTGGCCACGTGACCTGTGTATCAGCGCAAATTCCATACATATTCTTGGTGTGCATGTGACGTCACTGGCAGCCATGTTGGATGAACAGAACAAAAGAAAGTTCATTTGCTACCTTTGTTGTTCTTTCATCCAACATGGCCGGCGCGCTTTTGTTATTTTATTCCCAAAGGAATGATTGCACACCAAGAATAGTGCAATGGATGGAGCACAACCACCCCCCCCCCCCCCCCCCCCCCCCACCCCGGACTAAAACATTTCACCGATGAATTTCATACTCTATCATTAATGATTAGCAATGATATTTGAAATTCTGTAATTTTCTCGATTTTCTCGGCTGACTCAGGCATTATAGTCGAGCTAGTATTCGCGTTGAAGACCCGGGGGGGGGGGGGGGACTCCCATATTTTTGTGGCGGGGGTGCTCGTCGTACCTTTTAGGGTTTGAAATTAGGCCTCTGGTACCTTTTAGGGGGTAAAATTTGAAAAACTTTTCCAGATAGGTACCTGTTAGGGGTCCGTCTAGCAAATCACGCTTGTTTGAAGCCTGAATTTGAGACGTATTTTCGCTCGGAAAAAGTACAAGAGAAAATTACGAGGGAAAATACGTCTTGTTGGTACCTTTTGGGGGTCAAAATAAAACTAAGCGACGCCATTTCAGGTACCTTTTAGGGGTAAAATCGACAGTTCCCGACGAGCGCCCCCGCCCCCAAAATATGAGAGTCCCCCCGGGGTTGACGAGTCTTGCAAAGCAGAAAGAGGCCCACGAAAAAAAAAAAGCACTTCTAGAAGGCAGGAAGTGCTTAGAAGGCAGGAGAATTCAGAAAAAGACAAGGGATTCATTTTATTTATAAACATAGGTTTTTACACCCTTATTTAGTACGTTACAAGTATTTTTTTATCTCCAACTATCGCGAAACAGGAGACTTCCAGAAGTAAAGAAGATTACAATCTAGTCCAATGCTAAATAGTCCATATGTTCACGTGCTCTGTTACTGATCGGCTATTGGCTAGTTACTGGGTGCGTGTTAGTGCTCCTGCACCGCCACCAAAGCCATAGCCTTTGGGTCCAAAGTTTGCACCGTGACAGGACTTGCAGTAGATCTCATCTGAATCACAAACACAAATAATTAGCCTCAATTAGCCATGGTCAGAGGGCTGTTTTTATTTGCATGGGGCACTCGGATCGAGCTGACGACAAGTTAATTTTTATATTGGCGTTGATGTTGAAGTTTCTGTTTTAAAGGGCCATCACCAACCGACAGCCTTTGCGGACTCTTTGCTAATCAGAGTACCCGAAAAACAATGGGTCAATTTGAAAACAAAAGAAAACGGGGCGCAAAGGCTCCCGGTTGGTGATGGGCCTTTAAACGATTCGTTCAGGATAGGCGGTTGCTGTCTTTCGTACAGTTTTGTTGATTCATATTTACCGTGCAGTTTTCCTTCGATGGAACTCTGCTCGAACTATTGTTGGGGGGGGGGGGGGGGGGTAGCAAGCCATGGTCATCCTTTGCTTTTGCTTGTGTGGTAAACAGGTTTTTCTCACATATTAGCCTGCCCACAGGCGTGATTTATTTATCGCAAAACTGACCCGAAAACCCCAGAGTTCGTAGTCATCCCAGAGCCATCCTGGACGCGCCGGAGGAAATAGCCTGGAGCGAGTGATAAAGCAAACCCCCCCCTCCCCCTCCCCTCCCTCATACCCTTTGTCACTCGTTCCAGGGTATTTCCTTCGCGCGTCTAAGATGGCGGTGACAACTACGAGCTCTTTCGGGTTTTTCGCGATAAGAAACACGGGAGCCCTCCCCAGTTCGGTCCGAACTCTAGTAATGTCGTTGTTTTGGCCGTCAAAATTAAGATGGACCAGAAGTCCTAAAATTTGGGTCCTAAGACACTGCGAGCATCGTTCCGCTGACCAGATGAGCGAAGTCGCTCATCGAACGACGGATTCTCATTTCGTCTGCTCGCTGGGGAGGGCTCTGGTGACATCCATTTGAGGGCCGTCGCTGATTTGCTGATTTTGAGCGTTGGAGCATGCAGGCCCGTAGCCAGGGATTTTTATGGGGGGTGCTAAATCTAGAAAAGCGGACCAACGTGGTATGAATTTATTTTTTATTGAGAAATGGCTAAAAAGCAAGTATAATAACTGGCTATGCCAAAGTGATCGCAGTCTTCTGTAGTATTTTTAGTATACATTCTCTTTTGTCCCGTCTGCTGAATTCCTCCCCCACGCGAGGTTACGAGCCGGGGAGCTCTGGGTTCGAGAATGACGGATTCTATGCATTGTTTTGGACTTTCTGCACATGCATACTCACCCTTGTGGGAAGCCACTGTAGTGCTGTCGAGTTTTTGTGACACAAGTAACAGTTAAAGCATGACTTGTGCCAGTGGAACCCACACCCTAGGATTTGCTCGGCCATGTATGCCTTCTTGGTACACCGGGGGCATGGGTCGGCTTGGGAAGGCCAGTGTTGTCATGTTCTTCGTCAGCCATGTTCTATGTAGTAACAGAAACGACTGAATCAGTTGTTAACATTGCACGACTGATTAAAAACACATATTAACATATATAAACTACTCGAGCATTCTAATTTCCGTGTAATTTGGGCACAAATCTGCTTTGTATTTCAACACAACACCTCCTTAAAAATGGTCATCTTTCAAAATATGATTTCGCTGTTATTTTTGTTGCAAACGTGTTGCCTTCATGCCCACAGCCAAATGCAAAGCTCAGCCCATCGTCAATGGCTTTGAAATGAATAGAAATGTGATCGATCGGAAGAGGTCGTGACCTTATATTGCTCGCAGGAGACAACAGTAACTGTTTATTATACGGGGTACCGTTTGTTGAATAATAGGTAGTGATAGTGTTAAAGAAAATAGCAAAATAGCACGCTTCCTTTGAAACATTCCCTGTTTATATTCCCTTTGTAATAAAAGACTGAGATTGTCTTTCAAGTGTGATTTGCAAACACCAGGATCTCGCCATAATCCTATGGCTCAACGAACGCAGTCATTTAGGAGTGTCATATTTATCTCGTATATAAGATTCGAGCGCGGCTTACTGAATTAAAGCCAGCATGTTAGCCATTAGTATACAAACAGTAGCGGGCGTGATATTTTTTTCATATTTATATTTTCACATTTATACCATGCAGAGAAGGAAAAACTAAAACGTTTCACGTCTTTTTTCTAAAAACAGACCAGAGTAAAATAAAGGCCTACTGAAGCGTGTAATGAATGGTTCGGCCACTCCCTGTGAGGTATGGCTTTATCCGATAAGAAACCTACAACAGCGCCATTTGTTCATATTTAGCGCTGAACGTAAATCTGTAGCCATTTGGTCTTATGTTACTACATACAAATGTTTATCATGCATTCTGTTTTTTTGTTTATGTTGTTTAGATACAGCTTAACATAAATTGTCGGGCAAATCCCTTTAGACTTGCTCGCAAAATAATCATGCAGCAACAGTAGATGGGCTAAATAAAAGAAAAGTTGGTCCTTTCTCATGTTTGCATCTTAAACAAGTTAACACCCTTTTATAATCCTTTTAAAGAGCTTGTACTACGCCGGTAACGCACGCAGGAAGGATCCTTTTTTATGCCATTTTCTATCACAGATAAAACACTGTCTCCTACAACAGCGAAAAAGCTTTGGAATTTTCTTTGACCTCTGACAAACACAGCGGGAGAAGCTACAACTTATACAATTATCAAAACACAAAAACAGAAAACTGAGGACGTTTGCTATGATAGCGTACGGACTAAGGTCACAAGTACAAAAAACATTCTTTCCACGACACTAACCTAGTTTATAAAAGTTGTATTTTGGCAGTAAAGACTTGAATGAAGAAAAACATGTTTCACTATTTTGTTAAGTGAACACACAATTGATGTACACAAGAATCATGTGAATATGTTCCTTACCTTAGTTTGATGTGGTGAAGGCGACACAGATCAACAGCAAATGCAGAAGACTTGTACAGTACCCGAATGTGTAATGACGCCGGTCCATGACACTCCTTTTACTGCCGTTCACAAGCAATTTTGTCCACTTGAAAATTTACCTCCAAAATGTCCCAGGTGTTGGGATAACTTCTAAAGTCCAAGACTTGTGGGTAATTTGATTCAGAAGATCAAGGAATCGCGGGCCAACCCTCAAGTATTTGTAAAGTATTTGTCAAGCTCTGTGAACTGGACGTAGCCAAGAGAGGATGAATTGCATTGTGGATTATCTTTCCTTATATGGCTATGGTTGTCAAGGTGACGAATTTCAAGTGGTTGAAAGATATACTTGAAATATAGACCCGCTTTGATCAGTCAAAATGGCTGACACAAGGCTTTTATCTACTTCGCAAGTTTTGTCTGCAATACACTGATAGTCCAGTCAACTTATAACACAACCTGCAACAAAACGGTTTTCTTCTTAATATTGTTCCTAACGCCGTCTAGAATCAAAGGAAAAAAATCGGCAAAATTCGGACCACGCGAAAGGTCAAAATTACAGAGTTCTTTCGGCAGCTTTTCGCGCTATTATTATTCATGAGTTTGTCGGCACTTGTTCCTTCCGAGCCAGAAGTGATTGATTCTATAGTGTATACAACAGAAATACTTCAATTCTCTCTGACCCAGGAGCCATGGTTTGATTCACAGACTTGATTTATATGTCGCTAGCCAGTTATAAATAAATATCTAGCACTTGAGCATTTCAGTTTCGAATTTCTTCGCGATTTTCCGCTTTCAATATAGACTTTGTGTACGGGATTCCGTAAACATCAGAAAATGTTCTCCCAGGCAATTTTCTTTGCCAAAGATTTACTTAATACCGTGGAATGATCATTCTTGGAAGTTAGAATCATTCAGGGTTTTGCCGGCCTGGTGCTACACTCTATAAAAATCATTCTTACAAACAGTGTAAAAAAGAATAAGTGCTGCGAACAACAAAGGCTAAAACAGGCTGTAGAAAGAGATCGGTAATTTTGATCTTTCGCATGGTCCGAATTTCGCCGATTTTTTTTCTGTGATTATAGAGGGTGTTAGGAACAATGTCAAGAAGAGAAACCTTCTGTTGCAATTTGTTGCAGGTTGAACTCATTTTCGGCCTAGAATTACTGGACTATGACCACTTGACGATCAGAGCGATATGATCAAGTTTAAAATATTCAGTGCATCAGTATATACTGCGGTTTTTCGAAAGCGTGTGAATGAGTCCGCAGGTTAGTTGCAATATCGCACTACACTCTTTTTTTTTTATAAGAACCTTTTTATAAGAACGTTCAGCCTGAAATTTACCCAATTTTTAAGAACATGCTAAGAACATGCCCGAGCCTCAGATAGGAGCAAAATAGATTTATTTACAGTGCGTTCTAAAATCCAGAATCAAATGTGTTCATAATAACGACCTTCAATATTGAAATTTATAAACTCACTTAAATTCTATAAGATCTAGGAATATTTCAGGTTCCGACGTCACTGAAATGTAAGAACATCCGTAAGAACATTTCCAGCCTCGCACTGCTCCAAAAATAAGAACGGCCCAGCCTCAACTGAAAATTAGACGTTCTTATAAAAAAAAAAGAGTGTATCCTCTGAAGAAGGTGAATGAAAGCGAGGCTATAAAAGTCTGTTTGCCGTATCTACAGTGATGCACGGTAGCCCGAGCACTGCGTTATTGGAGTCAGGAAGCTTCCGTATTCTATTTAGAAATACGTCACAATTCTTGGACCTGAAGGCCGATTGTTATTTTCTCGAGTCAAATATTCCATCGCCAGAACATTAACTCTCGCTGTCACACATTTAGGTGCCCGGCGAATTTTACCTTACAACACGGGGCAACTTTTTCTCGCATATCTCTCTGGCTGCATAAAAATGGAGAGTATTAAACCTCGATGATTCTAAACTACACTGCAGTTTATAATCAGCTTAATCAGGGACTGGGGACCCGCATGGACCACATGAATATGAATCTGCGCTCTGTGTGGGACTAAAACATATGAGAGTTCACAACACATAGATACACAAACAACTTGACAGGAAGTCTATAAGGGTGAATATCCTATGGCGGCTTATCCGCGGTTAATCAACGTTTAGATTTTATGTCTGTTGGCATTATACAAATATACCCAATATGACGAATTCCTAAGGTAGGAAACCCAGAACGTTCTTTTCATATAATTTGATCTTTGGCAGCCTAAATTTGCCACTCCCGTTTTATACGACTCCACACCCCGCAGAATAGGAGATCTTGAAATTCCAATTCCCCCGACGCTTGTTCCAATTCTACCTTACCCTGTTCCTGACTTGAAAAAACACTAAACATCTAAATGATGATCTCTTTTGACACTCGAAATAGATGAAGATAGGAAACATTCAAATTATTAACGCGGTGGGTTTCTTATGTTCCTCGTTGGTACCAAAAGAATTCGAATGAAATAGCCAAGTCAGTGTTTCTAAAGCTCGCATTACAAAGCATTCTGAGAGAAAAAGAAAATGTAGTTTGGTAGAGCGTATTGTGATGTTCATAGCGGAGCTCCTTTGCGGCCGAAGGCCGCAGAGCGGAGCACCATACCTAAGGAAAAAGCGTCCAAACGATCGCAAATAATAGCGCATGTATGAATTCCCACAGGGTACCCAAAGCATCACAGGTCGCAAAGGGATGCGAGTGAATTTTCGACGTCGAGATTTCCCGCCATTTTTCCGTGCGTGCCGTGAAGCCTGACGTCACAGATTGGCATGACGTCACAACATGGCGCCGCCAAGTGAGTGACACCCGAATGACTGGGGAGGGGTGGGTGGTCGATGCTTTGGTGATTGCCGCGCGTTCGCGATCACTCGCCGGTGACGTCACAACATGGAGCCGAGCGACGCGACAGGGGGAGGGGTAGGTAGTCAGGGGGCGCTGCTGGCTCGATACTGACGTCACACTACAGGAAACCAAGAAAGAAACCGAGAAAGATTTATAATATTGAGTTTACTTCGATTCGTGGCCAATGCACAAGACAAAACTACACTTGGGAGCGGCTGTGAGAACCAACTAGAAAAGTACTACGCAAATTTCGGAGCAACAAGTGTATGTAGAAGTCAAAAGAGTTCTTCTCGTTGACAACAAGAAGCCGAGAGGCGAGATTCGGCGAGCAGCCAACTATGACAAAACATGAAACACTACAGTCGTGGTCTAGCGGGCATGAGGCGTTTATAATAGAACAGTGGCTTTTCGGGGGACTAAAATTACATGGAGGAACCGTAAAAGGTGGGTTTTTATTCACTTTGTAATATTGTTGTCGACTGTCGCCGTCTTTGTTGTTTTAGAGCGAAGCTAGCCTGGAGCCTGACCACATGAAAGTCATGAGCTGAACTATCCAAATACTGCTTTGCTAGATTACTTCTTGGTTAATTGAATAAAACTTTGTTTTGATTTCCACATAACGGTAGTTAAGTGTTAGTCGATACGGTTTGATAAGTAGGAGAAATAAAGTGTGAGGGGAGACGAGTTCTTAAGTTAATAATGGCGGCCATTGCGAGTTCTTTAAACTCACTTTGTAATTTCTTTATAGGGAGATGGGAGTTCAGGCAGGATACACTAAAGTTGTTTCTACACACAGGAATAAAGGTACACGTCGCTGTTCATTGTGTATATCGAACATTGCATTTTGATAGTTTGAATCCGAGACGGCTCGCGAATCGGCAGGATCGGAAAGGAGTAACTTTATAGGATTTGACTTAACGTAGAACAGAACAGAAACCTTTATTTAATTAATAGTCCAAGATCGAACGACCGAGTTGTGTCATGTTTTGGAAAGCGAAGGAATGTCACAAAAATGAAAACTAGAAGAGAAAAGCAAGACTTCGAGGCAAAGCTAGTATTTTTGGCACCTGCCAACTTCCTCTCACAACTGCGGGTTATGCGGGTTTTCCTCGCCTAAAATTCGACATTCTGGATTTCCTCTCCTAGAAAACACGGTAAGGATGGGAAAATTATGTCATTTGTTTTTGTTTTCCTGCTACCACATGCCTCTCTTCTCTGCATTTCACAAGTTGACATGTCTAAGAAGTAGAAAACTGAAATTGAGTCTAATAAGTTAACTCAAGGAAACAAAAACTTAGTTACAAAACTACGGTAATCCTATTGTTATTTGCACCCATGTTGGATTGTACACTGTCAGAGTGGCAATTTTACGTGCAGTGTACTTATTGATGAACTAATCTCTTTTCACTGCTAACTTCCTGCTGTTTAGGGACCGGTCATTATTTATCGAGGGGGGAGGGGGGCACTGGTGCAATTAAGGGGTGGGTCACCACTGTATTCACCTTGCTTTGGGCAAAACACTTTATTCTGTTCCATATTAATGTTTCTATGCCCAAAAAAAACCCCAAAGGTTTCCCTATTTGAATTTTATTATTGAACACTTAGTTTTTGTGCATCATAATAACACTGGTACAGTACATCTGTAACATAAAACTAGTACCTAGGTACTATAAACACTAAACTGTAAGGCTGCATTCATTATGTATACTACAGGGGGGGGGGGGGGGGGGGGGGCAGGCAGAGGATTTTGAGGGGGGATCTCAAAACTTAGGAACCCGAAAAGGGGGGATGTCAAGTTTTTTTCATAACATGAAGGGGGATGCATATTTTTATGGCAATATATTTAAGACAAGCTTGTGCAGTTTGATAGTAAATGAAGGAAGGCTCAATTGTTGAACACCGAGTTTGAACCTCCTGAAGAAATATCACTTGCACTACTACTATTCTCGTGTATTTACCCTCTTTCAACTGAAATGTTGAAAAAAGCTGCGCGCTTCGCGAATAAAGAATTATAAACTTAAAAAATCAGAAAAGGCCTTCTTGTTTTACCGCAATTCCTCAAGGTCCTTCACTCTTCAGTGACTTTTGTCTGCCAGACAAAAACGCCTTTGGACTTTTGATTAATAATCTTGTAGCTTCATTGCCAAATTTGTGGCACAACGGAAAGCATACCAAACAATCAAATACAAAATAAATGATACTCAGCCTATGTGTAGTAAGGCTCCAATCGAGGAGCGCACCAGATCACGGTAGAAAGTCACTACACACAAAAGAGTACAGCCACCTAGGATTTTTATTTGCATTTTTACGCTTTGTATTTTTTTATCAATAAGCCTTGTTCTGCATCTTTGGAAAAAATGTTATTGACCCAACCCTACCTCGACATATAAATTGAAAAACATTTTCGGGGGAGGCATATTTTTTCCTTTTGACTAAGAGGGGGGATTCGTAAAAAATATGTTGTGCCTTGGGGGGATCTGAAAATTTTGCATTGTCAAAAAAAAAATCCCCCCCCTGTAGTATACATAATGAATGCAGCCTAATCCTAAATAGCTGTGGACCCGGGGGCAGTGGGTGCTGACATTTTTAACTGGGGGTGGGGGCTGAGCTTTTTGAAACTATATATTTTTTGTATTCACACGTAAAAAGAAAAGGAACAGAAGAACCTTTTTGTTTGTTGTTTTTGTTTCTGTTGTGACATTAGGCTCAGTAGGGGTTAAGATTACATTGTGACATATTTTCTTCAAAATATATGTGAGGTGAAAACATGGAAAATAGAAATTACATGCACACTTCATTTTTTGCCTGTTCGGCACCCCCACTTTTTAGGGTGCTCTTCCGCCCCTGTGTTATCCCAACTGTTTGGGAGGTAGTATGACCCTGAAGGGAAGATAATACCAGACTGGACTATTTAAGATACCCAAGGTGTTTATATCTGACCTAAATGAAAACTCAGGTTGGATTGAAGCTTAAATCTGAGATCCGAGTGGGAATGTGTGAATTTCCTAACTGGGATCAAAAAATTTCATTTTGGCATAGGTAGCATGTTAATTTAGTGAATACAGAAACAACAACATTGTATTGGCATCCATTCAGGGCTGTAACTCCCTCATACAGCCATATTTTCATTACTGTAGTGCTGTATGGGGGACATGTGGCAAAGGGATGGCAAACACCCTCCAGATACTCCAAAACAGGGCAGCCATGGTTTTGACCTTCTCAAATTATGATAAACGGTCAAGGGATTTACTGGATGAGCTAGAGTGGGACAATCTTGAGACCAGGAGGGACAAACAGCTAGCATTGATGATGTACAAAACCCAAAATGGAGGAATCCCAGATTACCTCTCAAATATTTTCTTGTATTCCTATCAAACTCATAAGTATAATTTTAAGTAGAGTTTTTCAGCTCCTGCTTAAAAATTAAGCCCTAGAACATCTTAAAGAAAACAATTTTGAGCTATCAGAATTGTCAATATATTAAATATAACTTTTTAATAATTTATGTATTTTATATTATTCATTATCTTTGTATCTACCATTATCCCTATATTTTATTGTATATATATTTTAAATTGTACATAATATGTAAGTTAGATTATATTAATAGTTAGATACCATGTAATGCGCTTTTGGTCATTATTATGTTAAAAAGTGCACTATAAATCAATAAATTATTATTTATTATTATATAACTCAATATATACTGAGCGTACATTACTGCCAAGATTTTTGTGATTGCATCTAGAATTTAGGTTCTGGTCATTACTACACTTTGAATATTATATGTCTTCACGGGTTTAGGAAAACCACTCTTGAAACTGAACAAGATGGAATTAGTCAATCATAGACAAAACAATTAGAAATCATTTCATTCATTCTTGATTTCATGAATTCATCACTAAAATGTACATGTATAGTATCCAATTAGTCATGCATGGTATTATTTAAGACTGGAAAATAGAAGATTTGTCTTTAAGCTTCATCAGACTTATTGCTTTTCTCTTTCAATTTCAGCGACAAAGCAGCAGCCAGAAATGGCTCTTGGACAGGCCAAAATTATATAAATAGTATTACATGGACTGAAAACAGACTTTGAAGTTCATAAGAGACTATGTATGGCAATGAGAGATAAGAGGGAATAACTTTACAGAAAACAGCGGAAGGGCAAGGGCTAACCCCCCCCCCCCCCCTCCCCCCCTGCCATCCATGAATAAGAATACAATATGTAATGGCTCTGTCTTGTGTTTTTGAAAAGAAAATGTATCCATGATTGTTAGATCATCTGGTTTGTGAACATTGAAACAACAGATTGCTTGCTTTAGATTTCCATGAACTGATCAAGACTCCTCATTTTCACCATATAAATCTCCAGCTTGTTAAAATCTTTTGTTACATAATTGTGTTAACCAAATTAACCATACATCATACATGGTGTTTTTGAACATAGGGTAGGTAGTTTTTTTTCTTTGGGAATTTCAGCAAAGTGTGGTTCCACAATATATACATTCCCCTCCCCCATGGAAGGGATTGGAAATTCTGGAGGGATGGGGATCAATTTACCTGATCTTTTCCATACAAATACTGTACGTATTTTTACCACCCCTTCGAGAGGGAGGAGTATGGATATTTTCTGGGACCACACAATAAAAAAAAAATGCCCTCTCATGCGTCTTTTAGGGAAACATCCATGTAATGTGCATGTGATCGACTAGGAAACTGTACAACTCTTCACTCTCCTTTGTGTAATATTATGTTCCAAGCCCTCCGAGAACAATTCCGTAACTCATAAAGTGGTACATAGCTCTTAAAAGGACAATTAATGTAATGGAAATGGTTCTTCCCCTGAAAAGCTCACGAATTGGGATGGCCCTCCCCTTACCATTCCTTCCCTTACCATTGGAATTTCCAATACATACAAAGCAGGATAAATACAAATACCAAAATTGGGAACCAACTTTTCTGAATTTCTCTGCTCATTCCATGGTGGGTATTTTCTTGAATCTTTTATGAATATCTTGACAAATAAAAGCTTTTATTTTTTTCCTCTAGGGCACGGTAACGAATCCTGCATTCTGATTGGTTCTTAGAGCACGCGCGCGGGGGCAATATTTTCCTATCTCTGACCTACGTCACAGTAACCATTTTCGCGCGCTTGTTTTCATCGAAAAAATCAAATTTTTGAGTTGGAAAAAATAAATAAGTTATTTACCGGCTTAGGTCGGTCCGTATAGGGAAAAAACTGTGACCTCCGCCTGGAAAATGTGGAATGGAACATTTTCCAGCCCTCGGTCACAGTTTTTCCCTATACGGACCTCCCAGCCGGTAAATATCATATATTTCTCTTTATGGTATGTTTGTGCTTTGTTAGAATCATTCCATTGGGTAGGTTATAGTCTTCCACACAGCCAGTCCACAGTGACAAACAATGTACCCATGACAACCATGTTTTATTCTCACGGAAACATGTAACCCGGAGCTCCGCTTTTAGCCAGTGGCTAAATCTATATATTAATGGACCATTATGCACGATATTCATATCACGAGAAAGTCTGCTTTACTAATGGAGGCGATATCTTTATGTATCATGACCCATATTTGGGTATCAAACTGACAGCCATGAGTATGTTGCAAATGAATGAAAATATAATGTGATTTTATGATATAATGTGAAGAACAGAAAACCGTGAGCACAATACCTTTGATTTAGAAGGACGTTCCCTGTTGTCTGCCTCGCTAAGATTTAATAACTGCGCGGGTTACATCACAATTTATACTGCTACCTATCTGCCCCCTGGGGAGTTTGTTATAAGTTTTGTGTCATTACACGCCAAGATAATTATTATTAAAACACGGCGCACATCTATCTTGCACAGACACTTCGCAGCAGCAGGGTGGGCATCTTCCATACGCGCAAAAAGTGCACTGTAAAAACACACTGGCCATTGATAGGATAGGCCGCGCATAACTATTTTACAAATCATGCATGAAATCTGCTTTACCGATACCCTGCGAGCAGTGGTTTCCTCCTCTCTTATAGACCGACGGCGAGCGAGGTTTCTCTCCCTCGCTAGCCCGTCGGCATATTAAGAGAGGAAACCACTGCTCAAAATGCCGGCATCTGGGACCATAGTAATGATTTATCTGACTGAGAGATGACCATTTTTTGTTTCAAAAATGACCAGTGCGTTTTTACAGTTTGTGCATGAGCGAGGATATGGAATCGTGATGTGAGATCAGCCTCTGCGAAACGTGCTTTTTCCTTCTTTTTTGAACTCGTTGTGCCAGGAATCGCAATAGCAGGACCCCAAGGACAAAGGCTGAAAAATTCAAAAACTAATACATTTTTTTAATTTGCACTAAATAGTGATTACATTAATAATAGGCCAAGTCAGTTTGTGCTTCGTGCTGCGGCTAACAGCTTAACAGTTTTTCTTATGGATATCAATAGTGCATGTCAGCACCCGAAGCCTGCAGAACTTGAGAGGATGTTTTCTCACTGCGTTCTTGTTAGTGTGCCCGCGCCCTGACCAAAGCCGTAGCCTTTGGGTCCAAAGTTGCAGCCGTGGCAACTCTTGCAGTAGACTTCACCTGAACATGAAAACGGACGCATGTTATTTAATATGCAAAGTTCTTGTAAAAGTTCACATAATTTAAGAATTAGAGCACAAAGTTCTATGACTTTATCGGCGAATAGAGCACGCGTGATCAGACGCGTGATGAGGCACGAGAGCAATGTAAAATCACGATCGGCAGGCGAGTGAGTTTAAAATGTTTCGAGTGTCCCGCCCTCACAACATCATAATTAGCGCTCTATTCGCCGATAAAAGTAATAGAAAGTTGTGCTCTAATGCTTTTATGACGATACAGCGGGGGAGAACCATTACTTTATCGGAGAAATAGAGCATTGAGATTTGGACCAATCAGAGCGATCGTTATATCGTAGCTATATTATAAATCGAAATAGAGGACGCAAGAAACGTCGCTTTTGTTTATATATTGTGTAAAAACGCAAAAACTAGAATCGTGCAGCGTGCCTACGATGTGCTATAGCTTGAGCTAACTCCTAAAGTCATACGAACCACAGGGAGCCTAAATGGCTCGATAACTTACCTTCATGCGAGGCGGCGTTGGTGCTGTCGAGTTTTTTGCGACAATCTTTGCAGGAGAAGCATTTCTTGTGAAACTTGAAGTTCTCCATAGACACCTCCTCCGCGTGATACACGTTATCATTGCACCTTGGGCACTTGGGCATGATGACTACAGAAATGAAGGAAGATATACCAAAGCGCTTGACGTTATACTCAATGGATTGGAGATTGATTAAACAAGGCGGGACTCTACGTTTTTCGAGCCGTTGCTTCGTGTGTCTGTGGCTTCATTGAAAACTTGCAGATAATAAAAATACAATCAAGACAGAATTTCAATGGAGTTGGAGCCGGTATTCTTGATCGATGCGCCAGGCCACCTATTATTTCCAATATCACTATTGAATGCCACGTGACCGACGCCTGTCTCCTTGTTAGAATAGAGAACACACCCATCAGGAATGTGTGTCGGAAGACGTATACATAAATCAACGTGTTTAAATAGTCTAAATGACTTAAATGGGACGAATTTCTGGAATAAGGCGAGTTTATCAAGGAAAACGCGCGTAAGAAAACAAAATGATGCCCAACAAGCAGAGACAGAGTTCCTAGTCCGAGAACTTTCCCATCAGAACACAGCTTCAAATAAAACTAACAAAAGTTTTGACCTCACAAAGTATTCGATCATATTCTGCGTGATCAAACGTCAACTCGACAGACAGGGAAAGACCTGAACTTGTTGGAACCCCTGTGCACTTGTGAGCAGTAGTGAGTATGAATAGGCGTAAGGTGTTGAAGAAATAACATCAGCTTACCTTTATAGATCAGAGCTTTCTCTTCGTCCGCCTCTCACAACAACTAACAACACGTTTCAAATCACAGCGCATATATGGGCTCTACCCCTTATCGGGTAGTATAATACACATTATATCACCAGTGGGCTGTATATGACATCGAGCGTTAGTCTTATGCAAAACTCCAAAGATGAATAATCCTCAGTTCTCAGTTCGCCTTTTCAAGATTGGAATGAATAAAATGTGCTCTCCTGTCGAGCTTTCATTATATTCAGCCCATTTAATTGAAGGCTTTCCAAGTTAAGCTTTTTAATAAAGGCCTAAAACAAACTCTAAATTAACAATGTTTTTATTAAAGCACTTTGTAGGTCTTGTTAAAGGAATCATGGAGGACGGACCATTTGACTTAAAATGACATAAGCGGTACATAATTCAATTGGTTGTCTTGTGTGGAGCCACACGCCCTCGCCTGCAAAACGAGCTGTAAAAGAGCTCTAAATGGAATGTGGAGCTGGTGAATCCTCATAAGTCGTAGTTTCCTCGCATCGGACTCACGTAACGCTCCCCTCTCTTCTCCAGAGCCTTCGCTCGTATGGGTCAGCGGAACGCAACGACCCAAAGGCTTAGGCGCGGCAAACCTGAATTTTTGGGCATGCGCAGAAGATAACAAACATATACCGTTTTTTATTGTTGTAGATCCAGAAAGAGAGCAACATATTTGTCCACAGGCTTTCATTGCAGACCTCTGACCTAGACGGGTGAAGTATATTTGGACGTGATTGGCTGGCATGTGTATAATCACGAATCCCGACCCATATGTTCTAACAAACGGACAACGGGACATGGTAATGGGGCAGGGCAACCGCTCCTGCATACCTGGCAAACAGTTAATAGACCTCCTCGGCTTGGGCGTACTGTTGTTCCATTTCAGATCACGTGGCATTAATTCATCTGAATAATCTTTCTTTGTTCTGGTTGCTTCCATATTCATATATCCTTCGGTGCGTAGCAGAAAAACAACGAAAGAATACTCATGGGAATGCCACGCCCAAGCCGAGGAGGTCTATTTTACCCCTGTCGGGGTCATCCGGAAATCCATCCATGAAAGCAGCAGTTGCGAACGCTGTTAAGTGATGGTTAATTTTACAGGCTATTGTTGCAGGGGGAACGAATTTATTGTAATGTTACAACGCAGAAAGTAAACACAATGTTACAACGAATTTATTTTAATGTTACAACGCTGAAAGTAAACACAATGTTACAAGTTACAGACGTCATGCTAACCGAAATCACGTCAGTTAAACACACACACGGAATTCCTGAAAAATCTTTTTCTTGATACATAACACACAAGTCTCAGTAACGTAACTAAAAAAATCGCTAACGTATTGGTTTCGTCGTGTCTCTACTGCGTCCTGGTTAACGCGCCGGCGCCGCCTCCAAAGCCGTAGCCTTTCGGCCCAAAATTGCACCCGTGACATGTCTTGCAGTAGACCTCCCCTGCAAAGGAAACGGAGAGAGAACGTACGACGTGTGATTACTATGCTATGAACATGAAACGCAAATAAGCAAACCCTTTGAGCATAGATTCCCGTCACATATGTAACGAATGGCTCATCACGTGCTGGAATAGCGCGTTTGCGTTTTGTGCAAAGACAAAACAAATACCCGGACACGAACAACTCCCGACACGGGAAGAACCTTACAGAAACCTTTTGCTCGCTGGGTAGTAATGCAAGAATCTCGCTTGAATATCATGAAAAAAGGGTGGAAGCAAAGAGCGAAAAGAAGGGCTGAAATTGTTGTACGTTGTAGAAAGGACTAAGTACTCATTTGTGCACTTCTTGGTTATTGTAACAACGACAACGGTATCTATGGTAACGGCAAATGGTGCTCATGCTTAGGTCTGCGAACACTTCAATGGCGAGTTGGGATTCTTTGAGAAATAAAAGCAAAAGTTTATTTTGTGGTCCCGTTTATTGTTAAAATGGAAAAAAAAATCACGTCAATGTAGACTATAGACTACAGTTGTTTAGTGAAAAGGAGTGAGCCTCTAAAGAAAGTACAATCAGTTTGTTGGTGGAAACTTGACTAAATGACTGAAGTTCTGATCAAAGCAAGTGAATCTGTCTATTGTTGATTTAATATTCTTTCTATTGCGTTCTTGTCAGTGTGCCGGCACCACCCCCGAAGCCATAACCTTTAGGACCGAAGTTGGACCCGTGGCAAGACTTGCAGTATACCTCACCTGTGTGGAACAATGGCAAGGGCATTGGCAGGGAGTCCGGGTAAGGAGGGGAGGGGCAATTACAAGGGCATTTGCAGGCGGTCCGGGCAAGGAGGGGAGGGGGCAATTACAAGGACATTGGCAGGGGGTCCGGGTAAGGAGGGGAGGGGCAATTACAAGGACATTGGCAGGGGGTCCGGGCAAGGAGGGGAGGGGGCAATTACAAGGGCATTTGCAGGGGGTCCGGGCAAGGAGAGGAGGGGGCAATTACAAGGGCATTGGCAGGGGGTCCGGGTAAGGAGGGGAGGGGCAATTACAAGGACATTGGCAGGGGGTCCGGGCAAGGAGGGGAGGGGGCAATTACAAGGGCATTTGCAGGGGGTCCGGGCAAGGAGGGGAGGGGGCAATTACAAGGGCATTGGCAGGCGGTCCGGGTAAGGAGGGGAGGGGGCAATTACAAGGGCATTTGCAGGCGGTCCGGGCAAGGAGGGGAGGGGGCAATTACAAGGACATTGGCAGGGGGTCCGGGTAAGGAGGGGAGGGGCAATTACAAGGACATTGGCAGGGGGTCCGGGTAAGGAGGGGAGGGGCAATTACAAGGACATTGGCAGGGGGTCCGGGCAAGGAGGGGAGGGGGCAATTACAAGGACATTGGCAGGGGGTCCGGGCAAGGAGAGGAGGGGGCAATTACAAGGACATTGGCAGGGGGTCCGGGTAAGGAGGGGAGGGGCAATTACAAGGACATTGGCAGGGGGTCCGGGTAAGGAGGGGAGGGGCAATTACAAGGACATTGGCAGGGGGTCCGGGTAAGGAGGGGAGGGGCAATTACAAGGACATTGGCAGGGGGTCCGGGCAAGGAGAGGAGGGGGCAATTACAAGGACATTGGCAGGGGGTCCGGGTAAGGAGGGGAGGGGCAATTACAAGGGCATTGGCAGGGGATCCGGGTAAGGAGGGGAGGGGGCAATTACAAGGGCATTTGCAGGCGGTCCGGGCAAGGAGGGGAGGGGGCAATTACAAGGGCATTTGCAGGCGGTCCGGGTAAGGAGGGGAGGGGGCAATTACAAGGGCATTTGCAGGGGGTCCGGGTAAGGAGGGGAGGGGCAATTACAAGGACATTGGCAGGGGGTCCGGGTAAGGAGGGGAGGGGGCAATTACAAGGGCATTGGCAGGGGGTCCGGGTAAGGAGGGGAGGGGGCAATTACAAGGGCATTGGCAGGGGGTCCGGGTAAAGAGGGGAGGGGAGGGGGCAATTACAAGGGCATTGGCAGGGGGTCCGGGTAAGGAGGGGAGGGGGCAATTACAAGGGCATTTGCAGGGGATCCGGGTAAGGAGGGGAGGGGGCAATTACAAGGACATTGGCAGGGGGTCCGGGTAAGGAGGGGAGGGGGCAATTACAAGGGCATTTGCAGGGGATCCGGGTAAGGAGGGGAGGGGGCAATTACAAGGGCATTTGCAGGCGGTCCGGGCAAGGAGGGGAGGGGGCAATTACAAGGGCATTTGCAGGCGGTCCGGGTAAGGAGGGGAGGGGGCAATTACAAGGGCATTTGCAGGGGGTCCGGGTAAGGAGGGGAGGGGCAATTACAAGGACATTGGCAGGGGGTCCGGGCAAGGAGAGGAGGGGGCAATTACAAGGGCATTTGCAGGCGGTCCGGGCAAGGAGGGGAGGGGGCAATTACAAGGACATTGGCAGGGGGTCCGGGCAAGGAGAGGAGGGGGCAATTACAAGGACATTGGCAGGGGGTCCGGGTAAGGAGGGGAGGGGGCAATTACAAGGGCATTTGCAGGGGATCCGGGTAAGGAGGGGAGGGGGCAATTACAAGGGCATTTGCAGGGGATCTGGGTAAGGAGGGGAGGGGGCAATTACAAGGGCATTGGCAGGGAGTCCGGGTAAGGAGGGGAGGGGGCAATTACAAGGGCATTGGCAGGCGGTCCGGGCCGCACCGGGAGAATCTGGGTCTTGATGCGGGCATGTAATTTATTGTGAAAATGGGTGCCCTAGATAAATCTCCCACATGGAACATAACCTGAAAAGTGGCACACGCTAATTGAAGAATTAAAGAAAATGAAAGCCAACGTCCCAATGGTTGTAAAAAGGCCTTTCAAGCAGCCAAGGGCGAGGGAAGGAGACATAAAATGGGGCAGGGACGAGTGTCTCATCTCATTTCCCTTTATTGCTAGGCAACAACAGGAGTCTAGAACCACAGGGGGCCCAAATGGCTCGATAACTTACCTTCATGCGAGGCGGCGTTGGTGCTGTCGAGTTTTTTGCGGCAATCTTTGCAGGAGAAGCATTTCTTGTGAAACTTGTGGTTCTCCATAGACACCTCCTCCGCGTGATACACGTTATCATTGCACCTTGGGCACTTGGGCATGATGACTACAAAAATTATAACAACACAAACATTTATTTTGGTCAGATATTAAAAACACCCATTTGATTCTACAAATACAGACAATCTCCACCCCTCCACTCCCCGTCCCTCGCACATACATAACAAAAATACCACAGCACCACACCCTATACTATAGCACATGTTTGGCGTCTCCTTTTTTGTTGTTGTTGTTAATCGAGCGTAGTGTCTTGTCCCATTTCTTGAAATGAAAATTAAAACACAAACTTTGCCTAAGAATGGGGGTACAAGTCTTACAGATTAAGGTAAAGGTTAAGTTAGACAACATTGGCAAAATAACGATTTTCGTAACGTAGCTATCTCAGCATCACGTGCCTCGAACTTCATTGCCTAAGAATAACTCTGGCTTTCAATTAAGGGGCGGAGGGAGCTAGCCGACCAACTTTTAAGGGAGTTTTACGGCGATTCAATTTTGACGAAACATATCCTACTTCTTAGAGCTCTAGGTTAGAACATGAAATCAAAGATCCCGCACACGGTTTTTAGGAACATTCATCTATTTTAATTCAGTTTAGAGCGGTCGTGTTTCTCAAATCCCAAACATCCCGGAAGAACTCTTTCAGCAAAAGCAGTGCAGCCCCAAATCTTGAGGTCGGCACTATATTTCACTAAATAATTTATACCTCCCAAAAATTTCATTCTTTTAACTTTAAAATGATACCAATGTTAGCTTTTTAGCTTGAATTCCGGCGCGACACGATTTATTTTTCATGGACACCTCTCCACAATGTGTATCTATACCTTTAACGTCTAGGCTTAGGATCCGCGCTTATTGTTATTAGGTCATATGGCCGAGTTACAAATAGTCGATTATAAGAAAGATTCCAAAGATATTTTTCAAAGCCTCACGGGTTTTGTCGACAGCAACACAGAAAACAGCAATAAGCTATTAACGGATGACAGGAACAAGGAATTCGAGCCCACCAGCGGTAAATCTGACAAGCCTCGCTTACAAATTAAACGTTTTGTTTCTGAGCCTGAGACATGCCAGATTAAAATTTTATTGTGTCGCTAGAAATCAAATGTGAAGTGGTTATTTGATTTAATCTCACCTCTAAGAAGTGGTTTTAGTGAGAGATTTGGTTTCGTACACAGGGCGCGTCTTTTGATTGATTGTCTTGCAAAGCGTTCAGCAGACACGACAGATACATTCTGTTGCCAAATGTACAAGGCTGCGTCCGAGAATTCAGCAAAAAGTCGAAGCCATGTACAAATAAGGAAGTGAAGTTTACTGTAGGTAAATCATAGAGTGGTTCTGGTTTCATAAGACTTGTAGAGAGATGCCATATTTTTAACGATCTCAAACATGCCGTATTAAAGGTCGTGACGTCATCATTCACGAGCGGAATTTTAGAAATTTCCCCTTTGACTAAATATGTGTATTATCTTTTGGGAAATATGTGTATTATCTTTTGATATAAAGCAAATCTTAACTAATTAACCGATTTATCAAGCATATTTATAAAGAGAATTTTAAAATCTAATGTCAAGACATCAAAGAAGAAGCTGAGACAATTATTAGATAAAGCTTGGTTTGTCAGACCATATATTTTTAATCCAGACAGAACGAAGATAAACATACATCCCGTAATCATTCGAGTCCCTTTTTAAAAGATAATTTACATAACTATAATTCCCATGACCTATATATGGTGAAAGTCTAACATTATTAACAACACATGCCAACAGAAACTTTCTCTCATCCGTGTCATGCAAGAAAGGTAGAATCCATATGTTCCATAGTTACTCATGAGTGCAATCCTCTACAAAAAGAGACGAGAAAGAAGAATGTTTTTTCTCAGGGAAAGTTGCGTGCGACATTTTGCACTGTTGAGTGATAGCGGAGAAAAGCTCTAATTCCTTTGTCGATGAATCGCCCAGTATAGTGTAAAACTAGGGAGCAGACTTGAAGAAAAACAAACTAACGATGCCTTTGTTAATCAATTTTGACACAACACACGCTTAGACTCTCCTTCCCTGCTAGCAGAGGGATTAGACTCCAGAATGTGGTAGAACATAGAGCTAGCAGAGGGATTAGACTCCAGAATGTGGTAGAATATGGTAATAAATGAGAATATGATGACTATGATAGGGGAAAAAGGTAGAATATATCAATTTTAATGATTTTCCAGATTTCCAAGTGACGAAATACCATGCAATACCGGTTTCAGGGGGGAGAGACGCGCATGTCATTGTGGTCCTATATTCGGCACTTTATAGTATAGAAGTACCAAAAAGATTAGTTCAGAACGCCTTCCTTGGCCTTCTGCTGACCCCCCAGGATTGAATTGCCAGAGCTTAGCGTGTTAATCTAGTAAAATCGTTTTGAAATATTTTCCATTGTTGTGAATCTTGCATTAAAAAACGAGTTCCTGGTTCAATATCTTTACAATTAATCATGAATTTCGTACAATCGATGGTTCATCCAGCAAACAGCTCATGCCATCCACTCGCGATCTGATTAGCATTGCTATTCGACAAGGAATCGAAAGCTCCCGCAATTAAATGCCCGAAGCCAAGAATTGAAGATCCACTAACAAAAAGATAGGACGAGTGCTTGACTTACCGGCTGGTATTAATCCCTAGCAAACAAATCCAAGGAGAAAGTGCTACACAGAAAGCTGCCTTCGCTGCCTTTGGCACGATAGAAAGTGGTTACGCGAGTTGCTGCATTGCATTCCTCCCCTCACGCCCTCAACATGGCCCTCTGGCCGCTCTGCACGCTGATTGGTCAAACTATTGCGCCTAGGTATGCTGGTTTACAATTACAGCCGTTTTTAGAAACGCAATCTGCCCAAATTGCTTCCATCTGTCTACACTTATTCTAACCTGTAGAAGAACACCAGAATGCGGTCACACGGTCTCTCGCGGTGGTTGCGGGCAAACGATGGAAGGCACCACTCAAGACTGTCTGTGAGTTATACAACGAGATTAAATATGGAACGAACCGTTATTTTATGGTGATCGAAAAAAAAAAAGAAAAGAAAAGTATAGAATCCCTATTTGACCTATTTTAACATCCTCCAGGTGGTGGTACTGAACATGGGCTTATAAGAAACAATAAACAAAATACGTTCATTATACTGACTGAATTAAACAAATTATGATTCTTACTATGATTATTATGACACAGGCCTCGTGGACCAAAGACGATGCGTGAGGATATCAACACATTCATTCCCACATTCCATGCGCTTTTTGATAAAAGCACTGGAGGGTTATTACAGTGGTTATTAAATTAAGTGGCTACGAAATTCTGCTATTAGCGGCACAATCGAAACTTAATGAAGACGCTCCGCTTGTTTTTCAATACTACCAGGCAACAGAGCACATAATTTGACTATCTTTACACGGAAATATGCTCGCACAGGGTCTCCTTTGTGGCGCTTTACGTGGTAAAAATGTTTTGAGAACAAAGTGTATTTTTGTGTACTAGATGGCAAATTTTTGTGCTCCTACTGACTGAGGGTAAGCCGGACAGGCAAGCGTCCTAATGACGGGGTAAACACGGAGATGACGGGTATGCACGCAGATTGCAAAGCCTCGAAATGCAGACAGATCCATTCATCAAGTCACCTTTGAGCGTGTCTAGATCATAGAGCCTGCAGCTCCATCATGCAGTTGAGGGCATAGTTGAGCCCTCATTGTAAGAATAACTTGTTCTGTGTACTTGGTATTTATAAACAGCACTTGTCGCTTGCGATACACTCCTAGGCTTCCTTTCCGTCTGGACATTGAAGCTAATCCCGTGTGGATCCAGTGTTAATAAAAAGGCCAAGGGCGGGGAAAAGAAATCGGATCTACATTTTCAGTAACGAGTAGATTAAAGACTATAGCTCCTAACCTTTCAAGCAGCATCCACGGCCACTACTCTTCGTTAGAACTGGTTGTGCTGTCACGTGACTGGGCAACACTGATAGACTCAGTCACGTGAGGCTGCACTATGGAATTTAGATATGGAGGGTTGGCGGCCTCCCGTATACACAATCTGGCCCATGTCGATGTTCTTTTAGTGTACCATCACGAACAGTGTGGCTCAGAGACACTTTGACAAGGGCGTCTTCTTTTGTTCAAGGACTATAAACCAGCATCAATGGTATCCAGACAGTTTGATGGTCATACAACAATAGAGTGACATTAGCCTGTCCGAGGGAAAATGGGACTGATAACAATTAACCAAGTCCCGGATCTGATCCGGGGGGTACTCCCTCATATAAGGTGTACGGGTATGCGCCGCCCTATAGGGTATGTTTTTGAGCTCCTGAGGTCTGCGATAGGGTATCCTTTTTCGGATTGTTTGGTCGCTGATAGGGTATGTATTTCAGTATGGCTACCCAAGTGCAAGCCGAATTTCGATCAAGTTGTGCCGCATTTATAGTGGACAGACAATTTATTTTAAAACCTTTCCATGATTAACAAAATACCGCTTTGATTGCGACGAATTTTACCACCCTGCTGACTAACTTCAGGTCTGCGGTATGGTATACAATTTTGACTGTAGGTCTACGATAGGGTATAAAAAACGAGGATTTTTGGTATCTGGTAGGGTCAGGTTTTCGAGACCTCGGCGGTACACCCCTACCCCAAAATTAGTGGTATAAGGTATTTTTTTCTGTCGTTTTTTTAACCCCATGCTCTAAACACGCGAGCCAAATGAATTTCAATTAGGGGCCGACCATTTGACTTTTGAGGGGGGGGGGGGGGGGTTGGATGATTTTTTTTTTGCAAGATTTTTTTACTTCTCTAAGATATTGTAGGATATTTATTTCGTAAAATTAGTTGAGGATTATGACAAAAATGCTGTGCAGGAAAGTTTTTTCGGCCCTTCGGGCCGTGCAGGATATTTTTTTCAAAACCATCCCCCCCCCCCTCAGAAGTCAAATGGGCGGGCCCTTACGCAGTGAACCTATCCTGTGCGCAGTTCTGTAAACATTTATTGTTTGGGGTTTAGCGGATTCCTTGTTCGGAGACTGCAGCGAGGTCTGGGGGACTGTGAGTATCAAGTATGAGAAGGAGACGAGTTACCATCTTGATCAAACGGCTGCCAATCTACACAATATAATAGTGTCAAGCCTTTCAGAAACCACACCCTATCACACGGCAAATACACTAGACGAATTATAAGGGGCCTCTTGTGAGACTATAGAGCCCGATGAAATACGACCATCAACGTTTTATTCTTTCTTCTGTCATTAATTTACAAAAACAAGGAACAAACAACAGAGTCTCGTCAAACACCCGCCACGAAAGCTGAGTGATAACACGGAAAGCGCTAACAATCACAGCACAACACAGAACCACTATTCAACTTTAATGGCCCTCTAACCTGAAAAGATGGTACGAATTATTACCCAAATAAGGATTTGAAAAATGATGAAATTCAATCGTCGATTATGGACAAGCTCGAGAATTCTCTTGACCGTGTAGTAGACCCTGGGGCAGTGAAATGAACTCCTATCACTTAAGCTCACTCTTCACTAGGGCTAGTGTCTAGTAAATATCGACTTCCTTCCTTATCTGACAATCATCCCCTGACGACAAGAGTCACGCAAATTGTGTGCGCACACTGTGCGCACGGCTCTTGACTATATTATATATATACTTCAAGCTGACTCGGGGTGCCTTGGACGAGAACACAGGACGCTCCGGCGCGCGACTGGACACTGAACATAGAAACTAGAGCCCGTTTCTAAAACGTAGCTCTTTAGTTGAGAATACTATAAATACACTAGCTGATGCTAGCTGGTGTAAGGGGGAAATTCATTTACTTAAAAAGTGTTCTCTGTTTTTATAACAGGAAAGAAAGAAAATCACAATGGCCATATGGATGGGGGGAGGGGTTCATAATTTCCCCCTTCTATAAACTGCTCGATTTACATATACTAATAACCCCCATCAGCATGAGTACCCCCTCTCTACACTTTGGGTGTAAATTTGCATAACCATTGTCCGTTTGCCATTTGGCATTTTGAGCTTGACAACCGATGACGCTTTGATCCCAAAAATACTGAAACATGAACATCAAACTCATGCGCTCATCGCTAATATTATGAAGGAGACAAACGGACTATATAAGGGTTGAGCTATCGCATCACAGCAATTTAAATTACGAACACCCATTCACAGCAGTAAGATTTAGCGTTAAGAGCAGCGTCGACTTGACTAAATTCGGATCTTTTGTACAATATGTTAAGAATAGAGTACAGAGCTGAGATATACAGGAAAGCTTCAGCTACTATTCTTGTCCAACTGTTGCAAATTTGAAATAATAACTCCTCCGCTTTCGCAAAATTGGAAACTGGACACGCACTATTTTTTAGCAGTGTTCAGCCGCGAAGCACAGTTAACTTTGTACCTGAATATCGCAGGAGAAAACAAACACCAATTAAATCTCTATGTGACATTTTATCCAGTATCCTTTGTAGAATATCTCAAGCAGTTCGATTACCACAACTCTTTTTCTACAAAGTAGGATTATTCCGTATAGAAAACACATGACAAAAGTTCGCCTTTGCGTCTAAAATAATTTCTGTACACATCGACAGAAACACCGAAAATCCCGAAATGTGTGGTTCCAAAAAATATTCATATCCCCCAACGGAAGGGTGTTGAAAAGTGACCCCCCCCCCCCCCCCCATCCCACCCCTCTGGAATTTCCGAAGAAAAAAACAGTATTTGTATGGAAAAGATCAGGTAAATTGACCCCCCACCCCTCCGGAATTTCGAATCCCTTCCGTAGGGGGGGTATGGATAATTTCTGGAAACACACAATACATCATTTGAGAGACCCCATTAATAAACTATTCGTATACGAATTTGCACCAAGGAATAAGAGACCAAATACAAATTTTTATCGTGTGTGCCTCGCGCCTGGCTTCGACTGAATTTTGATCTTGATCAGATGTCAGTTTCGCACAAACGAATAACACGACCCAGCGTGCTTCAAATGACAACTCAGCGAGGAAAGGGGATGAAATACTGAACCATATTTTTCTCGGAATTTTTATGTCGGAAGTGCATAACAATGTACAGTAACATAAAGAATATACTTTTAACCGTCCGACAAGGTCTTATTTTGGAAGAATGACATTAATATTCAAGCAGAAAATTTTTTATTTATTGAGTTATTTTTTTATGCTAAACAGCCAGTTTATGCTAATTTTATTCAATCAAACGTTTCGGTTGGCTGGACATTTAAGGTGGATCCTCTCATATAAAAGAAGGTTGAATTCTATAGACTGAAATATATGTCAATACAAAAGTTGGGGAGATCGGAGCTACAATGTAGTGTCACGGACAATCGGGCCACGCCTATTTTTACTCTCACCCCAGTTTCAGACTGCACCGACATTTTTTCGATAAATGCTCTACGGTACCTCGAGATTGACTGATTGCCTACGTGTAACCGAAGTTTGACTAAATTCTACAAGCCAGATCTGAAGATATTTTAGGATTTATAAATCAAGGCTATAATTTACTGTTTTAAACACGAGGTTCCAGTATAAAAGGGATAACTCCTCCCACCCCGGGGCTCGAGAACAATCAGTTATTAATCAGCTGTCAAAGAGTGAACATCTCACTTCGTCTCTCTGTACCGCGAAATTCAAAATTTAGAATTCAAAATGTGAGCAAAAACGCCAACAAATGATTTCCTACCTGTTTAAATTTGTATTCCTTCTCATTTCTTGCAAAATAATTTTATTCGAACCTGATTTGGCTCTGATAAAACGCTTTTCTTTCGCAGCACAGAATATTATTCGCTCTTTTGAATACTAATTAGTCTCGCTCTCCGCTGAGAATAAAACATCGCTTTTGTTCGGTCAGAAATAGGTTCGAATAAAATTATTTTGCAATAAATGAAAAGGCACATGGGTTTAAAGAGCTAGGAAATTATTTATTTGTACTTTTGCATCGGTTTTGAATTCTAAATTTTGAATTTCGCGGTACAGAGAGATGAAGTGAGATGTTCACTCGTTGACAGCTGATTGATAACTGATTGTTCTCGAGCCCCCGGGGTTATCCCTTTTATACCGGAACCTCGTGTTTAAGGACAAATAGCGTTTTAAGGATAGCATTTTGGCGGTTCAGTTCGTACGAGAAATATTCAATCGCAATGGACGTTGAAAAAGTGTCAGTTGTGTCCAAGGAACCAAGGTACATATACAAGCTTGGCTATACTTTGTAGGGCAGCAAAGCCTCTTTTTCTCTAAGGTCAGCGAAATTATATATTGTGTGGTTCCACAAAATATCCCTCCCCCCCACGGGAAGGGTGTCGAGAAATGACCCCTCACCCTCTGGAATTTCCAATTTTGGTGCCTGTTTGTGATCCCCTCCCCAACCCTCACATTCCTCTGGAATTTCCACATATAGAAATTTTATTCCCCAACCCCCTCCGGAATTTTCGATGTCGGAAAAAACGTCGAAATCGACTGAATATGGAGTATAATTGCAAAAGCGCGTTCCGAATAGTTGTAACAATAATAATTGCTAGTCATGCTTTAGGCATAAAAAATCATTGGCACACTTTTGGAGTCTATCTTAGTATCATTCATTTTGATACAAAACTGGGTGGTTCTATTGGATTCCGCCGGACTAGAACATAGTAAAGCGAGAAAAACAGTTTTTAATGACTATACCATTGTGTTCTACTCTTCAAAACAGTGTTGTACACTGATTGGCTGAAATGACCGGCGAACGGGCGCTAGCTCGATTGTCAAATGTGTTTGTCGTCGTACGAAATTAGAGTTTGAATTATTATTGAACTCCATTTAGACTTTTACAGACATATGAAAAGCACAGTAAACATTTACTTTATGCAGGGATTTCGTTTGAGCTTTGTGTTTTTGTAAGTTTTAAGCAGCACAAACAGTGTTTTGCGAAGGCTTCTGTGGTTTTCTTTTCCAAGAACCTATCTCGTATTCAGTTATTTCGAAACAGGTGGGCAATTGTTTCTCAAGACAACAATTCAGTTTCTACTCTTTATTGTCTATAGTAAAAGTTTTTAAATTCTAGAGCTTTCGAAAGATAGAGAATCCATGTTTTACCATAACAGTTAGGGACGGACCATTAGAAAAGTTATGGGGGGGGGGGGGGGGGTAGGGACTTTCTTCTCTTGTTCGAAAAAAATTTTCGGAGAGTTTTTGTTGCATGAATATTTTTTTTACAGCGCAAGGGCTTGCTATATATTTTTGTGGCTTATCGGACAAGGAATTAGCGCCACATTCATAATTTTGCGACCTCGCGTGTACGATTTCCAACCGCCAACTGGCCTTCTACTGGCTACCGTCGCATTGACAATTTAACTTCGGCGCTGCGCGAAAAGTATCGAGCTTCGAGCAGTTTCTCTCAAAGAAATTTCTCTTTTGTTGCGCGCAAAGCGCGCCCGGATTTTGATAAACCCATTTTATCAAGCCTCAGAGAAAAGATAGATGAACATTCCATTTGTCTGTATAGTATGGGTTTTGGGCGAGGGGGAGTTTGTTTCTCCTGGCCAATATACATGTTCTTGTAATGAACATTCGTAGTCATTTCTTAAAATACAGTGCCCGATCGTATTCTTCCATTGCGTGAGTTCTCAAAAACCATATTGTAATATATATAGCTAGGATGCTCTTCGGGGCGCGAAGCGCGCCGAAATTTGTAGAGTACTCAATTGAATGAACTAGAAAAGCGTTAAAAGAACATCAATTTTGCCTAATCAAAACTTGGGAATCTTGCAAGAATTTTTCTTGGGGGGGAGCCACAGAGGCTGCATGATTTTTATTTTCTTACTTTTTCCCTTGTATGAATATTTTTTTTGCTTTTTGCCCCCCCATCACTTTTCTAATGGTCCGTTTTCTCGCAAAACGATTGGCTGAGTCCATACCACTTTGCTCGCATCAGCTTGCGCGCGCGGCTCAACAACACAGGGAAACTGTTCGAATGCGCGCGCTATTTGCAACGGAAAATGATCATAATTATATCATTTGTCATTTTGTTATGGTAAAATTAAGGAATGGTCCATGCTTAGCGTGCGTATATCCAGTTCTGGAAGCACGCGGATAGTTGAGAGAGCACGAAGGTAGCGTAAGAGTCGCACGAGGCGTTAGCCGAGTGCGACTCTAGCTAGCTGAGTGCTCTCTCAACTATCCAAGTGCTTCCAGAACTGGATATACGCACTGCTAAGTATGGACCATTGCTTTTATTACATAGACAAAGTTGGAAAAAGTTGGAAACAAAACGCACTCAAACAACAATCCCCCATAACTTGCAAGAAAAATTTAAGCTTAAATCATGCTCAAACGGGAATAAAATGCGGTTAGAATTATAGAACTGGATATACACACGTACTGACAAATCTCTTCTCTCTTTTTAGCCGTTTTAGTTACACTGTAAGTGGACTTTTCAAAAGCTAGTGGAAAATAATACATCGCTTTGTGAGGTGGAAAATAATAAGCTTACATTGCTTTGTGTTTCAACAACATCGTTGCATTCAGCACTGAAATTTTACAAGGAAACCCTTTTCAAATTAAATGACAAAATCAAGCTTGACTATTTCGTAGAAAATATAATGAAAACATAGTCTTTTCTGATTCTCATATTTTATTAGGCAATCATGGCATTGCAAGAGAAAATAATACTAAGAAAATCGAAAGCAGCGAAGGAAACCTTACTCGCCAAAAGAGAAATTGCAAACTACTAAATTTGAAATAGCTGATTTCAGGGTTCAAAAACATTAATCCCAAACAAAATTAATTTGGATCAATTGATTAACTTACCTGCTAACTGTTTCTTTCACGAATTTTTCACATGACAGTTTTGTGACCGCTGAAGTAGAAATTCTTCCGGACTTGAATAAAAACAGCACTCAAAACAGAGCCCTCAAAACTCGCACGAAAAGGAGCAAATTTTGCAAAAATAAACCTATCTATCAGTCATCGGATTTCCAAAACTACATAAATCCATCTGAAACAGGTTCCTTTTCACTTGCTTTCAATTTCCAGAGCTTGTTTTAGATCCAGGGTGTTGTTTTTGACAGCTTTTGTGACATTGGCGAGCTCAATCTTGCCTCCCGTTTCGCTTGATTCCGAGTGTGACGTACTTTCTATGGGAAATCTCTATGGTATATCCATTTCTTTCACATAGGAAATCAGCCAATCAGAGCGCGCGTTATATCGTGTCTATGTTATAAAACAATTTTCCAGAGGTTTTGAGTGGTGTGGACTCTTATTTACCACTTTTTACGCCATCTTCGTGGTCAAAATTTGTTGTGGATTCACACCACGATGGCGTAATAGCGTGGCATACCACTCAAAACCTCTGGAAATTTGTTAATTTTGCTTTTTGAAAAGCACATCCTCGTGATGTACGTGACTGAGGGCACAAAGCTGTGGTCAGGGAAGCCATGTCAGTGTTGCTCTCGAACAGACTGATTTAGCCAATCAGAAACGTTTGCGCAGGACAACCCGATTATAATAGTATAGATACATATACCTATCGCAAAAGCAGGCAAAATGGCAACAATTTTGCCAAATGACCCCTCGAACCTTTCTCATGCAATATACCTTAAAGTTGGACAATTAAATCCATTTAAACAAAGTAAACCAACAAAACGAAAAACGCTCCCGAAAATCCAGAATTACTGAAAATAGTGACTTTTGTGTTATATGGCTTCGAGAATGAAGTACACCAGTGGCTAGACACCAGTACTAGACACAGAAACGTGTTCGTAACTGGTCCACCAAGAATTCACGCACCCGAATACACGTTCGATAAAATTCATATCTCAGATATCTGAACTCCGAACCCCCAACGAGCTTTCAGGCGAGGGATTTAAACACGAGGTTCCGGTATAAAGGGATATCTCCTCCCACCCCGGGGCTCGAGAACAATCAGTTATTAATCAGCTGTCAAAGAGTGAACATCTCACTTCGTCTCTCTGTACCGCGAAATTCAAAATTTAGAATTCAAAATGTGAGCAAAAACGCCAACAAATGATTTCCTACCTGTTTAAATTTGTATTCCTTCTCATTTCTTGCAAAATAATTTTATTCGAACCTGATTTGGCTCTGATAAAAACGCTTTTCTTTCGCAGCACAGAATATTATTCGCTCTTTTGAATACTAATTAGTCTCGCTCTCCGCTGAGAATAAAACATCGCTTTTGTTCGGTCAGAAATAGGTTCGAATAAAATTATTTTGCAATAAATGAAAAGGCACATGGGTTTAAAGAGCTAGGAAATTATTTATTTGTACTTTTGCATCGGTTTTGAATTCTAAATTTTGAATTTCGCGGTACAGAGAGATGAAGTGAGATGTTCACTCGTTGACAGCTGATTGATAACTGATTGTTCTCGAGCCCCGGGTTATCCCTTTTATACCGGAACCTCGTGTTTAAGACCTTTGGCACTTGCTCCCTTGATGCACCGGGGCTGCGAAGAATGCAACGTGCTTTAAAAGGTGTAGACATAAACCGTCAAGTAACTATGGCGAAATAAACAAAAAGGTAAACAGTTAAACCCAGTCGGCATATTGATAACATTTTACTCTGACTATCATTTGGGTGGTTACATTATATTACGTTAAAATGCAAAAATGTACACAATGTCTTTGCAAATTCCTCTAAAATGCCTGCATCTAGAAATAAAATCTTAATCTGAAATGCAATGGTTCGTCACACGATTCTACGGGCCGCTTTCTGGACGCGTCCAATCGTTCACATTCTACAACAAGGCAAACACTCAGGCAAATCTAAATGTTGTTTAAAACTGATATGGCTATGGCACTAGGACTGCCCTTTTGAACTAGAAAACCAGCTAAGTTCAGGCATCACTCTCTCCGGTTAACGGTTTGTCCTTTCTCCCTCAGCATATTCCATGGTGGTCAGTGTCTAGTATAGTTCATGCAACAATCCCAGCCACGTCATCAGCGTCTCTAGAACTGAACACCTCGGCTCCTTTAGGTAACACCTTGATGGAAATGGTGATCTTTTGGAACTCACGGTAGAACGTCAAGAAGAAGAGAAGAAAGCTGAAGCCCATCAGCCACTCGCTGAACGTGCTCGCCAGATGGTTGCTGTAACCCTGAAAACAAAATCAACCGTCAGATTAACCTGCTCTCATTTCATTCCCGCATAGCACTAAGGGGCCGATTACATGGTAAATTTCAGCCCGGGCTGAGACTCACAGCCCGGTTAGGAGAACTGAATCGCTAGCCCGGCCTTCTTGAGAATTACATATAATAAGAAATTTACGATTACATGAAGAAAATCTCAGCCCGGGCTGAAATTCGGCCCGCTTTTTAAATCCGGTCCCGGCCAGAGCAGCCCGGGCTAGGATTTTCAGCCCTGGTTTGTTTGGCAAATGAATTCATCATGTAATCGCAGCAGAATTTCAGCCCGGGCTGGAAATTCGCACCTATCTTGTATATCCAGCGTAAAAGCCAAATGACAAGATGGCGCTGAGATTAGAAATAGCCCGGGATGAAATGCCACATATAATCACAACATATTGTTGGGAGAACTGATCAAAACTTGAAAGACACAAAAGGAGTGGAGATAACGAATTAACCATGTATGTAAGCTAAAGTGCTAATGAAATATCCCATGTGTGCCCTAGTAAGTAAAGAAAAATCTCTTTCGAGTGTGGTTTAGAACATTTCTTTGCATGAGGTCGTAAACGTACCAGTTGAGTGGCTTAGAATGCAAGAAACTCTTATATAAGTTATGACAGGCGTAGTTCTAAACCATTCATATAAGGGTATCTAGCTAATGTACAATTCAGTACTGAACCTACGCCTTGGTCTGCACCCCACATGTTTGGAGATAAAGTGGTGGGTGGTGGTGTAGGGCTGACAGTTGGACTATTTCTCAACTCTTTCCCAGCAACAGAAGCCGATATTGACACTGGTGCACACCGTCAAGGATAACACCCTTTTGGTGATCCCCACACCCCATGTCTCCGCCAATAGCCCGCCATTTGGAAAGGTGTCTCACTTCATGAGGACTCGTCATCGTACAACAGCGGCGAGCCGCAGCATTCAAACTTTCATGTGAACTTGCGAGGTAAAATGCTCACGTGTTGTGATGTTTACTTATTTAGCTTACGCACCCTTCCCATAATCCACTGCTTCGCCGCCAATCAAAATTCAGAAGTTTCATATGGTAATACGATGAAAATGATTTTGTTCTCCTCGGTTTTCACCGTTTATTTTCCCCTGCTCTGTTTGTCACGCAGTCTACTTTGACGAAAACGAGCTTTGGGCAAACAAATTGAAAATGGTTGATTACGATTCGTGACAAGAAAGTTGAAAACTTTGAAGATAGCCTACATAGTTTGACATCCTTGTGATATATTGTTTCGACGTGAAGCTTCAACAAATAAAATAAATGGAAACGATCATTTTTATTTTCACTGAGTTTTCAAGGGGTCCTCAGTTCGGGAAATGGAATTTCCACCACGTGGAAAGCTCTACCGCTAATGTCACGAGGTCGCTCGTGATCTTTAGTTTTTCTCCCGCAACGTTGGAGTGTAGGAAGAAAAGACGGCTGAAATTCAGGCTAGTCCATGAGATGCTTCATACACCTCATGAACGGGCTTACTGCAGCTAAGGCTCAGATAATTAAACAAACAAACAATACTGTCGGGAATATGAAATGATGATAGGAGGATTCTATCCTCCGGACACCGGAAAGATGGTCGTTTCAAACATGGGAAAAATCACAGCAGGATAACGGAGGAATACGGCGAAGAGACCATGGGAATTAAACATCCCACTTTTCCACTGTTGGAAAAGAATACAACCCCCTATTTGACCATATCAAAACCTACTGGTTGGCCATCAACCCATTTGTTTGTCGCTAGAGTAGAAGTTGTTGTTGCTACAGATGTGTTGCTTGTCGGGTGGTTGTTACGTTCCTTCTGAGCCAGAGGAGCTGCTATTAATGCTAGAGGAGCGAGTTAAAGAAGCAAGGAATGCACAACAGCAAGCAACACACTTTAATCTAAGGCTGATTAGTTTAAAGATCTTCAGGTATGACAGTTTTCACGAGCCAACCCGCATTCTTGCGCTTGATTACGTGTTCCAATCAAAATACTGCGGCCGCTTCAATGGGTAAAATAAAACTATTTCCAAAAAAACACACAATAATCGGACCTATGATGGGTGGGGTAGCACACAAGGCCGTCTAATAGCAAACGGTCTAGTCGCACGGTCGCCTTTTCTGGCTTGGCTTTTACCTCGTATCACGACATTCAGCAGCCGTTAAGTGTAAAAACTTTAACAATGTTGACAATTGAGTGTTTTGGGGAATAATATAGGAGAAGCTAATATAACTTGGTGCTCAAACCTACCGGCATATTACTGGTCCATTTATTTGGTGGTATAGTTGTTAGTGGGGTCGTAGGTGAGGGCCTTACAGTTGGAATGCCCTCACGCGCCTTCTCTGCTAATGGTCTAGCAACTAAAGCTAGTTACACATGGTTAGGGAGTCAATCCCACAGAAACAAGAACAAGAAGAACGAGTTGAAAAATATATATCGTTCCTTATTATATATCGTCACTGGTCTCATTGTGCTCATCTAAGTTATGGGAAGGAGACCTGACGAGCCCAGGGATTGCGTGACAACGAAGCTGGGGGAGGGTGGGTGGGAACAGTGAAAAAAGGCGTCCCCAGGCCCCGGGAGCACAAAGAGATGAAAACACAAACAATGAAAGTACCAGGACGGTAAAGTGCCGCGCCTGCACGAATAGAGCCAAATATGGTGAAAATGCTAATGAGTCAGTGCCTTATATTCGCACTAATGAGACCAGTTAGAATAATCCCACTCTCTCCTACTGTCGCAAACGGGTATTAAGTTTAGTGCTGGTGATATATTGGTGCTATTTGGAACTGTAGTTGGAGCAGTTGTTAGCTGGATTGTATTGATACTCTAGGGCTACATCGCCAAGTGGGGTGATTTGATTTTGATTTGACTCTTATATTCAATCTTCTCTATATATACAATATTTTTCTTGTTTTTAGAATATTTGTAAATCGATATATTCAAAATTGTTGTTAATTGATTGTTTATTATACTTTTAATTGTAAGAGCATTGAGACTTTGTGAAATGCCCCTAAAACATCATTATTATTATTATTATTTGATATCTACCTCTTAGATAAAGATTGTGCAATTGTGAAAAGTTTAATGGTTTTTGACTGAATCACACAGAAAAATGATTTATGTAAGATAAATATTATTGGTAAAGTGTTGAATGAGCCAAGGCATTTAACTTTTTAAATATTTGGAGTGACCTACCGGCATATTACTGTTCCATTTATTTGATCTGATAGTTGTAGCTGTTGTTACTGAGGTTGTAGGTGAGGGGCCTACAGTAGGACGACTATCATGACGTTCCTCGATTGACAGTGGTGTACCAATTACGGCTGGTTTAGAAGGGTTATGGAGACAATCACTCATTGGAATTAGTGAATGTTATATTGCCATTAGCCATTATGATTATTCGATCGACTAGGTACGACATTCGATCGGACGTTGCCGACTAAAATTGAACGCTTACGTTGAGCATTTGAACGGGCCAGCAGAATCAAATTGACGCTTTGCGAATGCATTCGAACGGGCATGCGAGAAAAAAATTGACGCTTTCCTAACGCGTTCGAACGGGCATGACAGAAAAGTTGACGCTTTGCTAACGCGTTCGATCGGGCATGCGAAAAAATTTGACGTTTTGCTAAAGCGTTCGAACGTTGTGAAAGAGCGTTCGAACGGGCATCGAACGCGCATCGAACGCACATCGAACGCTCTAAGCAAGCGTTCAAAAAAGCGTTAGGTATGTTTTCGCTCGTGGGGTCACATTTGTTTGATTACCTTCTCTGTGTTGTCATTGAAACAGTGTAACATCGTCAATGTCAGCAAAGCCAACCATTGATCTTCGGAAAATCAGTCATTCCAAATCACTTGAAGATCTCAATGTGTGAGTGTGGCTCTGATCTAACAGAGCATGCGCATCATTGCAACTGGAAAGGTCCACTGTCTGAGGTGACCGAATTAACTCAGTAAATGCCCCTGACTGCTAATCTTTCTCCCCTGACCTGCCTAAAAACATGTGTATATTTGGTTTTTATTCAGTGTAAAGGATACTTATAAGGAAGAATATAGTTGCTGCAAATGAGAGAGCAAATCTTGTGTATGCTGTTAGAGTTGTGCTCATTCCTTGGGTTTTCATCTTGTAAGATATGACACTCTGTAACCAACAGTAGGTGATGCCGAGGCCAAATACCATCAGGGCTCCAATCAAATGGGGAACGGCAATGCTGTAATACTAAAAGCACAGAAACATTGTCATACCACCAAAAAAGCTTATGTATATTATATAATCATCACATGATCCGAATTGGGTGGCAAGAAAATGTAAACACTGTTAGCCGCTAGGTCTAATAAAAACGTCTCTCAAAAGTTTAATTTAGTGACCATTTGCCCCTAAAATTACTCAAGTGCTTATATAACAATTTCCGCGTGCTGATTGAGAGGTTTATTTTCTCTTGCTATAATCACCTACTGGTGATTTATAGGTGATTTATAACATTAAAAGAATTGGGAATGCACGTGCATGTTTTGTAATGATCATGAAAAAATCCAACAAAAACACGTTTTTTTGTCTAAAAATCTTATGAATCACTTGAGCAATTATACTAAAACAATTTGTGGCCTCAGGCTGCATGATTATTCGCCGATAATCACATCGCCTTCGACATGTATTTACAGCTCTGTAATAATTACATGGTCGGTAGATATGATATTATTTAGTATAATTACTCAGTGAGCATAAGAATTTCCGCATGCTGATTGGTCGTGAGGTTTGTTTTCTCTTGCTAAAATGGCAATTCCAGAAAAGATATGTACCCCGGGGACAGGCGCCATTTGGAAATTCTGAATGGGAGGGGGGTTTTCAAGGTCGGAATGCTACCTGCATTTTTTTTTTAAGCTGGAAGCTAGTTTAACCTCTCAGGAATTCTTTATGCATGGGGGGGGGGGACCATTATTTTTGGAAATTCTGGATGTCACCTCAGGCTATTAGTCACCTCAGGCTCCGTGATTATTGGCAATTGCTGATAATCATGTGCCTTCTGCGACTATGTAATTGTTAAGTAAACACGTTCCACAAATGGTTGCTGCACACTCTTAGCGACTCCACTGACAATCTTACATATTGTATTAGCTAGTGCTACCCTCACAAACCCTTAACTTCCAAATGTAACGCATAACCCTTGCAAATCCATTCTAGTAGTGTTTAGTATAATTACTCAAGCGATTCCGCACAATGATTCGTTCGTCATATAGCACAACATGCACCTTATTAGGAGAACTAAAAAAAATACCCCTAAACAGGCCTTCGCTGACTATTTAAGTTGTTAACTAGCAGTATGGAAGACTCACCTGAAAGTTAGCAACCATAGACATACCAAGACATGCCAAGGCACCAAGCCATATAGACACAGCATTCAGCTTCTTTACTACTGGCATGCTGGTTACGTTGAATTCCTTGATGTGTTTATAGTGGATATACATGGCAATAATTGCTGGGAAGAATGAATCACACAACCACATAGTCTAGGATTAGCTACCGGGAAAAATCGCATCGTAGCACCAAACCCGCTACACCCCTCATTCAAGGATCAAATGTATCCAAAACTTTGTTTAATTGTAAGAAATCACACACTTTAAATTCCTAGCTGTAAATTAATCTGCCCTTAATGCCCACTCTAACGTCAGAAATAGAAATTAGAAGTTGGCAGCCATATTAGTTCTTTGTTATTCAAATGAGTTGTGCTTCCTCTCCTGAAGACATAGATATTGGCTGTAGCGCTACAAGACATACAGAATGCCTAAATGTGTGCGTTGGCAAAAAATATCCCTCCAATGCATTGAACACTTATGTGGACATTTTACTGCTGCCGTATGTTTTCTGTGATCTCTGCTGACATAAACAAAAAATTATAGGTTTATTAGAAAATACCAAAAACATTTTTCTTTATTCAAAATTACCTAGTTAAATGATTCAAACAAAGTCGGCGAAGAGATACCAGACCATTAACACTATATACATTAAGCCGGGAAAGCTGTACAGTCTATCTCATTCTTGACTTTCCAGAATTCAGAACTCACGAATAACAAAGGAAACTCATGAATAACAAAAGGTTCAAAATGGCCGCCGTCAGAGACATCCCTTTAACCTTCATTTTTACAAACGTACGGAAATTACAGCATAAGTTTGCATCTAACCATTTGAAACGCATTTATTTCTGCACGTATGCAGAGTTTAATGTGTTTCTTGATAAAATTTTGAATTTTACAGGCTCTAAATTAGTTTATAATTTTACAAAGAACATGTGAGCATCTTCTAACAAAAGTGTCCAAAATCGGAATGTTGTCCTATGGGCTCATTTGTAACACCCAGCCTAAATTATACCTTATACAATATACCTATCATTCTATGCTACTCTCCCGAGTCTGTGCTATGGGTGCTACGAAAACCACTTTCTAGGCCTCTTTTCAAGCTCCTAGACTAACACAAATCAATCACATCTAGGAATTTTTCCAATTTCTTACTTCCTTGCATGACTTACATGACACACTTTCTGTCTGTGGTCTAAAACAATGACATGACTATGATTCTATGTTTCCTTTGGATGTGCAGTCATCCCAAAGGGCTACAAAATTATACTGGAATAATTGGCTACTTCTACTATAGCAGAAACAGGAATTCATTGTGTACAGTATTTTCAAGCTATAATCTAAATCGATTTTAATAAGAAAAATCAATGAAAGAATGAACTGATATCAGTGCATATAATGCTGTATACCAGAAACTCTGTCTGGACTGATATGCTCACTCTGAAGGGGGAGCTGGAAAACTGCCTCCTCTGTCCTCCTCATGTACAAATGGCCCTCAGGTCCCCAAAAAGTACGTCATGTACATGATGATTTGCAAGTTCGGTAATGGTAAAATAGATAGTGCACTAGAGTGTATTTCAGATGACTGTTGTGAGTAATTTGCAATTACTTTGTGATCACTCTTATGCATATAGGTTTTATTCAGAATTGGTGTTAATCACTTCACCACTGGTTTCACTAGAGTCATATGAAAAGCACTCTAAATTAATGCATTAAATTACAAACAAACTGACAGTATAATATTCCTTGTGCCTTACCTATGGCTGCAGCTAAGTTGAGGAATTGTCCAAATACACAGCTCTCAGGGACATGGCCACCAGCATCACTGGAATGACGTGCATGCATGTTATGTATACATGTATTATTAAAGTTAACAGTGACAGAAGAGATGGTACACCTAATGCATGGGGTTTGGTTAGGTGTAGGACAACTAAAAATGTTAAATAACATTAAATGTACTCCCAACTCGATCTTCTGATACATTATGACAGTGTAGATGTCATACAAAATATAAAGGTACCTTATGTAGGGGAAGAGGGCATCTACGTGACCATAATGCACTGCCATGCCATAACTATAAGAGAAAAGGTGAAATCAAAATAAATTATTTTAATAAATTAAAACAGAAATAACACTTATACCTGAATGCTCTTGTATAATTGCCTTTATGTACAGTACTCCCAAGATGTATGGTATGTATATATATGGTTTCTACATGTATGGATGTACATAGGGGTAAAAAAAATAGGAGCCAGTCATCGGACAATGTTTATAATTCAAAATTGAAAGTTGACTGGTGAAATCTTTGTCTTCTGGCCATGTCTTCTCGATCCCATGTAGACCGGGAGAGTTGGCAGGTATGATGTAATGGTATGTACATGCATAGTACTAAACTTACGCAGAGAAGAAAGCAATGACAGCCAGTAGTCCCAGTAAAACTGGAAGGAAGTGAAGATGATTTAGGATACTGAACTGCATCTCGCAGGAGCTGCAGAGAGAAAAACGGAAACACACTAAAAAAATCACAAGTTGAAGAGAATCTGTGAAAACTGCAAAACTTATACCCTGTTCCAGAAAAGGTGGCAAATTTAGGTACCCTGTCAGAGCAGTCAGCATGTTTTGAAGTAAGGCAGCTGTTCAAAAAAAGTAGCTGACTGCAAAAGAAACACTGACAGCTGACATGCAAAGTTTAATAGTAGCTTCAAAGAAACAAGTTAGTTTCCTCGCCAAGGCAATTCTGACACAGGGGCCAGCTGGGGGATTTTTAAGAGGAACTACAAGTAAAGGATTCCAGTTTTTATTTCATTTTCGCAAACAATGAGGCTGTTGTTCGAATTTTTTTGTGTCTCACATTCAGCAAAATAAGTAGCTGGCGAATATACATGAAGTACCTGCTGCCGGAGCTCCAGCATTCGCTGGCTTGTTCTGACAGGAGAGTACAAAACCTGGACCCCCAAGGATTCGATCCATTGGACCCGATCCATGGACCCCCTGAAGGAAATTTTCGAAAAATGTTCTAAAAAGTGAAAACAACAACTTTTCAATGATGACTAGCACATGGCATCATTTATCAACTCCTCACCTCATAAAATCTACCCTTTTTCGAAAATTTTCCTTCAGTGGGTTCATGGAGTGGTTCAGAGCCAAAGGGTTGAGAGCACTACTCATGCAAGCTTCGGTTGTTTACTGACCGCTCCGTCTCGGACGTTAAATGCCACAAATGCATAGTTCCCAGAGCATATTGGGGAACATGGACAAACCAAACTTAAAACAATATCCATGAACATCGGTTCTCCATCAGAAAGAGATGTTTGAACCAGGCACAATAAACAAGGAAGTAATAAGTCTTATGCTATTTTAATGAAATAAGCTTTCTGTATACAGTACGATGCTGTCAAAAGTACAGTTTTAACAGGACTAATTCACAACTGCCTACGTTATAACATAGGCCTCATAGGCTACTGGAAAAAGTTTTAAAAATAGCCAAATTGTTTTAAAAAATGTCTTAGATATCTATAGAAACAAATAAAGAATACTTACTTTATGATCTGGTGTGTATATTGTGAGTAGATTCTTGGTTTTGAGGGTACAATTCGGGTCTTAACTTCAAGCTACTACGGTCACTCGCTCCCATTCTACTAAAATTCAACAAGGTATGCAGCTCTTTAGACACCTTCACTTTCCGGGTTGATTTCCATGCAATTTCGAACCAGACCCACTTTTGCTTTAACCACAGCGTTATAGGATGAATAATGTGCATCTCCGACAATTTTCGGGGAAAAGGGATTAATATTTATTTTTAAATAATCGACCCAAATTAAGCCGTTTTTTTTGTCATAGTGGTCTCAAGCACCACTTCAGACAAAACAAAACCAGTGGTTTGAGTTCGCAGGCTCAGGGTCGAAACCATGATGGCGCGCAAGGAGAATTCAAATTAAAATGGACCAATCACATGACAGGAGATTGGTCCGTTGTGATTTGGAATTCCTGAGCCTGCGACCGCTGGTTTTGTCTGAATTGGTGCTCGAGATCACGGTGAATGGAGATCCGAGAGCTGCATTGTTGAATTTTAGTTGAATGGGGGCGAGTGTACGTTGGAACGAGTGACTAGTAGCTTGAAGTTCAGACCCAAATTCTCCCCTCAAAACCGAGAATCTACTCACAATATACACACCAGATCATTAAGTAAGTAAGTATTCTTTATTTGTTTCCATAGATATTTAAGACCAATTCGGCTATTTTTCAAACTTTTTCCAGTAGCCTGTGAGGCCTGTGGTTATAACGTGACCAGATAAATTTGTAATGATTTCTCTAGAAACAAACATCAGTCATGGACAAGATAACCAAAAACTACACCCAATAGATTGGTTTTCTAGTTTCACTTTCACCTGATTTTATAAACTACCGGTATTGCAACATCATGAAGATCACTTTTGTAGTTTATACACGTTCCTCCGGTTACCCCAGATAGATACTTAATTCTCAATATAATAGACGAAAGTGGCTATTTCTTACCTACAGATGAGGTTTCTTAGCGATCGACAGGGTAGTTATCAAGAGAGTTGTAGTTTTATGCCATCCGTTCCAGCTTTTCCGTCTGAGTTTACAATCGAATGAACATCATGTGACAATCTTCTTCGAAAACACTGCTCGAAAAGCATTATGGGAAAGAAACCTTTATCTTGTTTTCAACGCACGGGCTTCCTGTGGTGTGACCTTCTACCCAAATTTAGTGATACTTACAGAAAAACAAGGATGGTGACCCCCATCATACCGCTGCAGACAATATATTCGAAGCAGAAAAAATGTAAAGTCAGATAGTAGAACATGTATTTTTTCTGCCTAATGTGCGTAAAACTATGTAATTTTGAGCAAGCGTGATGTATGAGCTTAGTAATTAGCGGTCCATTTTCTTGCTGCATTATTATTATCTAAACAAAGTTAAAATACCACCTAATATCACTATTGAGAAAAAGCAAACTTTTTAGTAATTTTTGAATTTCGAACATAATTCGTCAAACTCAAATACCATGCAAATAACGGTCCAGCACTCACGAAAACGAGCATGGTGACCCCATCTTTGTTCTATGCATGGGCATCAATCCAAGTTTGAAAAAAATTTAGGTAGTACATCTTTTTCAACGGAATCACCTTAAATTTCAGACATTTTTTAACTCGCTCACGTCGCGTCAAAAATGGTCGGATATTTTAGAGCTCTGGATATATATGTTGAACCTCGACTATTGGTGCTTTTAACCATTTGTTTTAATGTATTTTTACTGTATGGGCCGCATTTGCTTATGCGAGCGATATTCTAACAGTGGTATTTTTACAAAAGTCCCTCCTGTGCGAAAAATCTTTAGGCTATTTTTTCGGAAGTTTCGGATTTGGGGTCATTCGACCTTCGTTTTTTTGTCATTCAAGTTTGAAGAAAATTGTACGAGCGAAAATTGCAGTACAAGGTGGAGCAATGACCATGAAAGTGAAGAAATATCAATGTGCTCTATTAGACTGCCAATATCCGATTTATGCGATTTACGAACTCAGCAATCCACTATTCCTCCTGTGTTTCAGTTCAAAATTTCGTAGCCGTAGCTTTACAGATAGATTCACGATTACTACTTATTCAGGAGCAGCTAGAAAGTTAAAAAGCTAGAAAAATCAAAACACAACAAATTCCTTCATTTCTTGGATGCGCGCAAAAACATAAAACGCAATTGCTTGTACCATTGAGTTTAGCCCTTTCTGGACAAGGTAGGATATTTAGTTTGTCTTCAACGGTTCTTGTTTTGAGTTGAGAGGACAAACATTAGAACGCTCTCCGTAGTTTGCTCAAATCATGTAATGAGCTCTGTTGGATTTTGCTCCGTTGTCTTTTGTTTACTGTGTTTAGGAATCGTTTGGTTGTAAAACAATAAATTTGCACGTGAAAATCGTACCAGTCCATTGAGAATTTTGTTTAATGTTATGCAAATTACTTCATATTCACTGCTACCAGAGTGAGTTAAAACGCCTGAGATTTTTTGCACAGGAGGGACTTTTGTAGAAATCTAGGGCCGAGGTGGTGGTTGGTGGTAGGGGTTGTACAACACCACCCCACCGGGTCCCATTTAAATTCGAGCACAGGTGTTTTGGCCACTTTTCTCATATACTAGTGATTTTACTAGGCGAGGACCCGCCCCGGGGGGGGGGGGGGTGACTCCCATATTTTTTGGTCGGGGATGATCGTCAGAAATTTTCAGTTTCACCCCTAAAAGATACCAAACATGGCGGGCCATAGCGTGGCTCAAAAAAATATTACCCTAAAAGATGCCCTAAAAGATGAGGTCTTATGTGCCAAGTAGGCGCAAAGGACACAGGTAACAGGGGAAAAATACCCATGAAGACATTTCCGTGTTTGTTTCTAATTCATCGTCTTCTCATCGAATAATCTCTCTTTCTTACACGGTTTTTAGAAGCACCATTGAGAAAAAGCAATTTGGACACAGTTTATGCCCTAAAAGATACCAATCTGCCTAAAATTGATTGAAGATGAAGTTAACCCGTAAAAGAGACCAAACCAATAACGTGCCCGCGCATGCAATTTTACCCTTGCTCAAAGCGAATGCGAGGTCTTTGTTGTCAGTTCCCTTAGCTGGCCATTAGTATTACCCCTGACTATATAAGAGAAGTACAATGGGAGTACAATGCTTTCTTCAGCAAGGAAAGGAGGGGTACAAGGAAAGGAGGCTGGGAATCACATGGTATGATATCAGAGCGCATGCGCTCGGGGCGTGTAGAAGGTGTGTCATCTGATTGCGTGAGAGATTTGTCAGATACCCTCAGGCTTCGCATGCTCTGTCGTCCCGGCTTGTAGCCTTATTTCCGGAGCAGGTTTCACGTTACAAGTGTTATACAGTTACCACGTTCGACTGCAGAAGCAGATTCGTCGCAGGCCAGAAGTGAGCTTTGGACGCTGCTAAAGATGGTTAAACTCGTGTGCGAGAAAACCAAAGAAGAAGAAAAAACTCAGTTTAGCGTTTATGAAGATGAGGAAACAGGCGCTCCGGATGGTGGGTACGGATGGGTGATCTGTCTAGCCGGGTTTGTTGTACAGTTTGTTGTACTGGGGACTCACAACTCGTTTGGTATACTGTACACGTATCTCATGACAGATATGCGCTCTGCCGCCTCTGATACAGGTAAATATGGCTGATATTAACCTCGTCACAGGGAAATAGCCCGATTTATCATACTTTGAATATTGGTAAACGCTATTCTGAGATATTTGGCCAAAAGTCTAATTGGAGGTACCCCCGTGGCTAGGCAACAGATATATTGCCTGTTTATTTTAACAAGAAATCTGTCAAACTCTATATTTTTTTACTTGGCAATTCACACGTGAATAGACGATCAGGAAAGACATGGGTCCGTGAAAATACGAGAGAAGAATGGTCAGGACTCAACCTTGAAAGATCGCGAGGTGGTAATCATACACCGAGTCATGGAACTGATATGAAAGATCCGTTCGACATTCCTTTATCTGCACACTAAAGATGTGCTGTCCTCCAAAGCGCAGGGCTTCACTCTGAACGATCTTTCATCGATAACTCATTAAATTCTGAGCACGAGGTTTAACTTTTTCTTTATAAGTACTTTCATTCGCCGTGAAAGAGTCATCATCCTTCATTTTCCATGTTACTTCGTAAATTACGCAGCCAATTTCAGATCTGTTTTTCTTGCAACGTCCTATGGTTAATGATCATGCGTGCTATGAGCCGTCTTAGGCCAAGGTTATTGCAGTATTGGGCCGACTGCCAGTACCGTCAAACTGTTAGCGTTGTTTTTTAGCGTTGTAGCCGTCCGGGGATGTAGCTCAATATCAACGAATGATTGACAGTCTCGGAACTTGCTGGTAACTCGTATCCAGGCCTCTCTGTTGCATTTTTGCAAAGACTTGATTTATTTTCACGGCCTGGTGTTTTGATCACGTTTTCACACAGTCTGGAGTCATTGGTTTTCATGCCTTTCAATGGTCTTGAATTATCAGTGGCGATATATTACGCGTTTATATTGCGCACGCTTACAGAAGCCTGAACATTTATATGGTCTTCCATTTCCTTTCGCTTTCCAATAAACAGCATCTCGTTGGTACATAAAGGATTGGACTGAGCTGGTGTCAAAAGAGTTAAAAATTTGCTCTTACTGTAATGACGTGCAATGCCAAGGTAATCTAAAAAACTTACTAGGCACTCTTGACCTTTTGAGACCTAGGAGAAAATCCTTGGTTAGCCTAGTTTTGGAAGATGATGTACATGGAGCATTCGCTCAAGCATGCGGTCGTGCATCAGGGGCACCCGACGATCATTTTCGGTAAAATATCTGTTCGGATGGCGCTACGAGAGCTGAAATTTTCGCTTCAGAATTTCAAGCTTTAACTTTCGTTTATAAATTATAAGATCCCCTGGATTTTTCGAAATGCACTAAAGGGTTAAATTTTACTGATTTTGGGGGGATTTTTGCCGTTAAAAAGATCACCTAAAATTTTCGGATAGAGATTTTCCCCTGGCAATTTCGGAAGACTTGATTTCAATCCCTAAAATTTTCGCAACCCAAAACTTTCAGCTACGAAATCCGAACAGATATAAAATTTGTAGGGATTAAAAATACCCAGTTTACGGTCATTTGTATGCTCAGCAACGACTTATAATGGCATTCTGAGCTGTTTTACGGCATTGACTCGTTGGGTGCCCCTAGTGCATAAAGAACAGCGTTCCGTTTTGCAGTGGTGTTATAATCACTTAGAGAATAACTCAAAATTATAAGATACCAAATTACCATACAAATTTCTTAACGTGTCGTAAGACGTTATTTCAAAACCTTGTGACCATCCCATTTCTTAAAGTCTTTTGCGGACATTCTCGATAGATAGAGAATAATAGATGTTGTTGTTCCAGTTATAGAATTAATAATGTTTTTTGCTGCGATGAAACTAATTTTAATCAAGAATCTGAAGAGTGCCCTAGACTGGCAGACCCAGTAGAAACAAACCCTAGAAACAATCCAATATTGCCATTCACACGACTAAATGATGAAGAACTGACAACAGAAATACATAAAATTGAAACAAATAACCCTAGAAATTTAGATGAGATGCATATCAACCCGTTCAAGATGTATGATCAGTATGCAAATGACTCAGATCAATCTGATCATGACATGTATTTTAACACTAACCAAGATAAATATTTACTCAGTGATGAACTTAATCAATTGACAAGCCAAGAGAATCTAATTAAACTCAATTAATAGTTTCTCAATGCTACATATTAATGCACGGAGTCTTAACAAAAATATTGACAGCATTGAGCAACTATTAGATAACACAAAATTAGATTTCAACATTATTGGTATCACAGAAACCTGGCTTCAACGCGATGCACCAAGTATTTTGAATTTATCTGGCTATGAATTTGTACATAGAAGTAGAACTGAAAGCTGTGATAAACAGGGGGGAGGTGTCGGTATCTATATTCTTAGTGGAACACAATTTAAACTACGTGACGACCTAAACTATCAAAATTCTACAATGGAAACCATCTTTATAGAAATTCAAAATCAAAAATCAAAAAACTCATTAGTAGGAGTTATATATAGACCTCCTGACTCAGACGTCAATGAATTTGTAAAAGAAATGGAAGCCCTCACTACCAAACTTAACCAGGAAAATAAAAACTGTTACCTTCTCGGTGACTTCAACTTAAACTTGATAAATTTACAATTTCATGCACTTGCTAAACAATTCATAGATACAATGTACTCAGCATTCATGATCCCAACAATAAGCAAACCTACCAGAATTACAAGCCCGGGGGGGGGGGGGGGGGGGTTCTCCCAAGTAAGATTGATAGGGGTGCTCGTCGGTACATCGGAAAATATACCCTAAAAAATACCAGGACCTAAAAAATACACCCCCTAAAAAATACCTTTTAAAACAAAATGACCCCTAAAAAATACCAACAATAAACCTTTTTGTTATTGTTTATTGTTTCTCATCTCAAAACAAGCTTGTTTTTAGAGCTATAAATGAATAAAGAAAGCCAAAAAGCGTTTTGCTTGGTTTGTGACGCTTTCATTCATTTGTGTACCCCTAAAAAATACCGTTTATTAGTGAATGCCACAATGTTTCTCCGAATACCCCTAAAAAATACCTGAGAGTCGATTTTGACCCCTAAAAAATACGACGAGCACCCCTATCAGGTCGACATGTGAAGAACCCCCCCCGGGATTACAAGTCATAGTGCAACTTTGATTGACAAACATTTTTACAAATGACATAAATGCAATTAATGCCTTCAGTGGCTTGTTGTATGCAGACATATCTGATCACATTCCGATTTTTCATGTTAAGAAAATAACCACAACTAACACAAAAGAAAAATGCTTTAACTATAAAAACGAACAATCAATGATTCATGTATAGGAGACTTTGTAAAGGAAATTGGACTAGTGAATTGGGCAGATGTTATAACAAGTGAAAACACTAATGAAGGATATAATAATTTTTTAAACCATGTCACCAATATATATGATTCATGCTTCCCTATAAAAAAGCAGAAATCAAATCGTAAAATAGGTAAACCATGGTTAACAAAAGGCCTTATCAAATCGATTAAACGAAAACATAAACTATATAAATAGTCACTAACATTACCAACAATTTCAAATACAAACAAATTCAAACAATACAGAAATAAGCTCAATAATTTGATAAAAACTGCAAAGAGAAATTATTTCGTTAATCGCCTAGAGGAGTCTAATACCCCATTCACACCAAAACCATGTTTAGTTAAACATGTTTTTTCTTCGCCTCACATCTATCCAAATTTCGTACTGTTTTCTAACTCCTACTAGCTAAATGATCACTTAGTAACATGTACAGTACAGTCTATTCAGTTTTGTCCTTTGAACAGTCTTCTCTTGGGAAATAAGGATTTAAACCAGTTTAACTAAACCACCTTTAAACTGGTTTAAGCACCGGTGTGAATGGGGTATAAGGCAGATCTTAATGCTACTTGGAAAATACTTAATTCTATCCTTAAAAAGAATTCTAAAAAACGACAATATCCTGAAGCTTTCAAAGATGGGGACTCAACGTTCTCCAACCCTAAAGACATTGCTAATAAGTTTGCAAATTATTTTACAAATATAGGAGCAAATCTTGCTAAAGAAATAAAAAGCACACAAGTTAATATCAAGTCTTTCCTTAAGGGAAGCTACAGTAACAGCATGCGTTTCCGTCTAACTACACCAGAAGAAATAAACCAACTAACATGTTCTCTTAAAAATAAAAATAGTTGTGGTTTTGATGGAATCAATATTAAAGTAGTAAAGGCATCAATGTCAATCCTATCAAACCCTCTTAGTTCACTGATCAACCAATCTCTCATGACAGGTATAGTGCCAGATCAACTCAAAACTGCAAAAGTAATTCCACTCTTCAAATCAGGGGAGAAAGAACACTTCAAAAACTACAGACCAATTTCAATCCTACCTTGTTTCTCTAAACTATATGAAAAAGCAATATACAGTCAATTGATTTCCTACATTTAAGCAATAGAGAACTTTTTCTGTGTCTACATACTCTGATGCAAACACGAGGGGAGGTTGGGAGAATTCGAGACAGTTATGCAGCCACGAGACCGAAGGTCGAGTGGCTGCATAACCAGTCGAGAATTCTCCCAACCTACCCGAGTGTTTGCATCAGAGTATGTAGACACTGGGAAAAAGGTCTCTATTGCTTTTATAAAATATCTTTCACTTTTTGAAGCTAAAGATTTAACATTAATTTCCGAACGACCCGGCGCGAAGCGCCGGCGTTCAGTTCGAAGCGCTGAACGCAGTGAGGGTTTCTAATTGGGTGCCGCGGGATACCTGTGTACGCGCGAAGCGCGCGAAAAAGTGTCGCGTGTGTACAGGCATGAATGACGTAATGCTGTAGAGCGGTGAGCGGGTCGTTTTCTCGCATTTTTCTCCTTATTGGTAAAATTTTCGGAAACCGATTTTGTACCGAATACGTGCTCGAGCTTTATTCGTAACTACGACGTATAGATTTCGGAAATTCTGCATGAGACTCACAGTTCAAATTGCGAACTTTTAATTATGAAACACTTTTAACTTACTTCACTGCGAAAATAATAATAACCAATTGCTTCTTCCTTGCTGGAATGACAATTTTCGTGTTTTCCATGAATCAAAAGAAATGGAACCGTTTTCATTGTTTTATAGTTTTTAGCACACTGTAAGCATTTTTATCTTTTTATTTATTCATTTTTATTTTTTATATTTTTAGTTGATTTAATTTTATATAGTAGAACAATTATTGTAAAGCACTATTGGATTTTTAGTAGAAATGGCGCTATATCAAAATTTATATTATTATTATTATTACCGTTTCCCGCCGATTACAACCGAAATCATGTCAGTGCCCAATAACTCTTGTGTTGCATGATTTAAACCCTTCTACTGCCCATTTTAATCCCCTTTGGTAGGGTTCGCCCTTGTGATTTGTGTATAGTTATTGCATATTGAATTTCAAGAGAAAACAATGTCCTTTGTACTAGGTTGGTGTATATCGTTAGCTTTTAACAGAAACACATAACTTAGTTGAAACGTGTAACAGACGAATGAATCTGATGTGACAACCAGCGAACAACTCGCAATCACTAAACACGTACCATATTTTGAAAACACTGCCCTTGCCTGCAGCCAATCAAAATTCACCTAAGACTTTTCCGTTGGGATTGCACGCGCATTCGAACTGTTTTCCGTTGGTTTAGAAGCGCGCGCGCGTGTTGATGCAAACAGCATTGTCTGCATTCTTATTTACCATGGCAAATCAGTCATCATATTAGGAGAACAGCAAAAGTTATGATAAAAAATTTTTTTGGTGGGTTTTGAGCATGGAAGTAAAACAGTGAACTAAAAACTCATTTTGTGCTTCTGTTCTGTTGTCGGGAGTTTGCGTGCGTTATTTTTAGAAAATGATGATGAATCAAATCTCCCGTTGCTGATTGGCTAAACGAAGAACCTGATGCTTTCCAAATATGGTGTTTATTGATCGCGAGTTGTTCGCAGGTTGTCGCGCTGTTACACATTTCAACTCACTTATATGTTTCTGCTTGTAATTAATACTTTTCACGCTCAATATTGGCTACACCGATAACTCGGATCAATGGTCGTGAGGGCCCTGCATGTAATGTATTTCTAGTTTATTTCAACATTTTGTGTGAATATATAAATTCTCCTTACCGCGCGACGGTCTGAACGGGCCAATCAGAGGGCGTGTTATATCACATGTGTGTTCAAGTTTTTCACTCAGTTGGCTGCAAGTTTTGCGAAGTGGAAGGCGAGAGAAAACTGCCTTCTAAGAAACATTTCACGACTTTACTGACCTCTTCTATGGTGTTTATGGTATTGAAGCATAAGCGAATGTCAATGAAGGGATGTACGGGTTAAGAATTGCAAAGCCGAAGGAATTTTCCATACAAGAACGGCCTTCGTGTTGACTTTGCCGAGGTTTGGAAAGGCGAATTCGGCATCGAAAAAGCAAAAATAGCGTGTGTCTTGTTTCGATCTTCAAATCAAGCAAAATGTTAAATACCAGACTGGAATGATACTATGGAGGCTTCAATTGTTGCTGATGGCATGAACGAATGTCCTATTGAACTTTTGAAGCAACTCAAGTCAAAGTTTCGTCGACAGTGCCGTTGCTGTTCGCCGATCGCCGGTAAGAATTTAATAATGTTTTGTTAATTAATGCTTCAAGTCTTGTTAACTTGCTAGCAAACGATTTTTTACCTACTCGGCTTGTGAAAGATCATCATTTTGAAAAATTGAATAGGAAAGTAATGAAATAAATTGCGATTTATTCAATAATTCGGTCGTCGTTGTTCTTTTTCATTTTGGCTAGCCGATTCGTCGAAAGTCTCCAAATCCAGAATTTTAGTTGGGTCGCTTAACTTAATTTGTGTTGTTTTTCTCCTCTTAGTACGAGCTGTATACTTTTAAAAAGTTCCCAGAAGTCAAAGAAATCGTTTCATAAAGGGATGGAAGAGGATGTCAGAGGACAAAAATATCATGTATAATCGTACGAAAATGTTGACAATCCTGAAAATTTACACGCGTTTGACTAAAAAAGTCGAAGAGAAGCCAATTCTTTGAACTTGTGGTTAAAGGATGGGACGACTGAAATGATAGCTAAAAAGAAAACAGCACTGCTTTCACAATTTCATTGCTTCAAGTGTTTGGATAAATTTTTGTCAAAATGTATAAAGAATGAAAAAAGAAGACAGCGCAAACATCGTCCCGGGCGTGACGTCACAACCGTGTTTATATACTCTCATCTAAATACACCTGTCGACCAATGAGAGCGCGCGTACTATCTTAGTTATTTTATAATTAAGCAATAAAAGTACTTTCCGCGTGCTCTCTGCTTTCTTACAAACACGAGGGGGATGTTGGGAGAACTGATCAAAACTTGAAAGACACGAGCCGAAGGCGAGTGTCTTTCAAGTTTTATCAGTTCGACCAACATTCCCCGAGTGTTTGTAAGAAACCAGAGAGCACGCAGAAAGTATTTTTATTGCTTTTAGAAAATAACATACACACGCGCGACAGCGTTGCGTGACAATCATGTTTCTCAGGTCTCTTACAAACACGCTTTTTAACCAATCAGAATGCGCACATTCACAATACAACATAGGGGTTATTTTCTAATAACAAATGTAATATCCTCAACATCAATCAATATGGTTTTAGACATAATCACTCAACGGTAATGGCTGTATGCGACTTTGTAGAACGAATTACTTCTGTGATGGATGAAGGCCTGGATACAATTGGAATTTTTCTGGATTTATCAAAAGCCTTTGACACTATTAATCACAATATTCTTTTTCAAAAGCTTGAATTCTATGGCATAAGAGGCATTCCTTTAAATTGGTTTAAAAATTACCTAAGCAACCGAAAACAATTTGTTCAATTTAATGAAACCAAATCAGACTTATTCAACCTGTGGTGTTCCTCAAGGTTCAATTCTAGGGCCATTATTATTTTTAATATATATAAACGATGTTACAAACTCTTCGAGCTCATTCAATTTTACTCTCTTTGCAGACGACACGAATATAACTTTTAAATGTAAATCAATCAATGCAGCTAGCCAAGAGATAAACACTGAACTAAACAATCTTTCAACTTGGTTTAAGACCAATAAACTATCTTTAAACACAAAAAAGACTAATTACATGATTTTTAGCAACCGCAAAAATCTAAACAAACATGCAATAAGCATAAACATTGACAATGATAAAATAGAAGAATTAAATGAAACGAAATTTTTAGGATTAATAATTGATAATAATCTAAGCTGGAAATCTCACATAAGTCATGTATCATCTAAAATCACAAAAAACATAGGAATAATTAACAAAGTAAAACACTATCTACCAAGTAACAGCTTAAAATCACTCTACTACACATTAGTTCATCCTTACATTCAATATGGAAATGCCATATGGGCATGCAATTTTCTAAGTCACTTGAATCGTGTCCTTCTCCTTCAAAAACGATGTGTTAGAATTATAACAAACTCAGCATATTTCAGCCATACTGAGCCACTATTCAAAAAAGAGCGTATATTGACAGTAAATGATATCAACTTTCTAGAAACTGCATTGTTAATGTACAAGTTTGACAACAATCAGTTACCCAGCACATTCAATAACACCTTTAAGAAAAACAACCAGTTACACAAATACAATACTAGGGGTTCTCACAATTACAGACCGACATTTAGAAAGACAAAACGCGGGCAATTCTCGATATCCTACATGTGTCCAAAAGTCTGGAGCACTCTCAGCATAAAAGCAAAAAAATTGTAAGTCTGATTAAATAATTTCAAAAAAGTTATCACAGATCAATTATTTTCAAACAAAAGCAGCACTTGATATATTTGATTCGTTAATGATATTTTAAGTATTTCATCAGCGTTATTACATTTGTAAGAGTAATTTTACTATAAAATAGATATCGCAAAGGGGCCTACACCTATAAGTATTTGACTTTCAGTAGGCTCCTCATCTTCGCAATTTATACTTATCATGTAAATAATTATTATATTTGATGAAATAAAGTTGCATGATTGATTGATTGATACGGGGAAAGGGGGCGTCTGGGTGCTATCAACCAGAGCAGGACACTGTACCTTCTAGTTGCCGATTTACCCATTTATTCCATTATCCAGTATCCCAAGTGCTAAGATGCAAAGCAGATGCAAAGCTTTTTTTTATAAAAGCAATAAAAAGCGGATTTCTGTGATTTAGAATGTGATAAACGCACTTGGGATGCTGGAAAAACACTTGAAAAGTTTGAAACCCACTCGCCAGCTACGGCTAGTGAGTTTCGTCAAACTTTTCTCGTGTTTTTCCAGCATCCCTCGTGCGTTTCTCACGTTATAAACCACGGAAATCCGCTTTTTATTGCTTAAATGAACCACTAAAATCCGCATGGAAAAGAATACTGTTTTATAAAAACAATAAACCACAAATTTGTTATGGTTTATAAATGTATTCTAAAATTCATGAATTATTCATACGGTTTGTGACCAATGGGTGAACTCTGTATTGGTCACGTGCCGTGTTAAGGTACTCATGTTTAATTAATGAGTGTCTATATCGTAGTTATAGACACGGTACCCCGGATGAAGTGCCTATTTCGACACTTCAAAGCGCATATTGGTGTACAAGGGTGGACCCTTGCCAACCCAGGGTCGGAACTAGTGCTGGGTATGCACTTCTATCGACCCTACGCATTGGGTGAATTTTTTTAGGATTTCGTGAACCCTGGTCACCAAAATCAAAACCACAACCCTAGTCCATGTTGGATGCTTATTCTGTATCTGCGCATGTTTGGTTCTGTAGCTGCGCATCCTTGGCGTCGACGTCACACTAGCCGTACTCTGTGGGTGTCGAAATTATTTTTTTTGAGAAAATTGTTTGTGTTTCGCCCAATCATGAGTACCACGGTTTCAAACTCTTTCATGTTTATTGTAGAAAGCTGTATGTTCGAAATCTATAAATAAGTTACAATGAATTGGTTATGATATATGAAAATGTATAATGTGGAATACAGAAAAAGAGATATTTACCCGTTGGCGTCTTTAGTAGTGTGTGACCAGGCGAAAGGAGATGCTGCAGATGCTAGTGTTTACAGTAATTATGCGATTGTGACGTTATTAATTATTCTGATTCTAAGATAAGTTCATTTCGTCGAATTGAACGAAACAGTTTGAATGCATTCTTTATATAGTTTCCTAGTCTTTGGATAAACTCTGTCAAACTAGATGACTAGTTCCTTAGTTGACTTCATGACGGCATACACTATGTATAGCGCCTAGTCCTTCCTACTCGTAAAATTAATTTCGTATTGACTGATTCAAGTTATAAATTTCGCATCTTGATTTCAGAAGTGATTTATATTATTTCGCATGTCGTGTTTTATTGGTTGATATAAACACGAGGCCCGATAAAACACTCCAGATCGTTTTATAAATACCACATAAATGCACTTGGCATGTTGGGAGAACACTCGAAACATTGTCGAAAAGCTTCAAACTCACTTTTCCCTGTGTTCTCCTAACATCCCACGTGCGTTTATCATGTTATTATAAACGAAAAGAAATCTGTGTTTTATTGCTTAACTATACTGTTTCAAAAGAACGTAACAGGGGCCCCCTCCTTCTAGCTAAACCCTTTGTATATTACTATTGTCTCCATCATTCGCCTTTGTCACACGGCAGCCATCTTGGATTTTCTAATACAGCGAAGCTGGCATGAAAGCGAGGCCAAGCGTGTAAGCTCACCCACGAATAGTCATTTCTGTAAGAAAAAATCCAAGATGGCTGCCGCGTGACAAAGGCGAATGCACTCGATAAACTACAGCTTATAACTTTCAGCATGGATCGGCTCCATCGCCTTTGGTATGAACTTCCTGGCAGGGCCGCTCGTCAGTGGACTGAGTCAGCGGTTTGGTTGTCGAATAGTTGGCGCTGTGGGGGGTCTGATCGGTGCGTTGGGTTTACTTGTGACGTCATTTGCCAAAAACATTTACGTCATCTATGTGACTTACAGCGTGCTATGGGGCTTGGGATCCGCACTCAACTACGCACCGACTATGATCATACTGGGTAAGGAGCCATTATACAACATCCAGGATTAGTGTGCTAACATAGACAGCCCAAGCAGAGAGGATAGGGAGCGATAGAGAATGTCAGGATTAAAGATTTATAGCCAAAGCTCGTCGTTGTCTAATATCAATCTGTATATTTCAGGAGAATATTTCCGCAAGCATTTGGCGCTTGCTAACGGCATAGTCACCGCCGGTAGCGGTATTGGGACTCTAGCTATGGGCCCTCTCTTCCACCTCTTGCTCTCAACTCAAGGCTGGCGAACAATGATTAGAATACTGAGTGCTATCACCTTACTTCTCTTTCTTGCTCCTCTTCTCTATCGACCACTCCCCAACAAACGGAAACCACAGGCTGACCAACGACGAGCCAAGTTCATCGACTTGACGGTATGGAAGAATAAGTCGTTCGTCGCGTGGGTCATTTCCATGTCACTCTTATTCGTTGGATACTTTGTACCTTTCATTCATCTGGTGAGTAGTAAAGCTCGCACCTCATCATCTATATTGTAAGTCTATTTACTAGACCTTCCTGTGTGCTTACGGATTGTTTTTCTTCTTTTACAGCCGAACCATGCCATGAGCATGGGGATTGAGTCACGGCTATCTGCGCTCCTCATCGGATATCTATCGATTGCCTCAACAGTCTCTCGGGTGCTGTTCGGGCTTTTCCTCAATCACCCGAAGGTTAATCGATTTTACGTTTTGCAGGTATGAGGATGAAGAAGCGTATGTTAGTTGATCATGTGCCTCGGTGTTTGCTTTATGTTCAGCTGCTTATTATTAGTGTCCTATTTATAATATTTTCCATGTACAATGATTTCAGAGTTCTGGAAGTTCTTTCTACATGTGTTCTTTGGCTATGATAATCTAGCACCTCGGACAAGTGTTGAACGCATGATCGAGATAGCATGCATCTTTCTTCGATGATTCCGTGACCGTGTGCTTTATCATAGTGTAAAGTGTATGTACGATAATATGTTCACCACGTGCTTGATCATGTGTTCTGTGTTCATTTCCGCGTGCGCGTCTAATGATATATTCACCACGTGCTTGATCATGTGTTCTGTGTTCATTTCCTGGTGCGCGTCTAATGATATATTCACAACGTGTTTGATCATGTGTTCTGTGTTCATTTCCACGTGCGCATTGTAATGATATATTTACCACGTGCTTGATCTTATGTGTTCTGTGTTCCTTTTAAGGTTTGTTTTCTAATGATGGCGGTGACCACCACCCTCTGTCCTCTGGCCAAGTCATACGAGGGGCTCGTCTTGTATGCTGTCGGGTTTGGGTGTTTCGATGGTTGTTTTGTTCTTCTCATTGCCGTCTCAACTAGTGACATAGTTGGACCCGATCGTCTTCCTCAGGCACTCGGCAATTTATTCGGGATAATCGCTATCCCTATGATATTTGGTCCTCCGGTGGCAGGTATGACAAAATATTACCCAAATGGTAGACACTTAACAAATAAAACACAGTTCCCGTGACTGCAGAGGCTTATGCAAACCGAGATGTGGTTGGGATAATTCGAGAGCAGATCAGTGGAACACGAGCCGCAGGCGAGTGTTTGCGCCTGCTCGAGAATTCTCCAAACCACATCGAGGTTTGCATAAGCCTATGCAGTCACGGGAACTGTGTTTTATTTGTTGTATAAAATAATTGTCTACAAAAATGAAATATAGATAGTAAGTTTTTGAAGCTTTTACTCTCATTCCAGTTTCAGGCTGAACCGACATTTTTTTGATAACTGCTCTATGGTACCTCGAGATTGACTGATTGCCTACTTGTAACCGAAGTTTGATTAAATTCTACAAGCCCGATCTGAAGATATTCTAGGATTTATAAATCATAGCTATAATTTATGTAAAATTCAGTGTAGCGAATAAATATGTCAGAGTTTTGTACTTTATGGTTATAGATGAAAGTATTTTATAGCTCATTCTATTTGTTATTGTTCAAGGAAGGTCTTACTTTTGATTAAAATTGAATATTTCTTTGCGATTTCGAAAAGGATACAAATGTAAGTATCAACATTATGGCCCCACGCATCAGCTTACTGCGAAATTTGGGGTTACTTGCACGAAATTTGGTCTGATTTAAAAAATCGTAGTTTTTTTTCGCTTCAATTTTTTTGGACGACTCCAATAGATCAATGTTAAGTTTGTCTCCAAAGTTTCATATTAATTGAAATCCTCTATGGTTATCAACTGTGGATGCAAAGATCGATAAATATTGGATGGATTCGTGTAGTTTCTGCTCAGGGACTAGCTTTTGTTCTTCGTTCGGCACAAAATCGAATTCCAGTGCGGCACACTGACATTCGCGCGTGACTGCTCTTCGAAAACTGTCGAAAACTAAACGCAAATACAAAACCACTAGCCAATCAGGAGTGGAAGCCATTCAACAACAAACCAATCACCAGGCGAAGTAGGCCTTGCGTTTAGTCATGACGTGAACATTGGCGCGTTTTGATAGTTCGCAAGACGAAAGACTTTGCTCTAGACCAATAGAAACGCTGACTAAACGCAAGTGTGGTTTTCTTTTGATGCTCATCTAAAGCCCGCTCTATTGAAATTATGGCAAAGGTCCAACCCTATGGCGTGATTAGCAGTTGTCTGTAGAATGTTTGCTGACTTGAATTGTATTGTTTCCACAGGGTTCATCTATCAATTCACTGGTTCATATCAAAACGCATTTTTCTTGGCTGGAGGCGCCATTGCCCTTGGCACATGCACTCTTTCGCTAATACCACTGTGCACTAGAGCACCGGCGGCTCATGAAATGCAACAGGTGACGTCATCAAACGAAAACTATTCACTAAAAAACAGTAGGTATGACAGCGAGCAGTCGATTCTAAAATACAACACTCAGCGGTTTTCCATGCATGGGAGCACGTGGTCCCTGTCGAGCTACGTGATTGGTCGGCTGGGGGACGTGTTTGGTTTAGAGGTGATTTTGGAAGCAATGGACAGGGAGACGGACGTGTAAGACTAATTTGTTTCCATAGCAACCATAGCGGTAACAACAAATTAAGCTAAAAGAATTCGGGTAAGCATTATTTTAGGAAGTGGAGCTTAGCATACAGGGAGATCACCGAGGTTAGTAATACAATGTAGTAGCATAATTCGAATTTTGCATTGACTATTCACGTAACTGATCTAGAGACAGGCATTTTCACACGGACATTCTTATACAGCTGTTCCAATCAAGGTTTTCGGCTCAAGCCTACGAGCCTAGTAGACCAGCTCATTTCCACAAAAAACAGAGCTTTGTTTAAAGCTAGTAATGTCCATTATTTAACTAGTGACAACTTTGCAGCCTTGGCGCGTATGGCTTCCGACAGCATTTATTGAAATGGCTGGTATACTCCACAAAGTTTGCTCTCGTCCCAGATTCCCTGCTCGCGAGGACTCTGGGAACGAGTTAATTTCCAATAAATTTTCGTGGGCAGACATGGGTAGAGGCTGGGCGTCGGGTTTTCTTGAGTCGGCTGGACGCATTCGATTATCAAGTACTACAATGCCCAACGTTTTAAGGTGGAACCTCCTAATATGGAGGCCAGGGTACATCTCGCGTTTTGCCCAGCGACCTCCGGACTACTTGGTATACATAAACCCTTAAACATCAAATTGTTTGTTCTTTTTTGGAAAATTTTAGCGAGTATATTTTATGACCAGGCCCTGTTATCAGTCGCTAGAGGACAACAAAGGAGTAGACTACAAATGATTGGGTATATATCGTTTTTTGGTTTTTATATTTATTAGTCAACACGTGATAAAATAAGATTCGTGAAATAACTGACGCATAAAGCGTACGGTGCATATGGAAGAGAACAGTGACGAGCATGTTTACAAGTGTTATCTATATTAGATAAAAAACATCTGCCATAGCGGAGCCACGTGATATTCATGTGACCAAGGAACTGTTATCAAAGTAAACATTGTGAATTTGTAATATATCGTAATAATAATGATAAAAACAATTGGATCACGGGAACCGGGTAATAGGTACTAATTTAATACAATTTCAATATTTCTATTGGTATGTGAAAGGTGCACAACGTGAATTGTTTAAACCTATTTCAAAACACGTTGCCTTGGAAATAAGTCGTGTCATCAGGACCAATTCCCAAAACAATGTTTATGGAATTGGGTGTATACATCATTTATAACATACGGTTTACGTATGTGTGTGTGCGTACGAAGACAAACTCTTCGCCACTCATAGTTTGTAGTGCAGCCGCATTGAATTTCCATTGCTGGTGTAACAAAGCCTTTTACTGGGCTACCACGTACCCATTAAAAAACGAGAAGGCGATGAGCCATGTGTGAGATTTGTCTCCGGCATCTTTTGCGCATGTGCAATGTCTCGTATCTGTTCTGTCTCATATAAAGGTGACATATATTAATTGCTCCATCTGATAACGTGGAGAGTAATGGGATTTGATTCGGTGAACTCGCAACAGATGAAATAGATACACTTGCCAGCTACAAGTTTACCTTAGGACATGCGCACTGCTTTCTTGAATTGCGGTGTCTCTTTGCCAGCATTCACAATAATAATGGGACACATGAAGTATTCTTTGTCTTTCAAATAGCCCTGGGAAAATACGTTGAGATTACCTTTTCATCACATCGTCTCATCATCATAGATGCATTGAAAGGCTTACACTGAATCGAATCAGCATTTTGAGTGACCAAGTTATTTTTAGATTGTTTATCATAAGACAGTTGCGGCAAGACAAGACGTCTGCCTTGAAACAGGTTTGGAATAAATAGAACATTCTACCGTGATTCAGATTTGCGTGCCTTCAAGGGCATCAGGCCTGTGAAAAAGAATGGGAACCTGTTTCTAAAAATAGCTTGATCAGTCAAAATGCTCCCTCTTATAGAGTCTATATCTGAGAGAGGGAAGCTCCTACTCAGGGGCTCCTGGTTCAGGTCACGCTCTGTGTCGTGTAAAGCTCATATGCCAACGAAACGAGTGGCGTAATAGTAATAATTCGCCAAGCTGTGACGGCGCGCATTTCCTATTTCCTTTTTATTATCACGTAGTTTCAGAAAAGATATAAGGTTCCTAGTGCATGGCAGCACCAGAAACAAGATCTACAGTCCCGATATGCACACCTGGGGCGTCAAGCGCGGGACGTCTATAACATCATTTTTTCCAACTCAAACTATTGTAAAGCACGAAAAGCTCTGAGTGGAACTGTTTCTTTTCTGTTATTTGGAAAATGACCTCGGACTGCAATAGGCACATCAACACAGGGGCATTAAGTGACACTGTGCCAAAAAACGCCGATATATTAAGGAGTATGATGGGCTGTGAAGAATGAAGTACCGTTTCGAAACTCACGTGCGCATGCTCAAAGCCTTTCCTCCGCTCGTTACTGGTAGCGCCTGCTCCGAGCCACACATAGCACGTGGAGATGTCGTCCAACAAAAACACTACCAACAGAATAAAACGCGCATTAACAACGACCAAACCTTATAGACTATTATCACAGGACATTCATTTCGGTGGCCAGGAACCATCTATTTCCAGTGGTACTCTTGAGTTGCTTTGATTATGCAATAATATATAGATTTAGCCACTGGCTAAAAGCGGAGCTCCTGGTTATAAAGTTTTCTATGTGAATGAAAGGGATTCCCATGTGTACATGGTTTATATGGTTGTTTTAGAGTCTTCCCTTCACGTGATATTCATTTTTAAGCATAGATGATGTCATCGATGACGTCATATCACGTGACCACCTCATTTCGCTCATCTGGTGGCCTAGACTACACTACCAAAGTTTGATTGTTTTAGAGTCTTCCCTTCACGAGATATTGGATTTTCAAGCATAGATGACGTCATCGCTGATGACACATCACGTGACCACCTCATTTCGCTCATCTGGTGGCCTAGACTACACTACCAAAGTTTGGTTGTTTTAGAGTCTTCCCTTCACGAGATATTGATTTTTCAAGTATAGATGACGTCATCGATGACGTCACATCACGTGACCACTTCATTTCGCTCATCTGGTGACCTAGACTACACTACCCAAGTTTGGTTGTTTTAGAGTCTTCCTTTCATGAGATATTGATTTTTGAAGCATAGATGACGTCATCGATGACGTCAGATCACGTGACCACTTCATTTCGCTCACCTGGTGACCTAGACTACACTACCAAAGTTTGGTTGTTTTAGAGTCTTCCCTTCACGAGATATTGATTTTTCAAGCAAAGATGACGTCATCGATGACGTCACATCACGTGACCACCTCATTTCGCTCATCTGGTGGCCTAGACTACACTACCCAAGTTTGGTTGTTTTAGAGTCTTCCCTTCACGAGATATTGATTTTTCAATCATAGATGACGTCATCGATGACGTCACATCACGTGAACACCTCATTTCGCTTATCTGGTGGCCTAGACTACACTACCCAAGTTTGGTTGTTTTAGAGTCTTCCTTTCATGAGATATTCATTTTTGAAGCACAGATGACGTCATCGATGACGTCAGATTACGTGACCACTTCATTTCGCTCACCTGGTGACCTAGACTACACTACCAAAGTTTGGTTGTTAAGAGTCTTCCCTTCACGAGATATTGATTTTTCAAGCAAAGATGACGTCATCGATGACGTCAGATCACGTGACCACTTCATTTCGCTCACCTGGTGACCTAGACTACACTACCCAAGTTTGGTTCTTTTAGAGTCTTCCTTTCATGAGATATTCATTTTTCAATCACTGATGACGTCATCGATGACGTCACATCACGTGTCCGGGTTACAGCACCCCCCTTGTGGCATAGACAAAATATCCCAAGGATGGTTGTCTTAGCATGTTCCCTTGAGGAGATTTCATTTTTTCTTTGTAATTTCTTTGTATACCACAGGGTTCCCATGTGTACACGGACGGACGACGGACGGACGGCGTACGCTATAGGTTTAATACCAGAAAAATAAAGAAAAATCATATCTCCCGAAGGGTAGCTTCTATAGAAGCCAAACTTGGACAAACTTTCAAAAGACCATAAGAGGAACTCTATACCGAAGTCACGTGCCCTTACGTCATCAATGACGTCATCAAAAAGATCCATAATGCCCGTGACTATCAACTCGATAGTATACTATACGTTTTTCTCTTAGGTATGGTGCTCCGCTAGCGCAGGCCTTCGGCCCGCGCTGAAGCTCCGCTATTAATTACTAAGATTTATTTGTGTACACCTAATTAAAAAGGTTGTTTTTGGAATTGAGAGGGAGGGGGAGAGAAGGCTCTCCCTAATATTCAAGTGACCATGGGTGACCATCGTGTTCGGGGGGAGTGGGGGGGAGTAATACTACAGATTTCACCGAACCGTTGTGCGCGTCGAAATAACGTCCACGTTTCTGCTCGGGCTCATCTCTTTGTCTGCATTCCTTTCTCAACGGGTCGGCATGCTATTCTCAAACGTCTCTAAAAGACCTGTAAACTGGCAATATGAATGAAATATTTTGGAAAATGCCATCAGGTCTTCTGTGGCCCATTTAAAGCCGCTTTGTCTTCATACTTTTTTCATTCCGACTGTAAAGGATGCTCTCACTTCCTTTTATTGATCGAGTAATTATTTGTTATCTTGTTATCTTAATTGCGGTTTTATTAAGGCCTCGCTTTTGTGCCAAAGTATATTGATTCTGTGATTACATTATAGCTCAGGTATTTACCGCCCTCACGTCCCATTTCGGAATATTACCTTGTGCATTTAGCACGTTTAGTCAGTAGTCGTTGTAGATTCAAGGAAGGTTGTGGTTAAATCGCTTGGCACTTGGTAAAGTTACCTTTTGGATACCCTTTGGGACCGATATGTAAGTGATCTTTATTGTTATATTATTTAGTTTTAGTTGCGCTATTAGGAATGCGTTTTTAGTCACTATTCGCGCAAGTTTATTAGTTTTTTAGCGAAGTTTTGGTTATTATGGAATTGCTCGCCTTTACTTTAGCCATTTTACGCTCGCTTAGAGTCATTTAGCATTACGCACTAAAATCTTAGTATGCGCCTACGTTTAGTCGCTTTCGCTTAGTTTTCGCTTAGTTATAGTCAAGTTACTTCGTATTTGGATTGCATTAGATTTTCGTTAGTTATAGTCTGTTGTTCGTTAGCCTATGTATGATACTTGATTATTTATCTGATTTATGCTTGTATATTATTGCTTGTTATATTAGCCTTAATCTTGTATAGTTATTAGCTTTTAAGACCTTTTTTGTTACGTTTTACTTTCAGTTTACGGTGTTAAATAGATGTGTTCTTGTATGGTTTCGAGTATTTGATTTCGTTGATTGTTAGTCCGAGAGTTGCGAATAGTTCACATTTGGTTTTGGTGGTCAGTTCGTGAGAGTCGTTCTATAATCAAGGCGTTGTCTAATCGATCCATAAGCTAGTAGCACGTCTTCACCAGTAAAATAGTCCCTAATTATCGTTTCGCCTGCATGACCCGTCACGACATCGCTGTTTGGTCCTGATTGTCATTGCAAGCCTTTACAGTAAAATATCGCCATTAGATCCATTGGTTTCGGTGTGCCGAACAGTAAAGAAACAATCTTAAAATATGAGTCATTCAGATGCTCAGGAATTTGTAGAAGACGAGGCAACGGAAGCCTCGTTGCCCGCCTCGTTGCCGCAAGAGCCGGCGGAAGTTCGAAGAAGCGAACGTGAAAAAACATTGACAGAAAGAGGGCGCGCTTATCAATTGGAGACGCGTGATAAAGATAAGATGCGAGTTTTCAGGAACTTATGTCATCGAATGAATGAAGTGCTTTCCTCACTCAACGTTCTATCGAAGATTGAGTTAGAGACGGAGAGAGACAATATTGATAATATTAAAGAACAATTTAACGCCGCGCATCACGAGTACGCGGAGCTCTTAGAGAGCGAGGAGGAAAGGCAGGCCTCTTACGATTGGTTCGATATGCGCGAAAGGGATTATATGCAATATCGCATTAAACTCTGTCGTCAGATAGATAAACTTGATCAAAGTGATCGACGGTCGGTCACTTCTCGTCGTTCCGCTGGGAGCAATCGATCAGGGTCTTCGACTCGGTCACGTAAGATCGACGTTAAAACAAGATCGGCGAGGTTAAAGGCCGAGCTGGCATTTTTCGATAAAGAGATTGAATACAGGCGTTTCCTAATAGAAAGAGATCTCGCCATAAGTCAGGCCGAGGAAGGGGTTTTTGACAATTTGGAAAGGGAGCAAAGGCCCGAAGTCCCCGAAGTTAAGCCAGACCCAGTTGAGCAAAAGCCCGAAGTTAAACCAGACCCAGTTGAGCAAAAGCCCGATGTTAAGCCGAACCCACTTGAAGTTAAATGCAAAGTTAAGCACGATTGTAAACCGGAAGTTAGGATTGAAGTAGAGCAAACATCCGGTCCAGACGTCACGACACCGTTGCCATCGCAACATAACCAGGGATAGGGACGGACATCATTAGCGAGCTGATAAGTCTTCAGAAAAAACAAACTGAAATGACCGCACTAATAGCCGATCACCAAAGAATCAGCTCGCTACCCGTTCAGGAGCCCCCTGTTTTTAGTGGAAATGCCTTTGACTTTCCGGCATTCATTAGTGCGTTCGACGCAATAATCATTAGCAAGGTTTCCTCAGAGCGCGACAAATTATTTTTCCTAAACAAATATACCGCGGGGAAAGCTAATGAAATAGTGAAAGGCTATCTCTCCCTAAGTTCGGAGAACGGCTACAAAGAGGCTCGCCAAGTTTTAGAGCAGAGGTTCGGCAACCAAGTTCATGTCGCCGAGGCATTTAAATCGCGCCTAAGGGATTGGCCGCAGATTGCGGATGGAAGTACCGCAGCACTACAGGAATTTTCTGATTTTCTTGTTCGCTGTGAAGAGGCCATGAGGGTTATGCGCTCGCTAGATGAATTAAATTCAACTCAGTTTCTCAAGGAGATAAGCGCTAAGTTGCCATCATATTCGGGGGTTAAGTGGTGTCGTCAGGCACATGAATATCAGAAGAAACACGCCGGATTGGTCAATTTTCATGACATGGTGAAGTTCGTGCAAGAAGAAGCTGAACTTGCCAACGACCCCATCTTTTCCCCCGAAGCGCTTAAGAGTCTGAGAAAAAAGGCGTCCGCAGACAAAGAAAAGCCTAATACCCCAAAGCCAAACTGGCAAACCAAGTAGCGGCGGCGCAATCAGTCATAGCATGGCTACAGGCGCAAAACAGGTGCCCCCTAGTAAGCCCCCTAGTGGACCGGCTAAAGATCAGTCTTCCTTCTCATGTCTCCTGTGCAAAACCAATTCGCACAGCCTTGAAAAATGCAAAAAGCTTTTGGAAAAGTCCATAGAGCAGCGAAAGGATTTTGTGCAAAAAAGTGGCATCTGTTTTGGCTGTCTAGAAAGCGGCCATAGATCAAGAGATTGCAAGAACAGATGCACGTGTAGCGAGTGTGGACGTCGCCACCCTACCCCACTTCACTATCCTAGGCCTCCAACAGAGGAGAACGAGCCCGCAGCGCCACAAACGCCCAAGGAAGAGGCAAGAAGTGTGAACACGGCCATTACAAACGGTAGTTCTGCAGGGTCCGGAGAAATAAAGACAAATTGCATGATCCTCCCAGTCTGGCTGCACCATAAAGATACACCCGAGACGCAGGTAAAGGTATATGCGTTACTGGACGATGGCAGTGACACTACCTTCATCAAGTCCAGCGTAATGGAGCGCCTTGGAGTAACGGGGAATGGCACGACACTCCAACTCAACACCATGCTTGGGAGAGAGAGGATCACGGTAGAAAGGGTAGAGGGTCTCGTGGTGCAAAGGCCAGACAAGCAAGTGGAACTGGACCTCCCCAAAACATACTCGAGGAACGACATCCCTCATCGGCGGGACCAGATTCCCACACCCCAGAACGCCGACCGATGGTCACACCTGAAGAAAATCAAAGATAAGATAGCACCATACGAAGAAGACGTGGAAGTCGGACTTTTGATTGGTTGCAATTGTCCGCGCGCACTCAAGCCGAAGGAAGTTGTCCAAGGAGGCGGCGACAAGCCTTATGCGGTACGTACCATTCTGGGTTGGGGGATTCTGGGTCCTGTCGAAATAACAGAGGGTGGGGAAGAAGATGAAGTCTCAGCCTGTAACCGGATCATTACTCGTGAAATTATCCCCCAATCAAACGACACAGTCAGTTTTGTCCTGCAAAGCGAAACTAAAGAAATCATAAATCCCGCGGAGATCCGTCGTTGGTTTGAGCAGGACTTCTCTGAGAACAAAGATTTGTCGTCACTAGGACTATCAAGGGAGGATAGGCGCTTCCTTGATATCGCAGAAAATGGCATAACCCAGCATGAAGACGGGCACTATCAGCTCCCTCTCCCCTTTAAGCAACCCAACGTAAAGTTCCCTGATAATCGCGAAATTGTGATGCGCCATCTGATGCATTTGAAGCGCAAGTTCTCCTCAGATCCAGAGTACAAAGAAGATTACGTCGCCTTCATGGAGAAGGTTATCACCAATGGCTATGCAGAGAAGGTGGCTAGCGCACCAGGTGAGCAGCGGGGGAGGAGGGGTCCATCTGGAGAATCCCACATCACGGTATAAGACACGCAAAGAAACGAACCGTAAGATCTGTGTTTAATTGTGCATTTGAATATAAGGGAGAGTCTCTAAACAAGTACCTACTCCAGGGTCCAGACCTCACAAACAACTTAGTGGGAGTCCTGTGTCGATTTCGAAAAGAGCCAATCGCATTTACCTGTGATATCGAGTCCATGTTCTATCAGGTGCGAGTAACGGAAGAGCACAGAGATTATTTGCACTTTCTCTGGTGGGAGGGAGGAGACACTAGCAAAGAGCCAGTAGAGTACCGTATGACAGTACATTTATTTGGCGCAACATCGTCGCCAGGTTGCGCGAACTTCGCGCTTAAGAGAGCTGCGCAAGACAATGAAGCAGATCTGGGCACCGCAGCCGCGCAATTTATAAGCAAAGATTTTTATGTTGACGACGGGCTAAAGAGCTGCGCTACCGTCAACGAAGCCACTGATTTGATCATCTCAGTTAAAGAAATGTGCAAGCGAGGAGGGTTTAATTTGCATAAATTCGTAAGCAACGACAAGAATGTCCTTAGAAGTATTCCTGAGTGCGATCGCGCTGAAGGCGTTAAGAAGCTTGATCTAGATCTCGATTCGCTCCCAATAGAACGCACTTTAGGAGTACAATGGTGTGTAGAGTCGGACGCCTTTCAGTTTCGGATCCAACTCCAAGACAAACCATGCACGAGGCGTGGCATTTTGTCGACAGTCAGCTCTATCTTCGACCCTCTAGGATTTGTAGCACCGCTGTTACTAAAAGGCAAATCGATCCTGCAAGAGTTATGCCGCAAGCCACTAGACTGCAAGCCAGTAGACCGTGAGCAAGAAGACCGTAAGCCACTTGGCTGGGATGACACCATTCCCAAACCGATCAAGGCCGAGTGGGAGCAATGGAAACAAGACCTGCAGCAGCTATGCAGCATCACCATCCCGCGCTGCTACAAGCCTCGAGACTTTGGTACCGCAGTAGTAACAGAGCTTCACCACTTCTCGGATGCAAGCACCAAGGGGTATGGGCAATGCAGCTATCTACGACTGGTCAACGAGCGAGGAGACATTCACTGCTCACTGGTGCTTGGTAAGTCAAGAGTCACCCCCCTTAAAGAAGTCACCGTCCCTAGACTGGAGCTGACCGCAGCGACAGCAAGCGTAAAGTTAAGTCAACAACTCAAGAGGGAGCTAGAGCTAGACGATGTTAAAGAGACCTTCTGGACTGATAGCAAGGTAGTCATGGGTTATATCGCTAACGAGAGTAGAAGATTCCACACATTCGTAGCAAACCGTGTTCAGCAGATCCAAGACGTCACTGACAAACACCAATGGCGGTATGTCGATACGAAAGACAACCCCGCTGACCACGCCTCTCGTGGACTCAAGGCTGAAGAGCTCCAGTCTTCCAGTTGGCTAACAGGCCCCGAATTCCTATGGCAAGACGAAAGTCAATGGCCAAGTAAGTACCAGCAAAGCAGCGAGCAGGATCTCATAGACGCAAATGATCCCAACGCCAGGAAAGCAGTTGTCATGGCAACAGCCGCTGAGTCTGAACCCGAAGATAATCTGGTAAGCCAGTTGAGTAAATTCTCTGATTGGTATCGCGCAAAACGAGCTATCGCACTGAGGATTCGAGTCGCTAGACTGTGGCGCGCCAAAGCAAGAAAACGCGGTCAGAAAGTCAAGTTAGAAGTGTCGGTTAGCGATCTTGAAGAAGCTGAGAACGTTATAATTAAGGCAACACAGGCTAAGGCGTTCAAGCAAGAGATTGCCTCTCTGCGTTCTGGCGAAGCAATTGGCAAGGCAAGTGCGCTGTCAAAGCTAGACCCAAAAGTAGGCTCAGACGGTGTTTTGCGCGTTAATGGTCGCTTAAATCGTGCTCAGTTACCAGAAGAGTTTAAGTTTCCCGCGTTACTACCCAAAGAAAGTCACGTGACGACGCTCGTGATTCGGCATTTTCACGAGAAGGTCAAGCATCAAGGCCGAAGCATAACGCTGAACGAGATTCGCGCGTGCGGCTATTGGATCGTCGGTGGTGCGAGTGCGGTAGGAAGCTATGTAGGAGAGTGCGTCACCTGTCGTAAATTGCGTGCGCCTGTCCAAGAGCAAAAGATGGCGGACCTACCAGAAGATCGTGTAGAACCCGCCCCGCCATTCACCAACAGCGCAGTAGATTACTTCGGTCCGTGGTTAGTCAAGCAAGGAAGGAAGGAGGTGAAGCGTTACGGTGTGCTATTCACCTGCCTAGCCTCAAGAGCTATACATCTAGAGACAGCGGCGTCACTAGATACAGATAGCTTTATCAACGCTCTACGTCGCTTCATCTGTCGCCGTGGTCCCATCAGACAACTAAGATCGGATCAAGGTACCAACTTCGTGGGCGCTCGTCGCGAGCTAAAGCAAGCACTGGACGAGATGGACGACGACAAAATCAAGTCAGAGCTGTTAAAGGAGAACTGTGACTGGTTTAATTTCAAAATGAATGTTCCCAGTGCCAGTCATATGGGAGGAGTCTGGGAACGCCAAATCAGGTCAGTGCGTAACGTACTAGACGCGCTCCTGACGAGCAACGGTGCTCAACTTGACGACGAGTCACTTCGGACTCTAATGTGTGAAGCTGAAGCTATAGTTAACAGTCGCCCGCTTACAGTCGACGCTCTCAGTGATCCCGATGCACTGCGCCCACTTACGCCAAATCACATCCTCACGATGAAGTCAAAGATCGTACTGTCACCGCCTGGAGTGTTCGAGTCCGCCGACATGTACTGTCGGGCAAGATGGCGACGAGTTCAGCACCTAGCTAACGAATTCTGGTGCAGATGGCGAAAAGAGTATCTGGCAAGTCTACAGCAGCGCCAAAAGTGGACCAAGCCACGGAGAGATGTCGCAGTCAACGACATAGTCATCATCAAGGACGACAACGCATCGCGAAGTCAATGGCAGCTTGCGCGCGTCTCCGCTGTCAACCACAGTGCTGATGGGCATGTACGTACGGTCCAGTTAGCCCTTGCGGACGGCTCTCTGGACAGCAAAGGAAAGCGGATCAACCAACTACGGTACCTGGAACGTCCCGTGCAAAAGGTGGTAGTACTGCTGCGTGGAGATGAGTGCTAATGAGACCGGGAAAGATCCCAACGGAGGAGCCATTACGGTAACAGTAGTATAGATTAGTATAGTATTATGAACATTGTTTGTTGAACATTGATTTATGAACATTGAATTAGTGAAATACATTCAGTATTTCGGGGGAGTGTAAAGGATGCTCTCACTTCCTTTTATTGATCGAGTAATTATTTGTTATCTTGTTATCTTAATTGCGGTTTTATTAAGGCCTCGCTTTTGTGCCAAAGTATATTGATTCTGTGATTACATTATAGCTCAGGTATTTACCGCCCTCACGTCCCATTTCGGAATATTACCTTGTGCATTTAGCACGTTTAGTCAGTAGTCGTTGTAGATTCAAGGAAGGCTGTGGTTAAATCGCTTGGCACTTGGTAAAGTTACCTTTTGGATACCCTTTGGGACCGATATGTAAGTGATCTTTATTGTTATATTATTTAGTTTTAGTTGCGCTATTAGGAATGCGTTTTTAGTCACTATTCGCGCAAGTTTATTAGTTTTTTAGCGAAGTTTTGGTTATTATGGAATTGCTCGCCTTTACTTTAGCCATTTTACGCTCGCTTAGAGTCATTTAGCATTACGCACTAAAATCTTAGTATGCGCCTACGTTTAGTCGCTTTCGCTTAGTTTTCGCTTAGTTATAGTCAAGTTACTTCGTATTTGGATTGCATTAGATTTTCGTCAGTTATAGTCTGTTGTTCGTTAGCCTATGTATGATACTTGATTATTTATCTGATTTATGCTTGTATATTATTGCTTGTTATATTAGCCTTAATCTTGTATAGTTATTAGCTTTTAAGACCTTTTTTGTTACGTTTTACTTTCAGTTTACGGTGTTAAATAGATGTGTTCTTGTATGGTTTCGAGTATTTGATTTCGTTGATTGTTAGTCCGAGAGTTGCGAATAGTTCACATTTGGTTTTGGTGGTCAGTTCGTGAGAGTCGTTCTATAATCAAGGCGTTGTCTAATCGATCCATAAGCTAGTAGCACGTCTTCACCAGTAAAATAGTCCCTAATTATCGTTTCGCCTGCATGACCCGTCACGACATCGCTGTTTGGTCCTGATTGTCATTGCAAGCCTTTACACCGACTCAGTCGTGACGGTTTTTTTCAAAAAAACACAAGCCCGTGAGGAAAGGAAGTAGGCAAAAACATGAACCCAACCGGGCAGAATCGTAGACGTTTTTTTCGACGCGCACCACGGTTCGGTGAAATCCGTAGTAATCGGCGATCTCTTTGAGTCTATCCAAGCAAAATCAGGTATACCAAGCAAATGGCATTTTAAGGTGATTTCACCAAAAATCGCCTAGAGACTGTTAAAATAGATGGGAATGCGGGTATTGATATTCTGCGTGCGACCTTTTAGTTATCATGAAACCAGGCTAAAATGCAAAATGTCAATAAAAATGTGAGGCTGACTAACCATCATCCTGGTCGAGTAGGTCCCCTTTGATGTCCTTGCCCTCCGCCTCTACCCTCATCCGGATGGGTTTAGGGGCTGCAAGCAAAAGTTCCTCTTCTTCATCATCGGAACCCTCATCATCATCGTCATCATCATTATCCACCGCGTCATGCATGTCATCGGGAGAATCTTGTTTGTCGTCATCCTTGGTCGCCTCAGCCTCGTCACCAGCCATTGCCTCCTGTTCATCTGGCGTACCTTGCTCATCTTTGTTCTCGTTTAGTTGCTCTGATGTTGTCTCATCTTCCGCTTTCTCTCCCTCTTCAGCGTTCTCGTCGGCACTATCTCCCGCTGTTTGTTCATCTTGTTGTTTCGCATCCTCTTCCTGCACTTGTGTATTGTCCGAGGCAACCTGTACTAACACGTCGAACGACTGTTCTGTTTGTTCCTCTACTTGCTCTTCGCCTGCCTTATCTTCACTAAGGTTTTCTGTTGCTCTTGGTTCTAGGGGCTTGTCTCCTGTCTTTTCTTCCTGTGGTTGTTCTTCTTGGACCTCTACCAGAGTATTTTGCTCAGACGATGGCTCCTGTTGTAAGTCTACAAACTCTGCCGGAGGAGTCACGTCATCAGTCGTAACCAGCACTGTCGTCTCGTCATCTTCAAAGGTGACCAGCTCATTTTGCCCATAGACCTGGGGCTCCTCGTTACTGTCAGTCAGTCTAAAGGTAAATGAACAGAATTGTTATCCCGAGAATCCATCATATCAATCATTATCAGGCGGATAATGAAAATGAACTGAATAGAATGACACTGACGATTTCATTAGCAGTAACGAAGACGATGATTGAATTGGATTCATGAATTGTATAATTTTAAATCTTCTTGCAGTTACATGCTGATTAATAATGATATAGTTTTATTTATAGGAGCCCTCGCATAATTGTGGCTATAATTGCTAAAAATGTAAGGGATAAAGGCAAGCAAACGCCTTTGTTCGATTAAAACTTGTTGTTGATGGAGCAATTCCTAGTTGGGTAAAACTAAACTCACATTGGCTGACTGCGCAAATATGATTTTGACAAGTGTGTCTGATTTACGTTTGACATTCTTCTTAAACGTTGGTTTACCCAACACACTGCGCGTCCTTCAAGCATGAATAGACTGTTTGATTAAAAACGGCAGCCATCTGAAATAGAACCCCAAACCATTTATTGCCCCAGTTGTTTACCTGTATAGTATTTTAACTCCGTGGCCTCGAGGGATCTCCTGTTTGACACGAAAGAACATCAAAGAATGTATCAATATTGTGATAGCCAAAGACGCTCAAGCGTCTCCCCCGCCTCCCGGAATAATGAGTTGTTTCTTGGAATATTTGATCCATGATCGATTTAAAACTGCATTCGGCTTGGGAAAACGTTTGTCAATTTTAAGCTGTGTTTTCGGTATTTATTGGACGATAGACGACAGAGGCACTTCCACATATAGAAAATTCCATAGAATAATGGATCCAATATTCCAAGAATCAACTCATTATTGCGCTCTTGGGGGAGACGCTTGAGCTTCTTTAGCTGTAATAGACCTCTTTACCTTGGGTGTAATGTTGTCCCATTTCAGATCACGTGGCATTCCCATGAGTATTCATTCTTTGTTTTTCTGCTACGCACCGGAGGATATATGAATAGGGAAGCAACCCAAACAAAGAAAGATTATTCAAATGAATGCCACGTGATCTGAAATGGAACAACATTACAGCCAAGGTAAAGATGTCTATTGAGTGCATATGTTGTTGCAAATTATAGTCCACGCCCTACCTCTAATGCATGCACTAAATATGCACCTGTTTGTTCTTGGGCTTCTCTTCAGCAATGTCACAGATACCCTCTGGTACTGGCCCCTGCAGCATCTTGTGCAGACAAGGATGAGTGATCGCCTCGTACGTCTCCTCTAAAGAGAACAGGGACAGACATTGTAGTTGAACATGGTCCTGGGGCTAACCGTTGTCGTAAAGAAATCTTTCTAACAAAAGAATAGAGCATAGCGGTTTTTACCACTGTATGCATTGCTACGCGACCTCAAAATTCAATGTTGCGATGGGCGATTGGCGATTTTTAGCCGTCAATCAAACCAAAACGTTGAATTCGGCTAATTCAGCGGCCGACACTGATTGCAAAATCAACCAAAATAGTTTAAGCTATCCATTGGTTTCCTTGACTGGAAGGCTTAACTTTCTGGTTCAAGATAATTGACATTACAATTTTCTTGCGTACAATCGCCAATCGCCCAACAGTGAATTTTGAGGTCGCGTAGCGATGCATACAGTGGTAACCCTGATTTCAACCACTTGTCATCGGATAAGATTTGATATGATCACTAGTCATCGGATTTGATTTGATATTCACTCGAGTATTTAACGATTAGTCTCGGTGACTATTCACCGATATTTACGGAGCCTGATGTGACTAAAGCGAATTTTTTGTCGAAACTCTTAAACGTCACTTAGTAGTTATACTAAAACAATTAAAGTCTGCGCGCGGTCCCCAATGATTTCAATGTTATATTCGCCTATAGGTGAATATAGCAAAATACGGCGAACGTCTCCACCAATCAGCGCGCGGAATCACTTGAGTAATTATTTAACAATTAGTCGGCGAAGGCGACGTGATTATCGCCGAGCCCGAGGCGACTTATTGTTTTTGTATAATTGCTCAAGTGGTTCATAAGGTTTTTAGACACTTGTGTTTGTTGGATTTTTTCACAACAAAACTCGCGCGCGCACTCCCAACTCTTTCAATGTTATAATCACCCGTAGGTGATTATGGCGAGAGAAAACGAACCTTCTTATAATCACTTGAGTAATTATACTAAACTATAAAATATAATATGCAACTCGATCCTATAATCACTATAATACCGTGACAGCCCCGTCTGTTTTTGGGCGAGGTATACTGGTGCATCTTCAAACGATCTTACCTATACTTTCTGAATGCAGCAAGGGGTTGTTCGTCTATAATGAAATAAACGAAACGGATTTTACGATGTTTTTGAAATCGTCCTCAATGTCATTGCTTACACTAATTCTAACATACACGCTCATTTGGTTAAGAAATCATGATCTGATATCCAGGGGCGTAGCCAGGGCCTTTCTGTAGGGCACGCAAGAGAGTAGTCTAATGACATCTTCATAGGAATCTTTTCTTGTATTATTCATGTCTATTTTGCATTACAAACGACACTGCACTTATTTTCATTGTTAGTAGCCAGTGTTGGTGGTATCGTGACTGCTGCCGCCAGTCAGCGTTTGCTCCCGGAATTTATGGTAGAAACACAATACGGGAAACATCCAAATGCAAATTCAAATGCAACTTCTTTTAAAAATTTATGAAACAATATGTTTAAAAAATGTTTAAAAAATTTTGTACACAACTGCGTACTTTAAGTATTGGTAACTACGCCTCTGATATCTGTATCAAGTGGAAAATGAACGCACTTGCGACACGAGAACTGTTGCTAGCTTGTGGGCGTGTTGTAGGCCTACTGCAATGTTGCCCGGGTAACTGTGACAGTAATCTATTCACTAGTGGCTAAAGAGTTTCTCACATTCAATTGTCAGTACTCGATCTTATGTTCTCACCTTGCGACTGTTGATAAACTCTTGTGCGCAGTAACGCTCGAAGTTGTTACTATCCTTAGCATTAAACTAGTAAAAACAAGCAAACAAACCAGATAAAGACGATTCTTTCAAGTCGATCACAAACATACAAAACAAGCGTAGGGGAAATGAATACCTAGTGCCCCAGTCATGCCACTCTCTTGTCACTGGTCTCACCTGGATAATCTCCTTGTTAGCCTCCAAAACAAATACACTTTTGAGGTGCAAACTGTCCCAGCCCGGCTCCCGCTGACTTCGGGTGACACACATTTTTCTGTAACCAACACGAAAACATGCGCTATCAGCGGGGAATGAGGTACCCTGCGTATTGCACTTTGTGCTTCAAAAATCGTGTATGCTAAACAACTGAATATAAGAACATTCAAATGGATAAAAAAACACCAGGCTGAAATTTTAACAATTAAGTACCATGTTCATATATAATGTGATTTTTCTATATTCGTTAATGTTAACTAGTGAAATTTTTCCCATTCATTTACTGTATTTGCTAATGAAAAGTTTCAAAAATTATAAAAACTCGCATGTTGTCCACTGAACAATCAACAAATATTGAGCAAATTGTCGTTGCGAGATTTCCATAAAAAGTTGATCTATGCGTCATTTGTAAAAATAATATGAACAATGCGCTTTGGTTGCGTGGTTTTCATATATGCCATACACAAGTGCCATACATAAGTGTCGTGTTTATGGGTTTCCCAGGAGGGATACTCCGCTATAAAAATGACGGGGGTTCGACGGAGATCCATACCCCCAACAATACCCGAGCCATAAATTTTAATTATACCCAAAAAAATACCTCCCAAATACTCCCAAACTTTGATACCCAAAAAGAGTCATTGTCTTTTTTCTTTGCCTGTCATCATCTGGTGGCCATGCCCGTCCCATTATATTTCCCCGAAATAGCTCCAGCCTAGCATGCTTCAGCTTTAAAGGCAGTATCTTGATGATCAACTAGCCTGTCAGAAGTTTCAACCCCCCAAAAATACCCGCGGATTTTGAATCCCCCAAAATTACGTGGTGGAGTTTTCAACCCCAAATTAAAATACTTTTACTACAAATTTCACACGCCAAAAATACGCCCCCCCCCCCCTCCCCCGTCATTATATCCGAGTATCCCCCCTGAGATGGGTTACCTGTGTCCTGTGGAACTCCCAAAGCCGCGGACCGTCGCTGTGAGTAGAAACGCATTAGAAAATGTTGCTAAAATACTAATTCAGTTACTTAACAGTGGTAGAATAATAAACGTATATTATTATTACTATTACGAATTCCCGTCTGCTGTTTATTAGTTTTGCAGTTTCGCTCACCCGTAAGCGATGCAGGCGAAACATTTGCTGAACTGTTCAGTCTCGTAGCCTTGAACTTCACGGTACTGGACAGCATTACCAAGCTAAACAACAAAACACAAATAATGAAAAACCATACTGTATGTATGTAGTGACGTAACCAAGCTAATTAATAGAACCCTTTTGACTGGAAAGGTATATTGTCTATAGTGTCATACAAAAGCAGATGATGACGAACACTTAGCACACGTGGTTTGAACAAGTCTTGGTACTTGTGTGTCCTGTGAGACAGTGCGTGAGACGCGCACTACTCCGCGGTGGCTACTTACATAAGAACACAGTTCGACAGCTTTGAAGGCAGCGGTGCCGTAGTCCTCTAGGAGGGAGTCCTTACCCACCCAGAAATGAATATTATTCTCATGCTCCTATAAACATTAAATGTATATCAAATGAATGTGAGGCCATTGCATTTGAAGGGAACCGATGTGTAATGCGATCTTTAGAATTGCCGCTGTCGTCATGACACTAATCATCGTTTACAAGACCAGGAGCTCATTAACAGGAGCTTTCTACTGCTGAGATAAACCCTCAATGCTTGCACAGATTAGTGGACAATCAACGTGTAAGGGACGCATCCCCGAAACAAGTCCCACGTAAGTAGTATAGGAGGGGCCGAATTAGCCGTTTTTTGCGGCGGAATACTAATTTTGCGGCGGAATACATAATGAGGTTGCGGTTGATTGTTGACACAGGTGTTCCCTTGTTTAAAAGTGAGGCGGAATACATAATGAGCTTGCGGTTGATTGGTGACACAGGTGATCTTTTGTTCTTTATTGCGGCGGAATTAATGAGCGTCCCCACGCGGAATTAATGAGCTTGTGGTTTATTGTTGACACAGGTGTTCTTTAGTTCTTTACTGCGGAGGAATACATTAACATTGTTGACACAGGTGTTCTTCTGTGTTCAACACGTGGCTGAGGTTTCTTTTGTCTCTACCATGTGCTTGTGGTTTCTATTTTTCTCAGAGTCTATAAACCAGAGGTTTAGTGGAATAAAGTGAAAAAATGTGAGGTTAACATCATGTAATTTACAGAAAAAAAATATTACGGAGGATGACGTTAAGATTCTGTTTTCTTTATTATATACATTACATTATCCCTTATTTAGCTATAAAATAGCAGGGAAAAGTACAAGTACACGAAAAGGATCAATTCTAATGTCCCTTCTAAGATTACAAAACGTTTAATAATAGTAAACACTCCGACACAAGCAGCCCCAAGTCCTTTATCTATTTTTATTTACCTAAAAGCGCGCGTAGAAAAAAAGACAAATAAAATGAATGCAATACCAACGTGACATGTAATTTATACAAGAAAAATAAACGGGACAAAAGGTGACAAAATGGACAATCATATACTTGGTGAGTATCCTAAATTTATATTCAAAGTACTACATTTTAATTATGTTACACTTCTCATGAGTAGGGTAGGGAATTTGTTTCATAAAATATGGAAAACATTATAGAGAGGAGGACCATTCTGAGAGGAGGAGCATTTTTATTCAGTGAGGAGGAAGGGCAAACAAAGGGACATTATAAAAATGTTTTTTTAGTATTTGACGGGCGCTGTCGCGGGCGTTGACGGCCGTCCTTGCGGGCGTTGACGGCCGTCCTTGCGGGCGTGGCGGCGCTGTAGCGGGCGTTGTAGCGGGCGTGACGGGCGTCCTAGCGGGCTCGGGTGCTACGGGCGTTGACGGCCGTCCTTGCGGGCGTGGCGGGCGCTGTAGCGGGCGTTGACGGGCGTTGTAGCGGGCGTGACGGGCGTCCTTGCGGGCTCGGGTGCTACGGGCGTCTTGCGGGCCTCCTGCGGGCGTTACCGGCATTGCTGTGATGTATTGCGGTATCCAGGTTTCTGTGGGATTTCTCTAGGGTTTCTGTAGGGTTTCTGTGGGGTTTCTCTAGGGTTTCTCAGGAGGAGAAGGACAATTCTGTGAGGAGGAGGAGGTCTATTTTGTGATTGTGAGGAGGAGGAGGAGGAGGAGGAGGAGGTGGAGGAGGAGGAGGAGGAGGAGGAGGAGGAGGAGGCCTGTTTTGTGAGGAGGAGGAGGAGGAGGAGGAGGCCTGTTTTGTGAGGAGGAGGAGGAGGAGGAGGAGGCCTGTTTTGTGAGGAGGAGGCCTGTTTTGTGAGGAGGAGGAGGAGGAGAGGGAGGTCTATTTTGTGAGGAGGAGGAAGAGGAGGAGGAGGAGGAGAGCTATTCTGTAAGGAGGAGGAGGGTTATTCTGTATAGAGGATGGTTACCCCGTGGTGGTTACCCTTTGGTTATCCCGTTGTCATTAATGTCCCTCCGATGCGGCCGCTACGGGCGTCTTGCGGCCGCTACGGGCGTCCTGCGGCCGTTTTGCGGGCGTGACGGGCGTTCTACGACCGTTCTGCGGCCGTTGCGGAGGTCTTGCGAACGTCTTGCGGCATCCCATCGACATCCAATCGAGATCCCATCGACATCTCATCGACATCACATCGACATCACATCGACATCAGATCGACATCCCATCGACATCCCATCGACATCCCATCGACATCCCATCGACATCCCATCGACATCCCATCGACATCCCATCGACATCCCATCGACATCCCATCGACATCCCATCGACATCCCATCGACATCCCATCGACATCCCATCGACATCACATCGACATCACACCGACATCACACCGGCATCACATCGACATCACATCGACATACCAGACGCCCGCTGCAACGCCCGTCACGCCCGCAAGACCTCCGCAACGGCCGCAGAACGGTCGTAGAACACCCGTCACGCCCGCAAAATGGGATGTCGATCTGATGTCTATGTGATGTCGATGTGATGTCGATGAGATGTCGATTGGATGTCGATGGGATGCCGCAAGACGTTCGCAAGACCTCCGCAACGGCCGCAGAACGGTCGTAGAACGCCCGTCACGCCCGCAAAACGGCCGCAGGACGCCCGTAGCGGCCGCAAGACGCCCGTAGCGGGCGCATCGGAAAACGGCCGCAGGTACGCCCAGCGGCCGCAAGACCCCGTACGGGCGCATCCAGGGACCTAATGACAGGATACCTCCTCCTCCTTACAGAATAACCTCCTCCTACTAGCCTCCTCCCCTCCTTACAGAATAGCTCTCCTCCTCCTCCTCCTCCTCCTTACAGAATAGCTCTCCTCCTCCTCCTCCTCCTCCCTTACAGAATAGCTCCTCCTCCTCCTCCTCCTCCTCCTTACAGAATCCTCTCCTCCTCCTCCTCCTCCTCCTTCAGAATAGCTCTCCTCCTCCTCCTCCTCCTCCTCCTCCTCCTCCTCCTCCTCCTCCTCCTCCTCCTCCTCCTCCTCCTCCTCCTCCTCCTCCTCCTCCTCCTCCTCCTCCTCCCCTCCTCCTCCTCCTCCTCCTCCTCCTCCTCCTCCTCCTCCTCCTCCTCCTCCTCCTCCTCCTCCTCTCCTCCTCCTCCTCCTCCTCCTCCTCCTCCTCCTCCTCCTCCTCCTCCTCCTCCTCCTCCTCCTCCTCCTCCTCCTCCTCCTCCTCCTCCTCCTCCTCCTCCTCCTCCTCCTCCTCCTCCTCCTCCTCCTCCTCCTCCTCCTCCTCCTCCTCCTCCTCCTCCTCCTCCTCCTCCTCCTCCTCCTCCTCCTCCTCCTCCTCCTCCTCCTCCTCCTCCTCCTCCTCCTCCTCCTCCTCCTCCTCCTCCTCCTCCTCCTCCTCCTCCTCCTCCTCCTCCTCCTCCTCCTCCTCCTCCTCCTCCTCCTCCTCCTCCTCCTCCTCCTCCTCCTCCTCCTCCTCCTCCTCCTCCTCCTCCTCCTCCTCCTCCTCCTCCTCCTCCTCCTCCTCCTCCTCCTCCTCCTCCTCCTCCTCCTCCTCCTCCTCCTCCTCCTCCTCCTCCTCCTCCTCCTCCTCCTCCTCCTCCTCCTCCTCCTCCTCCTCCTCCTCCTCCTCCTCCTCCTCCTCCTCCTCCTCCTCCTCCTCCTCCTCTCCTCCTCCTCCTCCTCCTCCTCCTCCTCCTCCTCCTCTCCTCCTCCTCCTCCTCCTCCTCCTCCTCCTCCTCCTCCTCCTCCTCCTCCTCCTCCTCCTCCTCCTCCTCCTCCTCCTCCTCCTCCTCCTCCTCCTCCTCCTCCTCCCTCCTCCTCCTCCTCCTCCTCCCTCCTCCTCCTCCTCCTCTCCTCCTCCTCCTCCTCCTCCTCCTCTCTCTCCTCCTCCTCCTCCTCCTCCTCCTCCTCCTCCTCCTCCTCCTCCTCCTCCTCCTCCTCCTCCTCCTCCTCCTCCTCCTCCTCCTCCTCCTCCTCCTCCTCCTCCTCCTCCTCCTCCTCCTCCTCCTCCTCCTCCTCCTCACAAAATAGACCTCCCTCTCCTCCTTCTCCTCCTCCTCCTCCTCACAATCACAAAATAGACCTCCTCCTCCTCACAGAATTGTCCTTCTCCTCCTGAGAAACCCTAGAGAAACCCCACAAAAACCCTACAGAAACCCTAGAGAAATCCCACAGAAACCCTGGATACCGCAATACATCACAGCAATGCCGGTAACGCCCGCAGGAGGCCGCAAGACGCCCGTAGCACCCGAGCCCGCAAGGACGCCCGTCACGCCCGCTACAACGCCCGCTACAGCGCCCGCCACGCCCGCAAGGACGGCCGTCAACGCCCGCGACAGCGCCCGTCAAATACTAAAAAAACATTTTTATAATGTCCCTTTATTTGCCCTTCCTCCTCACTGAATAAAAATGCTCCTCCTCTCAGAATGGTCCTCCTCTCTATAATGTTTTCCATATTTTATGAAACAAATTCCCTACCCTACCAATGAGAAGTGTAACATAATTAAAATGTAGTACTTTGAATATAAATTTAGGATACTCACCAAGTATATGATTGTCCATTTTGTCACCTTTTGTCCCCGTTTATTTTTTTCTACGCGCGCTTTTAGGTAAATAAAAATAGATAAAGGACTTGGGGCTGCTTGTGTCGGAGTGTTTTACTATTATTAAACGTTTTGTAATCTTAGAAGGGACATTAGAATTGATCCTTTTCGTGTACTTGTACTTTTCCCTGCTATTTTATAGCTAAATAAGGGATAATGTAATGTATATAATAAAGAAAACAGAATCTTAACGTCATCCTCCGTAATATTTTTTTTCTGTAAATTACATGATGTTAACCTCACATTTTTTCACTTTATTCCACTAAACCTCTGGTTTTATAGACTCTGAGAAAAATAGAAACCACAAGCACATGGTAGAGACAAAAGAAACCGCAGCCACGTGTTGAACACAGAAGAACACCTGTGTCAACAATGTTAATGTATTCCTCCGCAGTAAAGAACTAAAGAACACCTGTGTCAACAATAAACCGCAACCTCATTATGTATTCCGCCGCAAAATTAGTATTCCGCCGCAAAAAAACGGCTAATTCGGCCCCTCCTATACTACTCACGTACCGTACACACTACGGGAGAATTCGCGAGGACCGAGCGGGAACTCGTCGAGCCCGCTGACTCCACGACGAGTTTTTACCTAATTCTTCTTCAACACCTTCAAGAATGACGTTTTGAGCGTCCGCCATCTTGAATGAGATCGTGAATGGCGTGTTTTCATTAACTAGAATTATCTTGGGACGTGGCAGCAAATCCCGCGAATCATACACAAAGGGAAAAATGCAAAATTTTATCCCAGGGACAAGACTAAATTATTTGTCACGGTTTTCTATTGTTCATTAGAAAACAGTTGGGGCGATAGAAGAAGTCGGCTTTCAATATTCCTCTCTAAAAATCAAACTGGTAATAATAATAATGAAGATTATTGTGCTCACGAGGGAATCAGGTGTGGGGAACAATGGAAAACTGTTCCTCAAATGGCCTTGTCAGAGACATGATGACATGAGAAACTCACCCCCGAATCCTTGTACTTCCTGTACGTGTTGAGTACAAGGTAACTCTCTCCAGGGTTGAAGAGTCCGTGTTCTTTCTGGGGCACCTCAATTAACTAGATACAAGAAAAACAAGTCAAACTGGGTTGGTCCTTCCTTCACAAACTCCTCGTTTCTAATTCTTGGCAGGTTGGGCTTATTATCGTATCATGAGATGCGTACTTCATTTTTTTATTAATTTGCAAAAAGCTTCAAATAAATCCATGGTAGTGGTTACCGAAAGGTTCGCGTTAGAGAGTATTGTATGAAAAATACCTGAAGGGTAACAGAAAACACTTGAAGTGAAGTTCGAGTTATCGAGGGCTCGAGTTAGATGTGTTCGTAAACAAAACACTCAAAGTCTCTCAATCCCACAAATGTGCCAATGGCCAAAAATAAAGTCTAAAACCATAACTTGTGTCTCAATCCCATACAGCTCTAACCAATCAGATTGTGCGCTCGGCCGCCGGCACTTTTTTATAGGAATATTAGCCTAAACAAGGACTACAGTAATATTAGTCAATTCCGTCGGTGACCATCCGTCAAAAGCAAATATAGCTGCTAAATTCATATGTAACTGTTTTCAAGTAAGAAAAACATGTGTTAATTTTGATATATATTTTTAATGTAGATTTATTGGGCTTACATCGATGTAACTAGTATGTTTTACAATGTGCCAATAAAAATATCTGTCAGTCTGGCTGCCATAAACTCCCCCCCCCCCCCCGGGACACCGTAGGACATTGACTACTTTTAAAATTGATTATTAATGTCTTTAGCGACTTGGGCCACGTCACTTTTTATCTGCACCCCTCTTCCCCCCCCCCCCCCTCCCTCTCTTACAGAAGAGTTTTTCCGAGGGGGTATAGCTGATATGTCCACATTATCTTGACACTAAAGACGTAAAGTAAAAATCCAATCTCCCTCTTTTCCATTCAATTATCAATCCAACTAATTCATCTACCTAACATGATATCCCAAAATATGTAACTTCAGCGCTCTGTCGCTGCGCTCCTACGCGCAGAAAGCGTGTTTATATTGTATATTCTACAACAACGAGACAAAGGGTGTAGGAGTAGACGCGTGTACCAGTTTATTGGAGATACAACAGGAACTGAAAATTAAACCCAGTGAAGCGTTATGTGAACTGGTAAAGGTCAAGTGAATAACTAATGAAACGCCAAGGGGCCTCAGGGGAATGCGCAGGGCGCTAAAATTAGTAGAATGCCCAACATATACACATTGATTGCATGAAATCTCGATTTTAAATTAATCCTTCATGTCTCTCTTTTATCATTTATTATTAAATAAATAATAAGTGAATGAATAGCAAATTGGCCTTTTCCAGGGGGTCTATAAAAAAGCCTCTTTCGTGAGTTTTCCGGAGGGGTGCAACCTAAAACAGACTCTTCCGTAGGTATTTCCGAGGGGGTAGAGCAAGAATTTCCGAGGTGGTTACTAAAGAAAATGACCTCTTCCGTAGGGAGGTGCGGCTAAAAAATGGAATGGCCCTTTGGCATTTCGAAGTTCAGACCTCATGCTATTCCAGAGTTTCGCACCACCGCACTGCAGACTCCTTTTAAGATAATTAGCCCTGGGAGCCGGCAGTTCGAGTTTGTTATTAGTGTCTCTTTAAGTAGGCTTATCACTGTCAGAGCGATAAACGAACTGATATTTCAAGTACTCTGGCTGTAAATCGTTATGTATTTTTTCAAAACATGAGAATTACCACTATCTTCCTTTGGGTTGAGAATTTTCAAGCTTTTGCTGGCCCCGGGGTAGGGATTTGTTTTTCTAGGGGAGGGGAGGTGAGGAATTGTGGAACTCTCACAATCTTTAGCGCGCCGAGTTTGTGACGGGATTTGTTTCATTCGCCTTATTATTTCGGCTCATGTTCAGTGAAATGAGACTCGTTCAAAGACGAGAAAACTAAATTTCATTTCTAAATGGAATTTAAGTTTTGAGTGGAGGGGGGGGGGGGGGCTTCAAGGTTAAAGTGGTAGGGATGACATCCGAAACAATTGATATAAAGCGTTTCTATGAATATTTTAGGCAGAGGCTGCAAGACATTGAACTGGAGATCAAGGCCTTTTCGATGATGATAACCGACTAAGAGGGGGAAATAAACTAAGGACATTTCGCGAATTTAAAACAGAGTACACATTTGAGGAATACTTAGTAGAGATTGACCACATAGTACCTCTCTGTCACGAGCAAACAACTAGAAATTAAAGACTGTGGGATACTACATTATTTGTTTCCGCATAGAAAACAGGCGCAGAAAGGCCAAAGTCACGCGCCAGCAGCGCAAACGGGCAAAAGAGCCTGTAGATTGAGCTGATGACTGGATAGGCGAGGCGAATGGTAAATGCGAGATTTTCCGAGACAGCGAGATTAAGCCTAAAAAATCGAGATCGCGACGAACAAAGATTGTTCCTCATATCTTCTCTGTATTTTGCGTTTGTTAGAAAATCCGAGATTCGAGAATTAGTGATCCCTAAAACATTTCGTGAGATTCTGCAATTGCCGAACGACCATTCGCCACCCCTTGAATTCATGTACATTGAAATTTATTCAAATTTGATTTGACTGCAGCTGTTGACTGCTTATTTACACGGCTGTACGCCACTTTCTGGTCCCGGAGAAAGGGCATTTTTCCATTTTTGTCTTCCCTGATCTCCCATATTTTTTTTGTCCAAATTGTCTTCTATACATTACCCTTGGATACTTCAAAATGTTATTGTAAATTCTCTATAATTTTTGTATGAGACAAATAAAGATTGTTGTTGTTGTTGTTCCCGGTTTCTGGGTTCTGGGTTTCCGGTTTGAACGTTGTATGAAAGTTCGTTACGTTTTTGACCTACCACGCATGCTCACAAATCTGATTCCCCCAGAGCCCTGAATCTTGCCGCTGGCCAAAATATGACGGGCTCTGGGTACGAGATTGTGTTGTTCCTTGCCGTGGGGTATTTTGCATCTTTGCTAGCCCCGGTGCGGTGAATTTTCATTCTTATTTTAAGAAATGACCAAATCCCAGTGGTTGGCCCGGGATGGGGAGGGGGAGGGGGCGCATGGTCACCACTGGAATTGATTGATACACAACATCGAAGGCAGGTAATAATTATTTGTTATTGTATTGCTGACTCCAACATCTTACTAACGGTTTCAAACGGTTTATTACGAGTTGTTTACAATCCGGTAATAATAGCGTAAATAGTGTAGTAGTAGTAGTAGTTCGAAATCTGAAATATTTGCAATACATGTGTCAATAATGAGATGTTACAGGTAAAATGATTGAAATCAAAGCGAAATAGTTACCCGGTAGTGTCTCTGTTGCTTGCTAGTAGAGTCAACAAAACGGCTTTGTGCGAAGATTAGTTAATTAGAGCTTATGACGTAACATATTATTCAATTATCGATTCTGATCGATACACTCCCCGCGGGCTGTTAAAATAGATAAATACAAAGTTCATAAAGTTTAAAGTTCATAGAGTTTAGTTTTGTTCCGTATTAGGAATCAGGACAATGAGGCGATGTATAGGCCTTTCTACTGTGACAAAGCCTCTTCCTTTGTACTTGGTCACAGGCTCTTTCGGATCCAAGTTTTTGTACTGTATTTCCACTTTGCGGACTTTTCCATCACTTCCTTGATATGCTTTGGAGACTTTTCCGAGTTTCCACTGGCCTCTTACTAGGTTGCTGTCTTGAATCAAAACGACATCTCCTTGGACTAAATTGCGATGTTCAGTGTGCCATTTTTGGCGAATGATGAGGCTTGGGAAGTAGTCCCTAGTCCACTTTTTCCAGAATGCATCAATGATGTTTTGTACGAATTCAAATCTCTGCCTTAGATTAGTGGGTTCCTTGAATGGTCCACTGGGAACTCTTGATGTGCATCGACCGAGTAACAGATCATTAGGACAGATATATGTCCCTTCATCAGGTGAAGTAGGATGTCTACCGATTGGTCGTTCATTCACTAGATTTGCTGCTTCGAACATTACTGTTTGTAATTCAGAGAATGTTAGGACATTTTCATTGATCGATACAGTCAGGGCTTTCTTAATTGATTTGATTAGAGCTTCGGAAACTCCATTCTGCCATGGCGCATCAGCAGGTGTAAAATTCCATTCAAACCCTTCAATTGTTCCAAATGTTTTAAGCTTATCCCAATCCCATTCCTTTGTCATATTGGTGAGCTCCTTGGATGACGCTACGAGCTGTGGGCCGTTATCCGAATACATCTTAGAAGGGTATCCCCTAATTGAAACAAATCGCCGAAGTACCATCAGGAATTTGTCTGCGCTATAGTCAGGAGCTAGATCTACATGTACAGCTCTAGTTGCGAGGCAGTTAAATAGTACTCCGTACGCTTTACTTCTTGTCCTTTTCTTAACTTCATCTTTGATGGTATAAGGACCAAATAAATCGATTGCTGTTGTATGCCAGGGAGGCGCATGTTTGAGTCTTCCTTCGGGAAGTTTTCCCATCACTTGTTGGCTCAACTGTTTATCCAGCTTCTTGCAAATGACGCATTTAGACTTGATCGATCTCATCATGTTCAATAATTTTGTAATCCAAAATTGAGCTCGTATTTTGCTGGTTGTCGTAAGTATTCCATGGTGGCCTTGACTGTGAATGTATTCTGCGTAGAGACGAGCAAAGCGATGTGTGTGGGGTCAGTAGGATCACTACGTCTTTGTTATAGCTCATGTTAACCCATTTCTCGCACCGGCTTCCAACCACATAAATTCCATCTTCATTCATGCGAAGACATAGTCGCTGTAGTTTTCCATCCTTTATTTTCTGCTCCATTTGTTGTTGAGCTTGCTTGATCCAGAATGTTTCAGCTCGTTTCATATCTTCAGGACTTGGAGGTTTAACAGCATTACTCAAGCTAATTTTCGGTTCTTTTCGGTACATTGAGAGAATTCGAGCGGTTACTCGCAACAACTTCTTATAGTTGGAATATTTATCGATGTCGATTCTTGTAGCCAAATTGTCCGATGTAGTACTGATCTGTACTGTGGCTGTTATTTTCGGGTGGATCATTTCGGGTAGTACTTGAAGTGTTGCGTAATGTCTTGTGATGGGCCATTCGCTTTCCGGCAGTTGAAGAAATTGTGGCCCTTCTTGCCATTCAGTATGTAAATTTATGTCGCTTGGCTTCTTTCCTCTTGTTAACCAATCAGCAATGTTATGCGAGCTTTCTGTCCAATACCAATCTTCTTGTCGGGTCCCTTCTTGAATTTCGCCAACACGTGTTGCGGCAAACGTGTTGAATCCATAGGAATCCTTCTGAATCATTGAATGTACTATTTGGGAATCAACGACGTGATAACAACTTCGAAACTTGTATCGACACTGTTCTTGTATGAGTATCTTGAGCCGTTTGCTTAGTACTGCACCACACAATTCTATTCGATTGATGGAGATCTTCTTCACAGGAGCAAGACGATGTTTGGACATGAGTAGTTGGCTTTCAAACTGTTGATTTTTTACTTGCCATCGTGCGTAAGCACATGCTCCATATGCTTCACTTGATCCATCGCTAAAGATGATTAATACAGGATCGTCAACTGCGTCATCTGGCTTCGTGCATCGTTTAAAAGTAACATGTTTCATCTCAAGGAGGTCCTCGAAGAACACTATCCACTTGTTCTTGTGATCTTCCGGTATTGGGTCGTCCCATCCAAGCTCATTACTACTTGCCCATATTTGTCTCATTAACATCTTTGCTCTAACTGTAAATGGACCGGCGAGACCAAGGGGGTCATAGATGCTGTTCACTTGAGAAAGTATCATGCGCTTCGTTAACTGTTGAGGAATTGATATCGGTTCGTGATCTGCAAAATTTTCTCTTTGTCGTTTGTTCTTTTTAGGCGAGAAGTCTAATTTAACTGAGAAGCATAGAAAATCTAAGATGGAATTCCATTTGACCCCAAGGACCTTTTCGTCAGTCGCATGTGGCTCTTGCGGCATTGCAGGTTTGTCTTTTGTGGTGGTGTCTCCAGAATATATCCAAGCCTTGAGTTTAAATCCTCCTTTGCTTAATAGATTCTCGATATCAGATGCGAGTCGTTTAGCAACTTTCATGTCATCGACGCTTTCTATTATGTCGTCCATGTATGTGTTTTCCTGTACGACAGTTGCTGCCTGTGGGTACAGATCCCTCCCCATCTCAGCGGTTTGGCGCATAGCAACCGTTGCTATCGTACCGGATGGCTTGTCTCCGAAGGATACTCTTTGGATGATGTAAATGTCTGGTTCTCTTGATACATTCATGTCTCTCCATAGGAATCTGTGTGTATGTTGCGTGATAGATTTCGTCTTCACTGTATGGTACATCTTCTTAAAGTCGCCTATCATGGCTATTTTATTCTCTCGAAATCTTATTAACACTCCGATGAGGCTGTTCAACAAGTCAGGACCTTTAGCCCAATAGTCGTTCAAGACGTGTCCCATGTAATTAGCGCTGCTGTTAAATACAATTCGGACGGGTGTAGATTTTGATTCTGGTTTCAATACTTCATGATGTGATATGTAATGGACTGGTCCATGATAATTGTTTATTTCTTCTTTGTCTAGTTTGCGAGCAACTTCTCTGGTAACCATATCTTCGATTTGTTGTTTGTAAACTTCAGCGTGTTTAGGATTCTTGTTGAGTCTTTTTTCTGTGGAAATGAGCATTCGACAGGCGGCTTTTTTGTTGTCTGGGAGCTCTTTTGGATCTTTTATCCATGGATATTCTGTAATCCACGATTGTGTTTCTGCGTCGTATTCAAGATTTTGCTCAATGAGTTTTAGCTCTTTTTCCTCTTTGATGGTACAATTTTTGCTTCCTGTGGCGCATTTACCACATTTACAGCCCCTGCATCTGGGTGAGAACTCTATACCGAGATTCTCGATATTGTAGAAGTCTTCTACTCGGATCCCTCTTACACTGTGAGCCTCTGCATTTAAAATAGGATGTTTCTCTTTAGGTGCTTGAATAAAGGGATGCATTCCACCAATGCATCTACCAAATCGATTCCTTAATAATACTAAGTGCCCGACGCTTTGCTCTCTTGTTGGATGATAACCAGCGTATTCATACCCGATAAGTACATCGACCGTTCCGTTAGGTCTCACTAAATGCTCTTTGGGGATATCTTTGAATAGCTTAACTATGCCATCGAGTTTGATATGTTGTAGATCAGAAGTAATCTTGTCGATACCGTACACAGTGAATTTGACTTCTCTACCTTCCTTATCAAAAAGAGGAAGTATATACCTCTGTGATTTGATAGTTTCGTTCTTGCCTCCGACTTTGACAAGCGTAAGTTGTACTTCAGTGCCCTTTAGCTTCTGAGCTTTGGCCTTAGCATCCGTAATGAAACATAGGGACGCACCGTTGTCCCACATTACATTTAACCAACCGCGCTTGGATGGTATTTGTTGCACCTGTAGCAAACATGTCTCGGATGCGCTTTGGTCAGTACAGGTATTTGCTGCGCCAGCCACAGAAGAGCTGTCTGTCCTGTCGGTTTCGCTTTCTGCTGTTGGGACTTGTTGGTCACTGTGAAGAGATGGATGATGCCTTTCTGTGCAGCGATTTATCCCACAGTTTCTTTTGCGTCTGCAGTCTTTCATGTGATGTCCGGGTTTCAGACAAGACCAACAGGCTTTTTTATCCTTCAGTAATTGTCTCCGTTCTTCTACTGATTTTGACAGATATAATCTACAATCGCTAGTCCAATGTTTGCCATGCTCATGGAATGTGCATTTGGGCGGGATTGTGCGTCGCTTGCCTCGAGTGTCATCACTATCGGTTTGTTCTTCTAACTCGGTGTAATGTGCTGATCCTCTAGCAGTCTGACCACTAGCTCTTAGCTCTGAAACTTTCTATTCGATTGCTTTCTTTCGGCTGAGTAAGAACTTAAGTAAAGTAGGAAATTTGTTTTTCCTATCGACTGGGTCTGTCTCGCTAATGATTTTTGCCCAATCATCTTGAATATTTTCAGGCAGTTTCCTCTCGATAATACTAACCGAGCTCGTAGTTGTTATTTCCTGCTCGAAACCGAGTCGTTTTAAATCACGATATCCATTTTCTACCATAGCAATGAATTCTAATAGCTTATGGTTGTCTCCTTCCTTCAGAGATTTGAAATTTTGAATTTCGCTGATGATCACATCCGTGACCTTTGCCGGGTCGCCATATTTTTCATCGAGACGCGACCACATTTCCGCTAAATCATCGTCGACATTCTTCACTCGATCGAGTGGCTCTTTTGCCAAGCAGGAACGCAAGACATATGATACATTACTTTCGCTTATGGTAGGCATAACGTGTTTTGTAAAATCTGCCTTAAATTGAGGATATTCTTTGATATTGCCACTGAATGATGGGAGTTTGACTTTTTCCATTCGAAGGGGATTTTCTTTCGCATGTTCTTTGACGTGTTCTTTTGCGCGTGCATCGACTTCTTGCCTGTTAATTGATGATTCTATTTGATCTGAAATAGTAGTGCATTGCGCGTGCTTCTCTCGGATCCAGTCGATCTCGAGTTTCATGTGATCTTGTTCTAATGGTAGTTCAATTATTTCGTCATGAATGGATTGACAATTTTCCAACAGTTTTGCCAAATCGTGTTCGTTTTTTCTAAGTGTTGATATTGAAATTTTCGATTCATCTTCTTTAAATAAGTTCACTGTGTGTTCCAGTAAAGTAACAAATATTTCATTCAAGGATGCTTTCCTTTTGGTTAGCTTCTCATACGCCGCGCGCGCTTCTTCCTCCTTCTCTTTAATGACATTTTCTCGCTCGCGTTTCTTAAAAAGCGATTCCGCTTCGTCATAAATTCCTTGCAGCTCAGCGATCAGGATTCGCTGGCGTCTACTTCTCTTTCATCTTCTAATAATGTTGAATAGGATTCATGCTTACCTTCCACTGCTGACCAGGCATAAGTAAGCTCGTTGAAAATACCTTTGACGGTGTCAAAATTTTCCTCTCGCGCCAGAGCGCCGTAAAACTTGTTCCTCTTTCTAGTGAACGTGCCTTTGGCCGTGCGTCTAGCTTTCAGGGCTTCCAGCTGCCATTCTTGTCCTGAGACGTCTTTAGTGGTACTGAGCTACCACGGATTTCGAATGTATTGCTGACTCCAACATCTTACTAACTGTTTCAAACGGTTTATTACGAGTTGTTTACAATCCGGTAATAATAGCGTAAATAGTGGTAGTAGTAGTAGTAGTTCGAAATCTGAAATATTTGCAATACATGTGTCAATAATGAGATGTTACAGGTAAAATGATTGAAATCAAAGCGAAATAGTTACCCTGTAGTGTCTCTGTTGCTTGCTAGTAGAGTCAACAAAACGGCTTTGTGCGAAGATTAGTTAATTAGAGCTTATGACGTAACATATTATTCAATTATCGATTCTGATCGATACAGTTATTAACCTTTTGGTTATGTTTTCTTTTTCATTTTAATATTCGGTAGTAAAAAAGAGCCTGATAACTACAATATGATAGATGCATGGCCATCCTCTCTAGAATTTGTTATTGTAAAAGTAGTTCAGAATTCTTAATGCAAATATTTTGGATGTCATACACGCATACGTTAATTTATAGCTACGATCAGAAACATATCTCGCATTCCTTTGCCCAAATACGGATACTATGCCACATTCCAATACCCAAATGAGGAATCTATTGTGAAAAGGTAATTAATTTTGAACAAAACTGGGAAACAATCACCTGTTAAAGGGTAATACAAACAATTAGCAATAAAATGCGAGGTATTAGACGGTAGAAATATCTAGAAGGGAAATTCAAGACTCAAAGGTTGAAGAGTAAAGATTTCTCGTCAACGAAATGTTCTTTAAAACAAATATTGAACGCAAAGAAATTAAAAAAAAAATCATTCCAAATGATAATGAGTGAACTCGCCTAATACAGAATATTAAAGTTCTTTTAAACGTGAAATACTTCACGAACAAAAATAATTACCTTGTAGTTTTCTACCCTCCAAACTCGGACTTCGGCTTTCTCGCCACAGCTTTCCCAGTCGTCCACCCATCTGTCTTCGGTCGCGAAGGATCTTTGGATCTGAAATTTTAAAAAGGGAATTGCCAAATCAATCTCATCTCCTAGGAAAAATATTGTTATAAAGAATAGCAACATAATGTAGAATTTTAAAGCAGCTTATTTGTGTGCGATTTATTGAAATCAGTAGTTTTGAAAACATATTCTGAGCAAAGAATGATAAAAAAATGGAAAATGAAATAAATTGAAAAGTAAAGAAATACTCACTTTTCTCTTGATGATCGCTAAATCAAGGTTTCTCTCGTGCCAGTCGAACATCTTAGATGAAGTGGGAGAATCTTCGGCAAAGTTAAGGACGAAAATTGCGAGGAGCAGAAGAGGTGTTGTATGAGCGAGAGGAGTTTGAGTAGCAACGCCCTACTACTGCCACCTGACCTAACACCTTACACGTACCACCACCCTAGCGGACATCTCATTGGTTTAGTAATCACATTGTACCTCATTCAAATTTAATACATGCAAATTGAAGACAAATTGGAATCATCATCAAACCGGTATGAGGTCTTTCAAGAGTTTTCTAGTGTGTGAAGAGGAATTTTGAACCACAAAAACAAAACCTCTTTTCTCTAGTATATTTTGATCAGATTCGAGGTATTTGGCATTGTGAACTAAATGAAAATTCCTCTTACCTAAATTCTTGAATTCCTCGAAATAATTAGTGCGTTTCGGGTTTCGTTATTATAATTATATCAATAAATATATCTTAAAATTTGGGCGTAAATGACGAACAACTATCCGGATTTTTTGTTGCGAAGGCACCAAAATACATAATGTTTTTAGAAATCTTTGAAAACTCGGGATGTTAAAAAAGGTTCAATTATGTGAAAGTACATTCTAATGATTAATTTACACGCTTCGATTTTTCAGTCGGGCCGATTGTATTTTCACAAAAATGTTAAGTATGTACGTATGTCCGAAAAACATTGTCGAATAACGTTGAGCCAGTCCTGATACAAAATCGTTTCACAAAGTCAATTGATGTGCACGGTTAAAAAGCAAGATCCAGAAATGAACAAGAAATGAATCACTCAAAGGCTTTTTCAAGATCTGATCCAAATATATGGAATACTAGTTTAGCCGCTGACTTGCGCTCTCAAAAGAAGACGAAGTTAAACAAAATGTACGTGTGTTACTTAGGGACCGGTCATTATTTATCGCATGGGGGGAAGGGAGGGGGGGGGGGTGTTTTTGGGAAAAACAAGCGCCATAATGAAGAGTGATCCCCTCTATAAGTACTATGATTAACATGATCCCCCTCAGAGCTTTTACGCGTTTTCGTGACCCCCTCCATGTCCACTATTGGAACTAGTGGAAGACATTTTACAGAAAGACGGGATCGCATGCATTTCATTAAGCCTCAGAAAAAAGGTAGATGAACATTTTTTTAAGTATAGCAAACAACAAGTTAATCCAAGTTAATATTCGGCTAACATTCGCGAAAAACTAAACAAAAATGACGATAAAAAGAATTGTTTTTAACTTTTTGTTGTAGCTTGGCAAGAAAAACAACTTGCAACAAGCTCAACCAAAATTCAACCGAGTGTAGTCCAGCAAGCGATCAGCAGCGCTAAATTTTTCCAACTCTGCATTTCACGGCTGTAATTTCTACTTCAGTTCACAGCAGAACAATTGATTAACAGTCCAGTAAGAAATCAGACCTAAAAAACAGAATTTTGGGCTAGATTTCTGTAGAAAAGCAATCGGGAAGGCACTAGAACTTGTGCGTTGTAAACTCGCTCGGTTTTGTTCTAGCCCCACGTTGAGGCTTGATTGACAGTTTTTGTTTCAACCAATCACATCTTGAATAAAACTAACTTAGCAAATCACCGCTTAAAGATCAAAAAATTGTCTTTTCGCGCCATACTGCAGTTTAGTGGTTTTCGCACGTTCACACTGTTTTTTTCTCTCTCGAGTTTTTCAGTGTAAAGTCGCTGGGATATAAAATAAATAAACCCCTTCTTGGCTTGCTGCAATATCGGCGAATAATGCATGTCCGCGGATGAAAAATGGTCCTCAAAATTTCACAGTTGCCCTCGAAGCTTTGCTTCTCGGCCAACTGTTCACATTTCGTACCATTTCTCATCCTTGGACATCATCCGCCGATATTACAGCCGCCAGAAGGGTTTATTTTAGTAAATATGTCATTCCTTATGTGCGCGAAGCCGACGAAATGTTTAACCTATTCAGTGCAGTAAACTAGTAAAATGCACATGGTATAGAAGTTGCTGGAAAAACTCCTCTCCCAGGCGATAAATAATGACCGGTCCCTTATGAATTTGCTTAATTCAGAGAAAAATGAATGCTTAATTTAGAAAATAAAAATGTTGATGTCGATAAAATTATCGAAAAAATTGCCAAGATCTTATCCATAATCAATTATTATCAACACTCACGATCTCTTTTTTTTTCCTTTTTATCTTCTACTAATTCATTGTAAGCTAACCTCAAATGTAAGACAAAAAATATCAACTACTTAAGAACCGAGCGCGAGCGAGGGCAGTACAGAAGAATTCCAGACTGAGGGATGAAATTTCTGCTTTTCGGACTCTTGTTTATTATATGGCATTTTCAAACAAAATTAGTAGAATAAAAATACTAGGGAGGAGACGAAGCCGAAGTCAAACTAAACCAGCCGCACACCTTTTATAAATAGTCTGAATAGTGGTGAACGACAAACCAGGGACGTATGAAGAGATGGACTGGCAAGCGTATAAATTTGCATAAATTTAGTGTGAATGGTGCAAATACAAGTACACGCAAAAAATAATTGAATAAAATGGAATAAATTTTACCCGGCAAACAATACATAAGTAAAGAGACTACAGAAATGGCAAGCAGAATGATTTGATGGCAAATGCAGCTTGCAAATTCTCGAGCGTTCCCTGCTAGCAGAGGCCTCTTTTCTCTGCATGAGGGTCGGGAGGAAAATAGACCTCTGCCCTGGGTCGAGGCTTTGTTTTGCCGCCGTCCACAACCTTGGGCGGTCTGCTGACCGTTTCTTGAGGCCACTATATGCGCACGCATATCTACAGACGTTTTCCGCTGATATTATTTGAGCAAAAAATCTACAAAGGCTATAAAAAGCAACAGTGGTCAAGATCATACAAGATGAGGCCAGTTAAAGGCCCACCGCCAACCACCATCCTTTGCGCGCCGGGGTACATTTTCTCAATAACAGAAAATGTACCTTATAGCGATACTCAAAACAAACTGTTTTAATCTTTCCATTTTGTGCAGTTTTTTTACCAGGTATTTAAGTTTTTTCAGGAGGAGGGATATCCGATGTGTTGCATGTAGTGCAGCAGTGTGCTATTCCATTATTATTGGGGAGCCAAAGTACTGCAGCAGATACTCACGCATACAACTGCCATCCAACAGACAAAAGTTTCTCATACTGTCTGTCATTCCAGGTCTGTTCTTTGCAATGTCTGTACCATGTAGTATAAAAATGCTTGGGAAGGTTTCCCATCCCTGTCTGCCCTTCCACTTTCTTGATAGTATGATTCAAGTGGTCTTGGCACATCTAATAATAATAATAATAATAATAGATTTATATAGCGCCATATACATTAACTGCTCTATGGAGCTTTACAATGCTACAATTAAAAACAATTCTATAAATAATAAGTATAATAATCTATAACAATAATAATCTATAAAAATGCTTGTTTAAAAAGATGAGTTTTTAGGCGCGTTTTAAAAATTAAAAGAGAACTGCTTCTCCTTATGTCAATGGGCAGGGCATTCCATAGCTTAGGGGCTATCACTGAGAATGCCCTGTCACCATAAGTCTTTTGATTAGACCCAGGGGGGACAAGGAGACATTGATTTGCTGAGCGAAGACTACGACCTGGACTATAGTGATGTAATAAATTGCTAATATATAAAGGTGCTAAATTATTTAGAGATTTAAAAACTAATAATAATATTTTAAAAATAATTCGATGCTCCACTGGTAACCAGTGGAGCTCCCTCAGTACTGGCGTAACATGTACAAATTTAGAGTCACGTGTAACAAGCCGGGCAGCACAATTCTGTACTGACTGCAACCTCTGAATAAGATACTTAGGGAGGCCATATAAAAGTGCATTCCCATTATCTAACTTACATGAAACAAATGCATGTATCAGCGCTGCCGTTGAATCTTCCGATAAATAATCTCTTATTTTTGCAATTCTTCTTATGTGAAATTGGAAGGCAGACTTACATATAGAGCTAACATGCTGTTCCATAGATAAGCTATTGTCCATGATTATACCTAAATTCCTTGCTGAAATTGATGGCTGAACAGAGTAATCCCTAATACTAACACAATCTAAAGTAGGGCGAGGACGATACTTAGAGCTAATAACTAATAACTCGGACTTGTCACAGTTTAACTTAAGCTTGTTTGCCTTCATCCAACCATCTATCTCACCAGCACAAGCCTTAATTTGGGCCGCTGCTAATACCCGCCACTTCGGGAATCGAAAGACAAGTACAACTGGGTATCGTCAGCATAAAAATGAAAACCCATGTTATACTTTCTCACGATATCCCCAAGTGGCGAGGTGTATAACAGATACAATATCGGGCCTAAGACAGAACCCTGAGGCACTCCATAGGGCAATGGCCGGCATGAAGACCTCTCTCCCCTTATGTTAACAAACTGATATGATTTGAACCAGGAGAGGGCCAAACCACATATACCGAAACGAGAGGCTAGCCTATCCAATAAAATGTTGTGGTCAACTGTATCAAAAGCAGCCGTTAAATCTAAAAGTAGCAATATAACTGATTGATGATTGTCCAGAGCCAAGAGAATATCATTGTCCACCCTAACCAGAGCAGTCTCAGTACTGTGCAGCTGTTTATATGCTGATTGAAAGACCTCATCTAAATTGTTCTCCATAACATAGTCAATTAATTGCATCGCCACCACCTTTTCTGTAAGCTTTGACAAAAACATCAAATTCGAAATTGGCCTAAAATGAGCAAAAATTTCAAAATCAAGGCGTGGCTTTTTCAGCAGTGGATTTAGAAGAGCTACTTTAAAACAGTCTGGCATTACAGCAGTGTCAATGGAGAGATTAATGACTTTCACCAAAACGGGCAGCAAAACAGGCAAGCACTCGGACAGAACAGCAGCAGGGACTGGATCTAGCGGACAGGACTTCAGTTTTGAGCCAGTTACAAGACTAGATAGTTGTTCTTCAGAGATGTTCTTGAATCGAGACAGCACCGAAGTCGTAGGAGGCAAAACAGCAGAATCCACCAAAATGACAATGAACTCCGTAGGTTGGTAATTTTCTCTGCGAAAAAGTCGGCAAATTTATTTGCTAGCTCATTATCAGAATGTGAGGTGGGAAAAAGTGCTTCAGATGTAGTGTGTAGAAACTTATCAACTGTCTGGAATAACACTTTCTGGTCATGCTTGGAATTCTCTATGACATCACGGTAATAAGAAGCCTTGGATTTTCTGAGTAGATTGTTTACAACATCACATTGAATCACATAGTTCTGGTAATCACCCGGTAGCCATGTTGACCTCCAGCGCCGCTCAAAAGATCTTCTCTTCCTTTTTTCCGCAGCAACCTCCTCTGTGTACCAAGGTGCGTGTGGACGAATAATGATTGTCTTTTTCTTGAGAGGGGCATGGGAATCCAATAATGCCTCTAGGGTCTTATTGTATTGCTCCACTAACACATCAAGCTCTTCAGAGGGATGTGATACTAAGGAAGAGCACCCAAGCTCGTGACGGAAATTGTCAAAAAAATAGACCGAGTCTTTCGAAAAGAGACCTCCTTCCTCACTAATGGGGGCTTGACAAAATCTAGCTTACATTGTACAGCAAAGTGGTCCTATATGCGATGGTGCACTCGACAATCAGAGATAATGTCTTTCTCACAGTCCCTAGTGATAACAAGATCGAGGGTGTGGCCGTCCCGATGAGTAGCCCCAACAACGTGTTGTTTTAAATCAAATGAGCTCAAGATTTTCATGAATCGCTTAGCATCCGAGTCGTTTGGTTGGTCAACCTGAAAATTATAATCACCGACGAGCAATAAATGACCAGGAACTAATGCTAAATGCTCTAAATAAGCGCTGAACTCTTCAAGAAAGAGAGCGACAGTAAGTCCATTAGCAGAAGATGGCGGCGGGCGATAAATATTAACAAGTCTCAAATTATGATTTCCAGACGATTTTAAAACAGCTTCATACGCCTCAAAACTCCGGTAATCCGCTGCTTGTTGTTTGCTGACTTTAAATTGTTTCCTAACTAGAAGGGCGATACCTCCACCATCTGAAGTTGTTCTTGGGTCATGATAGAGTTTATATCCATCCGGACAAATGTCACGGCAGAAGTAAACATCGAAATCATCATCCTTGAGCCATGTTTCAGTAATCGCCATAATGTCAAGATCATGTTCAATAACATAATCGTACAAGATATTAAGTGTCTTGTTTCTTATTGACCGAGCATTGACTAGAGCAAAATTAGAAAATAGATATTGTTCTTCAGATTTCTGTTGAGGTTGTAGGGGAATTGAAATTAAATTACTTCTGTCCAGCGAAGCGAGACTTGGCGAAGAAGCAGTGCTAGCTTCCCTATCCGAAATCACAGTCTGAATGCTCTTACGACCGGATGTACCACTTGTTGCACATCTGGGATGTTGACACCAACGCCTATTGCAACTGTTGCAAATACAACACGCACGGTTCTGCATTTGCTTTGCTCTGTTAGTTGAGTTAATATTTCGTGTTTCATTGTCTCAGTCTGCGGTGGATGGTACTGATCAAACAAGCAGTTTTTTAGTTTATGTTGCTCACTCTCAGGAAAGAATGCTTTCTTTTTTAAGATGTCATGATACGGCTTGTATGCATACCCGCACGCTTTTAGTGGCATATATATCATAGTCAATGGGTAGCTAATTATTTCTGCTGCAAGCTGATCAGCGATTGGGCATAGTATGTCATCATACCCTTCTAATCCAAGAGGGGATGTCTTTTTTTTGGGGGGGGGGACTATATTTGGACGGTCAAGGTCTGCAATCACAACGCTGGGCCTTTTAAGCAGAAGAGTAGGTTTCAGAAGCTTGATATGCTCACTGGGTGCGTGGCAGTTTAGCAGAGCATTGAGGTATTTGGAAAAATTTACCTTAGTTGGCAGCTTCTATTAAAGTCGGTCCTAAAATCTGAGCCCCATTCTCCAACAAGGTGTGCTTCATCAATCACACAGACCACTGCCCGCTCTTGGTAGACCTTTGACATTAATACAGACCGTCCTCCCTTGAACTTTGTAAACCCCTCTGGGTGAGTAAATACCAAGCTGCCACATTATCAGGCTGTTCAATATCAAAATTACCATCCGACTCACTATTTACAAAGGATTGTCGCTTGGAGGCCAATCGGCCGGCTTTTACTCCATGCCTTTCCAAGGTTCCTAACTGATCTTCGATTAGGGGCGTCCAGTGGCGACACAACAAGAACTATACTTTTGCGTGGTTTGCTGAGACCGCGTTTATAGTCTAACATTGCCGGTAGCGGATGAACAATTACGGACTTTCCGTATCCTGTCGGTAACACACCAATGCAATCCCTTTGCAAATAGCATAACTCAAGCACCTTAATCTGCTTAACTCTCGAGAACACGTTGTCATACTTTGTAACTTTCAGAGCGTAACGAATGCTGCGGGAGAACACATTTATAGCTAACCGGCTAGATATTCCTATTTGGATTTCGCGCCACTTGACTATTTAAACTAATCCTTTTCCCCTTGACGGATCGTAATCCACCACTCAGAAACAATACAAAAGAGATCAACCAAAAAATGAGCTGGGTACATGAGCTATGCCGCAAAAGAAACCCCTAAGTTCTTCAAGAGAAGTCTTACCAACACATGGCAGAGTTTAATTTCCAAGACATAATTGACGAGATGGCAACCCGATGCTCTTTCCTGCATAAAGTGCAAAGTGCGGTGGCAAAAAAGAACAATGAATCAGTTATACCTCCTATCTGCCTTTGCAATGCAGTGCTTATGTATTAGAGAAACTGAGCTTGGTACAACGAATCAATGCAATCCTCTTCTCAGAGCGAAATCCCATAAAGCAGGTACAGTTTTGGGTCAAAAAGTATGCTTTCCAGGAGCCTTCCCCAAAAGATTTTTTCCAGGGCTGGGGTATTTTGCCAAAAAAAAGGTGGAAGTTCCAGTAACTGTATTTGCTGAAGGAAAATGTGTTTATGTTCACAACCGTCCCCTCTTTCTGAAATTCCTATATCTGCCCCTGATAACCCCCTATCTTTAAATATCAGTCTATTTTATTGTATTCACTATTTTTTAGTTAATTAATGTCAGCTCCTTTGTTTACTCTTTCCCACAAAAGTAAGCTCAATGTTGTTGGGAAGCACTACACAGAGGAGATTGTGAAAGCAATTAAATATGGCAAGAAGCTACAAGGAACAGGAGATAATTGGGACTGCAGCATTTAAGCACATGACATGCGCTCAGACAACCAAAATAAGGATTTGCATTATTTTGAATCGGACCTCATAGTAGAGAGAGTCCCTTGTGATTCTGGTCTTTCTCCTATTTCACCAAGGAGAGATACTATTTGGAATGGTCGTGATGTGTTTCTTTTGACAGACAAGGAAGTTTCACAGCTCCGGGAGAATTTCATGTGTCTGCTGTACCCGTGCCAGAGCACATAGATCATCTATACCAGACAGAGATGAGTGAGAAGTCAGATATCATCGCTTTACCACTGCTACTGAATGATGAGAGGAAGTACAGTGATGTAGTGGATAATATGTGCATATGAGGACAACATTGAGGCAGTGTATGAGGAGGCTGGAGTGATTGTGGTGCCAGATGACTCAAGACCTACCCAACCAGGAACCTTGAGTGGCTTGCGGTCTGCTCCTGACCAGCAGCTAAAATGTGTACATTCCAGCTGTACTTCCGGGTTGTAAATGGGAGATTCCAGAGCACACAGATGACCAAAGAGACCACGTATGAGAGGAATCACTGTACCACTTGCTGGAGACCAATTGACCAGGGTTCGCTTTGCTGGGGCTAAAGACCTCAGAGCAGGCTGCCATTATGCAAAAGACGACAGAACCCAAAAATGGCAAGATTTCTACCATGGTCAGGTAAAGTCAGATAGGCTTGATTCTTGCATAGAGAATCCTTATACAATAAGAAACATAAAATCAAATATGACTTTTTTCTAATGGATCCGTCTTTAGGATATGAGCTGCTAAACTTTGGTTTGAGCTGCTAAACTCTGTTTATACTATTTAACTCCCAGATATCGAATATACACGGCTTTCATGGAAAACAGGATTTTATTTGTCATTTATTTATATTAGTATTATTTATTACATAGTATTATATAGTTGTTAATTAGATATTTTATACTACCTGATGTTTGTCCGTGTTAATAATAAAGATGATGATGATGGTTACTGCATCGTTTTATGGCAAAATTTGCACAATTCTACCAGAAAATGTCAAAAAGTGCTGCAGCAACAAAAGTGTAACCCCTCATATCTTAAAGCGTCTATGACACCAAATTCTGAAAACATATCTTTTTCGATATAATGAAAGCCATAGGAATATTCAAACTGTCTACCTAATTTCACAGTATTCGGGTAAAATTTCAGCAAGATATATCGATTCGAATTTCAGTATTTTCAATTTAAAAGTGCGACATTTCCCGCGCGCGGCCAATTGCATGCAAACGAGGCTATGCCGTATGCAGTATGTCTTCGATTCTCCCTCGGCTTTCAAAAACGAAGAAAACATGGTGAACAAGGAGAGGAACCACAGAGAAATATGGAGAGTATGAGGTTGCTCGGATGGAATCTTTAGCAATAACGCGAACAATACCTGGGATTTCGTTACACACGTTTCCGAATAAAGTAGTTTCCTGAAGAGGCGAGATGGTTGGATAACGTTTGTGAGAAAACACCGCCCACATTTCAAAAAGGAATTCTACCCTCCCCGTTATTGTTTTGGGAGTTTCGCTTTCTTTGTTAATGGGACTAGCGAACTTAATCATGATACCTGCTACCAGGATCTGTGCCCACGGATGAGAAGTGGTACCAGTTTTCTCGCTTTGCACTCGGGTTGAAAACCAGGCACAATCAATGAGCCTACACTGTACTAAGTTTCCCTGGCTCTATTCAAGGCATTCTTCAACTGTAAAGCTAATGGACCATCACTAGAGGTAAAAGTCATACGGAACAGTGCTTATTATTGAACGTTTATTGTCAAAGGTAGTGGAAATTTTTGCTTTAAATGTCTTGATTTGCTTTTTTCACTTTTTCGTGACTTGATTCCCTTGCTAGTTGCTGGTGTCCCTTCCATTAATGTTTTTGAAAATACCTGTGTATAAACGAAATGAAAGCATAACTCTAGTGAGATAAACTTGGTTTCGCTTCAAGGGGGAAGCTATGGTTTTCAGACTGTCAGGAAGGAATGTGTCAGGATGCTGTCAGGAAGTGTGAAGGAATTTTTGGGTATGACATTTTTGTTTTGTTTATATCCGTCCAAAAACCAAACCTCGGATTTTTTGGGGGTACAAAAACTTGACATGGCAAATTTTCATTAATGATTCGCTCTGAGATTTTTGTTTTTCTAATTTTACAACTAAAGTCATATTTGATAATGGTATTTTGGGCATGGGGCAAAAAGACCATTTAATTTTTTGGGGATTAACATATGACTGACTAATTCGCACCTACATAAGTTTTTAAATAAGGTTCCAAATCTTTTGGGTCTGCCTATAGATTCCACTGTTAACATTTTATTGTATAGCAGCTGATAGATTCTCTATTTATTCCCAAAGACTTGAATGGGATAGTCAGTCACTCATTCTGGGCAAGTAACCTAAAACCCCAAATATGACCTAACCCAGAAAATCATGTTAGCATGTCTTATATCCTGATTTCAGTGTTGCTTCATCATGGTTCATAGGAATTTACAAGTACAATAATGAGTAAATAATTATCGGTGGTAGCAAACCCAAAAATTAACTGCTCTGCCCCATATAACAAGATTTCAATGAGTTGAAAGTAAACCAGACTTGTGTTTTCTACAAGTTCCTTATGGTTGGGTTTTAATCAGAATAAAAACAGTTTTTTTTGTCACAAGTTTATCAGTTAGTTGTTGAATGTGTTTACAACATTCCTAAAACTAAATTCTTATTGTATATTTTCATTTACAGAGCAGCAGCAGATACATACAATATGTAGTTCAAAGGCAGTCAAACCAAAGAGAAAACCACCATCATGCAAGGGAAGCCAAAAAAAGGCCATCCTTAGGGAGTCTGCAAAGATGCACAGCAATTACAATGGCACATTAGTAATGGTTTAGTGTATTTTCAAAATCTTGAACAACTTTTAGAGGAATATAATCAAAACGTTGTAACATTATCATAAATTGTAATCTTGTGTTTAACTTCCAATAGCATTCCCTGCTAGCATTTTTTCTCTGCATTTCACTGGCTGAGGGTTGTGAGGAAATTCCAGGGGTAGTAAGTCATATGACGTTCATATGTAAAATATATGGGTGAGCACAGATCACAGCACAAACCCCTTAAAGGGAGGTGTACAGTTATGGACAATTTCTGGAATCACACATTTCAGAAAACAGGCACCTCTAGTTTGCCTTATTCAAATGACTTTCTTGAAAAAGAATCAGGTACAGAAACCAATCTCCAGGATTTGTTTGGCTACACTACAATAGCTGCATGATCAAAATTTCAAGGTGCCAAATTCAAAATTGACCATAAAAATTCTCAAAGCACAGACAGGAGCAATTTCAGATGAAAAGCTAAGGCACATGGCTGTCCATTGTAATATAAAATTCTTATCTCAGAGTTCAATTTTAAAATGTGTGAAAAATTTAAATTCCATCTTCAAAGAAATGCCTGATAAACAGTTCAAGTTCCAATCATGTTTGTTTAAAAGTCCAAAAAACCATGTAGCATGCCCATCGCCTGGAATAGATCACTGCCCTCATACTGTTCAATCATTTGAAGGTACAGTACAGTGTACTGTGGAGAACGTTTTCACATCATTTTTGGAATTTAAGACAAGCGGAGCACCATACCTAAGGGAAAAACATATAGTATACTATCGAGTTGATTTTTGAACGTCACGGGCATTATGGATCATTTTGACGACGTCATTGATGACGTAAGAGTACGTGACTTTAGTGTAGAGTTCCTCCTATGGTCTTTGAAAGTTTGTCCAAGTTTGGCTTCTATAGAAGCTACCCCTCGGGAGATATGATTTTTTCTTTATTTTTCTGGTATTAAACCTATAGCGTCGTCTTCCCTTCACGAGATATTGATGACGTCACATCACGATGACGTCACATCATCGATGACTTCACATCACGTGACCACTTCATTTCGCTCATCTGGTGACCTGGACTACATTACCCAAGTTTGGTTGGTTTAGAGTCTTCCTTTCATGAGATATTCATTTTTCAAGCATAGATGACGTCATATCACGTGACCATTTCATTTCGCTCATCTGGTGGCCTAGACTACACTACCCAAGTTTGGTTGTTTTAGAGTCTTCCCTTCATGAGATATTCATTTTTGAAGCATAGATGACGTCATTGATGACGTCTTATCACGTAACCACTTCATTTCGCTCACCTGGCGACGACCTAGACTACACTACCAAAGTTTGGTTGTTTTAGAGTCTTCCCTTCACGAGATATTCATTTTTTAATCACTGATGACGTCATCGATGACGTCACATCACGAGTCCGTTTTACAGCACCCCTCTTGTGACATAGACAAAATATCCCAAGTATGGTTGTCTTAGCATGTTCCCTTGAGGAGATATAATTTTTTCTTTGCATACCACAGGGTTCCCATGTGTACACGGACGGACGGCGTACGCTATAGGTTTAATACCAGAAAAATAAAGAAAAAATCATATCTCCCGAAGGGTAGCTTCTACAGAGCACGGCCGTTTCGCGCGCGACATTAGGTATCAGCTCACGCGCGGCTCTAGTTTTGTTGCTAAGAAGAAGGCTTACATAGCAACCAAAATGGTGCCCATGTTAGATTCTTTCGCGGCGCGGGGAATTTGAACTGCTATAGGTCAAATGATGGGAAAATAAAGTAAAATTGGAGTGATTCCACCTGCCAGAGTCATGTTCTAGGTAAGTACGTGTTTGAACTTGGACATTGTAGTTATTTTTAAATATTAATTCATGGAAAACATCGCACGGACAACGTAACTCGTGGATGGTTTTGTAAAAATTGATGACTTCAATTCGCACTGGAGAATAAACTTAGCAATCATGAAGATTCTGGTGTCTTTTATTTTAATCATAAATCTTGAAAGCTTTTAATTATGCAAGAGAAAATATGTTACCATTTTTTCCTCAAAATTTGAACAATGTATCCAATTACACTAATAATAATGTATCAATTTCAGCACATAACAATGGCATCACTTCGCACAAGCTACATGTACCACCAAAGTCAACTGAACCGGCGCTGCAGGCTTTGTAGCAACTACGTAGAGCGTTACAGACAAATTTACTATTGCAATACACCCACCGTAGCAGAGGCACTTCTAGATATGTTGGATATTGATGTTTTAAACGAGAAGTCTGACATTCATCCGCGAAAAGTTTGCTTTGGCTGTTGGTCTAAATTGCTGAAGAAAAAAGAAAATTCCGAAAGAACTTTGAACATTGTGCCACAAAACTGGGAGTCTCACCGTGAAGAAGATTGCTCTGTTTGCGAAATGTTTCAACAAAAACAGAAAGGTGGGAAACGAAAAGCAGATTTCCCCCAGTGAGGGCGCCCTAAAGGGACCAAACTCCTAACTGCAAATCCAAGTGAAATGGATGAACCACTCTTTCGCATCCCCGAAAAGATCAAGCCCGCAGCTGTATATCCCGATGTGGATCTTGGCCGTTTTGTGGGTATCTCTGAAGACATCGTGTGTCCAGTTTGTAGAGACGTTCTCTCTCAGCCCATACAGGGACCATGTGAACACTAGGCCTACTCTGGGTCCTAACATCGTCCAATATCGCCCAATATCGCCCAATATTGCTCAACATTGCCCAATATCACCTTACACCAAGAATCAGAATTATTGAGCACTTTTCAGAGAAAGATGTCCAGTTATTTGGCACTGGCAGGAATGAGCAATCACAAACAAAATCCAAAACTTCCCCTGGAATTCCAGGCTAGATGGTCAAAATAGAGCTTGGAATTTCAGGGTGGCCACCACTCCATGGTGGTCATAAAAAGGTGGGTGGTTCAAATTAAAAAGTGTGGGTAACTGTGACTATGGTCCTCAACAGGCCAGCCGGGGTTGCAGATTCTTTGGTGACTGCAAAATTGGACAAATGAAATAAAAGGAAAAATGAAATGTAATGTTTTGAAAAATGTATCAACTAGCTTTAGTGTTATTTAGATTTAAGAATATTTACTTTTGTGAACTTGCTATTGTGAAATGATTAGTAAAATTCATGAGCACTGTGAATAAAAAACATTGATTTTTGAGAGCAAAGACTTCTTAATCCATATGCAAATTACCCATTTCAAATCATGGTATCATAAAAAGTGGCAATTTGCATAAGTTATATTTTGGTCAAAACTCTGCACTTTAAGTATAGAGCTGAGAGCAACTTGAAGTCCTTCTTTTAATACATTTGGTCAATATTGGCATCAGGCACTGCAAGTTAACAAGTTAAAAACAAAGTTATCAAAAACAACCCGCATAACTACTGTATAATGAAGCTTGCAATAACTTGCTTTTTACTACATTGCAACTCTTAAATTATGAATTTGTATAAGCTTATCACTTCAAATTATATACATTGACAAAGAACTTAAGTAGCAAAGCTAGTCGAGGCAGGCAGTGTGGGTGGAAAGGTATTTTACATACAATTGCTTTTTGCTTAATAACTAAACTTACACGACAGTTAGTGATTAGTAGAATTAGTTTTCACCTGTTCCAGCCATGTTCCAAACTCCTATGATCCATGATATCATCCATTCGATTCACCAAATTACTGAAACAATCTCAAGCTAATCATTTCACGTGCTTCTTGTTATAAATATCCTGAAAAAAGCTAACTTAACTTGCGCAATAATCACTGAGTACGAACCACAGGCAGCCCAACGCGAAGGCATAATAATGGCCGTAGCCAAGAATAAATCCGCTATTCTCCAAATAACATGGTTGAGACTTCGAATTCCTTGCGAATCTTATTTCCTGGTACAATTTCTATTATATCAATGACAATAACGCGTTGGAAACTTATATTTAACTTAATTTATCTTTGGGTATTATGGGATACCTGTGTGAATTTAATACCGAGTCACCAGGGTGACTGGGTAAGACCAAAAGACGAAACCAGAAAAGATGGTGGCATGGTCGGCAGGGCGGCAATCATCTTCAACCATTTTCGACTAGGTAAGTTATTCATTTTAAAACAAAACTAGCGATACAGTATTAAAAATTAACGCACAGGTTAACAAAAATTGTTTACAAATTTACTTCATCCTTCAAGCAGATGCCCTTTCTTTGTTTCTCAATCTCATGTGCGTTCTTGCGTTGTTGTTAGCTCTTCGAGATTCGATTTGTGCGTTCTTTGTTGTTTGTTGTGGAAAGCTCAAGACTTCAAAATCAAACGCGAGTTCCATTTTGTATTTATTAATTTATCATCCATTAAAATTAATTATAATATAAAGATCTGACTATAACAACTTGAACCTTCCTGTTGCTTTATGTACAATGTTGTGCATGTTAAAAAAAGCTATTAACGATAGCCCCAAACTTGCTATACTGCTATTAAGCTTAAGTAAAATCTTTGCACGATAAGCTAAATAAAATAAAAATGTATCTAAGCTTATCTATTAAATGTTCTTAAAACTTTGATGAAAATAACTAAAGTTTAGTTCAAGAACATCCATTTGCCGCAAGAAAACGAAGGACCTGTAAGGCTACACTCGCAATTTAGCCATTTGAGACCAACACTTTGTCTTCTAGCCCTTTTTTTTTAGAAATAACACTTTTAAATTAGGCAGCTTTAACGGCATTCCTATCTATTACAATGAATGTTTCATCTAAGAAGAGAGGCAAATTTACGTTAAGCATAAGTGAACATCTCAAAAGACAGTTACAAAAGAATCTGAACCCCATTCCATGTTTGGGATGCCAGTTTCTGTTATCAACTTTTCTGATTGCCTCTTGCCAGCATGAATTCCAGTTTATTTTTATTACTGCCTTGGGATTTATGTTTAACCTCCCTTTTGAAAAATGCACCCTATAATTTTGACTCCTAATCTTAATTTAATTTTTACTGTGCAAGTACGTCAACCAGGTCATTTTGACTTTATTGAGATCTCAGACATCAAAATATTTGCTTTTCTTTACAAATTGTGAAAATAACTTCAAAACACTTAATTACTCATCACCAAACATATTGCAGGTATTAAAATTTGCTTTAAATGATTTGATTCTCTGAAAGACTTTTATGGGTTGGCCTAGTTGACGAAGTTGAACAGCAATCGCAGTACCCATCTCATAAGGCTTGTCAAGAATGAGGTGTAGATTTTTTGCAACTGTCTAAGTAATATTTTTTGTACCTGCATCAGTTCTTTATACATTGAATTCATGATCATCTCTCCTTGCTGCACTAACAACATCAAGTTGCTCTAACTGATGGACCCTCCTGCCAGTTTCTCTTGACCCTCCTCTGATCCCCAGGAGGTCACGATATGATGTCACAGTTTGGCCATTAGTTGATCGAATAGCACGCCTCCTACTTGACATGACAGTAATAGCTGCATCATGGCAGATCACTTCCTCCTCTTTATCACTGTTCTCATCCTCATAGCTTTCTTCAGTGTCATCGTCGCTTTCTTCTCCTTGGTTGTTCAACGCTTGACGGTGTTTCTCAGACAGTGTATCAAGTTGACTGCAAAAAGCTACTGTCAGGGCATAGTGAATGCAACCATCCTTCCAGCCTGACTTTATTTCCGCAGCAGGTATCATTACTGGCATGTTGTTATTCTTGACTATAGCCCCAAAGTAGATCTTGACTGATGTTGTTAAAAGTCTAAAATGCTTTCCCTCTTGATCACTTTGGCATTGCTCTAACCAGAAACCATAAACATGGCATCCATTGCCTGATCTCTTGGAGTCATGTGCTTTATTTATTTGTAATAACCACCACTTGTCCCCACTTGGGATCTCGTTTTCCACACCAGGGTTTACTGCAACTATGTCACCTGGTACAAATATGTATGTATCTCCATCCAGTCGCCTTTCTTCTGTGCGTGGCTCTCCCCTTCTTAATTGTAAGTTTCTTATCAACTCCTTAAACTGGGGAAAATGTTGCCTTTCATTATTGGAATCTTGGAGTATGGCATCTTTCTGAAATATAACACATGGTCCATAGCCACACTTATACCTGTAAAGATCTCGAATATTTTGAGATGGACGAGCCTTGGTCAGAATGTTAAACATTCTTGCTGTTCTCAAATCTTTCTTCTGCTCTTCAGTTACATTAATTTGCTCTTCTGTTTTGTCATTTAATAGTGTTTGCCATTTCTTATACTGATTTATTACGTTGACAGATGACAGGGTTGATGCATGAGTGGGTTGGTACGCACTGAAGGTGTTAGTGTGGTATGCATGTGGGCACTTGCAGGTTTTCTTTATAAGTTCTAATTCATGTTGCCCCTTGCTCTGTGCATATTGTTGTTTTGTGGGGTGACGATACTGTCCTGTTTGTTTATGCTTAGCAAATCCATGTTCTTTCCTTGATTCATTCACAAAGGCGTAAAGATTAAGGTATTTTACCTGGTCACTCATTCCCATATTATCAAAAGTACGAAGATGGCTCTCCAAAGACTTCACAGTTTCAGAGAAACCACTGACTGACAAAGGGTAAATAGTTCCTTCAGGCCCAGCTGTTGACTGGTGAAGATAGTTCTTTCTCTCACTTGTTATTCCTTCAAGGTATGTCAATGAATCAATTAGTAGAATGTAGACCTTCTTCATAGGGAACAATAATTTTTTCCCCACGCCGTGACAACTTATTTTGCTCACATTTAGGCAGGAAACCAGTAGCATCATAGATCTTTCTTATATTACACATAAAATCACAAGCAAATGAGACATCAGTGTGGAGTTTGATGCAGCCATTGGATGGCCCACCAAAGCAGGAAATTATTGCTGTGTCACAGTCAAAGCATACTCCTGTTGGCTCTGAAAATTGAGCTTTAGAACCAGGTCCATCTAAACATCCAGCTGATCCTGTACCCAATATTGTGCATGTACGTGCAGGTTGATTTCCATCATTGTCATGCCTAGTATGTGTTATCAAGTGAACTTTGTTTAACTGTACATCTGTTACAGCAACCATTCCATTACTAGATTGTGCAACATCAAATGCATTTGCAAATCCTTCTTCAAACACTGAAATGTGCTTATCCGATAAACCAATTTCCATTACCCTATTTCCATCTGCAACAAGAATAGCATCAGGAGACTGTGGTGATGGGCACAGACCATGTGGAGAATGTAAGCAGTCTACAAGTTGGATCAGCTGACCACAGATCAATGACCTGTCAAGCTTTACTATGTATATATTTGACTTTTCACTCACTGCTAGTGATTTGGTTTCGTGCAACACACACAACCCTTCTGGTTTCCAGTCATTAGGTGTGGCCATCAGTTTAAGTTTGCCCACAAACTTGTCTCCAATGATAGTGTGAACATCCTTGATATAGCGTATGCATCCATTGCCTTTGTCTGAAATGAAAGCAGTCTCATTCTTCCCAGCAACAACTGTCAATACACCAATGCCAGCAGGGTAGGAAAAAGATGCCTTGGGGGCTATAACAGGATTTTCATGTGCAGGACCTTTAAACAAAATAAGAACAAAACATGTGTTAATAAGGACAGTGCATAAACTCTCATTAATTTTCTTTCCATATCTCACCACCAATGTTTAATTGCTAGCTAAAATTCTGATATCCTTATTCAATAGCAATTTTATGGTATGTGTGCCTTCCCAAACTTCTCCCACAAGAAACATGTCACAGCAAAAAGTTTTAAATTAATTAGATTAATACTGCAATTTTCATAATTCTGTGAACTCTTTTTTTTGGGCACGAAGCTGCATTTTTGGCTTCTGTCAATCAAGGTGTTTTCATTTTTTTATGTTAATAATTTTGTCTTTTAAGTCGAGTCAGTATGTTCCATCCAAAATAATTTCTGCCTCTCGTTAACTGCTTTGCAAAATCTGTTCAAAGTTTGATTGACAGAAGCCAGGATGCAGGTTGTCAGTTGCCTTAGAGATTTCAAATTTTATAAAAAAAAGTCGATTTCAATTTTAAGAAATCTGACAGCTAAAAAATAGAGCTGATATTTTTCTTCAAAAAGGTATTCTTGGATTACAGTAAAAATCAGTTTGGGACAACAGAATTGGGGAACCTTTTTAACAGCTTTTTAAAACAATAGGGCTTCCACAAACAAAGCAATTTGCAGTTTGGTGGTGATCTGAAGAACATTGCACCCACTTCACAGTTGAATTTGAACATGTTCACAATGCCTGCAGTGTTCCGGTGACACAAGTGACCGCAGAAATTGGTCCTAAGGTTGTCAATATGAGCAATGATGATACTGTAACTTCCTTACCTGGGTCATCCCATTTTCCTAGAGCGATACACTTAGTAGGTATGTGCCTATTCCCCATACCAATAAATTGATACTCTGCATCTAAAAAAGAAATTGGAATCAGTATCAAAACTGGGTTTACAGAACAAATAAACACCCAAGATGTTTTTGATGACAATTAGAGGGGGATAGAGGGGAATACTGCTCTAATTGGTTTCATTATTAAATCAAAAAATGCAAGGTTTCATTTTCATTTCATTTCAAGGTTTGAAATTTTAACTATAACCCAGAGGGTGAATAATAACATTTTATTTGGAAATCAAAATTTGGACATTGAAAATATTTTTACTACTGAATTGAAAAATGCATTTTTGGATTGAATAAAAAATAAATAATGAGGAGTTAAATTATTCAACTCTGGGGGACATACTGTCTTTTTACTGTAAGCTATTCCAGAAATGATCATGCTTTTGGTTGAGAATTCCAGCTTCTGCATCTTATCTTCAGCTATAAAATATTTTCTGAAAGTTTTCCTTTGAACTGTTATATTCCTATCCTATACCAGCATCTACTGTATGCAGTGTACACTGTATCTCATGGATCTCAATTCTAAAATCTGAATGTTGCACATAGCTAACATATTATTTGGACGGAGTCTATGATATCTTTAAAAAAAATGTAAACTTACCAGTCCAGAGAAAATCACCATTGGCATTGCAAGCGATGTAAAGTGGCCTACCAAGAATACTGTGACTTTTGGCTTCAGGGGCTGTTGGTTTATATTGTTCAGGTACTAATGTTGACACAATTGTCCCTGTTTTCTTTACTACATCTTCAAGCTCTTTGGATACAGTCTTATAGCCAACTTCATCACTGTGAGCATCTTTAAAAGCAAATACTGTTGCTGGTGCAACCTTCTTCATCTCAAGGGCCTCACTAGTGTTAGATGCCCAAACTGCAGTAAGAAGTCCAACATAAAATGTTCCTGACATGTCTGTCAGGCGGTAATGCCGGAGTGATGAGAGGCAGTTTTTTGCAAAATGAAGCAAGCCAAACCCGTAATGTAAGTCCCCTGTTGCATTTTCATTTAGCTCAATATGCGCTTTTCGCTGGGCAGTAGCCTGATCTGAAGAAATGTGTAGTATTTTTGCACTAACACATGGTGATTCATCACTCATTAAACCAAGTTCTTGACATCTCCTGCAAGGCTCCTTTAGAGAATTGTACTGGCATTCCATATCTTTGCCTTCCATGATACAATTTGTACAGGCCTGTAGTTTAGGAATTGTTTGGCCAAGTTCCTGTTTAACGCTTTCTGCATCACCACCAGTTGAGGCAAATATAGTAGCAACATTCACATTTACTGAACCGGTAGTGTCCATCATGTCATATTCCCTCACTTCACTTATCCAAGAACATTCTTCTTTTATAAACTTATGTACTTCCATGTTCCCTCCTTTGTACAGGTCCTTCATTTTTTGCAAAGAAATGGTGGGCTCCAAACCATCAAAAAATGTCTCACCATGTTTCTGTCTGGGAAACGTTCCTATATTCAAAGGCATACCATCATAATGAATACAGGCCAGGTATTTTTTTACACCTGGAGCTGTATATGCAGGAATTCCATCAAGGGAGTCCAAAAGTGTTAAGAGCAGCATGACATTGTGCAGATGGGATGAGTTGTCATAGACAGGTTTTGGCTTCTTGAAGTCAAGTGTGCTCACTGATGGTCCAGGATTACAATAACTGGAAGGTGGTGCAATTGTGGCTCTTTCAGTCTGAAGACCAAACCGTCTAGCACCAAGAAAGAATCGATAGCCTCTTCTTGTAGCAATGCTGAAAAGTGACTCGCAAAAGCTAAATAGAGTGGGCCAGTCTTCCCACCTACTAACTGGATCTGGCTGATTCAGCTGCTCTGTTATGTATGCATCCACATTTTGATACAATAGATGCTCTCTTGAAATTAATCCTGACTCAAAAAAAAGCTTGAGCCAATATGCCAGGTAATCTCCTTCAATTCTTTGTAAAGGGGCAATTATCAAAACAATCTGTATCAAGCATCACTGGGTAAACAATAAGGGTAAGATTACAAATTTTGGATAGAGTTGCCTCCAATAAAGTAATATCTAATTCTGTCCATGGTTTGCGTATCAACTTTTCTCAATAGGAACACATTCCAGATGATATCTAAGCAACATAGTTTCTATGAACGGCTTAAAACAGGCTTAAAATTAGTAAACAGTTTTCTTGTTCCTCTCTGGCACCCCCTCCACGGAAGGGTGCTGAAAAGTGACCCCTCCACCCCTCTGGAATTTCCAAACAAAAACACAGTATTTGTATGGAAAAGATCAGCTAAATTGACACCCCCACCCCTACAGAATTTGCAATCCCTTCCGTAGGGGGGGGGGGGATGGATAATTTCTGGAACCACACAATAAAATAAAAAATATAAAACCAAACAAAATAGTTGTAGGGTATGAGTTGATTTTGTTCTGGATCTTAATTTATTAAAGAAAACATAACATTTCAAAAAAGATACCAGGAATATCTAATACTTATAAATGTTGTGTTTTGTTTTTCATTTTTTCATCTTTTCTCTTATCAGATGCTTAAAGAAATGTATGCTATGCAAGGGAATAAAGTGAAATGTTATTGAAAACAGTATTTTTGGCCTACCTACTGTAAGCATGTTGAAACACCAGTAATTCACAGCTTCAGACCAAACTCGCACAGAGAGGAACAAAGAAAACTTTGCTAAAGGGGAGATACTTACAGTCCACTTTTATGATGCTTGAAGGAAAGTGCTGCTAAAATAATTGCCCCTTATAGAATGTCACGGGTCAGGACTGCTGCCCTGACCCGTGGGATGGACCGAAGTGTAGAAGTGTCGAACAATCCTTGTGGTAGAGGTGCTACTGCGTCTAATTGTTCCTTGGTAACAAAATGATTTCTTGACCATTCTTTCAGTCTTTTGACACATTCTGTACTCTTTGCAGTGTCCGAGTGTCTATTATTCAGATGCAGCACAATACAATTAGGTTGATTCATTGAACCAAGTATCTTTATTTCCCCACATATAGGGCAAATCATTTGAAGTGGATTGATGACAAAGCTCTTGTTGCCCAGAGCTAGCTCCATTCCAGCCAGAAACTTATCATATTCAAACAGGAATCTGGAATCACTCTTCATTAATTCATCACACTGATCAGTCCATTTTGCATCCAAGTATCCTTTCTTGCCTTTGCCATCATCCGTATGGAGTCCCATCTCTCTTTTCAGCATTTCAGTTGTCATTTCTTTAGAACGCTCTTTCCGCTTTCCAGGGTCTAGCTCAGCCACTTCCTTCATCCTGTTTAATCTTACTTCTACTGTCAAGCGTGAGTAGTCAGGCAGTATTGTCAAAGCATGCTGAAAGCTCTCCTCGTCACCTTCTTCTATGTCAACTTTCAATTCTTCGCCATTTCTGGGCTTAAATTTGAAGGAAGCACAAATCAATTGCTGCTTAAGTTTAAACAGTGTTGCGATTTTTCCAATGAATTGTTTTGTGGTCATCTGGCTATTTGCTTGCAAGAGTTTGTAACTGTCAGAACATGATGTTCTCACACTCCATAGTCTTTGGATAACTAAAAAATGAAAATACAGAAAACAAGCATGAGATGGTACTCTGTATATGATAGCACATGTAGGTTTGTATGTTAACGCTGTTTATTTTTTTGTTCTCAGAAAAAGATTTATATCACTCCAAGAAAAGAAACTTCCAAGGAAGTGAGCCTATACAATTGAAATGCGTTGCAAGTTAAAAGTGTTTGGTGCTAGTGGTACATCAATCCATGAAGGAATAACCAACGAAAGGACTGTTAAGCCTAACTACAAAGGCAATCCACATAAGACTCCATTGACTAAAGGCTGATTCACACGCGCTGATTTGTCGGGCCTCTGCTTTGATAGTCGGGTCCGACATCAAAAATAAAATGTGTTGAATTGCACCAGATTTTTTAGAAGTATGACCGACACCGAATGAACGTAAAACAAAATCGGCCCCGCCAAATCGGCAACGGTGATTCAGACTTAAGAGAACTACGTGTTGTTTTGTACCATTACTTAATACTCAGAAGTCTTAGAAGACCTTGCCGCTCAGAAGTGACCATATCACATGGACTGGTTGAATTAAAGTTACATTTATTTACCTTTGTCCGCCTTTTTAGACGGCTTTTGTGGCGGTAGTTTTTCCCGGGATTCTGTGGCCTCTCTTTCCGTCGCCCTTATCTCTTTATTCGACGTTGAATGACCAGGAGAACTACGACCAGGGGACTCAGACTCCACGGATACGGCCCGTAGGTTTCTTCTCTCTTCTGCTGGCGAGCGCGGTGATCTTGCGCGCTGTGAATACCTCTGTGGGCTTCTGTTTTCTCTGCTTCTGGAACGAGATCGGGGGGATACAGAGGACTCAGAATCGTCGGATATGGCTATTGTAGTAGTTTTCCTTGATTTTTTCTTCTTTGATTGGCTTCGACTTCTGCTTCGAAAGCGAGGTGACAAAGCACGCGAGTTTGTATAACGCGCTCGGTCAACTCTTGACCTATCTTTATGTCGCTTTTTGCCGGATTTGCGCGAGCGAGATCTGCCACGCGATCTATCCCGCTCAGAATGTTTGCGCGAGCGAGATCTACTACGCGATCTATCCCGCTCATATCTTTCTTCTACGACAACAGATGACACAGGCACACTAGCGTCCGCCATTTTTACCAAACTAAGGTGAAACACCGGAGCACAGGCTAAACACTGAACTGTTGAAGGAGGGGCATCAGCAATCGCGACGTCAACATGTTCATTTACTGGACGTAATTTAGGAGAAGCTCGAAGCTGATCAGAGCTCTTTTGCGTAATTTTAGAGAAAAAATATGATTATACGACCATTATGGAGAATTGCAGACGTTCTACTAACAAAAAGTCGACGAACGTGCTTATCGCTTTAAAGAAAAATCTATAATTTTCATCAAAAGATGCCCATCTTCTTCGGATTCTTCTGTTATTCATATTCATTGCCAAAACGACACCTTTTCCGGTTCTGTCACTCACTTTGAAGACTTCCGACTCTCCTGTATGGTATTGGTATGTGATAAATTTGCATAATTTGGCCACAACTACAGTACTCACGACTTGCGCTAAAACTCTTCCAAAATGAATAGTCTTCCCGGAAAACTCCCTAGATTTGAAGGCTTTTCGTTTGTTTTTGTAACCAAAAAGCTGGTGAAAGCGCAAGCGCAGATCATCACGCAGAGAATATTAGAAAGGGGAGGGAAAGTAACAGCTAAATTTGAATCAGCGTCTACGACGCACGTGCTTGTTCCTCGAGGAGTTAACTATGACGAGACACTACGGTCTCTGAGTTCTTCCCATCTCGCCGATGATTATGTCGTGAACAGTAACATTCTAAGAATCGACTGGGTACCGGAGTGTATACGAACCGGGACTATGGTGCCCATGGCGTCATTTTCGGTAAGTTATGCAATTGAATATCACACTAGAGTTGCCGCGCTTTGTTTACGTTTTTTCCCGCGGTCAAAACAAGTCGGGCATAATATGGCGCTCAGTGGAGGTATTTCGACGGAAAGCTTCGATAGGGAACAAGAGCACGGGCGCGAAATAATTTTCACAGGGGAATGCCATCAAACTTTGGTGAATGCGGCTAGATTACAGTAACCTCGTTCCCAGAGTCTTCTGGGTAATTTTCACCGTCATCTTGAAAACCCTGGGAACGAGGTCGCCAAAACACCTGTTTCGCTTTTTATTTAGCTTCGTCCGGTCAAGAGAGAAGATTCTACTGGAACTCAAGATGAAGTAGATGAGCTGGGCCAGAACCATACCCCTCCAAGTAAACGACAGAAACGCATTCATAAGTGTAAGAATGAAATTTTAACTGTTTACAACCATAGTTTTTGATCAGGGATAACTGATCTGACATATTGCTTTTGACGACCGACAGGCATGAAAATGGAAATCAGCGGGACGACAAAGTTTCCCTTCGCATCAAGCCTGAAGTCTTATATCATTAAAAGCAAGGATTCTGCTCGGGGAGAAGGAACACTACCTGTCCATATCCGTGAAGTAGCAGTTAAACCTCATTGTCAAGGTATGGGAGTTTTTTTCGATTTTGGCGAAGAGGGTGACCATCAAGTGGGATGGATCCCAAAAGAGAAACAAGCTGATGTTCGGCTAATGCAGAACTCTTACGACCATCTGGACACTTACATCGCATCTGTAAATACTCTAGATCTAACTCCTTCGTACCAAAAGTTGATAATCATGTTAGTTATCCAGGGAAGAGAATAAGTAACGATGGCATATATTTCGAAAAGTTAATAGCATAAAAATTGATTACTAAGAAATACAATTGATTAGTTTCATTGATGTTTAAGCTTAAGCTTATATAATAAACAGAACATTACATGGCCGCTTGGAGTTACGAATTTTATCTTCTCGTGTTAAAAATTTATCTCAATTGTTCGATGTTCACTCGTGAGATTAAATTTTCAACACTCGAAGATAAAATTCGTTTCCCCAAGCGGCAATTTTTTCTGTTCACATTCTTTATCTAGTGACACATAGTCTATTGAGTTTAAGTACACTTCTATTCATAAGTTGATAAGTATTTTAAAATTAGTAGCATCTGGAATGTAAGCCCGATACATAAAAAGTGTTTAGGAATGTGATTCTTATCTAAAAGAAAATAGCAACTTAGGCCTATAACATATTCCAGTCTTATCATAAGCCATTCCTAATGCAAATGAATTAGAAAAGATAATTTCCTGATTTGCATTAGGAATAGCTCATGATTAGACTGGTATATGTCCTATTATTTTACTGCTGTTTAGCATATCATAAGCAAGAACAAAAATTATGTGAATCATTTCTCCTGTATACAACATTGATTTTAAGTGCTTAGTATAAAACATAATTTATACTAAGCATTCCTAATGCAAATGAATTGGAAAAGATAATTTCCTGATTTGCATTAGGAATTACTCATGATTAGACTGGTATATGTCCTATTATTTTACTGCTGTTTAGCATATCATAAGCAAGAACAAAAATTATGTGAATCGTTTCTCCTGTATACAACATTGATTTAGTATAAAACATAATGTAAACTAACATCATGGATTTGATTCTTAAAAATAACTATCATGCCATGGAGAGAATTGCAAATCTCAGATGGCTGAGGGCTATTTATGAAGAACTTTTAATGCCCAATATCAGCCAATATTGCCAAATATCAGCCAATATCGCCCAATATTGCACAATATCGCCTAATATTACTCAATATCGCCCAATATTTGCAAGAAATAAATCCAATTTTCTTAATATCGCCCAATATTGCCCCATATCGCCCCCCATCGCGGCGATATTAGGACCCGGAGTAGGCCTAACACTGCTTTTGTAGCAAATGTCTGGAGAAGTGTATTACACAAACGGCCCCGAAACCTTGCCCATGTCCCATGTGTAAATTCGATATCTCTCCTGAGTCTGTGCAAAGTTCCCCTCGAGCAGTTCTAAATATGTTAGCCAATGCAAAAGTTAGATGCCTAATGTGCAAGGAAGGATATCCATTGGAGCAACTGCAGACCCATGAACGGAACTGTAAAGACTATCGATTAAATCCGGAGGACGCGCGCGTGGCGGTATCTATACTTGAAACACCCATCAGCCAGCCCTTAGACAAAGTAGAGCACATAATCACCACACACTTAATAAAAAGACTTCTTCATCAGGCGGAGAAACCAAACCTCATTAGACTAAAAACGGGAGGCACTGTAAGTATGTTCACCATAACTTTTACTTCTAGAATTAATGGGCAGTCCAAAAAGTTCTCCGTGAAGGACCCGAGTTTTAGCCACCCACCCTGGAAATGTGGTTGCCTTTACCCACTCTGGAACTGTCATTTCCCATATAATCACTGTTTTTCTTAAGAAAACCTGAACAGGTACTTACATAGCATATTTACTCCAAAATTTCAGCCCCTATACATGGAAGTTATTTCAAAGGGAAGAAGTTCAAATGATTCCCCCTCTCAACGTACTATTCAACGGAAAGCTAGCATGGTGCAATCTACTAGAAGCATAGTCTGTGGTGAGGACAAAGAGCAGATACAAAAGGTACAAGCCAATGAAATCAGGCGACTAGGTATGGAAGAAAGGATGAAAATTGCAAAGGAAGCTGGTCTTCAAGTTAGTGTCCCTCCAGGTGAAGGTCTGGCAATGAAGGCTGCTTTGGGACTGCCATGGAACAAGATCAGACTTCTCAGAAGGTAGGAGCACCAGGACTGCTGAAATGGAATAGAGATATCAGTCTCAATACATTGAGAAATTTTGCCACCTGTATTTTACTGCATCAGAAGAACCCCTTACCTCCCCCTCTGGATACCGGTGTGTCCCTGGCTATAATGTTTGCCACCCCCCCTCCCCCACAAAAATAATAATAAGAATAATAGAATAAAAATAAATAGAAAGCACTCCATATAATGAAGTTAATACAACATAATAAAGTTAATAAATCAATCTGTGTGAATATATACCATTTATTTTTTTTGCAGATGGCTAGAAAAATTGGGATTCAACTTTCAAGTGAAAAAAGGAAAAGGGATGTGGACAAGGTACCAGAGGCTTACTTGGCATGACGGCATCATTCCATCAGACGAAATATGGCTAAAACTAGGAGGCGACAAGGGGGTGGCAGTTTTAAGTTCTCTTTCGAAATAGCTAATCTGCAAAACCCAAATGCGACTCAAAACAGTGTCCTAGTTGTAGTCTTCAAGGCACCAGATTCAGCGCACAACCTACATTTAGCTCTGGACAGATTCAGAGATGAGGTCGATAAGCTGCAGCAAAGCATTTGGCGGTAATGTATATGAAGTACTGAAATATTGACAACAAGAACATGGTTTAAACCTGGTTTAAGCCATACCTCTAGTGACTTGACTGTCTTCTATTTCAGGGGAAAGAAAATAAGAGTTTTTGTGTTTGGCGATTATGCCTACCTGACAGTGATGTATGGACATAGTGGAGCATCAGGTAACAGTATTTGTATGAAAATATCTTTCTTTGTAGACATCTTCTCCTATGATCAACACAGAGTCTAATATTAACATTTCTGTAGGCTGCTATTGCTGCTTGTTTTGCCTCATCCAAAGCAAAGAGCTAAAAGGAAACTGTGGACCAAAGCCAAAGAGAACTTTACAGAAGCTCATTCACGATAATGAGAAATTTGTGGCAGCAGGATCACCACTAAAGAAGGCTAAGTACTACAATAATGCTATCGGGAAACCATTTTTCAATGTTCCACTCAACTAGGTTAGTTGAACTATGCTGTTTCAGTTACTTTACTGGTATGCTGCAATTCCTTTTGATTGGTGGAATTATTCATGAATCACAAAAACAATTGTTAAATTGTGAATATTTGCAGTCTACTAGATGGACTACAGGTATATATTTCCGTTTCTGGGAAACATCGTCACCAAAAAAGCCTATAAGCTTGAAGTGCAAAGGATAATGGTGGCATCTAAATTGCTACTGTTTAAACTGAAATTAAGACTGTTATTGCAACCACAGCAGGTAAAATTGTTAAATTTCAGCACATTTCTAAACATGTTTGTTTCTAATATTTTATAGAAATTCAAATAACATTTTAAACCCATACTCCCTAGCGTGCCAAGCTTTGTTGCTTTTTGCTGTGACAACGTATCCTGGAAATGGGAGATATGACACCCACCCCAAACTTTTTCCACTTTCCAGCCTTTTCAGCCTGTTGTTCTTAATCCATTTGTTCTTACATGCGGGTGTTTACTATATGCGTTTTTTTATTACAGGTCTGTATTCCTGGATTACATCTCAGTCTTGGGATCTTCAAACGGTTATTTGACCTCTTCACTGAAGCCCTCCATGGCTTTGATCTCAAATTGGCCAACAGCCTACTAGACTGCAATGAAAAAGTAAGTATTAGTTTATACAGTTTTTTGCAAAATTGCCATCGGCAAGTCATTGTAAAACAAATGCTTGCATACCATGATGACATTAGATACAGTACATGCATGTGTTTTGGATAATATATTCTGCTGTCAACCAATCAGATTGCAGGACATGCAATGGAATAATATTTAATAATAATCAGCTATTCATGCAAACAGGTTGAATGTTCAATGTGTACTTAAAGAAGCTAAAAGAGGTTCATAAGCTCCAGACTGATGCAGAACAACTGAAAGAGCGAGCAGATGAACTAACAGAAGTAATGAACTTCAGTGCTCTTCGTGGCAGTACAGAGGCTTCTTTGGAGGAAACAAGAATAGAAACTGAAAGTCTTTTCCAAGAGGCATCTGAAAAAGTAAAGCGAACCTTCTTTTCGTATGCAGGCAAAATAATGAGATAAAATATGTGCCATGCTACAGATCATTGTAAAACATTGCGTGTGCAGACACTGCAATTTTGTTGGTAAAAAAAGATCATTCTCATTTACAGGAGAAGAAAGCTGAAGGGATCATTAAGAACAACAAACTGAATGTAAAGGATGGGCCAGCTACAAAGCAACTTGAAAAGTGCATACAGAGCATCGGTGTACAGCGACAGGCCTACCATGGTGGAGAGTTTGTCGGAAACCATGTTTCTAAATGCTTGGAGGTGGTTAATTGGTCTTATAATTAACTTAAATTGTCTTATTTTTGTTTCGGAATGAGTTGCATAATGATTATCAGTATCACCAGTGCTTGACATCCACTTTTCTAAACATAAATTCCTTGATAAGCAGATCAAAAACAATTCCACTGAAACTTTTATATGATATCGTATCTTTCCTGAACAGGAGAAGAACATTAAACTGCTGGAAGCCTCACCAGTGGAAGCTTGCAAAGACACCAACACCAACCTACTCCCTGATGCTAAACAAGTGGCAGAAAAGTTTGAGGTTGTCTTTGAGGCATTTGGAAAATGCCATAGGATCTACAGCAGCAAAGACAGGCTAACAACAAGCCAGATAAGCAAATTAGGTAGTAACATGTGATATCAATGAGCAGAACACCTTTTTCATACTACCCACTCCATGAAATTATAATATGTCCTTCAGGATGCACAATATGTTCTTTTCTTCCTTCAGACATTCACCCATAGCCCTCTCAATATTGAAGTTTAATTCAAATCTCCATCCCTTGATATTTCTGAAAATATATTGGCTAATTGATAAATACGTATTTCTTTTCTTTTCACCTTTTTAAAAGGAAATATTATATAGTACAATAAATGCTGGCCTTACTGTTAGAAGAAAGAAAAATAAAGTATATTGAGCAAATCAGCATTGGCAGTCATTGCTGCATGTATTTTCTCTGAATACCCTAGATGGCGACATCAAGTTCTTCATGGCTTATTACAATAGCCAATTTCCTGAAGCTTCAGTAATCCCAAAGCTTCATATACATGTAGTAGAATGGGCTACAGAATGGGGCGTTGGCTTTGGTCTGTTGGGCGAGCAAGGGGCTGAGTCACTACATGCTCAAATGAATCAGCTTGGGGTGCAGTATTGTAACGTCCAGGGCAATGCAAGCAAACTGCATCTAATGGTTAAAGAACAGCACAGGAGATGCCATCTGCAAATATTGGAAAGCTCCGCCCATCAAGAGAAGGAAAAGGGAAGAATAACAACCAAATCACATAATTATTGCGCAATATTTGCAAGCACAGAACTGGGGAAGGGGACTGAGGAGACCTGTTTGTTCTTTTAACATGTTTTAAAAAAAATCATGTTTTACATTTGATGTAACAAAGTTATCAGAATAGGAGAAAGTTACAAGAGTGAATCCAACTTTGGAACACACTTACAGGTAGACTAACAAGCACATTCCCCTGCCATTGATTATTGAGTTCATTGTGTGGTTCCAGAAAATATCCTTCCCCCCCCCCCCCCCCCCCCCCCCCCCCCCCCCCCACACACACACACATGTTGAAAAGGGACCTCCCACCTCTCTTGAAATTCCAATCCCTTCTGTGGGGGGGGGGGGGGGGGGTGGATATTTGTAACAACACATTATTGCAATGATTTTATGACTCATTTGAGTTCTTGAGGCAAACACTACGTTTGCTCGAGGAAAACTCTGAGTTGAAATATCAAAAAATTCCAAAATTTTAATTAATGCATGGGTGACTGTCTTCCCAGAGTTCCAAATAAAATATTAAAAGAATTTAAACTTTAAAAAAAAAACTAGTTTCCCGAATGCATTATTGGAATGATCAATGAAATCAATAATGCAATAATCGACTCAGTAATTTATTTATTTATTCAGCTTCGCCCGAGGACCGGGAAATCCTCACAGAGCGAAGCTCCAATTACGAGGTTCCCTAGTCAGTGTAGTGGGTTAGTAAGTTGTAAGCCCTGCACTGAGGATGGGCAACTTCCGACGTCCTCGTGGTTCTTTAACGTCCCTCTGGTTCCGGTTAGTGTAGTGCGTGTGAGAGACGGGACCTACGGTTTAACGTCCTTATCCGAGAAGACGCGAAGGTGTTAGAGCAGATGTTAGAGCAAATCCGGCACCTTCTCCTCAATTATTAGAAAAAGACCCTGAGTGTTAGCCCGGCCGGGGTTTGAACTCCCAACCTCCCGCACATAAGCCCGGCGCTCTACCACTGCGCTAACCGGTCGTCGGTTAAATGGGGACTGTAAAGCTTTCAATATCCAATAGGGAAGTGTGTGATATTCATAAGTAATTTATTCTGCATATAGAATATATTAACTTTGGCCTTGAAGTGAAAAAGGTGGAAGAAGAATACAAAGAGAACTTATAAGCTTTAGGTTGCCACTAAATTTAACAAATTGTACAAACTTTAATACCGTGAATACCCTGTATGTACGCCAGCATATCATATTTAGCTGACAAATGACAATAAAATATTCGAAGTAGTAAAGAAAAAACATCGAGCAACAACAAAAAAAAAAAATGGTAACACTATTTGAACTGATCTACACAAGCAAGCATGACATACTGAATAGAGAAATTTCTTACCTGAGTCTTGACACTGTAAACAAATCGAAGCGCGCTGCAAGAAAAAAAAAGTTTCCTTGATTTACGGACGTTCGCCGAACAAGGGGCTGCAAGCAGTCTAAGGCGCTCCTTGTAACCGCGCGGTCAGACCTGGTACCTAATGTCGCAATTTCCTGTATTATTGAACAGCCGTGAAGAGAAACTCTATACCAAAGTGCCCTTACATCATCAATGACTTCATCAAAAAGATCCATAATGCCCGTGACGTTCAATAATCAACTCGATAGTATCAGAAGCTCATAAGCTCACATGTGTTTTATAGCTTGAGCTATTTTTAGAAACAGTTGCGCGGGAAAAATTAGCCAATCAGAATTCTTCCTTACATTTGACGTCACGCCTCATAAAAAAATCAGATGGAGCTCTGCTTTTAGCCAGTGGCTAAATCTGTTTTTACTTGCAGTTATTTTCGAGATGGAAAACCGGGTGAAAATGTTATCTCTTTGCATGGTTTCTGACTGTACAAGTTGAGTAAACTAAAACAGATAACAGATGGCTTCAGACATCAAGAAAAATTACTTGAAAACAATCTAAACGACTAAGGGAAAGCAGAAAAGAACCACGGCCTCGCCGCTTCTTCTCACGGTTCTCGCACAGCGAAAGTTCATGAAGACTATAAATTTATGCACTAAAGCTGATGAATTTGGTGATTTGGTGGCTACGGATGGATTAGGGAAGTATAAAGGATTTACAACGAAGTACCACGACTATGTGGATGATTTGATTTCTAATTTGGTACACTGACAGATGAAGTTCGCTACATACAAACGATCCAAAAAAACTGAACACATATACAACTCGGTAAGCCAGGACTATGAACTTTTTCAATTCCTAAGTCGACATGGACGTTTTTAGTTTCTTCTTTTTGTTTTCATTTGTGTGAAATTATCTTTTCGATGCACGAAAATTGTCAAGTTTGTCAAGCGTTGAACTTGTACTTGAACTGCTTGAATGAAGCACGTTTTGAAATAGTTTGATCAGGCGTTTATTAAAAGGTATACTTTATAAACGACAGAAGTTTATTGCTTACATTCTATAAGGTGTAGGCACTGCACGATGAAACTCGAGGAAACAGCAAGCGTTTTCTAAAATTGTCGGCCAACATGTGCCAACGGAGCACTGCTTTGATTTCTGCGAAATACATGGCAGTCGAGGATGGCATCTGCTTAACAACCAGTCAGTCTGAGGGCAGAAGTTAGCTTATTAAGAGCGTCCGTCTGTAAAAATCGACTGAGGGGTTCAGAATGAGAATTTCCAAAAGCTCACCCTAGATGACCAAGTTATGTTGTGAAAGTTTAAGATCGATGCGTTAAATATTTCGCGAGAACGACAAAGGAAACAGAGGAAATGGTTTCATCGAATAAATTCTGGATTTTTCGGCATTTTTCGAGTTTCCCGAGAAACAACACAAACGCGAAAGGGCAGAGTTTCAGCCTCTGGACCCCAGGGTATCGCCTAAGTAAATAAACAGTCAGTAAGGGAGACACGCGTTAGCAAGATTGTACGTTTCTCTCGAACACATTTGAATTGAGCGGTCATTTTACACTCACGGGAAGTAGGAAACCCCTAGTAATTCCTGTGATATTTTATATCCTGATTGTTTATGGAAAATATGGCCAAAACCCGGGAAAACAACGCGACTCCCGTATTGATTCCGACGAGGCTGTGACACACACGTGTTTGATCAGAGCTAACTGTCACAACGCAGGGTGTCACGCAATCAAACACAGGTATCCTGATACCGAATTTGTGAGCGCCGCATGCATTCGGAGAAACTCTAGATATTTGACGGGACTGAGGATATTTCTTGCTGATTGGGAAGCCGATTAAGCTTACTAAGGTGCTAGTATGATATTGTAAACAAGACTTTGGAGGAGGCTGTCCGACGTTGCAAGTCCCAAAGAAAATATCACAGCTTCTAATTTTACAGCCAAAGAAGATGTGCACAGCATTTCAAACTGGTTTATCAGCCTTCTTGAAAATTCCCGGCCGAGAATAACATCTTTTGACCCCAGCATACCGCCGCCTCCCCTCCCTTTTCAACGCGACTCTCTCCTAGAAGTAGAAATAATCAAGAGCGGGACTGAGCCAAGTGGCCGCTCAATAGAGGTATGGCCGCTTTAATGGAGGTAGTAAAAGAACAGAGGTACTAAATACAGCACTTGGGTGACAAATATTTTGGGCCGCTTTATATAGACAAACTACTGTGCAATATCACACGTGCCTTCATTTCCCCCGTGATGTGCGACAAACTACTACACTGTCCGTACTTCACCCGTGACACACGACAAACTACTGCGCAATATCACACGAGACTTCTCTTCCCCCATGATGTGTGACAAACTACTGCACGGATCGTAAATCACCCGTGACACACGACAAAGTACTGCGCAATATCACACGAGCCTTCTCTTCCCCCGTGATGTCTGACAAACTACTGTGCAATATCGCACGAGCCTTCTCTTCCCCCGTGATGTGTGACAAACTACTGCGCAATATCACACGAGACTTCTCTTCCCCCGTGATGTCTGACAAACTACTGCGCAATATCACACGAGACTTCTCCTCCCCCGTGATGTTTGACAAACTACTACACTGTCAGTACCTCACCCGTGACACACGATAAACTACTGCGCAATATCACGCGAGCCTTCTCTTCCCCCGTGATGTGTGACAAACTACTACACTGTCGGTACCTCACCCGTGACACACGACGAACTACTGCGCAATATCACACGAGACTTCTCCTCCCACGTGATGTGTGACAAACTACTACACTGTCCGTACTTCACCCGTGACACACGACAAACTACTGCGCAACATCACACAAGACTTCTCCTCCCACGTGATATGTGACAAACTACTACACTGTCCGTACTTCACCCGTGATACACGACAAACCACTGCACAATATCACACGAGACTTCTCTTCCCCCGCGATGTGTGACAAACTACTGCACTTTCCGTACCTCAGCCTCCTTATAGTGCCACTCAAGACACGAAATTAACGTCATTAATTACCTTCTTTTCATTTCGAAGGGAACAGTAGCGAAAGGAAATTGTATTTTTGCGTGCGCCGTTAATATTTTATTAATTTTTTAATACTTCTGATTGGCGATTTTTTTTTTTCGTTTGACTACGTTCTGCATCCTGTGGGGTATGGTTCCTGTGACGTATAAAGAAGGCATAGCTAGAAAGTAGAACAAAGACCACGAAGAAGACAAAAAAAAAACAAAGACCTGTCTTTGTTCTACTTTCTATGTCTTCTTCATGCGTCACAGGAATCATTGTTCTGAAGATCTTCACCCCTAAGATGCATCGCGCATATCGAACGAAAAAACCCCGCAAATCGAAAACATTAAAAAATCAATAAAACATTAACGGCGCGCGTAAAGCAGAGTTTTTTCGCTACTGTTCCCTTGGGCAATGGATCTTTTTTATGAAATGTGGTTTATTTCTACCTGAGTGGCACTTTAGAACGACATTCTTACTGCTTTGAGCGGCGATACATACGTCGCTCGTACTTGACTCGGTTTTCCACTTGTCTGATAGTGTAACCTTGGAGTTGTCTCTTTAGTGACTTCAGGCGGACCTCGATGGTTTTCTTAGATATGCTTACGTTGCCCTCTATCATGTCACCGAAGCCATTTTTGATGGCGTGTACATGCGAGTCGTTGAAAAGACCTGACGACCAAACAAATAAAAAAGTTACTTGCTGGCTTTGCTGGTCCAATCTTGCCCGTGTTTTGCATATTTAGATTGATCATGCGGTGCCCGCCCTCAAAAATATAGGAGGATCCTTGGTGACGTCATTGTTTACATTCACGAAATTTTGAAACGCCGTTTTTAGCTTCGAAAATGCAACGAAAAGCTCAAAACAAGTTTATTTTTCATTCTTAAAAAAGTCTTGACCTGTTTCCTTTCTTTCTGTGTCATTTTTCAGGCTAGTTGAAGCTTTTCAAAATTGTGTGAAAATCATTGGGGCAAAACACTAATTAGCTCACATGTTTCCTCTAAATTGAACGTTGCACCATGCGCTTAGAATTCGAGATATCAGCTTGAAATTTTCCAATTATGTTCTATTTACAGTACTTTATTGATATGCAGAACGCATCATTTTATAGCTCCCTCGAACGGACTGATTCTGAACATTGCTTATGCTAATGAGCTCAAAATGTAAACAAAGGATCCTCCTATAAGAAAGAGCTGTCAACTCAGCTTTACTATTACCTTCAGCGAGTACTAGATTAGTAATTTGTGGTCATTCAAATTTTGCTATTCTATTTATTTAGCAAACTATCCGTCGATTATGTGCAATAAACTAACCAATCAACGAAAAGCAGCATTACCACAATGATTTAATGTTGTTTTGTCAATGTCTCCAGGGGTGGATCCAGGTGAAATAGTGAAAACATGGGACGACAAAATTCAAATTTCCTTCAGCAAATACAGTAAATGTATGGGGAAATGCAGCCCCCTCTTATATCCGCCTCTGGTATCTTTATAAAGTTTCTTGCGCTAGATCCGACATCGAAGGAAGAGATTGGAGTGTGTTTTATTATTTCGTTATTTATTGGAGATAAGATAATGACATGGGATTTCTCACAAGCCGCGAAAATTTATGCGTCGTGCAAATTTTGATAATTGTTCCGCCCAAAAGACGGTTTCGTCCCGTTTTCACACCTAGGCGAGCGTCTTCTGAGAACCGTCTGGACGAAAATTGAACTCGTCTTGAAAGAGCAACCGTTTACAATGTGAAAATGACTATTGATTATTTAATAACTTGTTTGTTTTGAATGTGTTGTCCATACAGACCAATACGTACCTTGTGACCCCCTGGGTATGAGGTAGGAGGCAAAGAGTTGGAGTCTTCGAGCGTCCTTGCCACTCGCTCTTCTGCCGTCTCCTGTTGGTCAGGGAGCTGAGCGGGCTCTTGTTCGCGGGTCATTTCCTTCTCATATCGCCAAAGCGACCGCATTTTATCGTACACCCGTCTTGGGTCCGCTATCTTCAGCTCAGGGACATCGGCAATTCTCTGGCGGACACATTCGAGTGTTTTGTCCTTTCTTCGTATCTCCTCTGAGAAAAGGGACTTGATCTGATAAACGGGGTCCTTTTCCCAGGGATTCCTTTTACCATGCACGCCCTCCTCATCTGTCTGTTGATCATCTTTCGGAGTCGAATACGAAGAGAGGGGCTTGCGCATTGCACTCGCCAAGGTATTTGATGCCGTCAAGGTCGTCTTGTTCTTATTCTGAAGTCGGTAGTATTTCACTGCTGTGGTCTCACGGTGGTCAAGTAGCTCTGCAAGTTCTGTGGTCTTATCTTGATAGTTCGTGTGAATTTCCGTAACTGCGCCTTTACGGAAGTCATTAGAGCAGACGGGGCCTTCGACATTTGCCTTTTTCCATACTGAGCTCAACGCCTTACTTATTTGGCTTGTTTCCAGCTTCTTTCCATTCCAACTGATAAAGTAGCTGCTTATATTTTTGTCATGCGCGACTTGCGCGCGAATTTCGCGTTTGAAAATAACCAGCCAACTGTGCAGCTTCTTGCTCATCACCAAGTTGGCTGGCCCTTTACTTGCGAGGTTCTTATGATTTACCACCTCCACTATGTATGACGACCCCCCTCCATTGATATTGCTCTCTGGAATTCGTCCAGCGTCATGTTGGCCACCACGCCAGACCGATTAGCGTTGTCAATGGCGATTTCCGCCAACAGGAAATCCCTTGTAAGTGTGAAGTCGCTCTGCGTTATCACCCTTTGGTGTGCGCCGGAGAGTTCCCCAAGTAAAATTATTGCTTTTCTCGCAGCATCGCTGCGTTCGAACTGTTGTACTGCAGCGGCGGCGACAATCCGTGTTCTATCAATTTCTCGCTTCTTCCACTCTGTTTTTTGGCAGTCCTTCTTATACGACTTCGACCATCTTTCCAGTCTGTCTCTTAAAGGAGTGAGGTCCTGGATACAGTACTCTCCGATTAGAGGAGTCTGCGGTTGGTAGGTTATCAGAAAGGAATAGAAATGTCGGATGCTCATGATGTAGCCTTTAATCATTTTCGGTAGCCACTTGTTCTCCGCGTGCTCATTAATAAAGTTATTTCTAATGGTTCTGTAATTCAGCAGGGAAGAGATTGTGGCAGGTTCTATTATATCTGTGACAGTTTTAAGCTGTCTCCTGTGCTGTTCTGCTGTGGACGGCTCCATCTTGCCTCCGTCCGGCGACCTTAGCCATCCTTCGAACTCGTCGAGTAGCATACTTTGGTGACTAGTAAGATCTTCACTTTCTTCTTGGATATCCCCGACATTTTCTTTTTGCTCACCCGACACAACACCTTAACACTCGACTTCACCCGTGACATCTGCACGACCCTCGGGAACATCCGATTCCTCCACAGTGATGCCTTCCTTTCTTTCTTTTAAGATTCTCCAGGAGATGGGGGCAGGAGGTGCTGACTGCATCAATTTTTTGTAGCGGTCAGTGTCCTTGTTTATCTTGTGAACTTTTATCAAATGATCGGACATTCGATTGTTGATACTTTCACAACCCTGGACAGGGCACCGCTTCCGCCTGCGGTTAGGACCACCTGCTTTCTGCTTTCTTAAATTAAACTATTGGACCGCTCTCTTAGCCCTATCCGAGTCCCAACCATGTTTGACCCTCAAGTGCCTAGGCAAATGAAGGACCTTTTTTCCGTGGCAACTTCGAACCGGGCATGTTTTTTTGGGTCTACTTGCTTTTTTCTTTCTTTCTGTATTTCGCCTTTCCACTTTTTTTTCTTCATCGTCACGACCATCAACATCTTCGTCATCATCACTAAAACGACAGCCATCACCATCACGACCACTATCATCATCACGACCACCATCACCAACATTACTATCACCATTCCCCCAAAAAATTGGTTCCTTTTTCTTTGAAATCCTCTGAAACGATTACAAAGTGAATTATCTTCGGAAACACTATATAAGTGGCTACCTATCGTCTATGTCTTCGTTTCAGAAAATGTTCTGTCAAAGAGCGATGTTTTTAAGAAGTGACACAAAAACTTAGGAACGCTCTCGAAGGGAACGCATGTTCCTAAGCAGTCTTTCTCAACTTGAATAATTGGTTTACTTCAATCGATTCAGTTAATCAATAGAAATAGTAAAACTGTAAGTTGGTTGCCGCCAATCCGTCTTTGCCGTGAATATATTAAACGGTTTAGTTCAGACCAATGTAGAACCGCCAATGATATTCACGGCAAGGACGGATGTACGGCATACGACTTACAGATCAACAAGCATGCATATCATTACTAAGATCTACTTAATCCGTCTAATTTATTGACGGCGAAGACGGATGTACGGCATTCAACTTACAGTTCTTAAGAACAGCATATGTAATAAATGTATTTAATAATAATTATAATACTGATAATATTAATAATAATATTATTATTATTATTATATAATATAATAAAATAATAATAATAATATATTATTATTATTATTATTATTATTAAATATATACATTAAATATGCTGCTCTTAAGAACTGTAAGTCGTATGCCGTACATCCGTCAATGCCGCGAATATCACTTCCGGTTCTACATTGGTCTGAACTAAACCGTTCAATACATTCACGGCAAAAACGGATTAGCGGCAACCAACTTACAGTTTTATTAATGTATACCTAATTGTTAGAACCGTTCAAAACATTCACAAGACCTCGAGAAATCGACTAGTTGTGTTTACTTCGTTTTCAAAAAATTCCAGCATATCGATCTTGATGAGAAACAAGTTCTAAATGACCGGCTGTTAGAATTAGCAAATCGACGGCTTAGAGAAAACTGTCCCTTTGAAATTTTATTTGTACAAAACATCGTTTGCTGGAATGCTGCCTTGCGATGACACAATCGGAATTTCGGTTGCATAAAACCTTGAAGCATTCATTTAAAAAAAGGAATTCAGTTTCTCGTATTAACAATACTTCCTTAGGACAACACAACAATGATAGTCTTTGTCTACTTCGTCGTCATGGAGGCGAATAACAATAGCTAAAAATATTATTATAAAGCAGGTCGCCTTTAGGTCTATTCAGTGTAAATCACCGGCTGTTGGAATTTGCAAATCGACGGCTTAGAGAAAACTGTCCCTTTGAAATTTTTGATTGTACAAAACATCGTTTCCTGGAATGCTGCCTTGCGATGACACAATCGGAATTTCGGTTGCATAACCTTGAAGCATTCATTTTGTAAAAAAGGAATTCAGTTTCTCGTATTAACAATGCTTCTTAGGATAACGCAAAAATGGTAGTCTTTGTCTACTTTGTCGTCATGGCGGATAACAATAGCTCAAAATATGATTATAAAGCAGTGTCGCCTTTAGGTCTATTCAGTGTTCACAGGACAGTGGAGGAAGAGGAACGCGAAATGTCTTCCGTAAGTAGACCCACCAAACATTTGATTCGTAATCAACAAACTGTTTTACTGAACATATTGTAATATATTGTCTCCATTTCCAGACTCCAACGGCTCGGAATCCTGCACGCGGCCAACTGTATAGCAAATATATCAAAGATGCAGCAAGGAGCTACTTAATCCCGATAGTCGAAAAACGCTTCTGTGTTGTTTGGCTCAAGTGTACATGGCGTGTCGAAGAGTCAGAACAAGACAGGGCGTGGGAGCTCGTATGCAAGAAACGCGCGGAGTGCGATGCTGCTGTCGGAGGAATAGAGGGTGTGGCATTCTATTTCTCTGCCATTTCGTGCGTCGAAAATTCTACAAAGAAAAAAAAAAGGCGAGCGACGAACAGGATGAAGCGTCCTCGGTGACTAGTTCAGAAGTATCTGAAAAGGAAGAAAAGAAACGATTCCCCTCTGTTTCGTATTGGGTCGCCTTGGAGTCGCCGAACGGAGCCCCAGTTCAATTGGTCACCCTGCATAGGAAATTGCTAAAATGTGAAGTGGAGACCGAAACGAAGCGGTTAACCACAAACACTGGCAAAGTGACTGCAGATTTGTATAAATACTTATGGCTCGCCGTTAAAGACCACACCTCTACCTACATGGCCAACATTGTAACGAAATCCTTCCGGGTGTGCTTTTACGATACCGTGGGGGACCTGGAACTAGACGAGCACCTAGAACAAAGTAGCCTGCGAAAGCCGATACCACTTGGCGCTCATCGAAAGAGACTCTCGCAAAGAGGCGTCTGCGCGCTCAAGTCAAACATTCAATACTGATGACGTATTTTGACCCAGATCTGGTCATAAGAATTACGTGGCCATTTTAACTTTGTTGCATCATTTTTTGTCTTGTTTTGAAAAACTTACAATAAAATGCTTTGTATGCTATAAAAATTAAATATCAAACAGTCAACTGGCTGCGTAATACTTCTGACCAGATCTGGGTCAAAATACGTCATCAGTATGGAATGTTTGGCTTGAGCGCGCAGACGCCTCTTTGCGCGAGTCTCTTTCGACGAGTGCTAAGTGGCGTCGGCTTTCGCAGGCTAAGAACAAAGCGTAGAGAGCGATGCTGAAGAAAAAGTTGTAAGATTCACGGTCGTTCAACCAAGGTGTTCGAAGACTGCTGGAAAAGCAATTAAAGAAATGGTGAAGGCAGGGCTGAAGGTTGAGATCATTGCTGTTGAAAACGCAGCGCAAGCGCTTCCAGTCTCTAAGCCAAAAGCGCTCACTTCAGACCAGTGTACCCAGCTCATCAATGACATAGAGGTAAGAAAGGGACGAACGAGCTCGCTAAACGCCCTGGCTACTGGAATTAACTGCATTTCTTGTTTTTTTCAGGTGGTGATGGAGAAACTGGGATATGGCCTTTACCGGGGAATGATTTATAAGAAAGATACAAGAGCGCGTTTCACATAAAGTCATCGAGAGGCTTTCCAATCCTGATACTCAGCTGATCCGTCAAATGAAGTTAGACTACAACTTGATTGAGGTGAAAAACAGTTGGTGTTTATGCCTAGAAACCCGTCAGTTCGTGCGGCACAAGCCAGACAAAGAAGATATTGGTCTACGTTCGCCAAGAGCATTCTTCCCATATGACCACTTGAAAGATGAGACCGAGCGCAACTATTTTCAAGAAATCATAGAGAACAACCTTAAAGACGAGGAAATACCCATGTTCTGTGAAGATTTTCTTGGGCTTCTAAAATACCAAGGGAAACAACATAAACAAAAGGCAAAGTCAATCTCCTATTCTTCTATGCCGAAACAGTGTAAAACGTTGCATGCTGGGAAATATTGACTAACTTTGTATTTGTTGTTTTATAGGTGCCCTGTTTAGTCGGTCAAGCTAACAGCGGGAAAACAAGCCTCTAGGCCGCAGTGATGGGCTTGGTCCACCCTTCAAACATAGCACGTGTTACGAAGCAGCGTGCGTTTAACAAAGCAATGATTTCAGCATATACTGAAGTAATCATTCTAGACGAAGCTACAGTTGGTATGCTTGACATCGATGACTGGAAGCTTCTGACCCAGGGGGGTTGGACAGCTCACGACGCCAAGTTCACTAAAGCAAAAGGATTTGTAAACAGGTATAAGTGTAGTTTCTAAATATTTTTTTCAAACCGCCAATAGTCTAATTTTGTTTTTCGCCTTCCACAGATGCCCAATGATTATTGCATGCCAACAACCATTGGACCTCAAAGAGGCGGACAAGGAAGCCATGGCTGCACGTTTAAACGTCTACAACTTCCGAAGTTTGCCCTCTGTGAATTCATTGGCCTTTAGCTGGATTAAGACCCACCCGGTCGCGCGCTGCATCGTATATGCAATTGGCCAAGCCAAACGACTGGCTACTAGTACTACTACAGGTATAATTGCTTAATTTACAACTGAGAAATGAGTATAGAGGGAGGCAAAGTGTGCACGTGTCCAAAATTCTACTGTTTTATATCTTTCAGAGCTCAACGACATTAACACACAGCTTTTAAGTGAGGAAGATAAGAGTGAACTGATGGAGTTAAATTTTGAGAAAGAGAATGAGGAGGAAATGGAAGATATTCCTTCATCGAGCCTGTCCACCAGTGATGAACAGCCCACTCAATCGGATGGATCCGCATCCCTCCTTTCCATTCCCGAGCAGCTACAACAGGCAGTGTGCAGAATGCAAGAACACGAAGCATCACCGTTTCGAAAACGCATCTTGTCCCTTGTCAAAGTGCGGGCCGACAAGGCAGTAATGCTGAACCAACAGTACCAAGAGCAATTTGTAGAGGGCAGGCGGGCGCGGCTTGTGGAACTGGGAGGCCCATGTGATCACAGATCTCAACGAGCCACTGCCAGATCACTTAGAACAAAGACTGGACGAGGTCATGGGTCAGAGAAGACAGATGCAAAAACAAGCAAGAAAAGATGAACAGATGAGGAAGATGGAAGAGGTGTTTGAGAGCCAGTGGCTAGAAGCGAGAGAACGAGAGATGGCAAACGTAACATCGCGTATCGAGGCACTTCGTCACGACGATCCGACAGCTCCAACCCTCCGGACGTATGTCGAGATCTTGAGCAACAAAATAAGACTCTTCCACGAACAAGAAGGCACTTTAAAGTTGAAAGAGGCAATTAGGAAAAGGCAAGAAATGTGCTTGCGACTCGGCCTACTGACGGAAACAACCGCTCAACAAGTGATTGACCTGTCCTCACCGCTTCCTGTGGCAAGCGAAGACGATGACGAGTGGGTGTCAAGTCCAGGCGATCTTACTCCACCCCCAACTCCTTCAGGGATTGCTCGTCGTGACAACGACTACCCTCAGATTGAAACGCCGCCTCGAAGAGAAGATGAAAAACTGGATTTTGCCCCACCACAAACTCCCACATTAACACCTCGTCCCATAGAGGATTACAGCCTCCCAAGTACTTTGAGCGGAATTCCTGTGACCACACCAAAGAGGAAATCAAGTAGCAATCATCGACGTCAGAACAAGCGAGGGAAGAGCCTCAAGGGACAACCAACCTTAGAACGATTCTTCTCAACTCAATAATCTATTGCAAGACGCTTTAAGTATATAAATATAATATCATTAATTTATTATTTATTTAATTTATGGGATTGTTATCGTTTACATTGCGATCTCATAAACAGTCTTATTTACATAATTGCTTGTGAAAAATAAAATGGAAGCAGTTTATTGAAACCTCGTGTGTTCATCAATGTTTGTAAACATATCAGCTTAAATTTATAGCATTGCAAATATTGGTCGTTGCCATGACAACCAAAATGAATAATACTATAAATCAAGTTGTTTAATAACGTATCGATGTTCTGTTACCATGACAACCGCTAGAGCTCGATATTATTTATATTATATTATATACCATGACAACCACTTCGGGATTAGTTACAGTTGATTATTTCGCAAGCAGTATACAATATATTATTGTCAGATAAAATGATTAAAGTCCTATCATGTCCACACTTTCCAAGGGCCTCCAGTTGACAGACTCTAGCACATTGAGCTCTTCTTCGATGATATCTTCCCTTTTCACCGGCGAAGAGACAATGTCCATAAACAAGTTCTTTCTAGCAATATCATTGTCTTCAAGTTTGATGGCGATAAACAGACAGGCCAAGATAAGTTCTCTCAAAGTAGATTTCTTTCTGTCCTTGGTCTTGTTTAAATGGCGCCAAAGCAATCTTTCAGCCAACACAGAAGTACTTTTTGGAAAATTAAGGGCACACATCCCTTGAAGAAACTCGCCGGCAAATTTGATATCTTTCAATGTTAGTTCAGGGTGTTTGTCCACCAGAATTTCCATGTTCGAGCGTTCGTGTCCAGAAGCAATAGAGACCAAATGTTATATTACCCTTTGAATTTATGAAAGCGCAAAACTCCCAGCAAGCTTTTCCAAAAACGCTAGAGTTCGTGATTGGACCATTTACTTTTTTGAATATTTAGCAAATCGCCGTGTTGCTCGACATAGCAGCGAATTAGCTGTTCTTCCCTTCAGGAAATGAAACTCCCCATCCCTTAGAATAGCTTTCCATTGTCCAAAGCCATACCTTTTGATCCCGGCTTTTAGATAATTGTCTTCCTCCTGAGTAAACAGCACACTTTTTCTCCTTGAAGAGCTCGTTCCTAATAATAATAATAATAATGAACTAATTAGCAGTACATCCACTAAAAAGTGGCTCTTCGCCTGCTAATATCTAAATAATAAAAAAAACTAAAAGATAATAATAATAATAACTATCTTTATTATAAAAATAGATAAAAATATACTATAAATATATATATATATATATAATTCTACGAGACAGCAATATACACTAGCGCATAAAAATATATTTGAGTTAAAAAGATATCATACTTTGACGTGTGCGCTATTTTTCTTAATGAGGTGTTTCTTAAGGACCCTGGTGAACATAGGATAGGTGTTTATTGTTCTTATGTCCGCTGGCAGGTTATTAAAAATATTTGCTGCCTGATCTTGGAAGGTCCCGATTTCGCGTTTTGTTGGACGTTGGAGAGTTGGGGCGTGAGAAGATCTCAAAGTATAAGAGCCTGTGTGGTGTAGATTTAGTGTAAGTGGGCAGCCTTGATCGTGCATAGCTTTATGTGCTAGTTTACCTATGTTGTGCGCTATGCGGTCCTTTATAGGCAGCCACCCAAGCTTGTTCAAATCCTCTAGAGATGCGGTACTTAGAAAGTACAAAACCTGCACAGGAGTTCTGTACCCTTTGCAGCCGTTTTAGTTGGTACTCAGGAAGAGGGCTGAAAATGACATTACAGTAGTCCAACCTAGAGAAGATGAGGCTCTCGACAAGGTGCTTTCGTATTTGAAAAGGGGCAAAATTTTTCAGTTTTCTCAGAACGCATAAGGTACCATAGCAAGAAGACACTATGTTAGTTATGTGATCGCGCCAAGTTAGGTGCTGATCCCATTGAACACCGAGAAGTTTCGCAGATGGTACCCTTTCAAGTGTTTCTCCATTACATGTAATATCTGCGCAAAAATCATTCAGGGAGTGGACGGTTGACATTTGTCTGGTAGACATCATCATCCATTTTGTCTTGGTCGAGTTGAGCGCCAAGTTTGAGTCACCCGAGTATGCACTCAAGCGATCAATTGTGTAGTTTACTTGCTGTACGCACTCGTTCAGATTTTTTGGATTAGCATGATCGATAATTGTCGTATCGTCTGCATATTGATAGCAGTGGCACTTTGTTTTTTCTTGCAAATCCGAGACGTAAATATTGAAAATTAAAGAACCAAGAATGGACCCAAAGTTTGTTTCAAGTCGACCAGATGATTTATCGTCTATTTGCACCATTTGTTGGCGCCCAACAAGATAGGAAAGAACACCTCGAAGGGAGTTTTTTGAAAAGCCCATGGCATGCATCTTAGAAATTATTGATTTAAAATTAACAGTATCGAAAGCATTCGAGTAATCAGCAAGAACCATTAAGGTGACCTCTCCGCGGCGCATGGCGCGGATAATGTCATCTCTAATAGCAAGCAGTGTTGTAGTGGTTGAATGACCTTTCCTGAAACCCATTATCCCATCTCCAAACAGCGCCATGTTTTCAATGAACATGATAACCTGCTGTGCAGCTAGCCGCTCGAACACCTTTGAGAGTGCTGGTAGGATTGATACAGGCCGGTAGTCATGGGAAGATTTTGGATGGTCGACCTTAGGAATAGGAGAAATGCGCGCAACTTTCCAGGCAGCTGGAAAATGCGAGGTTTTAATGCACACATTATGAATGTATGTCAGTGGTCCCGACAAGATCTCCGCTACAGGCTTAATGAATTTCACCGGTAAAGCATCCAGGCCAGTAGAGCAATCTAATCGAAGGCGCTTTATCTCTCCCAGAACTTCACTCTGGCTCACCTCGCGAAATTCAAAGGTCGGTGATTCCGAGTGGTAATGGAGGCTGTTTATGAGTTCAAGCAGTTCATCAGAGGTATCAACAGCCCCTTTACCGAGAGTACGTTCAGCCGTGGTGTTGAAAAAATGGTTGAGCTCATCAGGATCCGCCCTGAGTGGTTTTGGGCTTGGATTTAGGATCCGATGGATAGTCTGCCAAATGACCTTCGGTCTTTTAGAAGAGAAGGCGTTTTCATAGAAAGCTTTCTTCGCACTACGTATGGCTGCTTTTAGGGTTTTACGAGTTGCTCTAAACGCCTCCCAGACACTTGAGTCCTGCGTCTCGTGTGCGCTCCTACGAAGATCATTCCGCTTAGATTGAAGTTTGCGGATGTCAGGATCATGTAACCAGGGTGCTGGGGGACGTGTAATTTTGACCCGCCTGAGAGGAGCGTGCCTATCAATGCACTCTCTCGTGAGAGAATTGAGAATCTTTATCATATCGTCGGGCGATTCTACGCCATAAATAGTTTGGAATGGGAGAGTTGAGAAATCTTCCAAGTAAGCATTTATGTTCCTTTAGTTTTAAGAGCATTTTCGTGCTTCAGTGGGGACATAGCAGCAGGGCTGGCAGGGGGCGTCACTTCCTTGGTAGCTTCCACTTCGTCTGTAGAAGAGCCTTTTTGATTTTTCGTCTTGTTCTTGCGAAGATGTAGACTTGCCTGAAAGCCGCGCGCGAACATCTTTTTCAAGTTCTGATCCCTTGTCACCTTGCAATTCCTTCAGAAACGTGTGCGCTTTAGTTGCGACGTCGCGCGATCTTTGCTTCTGGTAGTGTACCCTGGCAACCACAGAAGTGTGCTTTTGGTCTTCTGAGATGGTGCTTTGCGCAGAACTGCTTAGTTTTAACGAGCTTGCAGTCTCTACTATTTGACGATAACGCGTAGGATGGACGTATTTGCCGGTTGCGTCAAAAAACCAACTTGCTCATGGATTCCCCAAGTTTGCTGTGCTGACCACCAATTCTTATTACCAATACATAATCGCAACTGGGCTTTAGCAAAGGACGAATGTGAGCGATAAAACCATCTAGGACTTGCATGCTTGTCTGTCAGAAACAGCGAGTCAAAGCCGTATTTACCAGCAGTTTTGAACATTTTCTGGTCGATATATCCACCGTTGGTCTTTGCGCTTTTAACAATTTCGACCGTCAAGTACTGATAGGTCATTGGCCGACAGCCTTTCACCTTGAAAAACAAATACAGCGCGAGGAATTTAGTAGCGAATGATAAATCCAGAGGCGATGCTGCGCGTGGCTTTTCTTTGCACATTTTAAGCACGTTTTCGTAGCGCGGCAAGTAACGCCCAACCGCTTCCACTAGCTCTTCTAATGTCGCCCAATGCCCTTTGGCCTGTAACGACTCTATGTCGAGGTCACCATTCCACTGAATGCGCATCATTTTAGAAACTGTTCTGCGCACCTTTTTCAAGTAGACCTCTGTCGTATAAAGGCTGCTTATCACCGATTTTGACGCGCCATTTACCTTTCGGAAGTCCGCCATTTCTCCAATTGCGTCGATGTAACTCAGTCGTCCGGCATGGCCAAGCTTCCATTCGTCCTGTAGCATGTCAACAAATTTGAAAAGAAGATTAGGAGAGCACAAACCAAAGTCTATTATGTCAAATGTCAATTCCTCTTCGTGTTCGCAGCAAAACTTAAGAAACTTTAAACACCTGCTAACTATTTGCTTGGCTTGGCGCTGGCTTTTGCACCCTCCTCCTTTGCCAGTCAGCCAGGAGTTAAGTTGCTTGGCAATATCACTGGAAATATCAAATGAAGGAATGGTTTTCGAATTGCGCACAGTGTTTTCAGGAGGTTCTTGTTTACCAGTTGGCTCGATCTCTTGGACAGCTTTGCAGTTGGGCTTTTCATCAAAATAATAAAACCACCGATGCTTTTTCTTAACGTGTTTCCTGCATCCTCGCTGGGTGGAGAGTCCATCGTGTTTACAATCTTGAACTGGGCAGTAGAAATGGCCGTCTGTTTTATCTTCTTCTAAGTGAAGCCTTTTTGGCTTAGGCGAAGCATTTAGGAATTTTGACCAGTTGACCACTTCTTCGCTCTTGCTCATCCTTCGCCGAGACCAAGACTGGAAATGCGCGAAAAATCGAACGGGCTTACCTTATATTCACATTTGCTCCCTAGAGAGTAACACATTTTACAAGCCAATCAGAACTGTCTGGGCATAAGCTTTGCCCAAACTTGTCCTTTTGTTTGAGCTTCAAACAATCGAACAAGTTCAGGCAAGTCCACTTTAACAAAAGGGCAAGACGACAGGCTTGCGCATGCTCTTATTAGCAGACAAACAAGCCTGGGCGTGCTGGTTGTTTATAAGTAGTAAAGCCAACTTACCTTGTTTTGCTTGTAACATCTGCTGTCCGAGGACCCTAACATTATCAGCCTGTGATGTTTGCACTACACTTAATTCTGCAATCACTCGACCCTCAGTTATGCTGAAATCCGTGCTTTAATCACATAGGAACAAAAGTTCACATTTAGTAGAAAGGGAACTTTCAATGAAAAGGAACAATGCCAAGAGTGATTGTTCCTTTGTAGGACTGTCAGGAACTAATTTAGGCAATGGGGGAACAAAAAGTACAGTTATCGGAACAGGTGTTCCCTTTCACTGCAAGAAATTAGGAACATTTGGTCCGAATTCCCTTTTCACAGAAATCAATACGGAACTTTTGTTCCATTTCACTTTTAAAAGGAACAAATCGAGTAAAAAGGAACGTATTGAAAAGGAACAGGTAGTTCCTGATTACTCTAATAGGAACCCTGTGTTCCTATTGTTGACCAATTCTTTCACACTTGAACAGTTCCTTACTATGAAACGTGTTTGAGGTCTCTTTGCTGCTAAAGGGACTAAACACAAAAATGCGCGGAACACTCGTGTTTCAAAAACAAGGCCGGCTGTCGTGTCGCATCAGCTAAAATTCGATTTTTAAACTCTGAATCCCAAAAGAGGTCCAATTTGGACATTTATTCAACGAATGACAAAAATTAGAAGTCATTTAGGTCCAAAATTTAGCTGTCATCACTTTTAGGGAATGTATATCATCATCACGACCACCATCACCAACATTACTATCATCATCACGACCACCATCACCAACATTACTATCACCATTCCCCAAAAATTCTGGACCTTTTACTTTGAATGCCTCTCAAACTATCAAATCTTTTTTAACCTTCAGTCAAAGTTATTTTCTAGATGAAAGAATTCCTCCCGTTGTGGTTAGGACATTTTGATTTTCGAAGCAAAGCATAGTTGCTTGTTCAGGATAAATGTTTGACATGGTGAAGCCAAAAAAGGGGAACACTTGAAAGGGGAACATTGGTCCCTATTTTGTTCTTTTAATCAATCGCCGACTGTTGTGGTAAAAAAGACTTAAAGTGCGAGTATGACCAAAATTGTATCCTTCCTATAAATCCACTATGTTGTACTATAAGGCATTGAAAACATCTTCCCCAAATTCTGGTTGATAACTTTAACTCTTTAGTCCTTTTTTCCGCCGCCGAAAACACCAAAATACGGTCACACGGCCGCCATCTTGGAGTCGCCATTAAAATTGGCTGTTCCTACTACCTGGTTACCAAGTCAGAGGCCAGGCTACATTTTGTGACGTATTTTTATCCCCCCTCCATTGCCGGGACAACTAAAATCTCAAAATCTAACGGTAAATATATTACACACAATCGTGCCCGTCGCATCGTTTTTCCTGTATCAAAGCTCCGCAGTCATTCCACCTGCAGATCTATTGTTATGAATTTTCGTTAGCATTCCGAAAGATGAATTTCACAAAAAAAAAAACATTAAAACATGAACAAATCAGGCAACAAAAGTCTGGATTTTCATGTAAATGTTCAGCTGTTGACAAAAAATGCTCACGCGCGCGCTGCTGACGAAGATCACGCCACTTTCAACATAGCGCGCGCTCAGCTCTGTTTTGCAAAAACAATGTTGCTGAAAACTAAATAAAATATTTATTGTAAAATATTTATGCAATTTTCTGATTGCCCTCCACTTTGATTTTTATCGGAGCTGTTTGACATTGTTGAAGAACAAATTGTGCTGAACTGATTTAAGCAAATAAACAATTAACAGGTGTGAAAAAGTGAGCAACAAAATTATAAAACAAGGTCGCCCTGCATTTCTCCTCAAAAACGTGCAAAAAGATCGAGAACAACCTCATTTCCTGTAACTTCACTCATATTGTTCAGTGTGCTCCAAAATGAGCCGTATCATTAACGAATAAGAGGCCTGGATGCTCAGGGGGGATAAAAGTGCGTCACGATTCAAAACGAGGCTGCTATAACCGCTGTCATTTATAATTACAGGCTCGTATTTTGGAACATAAAATTTTAATGGCGGACGAAAAAACCGTACTTTTCGCAGACGTTTTTCCTTGCATTCCGGGCGGGATTATTCACTAAAATCCACTCAGCAAGAATGTTTTTTGGATAATTAAAGTATTCGGCCAGAAAAAATGGTAGAAAAAGAAGTCAAATTTTGGTCATACTAGCACTTTAACTTTAGTTATCGCAGTATCCCAACATATGAGACAGTGACAGCCTGCCGTTAAATCCGCGATTTCCTTTAAATCCACCTATTCTGCAAACAAAGTCGATACCCATAATTCACTGGGAGTCACTCAACTTTGTCTGGAGAATAGGTGGATCTGATGGATTCTACGGAAACCACGGATAGCTAGAATATATTAATACATTAAAAATAATAATAATATAATAATAATAATTATTATTATTATATTTATTTATTTATTTATTTATTTAAACAATATTTTAACAGGACAGTCCAGTTCAGCAATGCTGGTTTGAATGGAGGCCTGCGTTAAACTATACTAAGAAACAATAACAATCATACAATACACTACATATAGAAATACAAATCGATAATAATTATCCGCCTAGATGCTTTTTCAGGGTTGTTTTAAAGCAATCTAATTGGTTAATATGTCTTAGTTCAGCCGGAAGCGAGTTCCACTCTTTTGCGCCACGATTACGGAAAGAACTTTGGTATTTTGTAGCGGAGCTCCTGCGCGGGCCGAAGGCCCGCGCAAGCGGAGCACCATACCTAAGGAAATAACGTCTAGGTATGGAGTTGATTTTCAAACGTCATGGGCTTTCTCGCTCATTCTGCTCACGTTATTGACGACGCCAAGTCAAATGACTAGGGCGTTAAAAAGGTATCGCCAAAAAGATGAATGTGTCCAAGTTTGGTTGCCATAGGTGGTTCTCTTCTTGAGATATGAATTTTTTTTGTTTCTTCCTGAATAAAAGGTATAGCGTACGTCCGTCCGTCCGTCCGCCGTACGCGGAAACTCATGGGCACCCTGTGGTATACTAAGAAAATTAACAAATCTCAGGAAGGGATCGACCCCAGACAACCAAACTTGGGTGAAGTTATCTAAGTGGCAAGGGGGGTGCAACTGCATGGTCACGTGGTATGACGTCATTGATGACGTCATCATAGCAGAAAAATGTTATATCTCAAGAAGGGATGAACTTCAGACAACCAAACTTGGGTGGAGTTATCTAAGTGGCAAGGGGGGCGCAACTGCATGGTCACGTGGTATGACGTCATTGATGACGTCATCATAGCAGAAAAATGTTATATCTCAAGAAGGGATGAACTTCAGACAACCAAACTTGGGTGAAGTTATCTAAGTGGCAAGGGGGGTGCAACTGCATGGTCACGTGGTATGACGTCATTGATGACGTCATCATAGCAGAAAAATGTTATATCTCAAGAAGGGATGAACTTCAGACAACCAAACTTGGGTGAAGTTATCTAAGTGGCAAGGGGGGTGCAACTGCATGGTCACGTGTTATGACGTCATTGATGACGTCATCATAGGAGAAACATGATATATCTCAAGAAGGGATGAACCTCAGACAACCAAACTTGGGAGAAGTTGTCTAAGTGGCAAGGGGGGTGCAACTGCATGATCACGTGGTATGACGTCATTGATGACGTCATCATAGCAGAAAAATGATGTATCCCAAGAAGGGATGAACTTCAGACAACCAAACTTGGGTGAAGTTATATAAGTGGCAAGGGGGTGCAACTGCATGGTCACGTGGTATGACGTCATTGATGACGTCATCATAGAAGAAACATGATATATCTCAAGAAGGGACGAACCTCAGACAACCAAACTTGGGTGAAGTTGTCTAAGTGGCAAGGGGGGTGCAACTGCATGGTCACGTGGTATGACGTCATTGACGACGTCATCAAACCTGAAAAGGTTTACATCGTTGAAGGGATGAACCTTAGATAACCACACTTGGGTGAACAAGTGCTTAGTCACGTGGTTAAACGGTGCAAGGCTATCTATTCATGTACCGGGAGCTCCGCCTTTAGCCAGTGGCTAAATCTATATATTAAACCTATAGCGTACGCCGTCCGGTGTCCGTCCGTCCGTGTACACATGGGAACCCTGTGGTATGCAAAGAAAAAATTATATCTCCTCAAGGGAACATGCTAAGACAACCATACTTGGGATATTTTGTCTATGCCACAAGGGGGGTGCTGTAACACGGACACGTGATGTGACGTCATCGATGACGTCATCAGTGATTGAAAAATTAATATGTCGTGAAGGGAAGACTCTAAAACAACCAAACTTCGGCGGTGTAGTCTAGGTCACAAGGTGAGCGAAATGAAGTGGTCACGTGATATGACGTCATCGATGACGTGATCTATGCTTTAAAAATGAATATCTCATGAAAGGAAAACTCTAAAACAACCAAACTTGGGTAGTGTAGTCTAGGCCACCAGATGAGGGAAATGAGGTGGCCACGTGATTTGACATCATCGATGACATCATCTATGCTTGAAAAATCAATATTTCGTGAAGGGAAGACTCTAAAACAACCAAACTTTGATAGTGTAGTCTAATATCTAGTGAAGGGAAGACCATGTAAACCATGTACACATGGGAATCCCTTTCATTCACACAGAAAATTTTATAACCAGGAGCTCCGCTTTTAGCCAGTGGCTAAATCTATATATTAGTCCTAGCGCGGGGCAAACGCAGATGGTCCTTATTGCGTGTATTGTAAGAGTGGAACTCGCTTCTACGACTGAACTCCTGCAGAAGATATGCAGGCGCAAGACCTTGGAGACATTTAAAAATTTGTAGACAAGCGTGGTACTGTCTACGTTTATTAAGCGATGGCCAGCTGAATGTGAGTCGGATGTCGCGCTGCTCTACTTTGCGGCACTCGATGATGCTAGCAGCGCGCCAATAGACCCTGTCCAAATAGTCGCGATTAGTTTTCCCGCAGCCTCCCCAAACCACACAACAATAATCGAAGAGAGGAAGTACCATGGCGTTAAATAGAGTAATACAAGCCTCTCGAGGAATGACCCTGCGTGCTTTGCGGAGCATGCCAAGCCGTGACGATATTTTGGAAGAAATGTGATCAATATGGTCATTCCAAGAGAGGCTTCTATCAAGCACAACACCAAGGTACTTGAACTCATAGACTCTTTCAAAGGTCTTATTGTTTGCAGAGATACAGAAACGGTCAATCTTAGCGAGCCTTTGATGTGTTCCAACAAGCATAACCTTAGTCTTAGAATAATTAAGGGGCAGGAAATTATCACTTAACCAGTTGATTATGCTACTAAGATCATCGGATAAGCAGGCTTCGATAGTAGATACCAAGCTACCACTAAAATAAAGCAGCGTATCATCGGCATACAGTTGTATTTTGCATTTGGATACGACAGATGGTAAATCATTTATGTAAGCCAAGAACAACAAGGGACCCAGAATGGACCCTTGAGGTACTCCAAACTGTATCTTTGATGGTTCGGAAAGAATTCCATTTACTAAAATACTCTGAGTTCTATCGGTTAAGTAGGCCATGAACCAAACAATAGCCGAGGGAGAAAAACCTAGTCCTGCTAGCTTATCTAAAAGGAGTTCGTGATCTAAAGTGTCAAACGCCTTTGATAGGTCTAAAAAGACCATACCCGTGAGTTGTCCACTATCCATACCGGCTAGAAGATGGTTGGTAATATCAATAGACAGGTGCTGGTGGAATGAAGAGGGCGGTAACCAGACTGATAGATAGTTAGTAATCTATGTTCCTGCAAATAGGTGTACACCATCACATGAACTGCCCGCTCTAGTATCTTGACAAAGACAGAAAGCACGGAGATGGGCCGGTAGTTCCCAGCATCGGAGGTGGGTCCCGCCTTGTGCACAGGGGAGACAACTGCATGTTTCCAGGCCGATGGAATAGAGCCTTCAGCTAGAGATCGGTTAATCAGAACTGTAAGGGGTTTGGATAATGGAGCCGCACCGTCTTTCAGCAACCGAGCAGGTACACCATCTAGACCCGTTGATTTGGATAGCTTAACCCTTTTAAGTTCATGACAAACGAAGTCCTCCTCAACTTTTGAGAGACGGAGAGAGCTCAGGTGGCGAGCCGACACTTGTGTGCGTGGTCTGAGTTGCGTGAGTTGATGGATTCTCTTATTTTAGAAATCGCCGATCTAAAACCTTTCGCTATTTCACGAGGCTCGTATTTAATACCAGTGACAGTCTCTAGAAATCCAACACTCTTTGATTTTTTAGAGCTGCTAGAAATGACACTCTTTAAAGTTTTCCATAGTTTGCGCGGGTCTTTTTCATTTTCGGCGATGACGTCAGAGAAATAGCATCGCTTAGAGTCGCGTATGAGACGCGTGACTTCATTGCGCAGTCTTTTGTACTCTAGCCACTCTTCCGTAGCCTTTGTTTTCATGGCTCTTTTGTGATGATGATCTCGTTTACGCATCAAATCTCTGATTGTACTTGTGAGCCATGGAAGAGGTGACCGCACGAGCTCTCTTGATAGCCATGGGTGCGTGCTTGTCAATTACGGATGTTAGTGTAAGTGAAAACGCCTCCCACGCCTCATTAACTGTTAGAGAGGTGTTTACTTCGTCCCAAGAGGCGGCATGCAAATCTGCTACAAAGAACTCACTAGAATAGTTCTTAAAATTTCTGTAGTGAATTCATTTGCTTGGGCCGCGAGTTTTTTCGCCCTACGAATCATGTATGTAAGCGAATGGTCACTGATGGAACACTGTAGAACGCCCGATGTGATTACTTTGTCGGGGTCTGATGTATATATATGATCCAAAAGCGTTTCAGAATGAGCTGTGATGCGCGTTGGATCTTTAATTAGCTGCTTCATCTGATAACTGGTAAACAGTTGGCGTAGATCTCTTGCATCGGTAGATAATCGTTTCGGGAGCAGGTCCTGGTTATAATCACCCAAGAAAAGTAACTCAGTGCTTTCGGCTGACGCTCTTTCTAGGATCACATTATTATATTATTATTATAATATATTATAATATATAATAATATATTATAATGTATTATATTTAATAATTCTAACTGTCCGTGGTTTCCGTAGAATCCATCAAATCCACCTGTTCTCCAGACAAAGTTCAGTTAACTCTTTAGACTCCCAGTGAATCATGGGTTTGTCTGTTTACTATGTTAATATATTCTATCCGAGTTGAGACCAACAGCTCCCAGCAATCTTGTCATTGAATTATGGGTATGAACTTTGTTTGCTGAATAGGTGGATTTGATGGAAACCACGGATTTAGTGGCACGCTAACGGCGAATGTTCGTGTACAAATATTTGTGAACAAACACTTTTTACACACTTTTGTTACTTTGAATTTTGAAGGCAACCAGTGTTCGGGTACAAACACTGTTTGCATAGTTTGGCCACAGGTATTGAAAGGTCAGTTACGTAACCATGCTGGATGACGATTATGCAATCGGTTATTTGAGCTTATTGTTAAACGACAAAAGCTCTTATAAAGAAAGCGTATAAATTGGAGGCAGTTTGCATTTTCCCTTTGTGCCGGCTGAATTATTCGAAGACATTGACAAAAAACCCAGCGCACCAATACTCGTTGACTTCTACGCGAGCACTATATACACTGGACGAAATAATGGATTTGCTCAGGTTTGTCATGCGAGCAAATTTGATGCGAATTTGGTGCTCTATATTTGCCTCGAATGTGAATTTGAGCAAACATGGTAGCAATTATGAAGTTTAGTCCTTGAGCAATTGTCAGGTAAAGTTAAAATTTTGCTATAGATTTGCTACACTTTTAGTTGAGAATGCGAATGTGTATGTTTGCATCATATACGCTGCATGTTTGTTTCATAGCAAATATGTTTCATATTTGCTCCAGTTTTGCTCGACTAGTCAAATATCAAATATACCATACCGCGCAAATTCGATGCGAAGGTTAAGCGAATTCAATGTTTGCTTCAAATGCGCTCTGCTAGCAACACTATACGTCCGGTTACGTCTGATAATCCCACGTGACCTGCACAAGTATGACTTAGGTTTCCGCTCTGATCCAGTGACGGTTTGTATTCATTCGAATTTGAGCGCCATCGAAGGCAGACTTGCAACCGTATGCCAGAACTTTATCACGTAAATTGTCGCGTTTGCAAGGTTGTACTCGCAACAAAAGTACGCCAGATGTATTCGCAGATAAATTCGCAAGCAATAGGACACTCACATGGTACTCCTTTGTAGCAATGCAGCAAGGACAGGACGGTTATTTCACATGAGGTAAAAATGAACGGGTTTGTGTGCCACAGAAGTTTATCTATACAACATCTCACGTAAAAAGACTTTTGCGCATTTTTGAAGCCGAAAATGGACACAATTCAATCGAAAATTGACAAAGTCAAAATGCTGCTAGTAATTTATAGGCTTTAATTTGAGTTGTGCAGTCAGAAAACCTGAGAAAGTTATTCTAGTCGATTCAATTTCTTTCATTCGCCATGTTTGTTTGAGCTGCGAAGTTAGCAATAAACCGGGAAAGCTTTATCCAAGTATTTCTGCTTTATTTCTGATCGCACAGCTCAAACTAAAGCCTATAAATTACTATCAGCATTTTAACTGAATCAGTTTGACAATTTCCGGTGGAATTATTCTGAATTTTTGCAGCGACGCTTTATGCAAATTTCGGCTCGTGTGAGAGAGTTGTTTAGATAAACGTCTTTGTGAACGATCGCCTGACATCCCACAAGCTCGCTCGTTTTAACTTCAAATTACTGGACTACCACAAAGCAGTGCTGTTTGAGGATCTTAGATAGACCAAGGATGGTACGTTCGATTAGATTTCATTTTGCAAATAAATACTGGTTATCCCGTGAACTACGCTTGAATATGAACTGTGCAAACAATATGTAAACATGATATTCTCTATTAAATTTGCCTTTGTGCAATCATAGTGCAAGCTAGTATTTGCAGTACATTTGCTCACAGTCTAACATTGAACTTTGGCACACGTAAACATAAAGCAAACATAAAGCAAACCCGATTGTTGCAGTTATGTTTACCGCTAAGCAAAGTTGATGCGAATATACGTGTTTGCATACAGTTTTGTAAACTGAGCAAATCTGATGTAAAAGCGGTCTTCACCAAATTTGTATGATGGTAAATATGATGCGAATTCGAAAATTGCATTTGCGCAAATGTATGCGAAGATGAGCAAATATGGAATTCACTTCACTTTTATCACTACTTTACACATGAGTGAATCCATTTTTTCGTCCAGTGATAAGAACATACGTTTCGGAATTGGTGATTCAGTCCTGACAAGCGTTGCGAGCAAGAGGACAGAGCAGCGCTCTAAGGGTAAGTAATGTTAACTACCTCTGAAGAATCTTCGGTTAAAAAACAGAGAGCTTTCCTAAGAGACGAGTGTGACAAATAGACGATTCCAGGTACACGCTCTCTCTATTTTCTTTTGAAATGCCTTTGGAATGTAACACAGCGACCAGGATACATCGCGCGCATAAAGTTCACTTGGTTCGTGAAATCTAACACAACTACCGTCATGCAGCGCGAATCGCTCAACGCAGGGAAAGGTTCTTTTTTCAAACAAATGTAAAATACTTTTTTTTTGGATTGTCATATCAAGAAAATTTCCCCAAAAACTGTCGTTTTGCCGACGTTGCAAAACTTCCTTATTAGGAAATTCCCCCTTACTTTATTTGGAAGGTCTGTAAGTACTTTTCCTCATATCTTAGCGAAAAAGGCAGGAAAATTTACCAAAACTTGCAAATACTCGAGAAACATCGATCTCTTGGTCGCCATTTTGTTTTTACCCCCTGCCGAGGGGCTTGTAACACGTTTTGAACACCACAGGCAATCCGTACTATAAAAAACGACAGCACTTTCTTGATATGACTGCAAGTTTCCAACAAATTTACTTGGTGAGGATCAGGTTTCATGATATAAATAATATCCATGGCCCTAACCAGATGCACATGCATCGATTTGTTACATACCTATTGTTCTTGAAGTTCTTCGAGTTTCAACAGCCCCCCCCCCTATAACTTTTCTAATGGCCCATCCCTAATATTTGTCATGTATTATTCCTATCAGGCAGCTATGTCGTCGATTGCACGGTATCCCTCGAAACAATTGAACGGCAAATGGATTAAGCAGGCAGTGTTGTCGTACATTGTCCCAACTGTAAGTCAATCCTTTTGCATTGTGTCAGCGGACTGTGTTTGGAGGGTAAACGACAGCGCCGACGACTTGCGAAGTGCATGGCAACTAGTGTGCAACAAGAGGAATGCGACAACGCCGTCATGAATATCGACAATGTCGCCTTCTTCTTTTCCACCGTAACGGCTGTGAAGAAAAAGGAAAAGTCAAAGGGAAAGAAGAAAGGGCGCTCTGCCAATTTGGAAGAAAACAATGAAGAGTTAGCTAATACGAATGAAGGTGACGAGCTGGAAAATGCAACGCTTGAGGTGTCGACGATCGAGAGAACGGTGTAAGATGGGCGACTTCCTTCTATCAACTACTGGATCGCCTTTGAATCCCGAAACGGTGCCCCTGTGAGTCTGGTGTCCGTTAGTTAATGAATTGTGATTTGGAAGTAAATGCACAAGTAAAAGCTAAGCAAGGTGAACTAACCCAAGCTCTGTACAATGTCCTAAAAGACCACAGCTCGTCGTGTATGAAGAGTCTTTTGAACATTTCTCAAAGGTATTGTATCCAAGAGGTGCTCGATGAATTCGATGACGAATTAGCAGACGCTATCGCAGAAGAAGAAACCGAGAGTATGGTCCTTCAGTTTTACCTGAAAAAACAAATCTACTATCAAAGTCTAAAGGATGGCTTAAAAGCCCTCGAAAAGGCAAAGCTACAAGTAAATCTCAATTTGCCGGAGTATGAAAAGGAAGAATGCAAAGTTCCCCGCGCCCGTACTCTTACAACCGACGGAACAAACCAATTAATCAACGATATAGAGAGGATCATGCTAAAGCTAAACTATGCTGTCCATCAGGGAGAGATCTATCGCTTGAAGCCTGGAGCCAAATACACGTACGAGCCTAAATGCTCTGTTGAGCATTTTATTGGGACACTTGAAGGGAACGAAATGTTAAAGCCAAGACTTGTAAAGCATGGTGGTTCGGTGAAGGACAAGCTGAAAAATCCTCACAGTCAAGTTATTCATCAATTGACAATAGACCACGATCTGATCGAGGTGGATGCCGGCTGGTGCTTGTCCATCAAAGACCAGAAGTTTCTACAAGAGCCAATCCTAGACTGCGAGCTAGGGCGTGCCAGCCCGAGGTGCCATGTGTCATACGATCATACAAAAGCCCCCGAGCCGCTGTACTTTAGAGAGATACTGGAAAACAGTCTGACCGAGTAACAGATTCCACTGTTCTGCCGCGACTTCCTGGGCCTGCTGAAATTTCAGCAAAAAAGGCACAAAGAGAAGGTTAGTGAGAATAATTTGTTATTATATCTTCCTTGTGCTGTGCACGCGCCATCCCTACTCCCCGCAGGGCTTACACATTCAATGAGAAACAGAATTGTCATGAAGTTTTGGATTGAATGTTAATTTTATAAGTTATCCCTAGATGTCAGTTAGGGAACAACTTTTCGTGTTTGCGGTAGTCTGTCTACCACTCTGTTTGAAAATAATATCGTGAATCTCGCTTCATGAGTCTTACGTGAAGGGATACTGATCACAATGCAATTATCATTTTCTATGGAAAGTCTTAATAAAAAGCACTGTTTTTACTATTTTACAGGTTCCATGTCTTATTGGCGCGGCAGACAGTGGAAAAACGAGCCTCTTCGCACCCATCCAAGGCATTGTCCCCCCCTCAAAGATTGCAAGGGTCACAAAGCAAAAAAGCTTCAACAAGGCTATGATAACAGAAAATACCGAGGTAATATTCATTGACGAGGCGCATGCCGGGTTGATGGAGGTTGATGACTGGAAAATTCTCTGCCAGGGCGGCTGGACCGCACACGATGTAAAATTTTCTACGCCCCGTGGATTTATTAATCGATGTCCAATGATTGTAACGTGCCAGAGAGATATGGTGTTTTCACCAAGCGACACCGCCGCCATGGAGAGCAGACTCAACAAATACCACTTCAAAGCTCTACCCAACAAAGACCTAAGCGCATTTGATTGGCTGAAAGCGCACCCGATAGATGTGGTACTATGGGCGATGTCGAAAGCGGGTGAACTAGAAGTTGTCAGCACTGATAACGTGGCAAGCTCCAGCGAAGGACTAAGTAAGATAGAGGAGTCAGAGCTATTCCTGTGCAGCCTGGAAGAGACAGAAGAAACAATCCAAAACGAAATAGAGGAAGACGAAGAAGATGAAGATGTAGACATGCCATCAACCAGTGAAAGTGAGTAAGTGTCATCGCTGGAAGCGCTGGAAGACAAAGTCCGTAGAGCTGCGGCGCGAGAAAAGCCTTATACGATAAGAACCCAAGTTTACAACCGGCTGTTACAGAAAGCAAGTGACGCTGGAAAGAGGGAGATTGCAAGCGCGGCGCTCTCATCTTGTCGAGCTCGGTGTAATCGACGAAAGCGAGACGGATGTAATCAGCGACCCAGATCAACCTTTGTCGGAAGACTTACAACAACGATGTGACGAGGCATTGGAGCAGAGAAAGATGACCGAGAAGCAGAAGAGAGCAGAGTATGAGAAGAAGAAGACTGAAGACGTCTTCAAGGCCGGATGGTTGATAGACAAGGAAACAGAAATGGCACGAGTATCTGCGTTGCTGGGACAGGCACAAGAACCTTCAACAAAAGCAAGCCTCAAAGCGTACATAGAGATATTGAGCAGCAAAATAAAGGAATACCATCGACAGGAGGGGACACTCAAACTAAGCGACGCTTTGCTGAAGAGACGAGAAGTCTGTCAGAAGCTAGGGATCCTTGCTCCGTCTAGTTTCTCGATGGTGACTGATGTGTACTCGCCCCTTCCGACAGATGGCGAACTCGAGGACGAGGGTATTTCCGAACAAACACCAAGTAGCCAAATGTCCAGTCCACTGATGGACTCTACGCCACCTAGAAAGCCGCACTCGCCTTCTGCTGACCTCTTGCAGACACCTAGAACGCCGACGCTCAGTCCCAAACCATGGAGAGTGGCTTGCTTAAGTCCGCCGTTGTCGATCGCATCTCTGCCAAAACGTGCCCGCACAACTCAAGAAGACTTACCTGCACCTCTGGAGGATTACACTGCCTCAAGAATGTGGGGAGGACTGACGCCTAGTCAGTGCAAAGCAAAAGGGAAGAAAGCGAAACAAAAAGGAAACAAGGCAAAGCGTGACGTGGGCCAAAGCAGCATCACCAACTTCTTCCAAAGTCAAAAATAGAGTTATGTGACCTTATTTTCTCGTTTTCTCTCTAATAATTCACAATTAAGTGCTAATAGAGTTTAAATTTAAGTGTTAAAAGTTAATGAATGATATAGCTGGATCCATTCTTGTACACATTAACTATTTATTGTGTGGATGACAATTTCGAATAATAAATGAATTGTCTATAACTTCGGCTATACTTTATACATGATATACTTTCTTTATTAAATGTCTGTTTTGCACCCTTGGCGTGACTTTGATCGATTTTGCAGCTTTCATTGCGCGCGTTTCACTGTGAAAGGCGTGCAGTGAAAGCTTTTGCGCACGGCCGTAATAATTCAAAGTACATCCGGCATGCACTGGGCTAGCCGGCCCAGCTCGTTGCCATGGCAACTGCTTTAATTATGTATTACTTACATTGGTAATGGCTTAATCAATATTGTCAATCAATAACGTCATTGGCTTTGCCGTTGCCATGACAACCAAAATCAATATTGTGGTACTAAAATCACTAGCTATTTGAAAATCGACATTTGTTAAAGTAGCACATTGAATGAATAGTCCACACGATAGGATGCCGTTACCATGACAACCAAATAAACATTGCTGCTTATCGCGTAAGTTTAATAACGTATCGATGCTCTGTTACCATGACAACCGCTCAAGATTCACAAGCAGTTTCACAGCACATTTTTCGATAAAAATATTGATCTACATCGTGGGGTATTGATAATAATAAATGTTATGAGCCTGTCAAAGTCTGTCTTTTCTCAATTTTCCTAAAGCATTGTAATGACGAGAATTGGCAAAGGTTTATCCACTAGTTAATAAAATCAAGTTGTTTAATAACGCATCGATGTTCTGTTAGCATGACAACCGCTAGAGTTCGAGATTATTTATAGCAGTTCAGCATATTTACGATAAAAGTATTGATCTACAATTGACAATAATAAATGTTATTAACCTGATTATCAAAGAGCAAAGATAAGCTAGTGTCTTTGCTGGAGATTGTCTAAAGACCTATTATGTCGAAATGACCCAAGGGCCTCCAGTTAACTGATTCGAGTACTTTCAACTCTTCTTCTATGATGTCTTCTCTTGATACCGGTGAAGAGATCATGTCCATAAATAAGTTATTTCTGTCAAAGTCACCGCTCACCAGTTTTATAGCTATGAATAAACATGCCAATATGAGTTCCCTTAGAGTTGACCTTTTCCTGTCCTTGGTTCTGTTAAGGTGTCGCCAGAGCAGACTTTCTGCCAGAAAAGACGCACTTTTTGGAAAATTGAGTGCACAAATCCCTTGTAGAAATTCACCAGCGAACTTGATATCTTGCAAAGCGAGCTCTGGATGTTTGTCCACTAAGCTGTCCATTTTCAGAGTCTGTTTGTCTAGCAATGAAAGTGGCAAACGGATTCTCGCGTAGATTAAGGCATGGGTCCAGTCGAGAAAAATAAGAAAAATACAAAAAAAAAATAATATCTCTGCAGGAATTCTGTGAATTCCTATAAAAATTTGTCAGTTTATAGAAACATGTTGTTTTAATCGAACAGTGCGATTGAAAGAGTTACATGAAATACGATACCCACTTCATGTCCTCGAAATGGCGGTTAAAATAACGACCACAGTTTTTCAAAATTTCCGACTCCAAGATCCTGATGAAAAAGCGTCTAACAAATTTTCTAATACAGTTTTTATCTTGACTAAGGTTTTTTCATCTGGATATAAGACGTTTAACAACCCAAAGTCCATGAATAAAATACGCATAAATAATCAGCTCGAAAGTGTGCGATAAACCAGACATGTCCGTCTGATTTAGGGCTGTAATGTGATGAATCCTCCATATATCCAGATGTAAAGCTCTGGAGACAATCTGTGCAAGTTCAAAACCGCCAAAATTTTGACACAAATTCGGTGAGAAGGACTCGGACTTCTCGAAGGAAAAACAGAACATACAAGAGCAATAGGCCAAACAGGATTGCGACATTTTTCTGGGCACAAGACAATCCTACAGTCAGAGGAACAAGCAAAGGAGGTCCTTGTACTTTGAAACTCCTGTTGATGCGCAGACACGGTCCTTAAAACGACGAGCGCTTGAAGACCTTGGGCAGTGTAAACGGAAGCGTCATTCACCTCCCCCATGTGACGTTGACTTTGATAAAGAGGGTCTTCTGAAAGAAGTGAACGAAATGAAAGATGGTCACCCGGTATGTATGATGGTCTGAGTGTGTGCCCTTAAAACCAATAGGTAATTCCAGAAAAGATCCATTTCTCCATCACAACGGAAATGTGAATTTCCAGTTGGGAGGGGGAAGGTCATAAATTCACTCCTTGGTCGAGTATGGCTAATTTCTAGAATTACAAATTTTTCATAAAATAAACTATTTTTTTTATAACAATGTTGCTGATTGTTGATACAGCTCATTATTTTATGTCATTTTATTTTTCAGATCAACTTCTCTGAATTGGCAAGAAAACATGGAATTACAACAGAGAAAACAAAACTGGGCAATATGGTGGTCAAAGAATTTCTGACTAACAAAGGAGTTGACCTGACAAAATTTCAGCACTACAACTACGCAAGTGCACCCAGGGTGCGAAGAAAACTGCAGAGGATGTATGGTGGTGAAATAACTGTTCCTGTCCCTCGAAAAAACGAGGAGATCAAGCAGACACTACAGGTAAAAAAGAAACAAATTTCTGCATGACGTCTCATATTATATGACTTATTATCATGAACAAAAATATATCCTATTTTAATATACATTAAGTTTTTGAGAATGCTGCCCATAATTTTATCTTATTTTGCATGCAAGAAAAATGAAATTATTATTAATATTATCACATTATTATTAATTAATTAATTAATTATCTATCTTCAGGACAAAATTGAGAGTGGGGAGTATGTTCTTGGAGAGTTGGTGGTACCTAAGAAGTACAAAAAACTCACAGTATCACCCAATGGATCTCTAAAAGAGGCGGAGTTTACAGTTTTTGCCAGGAAGATTCCTCTAACAGAAATAAGAAAGAGACAGTTAGTAAGGCATGAAAAACTACGGCTCATCCGTGGACATGATGATGATCATTACAAGAACCTGACCCGAGAAGGAGTGGTGAAAAGACTTCAAGAGCTTGGTGAATTTGATGATGTGAATGAACAGCATTCCAATATGGAGGATTTGAAGCAGAAGCTCAAGGGCCTAGAGCGAAAAAGGCAATTGCTAATTTGGAGTGACAACGCTACTGCTATGAACCATGGCCACCTTCTTCTTCTTGTCAAAGTCCTGTATGATGAGGCCTTGAGCAACTAAGCTATCACTTGAAGACAAGCAATGGCATAGAGGTTCAAGACATAATGCGCCTTTTTCATGGTGATGGTCCAGAGCAAGAGTATGAGAGTGGTGAAAAGAAAGGGGGGAACAATGGATGCTGTGCCTGTAGTGGAGATGCAAGGAGATATTATGACATAACATATTGTTTTCGGTCCAAATTGATATCTCTGGATGACCGTCTTAAGAAAGTCCTTGCTGGCCCGGCTGGAAGAAACAGACGGAATGGGGGAGTAAAACCCTTTCGTAACCTAAAAATTGATGAGCTCCAGAAAAAGTGCAGGGGGAGAGGTCCTTCTGATGCTGGATTAAGGCCAGAACTTCAAGATCGCCTAGATGAAGAACTGAGAGGGATTACAAGAGTACCAACCATGATGTTTCTAGACCAAGAAAAGAAGCTGGAAGACCTAAATCTTGGTGAGGATTATTTAGATTCTAGATAATTAAAATTGTATTGTACTACTGTATTTAAGTATTTAAGTATCATGGGGAAAAATGTTTTTGAAGGAGTTTATGCGATTCCATAACTTAAAGTAAAATTGTAAGTTGGTGCAAATCATTCAGTGCATCAGAAATTCTGACTTACACAAAGGATTTGTACTTTCAAATTGATAACTCTTTCTCGTGTTTGTTGAGCAGAATGTGACAGGCTGACAAAAATAATCATGAGTATCTAAGTTTCAATGGTATCAAAAATGCCAGCATAGCAGTGCGCGATGGACAGGGTGGATTGGCCCCTTTAAAAATACTGAACCCTCTGGAATTTCCATTAGAAATTTATACATAATATTTTAGGAGATACATGAAAGAGGTACATACATATTGGCCCCTCTTTCCCACCCCTCTGGAATTTGCAATCCCTCCAAGGTGGCAGACATAGATCTTTTCTAAAATAGCATAATCACACTTCAACAATTATGTGTCCAATTACCGTACCTTGAACAAGTTTTTTATACCACTTGATTCTTAATTTCCAGGTTCATATGAAGTTCTTCCAACTGAGCCATTACATGATGTCAAGGAGCACATTGCAAATGTGCTCAAGGAACTACCAAAACACCTAAACCAAGAAGAGAAAAATGCATTAACTGAAACTGTTGCTACAATATCTGGAACAAGGGATCAACTAAGAGGCACTGACTACAGACAAATATGTACTCTCTTGGTCAAGCAAATGACAGGTATACTCTGCAAATGAATAAACAACTTACAGTGTAGTAAACAAACATTCAGATAAAAAGCAAGGAGGGAAAGAAATAAGTTTGATATTAATATTAGAAACATACTGTAATCAATCAATGAGCACAAAACCTTTACTGGATACTGGTGGTAATGGTCCACTAAAAGGCATATCTAATGCCCTGGGCATCTTTCTAGAAACTCAAAAATACCAGTACTTCTCTCGATCCTGTATAAAGTGCCTACATGTAGCACCTGTTTTGCACGATTAAGCTAATTTAAAAGTGGTTTTGAACATTTTTTTAATGTTTGATTATTTTACAGGTGTAACCACCATTAAGTTACACGTAGCTTTATTTAAACACGACACTACGGTACTACAACAAGAAAACAATATAAAATGTATAAGAAGCTGCAGCAATATAAAAAGGACAAGAAGAACGAATAAATATACAGAAATGATGATATTTACCTTAACGGTGATCTTACTAACGGAGTTACAAAACGAAAACTGACTGAATTTACATAAATATGCTGTTACTAGACATGACTACACAATAGTGCACAAATTAGTGTCTATTATGAAGTTTTGGCGCCAGAAAACAAAAGATAGAATTTAACCATAATTACATAAAGTGCGTGCGGAAAAGTTATGCTTTCCGTAGGCATATGGCGTTAACACACCGGCCTCGAAAGGTTGAAACTTAGGCCAACCTTTCCTAAACTGTGGAAGCGAAATTATAATAAACAACTTGTATCCGCAACAACTTGTATTAGCCTGTATCATATATCATAGAGTTATCATCTATGCTTATTTAGCTCATCTATTATCTATGGAGATTGTTGAGGTGTTCGCTGGTCATCTGATGTGGAAACGGCAGCCTCTAATAGACATATCTTGCGGACATCACGGCGAAGTACGCTGTTCTGAGTCTTGATTGTCACTTGGCGAACAACTCCGAACTTGTCTTCCTTGGTTTCTTGTACGATTCCCAAAGGCCACCTTCCTCGTGGGGTATCTTCATCGACAATCAACACCAAGTCTCCACGGTGGACATTCCTGTATTTGCGCAGCCATTTCTGTCGTTCTTGTAGAGCAGGTACATATTCTGTCATCCATCTTCGCCAGAATACGTTGGCCAAATACTGTGCTTGTCTCCAGTGGCGAGTGAGATGTCGCGAAACGTCAGGTAGAGTAATGTCTGGTGAAGCACAAGTATTTCGATGGAGTAAGAGAAGTGTGTTCGGAGTTAATGGCTCTAGATCTTTGGGATCGTCAGTGATGCGCGTCAGTGGTCTGTCGTTGAGAATCTTCTCTACTTCAGTAATGACAGTCAAGAGGGTTTCGTCATCAATAACCTGCTGTGGTAAGAGAGCGCGAAGAATCTTGCGAATGGATCTTATCATCCTTTCCCAGACCCCGCCAGTATGACTAGCCCGGGGTGGATTGAAGTGCCATTGAGCACCATGCTTGCGTAGCTCATCAGTAATACGCTCTTGGTTCCAAATCTTTAGAGCTTCCTTCAGTTCGATCTCAGCACCTTTGAAGTTTGACCCATTGTCGCTATATACTTCAACTGGGGATCCTCTTCGACTGACAAAGCGCGAGAAAGCTTGAAGGAATGAGTCAGTAGATAGGTCATGGGAAATTTCGATATGAACAGCTCGCATCTTCATACACGAAAATAGTCATCCATAACGTTTGACTTTGCTTCGTCTCTGCGTCACTTGGATAGGGCCGAAATAATCAATGCCAACTGAAGAGAAAGGTGCCTCTCCAGGTGTTACTCGTGCGGAGGGTAGTGGTGCCATTATTTGCTTCTGAGGAGACGCATATAGTCGTCTGCACTTGATACATGATCTAACGATACGCCTTATAGTAGACACTCCCTTGAGAATCCAATACATCTTTCGTATACTTGCTAACACTTGACTGGTTCCAACATGACCTTCAGCTTGGTGATAATGACGGATAATGATGTCCGTAACATGATGATTACTTGGTAAGACAATGGGATATTTCGCATCATAAGACATCATAGTTGCTCTGTCGAGTCTACCGCCAACACGAATAATACCATCGGATATGAACGGATTCAGCTGGCGCAGTGGACTGACGTAGGTTTGTTCACAAAGCCTTCTTCCGGATAAGCGAGAAGCTTTCGCTTCAGCTCTGGGATCCTCCTCTGATCTTTGCGCCTCTTCGCTAAGCACTGCGACCTCTTTTGGGAAGTGTTGTAGTTGCACATGCCGTATAATTGCATGCTCTGCATTCTTCACTTCTTGCGTCGTGAGCTCTCCTTTTCGAACGTCCCTCCTGTTCTTCAGAAAGCATTTATATCGAAGAAGCCATGCCATTGCCTTTCTCAGATTGTACCATGAAGAATAGTATTCTAACAGCATTTTCAAAGGCTCTTCCTCCTTCTTAACAGCATGTACCTGACGATCTCTCTTCTTCACTTCACGATCATCTTCTAGATTCGGTAATTGTACAATGTTGGTAGGCCATGTGCTTGGGTCTTGCTTTAGATACTCTGGTCCCTTTAGCCACACTTTCAAATTCTTGCTAGAGTCCACTTTCAGGCCCCGCGAAGCAAAGTCCGCTGGGTTAAGGTCGCTTGGCACGTGGCGCCATTGCTCAGGGGATGACACGTCATGAATGACTGCCAAACGATTCGCGACGAAGGTCTGAAAGCGCCGATGGCTGTTCCTGATGTATTGTAAAACGATAGTAGAGTCGGTCCAAAATAAGACTTCATGGATGGGTAGATCTAGCTCTTGCTGAATATGCTGATGGAGCTTGGCCGCGACGGTGGCTGCCGTCAGTTCCAGTCTAGGAATAGTAACTGTCTTCAATGGTGCTACACGAGCCTTTCCTTGGAGGATGGTGCAACTAACTTCTCCACTTGTATCCGAAAGGCGCAAATACGAGACAGCGCCATAGCCATCTGATGAAGCGTCGCAAAAGTGATGTAATTGGACTGACTGTAGATCTCCAAACTCAACCGGCTTCACGCAACGTGGAATCGTAACATTTACTGCTTCCCCTAAAGATTCTGTCCACTCTTGCCATTCCACTAACAACTCATTCTCAATAACATCGTCCCAGCCATAGCCTTCTCTACAAAGTCTTTGCAGAATCTTCTTTCCTGGTAAGATCAAGGGCGCAGCGATTCCGAGAGGGTCATACATGGAAGAAACCACAGAAAGAATTCCACGTCTAGTATTCACTTTTGTATCTAGACTAGCTTGAAAACCGAGCGTATCCTCTTCAACATTCCATTGCATGCCAAGAGCACGGTCAATTGGCAAATGTTCACATTCCAAGTTTAGGTTCTTGATTGACGGCGCTCGTTCAAGTTCCGGTATGGCTGACAAGACATCTTTGCGGTTGCAAATCCATTTAGTTAAGTGAAATCCTCCTCTCTCGAGTAATTTAGGAAGCTGGTCCAGCAGTGATCTTGCTTCTGTTTCAGTTGGCAACGACTTGAGACAGTCGTCCACATAAAAGTTCCTCAAGACTGTTTCCACTGTTTGGGTATCAAATTCAGCTCTATTGTCTTGTGCAGTTTTCCGAAGAGCAAAGCTTGCGCAGCTCGGGGAAGATCTTGCTCCAAATAAATGGACATTCATATGGTACTCCTCTGGTTTTCTGTCTATGTCCCCACCAGGCCACCAGAGAAATTTCAAGGCGTTGCGGTCCTCTGGTAACACCTTTACTTGGTGAAACATCTTTTCGATATCTGCCGTAACTGCTACATATTCCTCTCTGAAGCGAAGGAGTACACCAACCAAATTATTGGTTAAATCTGGACCTTGTAATAATTGTTCATTGAGTGATGTTCCCTTGTAACTAGCTGCACAGTCGAATACTACCCTGACTTTTCCAGGCTTGTGTGGATGAAAAACCGGGTGGTGTGGTAAAAACCACTTAGTAGCGTCAGAAGTAGACGTGATGTTAGCATCAGAAACCTTACTAGCGTGTCCAAGGTCTATATACTCTTGAACAGTGGCTTTGTACTTCGCTCGTAGATCTTCATCTTTTGCAAGTCTTGCTTTTAGTAAGCGAAGTCTTCTCTCAGCAATATACTTGTTATCAGGTAGAACTGATACGTTGTATCGCCACGGAAGAGCAAGTTGATAATGCCCATCAACTAATTGAGCAGATCGTTCCATGATACTTAAAGCGCGTTGATCTTCTACTGACATCGCTTGATTTGGAGTTGATGTTGATTCACTGAACTCCATATTATACAATCTGTCAATCTTGACAGCTAAAGATTCTGGATCTTCACATAGAAAATTGATGTTGGCTTTAGAATTGTGACCTTCTATCGGACCAATCAATGTCCAGCCAAGGATTGTTTTTGCAGCACATGGCTGCTTGCGATGACCTCTTCTTTCTTCAATGATCCAGTGCGCTTCCGGCACATCATTTCCAATCAACAGTGAAACTTCCTTGTCAAGTTTAGGAATGTTAATTCCATGCAAATGTGGCCAGGCTTGGATGTCATTCTCAGTTGGTATACAACTCTTTGAAACTGGTAACCGATCGACAGTGAGAACACGATCGAGTTCTATCAAGTCTTGAGTATCAATACCTCGGACTTGAAGTTGTATTTCAAAGCCATGCCTTTCCTGACTTTCTGCATTCAACGTAGTCAACGAGAATGTTGTTGGCGAACCTTTAATTCCAAGTTCATCTACTAAGCTCTGAGTACACAAAGTAGTATCTGACCCATCGTCTAAAAACGCATAAGTCTCCACTTCTACAGAATCTCCACAGGATACTTTGACAGGAACAATCCTCAAACTAATTCTTGACTTTTGGTTGTTTGAGGCATATGAGACGCCGGCCTCATTGACGTGATGCTCGTTAACTTCTGGTGTTTCCTCTCCTGATGACTGTAAAGACGACTCTGCGGGCAACTGTGATGTGGGTGGAGATGGTACAGGTGCAGGATGTAAAAGTGAATGATGTTTCTCCTTACAACCACTGAACAAACACGCTCTGTAAGTGCGACACCTGCGAGCTATATGATTGTCTCTCAAACAGTTATCACACAACTTTTGTTGTCTTGCAAAGTTCTTCCTTTCTGAGTATGACTTATCTCTAAACTTGAAACATTTTTCCAACTCGTGCGTTCCTTTGCAGAAAATACAGTGTTGAGACCTTGGTTGATGATATCTAAGGTTTTCAGTATCACTCTTTGAGATGTTTACTGCTTGTGTAGACAGAACTGTTCCCATGTCCTGTACGGGCCTCTTAGTTGCATGTTTTGTCTCCTGTCCTAGCTTTAGACCAACGAGTTTACCAAATTCTGTGTTTGCAACAGCAGCCTTTCTCTCGATGAAATCAGTAAGATTGGAAAATTTGGGATCAAAACCCGATTCAAGAAACTTTCCGCACTCCTCAGCCCATTTAGCTTGCAAATGAACAGGCAAACGAATAACAATCTTCTTCATTGTGTCCATAGCATTGATATCAGATTCGTACTTCAGTTCACTTGAATTAAGCTCACACACTCGCATATCTCTTGCAAGTTGCAACAGTTTGTCAGCGTCAGAAGACCGAATCGGTGGACCTTTTGTAACTTTATCAATAAATGATCTTACAACTACGTGCCGTTGACCAAAATTGGTTTTCAGAATCTTCCGGGCAGCTTTGTAACCCTCGTCCTCCGGTAAAATCACACAGTTCTCGATAGCTTCTTTGGCTTTTCCAGTACAATATTGAATTAAATAAGATAGTCTAAGACTTTCCTTCTGAGTTGTTGACTCAACGTTGATCTCAAAACTCTTAATAAATCTTGGATACTTAGAAGGAGTTCCATCAAAGTACAAGAATTCCCGCTTTGGCATGTCTAGCTTTTGTATTCCTTCAACGACTTGTGACATCGCCTTTTGTTGCTGCTCCAAAAGTGTTGTAAATTGCCCAGAATTTCTCTCAAAATAAGGAGAACTTGCGAAATCTTCGCGATGTGGGCTGCGAAATTTCACTTCCGGCTTTTTATTTCCGTTTTAAACATTTCCGGTTTCATGCATTTCGTTACTTCCTGTTTACAATCTTCTACTTCCGGGCGGATGTTCTTTCCCACTTCCGGTGTATTTACTTTCACTGGAGTATGACGGCATAGGTCTTCCAAATATTTCTTTATTATACTATCTTGACCAGTCAATGTTCCCAAGGAAGGAGAAAAGCTTCCATACGCTTCTTCAATTTCTGCTTCTTTTATGTCCAACCTCGCTGCGATGATTTTACTTTGCATGTCCAGACGTTCTTTCTCTGCTTTTAAATGCAAATTTTCTTCTCGAAGCTTTAAAGCAATCTCTTGTTCCTTTATTTCCTGCTCCATCAAAACCCTTCTCAACTTAACCTCCGCTATTGCGTGTTTTCGTTTGCTACTACTAGCTCTGGAGAGCGGTTTGCTTTTTGTGGAGATATCTCCGTCAGAGTGAGAATGATCCTTTTGAGTAAAATCTGAAATAGAAAGCCTCAAGTCTACATCGTGCTCTTCTCGTGATTTTGGCGTAAATGCTGTTGATAGCCATTCCTTGTAACGATATTCCATTTCCTCCATACGGCAAACATCCTTACTGTAATCCTCGATAATGGACTTTTTCTCATCTGGATCCACTATATGATACAGCTCTAGAATTTTCAGTTTATAACTTTGATAAACTTGCACCAGCGATTCGTGTTTCTTTACAATCTCATCGCGAACTCCGCTTCTTAAAAGCTCGTTAAGCTGGCTAATAACTCGGGTAACATGTCCCTTGTATGTACTGATCGTCCGTTTCAATTTTCCCTTGGCCTCCTCATCTGCCATCGGTACGCTTAAAATGAAACTCCCTTAATCAACCATAACTCCGCTCACAGCAAGACGTTAAGTACTTGTGTAACCACCATTAAGTTACACGTAGCTTTATTTAAACACGACACTACGGTACTTAACGGTGATCTTACTAACGGAGTTACAAAACGAAAACTGACTGAATTTACATAAATATGCTGTTACTAGACATGACTACACAATAGTGCACAAATTAGTGTCTATTATGAAGTTTTGGCGCCAGAAAACAAAAGATAGAATTTAACCATAATTACATAAAGTGCGTGCGGAAAAGTTATGCTTTCCGTAGGCATATGGCGTTAACAACAGGTCTTCTTTCAGCAAAACCTATGGAGCTCTTGAGCACTCTTAATGAGATCACCAGGATTCTGTATCAAAAGGCAGAGACGAGATGCCAAAGAAACATCCTAAGACTCCACAATCAAAGTTTCCTGCATGCTATGCTTTGTAAAGAAGTAATAGGCCTCAACCCAACCATCATCACAAGAAGAACAATGTATGGTCGCTACTTCCATTCACTGACCACTCACTCACCAATCCAAACAAGATTGATAAGTGGACGATCAGTAAATACTGAGCAACAAGAGCGTCATTTTGGTACTTTCAAGAGTATTGCACAGGCTACTTCAAGTAGACGACCGGGAGAGATCATAACACCAGGAATAGTCCGCATGCAGGCTGAATTGAAGTTGGAAGACCAGCAATACCGCAACAGCTTCAGGGAGCAAGAGTCTAAAATTCTCCAGATTGCAAGAAAAACTGAAAATTTACAAAATACCATAATTCCAAATAGAATAATCCTCCGGAACCCAAATGAATACCAAGCTCATTTAGAGAGAATTTCTGACTTCCTTTCGTGTGGAGAGGGTGTGTGGTGGACGCAAGTACTGAATGGCGTCGAGTTCTTTGATGCTCCTGCTGAACCATCTTCCAGACCTGAAGGACCACCACTTTCGTTCTCAGACTCTGCAATCTGAAGCAAGTTATCTACAAGAATGCTGGAAAAGCTGCTTTTCAATGAATGTGACCCTTCCACATAGCATTGTTAAGATATATGACCAAGATGGAGAGTTAAAAGAGATCAGGAAAACAAATTTCTTCCAAGAGGATCAAGATGACGAAGATAATTGTGGAGATAATAGCTTTGAGGAAGAAGTTTTGGGTGAAGAAGCCAAAGAAAGAAATGAAGGGGAACAACAGGATGAAGATATCGACCTACAGCCTGTCCCGTGTGCTGACACTGATGTGTTCAATGAAGCTGAGTTTGACATTGAAAATTGTAATGGCTGTAGTAGCTTGACGAATCCTGTTCAGACTGATACAGATGACAGAAGCAACAAAGCATTGCCTAACATACAAACGTTACTTGCAAAAAATGTTTTCAGTGCTATTCCCGGTGATATTGATGCTATAATTTCACTGGATAAGGCTCGGGTACAGCTAAGGCAACACCCACAAGACAAGGAATGCCAAGAAAACTACCACCAGAAACTTGCCACTGCCCAAGCAAAAGTCTTGGCAGGTTACAGAAATTTGAAAAAAGAAATAGCAGAATGGGAAAAGGCATTTCTCTTTTCGCACAAAGATTGTGTAGAGCCTACTGCAGATGATATCTGTGCTGACAAGAGAGCTTCAAAGCTATACAAGCATAAAAGACTTTGCAAGCAGCTACTGAAACATTGGAAGATACACTTTTAATTCAGGTTACATTTTGATTGTTTCTCGTGAACAGTGGCGTGGGGATTTTTTATCTTGTTATGCAATTTAAGCTTACCTTTATTGTCAATGAATACCAAACGTAAAACTTCAGCGCCTGTTTGAAATCAGTGAAAATATGGATATGGAACAATTGATTTGGCTTTACTAATAAGCTTATAGCAGCAATTTCATTCCTTATTTTACTGTGGACATTATGTAATTAGATGTTAAGCTTGGAGAAAACTCGGGCATCCGATATAACTTTATGTGAATATGTAAGAATAGCTAGCTTATAACTTTACTCCAAACAAAATAATTTGGACGTACGAAAGTAGTGTAAATTCAATGAGCGCAAAGCTCACTATAGCTTTCGTTAGCACAATGGCATGTAAATAAATAAATAGTTCACTTACCAAATATTCACGGCTCATGAGGACGAAGTTAAAGCCATGTATTCGCCCCTTTATCCTTCGCAAAAGCGAGAAAACTACTCTTGTAGCTGAAGTAGACTTTTAACTTTTCCCTAAGCTCCATAGAAACAGCATGCATTTTACAATAAATCCGCTGGATACTGTTACTACGGCGCGTTTTTGTCGACTCGAATAACACAGGCACTTCAGGTGACGAATGACACGAGCACTCGGATTACTCGGATACAATTTCGCAGACGATTTTGACAGCAAGGGAGATTAAATATCTCGAAATAACCGAGCGGAGTTTTGACCCGTGCCTTAATCTACCTGAGTTTATAGCTGCGCAATATCTCCCACGATGCTCTCTGATCAAAGCATGTACTATGATTGGCCGACAAAAAAGCAGCGTTTTACGTTTTACCTTTTGTTATAGTTAGGATATCTTCGCGCTGCCCGACATAGCAAGGAGTTGGATGTCCTTCCCTTTTCGAAACAAAACTCGGAGTCCCTGAGAATAGCTTTCCACTGTCCAAATCCGTACCTTTTTAGTCCAGCTTTTAGGTATTTGTCTTCCTCGGGAGTAAACGGTAAATTTTTTCCTCTTAGCGAGCTATGCCCTTTTACCTTCAGCTGTGGTTTACCAGCAGGACGTGCGGGCGGCGGGACTTCCTTAATTGTTTCCACTTCGTCACTAGAAGAACTGCTCGTTTTCTCGTCTTCGCGCTCTTGCGAGGATGTAGACTTGTCTGAAAGCCGCGCGCGAACATCTTTTTCAAGTTCTGATCCCTTGTCACCTTGCAATTCCTTCAGAAACGTGTGCACTTTCGTTGCGACGTCGCGCGATCTTTGCTTCTGGTAGTGTACCCTGGCAACCACAGAAGTGTGCTTTTGGTCTTCTGAGATGGTGCTTTGCGCAGAACTGCTTAGTTTTAACGAGCTTGCAGTCTCTACTATTCCATGTGCACTCGTGCGTAACGCTGACTATTTAAGCGGACTAAACAATTACTCAGCCTCGTTCGTTAGCGCCTTCCTCTCGTTTGGCTGGTTGTGGTCTTCGCCGTTGTTTTTTTTTTCGTTTTCCAGATTTTCTCTCGTTTGCAATGGCTGAGCAAGTTCCTGCTAGACCTGTGGTTGTTCTCCCTGCACCTGTGGCTCCGGAAGCTCCTGCAGCGGCTCCCGTTCCAGTTATTGGCCCTGGACCTGTGGCTGACAATCCTCCGGTTGCTGACAATCCTCCAGTGGAAGTCGCTCCTGTTGCCCCGGCTATTGCAGAACCGGCCGGCGCTGTTCCCGATGCTGCCCCCAATGCTCCTCCTAACGCAGAGCAGGTCAGTATGATTCTTTCTATCGTATTCTATTCCTTTGGGCTGTACTCGTGCCGGTTGAGGCCGGGCCGTTTTATTAGGTTAAATTTCATGTCTCGTGCGTTCTAGATGTTCGCTCTCGCTGCTCTGTTTATATTCGCGGTTCTTGGTTTCTACTCTCTCACATTTTGCCTAACACTCCGGCTCCTCATTCGGTTATTCGTCCCTGTTATCATTGTAGTTCCTCGCTAGTTAACTTTTCTATATTTTGGTCGTGTTCTCGCTCGGTATATCTCACATTTTCAATTTTGAATTCAGTTTCCACACACCGGTTTAAGCCTTTAGACTTTAGGTATTCTCTGTTCTGTATCTGTTTGGCTTTTAGCATCGTTCTTAGCATTTCTTTAGCTTTCGTACCTATTTCCTTTTGGTTACCGCAATTTATGCCTTCATATTTCTGTCCACCTCGTGTAGTTTTCCCGGTTGGTGCCGTAATTAGTCCCCCTTTGTTCTTTGTTTACCCTATTTTAAAACAATCTATTCGAGTTTTGTGTGTTTTTCACGAGTACTAGCCCGTCTATGTTTTCGCTAGGTTGCAATATTTATTGAAAGCCAGGCTTTCTTGTATTGGGAATTACAATTCTATTGAGTTCCTCGTAGCCATAAGCCTTAGTTTCTCCACTACTGGTAATAACTTTATCGGGAATAGGCCCAATTATTACTCATATCAGGGTTAATTGTATTGTATGGTTGCGGCCATCCACGTTTATTTTCAAGTGTTGCTTGCCCGTAAAAATGTTTTTCTTGGGTAGAGGCCCAAATGTATAACGCAAAAATTATCGGGTAGAGGCCCGAAAAGAAAAAAACAGGAGAAAGGGTTGAGGCCCAAGCATGGTTTTTCTTGGGTAGAGGCCCAAATGTATAACACGAAAATTCTCGGGTAGAGGCCCGAACAAAAAAAAAATGGGTTGAGGCCCAAGCATAGTTTTTCTTGGGTAGAGGCCCAAATGTATAACGCAAAAATTCTCGGGTAGAGGCCCCAACAAAAAAAAAATAAAATGGGTTGAGGCCCAAGCATGGCTTTTAAATGCCTTGTGTATGTAGGGTAGAGGCCCGTTCTGTATTAAGGGTTGAGGCCCAAGCATAATGAGAAGAACATATATATATCGGGTGGAGGCCGATAGGGAAGTGGTATATTTAAATAATTATACTTTCAATAAGGATGCAATAGCAATAATACTTATAACAATAGCTGTACTAATCATAATAATAATAATGATAATGATAATATTTGGTGGAGGCCCTGCCAATTTTAAAGTATTCTCAAACATATATTACTTTTGTTTGTGTCAGATGGCGGCTCAGCTTGCAGCCATGCAGAAAGAGATTAACAGTTTGAAGGCAGCAAAGCCTGAGGGTGGTGTAGCAGCCTCATTGGCCCTGGTGCGACAGCTTGCGGGGGCTCCAGCACGCCTGCGCGACCCGGGAATGATTCAGGCTGCTCTACAGCGTCTAGCAGACGACGCCCGTGTTGCAGGAGACCCAAAGGCGGCAGAGTATGAAGCCATCGTTAGGCAGTGCCGACGACTGATGTATGCACCAGAGCTTGGGGAGATCCTTACACGCCTTTTGGGTACTAAGGAGGAGAGCACTGTAGCAGTGATGATTGCTAAAATGACTAAACCAAGGAGCGATCCCTCCCCATATAACCCGTACCCATATGCCCCGCCTAGGAGACAGCGTGGAGGTGGATACCAAGCTAGGGGAAGCTACAGGAACAACACACGATTTGGAGCTGGTCGAGCTACTAATATGAATAATATGTTCTGTTATCATTGCGGTCAGCCGGGTCATTTTCAGAGGCACTGTCCCCAACTTTCGGGGGCAAAATAGAAGCTCTGTATGTTGATGTATGCCTACCATTTGCATAATAAAGTGCTAAGTTATTCTCTCTATTTCGTTGCTTGTATTCGGTGGCCATTTAGTGTCGGCTTAAGGTATACATAGTCTTGTAGGCCGGCTTATATATTTCACCACTTCCGTTTCGGTCACTTTTACTTAATCATCCCTGTCAACTTTCATGCACGTTGTATCTATTTCGCGCAATTTCTATTTCGCTTACAAGTTTTATTTCGTTCGGTTTTGCGATCCTCGTCGTTTTGTCGTTCCTGGATGGGGGCTTCTACGCCCTTATGCGTCAGCTATCTGGGATCGACATTTCGATGGGCTCGCCCTTCAATTTCGTTTCGCTTTTGGCTCATCGTTTCTTTCTTTTGCACCACCTCTAGGCCCCCCCCCTGCTCGTAAGCGTTTTAAAGGCAGCTCATTTGCACAAGCCATGATTGTTGCGGCTCGTCATAAACGGGAGGTGGCATGGTGCGATTGGAAGGGCGAGCCCGTCGAAATGGTCGGTCCCAGACACCCTCCTTCGTTCGTATCCCAGACGGTATGCAAAGGCCATCCTGAATGGGCAATTCTGCGTGACCCATCAGCGTTCATCCCAGGGGCACTTCACGATCAATACCACTTATGGGATTATATAACCCCAGAAGGCGTGGCCGTTGATTTGTTATCGTACATAAGAGAGGGCGTGGACGCATGGTCTCTCCTTCTGCCCTTCAACGGTCGTTTTCAAGGTCAGGTGTATAATTCGGATTTCCCTCCAGTAAAGGAGTTTGACAATAGCCCTTCATGTGTCCCCTTCAAGCAGTTTATTTCCAAGACCATTTTGGAGCGAGTATCTAACGGTTCTATGATATTCTGGGGCGAGGTGGCCGTGGTCTCTCCCCCTCATTTGGTTATGCCTATAACCATAGAGCCCACTAAGCCCCGGATGTGCCATGATGAACGTTTTCTGAATTTGTGGGTTCGTGATCTCCCATTCAATTTGGATTACCTGTCTGACCTCCCCCGGTATGTCGGGAGGAACCATTTCCAATCGGTTTGTGACGACAAGAGTGGGTATGACCACATATGTTTGACCCCGTCTAGTAGGACATTGTTTGGCTTGAAATGGGAAGGTTGCTATTTTGTCTACACAACTTTACCGTTTGGTTGGAAGGCGAGTGCCTATATTTATCATTCTATTGGAGCACTCGCCACTAATCATATCCGTTCACTTGGGGTGCCAAGCACCCAATACATTGACGATCGCCACATGGGGCAGTTAGTGGTTTCTGACGAATGTAACTGGACCAATCACGAAAAGGGCCAGGCAGCTGCGTATATCGCTATAACAGTCCTCACAGATCTCGGGTACACTTTGGCGTTATCTAAATCTACACTAGAGCCGTGTACGTCAGTTCGTTTCCTTCGTTACATATCTGATTCTGTTCGCTCCGCATTTATTCTCCCAGAAGACAAAAAGGTAAAATTCAGCGCTCTTAGAGAGGATATCCTATCCCAAGACTTTGTTGATTTAAAGATTTTACAACGATTTTCCGGCAAGACTACGTCTTTTGCAATAGCAGTCCCGGCGGCTCGTTTGTATACGCGCGCGGTGTACAGAGCAGTTGGCGCAGCAACGAGAAAGCAGCACACGAGGGTTAAAATAGGCGGTGAATTGCGGAAAGAAATAGCGCATTAGAGGTTTTTAGATTCATGGCAGGGTTTTCTCCCGTGGTTCGAGGAGCGTCATCGCGTGATTAAACTCTTTTCCGATGCATCCAACTCCGGCTGGGGAGGGGTTGTTATGGAAGACGTACCATTAGCAGTACGAGACTACTGGGATCCCCTAATGGCAGCAAAGCATATTGGGCTCAAGGAAGCGGAAGGACTTCGCCTTACTTTAGTCGCCGCCGCTAGTTCTCTGAGAATTGCCGAGTAGATGCCTTCACCGATGATATGGTACTGATAAAGGCGTGGCGCAACCAAGGGGCCTTAAGCTTGAACATTGCCTTGACAACCCATTTCGTGCCGTCCGCGGATAACCCGGCCGACAGCCCTTCTAGGGCCTTATCTGATGGTGATTGTATGTTATCCCCTCGACTCTGGAATTGGCTTGAATCTCGGTGGGGGTCACACTCGCTTGATCTTATGTCGTTGGACTCTAATGTACAGTGCGACATCACTGGTCAGCCCCTGAGACACTTCACTCCCTGGCCTACCCAAGATTCAGCGGGGGTGAACGTGTTTTCGCAGACTTTGCCTTCGTCCGAAAATGCCTACGTTTTCCCCCCACTCGTTATGGTTGCCCCTACCCTTAAGTTCCTGCTTAAATCGTGTGACTGTCCCTTCACCTTTGTCGCCCTCGATGTATTCCCAAGGAGATTTTGGTGGCCCTTGCTCGCAAAAGGGGCTCAAGAGTCACTTCTGCTGGGGTCTAAGGGCGATTGGGGTGCCCTCCTCTTCCCCAACCCCGGTGGAAGTTTTATCCCAAAGCCACTGGAGTGGGATTTATTGGCGTTCCGTTTCTCAAGATGTGTATGAACGCTACTGGGCTTTTGTTATTTTAGGCGATCCCACGGATCTGGAAACCGGCGCATGCGTGCACACGATGTCGCTACCCCAACGATGACTGCGCTAAGTTTTGTCAGCAATGCGGCTGCAAACAGCAATATAGCGAGCCCCTGCCTGGTGCCTCTGTGGGGGTAGATGTAAAGCAACTAGACGGACGAATTGAGGACCTCCAGAGAACGGCGGCCAACACGCCTTACGGGAAGCAGAAGTCGCAGCACGAAAAGGAATTGCAGGTTTTCCTGTCTTCCTTAAAAGCCACTCTGTCCATAGCCAATTGCATGCCGAGGGACGTAGTGCGTTTCCTTGTTTGGAAAGATCGTCGCGGTAAGACTCCGGTGCACCGCCAACAGTGTCGCACTCTGGGGAACTCAGGTGACCGAGCATGCGATTGTCCTCGGCGCTTAGCGGCGGGCACTGTGGACTCTGTTATTGGAAAGCTTCGCACAATATTCAAGGCTGCGGGCCGGGCCGGCGAGTGGGACGACCGCATCGGGTGGGGAAACCTGGCATCTCACATTTCGGTCAAACAGTATTTAAAATCCGTCCGAAAGGAGCAAGCAGCGGCGGGGGTATCCCCACGGCAGGCAAAGCCAGTTTTCTTCGACAAATTTCGCCGAGTGGTGGATCATGTGCGAACGCTTCTACAGGACCCTTCCGCCACCGCCGTTCAACAATATATCTGGGCGAGGGATCTGTCTTTCTTTACGCTCGAATTTTTCTCGGGCAACAGGGCATCTGATTTGGGAAGGGTCAAGACAAGGGACGTCCTTAAAAATCCGGATGGCAAGAGTCTGTTATTCGTGCAGCGCGTAGGAAAGACTCTGCGGGACGGTCGTACTAGACCCCTCCCCGTTAGGCAGTGCGGCGACCCGACCATCTGCCCTGTGCGCAACCTGCAGTTCTACGTGGGACTGGCTACTGCTTTGAATATAACGCTCTCCGATGGGTACCTCTTTCGGACCACCACCCATAGGCGTACTGTTGCTAGTACACCTTTCCTCGCCGCGGCTGCCCAAGCGAGGCTCTCGTCCTATCTGACCGATCTAGGAATTCATGGTGGCGAGAGTGTTCACGGGTTTAGAGGCGGGGCGGCAATATTGCTCAGGCTACTCGGCGCATCTAAGGAGGAGATCGCACATCACGTAGGCTGGCGCTCAACGTCCATGGTTGACCACTATACTCAGCTAGACAAGGTTCTGACGGCAGCGCCAGATCCCACGACTATTCCATGTGCACTCGTGCGTAACGCTGACTATTTAAGCGGACTAAACAATTACTCAGCCTCTTTCGTTAGCGCCGATCCGGCAGTTAGGTGGGGGTGCTCTATAGCACCCCACACAGGGAGGGGGGGGGGGGGGGGGGGGGGCTGGTCAGTCACCCACCCACCCGCCCTTCTTTCACGCTTCTGCCCAACGCAGGCCCCGCCTGCTGTGTCTGACCTTCGGACTCGCGTTTTTCCCATAACTTAACCCTGGTCCAAAGGTCATACGTTAGCAGGAGGGCAGATGGAATAGAATACTATTTGCCGATAACGCGTAGGATGGACGTATTTGCCGGTTGCGTCAAAGACCAACTTGCTCATGGATTCCCCAAGTTTGCTGTGCTGACCACCATTTCCTGTTACCAATACATAATCGCAACTGGGCTTTAGCAAAGGACGAATGTGAACGATAAAACCATCTAGGACTCGCATGCTTGTGTCTGTCAGAAACAGCGAGTCAAAGCCGTATTTACCAGCAGTTTTGAACATTTTCTGGTCGATATATCCACCGTTGGTCTTTGCGCTTTTAACCATTTCGACCGTCAAGTACTGATAGGTCATTGGCCGAAAGCCTTTCACCTTCATAAACAAATACAACGCGAGGAATTTAGTAGCGAATGATAAATCCAGAGGCGATGCTGCGCGTGGCTTTTCTTTGCACATTTTAAGCACGTTTTCGTAGCGCGGCAAGTAACGCCCAACCGCTTCCAAGAGCTCTTCTAATGTCGCCCAATGCCCTTTGGCCTCTAACGACTCTATGTCGATGTCACCATTCCACTGAATGCGCATCATTTTAGAAACTGTTCTGCGCACCTTTTTCAAGTAGACCTCTGTCGTATAAAGGCTGCTTATCACCGATTTTGACGCGCCATTTACCTTTCGGAAGTCCGCCATTTCTCCAATTGCGTCGATGTAACTCAGTCGTCCTGCATGGCCAAGCTTCCATTCGTCCTGTAGCATGTCAACAAATTTGAAAAGAAGATTAGGAGAGCACAAACCAAAGTCTATTATGTCAAATGTCAATTCCTCTTCGTGTTCGCAGCAAAACTTAAGAAACTTTAAACACCTTTCAACTATTTGCTTGGCATGGCGCTTGCTTTTGCACCCTCCTCCTGTGCCAGTCAGCCAGGAGTTAAGTTGCTTGGCAATATCACTGGAAATATCAAATGAAGGAATGGTTTTCGAATTGCGCACAGTGTTTTCAGGAGGTTCTTGTTTACCAGTTGGCTCGATCTCCTGGACAGCTTTGCAGTTGGGCTTTTCATCAAAATAATAAAATAAACGATGATTTTTCTTAACGTGTTTCCTGCATCCTCGCTGGGTGGAGAATCCATCGTGTTTACAATCTTGAACTGGGCAGTAGAAATGGCCGTCTGTTTCATCTTCTTCTAAGTGAAGCCTTTTTGGCTTAGGCAAAGCATTTGGTAATTTTGACCAGTTGACCACTTCTTCGCTCTTGCTCATCCTTCGCCGAGACCAAGACTGGAAATGCGCGAAAATTCGAACGGGCTTACCTTATATTCACATTTGCTCCCTTGAGAGTAACACATTTTACAAGCCAATGAGAACCTACTGAGCATAAGCTTTGCCCAAACTTGTCCTTTTATTTAATTCAAACAATCGAACAAGTTCAGGCAAGTCCACTTTAACAAAAGGGCAAGGCGATAGGCTTGCGCATGCTTTCATTAGCAGACAAACAAGCCTGGGCGTGCTGGTTGTTTATAAATAGTAAAGCCAACATACCTTGTTTTGCTTGTAACATCCGCTGTCCGAGCACCCTAACATTATCAGCCTGTGATGTTTGCATTACACTTAATTCTGCAATCACTCGACCCTCAGTTATGCTGAAATCCGTGCTTTTCTCACATAGGAACAAAAGTTCACATTTAGTAGAAAAGGAACTTTCAATGAAAAGGAACAATGCCAAGAGCGATTGTTCCTTTGTAGGACTGTGAGGAACTAATTTAAGCAATAGGGGAACAAAAAGTACAGTTATCGGAACAGGTGTTCCCTTTCACTGCAAGAAATTAGGAACATTTGGTCCGAATTCCCTTTTCACAGAAATCAATACGGAACTTTTGTTCCATTTCACTTTTAAAAGGAACAAATCGAGTAAAAAGGAACGAATTCAATAGGAACAGGTAGTTCCTGATTACTCTAATAGGAACCCAGTGTTCCTATTGTTGACCAGTTCGTTCACTTTCACACCTGAACAGTTCCTTTCTATAAAACGTGTTTCAAGTCTCTTTGCAGCTAAAGGGACTAAAAACAAAAATGCGCGGAACACTCGTGTTTCAAAAACAAGGCCGGCTTTCGTGTCGCATCAGCTAAAATTCGATTTTTAAACTCTGAATCCCAAAAGAGGTCCAATTTGGACTTTTATTAAACGAATGACAAAAATTAGAAGTCATTTAGGTCCAAAAATTTAGCTGTCATCACTTTTGGGGAATGTATATCACCATTCCCAAAAAATTCTGGACCTTTTTCATTTTTCCTATTTTACAGTCCCGTTAATGAAATCTTTACCGGAATTCTGTTTCGTACATTTGGATTGTTTGAAGTTGTTTTAACTTAAATAAACGTAGCCGGTTGCACACAAGCTAGATTTTAATACGACTTTATTTCTCAAAAGGAGGAACACGCAATATCGGCCCTGTGTTCCTATTCTATGGCAGCAATAAAAATGAATCGAAAGTGTTTCCGTTTTAGTTACATGTGGGAAATCTCCCAGTTCTGGAATAATCTAGCCAAATTACACAAAACTCAGTCACCTGCAAGTTTTGATATAACGTTGTTTTCCAAGTAGAAATATGTCAAGTAGATTAAGTATACCAAGTATACTCTACTGGATTACATTGACCATAACTTATAATTAGATGATAATTTAAAACGTGCCTTAATCTGTAAGTTTAAATTGAACATTTTTCTCAGGTACAAATATCTCAAGTAGATGGAGTATGTCAAGTATATTATACTTACTGGATAAATGGAATTTGTTAATCCCAATTAACTTGCAAGTGTTAAATACTTCAAGTATCTCGTTTCCTTTAAATATCCTTCTATAGGGAAATTGTTGAATCATTGGAATACATTAACTATGGTTGGATGATAATTTAAAAGTCGCCCTTGGACTGTAGTAACTATAATTAGTGTATCAGATGCCACACAGTTGGACTGCATGTAACATATACTTAAAGTATTTCATCTCTTTCAAATACCCTACTCTAGAAAAAAGAGCTGCATCGCCATAATTGGATGATAATTTAAAACAAACTATTATCTGTAAGTTTTGGACTAATATTTTTCTCCATGTAAACGATATCTTGGGTCGATGAAATATGCCAAGTATATTCGCCTTACTGTATTTTATTAAACCATGGATAAATGATAATGTAAAACATAGTACCAGTTTGTAAGTTTCATATACTTCAAATATCTTATTTACGTCAACTACTCTACTGCCAAGGAAGAGTAACCACCAGAATATATCAATTGTGATAAGAATGATAATTTAAAACATGTTATGGGCTGTAAGTGTCAAATACTTATTATATCCCATTTACTTACTTTATAAATACCCTGCTCTTGAGGAAATATCCAGTTTCTTATAATCGATGCATATTATGTCGCACAGCTGGACTGCAAATAACGCATACCTTTACCCCTCCTCTGGAAAAAATACTTGGAATAACTTGAGCTGGATGTTTATCCTGGGTGTGGCTTATACGAGTAGTGTATGTGCACAATTGTAACTACCGTTCAGTGCAACCAATCGTGTTGTTTTAGTGCGAAAAAATACGCACGCTGTCCTGGAGATGGCGTAACTTTGCAAAATATCTCATACAGCAAGGGCCATTGTGTAATCAAACAAAGCATGTTTAGGAGGTCACAAATGCAAGTATGTACGGCGTGAAATACGATCATGTTAATGATGCTTTAGACAAACCCTCCATTTGCTTATGTAAACTGCCTAAGCATTGTGCACGTTGGAGCTCACATAGAACACATATCGGTCGTGCAGCCAATGCATTACGTAACCAAGTCCTATATAAGAACAAGGATTAAGTAGGTCGTCGAGCCTCCTTTCGTCGTGACATCAACAAGAGCGGAACTCAAGGTAAGGATAAGTTTACAGATACATCACGCAGCATTATTCCTGAACTACCCTCGAATTAACTTTAACAAGATTTTGATACTGTATTTGTAGAACTCTTATCGAGACCCGCAGAAGCACGAGTTGAAAAGCAGCTATAAAGGTAAGGACAAATTTCTTAATATATGTTATAGTACCAGTGAGCATTATTCCTGAACTCAGCTCCGAATCTAGTTTAACACGATTTTGGAACTCTATCTATAGAACTCTTATCAGAAACGTGTAAACAGAGGTGTAGGCAGGTAAAGGGCACAGGGTGGCCGGTCACTTATTTTTGAAACCAGAAATACAGTAAATGAGTGGAACAAAATTTCACATGCGGGAGAAAATGTCTTACGAAGGAGCCCCTTGGGCTCTCTCCTTAAAAAATACTGCCTACGCCCCTGGGGAAAGTTATAATTAATATTTTAGGTCAAATTTTCACCTTCGCAAAGCTCCTATTTAAACCTGTGCCTTTAGAGAATGATAATAACTAAAAAAGCAGTGCGAGGGAATTTTTATTTTTTACTTGAAAAATGTTGTTACGATAAATTTTGCGGTCACAAATAAAAAAAAAACTTTCAACTTTTCGACCTAATATTGTAAATATGCAAAATATCAAAAATCACTCGCACGGTTTTGCAGTTCATTTCTCCGTTAGTAAAATCTTAGGCTGCGTACACACTTAGTGCCCGGGCACTAGCAGTGCCCGAGTACAAGGTCTGGACCTTGTACTCGGGCACCAGTGCTATGCCCGAATTTTGGTTTGGGCACTCGAAAAACTGGACTGTTCACATTAGTGCCCGTGCTCGGGCACTGTGCCCGGTCACCAAGTGTGTACGCAGCCTTAGTAAGCGTGAAATTGTGCAACAAAACTCTAATGGTCTGGAGGTTCTCAAGTAAAGAACGTAGTTTTCAGTTTGGGTGTTACAGTAAAAAGACATGAAGCGTGCCCCCCTAGAGTGGAATTGAACAGTCAATTAATTACAGCACTTTTGATTTCATTGTTCAATCCAAAATGCAATTTTCAATTCAATATTGAAAATTCTGGGAACGCCAGCAGTTAAAAACTGAAAGATCGTCTTTTTGCCTACGATTCCATGACAACGCACGTTCTCTTTTACACTTGGCGCCTTAACGTCTGTACTCGAAACATTCTGCACGCTTTAGGCTCGAAAAGGGCGTGCATGCGTTTTCATGGAATCGTAGACAAAAAAAAACGAGTTGTAACAGCTAAAACATTTTTAACATTGAATTGAAAAATGCATTTTTGGATTGAATAATGAAATCAATAATGGAATAATGAATTGAATATTCATCGCTAGGGGGCACGCTTCATGTATTTTGACTGTAAAGATAAAGAAAAATTGAAGTTCACTTACCACCGTATGCATTGCTACGCGACCTCAAAATTCAGTTGTGATTGACGATTTTACGCAAGAAAAATTTAATATCAATTTTCTTGAACAGAAAGTTGAACATTCTAGGCAAGGAAGCCAAAGGATGGCTTAAAACCATTTTTGGTTGATTTTGCAATCAATATCGATACAGTAAAGCAGCCAAATCCAGCGTTTTGGTTTGATTGACGGCTAAAAATATCCAATCGCCCATCACAACATTGAATTTTGAGGTGGCGCAGAAATGCATACAGTGGTGAATGAACAACTTCCGATAGATCGTTTAGCTTTGAAACGATATATAGCTGATTATCATAGTATAAATTGCGATGCAACGAGAATTTTTTCCGTGATCACGTCAAATACGTTTACAGAGACCTCAACAAGGTTTCGATACTCATTTTGTATACTCAACTCTTTTCATCTTCAGTTTCTCATCTTGAGTTTCTCAAAGTATGAGTTAATGAATGCGGCTAAAGATAACAGGGCAAATTTTTGAATAATACCAGCGTTATTTCTGTACTAGCACAGTTTATTACAGTGCGACCGGGAAAAAAAGTAAACACCTAAAATATGTCAGGAATGTTAAGCATAAGCGGCGGAACCGGGGGGCGAGGAGGGCACTGACCTCCTTGATAATTTGTTTCGGGGAGGGGGGGGGGGGGAGAGCAGGCCTTTCTCCAATAATGTTATGGCTAACAAGATAAACTCAGCTCATTTAGGTTTCATGGTTTTCTCGTTCGCACTGTAACATCTTGATACTGGTTTTGCATTTAGAATGCCTGCCACAAGACCTTACCAGCAGCTCAACAGCTCCGTTATCCGTGGCGAGGCAATGGCAAATATCATTCCTCTTGTTGATAAACGATGCTCTGTGATTAGAACTAAATGCGTGTGGCGATTAGAAGGTGGCAAGCAAGGGATACGAAAAGCATGTGAAGGAATAGTAGCAAAACGCAACGAATGCGAAAGCGCGGTCAGCAGGCTTCCGGGCGTAGCCTTCTTTTTCTCGTCGATTTCGACTTACCAGCAGAGAGCAAAGGGGACTAAAACAACAAAGGGAACGATACGGAAAATGACGAATCTGATGATGACATTATAGACGCATCGCAGGTGGAAAGGAATGACGCAACCTCCAAGCATGCCAATGAGGCTGCTGAGAAAAAGTTACACCCCGCAATTTCCTTCTGGATTGCAAGCCAGTCCATCAATGGCGCGAAAGTGGAGCCGGGAATCGTGAACAAGGCACTGGTGAACTGTAATGTGGAGCTCAACCCGACAAGAGCATGTCCGAAAGCAAAAGGGTCATCCGAAAATTTAAACAAACTTTGCCAGGTGATCAAAGACCACAAGAACAGTTATATGGGCGACCTAACCAGAGAGTCATATAAGTACTGTTATCATCAACTTGCAGAGGAGTTGAACTATGAGAAGTGGACAATGTGGTTCGCCTTGTAATTATTAGCGAAGATTTGTTCCCCCTTCTCAACAATGGGGTACTAAGGCTGGTCGCCAAGGGGATGCAATTAGATGTTCTGCCGGAAAAACAAGAGTCTGATGAGAGCAAGAGAAGCGAGACCGTAGAAATGAAGCCTTTGGCCGACGACTTGACTGTCCTCTGCAATGATATTGAACGTGCACTACGCACCATGAATTTCGTTGTGCACAAAGGTGATGCTTTTCGCCTAACAGAGGGATCTCAATTTACATATCAGAGAGCATGCTCAATCGAGGAGTATTTGCATTCTCTCCTCGGCAACCAGTTCTTCAAGGAAAGGCTACTCAAAAACATTTCGCGGTTGGAGAGTGTGCTGAAGCATCCCGACTCTCAGGCAATCAGGCAAATAGAAGTAAACCATGACCTGGTTGAAGTTAGCAATGGCTGGTTTTGGTCGTTTCAAGAACGCAAATTTCTCCATGGTGCCTTGAAAGAAGAGCACCGAGGGAAGACAACTCCTAGAGCATTTGTAAAGTATGATCATGGAAAAGTACCTGAAGCTAAATACTTCAAAGACGCCATTTTGAACAGCCTGGAAGAAGACCAAGCAGCACAACTGTGCAACGATTTTCTTTTGTGTCAACAAAAGAGACCACAAGAGACGAGTGCCGTGCCTTATTGGTCCGTCGAACAGCGGTAAAACGTCCATATTGTTCGCCACCACAAAGATCATTGATCAGTCCCGAGTCGCCAAAGTGGTAAAGCAGAAACAATTCAATAAGGCGATGATAAATGATACCACACAGTTAATCAACTTGGACGAAGCAACAGAATCGATCATGGCAGTAGATGATTGGAAGGTACTTTTGCAAAGCGGCTTAACAGCGCATGACACAAAGTACCGAAATGCAAAGGCGTTCATTAGCAGAGCGCCAATCTTCATTACCGTCCAAAGAGAATTGGACTTTAAGGATGTTGAAGAGAACAAGGCCATCGAAAACCGTCTGAACAAGTATTACTTTAAACCTTTGCCAAGCACATCCAAGGCGGCAGCAAGATGGATAAGGGAGCACCCAATGGAGTGCATTGTTTGGGCAGCCAGCATGGCCGAAAAACTTCCAGAAGATGCGGCTGAAAACATCGTTGATCACGATTTGAGCTACGGCGCCTCTGGCCTTACAAAATCAGAGCTTCAGTGCATATTTTCCATGTCTCTAGACCAACAAAGCCAGACCGAGGAAGCAAGCCAGGCTGAAAGCAGCGATGTAACGCGCGAAGGTGTCGAGACGCAACTTGATGAAAGCATTGTTCGAAGAAAATGAGGAAGAAGAGGAGGAGGATACCAGTGATGATGACGAGAGTGGGATAGGCGTTGACTCCCAGCTGTCCTCGCAACTCAAGTCACTGCAGAATTCAAGAGCGCAAAGTCTAGCGATGTGGAACGTTGGGGAGGCTAAGATGATAGACCAAATGATGAATCACACCAACAAATCCCTGCAAGAGATGAAAACCCTAGCTAGAGACTTCAGGAGAGGGCGGCGACAGCAAAGGAAACGGCACTTGGTAGAAGACCTCGGAATAGAAGAGGGGTTTGTTGAAGAATTACTTCCAACGGATCCAATGGCAGAGATGCCTTCTGCACTCGAAACAGCGGCAGTACAGGCGAGAGAGCGCATCCAAGAGAAAGCGGAAAACGAAGAGAGAATCAAACAAGTGTTTGAAAGTGCGTGGCTGAAGAAAGAGGAGATGAAAATGCAAGAGTTACAGGGTGAATTGGAAGAATGCGATGATCCAGTCCAGAAATATGGCAAGCGGTATCTAATCGACACCTGTTCGGATGCTCTTAAGTCCTTTCATGCAACCCACAAAACGTCGAGGGCGCTGGGAGTTCAGCTACGAAGGCAGAAATGCATTGAGTGGGGAATACTGGATCCCTCGGAGCAAGATGTAGTGTTGGATTTGCACAGCGCACTTTCCATCCCGCCGCCGAGCAGCCAAAAAGCAGAGGGGTTCATGATCAACAACAAACGGAAGTCGACTGCTGTGTCAAGCCAAAGCTCCATTCTAAAGTTTTTCAAAACGAAATAGAGTGAATGTTCATTTAGTCAAACTTGACTTTAACGAGTATTAGTTGATAAGTTTAAGTAATTTGTCTGGTTTGTCAGCCAAGCGCACAGCTGAAGGCGGCGCAAAGAAGAAATCTATGAGCAATCTGTAACAATCTGTAAGACAAAGTGGTCAGAGAAAGATAAGCCAATTTTTCAGTAGTTTCGTGATAAACCGCAATGTAAAACTATGTAAAGTTTGAGTCATGGCTGCATCCATTAATTACCAGAACGCAGGGCTGTTACTTGGTAACTGTATTATATGTAACAGTAAAATCAAGACAAGCACATTCATGCCTCCATATTTATTTGAATCTGTTGTCACGCTACGATGTTTAAAGTCCTATCATATCGTAATGTTCCAAAGGTCTCCAGTTAACAGATTCTAGCACTCGAAGCTCTTCCTAGATTATATCTTCCATTTTTTACCGGCGAAGAAATAATGTCCATAAATAAGTTATTTCTGGCTGAATCACTGTCCTTTAATTTGACTGCGATGAACAAACAGGCCAAGATAAGTTCTCTCAGAGCAGACTTTTTTCTGTCCTTGATCTTGTTTAAATGACGCCAGAGTAGACTTTCTGCCAACATGGACGTGCTTTGGGGGAAATTGAGGGCACACATCCCTTGAAAATTTGATATCTTTCAATGTTAATTCAGGGTGTTTATCCACCAGAATTTCCATGTTCAAGCGTTCGTGTCCAGAAGCAAAAGAGGTCAATCGTTATACTTGCCCTTAAATTTATGAAAGCGCAAAATTCCCAGCAAGCTTTTCCAAAAACGCTAACGTTCATGATTGGTCCATTTACTTTTGTGAATATTTAGGAAATCGCCGTGTTGCTCGACATAGCAGCGAATTAGCTGTTCTTCCCTTCTGGAAAGAAACTCCCCGTCCCTTAGGATAGCTTTCCATTGTCCAAAACCGTACCTTTTGATTCCGGCTTTTAGATACTTGTCCTCCTCCTGAGTAAACAGCACACTTTTTCTCCTCGAAGAACTCATTCCTTCAGTTTTAAAAGCATTTTCGCGCTTCAGTGATGGCATAGCAGCAGGGCTGGCAGGGGGCGTGACTTCCTTGATGGCTTCAACTTCGTCGGTAGAAGAGCTGTCTGATTTTTCGTCTTGTTCTTGCGAAGATGTAGACTTGTCCGAGAGGCGCGTGCGAACATCCTTGTCAAGTTCCGTGCAGCCCTTGTCACCTTGCAATTCCTTGAGAAACGTGTGCGCCTTCGTTGCGACGTCGCGCGATCATTGCTTCTGGTAGTGTACCCTGGCAACCACAAAAGTGTGCTTTTGGTCTTCTGAGGTGGTGCTTTGCGCAAAACTGCTTAGTTTTAACGAGCTTGCAGTCTCGACTATTTGCCGATAGCGCGTAGGATGGACGTATTTGCCGGTTGCGTCAAAGACCAATTTGCTCATTGACTCTCCAAGTTAGCTGTGCTGACCACCATTTCTTGTTACCAAAACATAATCGCAACTGGGCTTTAGCAAAGGACGAATGTGAGCGATAAAACCATGTAGCACTTGCATGCTTGTGTCTGCCAGAAACAGCGAGTCAAAGCCGTATTTCCCAGCAGTTTTGAAAATTTTCTGGTCGATATATCCACCGTTGGTCTTTGCGCTTTTTACCATTTCAACCGTCAAGTACTGATAGGTCATTGGCCGAGAGCCTTTCACCTTGATAAACAGATACAGTGCGAGGAGTTTAGTAGCGAATGATAAATCCAAAGGCGATGCTGCGCGTGGCTTTTCTTTGCACATTTTGAGCACGCTTTCGTAGCGCGGCAAGTAGCGCCCAACCGCTTCCAAGAGCTCTTCTAATGTCGCCCAATGCCCTTTAGACTCTATGTCGAGGTCACCATTCCACCGAATACGCATCATTCTAGAAACTGTTCTGCGCACCTTTTTCAAGTAGACCTCTGTCGTATAAAGGCTGCTTATCACCCATTTTGACGCGCCATTTACTTTTCGGAAGTCCGCCATTTCTCCAATTGCGTCGATGTAACTCAGTCGTCCTGCATGACCAAGCTTCCATTCATCCTGTAGCATATCCTTAGGAGAACACAATCCAAAGTCTATTACTTCATTCCTCTGTCTCGCAGCCACTTTTGCTGACCTTGCTTGCTTGGCTCTTGCTTTTGCACCCTCCTCCTGTGCCAGTCAACCACGAGTTAAGTTGCTTGGCAATATCACTGGAAACATCAAGTGAAGGAATGGTTCTCGAATTGCGCACAGTGTTTTCAGGAGGTTCTTGTTTACCGGTTGGCTCGATCTCCTGGACAGCTTTGCAATTGGGCTTTTCATCAAAATAATAAAACCACCGATGCTTTTTCTTGACATGTTTTCTACATCCTCGCTGGGTGGAGAATCCATCGAGTTTACAATCTTGAACTGGACAGTAAAAATGGCCGTCTGTTTCATCTTCTTCTAAGTGAAGCCTTTTTGGCTTAGGCAAAGCATTTGGTAATTTTGACCAGTTGACCACTTCTTCGCTCTTGCTCATCCTTTGCCGAGACCAAGACTGGAAATGCGCGAAAATTCGAACGGGCCTACCTTATATTCACATTTGCTCCCTTGAGAGTAACACATTTTACAAGCCAATGAGAACTGTCTGAGCATAAGCTTTGCCCAAACTTGTCCTTTTAATTCAAACAATCGAACAAGTTCAGGCAAGTCCACTTTAACAAAAGGGCGTGCTGGTTGTTTATAAATAGTAAAGCCAACATACCTTGTTTTGCTTGTAACATCCGCTGTCCGAGCACCCTAACATTATCAGCCTGTGATGAATGCACTACACTTAATTGTGTAATTACCCGACCCTCAGTTATGCTGAAATCAGCGCATTTCTCAAATAGGAACAAAAGTTCACATTTAGTAGAGAAGGAACTTTCAATGAAAAGGAACAATGCCAAGAGTGGTAGTTTCTTTGTAGGACAGCCCGGAACTGGTTTTGGCAATAGGGGAACAAAAAGAACAGTTATCGGAACAGGTGTTCCCTTTCATCGCAAGAAATTAGGAACATTTGGTCCGAATTCCCTTTTCACAGAAATCAAAACGGAACTTTTGTTCCATTCCACTTTAAAAAGGAACAAATCGAGTAAAAAGGAACGAATTCAATAGGAACAGGTAGTTCCTGATTACTCTAATAGGAACCCAGTGTTCCTATTGTTGACCAATTCGTTCACTTTCACACCTGAACAGTTCCTTTCTATAAAACGTGTTTCAAGTCTCTTTGCAGCTAAAGGGACTAAAAACAAAAATGCGCGGAACACTCGTGTTTCAAAAACAAGGTCGGCTATCGAGTCGCATCAGCTAAAACCCGATTTTTAAACTCTGAATCCCAAAAGAGGTCCAAATTGAACTTTTATTCAACGAATGACTAAGAGGTCATTTAGGTCCAACATTTAGCTGTCATCACTTTTGGGGAATGTATATCACGACCACCATAAACACCAACATAATTACCATCGTACATATCATCATCACTCTCATCGCCATCATTTTCTGCTTCTTTCGCCTCCTCATCGCCTTTCCCTTTCGTCTTCTAGAAGTTTGATCGTCTTTGCAGTCTGAAATTTAAACAAGGAATAAAAAGATGTTATTTACCGGCTGGGAGGTTCGTATAGGGAAAACTCTGACCAAAAGCGGGAAAGCGTTGCCGGAGGCCGCGGATCAGGGGGTTCCGTATTTTCGTCGTGCAAAAAAGTGTATATTTTTTCACACTCACGCACTAACATTATAGCAGGTCCGTAGCAAGGTCAAAAATATTGGGGGGGGGGGGGGGGGGGGGGGGTACGTGAAAAGGCCTAACAACGATAACTAACGTTTGACTACTAGCTACCAGCTACCGATTTACGTTTGAGTAGACTTTGATACTGAGTTGACGCGGTTTGCCATGTCCTTTGCGCTTAATTTTCCAAACAACTTCTTCCGGCTTTTCTTATCGGCAACAAAATTATTGGCAACATCTATTCTTTATTCCAGAGCTAGAGAAACTTTCGAGGGCGGCAAATGACCCTTTAAAGCTACTCACTACAATTATTGAGCTATGATCAGCCCTTTTAAATGCACAGTGGAATGGATAACACTCAGTCACCGTTACTCGAATTTGCGCCCAGTTTTAAAGGGAGAAAAAAATATATATTATAACAATTATTGGGGGGCTAGCGTCCCCTAGCCCCTCTCCCTGCTACGGGCTTGCGGCCTGCATAGAGCAGTGTTCGTGAAAAATAAAATGAAGTGTTTTAAAAAGGTTTTTACCCTTTCGGCTTTCTTTGTGTCGCTGCGTTTTAAGGCCAAGGCCTTGCTTGTCTTCAGGTCTTTTTTTCTTGCGTTGTAGGCGGCGATACAATCCTCATAGAATCTAAACTTTGCTAGATACAAGAACAAAGCCATATATTAACTGTATGTTACTATTGCTATTACCACAATTGTCAATGCAATGCTGCGTTGTGATTGGTTGAGCTACTACAGTGGTGGCACTGTCACGACTTTTACGATTTTCCGTGTTGGACTAAAATGCTGCTTTTATAATGTCGTCTAAATCGTCTTCTCATCGATTTTTAGAAGCACCACCATGACACAAAACAATTTGGACAGTCCCGAAATAATTGTCACTCAAATAATGCATTTATTTAGCGGCCAAGCGGCCGCGGTCACTGCGGTCCCAAATGCCATAATTTGACCTCTATTACAATCGGTAAAATCAGATTACCACCAAAATGCATTGCTACGCGACCTCAGAAATCACTGTTGCGATTGGCGATTTTACGCAAGAAAACTGTTATGTTATTTATTTCTTGAACAAGAAAGTTAAACATTTCAAGGCAAGGGAGACAAATGATAACTTAAAACTGGGCTCCTGCTCAAAACCACGTTGGTTGATGTGGAGAGCCGATTTTACACAGTTCTAAGAGATGTGAGAGCGCTTTCGAGGATGTACCGATGATGGCGTTCCGTAGGCCTAAGAACCTACAGGATTACCTAGTGCGAGCGAAACTTCGTCCTATGGAAAGGTCTGGTAATATATAGATTTATCCACTGGCTAAAAGCGGAGCTCCTGGTTACATATTTTTCAGACCAGGCTGAGTTTCACCCCCCTCCCCCTGTCACTAAGACAACTTTACCCAATTAGTTTGGTTGTCTGAGATTCATCCCCTTCCCGAGATATATTGTTTTTCTGCTATGATGACGTCATCGATGGCGTCATACAACGTGACCAGGCAGGTGCACCACCCTTGCCACTAAAACAACTTCACCCAAGTTTGGTTGTCTGAGGTTCATCCCTTGGCGAGATATATTATTTTTCTTCTATGATGACGTCATCGATGACGTCGCACCACGTGACCAAGACGTTAGACCCCCCTTGCCACTTAGACAACTTTATCCAGCTTTGGTTGTCTGAGGATCATCCCTTCTCGAAATATATTATTTTTCTTCTATGATGACGTCATGCCACGTGACAATGCAGTTGCATCCCACCTGCCACTAAGACAACTAACTTCACCCAAGTTTGGTTGTCTGAGGTTCATCCATTCCCGAGATATCAACCTTTCCCGTTTGATGACGTCATCGATGACGTCATACCACATGAACCTGCAGATGCACCCCCTTGCACTAAGACAACTTTACCCAAGTTTGGTTGTCTGAGGTTTATCCTTCCCGAGATATCAACCTTTTCTCGTTTGATGACGTCATCGATGACGTCATGCCACGTGACAAGGCAGTTGCACCCCCCTTGCCACTAAGACAGCTTTACCTAAGTTTGGTTGTCTGAGGTTTATCCCTTCCCGAGATATCAACCTTTTCTTGTTTGATGACGTCATCGATGACGTCATACCACGTGACAAGGCAGTTGCATCCTCCTTGCCACTAAGACAACTTCACCCAAGTTTGGTTGTCTGAGGTTTATCCCTTCCCGAGATATCAACCTTTTCTCGTTTGATGACGTCATCGATGACTTCATACCACGTGACACGGTAGTTGCACCCCCCTTGCCACTAAGACAAACTCACCCAAGTTTGGTTGTCTGAGGTTCATCCATTCCCGAGATATCAACCTTTTCCCGTGTGATGACGTCATCGATGACGTCATACCACGTGACCCTGCAGTTGCGCCCCCTTTGCCACTAAGACAGCTTTACCTAAGTTTGGTTGTCTGAGGTTTATCCCTTTCCCGAGATATCAACCCTTTCCAAAAGCTCATGAGCTTTTGCCCTTTCTCGTTTGATGACGTCATCGATGACATCAAACCACGTGACAAGGCAGTTGGATCTCCCTTGCCACTAAGACAGCTTCACCCAAGTTTGGTTGTCTGAGCTTCATCCCTTCCTGAGATTTAATTAATAAACAGAGAAGGGTCTTGGTTTACCTGTGGTGGGGCAGGCACGCACGGACGCCAGCGATACCATAATGGGAATACCGCTGGACCATGAAAAATGAAGTCGATAGTATTCCTGAGTTCTACCCGCTACTAGAGGCACGATAAACTGCACGGACCGCCGTTGTCAAGTGTGTCAATATACGAACTCTCTAGACACTTTTACTAGCTCTGTTACTAAGAAATCGTATTCTATCAACTACTCTCTGGGTTGTAATACTAAAAATGTTATATATCTTATAACCTGTAAGACATGCGGACTACAGTACGTAGGTTCTACTAGTACCAAATTTCGTTTGCGGTTTAACAACCATAAAAGTCGCATCAATACACATAACAATAAGAGTGCTAGCAAGCAGGAAGAAGATGAATGGATCTACAAGCATTTCAACTCTGAAGGACACAACGGATCAATGCAGGATGTTAGTGTTCAACTGATAGATCGGGTTAATAGATCAGAGGACCTCTTAAACAAGGAAGGAGAGTGGGCGTACAAACTGAAGACAATAAGACCCCACGGACTAAACGAGTGACTTTTTTTTCAGCCAGAACCGTCAGAGACGTAATCGTTGATTTATCTCCTAGTTGTAAAGTACTTTTTATTTATCAATGAGTCTATTCTCTAGCGCGCGCATATCGGTTTGTATGTAAATATCTCATAGTTTTAAGCGCGCGCGACTTGTTTGATGTCGTGTATAACGGTTTGATCTTCATTCACCCTGATGAAGATCTTTTTACAAGATCGAAATATAGGTGATCAGCAAAAAACATTGTTTATTCTTCTTTTGTGACAGTATATATATATACTGATGCCAGATGCTTGGCCAACGGTGAGGCTCAGTCAAAAGGATCCTTCCAAGGGATTCACAGTCCGCGACATCGAGTGATATAAATAATTTAGAATAGAAATGATGAAGCGGGACAACCAATGACTGTTATTAAAAATTTTTTGATAAGAACGTTTCGGCCTTCGGCCTTCATCAGCTAAATAGTTAAAAATACATGGTCAAAATGCTAGCTAGCTATTTATATGTACAGAGAATAATAATGGAATGGAAAACAAAAGGTTAAAAATACAACCTAACGATAGTGAAACATTTTCATTCTGACAACAATGCCGCTCATTGTCTCGCGTGGATTGAGTTATGGGAAGCCGAAATCCGGCCGAGACGATGAGCGACTAGCTGTCAAAGCGCAGGTGTGGGTGGTATGAGTGTTGCTACGTCGCCGAAGGGGAGGTGGCAACACTCCACGGCAATATTCCACGTGAGAACCAACACCATCGCCAGCATTCCCTCGTTTAATTAATGGGTTACATAATCCACGCATTCCGAAACTGCGCGGCATCTTGTAAATGAAAACAGTGAAACATTTTCATTCTGACAACAATGCCGCTCATTGTCTCGCGTGGATTGAGTTATGGGAAGCCGAAATCCGGCCTCGGATTACACCACTTACTGTACAGCCCCGTCATCATATTACAGTAAATACACTAACACCTATTAACACGAATTAATAAACAACGCGAAACCATGGAGACCCAAAGGCCACCTTCCCAATACTCAGAAAATTCCTTTAACAAGCAAAACAAAAATCATTTAGATCCTTCAAGGAAAAGCCAGTGCAAGGCCTGGGAGATTGTTTTTTGTAGAAAAATCTTTAGCAAGAGAAGATGCAATTGGAGGAGCCCCTCTCTCCCGTGGGGAGGTGGTCTCTGCCAGCGTTGATGCCACCGCATCCATGTTCATGACTCTACCCGTCTGGGTATAATACTCTGTCGTCGCTAAAGATGACCAGCCAACATGTCTTGCCATGTCCCCGGATGACACGCCGCGTAACGCAAGGGTTATCGAACATCCTCTTCTAAAGCTATGCATTGTCTCTCCTTCATCTACCCCGGCCAAACGCAGGTGTAGAGCCAATCTGTTGGCAATAGCCGAACCTATGAATGGGTGTTCAGAAACATTGTTTCTGGCATCTAATACACGGAACATATAGCCATCCCTAATGGGAACGCCCATAAGATCGCATAACTTGACGTAAAGCTGTAAATTGCGGACTGGGCAAACTTTTTCATCAGAACATTTCTTCACCTTAAATGTGTTTTGTTTTCCACCGCCTCGTAAAATTTTCCGGAAGGTGTGCCGGAACAAAAAGCCATCACCCTCAGGTAAGAGGGCCACTTCGTTAGTGAAAATTCTGCCCAAGTCTTAGGCCCTGTCACCAGCGTAAAAATCTAAACAAAAGAACGCAAGATCCCTAGCGACAACAAAGTAAAGGGAGCAAATTTCATTGAAACCCATAAACAAGCCATAAACAACAACAACAACAACAACAACAAAAGAAATATTAATATAATTTATTACAAAAGCAAAACTAATGATACAATGAAGTTTGTGTAGTCAAGAGACTAGATATACATGAAGTCCAGCTAGCACATGAACGAGAGTAAAGTAGCAAACGAACCTATTCAACTAGCAAATCACACACGTTTAAAGCCGCTGGCAAATCGAGAACTATACAAAATGAAACGTGCGCAGGTTCAAAGAACACAACGGAAAGCCCACAAGTCCCATTGCAAGGGCTTTGGAAGCCAGACGGCCGTAGAACCTTTGTTCGTAAATAGCAAGACCGAACAATCTCCCTTCCTTCCCAATAATACGCGATCAATCGTGAAGGCTTCTACCAACGCCCACCAGTAAGGGCGAGGTCGTATATCTGGAATGACGAATGTAAAGGGGTGGTCGTAGAGTTGATCACGGAAAAAACGCAGAAGGGGACCGGCAAGAACAAAAAGGAGGGAACACATATAGATTCCCGTCTACAGGAAGCTGCTGCGCAAAAATGTTAACCCCGGCTGTAAGTGGTGTATGGCAAGGCGTAAAATGCGGAAGGCGCGCACCATGATGATCGCTCTGACAGTTGCTGTCTAAAGCCATTAAGTCGAATGAATGAGGCCCAAACATCTTCTCCACCAACTGCCAAGCTCGAGGAGATAGAGTACAATCTAGATCCGACAACTTACGCGAAGGAACATCCGCAGGGTTTTCAGATGAAGGGATGTAGTACATAGAGATAGAGAAGTTGGATTCCTGGCAACAGCGGAAGATTTGTTTGATGACCTGATTAATCTCAGACACTTTGCCTCCCTCATTCCACATCCTTAACAATGACATACTATCTGTATGGACATCTACACGCGTATTGCTGAGTTGCCGCTGAAAAGCGTTGAGCGAACAAAGCAATGCCTTAGCTTCCAAGTAGTTAATGCTACCTTGCTCTCCCTGCCAGTAGTCACGTGCCTCTGTTTTCTCACCTCCCGCCAGAAGAAATCCTCCCCAGGCGTGATTGGAAGCGTCACAAAATACAGTGACTGAAACATGCCTCTCCGACTTCCAAGGCAGTTGACCGCCCAATCATCAAGGAAGCGCCAGTATTCGATCTCCGATCGAAGAGGACCGTCAACCTTAGCCGCTAAGCGAGACTTCTTAGTTAGGCTGGAAATGGCTCTAAAGATCTCTCGGACATAAAGCTTGCATCCAGAAATTGCCATGTTAAATGAGATCGCCTTGCCAGCGAAACGCTGGAGCGTCTTTGTAGTGACCGACGTGGAGGCCAAAATCTCCTCGCGTAGAATCCGGAACTTTAATTTCTTGTCCTCGGGAACACGGAACGTCTGGCCGATAGAATCACAAAGGAAACCGAGAAAGCGCACACAAGTGGAGGGGGTGTACTGGGACTTTCCGAGGTTGATGAAATAACCAGCCTCGATAAGCAAATAGCGTGCTGGTACCCGCTCTTGTCATCAAAGGTGGTCTGAAAATAACCAGGGAGGACGTATCTCGGCAAATCCTTTAAATGATCCAAACTAAAGGGAAGATCTATCACCCAAAGATTAAGAAACCTGTCGTCGTGGCAGAGGCGCGGTTTTGAGGGTTCAACAGTAAGGGGACAGAACAAGATGAGGAGGAGGCACGACCCCCTTCTCTCCCCAAACAAAAAACACTCCGGCCGACACCCAATCCAGAATAGTGGCCGTGACGAAATCGTTGAACTTGTCACAACCCTTAGACAGTCCGGTTCATTACCAGTTTTGGTAATATCAATTTTGCTCATTATGCATGCATAATAGGACAAAATGGCGGCTGTAGCTGATATTAGCGTACCCTTCATAAAATGTACCTTTTCCTCCTCTATAACGTCCCTACCCATGAAATTTTGCCTGAAAGACATGACAAGGGCAACAGGAACTCCATATTGCTTGCGAAACTAACGAAATCGGAGCGAAGTACGAAAATATTTGAAGATTTACTGCTGCCTCTATCAAGTTTTTACACTAATTTTTGCCTGATCGTATAGGAAAAAGGCCGAATTGAAGTAGGTTCCACCCATATTTGCAAAAAATGCACCCATTGGTTACCCGGCGATTTCGTGGGGTACTCGCGATGTGAAGTCAAAATCTCTTCGCCGTCGGTAGATGTACTCGAAGCGAGTAGCAACGCCACGTCAGACGTCGAGCCGTTAATTATATGTGCTGGTCTCGTGAAGTCGATAATAACTACCAGAGGAAAAAGGCAAGGGGAAGAGCTCATCAAAGATCAGCAAGGAAACGAGTTTCTGCGTTCAGTTCCATCGTCTTTGGTTTTTGATATGGACCCGAGAGCTCGGATTAGAGTGTATAAGCTTATAACCAGCCGACAAATGACCCAAATTATAACAGGGTAAATACAAAACCCCATACAAATATGGCATACCCTTTTAAAGTTATAAGGCACTGACCAACTAAACTCGAAGCGAAAGTCCGCGGTTTCAGCATCGTAAAACAAAATCAACTGGTACACAAACGTAAGTTTGTATTAAGGCACTCGAGTTTGGCAAGGGATTCGACTGCGCCATGCAGTGACCAACGTCCAAGCCTTGAAACAACGGATACTGAATAGCCAGGAGTTTTCTGTTCACCTAGTCTTCTGTTTTCCATTGCAGATGAGGCTAATTTCCTCGATAGGAGGACAAATAAAGCCGTGAGGGGCGAAGTGAAAGCAACCCCGCGGGGCGATGCCAAAAACCCGCTCGAATGATAACAGCCGAGACCGTTTAATTGGTTTTAAGGGTCTGTTCTTGCCTAACAAACTAAAACACATTATTTATCTGTCAAAATAATAAGGCCGGGTAACGAGGATGATTTTCTGTGAGTCCTGTTCGATTTATAGCCGTCGTTTTATTAAGCGCCGCCATTTTTGTTTTTAAAGTACATGTAACTACAGTGGGGGGAGGGGGAGAGTTCTGTGATCTGATTGGCCGAGCGGTTTGTTTACAAAATATTACCAAAACTGGTAATGAACCGGACTGTTAGAGTTTCCAGATGAATAGAGGGAGGAAACTCGCAATTATAACCCTTGCCCTTGAAATCTCCCTTGAAATGTGTTAAGAAATGTTCAATCCTAACACCATCACTAATAATGGCGCCCAGGTCGACACCACGAGGCTTATCCATGCCCTCAAGCAGGGGATTCTACACGTCTGTGTACTCGTGTACATTTCCCGCTCGGAAATCATTCGGGTCCCGAAATCGTAAATCGCGCAATCTACCGAGGGCGGGTTTTTAACTACCATATCCGGGGAGGCCAGGGGGCCAACGAAAGGCTGGGTCCCTTCATGAATGCCGCGCCAAGTTGTTTCTCTGATGTGCTGGCGCTTGATGCAATTAAGCTGATGTTTGAAGGGGGTACATTTAATCTACGAGAGAAACACGAGGAGGGCATCTAAGTAAAAATACTCGGTAAACAAAGGGACCCAACCTTTCGTTGACCCCGGTGCCCGAACCAGGTCCGGGACTAAGCAGACCAATGAGCTGGCCACCCCCAAGGACAACAAAAGGATTTACGGGACTGAAGCGAAAATAATAAATAAAACACCTAAAACAACCGCGATAATCGATATGAAGTGCGAATAACACAAACTTTTGCCTAAGCGGAGATGCGGACCTGACAGAGGGAAATGGGACTAGTGGGTAGAGAATGACTAAATAAGCGGGAAAAAATAACAAGAACAAATAACAATGTGTAGGTTTATTATTTCGTCCACAACTTTATGGTTAGAATTTTCCACCACCTCTGCGCGAGGGGGCACAGAAACAATCCCTTGCGATATGCCCCCTCCTCCCACAATTATAACAAATAACGCCTCCCCGACGAGGATAATACGGCGAAGGGGAAGGCCTGTTAGGGAAATGAGGGGGAGGCAAAGGCGCAGGAGGGGGATACATAAGATGCTGGGGTCCCTGTGTCTGTTTAACCGCCTTATGAATTTCCTTAGCTACTGCCACCTCAATGTCCGAGCCAACAGTTTCAAGAGGACTTGTTGAAATGACGGAGAGTTGACCAGAGCACGAGTCTGACGCAGGATCACCGCGAAGCGATTGGCTTTGTCATGCCCCTTCTCTCTAGATACGTCTACTAGCTGCTCAAGCGCCGCCACGGTGACATAAGGATCAAATATAGCAGGGGGGCGCGAGAGGAGGCCCTGGAGGGACTTTATAGCGTTATCCACGGACTTCTTATCACCCTCATCCTTTAGCGCCTTTATCTCTTTCTTTAAGGCCTCAAGCTAAATAAACGGAAACACACGAATAAGACTACGAAAGCAAGCAAAACTCTTGCAGACACGCGTTAAAATACACCAGCGCATCGGGCACAATCCAGCGACATACATCCGGGACTCTGTACGGTTAAGTGCCGCCAAATTTGAAAGCTAATCACATACTAACTTCAGACAAAACAGAGCTAAACTGCCAACCTTAACTATAATATTGTAAAGTTGTGATATTCCTAGTTTCTATGTGAAATAGCTGGAATATATGGATTCCCGAAGTTTTAGACAAAACTGTGATTAATATATAATTATATACTCTTACTTCCCTCACAACAATACGCGTTAAGTATTTTAACATATCAGTTGCTGAAAAACACCTATTAACGGTACACATGTATATAAACAACGCATAGCGGACTTACAATTAATATATTCTTCTAGCCTTCCTTTATACTTATTAATGCAATAAACCGTCTATATTGATTGTTCCCGTGTGCCGCTAAAGGCAACCACCAAAAAATGCAGACGAACGGCATTAAACCAAAAGTAGAACAAACATCTAGTTACTAGAGGGCCTGGAGGCCCGGAATTTAGCAATGCAGACAAACTGCTAAACCAAATGTAATGTTATAAAGAAAATAATTTTGCAATGCAGAACTGCCCAATGAAATGACGTTGTTACATATAAAGGATTTAGCGATGCAGACATACTGCCCAACCAAATGCTATTGCTACATTGAATTTAGCAACGCAGACAAACTGCTCAACCAAATGTGATGTAGCGACACAGTAAAGGAAAACATAATTTATCAATGCAGACCTACTGCCCAACCAAATGAAAATTGTTACATAAAGAATTTAGCAATGCAGACAAACTGCCCAACCAAAGTGACGTAGTTAAACAAGGAATTTAGCAATGCAGACAAACTGCCCAACCAAAGTGACGTAGTTAAACAAGGAATTTAGAGATGTAGACAAACTGCCCAACCAAAGTGACGTAGTTAAACAAGGAATTTAGCAATGCAGACAAACTGCCCAACCAAACGCACTCGTTGTACAGTGCGAAAGTCTGAACTCGAGAAAGCACTTGGGAGCTCCGGAAGACTGACGTGATGCGAATATCTGCCCGATTTATAAGAAGGGGGACCGTTCAGAACCATCAAATTACCGCCCGTCTCCCTCACCAGTGTCGTCTGTAAGGTCCTTGAACACATTGTGTGCTCCAGGATCATGGAACATCTTGACTCAAACGGAATCATCACCGATATACAACACGCTTTCCGCAGAGGCCTCAGTTGTACAACCCAGCTTTGTACAGTCATTCATGACTGGTGCAAGGGCATAGACGATGGTTACCAGATCGATGTGTTTATCCTGGACTTCGCCAAGGCCTTCGACAGGGTCCCTCATGAGCGTCTTAAGGCAAAACTATATCGAGATGGGTTTGACACCGCGACCCTGCGTTGGATTGACGCCTTCCTTTGCAACCGCCGGCAACGGGTTGTTGTAAATGGCTCCAAATCCAGCTGGTCTCCGGTAATATCAGGGGTGCCCCAAGGAACTGTCCTCGGGCCCGTCCTTTTCAGCCTATTCATTAATGATATCGCTGATGAGATAGGATCTGACATACGCCTGTTTGCGGACGATTGCGTCTGTTATAGGCGTGTCAAAAATAGCCAGGATTGTATCAAGCTGCAAGAGGACATAACTAGATTAGCTGAATGGGCAAGAAGGTGGAATATGAGCTTTGCGCCGTCAAAATGTAAGATACTACGGATAACAAGAAAAAAACATAAAATCATACATCCGTACTTCATGGAAGGAAAACAGCTGTCTGAGGTGTCAAATGTAAAGTACCTTGGTGTTACGATAACTGAAGATCTGCGCTGGAATCGGCATGTAGCAGAAATATCTAAGCGGGCGAGTAAACTACTTGGACTTCTCAGACGGAACCTGTCCTCGTGCGACACAAAGGTTAAAGAGGCTGCCTACTTCGGTCTAGTAAGGCCCATACTTGAGTATGCAACCCAGGCCTGGGACCCTCACACCGCCAACTTAGTGGACCAACTGGAAAAAGTCCAAAGACGCGCGGCTCGTTTTGTGTCTGAAAATTTTCACGACTACTCCGAAGGGAGCATGTCTAAAATACTGGACAACCTGGGATGGCAAACATTAGAAAAGAGGCGCCAAATTGACCAAGTGTCTTTTTGATAAGTGTTTATCTATGAGGAGAGTAATACCGGCCGCAGTATTAGCTAAGCCCAAGCGATGTACCAGGCATATGCACACCTCATATTTCATTCCCTTATACGCTCGTACGAACATATATAAATTTAGTTTCATCCCTCGTACAATAATTGACTGGAATTCTCTTTCCCAATTGTCTGTAAATATTGCTCTAGCTTCTGGTGTAGACGACAAGTTCCGCCAGCACCTTTTTTCAATGTAAAACAACCGCTGACCCCCGAGGTGCATATTATATTGTATGTATTTATAAGGTAGCACCAACATATTAAAGTGAAGTGAAATGAAGCAATGCAGACAAGAAAATAACATCAAAACGTCCTAAAAATATAGCCAAGGCGACTACTAGCAAATACAGCGGACATATAGGAGCAAAGAACCGAGTGATCGAAAATCTAGGGCAATAAATACAAAATAGAAGCGAAAAATACCTCGTTAAGTTCTTCTGCCGGAATGGCGACGGCGGCCTCAGGAACAGGAGCAGGAGGTACTGCTCCAGGGGCTTCCACAGCAGGCGCAGCGGCAAGAGCGGCTAAATCCTCTGCCGGCACTTCTCTAACGGCAGCCATAAATCGATGAATAACACAACACTAAATGAGAAATGGTTGAATGTAAGTACTTGTACAACGAAACGAGTTATGCGTATACAAAACCTAAAATCGAAGCCACTTAGCGCTAAGGTTCCACCTAGAGACGGATAGGAAAAGGAATATCAAAGCTTCGGCGACGTAGCAAATAAACGGTAATAGAAAATTCTTGTAGCGACTTACCGGTCGGCTCGCGTATTTGTCGAAATGCCCTGAATCTCAATTTCTAGTTTGCTTATAAAGGCAATATTCCACGTGAGAACCAACACCATCGCCAGCATTCCCTCGTTTAATTAATGGGTTACATAATCCACGCATTCCTGAAACTGCGCGGAAACTGCGCGGCATTCTTGTAAATGAAAATAGGTAAAAATTATTGGCTAATTGTATTGCACTCTGTTACGTGATTTCTGTTCACGGCGTTTGTTAAGCCCATGAGGGGCAAGCGTAAATAATTGGGCCATCCAGTAAGCTTCCCTATTGGTTAGGGCTTCATCAATGTTGGAAGCGCGCGTTATTGCTTCAATGCAAATAAATGAGAAATTAGAAATCTCATGAGGGGTGTCGTTGAAATGCGACGAAACCTCACACGTGCGCCTATTCTTAGTCATGTGAGATTTGTGGTTTCTAAACCTAATTTTGAAAGAGGTACTTGTAGACCCAACATACTGAAGCCTACATTTTTCACAGGAGGCTAAATAAATAACATTCTTAGAATCACAAGTAATGGGTTCCTTAATGAAGTATGTCTTGCCAGTGGCGTAACTAGAAAACGAGGTTGATTGCGTGAAATAATTACGGCATAAGTCACACTTTTTCTGGCATTTAAAACAACCAGATTGAATAGACCCTTGGTGCTCGCTAACACGCGACTTAAGTTTAGAAGGTGCCAAAAGCTCCTTAAGGCTCTTGGGCCTTCTAAACGCAGGAATGATACTGCGATTAGGAAAAACCTCCTGCATAATAGGAGTGGAATGCAGAATATGGAGATGCTGTTTAATAATACGCCCAACATCCGGGAGGCTGAGGTTGAAGTCGAGCACCAGGGGGGTAACTTTACGTTTTTGCTTGAGACTAGTGTCAGGCTGAATTATAGATTCCCTGCTAAGGGCAGCAACCTTATTAAATTGGCCCTCTACTATAGTCGGGTATTGTACCCTTGCTGTGCGAGATAGGATTTATACTCTGCTTTCCAAAAATTGGGCAGACGAACAATTACGCTTAATCCTTAACGCGACACTATAAGGGATATATTTATGGCAATGGGGAGGATGGCAATGTTGCGCAGTTGCTATGCTGGGAGCATGTTGCGGGTAGCCTGTTGTTTATAAGTCTTGAGGGTTGCGAGCATTTGGTACACGAAAGATCGCACTTCACGGGACGTTTTCCGACTTTTTTGGAGAGGAATTCTTGAAATAAATATCACAATCTGTAGTCCATTCTTCCCCTTGTATCTTTATAAAGCTCTGCGTCCTGTTTTCTAAAAAAATACAGAAAATACTTAGCCGAAGATAGGCAAGTCTCCCTCGTGCCGCTGACGTGTTGATGTGTTTTCGCACGATAAGCTGACACAAAATGTTCAATTAAAATATAATGCCATGTGATATTGCCAGAAAATAATACAATCTAAAACCTTCTATGCTTTGTTGTTATCTATAGTGCAAAGTTTCCTCATGAAGTTTATCCATTTTGCTGGAAATGATAAAAAAGGACAATTAGCTGTAAAGTACGATGAGCTTTTTGCCCGACTTTGACTCTAAAATAGTGTCTTAAGTCAACTTTTTTGCAAAAATGAGACGGACAATATCGAAGGCAGGTCCTTAGAGCTACAGGAATCAGAAAAGCTAAAAATATCTAATGACAACATATATTTCTATGTCATTTGGAGTCGATTCCGGGCTGTCTACTTGCCGTTTGTTTAGAGAAGGAATATATAATATATAGATTTAGCCACTGGCTAAAAGCGGAGCTCCTGGTTATAAAATTTTCTATGTGAATGAAAGGGATTCCCAAGTTTTCATGGTTTATATGGTTGCTTTAGAGTCTTCCCTTCACGAGATATTAACTTTTCAAGCATAGATGACGTCATCGATGACGTCATATCACGTGACCACTTCATTTCGCTTATCTGGTGGCCTAGACTACACTACCCAAGTTTGGTTCTTTAGAGTCTTCCCTTCACGAGATATTAATTTTTCAAGCATAGATTTAAGGGAGTGCACTGATCTTATTGCCAGACCACTCTTATTGCCAGACCAGACCACTGTGCTATTTTTAACCAATCTGTCATCACTGGCGTTTTTCCTACAGAATGGAAAAAACGCCAGAGTAATTCCGCTGTATAAAAACTCTGGGGAAAGATCTGATTTGTCTAATTATCGACCTATTTCAATCATTCCTGCCATTGCCAAGGTTTTTGAACGTATTGTATACAATCAGTTTTATGCATACCTTAATGATAATAACTTAATTACCAGTTGTCAGTCTGGCTTTAGATCTATGCACTCTACTGTTACAGCCTTATTGGAAGCCACTGATTCATGGTCGTTAAACATTGATAGGGGTTGTGTTAATGCTGTTGTTTTTCTGGATCTCAAAAAGGCCTTCGACACAGTTGACCATAATATTCTTTTGTCACAGTTGCGTTATTTTGGCCTTCATGGCACAACTTTACAGTGGTTTGCCTCGAACCTGGGTAATCGTTCTCAGGTATGTCAGGTTAACGGTCAAAATTCTTCACCAGCTTTTGTGAAGTGTGGGGTCCCCCAGGGAACAATTCTTGGCCCACTGTTGTTTTTACTCTATATTAATGACCTGCCAAACTGCTTGTTGCACTCCCAGCCGAGAATGTACGCTGATGACACCAGTATAACGTTTGCCAGCGACGACCTGGGGGTCATCAATGTGCATATGAATGAGGACCTGGACGGTATTAATAAATGGCTAGCCGCAATTAAGTTGACACTTAATATGACTAAAACTGAGTTTCTTCTCATTGGCTCCTGGCAAAGATTAGCGCACCTACCGGGTTCTCCTAGTCTTGCTATTGATGGCACTCCGGTCAGTCAAGTACTTGTACGAAATCACTTGGTGTCATGATCGATAAAAATCTTGGCTGGGAGGAACATATTAATAGTATATCTAAAAAGATTTCTTCTGGCATTGGTGCCATTAAACGTATTCGGTCTGTTGTTCCCCGCGAGACCCTGCTTACTACGTACAATGCTATTGTCCAACCACATTTCGACTATTGCAGTACTGTTTGGGGCGACTGTGCCGGGGGCCTTAGTGATAAGCTCCAGAAGCTCCAGAATCGCGCTGCGCGTATCATAACCTTCTCTAGCTACGATACCAGTGCCGTTACGCTATTTCGAGAGCTTGGTTGGTTTAATTTGAGTGATCAACGCAAAGTAACTAAATCACTATTTATGTACAAAACACTCAATAACCTTACTCCGAGCTATCTCACTTCCAAATTCTCCTGGCGAGACAATTCTTGTTATAATTTAAGGAATTCTGAAAACAAGTTAACGGTGCCGCTCCCTCGTACTGCGTATGGCAAACGAAGCTTTAGTTACAGTGGAGCGGCACTGTGGAATGATTTACCAGTTGAATTGAGGCAATCTCCATCGCTAACTAAATTTAAAGACGGGGTCACGCACGGCCTCTAAGTGACACGGCATCCTGAAAAGCAGTTTTTCTTTATTATTATTATTATTCATATTATATATTATATATTTGTAGTATTTCTTTTTTTCCCCTTTGTATATTTGTAAATAGATTTCTCGAGTATTATATAGTCTCTACTGAAGGTTCTACCGTGTATAAATAAAGCTTTTACTTACTTACTTACTTACTAGATGACGTCATCGATGACGTCATATCACGTGACCACTTCATTTCGCTCATCTGGTGGTCTAGACTACACTACCCAAGTTTGGTTGTTTTAGAGTCTTCCCTTCACGAGATATTAATTTTTCAAGCATAGATGACGTCATCGATGACGTCATATCACGTGACCACTTCATTTCGCTGATCTGGTGGCCTAGACTACACTACCCAAGTTTGGTTCTTTTAGAGTCTTCCCTTCACGAGATATTAATTTTCAAGCATAGATGACGTCATCGATGACGTCATATCACGTGACCACTTCATTTCGCTCATCTGGTGGTCTAGACTACACTACCCAAGTTGGTTGTTTTAGAGTCTTCCCTTCACGTGATATTCATTTTTTAAGCATAGATGACGTCATCGATGACGTCATATCACGTGACCACTTCATTTCTCTCATCTGGTGGTCTAGACTACACTACCCAAGTTTGGTTGTTTTAGAGTCTTCCCTTCACGAGATATTAATTCTTTAAGCATAGATGACGTCATCGATGACGTCATATCACGTGACCACTTCATTTCGCTCATCTGGTGGTCTAGACTACACTACCCAAGTTTGGTTGTATTAGAGTCTTCCCTTCACGTGATATTCATTTTTGAAGCATAAATGACGTCATCGATGACGTCACATCACGTGACCACCTCATTTCGCTCATCTGGTGACCTAGACTACACTTACCAAAAGTTTGGTTGTTTTAGAGTCTTCCTTTCATGAGATATTCATTTTTGAAGCATAGATGACGTCATCGATGACGTCATATCACGTGACCACTTCATTTCGCTCATCTAGTGACCTAGACTACACTACCAAAGTTTGGTTGTCTGAGAGTCTTCCCTTCACGAGATATTCATTTTCAATCACCGATGACGTCATCGATGACGTCACATCACGTGTCCGGGTTACAGCACCCCCCCTTGTGGCATAAACAAAATATCCTAAGTATGGTTGTCTTAGCGTGTTCCCTTGAGGAGATATAATTTTTTCTTTGCATACCACTGGGTTCCCATGCGTACACGGACGGACGACGGACGACGGTTGGACGGACGGCGTACGCTATAGGTTTAATACCAGAAAAGTAAAGAAAAAATCATATCTCCCGAAGAGTAGCTTCTCCAGAAGCCAAACTTGGACAAACTTTCAAAGACCATAAGAGGAACTCTACACCAAAGTCACGTGCCCTTACGTCATCAATGACGTCATCAAAATGATCAATAATGCTCGTGACGTTCAAAAATCAACTCGATAGTATACTATACGTTCGGCCCGCGCAGGAGCTCCGCTAATAGCGGAGCTCCTTTGCGGCCGAAGGCCGCAGAGCGGAGCACCATACCTAAGGAAAAAGCGTCCAAACGATCGCAAATAATAGCGCATGTATGAATTCCCACAGGGTACCCAAAGCATCACAGGTCGCAAAGGGATGAGAGTGAATTTTCGACGTCGAGATTTCCCGCCATTTTCCCGTGCGTGTCGTGAGGACTGACGTCACAGATTGGCATGACGTCACAACATGGCGCCGCCAAGTGAGTGACACCCGAATGACTGGGGAGGGGTGGGTGGTCGATGCTTTGGTGATGGTCGCGCGTTCGCGATCACTCGCCGGTTACGTCACAACATGGAGCCGAGCGACGCGACAGGGGGAGGGGTAGGTAGTCAGGGGGGCGCTGCTCGCTCGATACTGACGTCACACTACAGGAAACCAAGAAGAAACCGAGAAAGATTTATAAAATTGAGTTACTTCGATTCGTGGCCAATGCACAAGACGAAACTACACTTGGGAGCGGCTGTGAGAACCAACAGAATCGTACTACGCAAATTTCGGAGCAACAAGTGTATGTAGAAGTCAATGAAATAGTTCTTCTCGTTGACAACAAGAAACCCGAGAGGCGAGATTCGGCGAGCAGCCAACTATGACAAACGCGTGTGACAAACATGAAACACTACAGTCGTGGTCTAGCGGACACGAGGCGTTTATAATAGAACAGTGGCTTTTTGGGGGACTAAAATTACATGGAGGAACCGTAAAAGGTGGGTTTTTATTCACTTTGTAATATTGTTGTCGACTGTCGCCGTATTTGTTGTTTTAGAGCGACTAAAATTACATGGAGGAACCGTAAAGGTGGGTTTTTATTCACTTTGTAATATTGTTGTCGACTGTCGCCGTATTTGTTGTTTTAGAGCGAAGCTAGCCTGGATCACATGAAAGTCATGAACTACCCAAATACTGCTTTGCTAGATTACTTACTTGGTTAATTGAATAAAACTTTGTTTTGATTTCCACATAACGGTAGTTGTTAGTCGATACGGTTTGATAAGCTAAGTAGGAGAAATAAAAGTGTGAGGGGAGACGAGTCTAAATCTTAAGTTTAATGGCGGCCATTGCAAATTGTTTAAACTCACTTTGTAATTTCTTTATAGGGAGATGGGAGTTCAGGCAGGATACACTAAAGTTGTTTCTACACACAGGAATAAAGGTAAACGTCGCTGTTCATTGTGTATATCGAACATTGCATTTTGATAGTTTGAATCCGGGACGACTCGCGAATCGGCAGGATCGGAAGGAGTAAACTTCACTTAACTTAGAACAGAACAGAAACCTTTATTTAATTAATAGTCCAAGACCGAACGATCGAGTCGTGACATGTTTTGGAAAGCGAAGGAATGTCACAAAAATGAAAACTAGAAGAGAAAACCAAGACTTCAAGGCAAAGCTAGTATTTTTGGCACCTGCCAACTTCCTCTCACAACTGCGGGTTATGCGTGTTTTCCTCGCCTAAAATTCCACATTCTGGAATTCCCCTCCTAGAAAACACGGTAAGGATGGGAAAATTATGTCATTTGTTTTGTTTTCCTGCTACCACAGGCCTCTCTTCTCTGCATTCACAAGTTGGCATGTCTAAGAAATAGAAAACTGAAATTGATCTATAACTCAAGAAAACAAAAACTTAAGTACTTAAGTTAATTACAAAACTACGGTAATCCTATTGTTATTTGCACCCATGTTGGATTGTAGACTGTCAGAGTGGCAGTGTACTTATTGATGAACTAATCTCTTTTCTCTGCTAACTTCCTGGGGCCGGTTCCTGAAAGGTTGGATAAAGTTATCCACGGATAAAAGTTATCTGTTCTATAGGATTTGTTCTGGATTTATCCGTTGGATAGAGCGGATTTCACATGACCATCGTGAAAGTAAACGCAATTGTTCAATCACTAGCCAATCAGAAACAAGAGTAATTACAACTTACTGCTGAATGGTTTCCAGCCCAGCCAATCAGGAGCCGAACCAATTGGCTAGTAATTCCTTGCTTGTAATTAGTTCGCAATTTGATTGGTTGATAGAAATAAGCAGCCAATGAGAAAGCAAACCAATTGCAAACACGACGGTCATGTGAAATCCGCTCTAAGCGGTTATCCACTGATAACTCTTAACTGGCCTTCTAGAAACCGGCCCCTGCTGTTTAGGGACCGGTCATTATTTATCGAGGGGGAGGGGGGCGTCAATATATATTAAATATAACTATTTTATATTATTCATTATCTTTTATCTACCATTATCCCTATATTTTATTGTATATATATTTTAAATTGTACATAATATGTGAGTTAGATTATATTAATAGTTAGATACCGTGTAATGCGCTTTTGATCATTATATGTTAAAAAGCACACTATAAATCAATAAATTATTATTATTATTATATAACTCAATCTATACTGAGCATACATTACTGCCAAGATTTTTGGGACCGATTTTTGTGATTGCATCTAGAATTTAGGTCATGTAAATATTTTTTGGCAAAAAGATGTCAAACAAATAACCTTTGGAAAAATGTAAAACAACCAAATCATCAAGTACTGTTTTACCCTTGAAATGACAGATTGATATGATTCAAATCTTTTTCAATGTGTGCTTCCAGAAAATACCCCCCCCCCCCCCCCCCCCCCCCCCTCCACTCCACACACACACAGAGCAGGTGTTGAAAAAGTGATCTCCCTACCCATCTGATATTTCCAAAGGAAAATACAGTACTTGTATGGAAGAAATCAGGTAATTGACCTGCCCCCAACCCTCTGGAAGTTCCTGTCCCTTCGGTGATGATGCAATTTGCATCCTTTACCATGTCAAGCATCCCGGTTCTTCTTCTCCATGGACACCTCTTGGCCTCCACTCTTTAACATTCCTTAATATTAATATCTGATGTGCCAAATACAGTAAACTGGTTTTGATAAATCCGTGAAATAGCATACTTACCACTAATGCACTCTAATTTCTTTGTTCTCTAATGTGCTGTCTTGACAACTACACTTTGAATATTATATGTCTTCACGGGTCTAGGAAAACCACTCTCGAAACTGAACGAGATGGAATTAGTCAATCATAGACTAAACAATTAGAAATCATTTCATTCATTCTTGATTTCATGAATTCATCACTAAAATGTACATGTATAGTATCCAATTAGCCATGCATGGTATTATTTAAGACTGGAAAATAGAAGATTTGTCTTTAAGCTTTTTTCATCAGACTTATTGCTTTTCTCTTTCAATTTCAGCGACAAAGCAGCAGCCAGAAATGGCTCTTGGACAGGCCAAAAATTATATAAATAGTTTTACATGGACTGCAGAAGAGACTTTGAAGTTCATAAGAGAGTATGTATGGCAATGAGAGATAAGAGGGAAAACTTTACAGAAAACAGTGGAAGGGCAAGGCCTACCCCCCTCCTCCCCCCTCCTCCCCCCTCCTCCCCCCTCCTCCCCCCTCCTCCCCCTGCCATTCATGAATTAGAATACAATATGTAATGGGATCGCCTTGTCTCCTCTTTCTTTTCCAAGTTTACATTTATTACACCTTTTAATACTTTATTGTAATAACGACACATGCATCCCATGGTGTACTGTCACAATAATGACTATCTATGTCTATGCATTATGATTTCTAAATACTTGTCAAGAATCAGTTTAATGCATTTGCAGTGCTTTTATTATTTAAGGGGATGTAAATGCATCAACCAACTTTGTTTACAATTAGCCTATGCCAGCTAGTGAGAATGCAATGCTGCTACAATTCAATTATAGCTGAGGTACTAAGATGATATTATACATAAAAACTAGTATAGCCTGCTCATGACTCTGTCTTGTGTTTTTGAAAAGAATATGTATCCATGATTGTTATATCATCTGGTTTGTGAACATTAAAACAATAGATTACTTGCTCTAGATTTCCATGAACTGAAGACTCCTCATTTGCACCATATAAATCTCCAGCTTGTTAAAATCTTTTGTTACATCATTGTGTTAACCAAATTAAACCATACATCATACATGATGGGTTTTGAACATAGGGTAGGTAGTTTTTTTCTTTGGGAATTTCAGCAAAAGTGTGGTTCCACAATATATCCATACCCCTCCCCCATGGAAATTCTGGAGGGATGGGGATCGATTTACCTGATCTTTTCCATACAAGTACTGTATTTTTACCAACCTTTCGAGAGGGAGGGGTATGGATATTTCTGGGACCACACAATTAAAAAAATGCCCTCTCATGCGTCTTTTAGGGAAACATCCATGTAATGTGCATGGGATCGACTAGGAAAGGTACAACTCTTCACTCACCTTTGTGTAATGTTATGTTCCAAGCCCTCCGAGAACAATTCCGTAACTCATAAAGTGGTAGCTCTTGAAAGGACAATTGATGTAATGGAAATGGTCCCTCCCCTGAAAAGCTCACGAATTGGGATGGCCCTTCCCTTACCATTCCTTCCCTTACCATTGGAATTTCCAATACATACAAAGCAGGATGAATACAAATACCAAAATTGACAACCAACTTTTCTGAATTTCTCTGCTCATTCCATGGGTATTTTCTTGAATCTTTATGAATATATTGACAAATAAAAGCTTTTTTCTTTATGGTATGTTTGTGCTTTGTTAGAATCATTCCATTGGGTATGTTATAGTCTTCCACACAGCCAGTCCACGGTGACAAACAATGTACCCATGACAACCATGTTTTATTCTCACGGAAACATGTAACCGGGAGCTCCGCTTTTAGCCAGTGGCTAAATCTATATATTATGTTTGAAAGTCCCCACCAAAGAGGTTGACTGTGTGGCGTGGTGGTATGATTCTCGCCTTCAGAGCGATAGGTCACGAGTTCAAGACCGACTAGTGACAGCCATTGATTTTTTTTTTCATTCAAAACTTTCTTTTGAGTGCCGTTTATTTTTTTCCTCATCCATTACCTAAACCTTGAGGCAATTCAGCGAAAATATGTTTCAATACATGAGGAGCTTTAGGTCGCTCGTATGACGTCACATTTAATGAGCATATCTTTCATTGAGATCTGTCAACAACACACTAAGCGGGAAGTACGAATCAGCAGAGGTGTTGCTTACTACCCCGCATCTGTCAGTAAAAGCCGGGATAGGATTGCAGAATCTATGAATTTGCATATTTCGATCAGTAAATAGTTCTCTAGTCCACGAGGTTCACTCCAATGTTACTACCGATACTACGTACAACAGGCGGTATTAGCTCGTGTAAAACATTTCATTGTAACAATGTGTGGTACGGTAAGGTTGCTATTCCCAAGTAAGTATTCCAGTGACTCAAAACTGCCTTCCTACCATAACAGACAGACAGAGCATAGTGGCGGGAAAGCTAAGGACGTATCTTTGACATGAGAGAAATGATGAATCCTTGTCAGTTTTCGCTTTTCTTTCGACTTCACCTTCACCTGCGAAGTACTTCTGTATCTAATCAGAACCTGGAAATTGTTACGACTTTTCGCACTGAGATATCAAAAGTAAATATGCAATGGTGTCGCTTCAAACTGGGGCATTAACTTGCCTGACTTTAGCGCTTATCGAAGCCTATCAAAGGAAATGATTTACTGAAATGTATAACAAAGAATGCAATAGTGTCGCTTCATACTGGGGCATTAACTTGCCTGTATGCCTATTTCAGATGCTATATTTTGGTCGCGACTTTTGCGCTAACATATCAAAGTAATGCTTTAGAAGTTTATGCGAAAATGCAACTATAGTGTCGCTTCATACTGGGGCATTAACTTGCCTGTATGCCTATTTCAGATGCTATATTTTGGCCAAGACTGTTGCGCTAACATATCGAAGTAATGCTTTAGAAGTTTATGCGAAAATGCAACTATGCAAATTCATTGAATATGTATTATTTTGTCAAAGAAATGTGTTAATGACAAATTCACGCAAGAATGCATCTGGCGCCAAAAACAAGTCCTGTGATTGGTTGTTAGATGGTATTTAACTTAAAGGACGCTTGACTCCGTTAGTTCAGCAAAGAAAAAAGGATTCGTCCGACGGTGCTTGTGGCTTTTGGTTGTTATATTACTCGATCAACCCCGGCTGAACTCGAAATATGGCAGAGCAAAATCCTGTTGAAAACCCGGAGGCTGTTGCTGATCTTTTGGACGATAATCAAGCGCCTGCAGCAGAGAATCCTGAACCTGTCGTGGCCCCAGATAACGAACCTGAAGTAAGCATTCTCTTGTGTACCTTACGTTTAGTGTCCACCATTATCAGAGCTTTTGGTTTTAGCGTTTTATTTTCTCTTGTCAATAGCTTGTATGGTTTATGTTTTAGTACTTTCGAATTTGCGGTCATAAGGCATGCTTTGAAAGTCCTATTCTCTGTCATTTAAATTTAAGAGTATCAATAAGTTATATTGGGTTTACGTTTTTTAGAAGTGAAAAAAAAAAAAAAAGCGGAAACAAGGAACCAACATATTTGTTTATACAGGATAAACTGTGATCATGTTTGTCCGTCATTTGTACGTCTATAATACTGAGTACAGTTACTGTTGATCGAGTAAAAAATTCTGATCATGTTTGTCCGTTATCAGTCTAATCTTTGACTATGTAATCTGTGAGCATGATTACTGAGTGGAGTTACTGTTGAGTAATAATCTGTGAGCATGATTGTAGGGGGATAAACTATGAGCATGTTTGTCCGTTATCAGTCTAATCTTTGACTATGTAATCTGTGAGCATGATTACTGAGGGGAGTTTACTGTTGAGTAATAATCTGTGAGCATGATTGTAGGGGGATAAACTGTGATCATGTTTGTCCGTTATCAGTTTAATCTTTGACTATGTAATCTGTGAGCATGATTACTGAGTGGAGTTTACTGTTGAGTAATAATCTGTGAGCATGATTGTAGGGGGATAAACTATGAGCATGTTTGTCCATTATCAGTCTAATCTTTGACTATGTAATCTGTGAGCATGATTACTGAGTGGAGTTTGCTGTTGAGTAATAATCTGTGAGCATGATTGTAGGGGGATAAACTATGAGCATATTTGTCCGTTATCAGTCTAATCTTTGACTATGTAATCTGTGAGCATGATTACTGAGTGGAGTTTATTGTTGAGCAATAATCTGTAAGCATGATTGTAGGGGGATAAACTGTGAGCATGTTTGTCCGTTATCAGTTTAATCTTTGACTATGTAATCTGTGAGCATGATTACTGAGTGGAGTTTACTGTTGAGTAATAATCTGTAAGCATGATTGTAGGGGGATAAACTGTGAGCATGTTTGTCCATTATACTATGTATAATCTGTGAGCATGATTGCTGAGTGCAGTTGAGTTGATAATCTGTGAGCAAGATTGTACAAGGATTTGAGTTTTAAAAAATAAGCTGTGATCGTGTTTGTCCGTTATTAGTTTAATCTTTTGACTATATGTAATTTGTGAGCAAACTGATCGAGTGCAGTTTACTGTTGAGTAACAATCTGTGAGCATGATTGTGCAAGGATATGATTTTGGAAAATAAACTGTGTTTATCCCTCTTTTCCTGTTAGGATCCTAATCTGAAGGCCATTAAGGAACGCTTGGAAATTTTGGAGAAGAGCAATAAAGATAGTGTTGAGGGAGCTTTATCAAAGATCTTTCAGTTGGTGGAGTCCAAGAGCACCGTGTTCTCGAGAGATGCTCTCTTGGATTTAGTACTCAACCTGAAGATGGTTTCCGCAGAGCAAAAGCATCCCAAGGCTGGTTTTTATAGGGCAGCCTTTCGAGCTCTTAGAGAAAAATTATCTTGTCCTGATGAACTATTTAGAAATTATGTCAGGGGGGTCTTGGGAGATAAGGATGACCAAGATGTTATGGCCAGATTAGCTAAGGTGGAGAAGGCCGAGAAGGTTGTCCCTCAAGGGAAGTCATATGGGCGTGCTGGTTTTCACCCTTATTATTCCTCAAATGATCAAAGGTGCCATTACTGTCAGCGTTTGGGGCATTTTCAGCGGAATTGCTATTTGAAAAGGAGACATCAAGGTCAGAGAGGTGCTCCAAGGGGACGGGGACGAGGAGTGTTTGCTCTCCCCCCTTCTTCCTCGATGAACTCAGGCATTTAATGTATGAACGGAGTCACATATTGGTGCAACAATATGGAATGATACAATTTTGATACAATTTTGTGGAGATAATTTTTTCTGGAATTTACAATAAAAGTATGAAGAACATTATTTTTTTTGTAATGCATATTAGTTATTTTAATAAAACCTACTTGGTGGGAGGTAATCTTAACTATTTTAAACCCTAGTTTACTGGCAGTGGTTGGATTTAGACTTTTCTTGTTTAATTTAAATAATAATAATAATAAAAAAATAAAAAAAAAAATCCTAGATTAGGGGGAGTGATTAGCAGGGGTGGTCTGATTCCTGGACTACCTTTGTAGCGTGCCGTGTTTTTTACATGGGCGTGGTGATTGCTCTCTCCTGATTAGGGATCCCGTCTGTGGAATGTGGGAATGTTTTAATTTTATTTTTGTTCTCGACGGTTGGTTTATAGTCGTTTTTTCGCGTTCTTTTTTAATTTTAGAATCCTGTCATCAAGCGTCGACGTATAGCAGATGCAATCAAGTTTAAAGTTCATGAATGGGAATTCTCTGATCCCACATTTGACCAAAAAGTTGCTTTATATAATCCAAAAAGTGCTTATGAGAATCCTTCATGGGTTTCCATGGACGGGATCCCTGGTCAGGAGAGAGTTAATGTCTTCATGCCTGTGAACGAAATCGTCTTGGAGGAGAGTGTGCCGGAATTATCATCCCTTGTTTTCAGAGATCCTTCCAAATTTATTGCAGGGGGTGTTCATAACAACATTTCTTTATGGGAAACAATTTTGCAACAACACCCTCAACGTGATTTATTATTGTCATGGTTACGGGACAAAGTAAATGTTCGGAATTTCGCGCAGTATTTTGCTGGCTCTTTCAAGGGTGTGAAATATGATTCAGATTTTCCGCCACCAAGAGTTTTCATCAATCATGCATCTTGTAAAGGTTTCACTTCTTTTGTGTCTGAAGCTATTCTAAAGAGACTAAAACAGGGTGCGATTGCTGTTTGGGGAAAGGTGAATGAGGTAGATCCTCCGTATATTGTTCTGCCTTTAACTGTGGAGCCTTCTAAACCAAGACTTTGTTTGGATGCTAGATATCTGAATCTGTGGATGCGAGATTCCCCGTTTACCCTGGACAAGTTGATAGACGTACCAAAATACGTTTATAAAGATTCTTTTGTTACCAAATGCGACGATAAATCCGGATACGATCACGTGTTACTTCAAGAATCATCCCAGTGTTGCTTTGGTTACCAATGGAGTGGTTGGTGGTTCGTTTCAAAGACCCTACCATTTGGTTGGAAGGAATCTCCTTTTATTTACCACTCTATTGGTCTGTCAGTCTCAAGTTTTCTAAGATCGGAAGGAATTCCTTGTTCGCTATATATTGACGATCGTCTTAATGGGGAAGTCCTTACCATGAAGGGACCTTGGTCTAAGGCTCCGTCAGAGCGATCTCAGAACTATAGCCTCGCTGCAGCTAAAGTAGCTGTTTTTGCAGTTGTGTCCCTTCTTGTTCAGCTGGGATATACTATCGGATTAGATAAGAGTGTTTTGCAACCCACCAAGAACTTGGAATATTTGGGTTTTATTATTGATACAACAATGCAAACATTTGTAATTCCGCGCAGAAAAGTTGAATCCTTCGCGAAGCTTCGTGAGGATATTTTGAAACCGGGAAAAGAAAAGGTGACTGTCAAGTCTTTACAGAGATTACAGGGGAAGTGTGTATCATTTTCGCTAGCTGTCCCTGCGGCTAAATTATATATTCGCAGGATAAGTGCGGCGATTGCGACATCAGCTGATCAGGTTTATGTCAGGATGACCGACTCCCTTCGAGAGGAAATTACGCACTGGCGTTTTTTGGACTCTTGGTCTGGTTTTCTTCCGTGGCGCAGTGAAAAGCATTTCAGATTGTCCATGTCGACTGATGCTTCAGGTTTTGGCTGGGGTTGTGTGTACCATGAACCTTCCGGGGACAGGGTTGTCGGTGATTATTTTGGTGCCCAGGAACTTGGATTGGGTATCTCAACGAAAGAGATGTTAGCAATCTGTTATGCTATCCAGGCTTTGCCTAAGGAAATTGCTGACTGCCGCGTTGACATTCAAGTAGATAGTCAGGTTGCCATTGATACTTATAAAGGTGAAGGGAGTAGGAAGTCATTAGAACTTACGGATGCTACAAAGAGGTTATTTCAAACTATTTCCGCGCGGAATCTTCAAGTTGAACTTACCCATGTTTCTTCAGGTGATAATCCCGCTGACGGTCCTTCTAGACGCTTATCTGCTACTGAAGCCACGCTAGCTTCGCCAGTTTGGTTGCGTATACAACAAGAGTTTGGTGGTGAAGAAGGACACACTTTTGATTTAATGGCTTTAGATTCTAATGCTCAGAGAGATAGGCTAGGAAATGTCTTACCACATTTTACACCATGGCCTACTCCGTTATCACAGGGAGTGAATGTTTTTGCCCAAGATTTAACTTTTGGTACTTTTGATATGCGCAACCCTTACGTTTTCCCGCCATTTTGTTTAATCTCAGGTGTTATGAGATTTCTGCAGCATTTTCAGATACCGTTTACAATAGTAATCCCAGATGTGTTCCCTAGGCCTGTTTGGTGGCCTGTTGTGATGGGACTTTCAACCAAGAGCCTTCGTTTATGCTCCCCCGGAGAAGATGGTGTTCTATTGTTTCCGTCAAAGAAGGGTTTCAGGCCCCGCCCCTCGATGCATGCATTGCTGGCGTGTAGAGTAACACGATTTTGACTTTTCTCATCCTCATTGTAGCCTCTCCCAAGGGTTCCCAAGATTTTTGTACCGACTGTGGCTTGTCCTAGTTGTTGCCATGCCAACGATGAGGATTTCCAATTTTGTCAGAGATGTGGTTACAAGAGGAAAACGTTTGCAAGGGAAGGACTATCTTCTACAAAAAAGCTCAAGTTTGTTATTAATGAGGAAACAATTAAAAAAAGGATGACAGACTTGAAGCAGTCACATAGTAATTCTAGATATGGAAGGCAAAAGTCAGCTTTAGAGAAAGAGTTTATTGCTTTTTTGTTGGCTAGAGCCCCTCCTAAAGATATTAATTCCGCTTTACCTGCAGATATAATTGCCTTCTTGATTTGGAAAGATCAGGGTGGAAGAACTTTTGTTCATGTCCCTACCTGTGCAAATCTCGGCAATGCGAAGGTCGGCGCTTGTTTATGCCCCAAAAGATTAGCTTATGGAACCGTGGATTCATTGATAGGAAAGCTAAGGGCAATTTTTGGTAACAACGGAAGGGGAGGAGAATGGTTTCCAATTCTGGGCATTGGTAATCCGGCTGCGGATAAGTCTGTTAGAGAGTATTTAGCCAGTGTTCGGGAAGAACAGTTAAAAGCGCATGTTACTCCACGTCAAGCAAATCCAGTTATCCTATCAGACATCCAGGTTCTGGCAAGTCATATCCAGAAAGAATTGAAAATGAGTGTAAATAACCCTATTGAAACGTTTATTTTGGCAAGGGATCAGGCAGTTTTTAAAGCTTTGTTTTTTTCGGCGGATAGGGCGTCTGATTTGTTGAATATTTTAACTTCAACGATTTTGCGTTTTCCTGATGATTCAGGATTGTTATTTAATCAAATTTGGACGAAATCTCTTCGTTCTGGGGATGCTAACGTCTTTGCCTTTAAAAGGGGATCCAATAAGCTAGTTTGTCCTGTATATGGTATGGACCTATATTATAACATTTGTAAAGCTCTTCGAGTGGATATATCCAAGGGATATTGTTTTCGTTCAGTTACAAAGGACAATTTAGTATCTGCTAAGCCTTTAGAGCCTTCGGCCGCTCAAGCGAGATTGAATATTTATGTTAAGGAATTGCAAGGTGTTTTATCTAATGATCATTTCACTCTGCATGGCTTTAGAAGTGGAGCGGCTATTTCCTTGGCCCTTGCTGATGTGACTTTAGATCAGATTAAGGATCACGTGGGATGGAAATCAAGTAAAACAGCTTTGCACTATCTAAAGCTAAAAGAGGTAGTTAATCCAGCGGGAGCAGCGGCATGTCTAGCAAACCTAGATGACGCTGTTGGCAAGGATTATAAGTGCGTAGACCAGTTAAAAGATTTTGTAAAGGCTTTCTCTAGTTGATTCAGGGTTTATTTGGGGTTTTGAGAGAATAAGGATTGGAGAGAGTAGTCAAGGATTTATTTCAATAAAGATTATCTGTGGGTTATATATGTATAGTTTGTTTTGGATAAATGTTTAGCGCTTGGCGGTGGAGTAGCGAATGGAGGAGTTGCGCTTCCATACCTCATTAATAACAATGGATGAGACAGAATAATACACTATGCAAATTCATTGAATATGTATTATTTTGTCAAAGAAATGTGTTTAATGACAAATTCACGCAAGAATGCATCTGGCGCCAAAAACAAGTCCTGTGATTGGTTGTTAGATGGTATTTAACTTAAAGGACGCTTGACTCCGTTAGTTCAGCAAAGAAAAAAGGATTCGTCCGACGGTGCGGTGGCGCCCACCCTCCTCCCAGTTCAGCCGGGTTGATCTCGTCCATTGCACTTAATCTCTGCACTTCGTGCCGGAGAGACTCCGGTCGGAGTTGCGCTTCCATACCTCATTAATAACAATGGATGAGACAGAATAATACACTATAGTGTCGCTTCATACTGGGGCATTAACTTGCCTGTATGCCTATTTCAGATGCTATATTTTGGTGGCGACTTTTGCGCTAACATATCAAAGTAATGCTTTAGAAGTTTATGCGAAAATGCAACTATAGTGTCGCTTCATACTGGGGCATTAACTTGCCTGTATGCCTATTTCAGATGCTATATTTTGGCCAAAACTGTTGCGCTAACATATAAAAGTAATGCTAGTTAAACGTTTATGCACAAAATGTAATTATAGTGTCGCTTCATACTGGGGCATTAACTTGCCTGTATGCCAATTTCAGATGCTATATTTTGGTCGCGACTTTTGCGCTAACATATCAAAGTAATGCTTTAGAAGTTTATGCGAAAATGCAACTATAGTGTCGCTTCATACTGGGGCATTAACTTGCCTGTATGCCTATTTCAGATGCTATATTTTGGCCAAGACTGTTGCGCTAACATATAAAAGTAATGCTAGTTAAACGTTTATGCAAAAAATGTAATTATAGTGTCGCTTCATACTGGGGCATTAACTTGCCTGTATGCCTATTTCAGATGCTATATTTTGGTCGCGACTTTTGCGCTAACATATCAAAGTAATGCTTTAGAAGTTTATGCGAAAATGCAACTATAGTGTCGCTTCATACTGGGGCATTAACTTGCCTGTATGCCTATTTCAGATGCTATATTTTGGCCAAGACTGTTGCGCTAACATATAAAAGTAATGCTAGTTAAACGTTTATGCAAAAAATGTAATTATAGTGTCGCTTCATACTGGGGCATTAACTTGCCTGTATGCAATTTCAGATGCTATATTTTGGTCGCGACTTTTGCGCTGACATACCAAAGTAATACTTTAAAAGTTTATGCAAAAATGCAATTATAGTGTCGCTTCATACTGGAGCATTAACTTGCCTGTATGCTTATTTCAGATGCTATATTTTGGTCACGACTTTTGCGCTAACATATCAAAGTAATGCTTTAAAAGTTTATGCGAAAATGCAACTATAGTGTCGCTTCATACTGGGGCATTAACTTGCCTGTGTTATGGCCCAACACAGGGGCCCCAGAACAGAACAGTCAGTTGACGGACACCACCCCCTCCGTAACGATTGTACAGAGCACATGTTTTAGTAGTTGTACTGAAATCCCATAAAGAAAGTGTTGAGTTCTTTACAGCGGTGTTTCTCTTGGGCTTCGCACTTGGGATACAACATTCTGGTCCTTCGAGGTGGTAATTTACCAGCAGTGAACAGTTAAGCGGTGAAAACAAGGTACATCGGTGGAAATAAATAAAGTTGTGCCTTCGTTTCGGTGTGTTTCGGTGACAGTGAAACAACATGGCGGCCATGTTGTCCGATTACGACGAGCTCTCACTCGAAGATTTAAAAGAGGAATTGCAGGACAGAGGGCTAATGAACACTGGTAAGAAAGAGGTCTTGATTAAAAGGTTAGTGAAGTCAGATCAGGCCCGAAAACAATCAGAGAAAAACGAAGCGTTGCTTTTGGAGCGACAAGAACTAACATTGAAGAGTGATGTTCAATCTTTGATTGCAACTGTGCACATGCTCACTAAAAGCAGTGACAATAAAGTGAAGCTCGAAGCTCGAGTAGAAAGCTTAAGTGAGTTAAGAAAGGCTTGTCAAGATTTCAGAGACAAAAAAGTCAATCAAATAGGAGAAGATATGGTAACATCTGAAATAGCAAAATGGGGTCAAATTATGGAAGATATTGATCTCACAATAGATCTTGGTCGAGATTATTATTCATCTGAGAGCAAAAGCAGGCATAAGGTTGAAGTAGAATCGGGTAAAGTATTTATGTCTAACAGTAATCTCAAGCTACCCAAACTTGAATTACCAACTTTTGATGGGGATCTAATCAAGGGATGTTCTGAGTTTCCAACTTTCTGGGATCAGTTTGATGCATCAGTCCATTCAAATTCCAAGGTACCCCCAGTCCAGAAGTTTATTTACCTGCGTTCCCTGCTAAAAGGTAGTGCCTTGAAATCAATAGAGGGTTTTGAGGTTACAGGAGCCAATTACCAGCCAGCGATAGAGTGTTTAAAGAACAGATATGGGAAAAGGCGTGTAGTTGTGTCATCACTAGTGAAAACTATGACCAACTTGGATAAAGCTAATTCAGATGCTAAGTCCCTTAGAGATTTGCATGATGTCTTGAAAAATAAAACCCGTTCATTGGAGGCACTTGGTGAGAATCCCGTGAACCACAGTTGTATACTACTGCCCATATTTGAGACAAAGCTGCCTTCAGACCTGCTCGAAAAGTGGGAATTGGAACTTGTAGACATTTCTGAAGAGAGCATTGATCTCGATTTGTTTTTCAAGTTTCTAAACCAACAAGTAGCTGCTAAAGAGGCAAGGGAAAAGAAATTCTAACCCAAGTCAGAATGTAAACAAAGGGAAGCAGGACAAAAAAGGGTTGGGTCACGAGAAAGTTTCAACAGCTACTGCATTGCTCGGTGAGACACATCAAGCGGTCTGTGGAATTTGTAAGGCAAATCATGAAGTGTCAGATTGTCCCATGCTTCATTCAAAATCAGGAAATGAGCGATGGAATTTGGTACAAGAGAATAAATTATGCTTTAATTGTTTGAGACCAACATCTCACAAGCACTTCTCAAAAATTTGTAGACAACCCAAATGTTCGGTGGTGGGTTGTGGCAGAAAGCACCACAAGCTATTACATGGTATTCCACAAAAGGGTTCCCCTTTGACCCTGTTACGGATTAATGTTTGATTACTTACTGTATTTGCGGGATTCCTGTGTTTTGTAATAATGCCCGCTGACTGACCGCGGGCGGGAGAGACTAGCTTGTAAGCACATGTTATTTCAGTGGGAAATAAACAGTTTGATCTGTTGGAGATTCAGTCATTTTGTAACCAGCGTTCATCCGTTCCCAGCTGGTGGGAACAAATTGGTCCATTCGACAGCCGGATATTCAGTATTATGAAGGTAAACTCGTAAAATTTTAGCATTTGACTCGAGGAAAGCTCGTACATTTTCAAGTTTCATTCAATCAAGATGGCGGACTCGACCATGGCTCGACTAGAAAAGCTAAAAAAGGAGAAGAAAAACGCCAAAACTAGGCTAACGAAAGCAAAGAAACGTCTAAATGACTTAGTAGTTGATCAATTGTCAAGTAAGAATGCTATTAGACGTGTTATTAATAGTATCAAATCGGAACTTAACATTATCGAACGACTCATAGGACTTCTGAAGGAGCATTATATTTTTGAATCGTGCGAGGGCATTGACATTGATATAGAAACCTTGGATAAAGAAATTGAAGAAATAGGGAATGGGGCGGATTATGTTATAAAAGCAGCAGAGGCACATTTGGATGAAAGATTAGAAAGGGGGGAATCCGAATCTGCTGCGCTATCTGAACACCTATATCAGTCTGAAAGTTTAGGTACAACCCATATTGAATTTGGTCAAGGGTCAGAGTTAGAAGAAGCCAATAAAAGGCTAAGGGAAATGCAAGCAGAAGAAAGACAGAAACAGTTGGAACTTCAGAGAAAAACTGTAGAATTTGAATTGGCAAAACAGAGAACTGAAGAGGCTCATAAAATTGTTTCTATTACTGATGCCAGATCTCGGTCTGATACCCCTGAGATACATACCAATTCCCATCACCCCAGGTCCCTATCATGGCTCCAAGTAATAATATGGCCCAGAATACCCCAGTGCAGGTGCCAATACAATTTGTCCCAGATCCCATCAGTCGTCCTGCAACCCCAATACAGATGCCCCCGCATCCCACCCCAGATTCTGACATAAGTGACCCTCCTGACCCATTGTTAAAAGATCCTCCTGCACAGTCAGTGCAGCAGCACAGCCCAGAGAATGGAATCTTCCCTAGTAATTATAACACAGCGGTTTGGCAAACCCCAGCTCATTCACAACAAAAAACCCAAAGTGTGAATGAACAAGTTACCCAATCACCATGGCAACAGTCCCATGCATCAACCTCATGGCACCCCCAACACATATCCACTGGCCCCAGTATCAGTAAACAAGTCCCTACAACCCAGAGTGTCCATTCCCAGTCATCCCCATGGCAACAGACCTTGCATTATCCTGTTTTGAACATGCAATCACCCACTGTTCAGAATGTTCCCATCCATTTACCAGGACAACAAGCCTCTGATTTAAACATGAGTAAACACACCACAGTGCAACATAGTTCAGACCCAGTTTCTAATTCTGGTACCCAGGCTCCACAAAGGGTAGCCCCCATCAAATTGAAGGGTGTAGACTTGCCAACATTCAATGGTGAGGATAAAACAGAGTATGAACAGTGGAAAGCTGCATTTACAACAGCTGTTGACCAGTCAGCAATACTTGTAAGTGAGAAAATGCTAAGACTACAGAGTAGCTTGAGTGGTAAAGCACTAAAGTTAGTTAAAGACTTGGGTTTTTCCTCCAACGCATATGAAAGAGCAAAGGAAAAATTGGATAAGAAGTATGGGGGAGATAAAAGGCTACAAATTAAAACCTTAAACACTCTCAAGAATTGGCAGAAAGTACGTCCAAAAAATCTGGGGGATCTAGAAGGTTTTCTAAATGTGCTGGACAGAACTCTTATTGTTCTAAGAGATACAAGTGAGGGGCGGGGAGATTTATTGGGTACAAGTTTAAGTCTAATCAGTAAAGATAAGCTACCCGAGGAGGATGTTCAATGTTATAAGTCGTGGCTTTTGGAACATGCAAAAGAGGATTCTTTTGAAACATTAGTTGGATGGGTTGAACTCAGAGTCCAGATAATGGTAGAAGCCAAGGAAGAGACAAGTGGACTGGGGACGAGTACACAGGGTGACCACAGACCCCAAAGAAAAAGGGAGAGAGGTTTCAACACATTGTCCAAAGACACCAACTGCATAGTGTAATCTTGTAAGAAAGATCACCCTCCATGGGCTTGTGATGTTTTTAAGGGATTACCGGTGTCCCAGCGAAAAAGTCTGATCGAAAAATCCAGGCGATGTTTTCGTTGCCTAGCAGCAGGACACAAAGCTGCTGCCTGTAATCGAGCTAGGTGCTGTGGAGTTGATGGCTGTGATAGTACACAGCATAGTAGGTTACTCCACAAATCTTCTGGTCAAGGTCAAGGTCAGACCAGTAGACCCAGTCCCCACACGGTTTCATCACCACAGGCTACCCAAGATTTTAGTCAACAGACTGCAAGTACACCACAATCCAGTGATAGTTATAGTCAGACATCAAGTGGTAACACAACTAGCAGGTCTCACGTGACACTGCAAACTGAGCATGTTTCACTAATGGTTATACCAGCTGTCATTGCAAATGATGATAAGCAACTAAAAGTCAATGTCATGCTAGACCCATGTTCAACAGGATCTTATATTACAGAGATTGCTGCTGAAGAGCTCCATTTGCAAGGTGAAGATCAGGATCTCACTATTTCAGGCACTGGTGGACTGGAAATTAAGAAACAATCTAAGCAAGTTGATTTGATTATCTCAAGTGTGAATCACTCCTTCTCCTCTAACTTAAAGGCAAATGTCTTAAATAACATTACTGGAGACACACCTGCCTTTAACTGGGCAGAACTGAAATCGAAGTGGCCCCACTTGGTGACCATACCAATAAACCAGACAGCTCGTAGACGGCAAATAGATGTGTTGATAGGTAGTGACCATCCAGTTTTCCACCATGTCTTGAAGGAGGTACATGGTAGTCGACCAGGAGACCCAATAGCTAGACTCACTCATTTGGGGTGGGTTTGCTTTGGTCCGACGCTAGTAGAAGAGCATCGCAGACGGTCGCGCTCTCATTTCACACGCACCTTTCACTCTGGTCATGTTGACGACCACACAATCATACAGCAAGACACCCAACTCAGGCAATTCTGGGAGCTTGAGGCCTTAGGCATCAGAGACACTGATGACACATCTCCAGATGAGAAGGCTGCAATGGCCAGTGCCAACGAAACCATAGTTTGTGGTGACGGTGGATACTCTGTGGGTATTCATTGGAAAAATGGAGAGCCAACAGTAGAGAGCAACTATGATGTCGCAATGTCGAGACTCAAGAGTCTGGAAAAATCTCTGAGTAAGAAAGGACCAGAGGCGGTGGAGTCCTATAGTAAGATTATCGCAGATTATGAGAAGAAAGGTTATGTGAAGAAAGTAGAGAAGACTGATGACTCAGCCCAGTGGTTTCTCCCTCATTTCCCTGTGGTAAAGGAGGAACGAACAAGCACTAAGACGCGTATCGTTTTTGACGCGGCCGCAAAGGATCATGGGAGAAGTCTGAATGACACCATTCTACCAGGACCCAAGCTTCAGAGGGATTTAATGAATGTACTTATCAGGTTTAGACGAGCGCCAATCGCATTATGCGGAGACGTAAGCGAAATGTTTCTGCAAGTTGGCTTGTTAGAAGCTGACCGACCCTTTCACAGATTCCTTTGGCGCAATTGTGATACATTGAAGGAGCCACAAGTGTATGAGTTTCAGAGACTTGTGTTTGGGAACACAGCATCTCCATTTTGCTCACAGTTTGTTATGCAGAGCCACGCCCAGAATCATGCGAGTGACTACCCAGAAGCAGCAGAAACTGTAAGTAACTCTATGTATGTAGACGACGTCCTAGATTCATGTGAGACCCCAGAAGGCGCCATAGATTTAAGAAGACAACTATCACAGCTTCTGTCAGACGCAGGTTTTCATCTAAGGAAATGGTCATCGAATGACTCATCTGTACTAGAAGACATCCCAGAAGAAGACAGACAACCAGGTTTGGAGATACAAGAAGATGGACGGGCATCTTGTAAGATGAAGACACTAGGTGTCATGTGGAGGTCAGAGGATGACGTGTTCACGTTTAGTGTCAAACCACCGGAACTCGAAGAAGCTACCACGAAGAGAGGTGTGCTAAGTGCTATATCCAGCCTATTTGATCCTCTCCAGTTCCTTGCACCATTCACAGTCCGAGCAAGGATCATCATGCAAGACATATGGACAGCCGGGATAGATTGGGATGACCCCCTACCAACGAATCTCCTGGACCGCTGGCGAAGCTGGGTGAATGAGCTACGATGTCTCTCCAACTTTGATATTCCAAGATGTTTAAGGCGACCCTCACCGGAAAGAATGGAGCTTCACATGTTCTCGGATGCTTCTGAAGATGCCTATGCAGCTTGCGCTTATCTGGTAAGTCGTTATGAAGACGGAACGTCAACCTCTTGTCTGATAGCGTCCAAGTGCCGCGTCTCACCAGTTAAGGCAATGACCATCCCCAGACTCGAGTTGATGGGAGCAGTCATCTCGACACGTCTAGCAACTACCATCCTGAAGTCAATCGAAGAGCCCAAGGTAGTATTCTGGACTGACTCTACTAATGTCTTATACTGGGTACGCAACCAGAGCCGCAACTTCAAACCATTCGTAGCCAACAGAATCGGAGAGATTCATCAGACGACAGATCCTGAGCAGTGGAGACACGTACCGGGTGAGCTCAACCCTGCCGATTTGGCGACAAGAGGCATCGGTGCCTCAGCGTTAGCAAAGAGTCAAGAATGGAAGCATGGTCCAAAGTTCCTGTTAGAGGATGAATCCTGCTGGCCTGCACGCCTACCAGGAGTAAAGGTATCGCCAGATGATGACACAGAAGAACGGAAGATTGTGCGAGCTCACACAGCCCAAGTGTCCGAAGAATTCAGACTAGAACCAAGTAAATTTTCAGACTTCGGACGACTTGTTCGTGTCACGGCGTGGGTACAGCGGTTTGCAAGAAACTGCAGACAAGAAGCGGATAGCAGAAATCTAAGTAAGACGCTGACGGTTTCTGAAGTGAAGACCGCAGAGGTCTTCTGGTTCAAGCGTGCACAGTTGGAGAGTTTCCAAGACAGCAAAGGGAAGAAGTCTTTAGAGAATCTAAACCCTAAACCAGATGAAGAAGGACTTATTCGCATAGATGGACGACTACGACAGGCAGAATTACCTTACGAGGCTAAGCACCCGATTATTTTACCCCAAGATCATTCAGTAACCAGACTTGTGGTGAGAGCTTGTCACGAGCGACTTGGACACGGCACAGGTGTAGAACATACGCTTACGGAATTGCGTACGAAATTCTGGGTGATTAAAGGTAGGAAAGTTGTCCGAGAGGTACTAAACCATTGTCCAGCGTGCAAACTACGTTTCACTGCAAAGCCCCATGGACAAATGATGGCCCCTCTACCGAAGTCAAGAGTGATGTCGTCCATGAGAGCGTTTGATCGTGTAGGTGTGGACTACGGCATACCTGACCAAGCAAGGGCGCGGTAAGGCAAGATCGAAGCGATATCTTTGTTTATTTACATGTCTAACTACGCGCGCAGTACATTTGGAAATGGCGTATACACTTGACACAGATTCATTTTTGAATGCGTTTTCCCGTATGATATCACGGAGGGGGACGCCCTCATATGTCGTGTCAGATAACGGAACTAACTTCGTGTCAGGAGAACGCGAGTTGAGAGAGCTAGTGGAACAGTTGGATCAAGATAAGATTGTGTACGAGACCAACAAGCAGTCGCACATCGAGTGGCAGTTTAACCCACCATCAAGTCCCCATTTCGGAGGGGTTTTCGAGGCAATGATAAAGAGCGCCAAGAAAGCCATACGGGGTATCTTGGCAGATGCGGAGGTTTCTGACGAGGAGCTGCACACTGCAATTTGCGGGGCAGAGCAGCTACTGAACTCTCGACCAATCACTTACGTTAGTTCGGACTCAAATGATTTATCGCCGCTTACTCCCAGTCATTTCATCCACGGTGAAATGGGACGATCATTTGCGCCAGACGCTACGGATGAGGAAGCATTCGATCCACGCAAGCGTTGGCACCGAGTTCAGCAACTAATCGGTCAAGTCTGGAAGAGATGGAGGAAGGAGCTGCTGCCGATGCTAAATCGTCGCAAGAAATGGTTCCATCCACAGCGAAATATGGGCGTGGGAGACGTCGTGCTGATGATTGAGCCTAACGCCAAACGACGAGAGTGGCCCTTGGGACGAATTACGGAAACATTCCCAGGTGACGACGGCCTAGTACGTGTTGTGAAAGTTCAAGCGAAGGACAAGGAGTATCTGCGTCCAGTGCATCGTGTATGCCCATTGGAGTATGCATAATGACTATACGGTTTTATATACACGTTATGAAAACTGTTCGTGTAGAGCGAAGAGGATCTACTGTAATGGACTTTCGTGAGAATGTAGTCTACAATTGTAAGTCAGTATTTTTCGGAGAGACTTTAGTCAGAGAAGGAAACAGTTTTTCTTCAGATGGACATTTATTGACATTGTTATAAGATATTGTTACAACGGACAAGCATGCAATAGTTAGATTGTACAACACCCCCATGGACTATTCGATGTTTACGCGAATGTTGCACATTCGGGAGGGGGATGTTACGGATTAATGTTTGATTACTTACTGTATTTGCGGGATTCCTGTGTTTTGTAATAATGCCCGCTGACTGACCGCGGGCGGAGAGACTAGCTTGTAAGCACATGTTATTTCAGTGGGAAATAAACAGTTTGATCTGTTGGAGATTCAGTCATTTTGTAACCAGCGTTCATCCGTTCCCAGCTGGTGGGAACAGACCCCACCTCCTACACCTACACCCCGTGCGCCTGCGCCCATAGCCCAAGCGACCACACCCATTCCCCGAGTGCCTGCACTTATATCACAAGTACCTACACCCATGATCCAGGGAGGTTACCCAGCACACCAAGCGCCTGCACCCATGCCAGTATACACATCCCAGGTTCCTACCACTAGTACCCAGGCCCCCAGTTACCCTGCCAGTCACACCATGAGTGGTTTGGCAGCCAGTAAGACTGTAAGGGACACCCTTTTACAGACAGCCGTAGCAAAAATGTCTGTCGGTGGGGAGGAGATGTTAGTGCGTTGTTTACTGGACAGCGGTAGTCAGCGGTCATACATAAGAAAGAACATTGTAGAATCCATGGGTATGACGGGTCCCACAGAAACATTGAGTGTAACTACATTGGGAGGGCAAACAAGTGAGTCGAAGAAGTTACAAAGGGTTCAGTTTTCCCTGTCTTCTGTGAGAGGGGAGGGTAATAAGGTCATAGAGATGGAAGCATTAGCTATACCAAAGATTTGTAATCCATTGGCACCCGTGAAACTGAACATGCAGGATCCAATTTTACGCGGATTAGACTTGGCGGATAACTATCCTAGAGATTCTGTGCATGTTGACATTCTTATCGGCATGGATTATTACTATGAATTTGTTACAGGATCGGTTACTCGTCTAGGCGAAGAGTCCTTCGTTGCAGTAGAGTCACATCTCGGTTGGATACTGACTGGCCCAATGGCAGGTTCATCACAGCACACAACAACCATGCTAGCTATCAGTGACAATGGAGAGATTCTTGAGTGTCTGAGAAGTTTCTGGGAACTAGAATCGATTGGAATCAAGGAGAAAGAAGAACCGGTCATGTCTAGGAGCGAAGAGCTGGCAGTTGAGACATTAATCGAGAACTGAAATTTGATGGTCATAACTATGAAGTACCGTTGCCATGGAAAGAGCAGCACCCCAAACTGGAAAACAACTATCTCCAAGCAGTGAAACGTCTAGAAGGTATCGAGAGAAGGATAAGCCGTGACCCAGCGAAAGCAGAAGCCTACCAAGAGGCAATAAGCCAGTACGTCGAGAAAGGGTATGCAGAGCTGGTAGACACCGCAAAGCCAACAGAAGACGGCAAGTGTAGATATCTATCCCATCACGCAGTGTTCAAAGATACAGGTACAACAAAGTGTAGAGTCGTTTTTAACGCGTCCGAAAAGGGAAAAAATGGTGCGTCCCTTAACGATTGTGTACTACAAGGTCCCGCTCTACAACCGAATCTCGCATCAGTACTCATACGTTTTCGCACCCACAGAGTTGGAATAATGGCCGACGTCGAGAAGATGTTTTTGCAAGTCAAGATTGCAAAAGGAGATCGTGATGTTCATCGTTACCTGTGGAGAGATTTTAAAGCAGAAGAGCCACCGAAGATTTATAGAATGCAGAGATTGACATTCGGTGTAAACTCTAGTCCGTTTCTTGCTATCGCTGTAGTTCATGCTCATGCTAAGAAGTTTATTTCGAGATTTCCCAGAGCAGCAGCCGAAATCCTGACTAACATGTATGTGGATGACTGTTTGACCGGTGCTGAAGATGCGGAGTCTGCGTGTAAACTGCAACAGGAACTGACGGAAGTCATGAGCACGGCAGCATTTAACCTCACGAAGTGGGCAAGCAATTCAGAGCTTGTGATGAGTAACACGGAACCAGAGAAGAGATCGGCGTCACTAATAGAATTCGAGTCGAGCAGCCCATTGAAAGCGCTAGGAGTATCATGGGACCCAGCAAGTGACACTTTCTGCTTTGTCGAACCAAAAGGTATCATCGCCTCCGAGGAAGAGTTGACTAAGAGAACTGTTTTGAGTTTAACTTCGAAAGTATTCGATCCCTTAGGACTTATCACACCCTTCACAATCAGGGCAAAGATTCTCCTCCAAGAATTATGGCGAAGAGGGCTTGAATGGGATGATCCACTAGAAGAGGACCTTGAGAAGCAATGGTCTCAGTGGAAGACGGAGTTATCGGATGTTAAGGAAGTGAATATCCCGAGATGCTTTGGAGCAGGAATTACCCCAACATGCAGCGTGGAACTTCATGGATTCGGAGACGCTTCGCCTAAGGGATATGGAGCTGCAGTGTATATCCGCGTTACAAGTGCCGACGGGGAGATTTCATCTCAGTTGATAATGTCTAAATCGAAAGTCGCACCTATCAAGAAGGTTTCGCTTCCAAGATTAGAGCTGCTAGCTGCAGTCATTAACGCAAGATTACTGAAGTTTGTCGCAGATGCGTTGCCAGTAAAGCTTGAGCGTGTAGTATGTTGGACAGATAGTATGGTAGCACTCGGCTGGATAAAGGGAGACAGTTCATCTTGGAAACCGTTCGTCGCAAATCGTGTAGTCGAGATACAGTCAACCTGGGATCCTTCGTGCTGGAAGTATTGCGCCAGTAAAGACAACCCAGCAGACCTGTTGACACGTGGCATTCAATGCAAGGATATGATCTGGAGTGATTTGTGGTGGAATGGTCCTGATTGGCTTAGAGAAAGTCGCGAGGATGAACCAATTCAGTCGCATCCACAGGAAGGATTGTGATGAGGAGAGAAGATCGACTCACGCACATGTAAGTGTTACAGTAAAGCCATTAGTTGACGTTTCGCGATATGGTTCGTGGAAGAAGTTGATACGCGTAGTTGCTTACGTGAAGAGAGCAGTGGAAGTTTTCAAAAGGAAAAGCAAGGGTCGTCACCGAGAGCTTTCAGTAGAAGAGTTACGGCAAGCAGAAATGATGTGTTGTAAGTGGGCACAGAGCGAAGCGTATTCAGAGGACTATGCTATGTTGAAAGCAAGTAAGTCTCTACCCAATACAAGCCGTTTGCTGAAGCTTGATCCGTACTATGATGACAAAGACGAGGTCATCAGAGTAGGTGGAAGATTACAGTTTGCTGACGTTCCCGAAGAATACAAGCATCTAGTTATTATGCCACATGGTCACCCAATAGTTGAAAGGTTGATAGAGGACATTCACCGGAAGACCTTACATGCCGGTCCAGAGTTAGTACTTGCAAACTCAAGAGAACGTTTCTGGATAACCCAGGGAAGAAGGGAAGTGAAGCGAGTCTTAAGAAGATGTGTCACCTGTCAGAAGCAAAGGATAGGACCATGCAGTCAGAAGATGGGTCCTCTACCTGAAGAAAGAGTATCTCCGTGTTTGCCATTTGTACATGTTGGTGTTGACTTTGCCGGTCCTCTGTACATAAAGGAAGGCAAGGACGTATTTAAGACCTATGTGTGCTTATTCACTTGTGCGTCATCAAGAATGCTTCACTTGGAGCTTACGAATGGTATGTCTGCGGATGAGTTTCTGCAAGCATTAACGCGTATGACGAGTCGTCGTGGTATGTGCGATACGATATGGTCTGATAACGCCAAGGCATTTAAAGCTGTAAGTACTGTATGGAAAGAGTTAGATCTAGATCGTGTCATAAGTGAAGCCGCGTCACGAGGAATCAAGTGGAAGTTTATAACAGAGCATTCACCTTGGAGAGGAGGCTGGTGGGAGCGTTTTTGCAGAGCAGTCAAAGAGCCACTGCGGAAGGTTCTTGGCAGAGCGCTTCTTACGTTTGCAGAGCTTAACACCCTTCTGATCGAGATTGAAGGAGTCATCAACTCCAGACCATTGACGCCAGTGAGTGACGACATACGAGATTTGACACCAATTACGCCCGCGCACATTGGAATTGGTCGAGCTCTTGGAACTTTGCCGGAAATCAAAGAGGATGAGATTGAAGTTTCGACTAAGAAGTTACTTGAGCGTTACTTGTATCTACAACGACTATCAAACCATTATTGGAAGCGATGGAGACAGGAGTACCTACATCAGCTTACGGTCAGAAACAAGTGGCAGCAAGAATGTAAACCAATCCAAGTCGGTGATATTGTTCTTGTTTCGGAAGACAAAGCGTCGCGTAAGACCTGGCCTCTTGCTCGAGTCGAGGAAACCTACACTGGACGAGATGGCAGAGTACGTACCGCAGCAGTGAGGACGGAGAAAGGAGTCCTGAAGAGACCTGTTCAGCGTCTACACAAGTTAGAGATAGATAGAGACACTGATCAGAACACTCCCAAATACGGTGGGGAGAAACAAAACTCAGTTTCCATTAGTTTTGTAGATGAAAGAAATGTAAAGACCGTTACGTCGGGACATAAGAAATAAGTAGTAGTACATTGTAATTGTCCTCGTATAGGCCAAGGTGGGGAGGATGTTATGGCCCAACACAGGGGCCCCAGAACAGAACAGTCAGTTGACGGACACCACCCCCCTCCGTAACGATTGTACAGAGCACATGTTTTAGTAGTTGTACTGAAATCCCATAAAGAAAGTGTTGAGTTCTTTACAGCGGTGTTTCTCTTGGGCTTCGCACTTGGGATACAACAGCCTGTATGCCTATTTCAGATGCTATATTTTGGTCGCGACTTTTGCGCTAACATATCAAAGTAATGCTTTAGAAGTTTATGCAAAAATGCAATTATAGTGTCGCTTCATACTGGGGCATTAGCTTGCCTGTATGCCAATTTTAGATGCCTTATTTTGGTCAAAACTTTTGCGCTGACATACCAAAGTAATAACTTGAAAACAAGATGTACATTCGGTTGATAGGGCTTTTGCGCTACGAAGTATGGCGATATATCAGTTAACACTCTCGACAGCTATCCTTTAATCCCCTTTACTAGCCTTCAACAGTTTCTTTGTCTTGATGCATTTGGTATCCTGTAGTTTGGTGCTCTGAGAGCACCAAAACAGTCGGGGGTCTCAGCATAAAGCTCCTCATGATTGGATTATTTGTGAAAAATAAAAAGATATTTTATTGCGTTATCCGCATTGGTAACCGAGCCTTCTAGTGACAATTTTTCGAACTAGAAAACCCTTCTTCCTCCACAAATTAAGGAATTTTGCAAATTTTCGATATCATATTCAAAACATGGAGATTTCCCAAAACTTCACGTATGGATTTCTCAAACCAACGAAAAATGAAAATATTATTGCCAAAAACAGAGTTCGAGTGACACCTTTTTTGTTGCTTTTTCCTTATTTTTTATCTGATCGCAAAACGCATACGTGAGTCTGTGGGTATGGAGCTAGTTGAAATGTAAACATCACAAAAATGCGACTTTTTGCAAAAATAGGGAACGAGAAGCATTTTTTCTGTAGCAATGACGTCATCATGACGTCACGTGATGACGTCATCAAAATTGACATCTCGTTCGATCCGAAGTAAGTCCTGAAAATTTGAAAGATTTTCCTTGAAAGGCGACCTTTTTACAGGACTTTCAATTTTCCCTAGTACAGAAATTTATTGTTGGTTTCAGAAAGTATGTTTTGGGGCCTAGCTGACAATTCAATTATATTTACTTATTTAAATTACCAAAATGTTTAAAATGTCATCAGCTGGACCTATTATATTAGTGCTGTTAACCTTATAAACCTGAGTTTATATGTTGTTGTGCACGGTATAGCGAGTTACCAGGAATACCCACAATGTGCAAAGAATCCAGTACTTTCTCTATCTGTGATCTGTAAAAAAAAAACAGCATTCCCCAATAACCAATATTTTTCTCATTTTCCAAATTCTAAGGGTAACACAAATTCCAGATGATGAAGAATACAAACCTGTTCTAACGCCATTTGAAAACACCACTTGGGATATTTCTCACAAACTCCAGTATACCGTTGCAGCCATCTTTTCCCATAACCAAAGGCTTCCTCGATGGGGTTCATGTGTGGGGAATAGGGACTAAAGAAAATACAGTTTGGGTTTGAGCATGGATGCTATACGTACTATTTATAAAATGAGTGGCCGTGTTTTATTGGCATATAAAGATTCGAGCCGAAGGCGAGAATCTTTAGATTACAATAGAACACGGACACGAATTTTATAAATAACTTATCAAATCAGTCATGATAAAGCATTGATGAATAAAAGATTACGTTTATATCGTTTTGATAAAGCATTGATGAATAAAAGATTACGTTTTTTATCGCTGTTGATATAAACGTAATATTTTATTCATCAGTTGATATAAACGTAATATTTTACTCATAAGTTGTCAAGCAAGTCCAAAGGTTGAAGGGGACCACTCTAGTGAAGTCCAAGTATGGTCTTCTCTCTAGTGCAGTCCCTGAAAAAGGCTTCATCTGGGAGACTATATGTTGTTTTAGTCCGCCTAGCTCCATGTGGGACATGACATTTTGTAGCAAGCATGCGCAGAAGGTATGAGCCCTGTCCCACATGGATCTAGCCGGACTAAAACCACATATAGTCTCTCAGGTGAAAGCCTTTTTCAAGTACTGCCCTAGGGAGAAAATCATATTTGGACTTCACTAGAGTGGTCCCCTTCAGCCTTAGGACTGAGGGTGTCACCCGATACGAATCCAGTGCAGAGATTGGATAAGCATCCTATGAATAAGGGATGAATTTGATAAATATATTTAACAAATAACCGGTATCAATGCTGTCCAATAAAAAAAATGAATAATGAACTGGAATAAGTTTGAAAAACGAAAATGTTCTCGTCCAAACTTAAAATATTTTATTCAAACAACAGAAAGAGAAGTTATAGAACAAAAAAATAACACGAAAACTCTAAAAGGTGATTTTGTGGTCTGGTAAACTAGAATAAAATATTATTGTTCTTACGGTAAAAATGACAATGCTCCTTTTCTTCTCACACTTTCAATAAACTCTGGATTCTTGTGGATAGAGCAGTTATCCAGTATGATAACAGAGTTAGCTTCTTGTCTAGCAACTGATCCCACATGGGGTAGAATGAAATGCTCAACAGCAAACTGGAACTGCTCATTGTTAAAGGCACCCAAAATAGTGTGGGAAGCCGAAAGCCCTTGGTTATTCAAAGCACCCAGAATACTATATCGACTGCCACGTGTAAAGTTTCCAATGATAGAAATTCTTGTCCCTTTCAATCCCCTTCCATATCGTCTCTGAAATCAAATAAAGGGATAAGCATCTAAACATCCAGTTTTAGTGGACATGGGTCTGTAAACAAAATGTATGGTCACAGGGTAAGAAATTAGTTATTTCAAGCACGAGATAAAAATATCACCTTAATGGACAAGGCCAAAAATTATGTTGGAAATAAAAATGGGCAGTGATCGACCTGTGAGGTTTACATTGTTTTCTTTTCCCTTGTTGGCTGTTTCTCAATACTTTTGTAAAGGCCACATATATGCCCTTTTTACATTATAACCTGAAGTTGTTCTAGCTTGCTAGAAGATGTGTAACTTACAGTATGTTTCTAGTTATCTTGAGGGAATTTTAAACCCATCAATGCATACAAATTATACATCTCGGAGGATTTCATGAACATTTGGATAAAAGTTCTTTTTGTGGGAGGGATGAAACTAACTGTGTACCTAAAAGGTAAACAGGGCGAATACAAACTTGAAAGGGGAGACCTATTTAAGACTTCACAAGCTAAAGATAAACCTCTTTATAGAAAGAGTTGCACTCATGGCATGGCAACTACATGGCAACTATTTTGAGCCGGCCTGGTGCATGGGAGACCCTTTTCATGATGCAGCAGTGCAGTGACTTTTCACAATTGTACTGTAATAAAGGGGAGCTGAATAGTACCTGAAAGGTCCTTTCATCCTTTGCTGACTCGTCAATAAATAATAACTGGTGTGTCTCAAATTGAGACACTCTGTGACGAAATTCTGCTCGTCCCGTTGTTTTGCAATCAGGCTGAGCTATAGAAAAATGCATTGACATTTTACTAAATTACAAGTCATGATTGATGTATGATTCAGTTCAACTGTGATCCAGACTCTAGTTTGGGCTCTACAGGTATATTATGTAAACATTCCTACACAAGGCATGGTTGCTTCATATCAATATTAGTTGCATGTGAGTGCGAGAAGCCATAAACAACCGAGGATAAAATGCGTGGGTTTCTGCCAAAACAAAATTAGAACTAGTTTGATACCCAAATTATAAATACCATTAGTCAAATCACACTAGTGGTCTATTATCAATGCTGCGTTCTGATTGGCTGAGCTACTAGTAGGCTATAAGTTATAGCCTACTAGTAGTGAAAAGTGTCGGATTTGAAAGCCAGAAAATGGCAAATGACCAGTACAAAAACACTTTTTTGCCGATACAATTGACCTACTAGTGTGATTTGACTAAAACAATTATTCCTCTCGCCCTCATGGCCTCTGAGTCAATAGCCGATTCGGCCTTCGGCCTCATGGGCTATTGACTCAGAGTCCACTCGGGCTCGAGGAATAATTGTTAATTAGTAGCATTCAAGGATATAAAAACATACTGGTGCTTAGAAGGTAACGGCTGAGAACGACAGAAAACCCGATGGCATTTATTTAGTCTTCAAATATCTGCTGTATGTAAGCTTACCTTTCTTCTGGTCCATCCCATGTTCTTCAAACACCTGCGAATAGAAGTTAGGGAACTTCTCGAACCAGTTAGATACTCCAGCCAGTCTTGAAGCTCGTCTACGTAAACTTCAGGATACTGCCGTATTATGCGTTTCATCAGCAAAATATCATGAGCTGTAAAAACAAGATTTGCCCAGGAAAGTGAGTCATGAAAGTGTTCCCAAAATGCACAAGCAAATTATGTGCTAATCACATAGATGAGCCTTCGACAATTGTAGACGTGACACATTCCTGCCCGCTTTGCCCATTTTATTGAGTGAAGCTTGATTGTATGATAATTTTCCAATATTTACAAATGATTTTCTACTCACCACTCAGACGTCTCAACTTCCCTGCTTTCGGCGATACTCGATCGATCTGTTTTCCCGAAATAATCTCCTGATCTTTCTTACAAATGTCTTTACTGACGTGCAGAATTGTAGCTACACTCAGGGACAAAAATAGCTGAGACTCTTTCTTACTGTACACGAAAAATAGAGAATTCGCTAAAACTCACTTTAAACATGCTCAGCCCCCTCCCCCCTCTTCAATGTTGGAGGAGAACGATTGGTCTGGAAACAACATTGATGCGGGGGAGGGGGGAGGTGGTAAAGGGCTCTGAAAAAGGGATGTTGTAGGTGTTTAGGGGTATTTTTGTATTTTAACGATAATTTTCATAGGGGGTCTCAGCTATTTTGTCCCTGAGTGTCTGAAAGCAATAGTTAGCTGTATCTCATCGAAACAAGGGAGTTGAGGAGTAAACTTGGTCTTATTTTAAAGATCTCGAGAAGCTGCGTGTTTTACATAGTCAATTATCCTCGTTAATTGCAGTGCTAATTAATGACGTCATGAAATAGAGATTTTGGAATTCGGCGCGCGCTTGAGATATGGGCAAGTGGACGGCTATATCCCCAGAAAAGCGAGCATATGTGAAATATTTGAAAAGAGATCGAGGATTTAGCGTTGCCAAAATATCAACGAAACTTAAGCTTTCCAGAGCATCTATTTTTAGAATTGCCAAAGAACCTTCGGATGCCTGCAAAACGCTAAAAAAGGAAGGCGAAAAAAAACAGAGGGGGCGCCCGAAGAAGCTCTCTAAAAGGGAGGAGAGATTGGTACTGAGACAAATTGGAGAGGCGAGGGCTGAGGAAGGAAAATTTGCTGCAAGAAGATTGCTTGTGAAGGCCGGTTTGCAGAACAAGAATGTCTCCGAAAAAACTCTGCGTCGATTACTTCGAAGGCATAAGTATAAATACTGCCGTGCGAGAAGAAAGGGGGTTCTCCTAAAAAAGGACCCCCCACTCCGCCGGAAGTTCTGTAAAGAAGTACGAAAAAAATACGGCAGGGACTTGTGGACATCAAAAATTGCCTTTTATCTAGATGGGGTGAGCTTTGCGCACAAACGGAACCCTGCAGACCAAGCCAGATCACCACAGGGAATGATATGGCGAAAAGCTGGAGAGGGGTTAGATTTTCACTGTACAGCAAAAGGCGCACACATCGGCAGTGGCGGTAAAATGGTCCATGTTGTCATGGCAATAACTCATGGCCAAGGCGTTCTTCTATCCCGTCAATACAAAAAAATGAACGGAAAAACGTTTAGTAAAATTATAGAAGAGGATTTTCGAAAAATGTTTCGGCAAAGCCGTAAAAACTCAAGACTTTCGCTACAAGACGGCGATCCAAGTCAAAACAGTGCGGAGGCAAAAACAGCTTACAAAGCCGTTAAGTCACAACTATTTTCCATCCCGCTGCGAAGCCCTGATTTGAATCCGATCGAAAACTTCTTCGCGATTTTAAAGAGACGACTGCAAAAGGATGCCCTCACACAAAATATAACCCAAGAGACATTTCATGAATTCGCAGAACGTATTTCCTGTACAGCACGCGCCATTGATCGCGGTGTTATTGACAGGATAATAGAAAGCATGGACACTCGTATATGTAAAATAATTAAACGCAAAGGACAACGAATTAACTACTAAGTACTGTGCAAAATCTATTGAACAAAGTGATACTACTACCAATACTTCTTTAAAATAAACTTGTTGTCGTACGATCACATTTGCAGTGCAATTTTTAGAAAGTTAACCGAGCGAATTTGCATTTCCGGTTCTATGCTATCACTTCCGGTTTGGAATTGCCCGTTGTTTGGTCGGGAAAAACTTCCAATTTGCCTTAAATAACACACTTCTAATTGTTTAAAATTATTCCTATATAAATCACAATCTCTTTTTACATCACATTATCTAATTTCGAGCAATCGGATAGACACATATTAATTTTCAAACGAGTAACCACGAGTAACCAAACTGTCTAAAAGAACTAAGTCAATCATTATTTTTCTATCATCGTGGTTACTCGTGGTTACTCGTTGAAATTAGAGATTTCGTTGTCCTATCCTACTATTTTAGAGACTAAATGGAACATGAGAATAGCCTATTCGATTTACTGTTCGTGAAACTTTTTCAAACTCGTTAAAACTCTTTTAAATGTCAAGAATAAGTTCTGCGAAACAGCGACCGCAGGGAGGGATTTCACGCTGTGAGGCTTGTGGAATCTGGTAGCTAAACGAGTATGTTTTCCAGCGAACAGCCATCATCTCTGTCTCGCGTTCGTCTATCATCCCGTTCTTGATATAGACGATAGGGTATTTGCCAGTGGAAAATATTGGTGTGTCTTTATCAAAGACAATATCCTTAGCATAGTGGCTCTTCGGGGCGGGTAAATGTACTAGTTGGCCCTCCAATAACAGCAGAAAGTCATGCCACTGAATAACTGTCGAAGACCAACGAAAGTCGTTTAAAAACAAGCACTCGGCTTTCTCTGATCCCACCCAGGCGAAACTAGTACACGCAGGATTTGAAAATGTTTCAAAGATGACATTTAGCGGGTTCAGAATAAATGTTTTCCCGCAGTTAGCGGGGCCAACAATCATAATATTGCGGTACTTTACGCGCCCTTTCTCGAGCAAATCTCGCACCGATTCGCTAAAGTTTTCGCGTCGAATTCCATTCCTCATCAGCACTTCATTGGCACATGTGAGCCACTGGCCTTCACAACGTTCAGAGCATGCCTCATTTTTTGCTTCTCGTAAGATCTCTAGCCGAGACTTAGCCGATCTTTGTATTTTGTCACATGCCCCCTCCATTTCCCAGGCCGTTTCTAGCACCTCCGACACCACTCGCGCACCTCTGTTTACTATAAATTCAGCAATGTCTACTTTTCCGTCCGCCTTTTGACTGTTTGCTAGAGCTAGCAGCTCCGTCCTTGTTCGAATGCCCTTTTCAACGACAATTTCAGACAGTTCAAATGCCGACAAGCGCTTGCGTTTCGCTGGTTTCTTCTCACTTTCATCAGACTCCTCTAAATCATATATCTCCGTCTCTGCGCTGCGGTTCCTCTTCCCCCTCTGGTGGTTTGATCTACTTGCCCGAGATGTTCTAGGAGCTCCAGTATCCTCAAGATCCGGGTGTCCAGGACTCAGTAGAGCATCAGAATCTTCCTTTGTTACGTAGCGCCATGCACTGTAGTAGTCAGAGTGGACACTAGAGAAGTGAACACTGATTCCGTGGTTCCCTTGTAAATACCTCTTGCTCCCCAGCCACCTCTGATTCTTATCCATCTTGATAGCCATGTGATAGTGCCATCCCGATTCCTGGTGTTTCTCTCGGCAACAAACCCACTGTAGAATTCGAGCAGGACACTCCGAAAACGAATTTAACACGGCTACAGCAAACGATTTTCTCGTAACAAATTTCTCTAGATTCGCTTGGCTGTACGTAATCAAATACACTTTTCTAACTGTGCGCTCAGCTAATCGAATAGGAAAAATTTCGTCACGATCACTTTCCTCGCCCTCGGTACTCATGATTGTAGATCAGCTGATCGCCCCTACTAGGCCAACAATTCTAACGGCTCGAATTGTAACACTACACCGTTTTATTTCCGGTGGGAATAGCGCCCAGACCCCTTCTCTTTTCGCATCCGTTTGCCGTCACTTTAGCCCTCTCGTTTTGTCAAAATGAACCCACTAACATTTCATCGAAAATAGTAGCATTAAAAGGCGAAACTATTCTAAGCAATGCTTTTTCTAATCTTTACAGGTCCTTGTGAGAATATATTTTCATATTACAACAGAGCGCGCGGTTACACTTTTTTATAAATAAGTAATTCTAAGACATGATACTCTCGGACACTCAGGGACAAAAATAGCTGAGACTCTTTCTTACTGTACACGAAAAATAGAGAATTCGCTAAAACTCACTTTAAACATGCTCAGCCCCCTCCCCCCTCTTCAATGTTGGAGGAGAACGATTGGTCTGGAAACAACATTGATGCGGGGGAGGGGGGAGGTGGTAAAGGGCTCTGAAAAAGGGATGTTGTAGGTGTTTAGGGGTATTTTTGTATTTTAACGATAATTTTCATAGGGGGTCTCAGCTATTTTGTCCCTGAGTGTCTGAAAGCAATAGTTAGCTGTATCTCATCGAAACAAGGGAGTTGAGGAGTAAACTTGGTCTTATTTTAAAGATCTCGAGAAGCTGCGTGTTTTACATAGTCAATTATCCTCGTTAATTGCAGTGCTAATTAATGACGTCATGAAATAGAGATTTTGGAATTCGGCGCGCGCTTGAGATATGGGCAAGTGGACGGCTATATCCCCAGAAAAGCGAGCATATGTGAAATATTTGAAAAGAGATCGAGGATTTAGCGTTGCCAAAATATCAACGAAACTTAAGCTTTCCAGAGCATCTATTTTTAGAATTGCCAAAGAACCTTCGGATGCCTGCAAAACGCTAAAAAAGGAAGGCGAAGGAAAACAGAGGGGGCGCCCGAAGAAGCTCTCTAAAAGGGAGGAGAGATTGGTACTGAGACAAATTGGAGAGGCGAGGGCTGAGGAAGGAAAATTTGCTGCAAGAAGATTGCTTGTGAAGGCCGGTTTGCAGAACAAGAATGTCTCCGAAAAAACTCTGCGTCGATTACTTCGAAGGCATAAGTATAAATACTGCCGTGCGAGAAGAAAGGGGGTTCTCCTAAAAAAGGACCCCCCACTCCGCCGGAAGTTCTGTAAAGAAGTACGAAAAAAATACGGCAGGGACTTGTGGACATCAAAAATTGCCTTTTATCTAGATGGGGTGAGCTTTGCGCACAAACGGAACCCTGCAGACCAAGCCAGATCACCACAGGGAATGATATGGCGAAAAGCTGGAGAGGGGTTAGATTTTCACTGTACAGCAAAAGGCGCACACATCGGCAGTGGCGGTAAAATGGTCCATGTTGTCATGGCAATAACTCATGGCCAAGGCGTTCTTCTATCCCGTCAATACAAAAAAATGAACGGAAAAACGTTTAGTAAAATTATAGAAGAGGATTTTCGAAAAATGTTTCGGCAAAGCCGTAAAAACTCAAGACTTTCGCTACAAGACGGCGATCCAAGTCAAAACAGTGCGGAGGCAAAAACAGCTTACAAAGCCGTTAAGTCACAACTATTTTCCATCCCGCCGCGAAGCCCTGATTTGAATCCGATCGAAAACTTCTTCGCGATTTTAAAGAGACGACTGCAAAAGGATGCCCTCACACAAAATATAACCCAAGAGACATTTCATGAATTCGCAGAACGTATTTCCTGTACAGCACGCGCCATTGATCGCGGTGTTATTGACAGGATAATAGAAAGCATGGACACTCGTATATGTAAAATAATTAAACGCAAAGGACAACGAATTAACTACTAAGTACTGTGCAAAATCCATTGAACAAAGTGATACTACTACCAATACTTCTTTAAAATAAACTTGTTGTCGTACGATCACATTTGCAGTGCAATTTTTAGAAAGTTAACCGAGCGAATTTGCATTTCCGGTTCTATGCTATCACTTCCGGTTTGGAATTGCCCGTTGTTTGGTCGGGAAAAACTTCCGATTTGCCTTAAATAACACACTTCTAATTGTTTAAAATTATTCCTATATAAATCACAATCTCTTTTTACATCACATTATCTAATTTCGAGCAATCGGATAGACACATATTAATTTTCAAACGAGTAACCACGAGTAACCAAACTGTCTAAAAGAACTAAGTCAATCATTATTTTTCTATCATCGTGGTTACTCGTGGTTACTCGTTGAAATTAGAGATTTCGTTGTCCTATCCTACTATTTTAGAGACTAAATGGAACATGAGAATAGCCTATTCGATTTACTGTTCGTGAAACTTTTTCAAACTCGTTAAAACTCTTTTAAATGTCAAGAATAAGTTCTGCGAAACAGCGACCGCAGGGAGGGATTTCACGCTGTGAGGCTTGTGGAATCTGGTAGCTAAACGAGTATGTTTTCCAGCGAACAGCCATCATCTCTGTCTCGCGTTCGTCTATCATCCCGTTCTTGATATAGACGATAGGGTATTTGCCAGTGGAAAATATTGGTGTGTCTTTATCAAAGACAATATCCTTAGCATAGTGGCTCTTCGGGGCGGGTAAATGTACTAGTTGGCCCTCCAATAACAGCAGAAAGTCATGCCACTGAATAACTGTCGAAGACCAACGAAAGTCGTTTAAAAACAAGCACTCGGCTTTCTCTGATCCCACCCAGGCGAAACTAGTACACGCAGGATTTGAAAATGTTTCAAAGATGACATTTAGCGGGTTCAGAATAAATGTTTTCCCGCAGTTAGCGGGGCCAACAATCATAATATTGCGGTACTTTACGCGCCCTTTCTCGAGCAAATCTCGCACCGATTCGCTAAAGTTTTCGCGTCGAATTCCATTCCTCATCAGCACTTCATTGGCACATGTGAGCCACTGGCCTTCACAACGTTCAGAGCATGCCTCATTTTTTGCTTCTCGTAAGATCTCTAGCCGAGACTTAGCCGATCTTTGTATTTTGTCACATGCCCCCTCCATTTCCCAGGCCGTTTCTAGCACCTCCGACACCACTCGCGCACCTCTGTTTACTATAAATTCAGCAATGTCTACTTTTCCGTCCGCCTTTTGACTGTTTGCTAGAGCTAGCAGCTCCGTCCTTGTTCGAATGCCCTTTTCAACGACAATTTCAGACAGTTCAAATGCCGACAAGCGCTTGCGTTTCGCTGGTTTCTTCTCACTTTCATCAGACTCCTCTAAATCATATATCTCCGTCTCTGCGCTGCGGTTCCTCTTCCCCCTCTGGTGGTTTGATCTACTTGCCCGAGATGTTCTAGGAGCTCCAGTATCCTCAAGATCCGGGTGTCCAGGACTCAGTAGAGCATCAGAATCTTCCTTTGTTACGTAGCGCCATGCACTGTAGTAGTCAGAGTGGACACTAGAGAAGTGAACACTGATTCCGTGGTTCCCTTGTAAATACCTCTTGCTCCCCAGCCACCTCTGATTCTTATCCATCTTGATAGCCATGTGATAGTGCCATCCCGATTCCTGGTGTTTCTCTCGGCAACAAACCCACTGTAGAATTCGAGCAGGACACTCCGAAAACGAATTTAACACGGCTACAGCAAACGATTTTCTTGTAACAAATTTCTCTAGATTCCCTTGGCTGTACGTAATCAAATACACTTTTCTAACTGTGCGCTCAGCTAATCGAATAGGAAAAATTTCGTCACGATCACTTTCCTCGCCCTCGGTACTCATGATTGTAGATCAGCTGATCGCCCCTACTAGGCCAACAATTCTAACGGCTCGAATTGTAACACTACACCGTTTTATTTCCGGTGAGAATAGCGCCCAGACCCCTTCTCTTTTCGCATCCGTTTGCCGTCACTTTAGCCCTCTCGTTTTGTCAAAATGAACCCACTAACATTTCATCGAAAATAGTAGCATTAAAAGGCGAAACTATTCTAAGCAATGCTTTTTCTAATCTTTACAGGTCCTTGTGAGAATATATTTTCATATTACAACAGAGCGCGCGGTTACACTTTTTTATAAATAAGTAATTCTAAGACATGATACTCTCGGACACTCAGGGACAAAAATAGCTGAGACTCTTTCTTACTGTACACGAAAAATAGAGAATTCGCTAAAACTCACTTTAAACATGCTCAGCCCCCTCCCCCCTCTTCAATGTTGGAGGAGAACGATTGGTCTGGAAACAACATTGATGTGGGGAGGGGGGGAGGTGGTAAAGGGCTCTGAAAAAGGGATGTTGTAGGTGTTTAGGGGTATTTTTGTATTTTAACGATAATTTTCATAGGGGGTCTCAGCTATTTTGTCCCTGAGTGTATGTCTGCTACCGGCCATCCCTCTTGGATCATGAAAACAACTCTCCACCGCAATTCTATTGGAAATTGTCGAGTCATCTCTCAATAGACGAAAGCGGGCAAATCTGGGCGAGCGATGTTGTGTTGTCCCGCCCCCTTCAGATGATTGACGGATCAGCAAATCCCAAAATCCTTTGGACATTTTGAAAACGCGCAGCGCGTAACAACGGTTTTAGCTGTAACTGGTTCTGTTTGGGATTATATTCATAATTTCAGCGGCGCCAATCCGATACACAACAAGACGTTCGAGAGCTGAAGGAAAAGAGCGGTTTTTTCAGGGTTTCTTCACCGATCTCCAAATCAGGTAAACCATTTACTTAAGGGTCTCAGTACTTCGATATGCCCCAGGGGGTACTCCGATACAAATGCGGTCCGACGGAGCTCCAAATTTCATACCCAAAGAACACATGATGCCCGTCCCATTATGTTTCCAAAAATTAAGGCAGTATCTTGATGTTCAATTTGCCTGTCAGAAGTTTCAACCCCCCAAAAATACCTGGTAGAATTTTCAACCCAAAAACATAATATTTCTCTGGACGGGACCCCCCTTGGGCCTTATGTATTCGTCTCCTTCCATTAATATTTCTCGAGATTTGAAGTATTCACGACACGTCATAGCCAGTACCTCATCTCAGTACCTCACCTCAGGTTCATGCTCTTCTTGTACTCTTTCGCGAGGCTTGGTTGGCTATTCTGTTTACTCATTTGCTGAATACTCTGAATACTCTGCTGAATACCTTTTTGCTACTTGTGTGCGATGTTTTAACTCAAAACAGAGGTTTTATCGAACAACGGCGTCGAAAGCATTACATTTGTTTTCTAAAACTCACTCGTTTTGTTTTGTAAGCCTTGTGATCTAAAATCTTGCCGTGTAAAACATTTTCGTTGTTTCTGTTCTTACTTTGTGCCACATGTAAAATGAGCTGCTCATCTATAGAAATCATTCTTAGATGTAAGGACTGGATCTAGGGTTTTATAGGGGCAGCAGAGTTGCCAACTCATGCACATTTTGCGGGAGACTCCAGAGTGTTAAGGTGACTCGCTCGAAATGGTTTGGGCGCCCATCTGTGTCCAGAGCTGGATTTACCAGGTTATACATATCCGGTTATAACTTTTGCGCTTTTTTGCCGATTCCAGTAATTCTTTTTGTAAATCAAGCACAAATGACCCTAGATTTGCTGCGAATTCTCCGATCTTTGCAATCTTTTTCATCTAAGTAACAATTCTTAAATACAAAGAAGACCCCATAGTTTTTAATGCCCTCTCATAAAAGAATCTTGCAGATATTTTCGGCTTAAATCTTGGCGATGCTCATTAGAAGGCTTGAACTTTCATCTGGCCAAGTTTCAGAAAATTCGTAGGTCAGAAATGTATTAGCGAGGTCTATGTCGGAGACGCACCACAAATTAAGCCTTTCACTAAGGCATGAATGTAAAATTTTCCTGCGCACTAATAAAAGCATTTCAACCTATCAATTTTTGGGACAAGTTACCTAGATGCATATCAAACTATATGTTAAGAGCAATTGCTTTAACTCCCAACTACTTAACTTTAGAAGCACCGTTTCTTTGGGGCATAAAACCAGAAAAACACAGAAATTTATGGCATCCCGCACTTGGTAAATTTAACCTTAAAATTCGATGTTTTGTATCAAAAGAGATATCACGGAATTAAACTGAATGTTTTTAAAAGCTATTATGCAGGTTGAACTTAAAGTTGAATGTTTCATTGCCGCGAATTCTAATTTTCTTCTGCGAGCTAACAGCGCGCTCTCATGGCCGCAGGTTTCATACCTGTTGTTGTGAAATGCTAATGACCAGAGAACTCAATTGAAAGGGGGGTAATGACCATCATATTCGTGTTGGTATTGAAGTGATTTTATTATTACAACAATGATGTTATTAACATTGAGGTCGCAAATTAGAAGCGAGCAAAGCAATTAAATTGTGACTCACCCTAGGGAACATACTGGTGGCAGATAACGTATTCCTCTGAGACAGGGTAGTGTTGTTATTACAATAGATCAAACGAAGCATTACTTCTCTTATTGTCATTTTTCAAGGTAACATTACCCCCCTTTCCATTGAGTGCCCTGATCATTAGCATTTCACAACAACAGGTTTGAAACCTGCGGCCATGGAGAGAGCGCAGTTAGCTCGCAGAAGAAAATTAGAATTCGAGGCAATGAAACATTCAACTTTAAGTTAAACCTGCATAATAGCTTTCAAAAACATTCAGTTTAATTCCGTGATATCTCTTTTTATACAAAACATCCAATTTTAAGGTTAAATTTACCAAGTGCGGGATGCCATAAATTTCTGTGTTTTTCTGGTTTTATGCCCCAAAGAAAAGGTGCTTCTAAAGTTAAGTGGTTTGGATTTAAAGCAATTGCTCTTAACATATAGTTTGACATGCATCTAGGTAACTTGTCCCAAAATTGATAGGTTGAAATGCTTTTATTAGTGCATAGGAAATTTTTACATTCATGCCTTAGTGAAAGGCTTAATTTGTGGTGCGTCTACGACATCGACCTCGCTAATACATTTCTGACCTACGAATTTTCTGAAACTTGGCCAGATGAAAGTTCAAGTCTTCTAATGAGCATCGCCAAGATTTAAGCCGAAAATATCTGCAAGATTTTTTTATGAGAGGGCATTAAAACTATGGGGTCGTCTTTGTATTTAAGAATTGTGACTTAGATGAAAAAGATTGCAAAGATCGGAGAATTCGCAGCTAATCTAGGGTCATTTGTGCTTGATTTACAAAAAGAATTACTGGAATCCGCAAAAAAACGCAAAAGTTATAGCCCGATATGTATAACCTGGTAGTTCAGCTCTGGACACAGATGAGCGCCCAAACCATTTCGAGCGAGTCACCTTAACCTTGCCTCCAACTTATTTTTAGGATGATCTGTCTCATATTTCCATAATATCTCCTGCAAAAATTTTAATGGAATATCACATTAAATAGACTCATCTACCCAGTGAAATTACATATGCTATAGGAAAACAAATGGTTGCTTGACTCTTCGGTTTATGTGAATGGGTCTCTTAGTTAGGACTTACTCTTTTAAATTGTTACCCACCTGACTAGGATGATAATGGATCGGATACATACAAAAAATATCAACAACAAAAATTCAGAATCATCTATGAGAATCATTTGTCATATGACATGAAAATACACTAGCCTAAAACAAAAATGTTTTATAGCTTTTCAGTGATAAACATAATTTTTCCAAAAGGAACATGACTTTCTGTTTAGGGACCTTTCATCATGCAAAATTGTTGACTTGAAACATTTTGTAAAATAGTAGGTAGCAATTGTGGGCCCTCAAATGCAGTACATTGGTATCATTTAATAAGATTGCAAAAGGTGGCATTATTTTTCATTTTACATCATATATGTGTCCTTAAGTTATAACCTTTTTTCATGCATTTTTGCGTAGCCAGATTTGAGAAACAGGGACCCTTCTTCCATTTTTAAGACCTAGTCCATTTGAAAATCGAGTAACAATTGGAAAAAATTCTTGGAACAAAATAATTTACATGATAGTGTAGAAATAATTTTTCTATTTTTGACATCTGATCTAGAAAATTCATTTCTTACTGTCAAACATTGAATCCTGAAATGAATCCTAAATTAGCCCAAATCTATGCAATTTAGGTTGACACAGCACCATATTGAAATGAACATCAACAGCCAACATCCAATTCCTTCACAACTTTGAAAAATTATTTATCAGGTTTCCTTGGGAATTGTTTCTCAATGTTATAACCATTTTGTATCTTATCAAGACCATTTCAAAAAAATGTATCAAACAATGAAATTGCTTTTATAGTAATACTCTATTTGTTTCCACTGCATTACCCAGGATTCGAGAAAGGGGACTCTGTCACAATTCTGTACAAATGGTGCCCCTTTCATACACCCACACCCCCTGGGCCCATGACCCTCTCAGCTATGCCCCAGCTCTATACATGTAGCTTCCATCTTCCTGCACACATGTAACTATGATTCTGTATGGACTAACACAAAGTATCCATATCAATAACAGAGGCAATTTTATTCAAGTCCTGGTACGAGCTCAACTTCTACTGATTGAGAAGTAGATTGGCAGTCATTTAAAAGCCCTGCCATGCCACACAAACAGACAAAGATCAGAGATACATGTATTGCTCAATACACAAGGGATGATGTGTGTAGCTTCTTAGAGCGAAGTAATCTTACTCAATCGATCCCCCAGTTTGTAGAGGCTGAAGTCGATGGGCCACTCCTTGTCAGCGTATGGCATCCTCATCTAGGTGATAGTATTATTAGTGGAATGGGCATTCACAATGGTGCAGACAAGCAAGCATTAGTCCAGGCAATTAAACAGGAGTTGATGTCCAGCCCTGTCACAGTCTAGAGGACTGTCTCTTTCTAGGAGTGTGTAGTTCCGGAAAATATCCATCCGCCCCATGGATGGGTGTTGATAAGTGACCCCCCATACGTCACCACTACCCTGGAATTTACAATCATTTCCATTCGGGGGCGGGGGCGGGGGGGTTGGGGTGATATTTTCTGGAACCACACAAATTATTGTGTTATAATGGTGGTATAAAAAAACCCTTTATTTTTGGAGCAATGGGTATCTGAATAACCATTCATATGATACTGGAGATACATCTGTGATTTGCCTTGCAGTAATTTCCTTCACTCAAAAATCATTTTGCAATTTATGCTGTCTGTAAAATTGAACTATTGAAACTATACCCTGTCCCATGAACATATAATGCACACTTGAGAAAAGATAGTGATGTTTGTAGTATATTACACCTTATTATATAGCACGTGTTTATTCGATCAAAGCGCGCGCTCTGATTGGTTCTATAATGGCCACGTGGCGGGCTACAAATTCAATGTAGCCCGCGCGGGCTACAATTTAAAAATTGTTGCCCGCGCGGGCGACATCGCTAGAGCGAGAAATTTCGGCGGACTATTTTTACCGCATTTTCTTTTTGCTATATAATAAAACACTTAATGACTGCACCCTCGGGAAACAGCGAGTTTTGTTATCCCTAGAATCTCGATGTTTCCCTCGACTTCGTTTCGGGAAACATCGAGATTCTCGGGAAAACAAAACTCGATGTTTCCCTCGGAAGCAGTCATTAAGTGTATATTATATCCTGACCCACTCCCCCACACCCCTGACCCCCTTCCTTTCATAGTTCCCTGCATTTGTAAGATGAGTGGAAATCTGTTTGAAAAAAATATAAAAGTCAATTTTGGGATTTCATTGTACAAATTACCTGGTTCATGCCTATAGGTGACTGTTGTAGAATTGCTAGCAAGGAGGTTTGTAAAAGTTGGGTGCTCATTACTATTATCTGGACTGTTTGTTGGTGTGGGTGTGGATGATGCTGTTTCCTTCTCCCTCTTGCATTTTGGTGGTACTCCAACAAACTCAATGACATCCTCCCAGTTTGGCTCATCACGCACCCCTGCAGATTTGCCTTGCACAATGCGATCAGTCCATAGTTTTAGGTGTCTGATATTGTATCTGCTTATAGCTCCAGGTTTTTCAAGATCTCGTACTAGGTCACAGTGAACATCATTCCATTCATCGTTTGTAGTAGTTTTTTTTAGAGCTTCTTGAAACAGCTTTCACCAGCTCTCTGTCTCGCTCATCACCACTGTTGCCATCGTCATCACCAGTACCTGGGGTTGATGGTGGATACTCTAAACACCTTTTCTTTGGTCTTACTCGAGCATTAGCCCCTGAAAGTAATAGGTGTACCCAAATGTTACTTTCCTTTACATTGGACTACAATAGAAATCTTCATGAGATTACATTTAAGGTATCTTTAGGCGTCCAATTAAAATCAATTAACAATTTAACCATTGGAGAAATTGATATGGTAATTCATTTTTTCTACATTCTTGATTGGACACTTAAAATGTCAGGGCTGGTACTATACTTATTTTTACTTGGTAATTTAACTCCTACACCTATACCTAAATAAAAAAACTACCATAACAAAAACAACTGAAACTCTAGGGTATGTAGTTCAAATTGGTTTCCACAGGGGAATGCATAATTTTTTGGAACTGCCAATTACACTGTTGAACTTAATTGCATTGTTGCTACTACCCTCCTCTAATAATGACCGCATTATTATTTGTACAAGAAGTAAACTCACAAACCTTCATCGAGATTCAGTGAACAGCAGGCAATACGAATGCTATTTGCTGGTTTCCCACTTTTAGAACTGTACTCTGTTTTGCAGCTCTTGAAGTTCTCTTCACGCTTTATCTCAACTAGCTGCTTTGAGCCCTTGCAGAGCCAGTAGAGCCCATTGGCTGGAACATAGCACGCTGGGGCTAACCACCCCCCTAAATGAGTCATCAAAAGTGACGAAAAATCAAATCTCGCCATAACTTTCTACCCCTTGTGTCTATTTTTACCAAACTTCGTACATTGGATGACATTATGAAGACAAACATTTTCCATGTATTGAGTGGTCACCATGGTGATTGTGACGTCACTGGCGTTAACGTATTTATTGGACCATTTTTCGTAATGTTAAATCTGCTTGTTTTTTGTAGCGGCAATGAATAGATTTCAACAAGAAAAGCTAAAAGTCGAAAACCGTGTGCTTTTAGGATTTATATTAGCTGAGTTATGATTTTTTCATGATTTGTATAAGGTTGGATCTACCTTAACATTGAAAAAGTTTACAAAAAATTAACTATTGCACGGTAACATCATTGCACATACAAATATCTTAGTATATAGGTTATACTAGTTGACTACAAAATAATTGCACACATTTCCACTTTCGATCATTTATTTTCCGTGTTTAAAATCCAAAAGATGTATACTCATGACCAGAAGTCATGACGTAATAGATTATGACGTCACAATATAACAATGCTTTATATCTTCGCTCTAAGGACGAAATTCAAAATTTCAAAATCATACGATTTTAGATACCATTTTGCTTGACACTTAACACAGAAATCGGTTCAATTGACTAAAAACTAAAAAAAATTACCAGTGAGTTTGTTTTCCCGTACATTTGCTACTGTAACAAAAAAAGTAGGGAGGGGAGGGGTCATTCTTTGAAATGCTAGACCTCAGCTATTTATTATGCTATCAACAAACGGTTTTCGGTTTTCAACATCTCTTGCTAAGGTGTATCATCGCCATTACAGAAATAGTGCATATTCCAATTCTTAAAAATGATCAAACGATTGCGCAATCTCTGGTGACGTCATAAAGCATCATAGTGACGTCAAAAGTAGTAGAAAATATTTGTCATCGTAATGTTATCCTATCTACCAAATTTGTTCAAAATAGCCTCAGAGGATGGAAAGTCATGTTGAGTCAAGTTTGAATGACGCATTTTGGGGGGTGGTTGGCCCCAGCGTGTAGATAGTAGACTCTGAGTCCTGTGCTCGGACTAGTCCTTTCAGATCTGCTAAGCTGCCATCAGTTACCACACTGTGAATCAGAGCTGCTGTTTTGGATAGCCTGGGTTCTCCTCTACCGTTCTTTGTCACTTGAAATATGTCCATTACAGCTGCCACCTCTGTTGATGTACTATTAGCTGTGTGAAGCCTAGGGGAACGCCGAGGAGAATGTTCTGGAAAGAAAGTGATGAGCCATTATCGACTAATTACATGAAGGATAAAATGATTCACTAAAAATCCTCACTACCAGTCACATTCAATTTTTACTTTCCACCCACTCCCCTTCCAAGATCATTTCCTCACCAAAGCCTCTGGCCTAACTGGAATGCAGATAATTGACAGCTATCACATGCATTTTTGCTGGCATTTACATGTATATGTAGAGTTTCAGTATGCTTGTGGTAAAATGATTTTAATAATTATCACCCAACCAGGAATTTTGCTCCTCAGTGAAGGGACTGGATGACTATAGCTGAAACCTCCAATATTGGACAAAACCTGTAGAGAAAATTACTGAAATCGCTTCCCTTTTCGCTTTCCTCCTGTCATTTCACCTCTCCCCCGAAGCAATGTTGCAAGGAACGTGTCGAGGGATGGACACCCTTCATCACCAACATTGATTTAGGGGGGATGGGGCATAAATGGTGGGCCCTTAGTTAGTCGAAAACTCAAAAGATAAGTGGTATTTATTATTTTCTCTACCCTTTTGTCCAAGATTGTCCCTTATTTTTAGACAGGTGTCAAACAGAGGTGGTAAACTTGTCATTTTACACAATTTCTCCAAATGAATTTTTTCATGCACAAATTGAAGGTGTTCATGTAAACATATTTTACTGAAGCTGTTGATACTTAGTTTGAGAGTGTTCTTATAACGTTTTCTCTGTGAGATTGATTTTATGGCCCCATAAAATTACTAGAAGAGTGTTTTTCTAAAGGTTAAGTGTGGTGTAAGGCCGACTTACGATGAATGTCTTTCGGTAGCTTGTGGCTTGGAGTACGTGGCGATGCTGTGGTGGATGTAGATGTAGAACTAGATGATGGTGAATTCAGCAATGGCAATGGCTGAATCAAGTCCACTGCCATTACAATCACAGCTTTTTTCGAACGTTTCCCACCAGTGGTAGTCATGGGATATTCAGATAGAGATGGGATATCTCTGTCTGAGTGTATTGCAACGACTTTCCTGCTTTTGTCAGATTTCTTGTAGTAAAGCTGAGATATATTCCAACCTGCAAGTCCAAGACGTTTGGTCACGTAGTCTTTGCTACATGTCTGTAACGTTGAAAAAGTCCATGTGTTCGGTAAAACAAAAGGAGTCTGTTCTGAACCTTGCACGGCACCCCCATTGGTAGACATATACAAAGCTACTTCTCTCTGAAAACGCAAAAATAAGAGTTCAGTGGGCATGAGTCCTTGGTGTCTTGAAACAACCGAACAAGAATTGAATAGGGGACTCGTGGGTGTCAAGACGCGAAGGAGAGATAGTTATTGTGTCGAAGGTGACGAAAAATAGTTTTCTGTACTGGAATGAACTGGTCGTCTTGAGTCAATGTGTTAGCATGAGAAAAGTATTCGGTCACTAAAAGTAAGCTAAATCGCAATGAGATCGAGGAAACAGACACTTACAATGCCTCTTGTGTTTTCTTGACAAATCGGAAATCATTTCTTGACAATTAGGCGGGTGAGCTGCTATAACAAATGTGATTTCCTCGTGTTTTCACGTGGAGCAGTTACCTAGATAGCTATGTCACTTGTTCGTGTTAACTTAATTATTATTTAATTTTCTAAGTGAAACGCCGTGAAAAAAGTTTTGTAACGTATGAACTAAGTCATGAACTAATGGTACAGCCCTTAACGACTCATTTTCTCTTCCCCTGCCGTCAGCTGCATTGAATTCTTCCATCTTTTGATCTTTCTTATCGCTCCCCCGTCTTGCTGAACTCGAAAGCGGGCAAATCTGGGCGAGCGATGTTGTGTTGTAATTTGCGTTGTCCCGCCCCCTTCAGATGATTGACGGATCAGCAAATCCCAAAATCCTTTAGACATTTTGAAAACGCGCAGCGCGTAACAACGGTTTTAGCTGTAAGGCTGGCTTCTAACATCACTCACAGGTTACTAGACAGATACGTTAGCAAGTTGCTGCGATCTGACCATGAATTAGGCGCCAGAAAGTTGGAAAATAGAACGAAATATGTCACTTCCTGCTTCAAAGATGGCGCTGCATGAGATGTAGGCTCAGAAAAGGGTATTTCCAAATATGGCTACGTACCGTAGACTGACAGGCCAGTGAAGGTATTGATAAAATAAAGAATTGGCGATAACACAGAGAAGAAATGCCCAAGGAAACCCGAGAAATAAATTTTCAAAGTTGTGAAGATATGGTGTTGGTGTTGATGTTCATTCCATAGTGCTGTCAACCTATACAAATTGTATTGATATGGACAACTTTCAGGATTCATTTTCGATGATCGGTGTTGTAAGAAATGATTCAGATATCAAAAGCAGTAAGACAGAAGTCTACACTATTAGTAGGGTCTGTTAGGGTAAAAAAAACCTTCGAATCGTGCACTTTTGCGTACAGGCACCAAACTTTGCACAAATGTGTCTTGGGTGATACCAAACAGTTTAAGAGGGGGGTGCCACAAATGTTCGAGGGAGAGGCAATTTTGTCCAAAATAGACATGGGGCCAGATTTTGGGAGCTTCCGAGACCATGCAGGAACCAACTTGGCACATACATTCCTTGTATGATACAAAGCAGATTTAGAGTGCCACAAATGTTGGCCCTAAGGGGGGAGGGAGTGACAATTTTGTCCAATATAGGCATTGTGCTTTTTTTTTGGAGCTTCCGAGACCGCACAGCACCAAACTTGGCACATAACTTTCTTGAGTGATATCAAACAGATTTCGTGGGGGTGCCACAAATGTTCGCCCTAGGGGGGAAGGTAGAGGCGGGGCTCAGTAGACACAGATGTGGCTGTTATCACCCTTGCATGCTTTGGCTCTCTTGGTGCTTCAGCCAGACCTCCAATGGATCGGCTTTGGAATCGAAAAGCACTATCAGCATCTTAGTCCAGTCATTTTGTGAAATGACCACCAACTAATTGCAACAGAAAGTTTCTTAACGGTTTTAGGGCCATAATGTCAACCCAACAAACATACTAAAAATCATAAAAATCCATGTAGTGGAACATCTTAAAATTCAAGTTTGAACACAATTTTCTTTTGTTGGCGGCCATTTTGCCCTTTGCTATTAATGAGTTATGCCGTTTTGCAAAGCTTTTGATATTCGCTATACTGTACAGTATTCCCAGCTAAGTGTTTCAATTTTTAGTGGTTTAAAATGGACTCATTCGTGTTCTATATGCTTTGTTGGGTATGTTATTTTTGCAAACTACGCTTTGACTAAGAGAAATTTACAATGTCATAAGTCCAATACAGTGCCTGACTAGGAAACACGTTTCCATATACAACTTAATAATTCTTAATAATGTTGGCAAACATCAATACACTCTATACAAGGGGTCATTTCTATGTAAAGGAAAGCGTTAGAGTATTTACGCGTTACAGTCTAGAACTAGTTTTATCAGCGTAGAGCTCCAAGTGCCGTAAAACTCATTAATAGCGGAGCTCCTGAGCGGAGCACCATACTTAAGGAAAAGTGGTATCAGAATTCAGACGTATAACCATCAAGTCGCTTTTGGGTGGTTTCAGAGGTTTTTGCCAATTTCAATGACGTAAACAGTGACGTCATGTCACGTGACTTTGACAATAGACAGGTATGAATCTAAAGACAACTTTTGCCAAGTTTGGTCGTTATTGGAGCTTTCCTTCTGGAGATATGATTTTTTTCTTTTCATTCCTGAATAAAACGTATAGTGTAATTCCGTGTGTGTGTTTGTGTGTCCGCCCGGCACACAGGCATCCCAATTTCAGGCGGGAAAATAGGCAAGAACGCACACGCGCGCGCTTATATTTTTGTCGCCTTCGTGTTTAGTTGTAAGGGAGCTCCGGCCCGGCGCTAGTTGACCAACATCATTGGGTTAATTAAAGTTATGTTTAGAAGCAAGGGGCGTGCACCACCTAGGTCACGCGGCATGACGTCACAGATGACGTCATCAAAACTAGAAAAGTCAATATCTCAAGAAGGCAATATCGTTAGGTGACCAAACTTGGGTAAAGTTATCTTGGAGGTAAGGCGGGTGCACCACCAACGTCAAGTGGGATGACGTCATCGATGACGTCATCAAAACTAGAGAAGTCAATATCTCAAAGTCATTATCTCGAGAAAGGAACATTGCTAGGAGACCAACTTGGATTAAGTTTTTTTGGAGGCAAGGGGATGCACCACCAAGATCACGTGGCATTACGTCATCGATGACGTCATCAAAACTAGAAAGGTCGATACCGCGGTGACAGTAATGCTGGTATGTCAGTAATGATTCGAGCTCCGCTTTTAGGCATTGCCTAAATCTATATATTAACAAAAGCCAAAATGGCCGCCAACAAAAGAAAATAAAAACTATTAAATTTAAGTACTTTCCCCTACTTCGAATAAATATGATTTTTAGTATGTTGTTTCTTAGGGTATTTGGAAAAATAAAAACTATTAAATTTAAGTACTTTCCCCTACTTCGAATAAATATGATTTTTAGTATGTTGTTTCTAAGGGTATCTGGGATAGGATTATGAAGGAAAGCTTCTGTTGCAATTACGCTACGGTTGACCGCATCTTTTCATAAATGACTGGACTATCTCTCCGTCAACAAGATGTATGGATTCTTAGGTCAGAGATACAGGTTGTGATACAACATCTGTATTTAAAGGAAGAGGCAAGGAAAAACGGCATTGGATGCATGGGATGTATATTCTGATGTTACTGACGCCTTCCTTTCAGTTACATTCCATCCATTTACACCTCTGACGATCGAGTCAGCACCCATAGCTTTGTGAACATGTCTCGAAGGGAACTCTTCGCCTTCGTATTCCTGTTCTCCCTATTGCTGACCACACCTGTAATTTAAGTATATCTTACAAGAGGTGTTAATAAACCGATTATTATTATTATTATTATTATTATTATTAAGAGAGCTGGAGAACATATCACCTACAAAGGTCAGACCATACTTATTTTCTCGTTAAGTCTGAAAGATTAACAAACAATTTCATGTTTACTTTAACAGGATGCTCTCTTTCAGCATGTAAATCGTTCCGTTTACCAGGACAGCGAGTGGATGTCATTACAAGCTCAACAGAGGCTCGAGGACCCTTCCGGATTTGGTTGGCTTACTGATCACGCATGGGCACCTGTACACTCCCACCGGCTTCAAGTGTGTGTTCCGAGCTACTGGTGTGCGGTTGCAAAGGCAAAAATGCGCCAGCGGGCGCTGCAAGTGCCACAAGTCTAACCTCTCATGCACGTTACTGTGCATCTCTTCAGGAGGGTGCGAGAACACTTTATGCACCAGGTCTGGTGCCTTTGGCAAACATTTGTGTCGGAACTTGTTTGGGTTTCAGCCAATAAAGGATTTGGAGCAAAAAGACCCTATGGCTAATTTGGGCAAGATTCCCATTCCCATTCCCCTCCCCCTCTAGGGCGAACATTTGTAGCGCCCCCTCTAAATCAATTAAGTATCACCACCAGCGGGCGCTGCAAGTGCCACAAGTCTAACCTCTCATGCACGGAACTGTGCATTTGTTCAGGAGGGTGCGAGAACACTTTATGCACCAGGTCTGGTGCCTTTGGCAAACATTTGTGTCGGAACTTGTTTGGGTTTCAGCCAATAAAGGATTTGAACATTTGTGACACCCCCCTCTTATTCTGATTGGTGTCACCCAAGGAACATTTGTGCCAAATTTGATGCCTGTACGGTCTTTGCGGCTCCCAAAAGACCCCCATGCCTAACTCGAACAAAATAACCCCTCCCTACCCCCCTAGGGCAAACATCTGTGGCACCCCTTCTAAATGATCTTTGGTATCTCCCAAGGAACATTTGTGCCAAGTTTGGTGCCTGTACCGTCTTTGCAGGCCTCAAAAGGCCCCTCATATCTAATTTGGACAAAATGCCCCCTCCCCCCTAGGGCGAACATTTGTGGCACCCCCTCTAAATCTGTTTGGTATCACCCAAGGAACTCTTGTGGCAAGTTTGGTGCCTGTACGCAAAAAGTTCACGATAAAATCGCTAACAGACCCTACTATATGAGAAGAATTTTTTTCCAATCGATTTTCAAATGGATTACGTGTTATACCCCTTCCCTTCAGAATTAATGGATGATGTGTTTAGGTGGCATACAAGAGATACATAGAGGATATTGCACGGTGATGCGAAGATATGAGTTTTATTTTCGAGTGGCAAGAACAATATTTTACGAATGAGCGCAGCGAATGAGTAAAATATTGTTTTTGACACGAGAAAATAAAACTCATATCTTCAAGCCAGCGTGTAATTTTCTTTTTATTATATAGACAAACCAGAAAAAAAAAAATTCCAAATTGATTTCCAAGCACTTTTGTTTTGACCGATATCCTCACTAGTGAGGATATGGAAAATATGTCACTGAGGACCCGGATGTAGCTTCGTATGAGATCTACGAGTGGCGTATTTCCCAGTAAAACACTCGTGTCTATATAATAAATGTGCATACTTGCCAAAGAGATACAGGTGCATAACTGCCAACTATCCCAAACATTGATGGAGACCCCCAGTTATTTTTTCACCTTTATCTCCGAAGAGTTTTTTGCCATTTTTGTGTAGTTTTTTTTTATCATTAAGGATAGCTTTCATTTTTTATTCTTATTTCTTAGCACTTTTTATGCATTTTTATTCTTTTTAATAAATTTGGGTAAATATTTAGATTTCCTGTCTTCTTTTGTTTTAGTTTTTAAATGTTTAAAACTTCTGGATGCCTGAGATCCTAATTTCATATGTACAAAATAATAAGTAAAAATATAGAATATAAAAAGATCCTAATGGCCCTAACTGGGTTCCTTGTATAATATTGCTTAAAACTCTAATATGATCATGGCTAAACAGTATTTAGTGCATGATCTTCAAGCATCTTGTGATATTAAAGGCTGCTACTCATAACTGACTCCTGCATATTCCTAGAACTTCTTTACTTATCTCTGCTCTAAAAGTAGGAAGCATATTTTTATGCTAAAGATGATTTTTTCTTACTCTTGCATTTCAACATTTTTTTGACAAGCTCTATTCCTCGGAATCTCTTAAAGTGATTGGTACTCTAAGGTGAGTGGCTGTTGCCCTGAAAATATGATGAGAAGTAGCAAAGTAGAAGTATTGAGAGATATTCATGAGGCTTAATGGGGTTTTCAAGTGACTGGAATATAGTAATCAAAACAGTCATTTTTGTACTGTGATACATGTTTCCACTGGATACAGTTTTTACCTATAGAGGACATTTTTATTTTCAACCCTCTTCTGTCAAACAGCATAAAAATATTTAGTATTGGATGCTAGTATGCATCCTTTGTTATCAGTAGCCTAACTTTGAAAGTCATTAAGTTCTAGATCCTATGAAGGCTGTGAGCAGTTTCGTTTTAGTGTTGGCGAGGCATACATCTTAGAGGCTGCCATGGAATTCTGGGGGATGACTAGTCCTGATAGCAAGTTTGTTGATGGCAAGTTTGTTGATGAATTTTTAATGGAATGCTGAGATTTGTAACGGCATGCTGAGATAGAGGAGACGACGATATAGCTGTAAAAACCGTCACAGACCCATCTAGGAACATTGACATGCTATGGGAGATGTCTCTGCTGTTTGATTCAGCGGCGCGCACGGGCTGGAGTGGCATGATGCAGTCGACCATCAGAGGGGACCAACCAGAGAAATCGTCAGTCATGTTTCTCCCAAGGATAGATATGATCCCGAGTGACAACACCTGTATTTACTCAACGATGAAGTTCCTTCCAGAACATGCACAGAAACATAATATCCACACACCGATTCTAAAGTTCGACCAGCCGATGTGGTGGAAAGCATTCAACCTCATCCACACTGAACCGACTGGGAGCGCCATTAGAAATGTGATTGTTAGGTTGGAAAGTTTCCATACTGCAATGAGTTTTCTCGGTGCCATTGGTCATCTTATGGCAGAGTCCGGCATAAAGGAGATTCTGGAACTGGTGTAAGCTTCAAACGCCGTTGACCAAATATTCACAGAAAAAGCCGTAGCGCGGGCGGTTAGAGCTCATCTTCTGGTAGACGCAGCTTTAAGCGCGCTCACGCCCCAGCTCTCCAAGTGCCTATTCCACAGCTTCAGAATAGAGGAAACGATTCCACAAAACGTGTTAATATTAAAATGTTAATGCTAGAAATTCCGAATCGATCGTTGTTTTTTGGCGTCTTTAGGTCACGAGAGAGAGCAACGAAGCACTGACGATGCAGCCAGTATGGAGCATGGACTTCACTGTAAGTTCTACTGAAATGGGATACTTTTACCCATGTCAACAATTAGGTTTACTTTTGCCGGTTTATATGTAATAAAGAAATAAACGTTGAGTATGTAAGAAACCATACAGCAAGCGGCATTTTTTGGCCATTTAATACGAGCGATGGACAAACTTGCTTTGGCGCCAAGAAAGCTCGTTAATGAATTACACAATAGGCCAGTTGCAGTTCGTCTGTCACGTGATTATACTGGAGACAGGAAAATTTAAGGTGACTCCACGAAAAGTTCAGGCGCATTTTCTGTAAATATAAATTCGGTCATAACTTTTATAATATTCGTGTGGCGAATATCAAACTTAGAAGACAGTAGGAGGCATCTTTTAGCAATATCTTAACATACTTCGATCTTTGTTTGCGTTAATACTTTTAATAATATCCCAGCTACAGTGGACCCCCTTGTTGCACTATAGACATCTCTGAAAACAAAATTTGCTATCACTTTTGCACGAAATTTCAAAATTGATGTTCAATTTAATTGCCCCATGTAATTAGAAAATCTTAGCCAATTCCTCGGAAACAAAATTGAGATTTTTTAGGAGCAACAATTTGATGACTTAAGATTTCTTTCTACTCATGCTTAACATTAAACGCCCTATAGCATCAAAAAACACCGAAGCTGAACACCGAATGCTAAGCTGATCATCCAATGATAGCTGCATTGTGGATCACTCACGTTATAGAATATTTTAAAATTGGTCAAGAAATAATGGACTATTACCTCTGTTGAAAAGAGCCAATATTATAGCTTTATCATCGGTCTTTGCCTTCTACCGCCTTCAGGCCCGTAGCTTTAGGTGTTAACTTGTCTCAGTTCTAATATTTCGGTGGAAAAGACACTCATAAGTAGAGAAATAATATATTTTGGATGCAGAGTACTACACGCAAGAATCTTTGCAAGTCGTCTAGCGTTCTTTGTTTATGAATCGAAATGAGCGGGTCGGAATTCGCACCCTTTAAAAGGAGGGTACAAATGCTGTGCCTCTGAGGACTCAAGGGGGAGGGTTGGAAAACCAATTTTCGTTTGTCAGCCTTCACTAGAGCAGACAATTTCTTTTCAAACCCTCCCCCTTGAGTCCTCAGAGGCACAGCATTTGTACCCTCCTTAAACAGGGTGCAAATTCCGACCCGCTCATTCCGATTCATAAACAAAGAACGCTAGACGGCTTGCAAAGATTTGAGCGTGTAGTACTCTGCGACCAAAGTATGTTATTTCTCTACTTATAAATGTTTTTTCGCCGAACTATTAGAGCTGGGGCAAGTTAACACCTAAAGCTACGGGCCTGAATCATTGTAGAAAGCAGAGACCCATGCTAAAGCTATAATATTGGCTTTTCTCAACAAAGGGAATCGTTTGTTCTTTCTTGACGAATTTATAATATTCACCAGCGTCTATTAAAACATAGAGTGACCAACAACGCAATTATCAAGGGACGATCAGCTTAGCATTTGAAAACATAAAGTAATAACATGTCTTCTCCGCAAAATTTCAGAAAGCTTCGGTGTTTTTTGGTGATGCTATAGGACTTCTAATGTTAAACATGAGTTAAAAGAAAACTTAAGTCATCAATTTGTTTAAAATCTCCATTTTGGTTCCGAGGAATTGGCTAAGATTTTCGAATTACATGGGGCAATTCAGTTGAACATCAATTTTGAAATTTAGTGCAAAAGTGATAGCAATTTTTTTTTTCAGAGATGTCTAAAGTTGAACAATGGGGGTCCATTGTAGCTGGGATATTAATAAAAGTATTAATGCAAATAAAGATCGAAGTATGTTAAGATATTGCTCAAAGATGCCTGCTACTGTCCTCCAAGTTTGATATTCGTCACAGGAATATTATAAAAGTTATGACCGAATTTATATTTACAGAAAATGCGCTTGGACTTTTCGTGGAGTCACCTTAAAACGCAACTGAAGTGTTATATTTCCCCTGCTAATTAAGATCTTGGTTAAATCACTTCGAAAATGCCTCGTTATCAGTTAAATTTCTTTGCGATTTCGTAAACAAGGCAATTAGAAAGTTTTTTGCCTAGTCATGCTTGGTTGATTTACCCTTCTAGAGGTGTATTAGCAAAATAACAAGCACATGACTGTTCAGCTGCACAGAGCCTATTATCTCAAAATACAGAAATTTATAATGTGCCTTAATTTACAACAACAACAGGTGACGCAAATGACGACCAGAGCGAACTAGTAGAGATCTTTCGCATAACTCGGTTCTGTATGCTAATGATCTACTATTGCGGGATATGTCTTCTTAAGACACATTTGTTTTCAACACTTTTTAGACTTACTCAACTTTATTTATTTATCTATTTATTTATTCAATTATTATTATTATTTATATATTTCTGTATTTTATATTATTCATTATCTTTGTATCACAATTATCCCTATATTTTATTGTATATATGTTTTAAATTGTACATAATATGTAAGTTAGATTATATGAATAGTTAGATACCGTGTAATGCGCTTTTGATAATTATATGTTTAAAAGCGTACTAGAAATTAATAAATCATTATTAAATTATTATTATTGTCTACTAAATATGCTAATTAACAAAATTACCAATTGATCAGGCTACAGAGACCGAAGAGGGTGGTGGAAGGGGGAAACTCTTGTCGGAAACCCAGTGGTCTGCGCGGTCGGCCCAAAACCATCGAGCATGCGCTTCCATAGACTTCGTCAAAGTCATTTTTAAATTGAACACGTTTTAACTGAGTGTGTTAGGCCTACGGCCAACCCCGAACTTCAGTCGCTCTTCTTTTGTGAAAGGATGCCTCTTCATTAGATTTTATAATCAAAAACTTTCTCTTGTGTTGTATTGTTGTATTGGCCTTAGATTTCCTGCCCCCTCCAAGGGACCATGGATTGAATTAGACCAAACATTTTCAACAGCAAAGCATAAAAGAGAAAGCATTTTACTTCATTCAAATTTGGAATTATTCTTTCTTTTGAAACACAATTTAACATTCTAATTACAGTTGAATTCAGTTGAGTTCTCACTACCATCCTATCAGCTCTACAGTAAATGTGATGATAGCGGAACTCCTGTGGAGCACCATAGGCTAATGTGCGAGATAAAAAAAAAATCAAAAAACAAAACTAACCCATCGAGCTCAATTCAGATGGTTTCCTGCGTGGGCGTATCTGTGTTGCCCCGGTAATGGACAGACACCGGGTGTTTTAAAACTACGCGCGTGACAAAACTCACGCAAACTTAGATGATTTGCATACGGACGAAAAGTTTGCAAGCGATACTTCGACAAGCTGCAGAAAAGGGCGGACATTTCAAGCCATTTTCTACAAAATCGGACATGTAGCGAACAAGATATTGTATCATTTCATTCAAGAAGGAATTACAAGCTCAAATGGAAGAGCATGTATAAGCATATTCGCCAAAAGTTTCCGAGATGAACATTATTTGCCGGCGGCAGCCCTAGCCACTCGTTGCACAAGTTTGCTGGAAAAATGGAGTGAATAAACACCGTAAACACTGGATATTTGAGAGAAAAAGCGATTTAACAGGATAAAACAGCTACACGAATGCTTGTGAAATGGCTTTATAATTATCAGGTTATCATTGGGCAAGAAGAGGGAGAACTCAGTACTTGAAGTCTTGTTTGTGACAGACAGTTCGCTCGCAAAAAAACTACAAGAAACCTGCCGATGAGTCACCTTGCAAGACACACTATCCTCAGGTAACTTTGAGAATTGGCTCTTTCGAATGTGTTTTCCCGACATATTGTCATGGAAACGATACTTGATTGTCACCTTCGGACTAGCATACAGGATGGTCCTGGGTGTTTTTTTATCAAGAAAACCTGGTCCATTCCCTCCCGATTAAACACCATCTTGGATTTTGAAAAGCATTCAGGCCCTGGCCGGGGTAAGCACAAAAATTGTAGTCAGCCCATTGGCCTAAACCAGGTAAAACATAATTCTTTTTGTTAGCAAAATGAAGAATAAACTTGAGTAATTCCTGATAAGATTCATCCCAACAATGGAGGAAAACTTCAGTGTGAGAGAGAAGGGGGAGTGTACTCTTTTATTTCCCACACAAGACATTTTGTTGTTGTTGTTAGGAAAATGGGTAGGCAATGGACAGAAAACATTTTTGTGGTGCTGTGCACAAATGAATAAAGAAAATCAACTCATTTATTAACCCAGTCATTCAACCCAGGGGGATGGGGGCACTTTATAGCTTTTTCTACTGGATACTCCACCCTGACTCTGGAACCCTTTTATATAGTAAAATTAGGAAAAAGGCACCATTCCCTTTTATATACTTAATTGAGAAAAAGGCACCTTTTTTATAATTTTTGCAAAATATGTCTGTTAAATTATCTCAAAAATATAGCACAATATGAAAGCTTTATTCTATACTGCAATAAAAAAAGACCTAACTTTTTTAACAAAATTTCAACCCTTTTTATATATAGTGAAAGTCAGCTGCCCTTATACCATGTTATACACCTACTTAAAAAAGGTTGCTTTTGGCCTTTTACTTATAGTACAAAACAAAGAAATTATTTGTTTACCTATTAAGCGACATGAAACAAAGGCGTAAAAAAAAAGAAATTGTCACCATATTTTGTTTTTTTTGGAGTGGTTATAGCGGAGCTCCTGCGCGGGCCCAAGCCCGCGCAAGCGGAGCACCATACCTAAGGAAATAACGTCTAGCATAACTATGGAGTTGATTTTCAAACGTCACGGGCTTTCTTGCTCATTTTGCTTACGTTATTGACGGCGCCAAGTCAAATGATTAGGGCGTTGAAATGGTATCGCCCAAAAGATTAATGTGTCCAAGTTTGGTTGCCATAGGTTGTTCCCTTCTTGAGATATGAATTTTTTTGTTTCTTCCTGGTATAAAAGGTATAGCGTACGTCCGTCTCCACGCGCGCAGAATGAGTGCGCATGCGCGAGATCGAGAGAGCAGAAATTCCAAGATGGTGGCCAATATTCGCACGTGTGAGCAAATGGTGGACGTTTTATTGACAAAGACAGCATCTTTAGCCATAATGGAGAATTCTCAGGGTAGGTCATGATGCATTGTTTATTTAAACTTTCTAAAAGCTGAATATTTGCAGTGACTGACCTAGAGACATGATAATGGCCGTGGTTGAGCGACCGAAGTGGAAACTCGAAACTTCTAGCTCGATGGCGGTAGGCCATGTAATGAGAATTGTATTTTGCAATGATATCGCCTTAAAATCTGAACTGTATTTGTAATCTGTATAAACAATAGATTCAGAATTTTATTCTTTGAAACTTTTGGTGCAAATGCATGGTGCCTTGCAAGTGTCTAGGATGTTGGGATACAGACAATAAAAAAACATGATCATTGACATTCTCAACATACATAGCTGTTTTAGAATGAAATACTTGCTTATGAAACGAAAAAAATAAAGCGCTAATCATCCCACACTAAAGGACAGACCATTAGATGCCTCTGGGAATCTAGAACAAAAAAAAATGTGCAAGCTTCTGAGCTAAAAAAATTAATCCATGCAAGCCATTTAGAGAGGAGAAAACAATAGCTCTGGCTCACAAAGAAATTCTGGCACTCATCTGAGCCAGAAAAAAATATCCTGCACAAGAAAAACCTGCAACTTCCCCCGAAATATCTAATGGTCAGTCCCTTAACATGACATTTTACAGAACATAATGTTACAGCTACACCTGAACTAACAGCCACAATGCTGTTTGTGTAAAATGGGACGTCACACTATGTAGTAAATTACATACATTACACATTATCATTGTTCTTTTCATTTCTTTTTTCTTCATTTTAGTTGAAGACTAAAAACGTCAGGCTACATATGTTCACTGCTGGGCTGATGAATTGCTTGATTTGAGCAATGAAGTGTTCAGCATGGAAAAGAGATGTCTTTCCAATGAGAGCTCCATACACTCCATGTTGATGGCTATCCATGACTACCACTTCATCGCCATGGCCAAGAAAACAGATTGTCATGCCATTCAGGATAACCAGGGCAGCTAAGTGGTTTTCATTGACAAGTCTCTGGAGGTAATATTGGACCGAACTCTGTGGAACACCTGGATTTTCACATGTGAATGTTATATCAAAAGCAGCCTCTATTTGGAAATTAGAGAGGGCTCCTTGCATGTTTGCTGCTGCATCTATAACTGTGAAGTATAGTGGCTGATTTCCAGTGGCAGATGTGTGAAGCTGGTTGCCAAGTACGATTGATGATGCCATGATTCCGCCAATATTATTGGTCAATTCAAATGGTGAAGTTATGTTCGGGACAATTTTCCTGCAAAAGGCTTGAGCATTAAGTAGGGCTATGAAGGTGCAGGCACTGGACCCATTTTGGCCAATATTTAGCTGAGACTGGGATATGCATGCAGGAAACATCCAGAATTTACTTTCGCCAGTATCGAGAACAGCAACATCAAGGGACTGTGAAGTTGATGGTGAAGCTGAATGGGTTTGGGTTGTTTGCTGAGCCTGTGCTGCAGTGGTGGTTTGTGTTTGGGATTGGGATTGATTGGACTGGTTTGTAGGCTGTGGTACTGTAAAGGAAGCCAACACCTCATCAACATGTGTGCTCCACTCTTGTGAATAATAATATTCAGCAGGTTTGTCTGCTGTTACAGTGATTTCATCATCTGTGTTTGTGTTACTCTCTCCTGCACCATTTGCTGGATTGGCATGGCTGGTGGCACTACTAATACTTTGGTTGAATGCATTAGATATGGCTTGTGCTTTTTGTAGCAGTGGGGTAGTACAATATTGACAAAGCTGATCATTTGAGAGTAAACATGTTTCATGGAAGGTGTGACCACAGGTTAGGCGGATTATTTGAGTATTACTTCTTACTTGGCAGGTTTCATTGTCGCAGCTTCTATTTTGATTTGGAAATGAGGTTGTATTTGTGGAAGATTGGTTCAGATCTTTGTATGATAATGGAAGTGCCTTATTGCTAACTTCTTTATTGAATGTAGCCAGATGAAACTTTGGTTGTCCTTTTGGTTTACCAGTGGTGGTTAGTTGTCTTGGCAGCTGCAAAAAGAAGCATCCATTTTAAACCCAGAAAAAAATATCAATGATCATTTATATTATTTGTCCCTATAGGTACCAAACAAGTAAATTTTACCGCAATAGACAACTGAAATTTGTTCTGAAATTTGAAAGCTTTTTGCATAAAAACAGAAACAAATTATTGACCAACGTCTTGGTCATGATTTTTAGTTATGGGGACTGAACTAAGCCAGTAAAATAATACATTTTATTATATGGCTTGACACTTTCCTGTGATCTGATTGGCTGGCGCACAGGCTGTATTTTGCGTATTGCCCACAGGCTATATTTTCCGTATTTAGCCCCGTGTCCTGGATGAAGACAAAGCAAAAAGTCAAATTTAATTGAGCCATATAATAAACGAATTATTAACCTCGCTTGCTCGGCCTGTACGGGAAATATCAGACCTCGGTCTTTTTGTACAGACCTCACTATCGCTCGGTCCGTACTACAAGACCTTGGTCTGATATTTCCCGTACAGACCTCGTGCTTGGTCAATAATCTCTTGTTATTATTTTTTTTTCAATTGTACTGAAACAGTGTGAATGACTCATCCAGGCCCGGTCTGGTAAGTAGGATTCTGTACCACTTTTGAGCCTGCAAATTACTTGCCTGTTTCGATTTTCCAATATTCTGGGCTACGTTCTTGAATAAGTGTAGTAAGTGCTCTGCAAATAACCCAACCACTTGGCCGAAGTTCCTGTTTGATTCCCCTCTCGAGCATGATCTAACAAATGCACTATAAAATTGTGAAGTTGTTGCTGATGACGCCAGTGACAGAGCAGCTTCCCTTATTTCCTTTGCCTGGAAGTGGGGCCTTATATTGTTCCTGAGGAGAGAGTGCCATAACTCCACTTTGCGTTCATTGATCAGTGTAAGCCACTTGGTCTTGAATTCATAGTATTTTTTGAAGTTAATGCGCTGATGTTCAAGGTCACTCAGCATTGACAGGGTGGACCTATCATAATGGTGTCTCTCCCATATTATGAAGATTATTGCTAATCTTGTCATTGTGTCAACATAGCTATTAAGATCTCCTGACCGAAATACACAGTCATACTGGAAAATGTTAGGGGCAAGACTTCTTCCAGAAGATTGAGCATGAAAACATACTCCAAGTCTTTGCAGAGAGCAAATTTGTTCAGTACTTTTGGTTGCTGTTATGACAAAATTTGATCGAAATGGTTTTGGTTTGAGTGGAAGTTCTGAATGAAACACTTTCTTGTAAATATGGTTAAAGAAAAAGTGATGAATTGTGATGACATCCTCTCTAATATTCAAGCCAACATGAAAGGCCCCTTGTTCTGGGATTATTGCACTGTAAGGTCCTCCTTGTGTTTGAGCAATTATTTTTTTGGTATAAAACCATGTAGGCCAGTCCCCTGGCATTGGTAGTACATTTTTGCTGGTAAAGTCATTAAGTAAGTTACAGCAGGTGAAGGTATGGTTTATGGCTTTTTTGTAGTCTTCCTTACTCTTTAGCGTTGCTTCAAACTCATCCACAAGCTTACAGGTTTCCAATTTATGCAATTCGTCATGTGCTAATTCTGCATAAACCCTATGAAAGAAAGAATAAAATGTATGAGTTACATATTGAAAAATTTATCCATTGGATGTTCTTTGATGCATTTTCCCTTCTCTGCTTTGACATGAAAACAGAAAAGTAAAAACTTGCTTACCTAAACTCTCTAATCTGTTGCTGTATTGCATGTGCTTTTAGGTTGTGAAAATGACTTGGCAGGGAATTCATATATGACTTGTGTTGTTTCCTTAACCCTTTCAACAGAAGGTCCTTCACATGAGCATAAACAATTCCACCACGGCATGTCTTTTCTTCGCCATTGACTTTGACAATTGGAGAACTGTGTACTTGTTGTGGGTGTGTTGGTATTGGTACTGCTGGGATGGTTGGCTGAATATCAAGTAGAGATGATGCCATATGTGTGGCTAGGGAGAGCTTGGGTTTTTGTGGTAGCTGCACTGTGTAAATGTTATGGAAGTCATCCAAGAGGTACACCATGCAATGGTTTTCCTGTTGATAATGAGACTAAATTTGTACTAGAATCTTTTAAAATTGTTATTCATAAAACAATCCCAGTTGTTGATAGGGAAACAGTCAAATTTCTTCACGTTCACGTGATACACTCTCAACCAATAAGATACTAGAAAAGTGAACTTTGAAATAAAAAAATTCTAGACAAAGGGCTGTGCCATATGTCTGTGGTCCCACAGTAGCAAGCTAACAACTGAAAAATTTAGAAGTCAATATTTATGCAACACATGAATTCCTAAATAATTTGAGACATCTAAATTAATGAATCTTTGTGAAATATTCGATTTTTCATGTATCAGTGAAAAGACCATTTAACATGCCATAACAAGGATGAGTCCTTTTTACTGACCACTGCATTGACACCATACCTGAATAGCCTTCTTCATTACTGTAGCTCGAAGTTCTGGATAGTTCTTTTTCTGGTCTTTATTGTAGGAATCTATTGTTCGTGGTGCACATCCAAATCCCATTAGAATCCCACTATTTAAGGCAGACCTGGACAGCCCATGTAGGTGAAGGAACAGCCAAGATCCTTTTGCATAGCACTTGTTTTCTGAGATCTAAAACCAGGACAAAATGCAATTTTAGAATCCCACTCAATCTGTAAAGGTTATCAACATATAGTTTTGTTTTGCTTGCATATTTACCTGAAGTACGCAATAATATGAAGCAGGGCCACTACTCGCTGTTCTTGAAGAAGCCTCCTTTCGTCTGCTACTCTGCTGTCCCTATTAGAAATAGAACTGGGCAAGAAAAATAAAGTATAATGGGACTCTAGAAAAATTATGTTGTAGAATCCCTACTCATACAGTTGACAGTGATAAATAGCCTTTAAAAATGTAGGCTCTTATGATAATTTTATTATGCCACTGAAGCACTGTAACATCAAGCATTATAGTATTATGTAGGTTTTTATTGTATTTTGATTCTCCTGTTATTATATAGTACCTTAAGACAACTTCAAATAAGCCAGGGGAACACTTGCTTGTAAATCCACGAAACTCGACAGGGTCGTAGAGTGGTTTTCCTCCCTCATTGTAATGCCTGTTCAGTGCTCTTTGAAAGGTTTCAGTCATTTTGTCAAATGTTGCATCTGTAATGGTAGTTAAAGAAATAAATGATTATTGTTGAAAATATTACTGCTCAAATATTGTTTCTTAACTACATTGTAGTTACAGTAAAACAAGCTCAAGCACCACCAACATAGATTTCATGACTGTTGCATAATTGATTTTATATATTGTACTGTATGTAGAGTTTACAGAATGAACTCTAAGCTTGAGTTTGCTTGTTCTTGTTTTATGGGCTACAATAGGAAGTAAAATTGTTAGGTGTGTGGATTTTCGTTGGATAAAATACTGGTAGTATCACCTTTACTAATGTAAATGTGTTCCAGAATCTCCTCCCATTGCCCAGCATCCAACAGCACATCCCCATCAAGATTGGTTTGTAAGGTGCCCACTGGACTGGCCAAGGATTGCCAACTGGGTTTTTCACATCTGGGTGTTATAATGCCATAACGAGCCAAGCACTCTAGCCTGTAGAACAACACTCGTAGCTGCCTTTTAATTTGTTGTAGGGATGGGCTGCTGTCCTGTGTGTTGAAATGCTCAGAGAGCCGGCTGATAGGTGAATGAGTGACTTGAAATATCTAGGATTACATATGAAAAAGACGAATTTGAGGAATATATTCACAGAATATATTTCTTTAAAAGTTGCAAAGGAGTTGGTCTTATGGGTACACAGTGTTTGTCTTAGTGAGTAATTTATTTGGTAAAATAATTGAAATGAATTCAGAAAGAGTATTACTGAATTAATTGGAATTCTTGTACTTACATTTTTCTGATAAATCATTTTTAAGCAATTACCTTGTGAGTTGAACTAGTGGGGCTGAGCACTTTGGAGCTTTGATAACTAGATTTCTGTAATTCAAGCATTAAAACATGGTTAAAATATTATACTTTCAGACATTTTTTTCTATAATTTCAACAACAGGAATATAGATGAAAAACATAAACTTGAAATGTCGATTTTTCATTGCTTCAGTTTATGAGCTATGCACAGTATATTGACACCGAATGTAAACAAAAAACAAATTAATAGTGAGGTAACTTTTATCTTTTTTTTTTCATCTTTATTATCAAAGCGAAATGTGATGTGTGTTTCTAGGTACCTTTTTCCTTGGAGTTGGAGGGCAGTACAAGGGGTGATGATTAAACTTTTCATCTGCCACTTGTCGGCAAAGAGAACACCACTTGGTGCCAGGTTTATAATTTTCTGTTCTTTTCCCGACATCGTCGAAAAGAGAGAAGAACCTCGGCGGGATGGTGGATAGAAAATTTGACTTCGAGTGGCCCCAAGTACTTGGACATGAACACCGACGATTCTCGGTTTCCACTTCGTTTCTGTGTCGCAGGCAAAGCCAAGAACCGAGCAAAATACCTGAAACACGAGCCTGTGCCCCAGATATTTGTCTGAGAGTGGCATCCTCGCTGCAAACAGACTTCTCTGACCGTGTTTTGCCCTCTTTAGCGCATCTTCTCTTACTTTTTCGTGCGGGATTTCCCCAACAAAAGTTACAAAACAACAACAATGCAAGCCAAAACCACAGCCGCCCCGCTGTCATGACGAGCCTCTCCGTTCACGAACCAAAAGCTTTTTTGTTAAGAAAACTACAAAAAGTTAAACTCAAAAAATACAGAAAGATTAATGCACTTGATGTTCAGAAAGTTTGAAGCTTAACTAATGAGCGGTTTTCTTAACTAGCGGGGTTCACCACTGCTACCTCGCAAACAACTATTTTCAAATCTGTTTGGCGGGAGTTTGGCGCGTACGCGTCACGGTGCTTACGCATGCGCATTGGTTCTGCGCGCGTGAAACGTCCGTCCGGCGTCCGTCGTACGCGGAAACTCATGGGAGCCCTGTGGTATACTAAGAAAATTAAAAAATCTCGGGAAGGGATGGACCTTAGACAACCAAACTTGGATGAAGTTATCTAAGTGGCAAGGGGGTGCAATTGCATGGTCACGTGGTATGACGTCATTGATGACGTCATCATAGGAGAAAAGTGATATATCTCAAGAAGGGATGAACCTCAGACAACCAAACTTGGGTGAAGTTATCTAAGTGGCAAGGGGGGTGCAACTGCATGGTCACGTGGTATGACGTCATTGATGACGTCATCATAGTAGAAAAATGATATATCTCAAGTAGAAAAATGATATATCTCAAGAAGGGATGAACCTCAGAAAACCAAACTCGGGTGAAGTTATCTAAGTGGCAAGGGGGGTGCAACTGCATGGTCACGTGGTATGACGTCATTGATGACGTCATCATAGGAGAAAAATGATATATCTCAAGAAGGGATGAACCTCAGAAAACCAAACTCGGGTGAAGTTATCTAAGTGGCAAGGAGTTTGCAACTGCATGGTCACGTGGTATGACGTCATTGATGACGTCATCATAGGAGAAAAATGATATATCTCAAGAAGGGATGAACCTCAGACAACCAAACCTGGGTGAAGTTATCTAAGTGGCAAGGGGGGTGCAACAGCATGGTCACGAGGTATGACGTCATCGATGACGTCATCATAGGAGAAAAATGAAATATCTCAAGAAGGGATGAACTTCAGACAACCAAACTTGGGTGAAGTGCTTAGTCACGTGATATAACGGTGCAAGGCTATCTATTCATGTACAATGGCAACCTTTTTGTCTCATTAAAAAAATTGTAACCGGGAGCTCCGCTCGTAACCAGTGGGTAAATCTATATATTAGGGACAACACTGGTGTGAACATCTACCCTAAGCAGAGGTTTCCTTCCCAGTCTTTTATTAGCTAGCAAAGTTGTTTGCATGTCTAGTTTTTGTGTCGGGTGCATGGAAATTTTCACAATCATTATGGAGGCGACAGACTTCAAAATGTTGTGACTCCCGCACACCTCTAATCACAGCATATGAGATGACTGAGGCACTTACCTCAAAAAAATAAAGTGCATTGTGAGTTACTGTTTCAAAATTCTCATTATTGAAGAAAGTATCATACTCTTTTGGTAATCTCATTGAAATATTAACTCTGTCTCAGTAATTATAACTTGGAAAAGAGGCTGATGTGACTGAGAAAATAAAGGAAATATATTATTGATTTTTCATTGCTGATATTTGAGCTCTTTTGTTTTTTATTTCCCTGAATCTTGCACTGAAGTAAGAACTAAAATTTGGTCTTGATAAGGGTTTGGGAGGAGCATGAAAAACAAATGTCAAATATTATTTTTCAACCACTTGTTTTTAAAATGTGGTGAATTGTAATTGTGTCGTTTATGGTTTTATTAAATTTTTAGGCACTAACAGGGTCACGTTTTCCAAGATTACATTTTCAAGTCTTAAAAAGTGTAAAATACAATCTTAATGAGATATTTAGAGTTCAATAAATGGTTGGCCGGATGCATGGTCAGTGAAGTTGTGGGTATTGTTGTTATGTGAGTTCCGCTTTTAGGCAGTGCCTAAATCTATATATGAATTTTTAATCTGAGAGTTCATCAAAGAGAACATGTCGCTGTGCAAGGAAAGTACAAAGCTCTACAGCCATAGGTTGAAACCAGCGTGGCTGGCGCAAAATGCTGCCGATGGCACGAAAGGTCTTCATGTGCTTAGAAGTGTGCTCAACTATTACTCTGCATTTCGGGAGTCTGCGGTTAAATGTTCTCGCTTGCCTTTGTTTTCCTGCCTGGGTAAACGCCGGATTTGCGCGAAACGAAAAGGTGTTAGTAATGGAATAACAACAGCATATCCTTTGTCTGCAAGCAATACAACACCATGCGGCATATCGTAATTTGTCCCAGGTCCAATCCTCTCCATCAGATCAAAGTTTCCTGCATCGTTAATGGAATCGAGAAAGCCAGCCTGTAAGAACACAATATTTCCATTATTGTCAATAATCAGTTTGGTGTTCATGAGGTGATAGTGGCGATGTCCACTATAGAATTCCCATTGGGGCTCCACCTCTGGCTGATAAATTCCGTTGGGCGCTCCATCGATGCAACCAACTCCATTTGGAAAGGCGGGTCACCCCCCCCCCCCCCCCCCCCTTATGGCATTTCATTCTGCGACGCTTGGCCATCTGACTTTATTTTCAAAATACCTCCACAAAATTGGAATGACGTTGTGAATGATCGATGAAACCGTTGATGGGCTAACGTCAAACAACAACGCCAGGGTATCAAAGTACGGGTATTTTCTCAACCACATAACCACTAATAATACTTTGTTTATATTATTCAGTTTGCATTCTCTTGTTCTTCGCCTCCTTTGTCCCCTTCGATTGAATCGAATCAAATCCCAAGAGATGTGGATCTCTTCTAATGTTTCAGGCAATTCACCCGTGTTTAACCAGAATAGATATCTTTGATTTTCTATTGTAACAAATAAATCTCTTCCCCTAAAATCATAGCCATAGAAGTTGGGTCGAGGCGCTCCATTGTCCTCGGCAAAACGTCATCAGGTGGATGCAATTGTGTGGAAGCAATAAAAATTAAGCCGGTAGTATCAATCGGATGATATTTTGCAGTCGGTGGGCGTCTTCTGTCAATGGTGCAGGAGTTGCGGTCATTAACATCAACAGAGTACATGGAATCTGAATAACCTCTCGGAAAGATGGTCTAACCATGCCGTTTTGTGAGTCAGGCGTTGCAAAATGAAAGAATGAAATCTGCAAAGGTTCTGCTGACTTGAGTGCAATGTGTGAGGGGTTATAGGTTTAAATTTAGATGCTACATATCAAAGGCTTTGTTTTATTATTGCGATCCAATAAACACAATACAAATTAGTCTGTATTGTTTTTTAACTTTTCGAAAAACGCTGCGCATTCAGATGGCAGATATTTTCATCTTTTATAATTATTTTTATTCAGTCTTGATTGACGGGCCATTTCATGTACAATGGCATCGTCTAATGAACATTGACAGAACGTGGCATGAAATTCATTATGATTTTATATCGCGCTTACTATATAAGCAGGATCTTTATAGCGCTAAAATTCAAACTCTGTTCTGTAGTCATGGCCGATTCTGATTTCTGCCAAACTATTCCAGAGACTGATAACGAAGACGAAGTGATCGGTAAGGAATTATATATTTTCATGAAGGCTTGGAGTGTTTCATTACATATTTAAAAAACTCATTCATATTCCATAGGTGTTTTGGCTAATTAGATGACCTACTTTGAACACGTGAATGAACTTTATTCTCAATAAAATACTCTACATTTCTAAAGCCCAAGGGGAGGGTATTGAATTCTGCCCCAGGGAAATCTTGGGGTAAATAGAAGAACAAAGTAATGCAAATGAACATGAAGCATTATATAATAAATAAAATAAATAAATGAATAAATAAATAAATAAACAGCTGAATAAAATTTCCTTATCAAAATGAATAATTTTCCAAATTAATCCGTCTCTCTTTTACTTTTAATAATTATTCATTTTGATAAGGAAATTTGATTCAGAAGGAAATTTGATTCAGCTATTTATACTTGGGCTACAGTATATCAAGTGGTTCCGATAGTACACAACCTGCTTTTGCTTGTGAGAAAGTATTTCAGATTTATAAATTGAATGAAAGTACAAAATATAATGATTTCTAAGCCCAAAATAAATTCACATTCTTGAATTTTGCTCATTCATTCTGACAAATTTAACAGCATAAAATAAATGTCTTTCTCCCTTCCCTTTAAAAATAGACTGATCAGCTATAGTACTGTATCTTTGAAAATGTCCACGTTACTCTTCATACAGGAATTTCTAGCAACCTTGGACGAAGAAACTGTCCGTAAATTGGCTACCCGCAGCCTTCAAAGAGGCTTAGGTAGCTTGGACTACATCAATGCATTATTAATTGCAGAAGATGACGAGGAAGAAATAGATCCATATACATATGGGACTAGAGGGCCAAGATCTTCTTCAACAAAACCAACCTCTTCCACAGCCACACCAACCTCCTCTGCATCTGCCCCTGGAGATCCCCATCTTGAACCACAGAGGCCTCCTCCTGCATGGTGTAAATGTGGTCGGTGCAGGCTTATGCCTCTTGAGATTGAGAACAAATGCTGTGGCGAGGAAGTGTTTCTCACCATTGGTGGCAGATTCAGAAAGCTTTGTGCAGATCCAGAAGTTTTGCAGCTGTTGATCAGGGACAGGGCCGATATACGAAATGATCGGGAAGATAATAGTTCACGATCATTTCGAAAGGCTGCATATAGAGTCTACACACTAGACAGATATGGACAATTGGGTAAAGGGAACAGGAAAGTGGCCCCTTCATGTGTTGTGTGGGCAATTAGAGATTCAACCCCTCCTCTACTGGTGTCTACATGAGATACAAGGTTAGATAACTTATGGAGTCTAGCATGGTTCAACAGTCGAAGATAATTAATGTAAATGCAAGCATCATTGGGGTTCTGTTATGGACAATAGACATATTCCTCTTCAATTTCAAGAAATATCTTTTATGTAAAAGATGATAACAGTCTCAAGGACACACAAGTTCATGTTAAAATCAATCAGTTTGAAATATGGGAACTGTTAGAGGGAAAAATATAAAAACAAATGCATGAAATTTATACTTTTATTTTATTAAATTTATTTATTTTAATTTATGAAATAAAATAAAGTGCAAAAGTTAAATTCATTTGAAATAAGTAATGCAAAATTATACAATTTTGGTTCTGGTGTCTTATATCAAAAATATATTCACCAAAAAATACAGAATAACTAGAAATCTTCGGAGCTGAATTACTATCAGGATTTTCTTTGATCACTAACAATATGAGTGCAGTTATCTGAAACTGGGGTCCTTGTCAGGGGGTCAAAGGGGTACCATTTAGCAAGAAATTGTTCCATTCATTAACCTTTTGCACTTTATAGTTTTGAAAACAACACAATATTACCTCCAACCATGTTGAACAGAAGAGACTTGTGAACATATATTTATGTTGAAATTATCAATCACCATATAAATGTTTCAGTTGCTACTGTAATAAAATTTAATATAGCCCATGGATGGAGCCTCTGCTGCCCCAAAACACTAGCCCCTAATAGACAAATCTGAAGATTATACAGTCATATTGTCACTGGTCCAGACAAAAGGGTAACATTGTGTGGTTCCAGAAAATATCCATCCCCTCCCCTGGAAGGGATTGGAAAATCCAGGGGTGGGGGGCAATTTACCTGACTCTTTTCATACTGTATTCCCTTTGTTTGGGGGGGGGGACTTTTTACCATCCATGGGTCCATGGGGGGAATCACACTACTTCACCAGCTACAAGTAAACTTACAAACATTTCTCAGGCGCTTACTTTATTCCCTTCATTGAAGTTAAAGGGTCATGGTCACTAAAAACAAAAGAGAAAGAAAGATTTTAAGACAAAAATTTCAATCAATTTTGACTTGATTTTGTTTTGTTTTGGAAGAGCTGTATGTAAGCATTAATTTGCATCATCTTGCCAGGAAGAACTTTTTGTGTTTTCTCGGTGACCATGCTAGAATTTAGCAAGGGTAACTATTGATTATCATTAAATCGACTCCTTCTGATCAGCTCTGGTGGGGGAACTGACGCAATTGTTGGAGCAATTCTTCTTGGGTCATTTGGTCCAAGTGCTACTCGTGACTTCAACTTCTTTCCTGACTGTGATCTTTCTCTTAAGACTTTGGCCTGTAAAACTGGCAAATAGCCATAATTTTTTGGGACCTTAACTTTTTTTTCATCCCAAACTTTAACAACAACAATAACAATAACAACAGCACGACCAAGATGGTAACTGTGGTCTATTGCAGCCATTGCCTTCCGTGCACCATATGCATTATTCCTGAAGAAACACAGTAAAGCAATTTCTCTTGTGAAAAAGGCTGATGACTTAGCTCCTTCTTATTTAAGTAAACTTATACAGAGGTATCAACCCTCGAGGAGCCTCAGATCGTCTTCATCATGTCAGTTGAGTGTTCCCCGCAGTCGCACCGTAAATTATGGAGACCGGCCTTTTCTGTAGCTGCCCCGACATTGTGGAACCGTCTCCCCCTCCACATACGGTCTTCCACAAATCTCTTGATTTTTAAAACTAAACTAAAGACACATTTATTTAATTCTGCCTATTAGCTCTATATTGCATTTCTTTTTATTGCCTTTTTATTGCTTTTTAACTTTTTCTCTTGTTTTTGTTTTTACATTTTTATTTTTTAGATTTTAAATTTGTAATACATTTTTTAATGTAAATATTTTTTGATCACAACAATGTAAAGCGCTTAGAACTATTTAGATATAGGCACTATATAAATGTTATTGTTATTGTTGTTGTTATTGTTAACTTTCAGGTAGTTTTTATCACAGCACGACCAAGATGGTAACTGTGGTCTATTGCAGCCATTGCCTTCCGTGCACCATATGCATTATTCCTGAAGAAACACAGTAAAGCAATTTCTCTTGTGAAAAAGGCTGATCAATTTTTTTTTTTCGTAGAAAAGGGACCTACAATTTCCAGGCTTACAATATTAGCGGAGCTCCCGCGGGCGCCGAAGGCGCCCGCGTAGCGGAGCCCCATAGCTACATGCAGGAGAAGAAGGAGACATAACAGAAAAGTGTATACCCATCGACCTTGATTTTCATGGACTTCCGGTTGTGTGTGTGTCCGTCGTCGCACAGGTAGCCCATCAGTTTTGAGCGGGAAAATGAGCACGCGCGCGCCTTGAATTTTATTTGCAAGGTTTTTTTTTTTTTTTCAACCAGCGAAATGCAGAGAGAAGAGGCCTCTGGCTCTGCTAAGTAGGGGAGAATTTTCGACAAGAGAAGGAATTTGTTTTCTTGCTCTTCACGAAAAAAATTAAACGTTTCTGTGACAAGCTGCCTCATTTCAAGGTATTTCTAAAAGTCAAATTTACTGGGATGAGGTCGAAACGTCGAGATGGATATGTCGATGAACACGGGAGTTTCACGATGGAAAAAGAAACGAAGTCAGAGGGCGAAGAGTGAGAGAGAAGAACCAGCAGCGAGCAAATGACATGTCGGAAGACAACAACGGCCGTCGATCGAGAGAGAACGAAAAATTATGTCTTCAGTAGGGGGTTGAAAGTACCCTAGCCGACATGTCGAAACCTGAAGATAAAAAGGCAGAGACTAAATACAACGGAAAAAAGTGTCCAGAACATTTTCCTTCTCAGAATTTCAGAAGGAAAGATAGAACGACAGCGCGGGAAGAAGAACGAAGGTCGAAACTCGTGCCGTGCAAGGAAAAAATATTCTCAAGGTAGGTCCTCACGAAAAACTTTAAAATTCAACCGTAGTTTTATAAACTTTTTTTTTAACTTTTAATTTTCTTTTAAATTTTCGTTCCAAGTTTTTTCGCGTCCCGGCGGCTCGCTACGCTAGTTAGAAAATGATGAAAGTTAATTAAAAACGATGGTGGCAGTCGGAAGATTTACGTTATTTGTTTGTTTGAGGATTCCAAGTGTAATACGCATTTTTAAGTGATTTCAGTTTGACGTTGATTCTACTCCGTTGCCATAGCTTTGAGCGATAATTATTGTACTTAGGGAGAATTTAGGTATTTGCTTGCCCATTAGGCAGCCATGTTGAATGAAGAACGCCATCATCGAACTTTACTTTGGCAGGGACGTCAACCTTGCCGCTCGAAAAACCTTGAGACACCAAAATATTGGGCTTTTGAGGCAGGAAAAGACCTAATGTCTATCATTTTCGCTGTATTTAGCGTTCTTTTAAGGTCCAGAAGCAAAAAAAAATCGTTCTTTCAAAAGAAAACCGGGAGATTTTACTTAAAAACCGGGAGACTCCCGGCAAAACCGGGAGAGTTGACGTCCCTGCTTTGGTCATCAAACAATGACTCTGCAATGCAATCTCCGAACATCCGATTAGGCAATGGTACAGTAATTATTGAGTTTATTAACCTGTTGTTCTTAGAATTGTGGAATATTTTATCCATTTCGCTGAGCCCTGAGGCTTGACTGAGGAATAATTGACTGCTTGATTTAATTTGTAGGTTTCCAGCTTATGTTTTTCTGGCTTCACAGTGTTTACCGCATATAACAGGCAAGTAATCATTAAATTATTTTGTTTCACTGTCGGATCAGGCACGAACATTTTCAAGCATATATCTTGTAGGTAGCGCAAGTTTATTTGAGAGTATTTTTGTCTCCCAAATCATTAAAAAAAGTTAGTTTTTACATTGTAAATAAAGTGTAAGTATACTATTATATAAAACCAGACATGCTGGGAACAACTGACAAAGTGCATCATTCACAGTTGAAGGGGAATCTGAAAATTGATTATCTTAATACAGGAAAAGAAACAAAATTTAGGCATATTTTCTTAGAACAAGATATTTCTCCCTCATGATATTTGGCCTTTGTCAAGCTTGAGTTTAGATGCAATTATATTTCAGTTCAATAAAAACATAGGACAATTCACAGATAGTTAATATTTGTCATAAAAATGAAAAAAGTGAACCTACAATCATTTGTATCTGTGACATTGTAGCTTCATGTGATGTTTTTCATAAGTCATCTTGTTAGGATTAGCTTGCACCCCCGGACGGGCCCCCTGCAATCATCGCACTAAGTGGAATATCCTCAGTAATGACCGTAGCCAAACATAAAATGTGTGGTTCCCAGGGGGTACTTGGATATAGAAATGACTGGGGGTCCGACAGAGCTCCAAATTTCATACCCAAAAAAATGAGCCATAAATTTTAAACCGCCCGCCCATAATATGCAATTTTCTTTGTCTAAAAAGGCCATTTAATACCAGCATACACATGATGCTGTGAGCTGCTTATGTTTCCCGAAAATAGCTTTAGCTTTCGATCAACCCCCCCCCCCCCCGACCCCCCAAATACCTGGTAGAATTTTAAACCCCAAAAAATTCCTACTACAAATTTCATACCCCCCAAAAAATGTCAGACCTCCACATCACTTTTATATCAAGGTACCCCCTTTGTTATGGTTCCAGAAAGTATTCAAGGAAGAGCTTGGAAATTCTAGAGTGGTTGCGGGTCAATTTACCTGCTTTTTTTATATACAAATACTCAGCTATTTTTCTTTTGATATTCCAGAGGGGTGTGTCACTTTTCAACACACTTCTGTGGAGTGAGGGAGAGAGGGAACCACACATAACACTCAGGGCCATAGCAAGCCTACAAAAACTGGGGGGGGGGGGGGGACAACATATAAAAACCTCAAAGCAGTTTTTAAAAAAAGTTTAAACTCTTTTGCCTGAATGTGAATTTGCCGCATGTTTGGGAGAACTTTGAAATGCAGGGTGCAAAATTGGGAGTTTTAAGGGTTGTTTGGGGAAAAACTGGGTCCCCCGGCCCCGTAAGCGCTGCGGCCCTGACACTGTTAACGCACCATAAATCCTTGAATTAGTGCCTGCTGGACACTTATCCACATAAAACATTCCTAAGCATATTTTTAATCGATTGGAAGCAAATACTTTCTAAAATACTACCATATCATAAAATACTACATAAAATACTACCATAGCATAAGTGTGTCAAAAACGATGCTTCTGTGTGTGTGCCCTGTGTGCCTCCTGGACAATCAAACAGAGACATGGTAATTATGGAGTGTTAAAAAATCAACCTTGCTTCAATCAATACATTCCTTTTAAAGTGGTGAATCTGAAAGTTTGAATGTTATTCATCCTTGATTTAATGTTTTCATTATTTTTATGGCTTTTACAAAGATAATCGGACTCCAGTATGTTCCGTTACTAAAATGTATAATAATATCCATGGCTATATGCTTTCATTTGGTAAATAGACAGGAAAAGAAGATCTGTGTTATAGTTTCAACATTTTTTAATGGGTTCCTATTCTCTTTCCATTTCAGTGACAAAGCAGCAGCCAGAGATCGCTCTTGGACAGGTCATCCATGGCATAAGGCAAAATAATATTAACATAATGGATGTAGTACATGGGAGGCAGAACATAAGTGAGGGGGCTGATAGACATTATGTATGGCAATGTGGGGTTTGGGGGAAAAGAAGAAAATATGTTCAAAAGAGGATGCCCCTCCCTTCTGAGCTTCTAGGCCCACCCCCCTTACCATTCAGTGGAATTCTTAATAAATTAAAAAAGAAGGTGCAGCTGTATGAGTGGAAAGCTCATTCTCATTCATGGTATACCATATATTGGATTGTACGGGGTGCTCGGCCCGAAAGGGGTAGGGTTTTCAGGCTAGAGGTATAAGAAAGGCGTAGGGTATTGGTATTTCCTGGAATTACGTATTTTAGTAAAAAATACACTGCTCATGTAATAAATGGACATGTATATTGTGATTCAAATTTATAAAAAAACTCATGGCAAATAATTACTTTTCTCTTTATTGCACTTTTGTTCTTTGTTAGAGTTATTCCATTGGGAGGGGTTAAGTATGCTATTTTTTCTGAAGGAAGTTTCTTTACCCTACTTGATGACAGGCCAAGCTTTATTGTGCCAGTGTAGCAACATACCAAAGAAGACACTGTGTACATATCAATAGACATTTTTCTTGTAAAGCATACTGTGACAAGCTATCTACAACGGCAACCTTGTTTTTGTTTCATTAACACAGAAAAATATGTAACCTGGAGCTCCGCTTTTAGCCAGTGGCTAAATCTATATATTCCCCTTTCCTAATCTGTGGTTCCAGAAATTATCCATCCTCCCCCTACGGAAGGGATAGGAAATTCCGGAGGGGTGGGAGGTCAATTTACATGATCTTTTCCATACAAATGCCGGATTTTTCTTCAGAAATTCCAGAGGGGTGGTGGGGTTACTTTTCAACACCCTTCCGTGGAGGGGGTATGGATATTTTTTTGGAACCACACAATCTGACTCAAAGTTTGCTGTAACGTTTGCATTGATCTCAATTTCAAAAGTATAATTAACAACTCCAATTTATTTCTATCAGGCATATTTCAAAATAATGAATTTGACGTCACATAATTCAAAAAGGACTATTGGTCAAAACAAATTAGTAAAAGAAAGCGAACCTGTAGAGTTATCGTTTCCTGACCCTTATCGAGTACTGAGGACCCACATAATATATATACTTTACAAAAAATATTATTCTTACTGGAAAGCACATCGCTTTGGAGCATACATCAGTGACAACGCATTCACTGATTCAAATTCACCAGTATGCCTGTGCCAAAAAAAGTAAATTAAAACCTGCCCTTACATTTGGAATACAGTGACCAATTCTTGTCCCAAGAGCATGGTCAGCATGACCAAGAGGCTCTGAGAACAAGAATGTAAAGAGAGCACACATGTATTTTACCCCATAAATTAATTTGTCATACAATGGAGTATCTACATGTACCAGTAATCAATTAAGGCAACTAAACATGGGTAAGGGTGACGAAATAAGTGAGAAGTACTCAGGAGGGCTAATAGATCCACTATAAAGCTGCTGATCACAAAATGTTTGAAAAATTGATCACATTACCTAAATCTGACATAGTGCTTCAAACTCCTGTTATACATAATAAACTACTGTTATACATAATTTTATACCTTCAACACTGCTAATGATTCTTCGTCTGAAGTTGCATTCTTGTAGCAAACTTCACAGCAGTACCAAAAATGTTTCACAATGGCCCTAGTCAATTCCTGAATTTTGCCTTAGACTTAGGTCTGGAAACCTGCAATTATATAAATAGCATAAAGATACTAAAGGATACTATGAAGACATTGTGACAATTAATGTTGACACCAAGGTTGTACATTCTCAGTATGTATGGATGAGTCATTTTAGGCATTTCACATAGGTAACGCAACATCATCCATGCCTACCTTTGACAAAGCTTTTCCAATGCTTTTGGACTTGTGCCATATGTCCAGTGAGTGGAAAACATTCCGGAATTCGTTAGCTGCATTAGAGCAATAAAGAGATTATTAGAGGACAATAAAATGGTCAAAGTGGTTTTCCAGACTATACATATACCCCTGCAGCACTGGAACGTAGCCAAAATTGAAGCCCAAAATTGAATTGGAAAAATGTAGGTACATAACATTCATATGTGTTGGATCACTCTATAAAAATGGATGATAAAATTCAAGTGTCCTGTAAATGGTCAAATGGCATATGTGAAAGAGATACGTGAGCATTCATAGTGAATATATGATAACATACCCATCATCTTTTTAACTGTCGATGATGCATCTGTTGCAAGCTGAGCTAGATCGAGTATGTTCTGAAGATGCACAATGGCGCGCTTCAATGCCTCCTTCTCCATACAAGCAGACTTCCCTCCAGTCTCACGCTTATCTGCTATTTCAATGTGAAATATATAGTTGGATATAGCATCCATCAGGTAATAGCAAAGGAACTTGGTACTGTGACCAGGGAGTCACATTGCCCATCACCACATGCTACTACTCCCCCCTCCAGTTCTTCTATGATCTGCCTCTTCATCCAGCTCCACCACTCTTGTACTGCTGGAATGGTGTACAGGCTTTGGATGCGGTGGTACGTTGACTGGGTAATGAACTGCAGGTTCAGACATTTTGCAAGCAGCTCCAACTTGCTAAAATTGTTGCCAGTAAGGAGAGTAGCTGCAGCAATCTAGATGAGTATGGAAATGCGAAAATGAATGATGATTATAATAATTAATTAATAATACATCACAAAATATCCACACTGCCCTCCAAGGAGGGAATGAGGCAATCACAAAGGCAAATACAGTATTTGTATGGAAGAAATCAGATAAATTTTACCCCAAATGAACTATTTTGGGTACATGTGATTATAAAATAACCACAAACCATGCCCACTTGACAATAAGCGCTTTTCATTTGGGATAAGATACCGTCAACAAGAACATTTTCAGTCCTAACTACTGGCATAATGCAGGGCTCAAGACTGCAACCGATATGGTCGCGAAGTGAATTTTTCCCGACTAACTTTTCCCATTTTGCGACCAAAATTTCAGTCACAAAAATGCACCCACCATTTTTTTTTTAATTTTGAGCCCTGTAATGGGCAATCTGCAAGCCATGATTATCTGAAGATTGTTGGCGTAAACCCCATTGTATGTGTGTGAAGACTCCCACTTCCCCTTATGGCCTTTCGCACATTTGAAGTATGTTATAAGCGTGCAGCCTTGCACACGCTTTTTGGTTAGAGTCACAGGCAAGCTACAACTCTTGCGACAACAAGTACTATTTTCCATAAGAGCTTCAATTTTTTCCAACGTGCAGATACATTTTGTTGATTTAACTACGTCCAGCTCTTCTTTTATTTCATGCTGCTCTTCGAGTCTTGTAAATTTAGGAGCACAAGAGTGCTCTTCGTGTACATCTCCACATTCCCAAGGAGTCTGCATGGGGGTCTGCTCTGTAGCTGGAGCTGGGACTGCAGCTGGAGCTGGAACTGGTTCACGTCGGACTGGGAACTGTTGCACAACCACTATCTGTTTGGGAGCCGGAGTTTTAGCAGGGTTCAATGCTGTGTCTGGTACAGTTTCGAGCTGTGTATTCTTATTTCCAACTCATTTCCTCATCACTGTCAGCCAAGACAATACTGTCACCCAATGGTTCAATGTCATCCTCTTAATCACCATCTTCATCAACACTACAAAAACAATTATGGATGTTTGCACTAAGACAATACATACTGAATTGAGATTGCAATACTCAGCCAGCTGCCAGCTACTCAATATCAGCTGCACAAGAACTGTTGTTATTGAGTTTAAAGGAGGTCTGTTGCAAGATGACATCACATCCAAAATGATAGACTACAATATGAAACACCAATTAATATTTAAATTAGATAATCGCTTCCAAGCGATCATAGCATTGGCACTTATGTCTTTATCAAGCAATTGTAGTAAAACAATTCAGCCACGATCATACACAAGTATTTTAATGCAAACAAGTGCTATTTAGATTTTCATTTTGTCATCTAGGATGTTTCATCATGCTAGACAACAAAATGTGGACAGATGTAAAAATATAATAAAACAAACCTGGACAAGGCTTCGTAATCGCTATCATCACCCTCATCACTGTCAATATCTTGACAACCGTTGTCACCATGTTACCCCTCAACCTCTTTCAGAGCTTCCTATAAGCAAATACTGCAGAGAAAACAAAAATGAAATCATTGCTTTCCTTTTTTATTACCACAATAAGAATTATCTTTAATGTGACTACCCTTATTTATTTTAAAATGGAAATAAACTCTGCCCGGTTTATCTAAATATTACTCTGCAATAAAATCCTAATGGATATATGGCACAGGGGGGTTTAGTGTAGAAGGTTAGTAGTAATGATACAGAAACGTCTAATATGACTTGGTTACTCTCCCACACTATCACAACCACCAGCACCTATTCTATAAATACAATAAGAGAACTAAAAAAAAAGGCTCACCTCACTTCTTCTGCTTCACGTTCGGCCTCAAACATTGCTTTCTCTGGCTCGCTCGAGTCACTCTCGTCTCCACTTGCATAAACGGGTTGTGGAACGATTACTTGGTCGCCCATTACTGAGTGAAACGAGCCTTCGATATCTATTATCGCACTGGTGCTTGCTTCTGTGGCACAGGTTGGGGCCTCGATGGGTATTTCTAAATCCCGACGCTTCGCAGGTGTTGAAGTAGCGAGTGGACATATAGGAGAAGAAAAAATTAGTAATTTCAGACTCATCATTTCAGTGACTCAGATTCGTTCATTCCAAATACAGATGAAGAAACAAAGGTTTCAGTGCTTCAGCATACATTCCGATCCACAACAGCCCACGAAGACGTGAGAAAAAAGTATAAACAATAACACGCTATTTACCAGCGATTACTTTTTTTCCATTAGAAGATTTCGCCGTCTCAGATGATGGAAATATAGTGCTGAAGAGATAAAGAAGAATATGTTATCAAAGACAAACGAAAATATTAACTTCACGATAGAGTCACAACAAAGACTTCACACGTCTTTCTTACCCGAGCCGTTCTCTTCGTCTAATCTCGAGGCTAACTAAGTAGGCTGCGAGGTTGGAATCGCTTTAAAATGTCCCAGTGACCCTCACCGATCGCCATGTCTCGAAGACTCTCTCATGGAGGTAGATTGTCGGGTGCTCAAGCCTCCAAACCTTTCTGTTCTTCCAGCGATTGAGCTTCGAGGACGGCAAAGATGGCCGTCCCCGCCGCTTCTGCTTTTCAGCCGAAGCCATCTAAGGCTTATTCACCCGTCTCTCTAAGACTATCATGGTGAAATAACTGGCTAAAATTACTTGATTATGAATGATCTTTGTAAAAGTTTACAAATTATTACAAAAAGGGCAATTTAAAGGAGATGGAAAAGGATTTTTACGGATATACGCTTTTGGTCGATTTCAAGAATTTCCGAACACGGTCTACTTTTATTCTGAAATGCAATATCCAACATGCACCGTGCGCCTCGCCGACGGTGTTTGAGAGCCCCTTTAAGGCGCATCTTGGTTCTGAAGTCTGCGAGAACATCCTTTTCGTAAACGCCTTCCTTGGTTGTGCCACCACGTCTCGCCTCCATGTCATTGGAAAAGGTGCTGCCCTCAATCAGTTCATCAACTCATCTTCTTTCCAGCAATAAGCGAGGGTGTTTCGAGGAAACGCCGCTAAGGAGGAGATCACGATGGCAGGAGAGAATGCCCTGGTGATTCTTTATAAAGCGAAAGTAGGACAGAGTCTCGACACACTCCGATAGCACCTTTACCAAGCAAAACTTGCAACAAGAATCACAAAGGTCGAGCCCAACACTCTTCCCCCGACGTCGGCGGCTGCTAAGTTTCATAGTCTCCGCGTACAAGCTCAAGTGTCACAATGGCAAGGAAAAGAAGTCAACGTAGAGGAGTGGGGGATGAAGTTGATAGACGGCAAGTTGTCACCGGTGATGACTGAGCTGCCACCAGCACCGCCAACCAAGAGCTACCTTGCCTTTACCCGAGCAATTGATTTAAAGCAGCTCACTTTTAATCACAAATTTGTATCACAAATCAGTGAAAATTCGGTCCGGTTTCAGCCTCGTTTCCATGTTGCAGAATATCGCCAGTATCGATTTTCTCTTATTTGGGGACTTTTCCCTATTGCGATTTTGGGAGACTTTTAGTATGTTGTTCAGGGCACCTATCTAAGCAATATTCCGAAGAGAAACCTTCTGTTGCAATTACTTCTAGGTTAAACCATATATTGACTGCGTTTGCGACATTCAGTTCACGATTTTTACTAGTTAGTTGACTTTGTTGTTTTTACAATCACGATTTTAACTTGTTAATTGGCTGCCTCACTTTTACTGTTTACGCCCCCATCATTGCATCCTGCCTTCGTTCCTGTTGTTGACTAAAAAGGATATATCTCAGAGTCAATTTCTCTTTGAGTGTGATGTACTTTCTTTTCAACCACTCGTTTTGGCGGGAAAAATTCGATATTTTTCGGAGGGGTGCTCGTCGAGAAAAACAAGTTTTACCCCTGAAAGATAGCAAAATGGATGTGGCTTACCTTCAAAATAACACCTAAAAAACACCATTGACAAAACCAGGGTCAGGTTTGCATTAACCACAGTTTAATCCAACATGGCGGCAATGCCACCCGAAACGTGAACGAAGGAACACAAGGAGGATACAATGTTAAGGGTGCTCAACGCCTCCACTAAAGGTAGCATTTTTTTCACTGGCCTAATGAGTGCATATAATATATACATTTAGCCACTGGCTAAAAGCGGAACTCCTGGTTACATATTCCATGTGAATGGAAAATTGCAATACGTTATTTGACATGAGTTAATGTGTCATTCCAAAATCTGGGATCCTACAATTAGATTACAAGCACAAAACTTATATGTATTTTAGAGCAGGATTGCGTGAGCGAAAACTTGAACAGTCAATAAGAAATATATTTATTGGGTAAGAAGGAATGGGCAGCAGTCACAACAAAAGGTACCCACCCTGGATTTTTTAAATTTGAACCAACCACCCTGCAGTTCCAGTGATTTTATCATGACAACCCTGGAAATTGTGCTTACCCACCCTGGAATGTCGTATTTAAGGGTGCCCGCCCTGAAATTCGAAGCTCTACTTCCACCCACCCTGGAATTCTGAGGAATTGCCCAACTGCCCAATTGGCATGGGGTGGGGCACTCCATCGTATATGGTAGATGGATATGCTAGGTTTTTTTTGGGAGGCTCCTGAGGTCTGCCATAGGCATGAGGAGGATAGGTAACAGGTAGGTCTGCCAAAGGGTAAAGTTCTTTCTTGTCTCTGATAGGGTCGTATGTATTACAGTATGGCTACCAGCACTTAGTGATAAAGACAGTTTATTTTAGATCCTTTACACATTAGCAAATTTTTTACTTATTTTTCAAGGAATCACTTCCAGAGCCAAACAGGTTACCATGGCATATGGGTTTATGAGGTCTTGGTCATTCTTTGTTGTGACCAAGTTTGAATTGAATCGAAATATCCAAAACAGAATTATACATAAAACATTGTTTGGCCTCTTTGCCCAAGTCTTGTTGTGACGTCATTTTTTGCTAATTTGCATTAGTACAAATCTTGAGTATCAAAAGAGCTATGAACCAAAAGAGCTATGAACACGAAAAAAACATTCTTTCGTATTTTGAATGTGCAATCAAATAAGCCATTAAAATGTCAGCCTTGAGTTGCACTTTAACCAAACCCATTATACAATGGCTGACTGCATTTATAAACCGCACCAGGGTTGAGGACCTCCCTTAAAAAGACCCCCTCCCCTGGAATTTCCAACCCCATAAATGACCCCCCACCCTGGAATTTCCATTTTTTCTGGAAAAATACCCCTGGAAATCTCTTTTTGGATAAAATGTCCCTGGAAAATCACCTTTTTTACCCCTCCCCCTTGGAATTTCCAGTCTCCAGACACACCCCCTCTCCTGGAATTTTCAGAGTTTAATACAGCCCCCCTGGAAAATTTTCCATAGGTCCTAAACCTCCCTGGTTCGGTTTAAAAATGCAATCAGCCAATGAGCAAGACAAGAAGTTTATATTTCATGCTTAAAAAATCATGAATAGTTTATAAGAACAATACAATAGAAACACAATAAGAATCACAGGACCGTAGCATCCCGGGGGAGGGGGGCTCCCCCTATTTTTGGGGTGCGGGTACTTGTCATACCTTTTAGGGTTTAAAATCAGGCCTCTGGTAAAATTAGAAAACTTGCAAAAAAGTTTCCAGATAGGTACCCATTAGAGGTACCCATTCTAGCAAATCATCAAATTACACCGTTCATTTTTTATCAGGCTGGTGGAAATGAGGGGGACCCTGTATTTTTTTGGTTGGCCCCCCCTTTCATGTCCGTATTTTTTTAGGTGGCCCCCCAAAAATCCAATGTATTTTTTCTGGTGCCCCCCACCCCCCTCTATTATAAATGCTTGCCCTGTAAGGTAGACTCTTGCCTAAGTGATGCAGTCTCATTCTTCTTAACGTTTTTCTTACTTCTGCCAAAGCTAAGGAACCGATCCCCCCTCAGAACTATTAAACGTTTTCGTGACACCCACCTCAGGTCCTAGTAGAAAAGATTTTACATAAAGAGGGGGTCACATAATTCTTTCGTAGCGCCCAACTTTTGATAACCGCATTTCATCAAGCCTCAGTAAAAGGGTACATGAAGGTTTTTTGTGTATAGTAAACAAAGCCTGTCCAGAAAGCTCCTAGTGAAGGGCTCCTGAGCCTTTAGGTTATATTTTTCATGTGCGCCGCAAATGAAAAATTATTATTATTCATGTGCGTGAAGCGCAGCCCAAATGACGAATGTCTATGCTTGTTGTAAGTAAACGTTGAACTCACGCTTATACCTGTGGGTGTTCTTCGTACATAGAGACTGCCCGACAGGCCTATCAGTGCAGGGCATTTTTGAGAGGGTTTATTTGTTCTTATCAAAAAAGTAAAAGAGCATATTAGATGTTAAATTCTTCCTACGCGCGAAGCGTGCCGAAATTTGTATTAAGTATTTAGTGAAATCCGAAACATATAAGCGAGTTGAAACATGTAACAAACATATTGCATGCTGTAAAAAATGCAAACTTTTCGTTTCCTCCCTGTTATGTGCTTGCATTTTTTTGGGTGACCCCCCTTTAGGGGCGTATTTATTTGGGTGCCCCCCCCCCCCTTTGAGGCCGTATTTTTTTGGGTGACCCCCCTCCCCCTCATTTCCACCAGCCCCCTCTCCCTGATAAAAAATGAACGGTCCCTTAATTGCCTGAATTTCAGACGTATTCTCCCTCGTAAAAAATATGAATGTATGTTCCAGAAAAAAGCTTAAACCACAATGGTTGAGCGTGTAAAAACGACTAATCTCACGAGCGGCCACTATCGTCGCATTCAACTTTCATCTTTTTCAAACGAGTAGAGGAAAACAGCCGCAAAAGTTCGGGAAAAACATGCACGAATGGAAGTTTGAAGTTTGCGGTAGATAAAATCTGATTACTACTGAATGCTCATTTTATACTCTAGCTACAAAGTTCAAGTACCTACCTGAAAATGGGTTTCTACGCTAGCTCTTCGTTCGTCCGTCTTATTTTGTCTTTTTCGACTTCGCCATTCACTGGTATTCTTCTCTACTCGCTTTGCTTCTTTCCACTCGACAAACTTTTTTTTTCTATAATCATGACATCGGTCACTCTTCTTCCCGCTGGTAACTCATTTTCTAAAATCGTGATTTTGTCAGCTTGATTTCAAGAGTTTTTGATGAAGAGTAAAAACCGTCGTGCGTTGTTTCGTTTGTTCACTTTGCAATCTCTTTGGCGGTGGTTTATGCTTTGCCCGGCTTCTTCCCGTCGCTGTTTCTAGCTCTCTCCTCGAATAATTTCTGCCGGTTCTTCTATCAAAATTCTCTCTTTATTTCTTCTCGTCTTGCCATCGTTTTTTTTATCAGTTAAGAAAAAGAACCCTGTACAGACGAACAGACGACAGAGTCCTGCAGAAAAATGACAGACAGTTCCGGGGTTGCCTGTGGTGGGGCGCGCAGACAGGCAGACACGGACGCGCCAGCGATACCATAATGGGAATACCGCTGAACGTTGAAAAATGAAGTCGACAGTATACCTGAGTTCTTACTTGAGCTATTGAATTCTTCATACGCGATACCTATGGTGCTCCGCTCTGCGGCCTTCGGCCGCAAAGGAGCTCCGCTATAAGGTATTAACTCATGAATATCATTATCACTTCGTTGCTACTCCTTTGGAAGTCGGAGCTCCACGGTCCAGCTCCTGTAGCAAACTTCCAAGTTACAGAAATTAAAACTACTTTCTTCTCTTCGGCTCTACTCCTTAATCTCCCCGGCGCTTTTACGGCTGCATCACCGAGTGGCGTGTTTTCGTCAGCTCCAATTGGTCGTGGTGACTCCAATTTTTGATTGCGTGGCTTCAATCTCACTAGCACTTTCAAACGGTAATTATCCTTCCTGTTATTCAATCATCTACCCTTCCAATAATAGGCCATAGTTTCCCACACACTGCCCAAAAATCTAGAGAAGTTCCCCCGCACTATAGCAATGGCGGACCTTTCGCAAGTCTAAGTGAACGACGTTTCCAGCAACCGAGATGCCCTTTCCGGTGCCCTATTCTACCAAAGTACAATCGGCTGATCAGATGTCGGAACTCAAGTTGACCGGCAATAACCGAGGTTTATGAGCGAAATGTGTAAGGCCTTGAACCGCAGTAAATTAGGTTTATGAGCGAAAAGTGTAAGGTCTTGACCGGCAATAACAGTAGTCCGTGGGCCAGGAATCGAAACCCCCCCCCCCCCCCCCCCCCCCCCCCCTCGGGGATTTTTGCTGACATATATCATTCGAAAGCTTAGGTCAAGGGTAGTCCAAAACCGGTTGTTCGCACTTTTGAAGTGGAAGCGTTTAGGAGTTACGGTGCATTTTACATTTGGGCTTGAAAACCACAGGGTACCCGCGTCGGGGATAGCGAAAAATACAAATAAAATGATTGTATTCCATTCAAAACTCAACATATTGTGCAGCTGGTCACGAAATAGCCTTTAAGGCATTATTACGTTGAAAACGTGTGCATAAAAGCATTCAAATAGGTGATTTGGGCAACAGTGTATTCCACAGGATACCCGCGTCGCGCGGTTTTAACAATTCGAAATGCGAATTTTACAGCTTGAGTAACAGGCGGAAATCTATTTTTCTGTCAGAAAATGAGAGGAAAAACAACAACAAATGGTTAGCTCAATATTTTGTCGTAGAAATGTCTCCAAAGGATAACCATGTCTAGCGGAAATATGAGGAAATCCGTTGTTTTCCTAATAACTGTTTTGTGGTTGCTGTAAAGGAAAAATAGAGTTCTACATTATGCGAAAACACTACTTGTACTGTACTTGTTGTTAATATGTCTGCAAAATGTCATGAAATACTAAGCTATGGCTCATAGCCCTCACGTTCCGACTAGTGCACTTTTGGAATCGCCGTAGAAATATACGGAGCTTGTAGCCATCAGCCATCCGAGGGAATTCGTAACGAAGTGCTTTTGGACTTTACGAGGCGCGAAACTACTAATTACCTACTTACATACACTTCACTTTGTATATAAGGGACCAGCAAAACATATTAATGACTCGGATGAGAACTTAACCCGCTAAGCAATCCAAAAGTAAAGCACCCAGCAGCATAACCACGTTAAAATGTCCAAAAAAGTTGTATAGCACAACAGGCGCGAATTTCCCGTCAGCGACGCACGCCATAGCAAAATTTAGCGCAACTACGTTTTACTTTATGGTGCACGAGCTGCATTATTTTAGAAACAAAGACACGCAAGTGCGCACTAGCACTGGTAAGCAGATAGCTCATTACTTTCCTACTACAATCTATAAGTCACAATTCTAATATCAATCCCAGCAAATTGAAGATACTCGGCAGAAAGGATTATTTTCCGTACTACGGCATAGAATTAAAACAAATGCCAAAAGCATATTACTCTGCGAGCAGTGGTTTCCTCCTTTCTTCGGCCCCGGCGGCAAGCGAAGATAGGAGGATACCACTGCTCGCAGGGTACAAAGCATAATGCCAAACTGTTGTATTTCACTATTCCGTGAACAGGGCATGGTAATTATATTTCTTTGAAAGCTATCACCGCTACCACTTACCTCTGGGAGGACCCTGGCTAAGACACTAACGTGAAGCTATCCACGCACATAATGCTCAAATTCAAATCTAGCGATTACACGCGAGAAGACTGCAAAAAGGCGAAGCAACACCGCCTTGTCTGTCGTGGAAAGTGCGGCGATCCCAGAGCCCGAAAATGCTCTGATACATCAGTTAACAAGAACAAACATGGATGGCATAATATGCCGCAAAGCACACATATTCGTTTACTACTGATAAAACACTATTTTGTACATATCTGGGAGAGGAAACGTGTGAAAATCGTGTAGGGCCAGACACTTTTTCTGACTGTTTTCAAAATTATGAGACGTGGGTACCCTGTGCTTTTTATTGAACGAATTTCCTACTTTTAATGCTTTTATTAAGAGTTATTCTAGCAAAATAGCGGATTTAGGCTGTTATTAGGCAAACGGTGCGATATCGAGTGTTTTTGATGTAACACAGGGGATTTTTTTGTGTTTTCGCTATTCTCGACGCGGGTACCCTGTGGTTTTGAAGCCCAAATGTAAAATGCGGCGTAACTCCTAAACGCTTCCACTTCGAAAGTGCGAACAACCGGTTTTGGACTACCCTCGGCCTAAGCTTTCGAATGATATATGTTAGCAAAAATCCCCGAGGGGGGGGGGGAGGGTTTCGACTCCTGGCCCACGGACTACAGAGGCTTATGCGCCTAAAAGTGTAAGGCCTTGACCGGCAATAACAGAGTTTTTATGAGCGAAAAGTGTAAGGCCTTGACCGGCAATAACAGAGGTTTACGAGCGAAAAGTACAAAGTGTAAAGCCTTGACCGGCAGAAACAGATGTTTGTGAGCGGAAAGTGTAAGGCCTTGACCGGCAATATCAGAGGTTTACGAGCGCCCGTAGCGCTCCGTCCAAGAACGAAAACGTGAACGGCTATCGGGAATTTGAGTTATGCTTTGTGTAAAATTTTAAATTGTTAAATTTCTAAACAACTAATTGGCTCAACAAATCCTGGCCTTCTGATTGGCTGAAATTTGTTTTTGGCCGATTTCGTAACGAAATACTTCGTTTGCAGTGCTGAATTCTTCCGGATATTTCATAACATTTTGTTGTTCAAGAAGAAAATCGAGTGTGAGCATCACTAGACGACCACTGTTTCCGCGGCCCTATTGTTTCCGCTATAGTTCTAAGACGGAGCGCTACTTAATCTGTAAGCTGAAAAAGTTTCTTGGTACCAGAGATTCATATGTGTAAAGAGGTTAATACACGCAAGGTAAAAAGTATGGTCTCATAAGGGTATATTTTTAGAAGAGGTAAAGCGTAAATGTGTGAGCCCACTGAGTTGCCTGGTACACCAGAGTATTTAATAACTTATACACGTTAAAAGTGAAGGCTAGAACGTTTTTTATCAAACAGTACATGTAGCTCAACCCACCTGTGGTGTTCTTTAAATTTCAAGACTGTGCACTAGCTATACTGGGCCTTGTTGTTTTTTCTTTCCATTCTCCTACTCCTCCGTTTCCGCCTACCACATGCACGCCAGTGACCAGGGGGCCCATCTCAGGCATTACCCTACAACCTGCTTCGGTGGGTTCGGTCCGGCACGGTAGGTGGGGCGTCCCTTCTCCAATGCTGTATCTACACCGTAACACCCGGCCCTAAAGGGGAGCCCCACCCGTCGGGCCGAACCTGAGGAGCAGAATAGCGTTCATTTCAAACAATTTGTTTCCTATAGGGGATGCGATGCGATAAAAATATCCTCATACATGTACATATTTCGTTGCCAAAAACAAACGCCTCATATGATTTACATATTATTTAACTTTTATAATAAACATTCCTGTCATTCCAGCTTACGAATAAGACACGCAATAGAAGTTACTTTGAAAGTATAAAATTATAAATTCCATCCATGCTACTCAAAAAGTGGCTCCGTGAATGCCGTACTTATGGATAGATATGGGTTTGATGACGTGACTCAGCGCGAAAACCTGGTTCACAGCCAGTTGAAAGTTTAATGCTAGCGCTTATAAGAAAACAAGAAAAAAAGAACAAGAAAAAAATGTGTTTATGTTGGGCATTCGGAATTTAGCGCTTTGCGCATCCTCTTGGGAATTGTATGCACCTTTAAATCTTGTAGTTTTCATGCAAATTGCACTTGACCTTCCAGTTACTCGCTTGAAATCACCACTTTTGTAGACTTCGGATTATGGGAGACGAGGAACAACCTGTTACCAAACAAGATCTAACGGATTTCAGGGCTTTTGTGATTGACCAGCTCAAGTCGCATACTAGTAGTCTAACATCTGAGTGTGGTAAAATTCAGCAAGCTGCAGAAGTAGCTTTGGCTACTTCAAGACAGATAAAGGAATTCAACGAGCTATCTTTTAAAAGACCTGGAAACGAGAAAAATTTTAAATTTAACCGCCAAGTGATTGAAAAACTGTCCACCCTTCGCCAATCCCTGGTTTCCCAGCGAGTGGACGAGGATTCGTTACAGCTTTTACAGGAGGCTGTCGATCTTCTGGAGGATAGAAACAGAAAAATAAGAATTGCCGATACCTCTGAAGCCGGCTGGTTAACTGTGAAGCATTACGAGTCGAGCCCAGTTGCCTTGGGGGAGGAAGACGACAAAAAGATTAGAGCCGCGGAGAAAGAAGCTATTCGTGATCAGGAAAGACAGCGCCGCAGAAGAAATGCTGAAAAACCTCAGTCTAGAAGTGGCCGCCCTCCTCAATTCTTCCCCGGCGGCTTCAACAACTACAGGAACCGTAGCCAACAGCACTATTCCCAAGCTCAGCCCTTCGGATCTGGTAACTTCAACAGGGATCCTTCACAGCAATCCTTCAACAGCTTCAACCGAGGGCCGTGCCGATACTGTGGCTCTGGGACACACTGGTGGAGGGAGTGCCCCGTCCGTCTTGGGAAGTTCCAAGTTGGCGCTTCCACTTCAACCTTGTCCACTGCAACCAACAGTCGTTCCTGAATTCTCCACTTGGAAGTCTCTCAAGTCTGATGTCGTTAGTGTTTTCGAAGCAGATTCAAAAGTTCCATATAGTTTTCACAGTTCATCTGAAAATCGCTGTGCCTTGGACATGGAGTTTAGTGAGTTGTTGTCACAAGATAAGTACGATTGTGTTTTAAATACTAATATTGATGTAGACTGTCAGCAATTTTTGACTCAGAATTTACATGAATTTGAACAAGGTGTTTCTACTTTAATCTTGAAAGATAGACTTAAAATGTGTGTTCCATTTTGGGCTAAGATTGGCTCTCCTGATTGGATTCTGGATGTTATCTATAATGGGTATAGAATACCGTTTATTGAAATTCCGCCTAGTGTTCTTTTATCCAATAATAAGTCGGCCCTTGATCATTCTGAGTTTGTAGATGAAGCTGTTTCGGATTTGCTTAAGGTTACTGAGAACCTTCGCGCACGTTGTTCGAAAAAAAAATCATACCCGTCCTTTGTTTAACCAAAATATGTCAACCTATATATCGTTGGAAAGCTTATAGAATAGACTAGCGGGCTATGGCAAAAAGAAATCACTTATTGATACCTGTAATTTTTTTTAAAGCATTGATGAAATATTTTGGTGTGCTATTTTCACGAGCTAACGCTGTCGAACTGCTGGACCATGACTCCCAAGTAACACATTGTTTTAATCCTTTGTAACGGGTCGGGATCGGTGTCTTTCAATTGAACACGATTTTCATACTATACTGTACTACTACTACTATACTATACTATCTTTATTCAAGTTACATACGCTTTATATAGGTGCTGGCTCTCGGAAGGTTCCCATGGGAGATCAGCCTGATAAGGGGTGTTTTAGTGCCAAATGTAGGAATGTCCGGTCAATGTCTAGAATTCGGACTTAGACCAAGACTATCAGATCAGAGCATGTGCACTAACCGTGGGAAAAGGGATTATCTTAAAAAGGGGAAATACCGTTAGATTCCAATGGGAAGTTCCGAGCACCACACTTTTATAAATATCGTAATCTACAAAAGTGTACTTATGATGTAGACGTAGGGGAAACTACAAATGACTACAAATATACAATAATTCATGTTAACTGGCATGACTACAAATTAACTAGTGAATTTACTAGAATCGCTTCGTAACATTCCCCCCGCCTTTGTCTGGCACATCACCCGATGTGCAAAAATTTATCAAAAATGTGATTATATAAGAGGCTTGACACGCGCGCCTTAAAAAAACTAGAAAAATATCTTAAAAATACTACAAAACTATTCTGGCAGACGCGTGTAAGGTAAAATATGTCTGAAAAATTAATCTTCGTTTCCATCTAGTAGGCGCGTGATCATTTTTTGGCATAAATGTGGCAATGTCCTACTGGACATTAAATCCGAAAACAATACCGGCGGTATGCACAAACGATGCGCGATCGCAATATAACCATGGCGCCGTAATTGAAATAACATTTGGAGATAGAGATACATAAATCTCCATATCCCTCTGTTTCCCTCGTATGTGTCGCCATAAGCAAGAATGGGGTCCAATATAAGTTTTCTAAGAAATGTTTGTTTAACATACAATCTACCAGCTAAATCTATTAGAGCAGCGACGTTGTGGACTTCACAAGAGAGTTCAATGGTGTGTTCGTTGTTGATTACGTCATCAACTAGTTCAATCAATAAATCCAATGTCTGTCAATTGGTATAACTGTAGATAATGAACTGAAATGAAGATTCAGGTCTTTGGTTCCTTTCTTCTAGAAACGTCGCAAATGCCCCACTTACAGATGCCAGGTTTATTGCCGTTCTTTCACTCACTTGTCTTACAAACGTTATGTCTGCGAGAGCGATTGTGATGACGGTTTGTTCTTCCATTGGAGCGTTTTGACCGTTGGTCTGTATACCCTTGTATTTTAGCGGTAGGCCGCGTGGTAGCAATGGGTTGTATAGGCTGAAGGACCACACTTGACTCTGCACGCTTGTTTTTTCTGTGACACACTGTTGTGACAATAATAATCACAAAATTCAGTAATGTCACAGCAGACACTGTGTAGAGTAAGATCTGATCTGTGTAGGTCAATGTTTCTTCTTTAATCTTGTCAATATCTTTTCTTGTACGCTTCAGTTCGTTAGTCAGTTTTTCGTCATAAAAACTGTAAAATTTATCTAAGTTTTCAATGATGGTCTTGTTGATCGTTACAGGTTGTGGAATCTTTAAGGAATCATGATGTAGGTTTAGTGTGTCCTTATCCACAAAGTTCCATGGAATATATTGTAGAGTTTCTTTGGTAAAAATAGGTAATGATATTTCCATAGATTTAGGACATTTTGTTAGGCCAGACTTCATGCCTTTGAACGTAACGTTGCAAGGAAACTCGTAGATGGACAGAGGCGTGACAGCTAAATGTCCGGTATTGGTTTTCAGTGTTCCATGGGAAGTACTTAAGTAGAATCGTCCACCAAGAGGAATCATTGAATGTAATCCATCACATGAACTTGAAGGAAGGTGGTAACGAGGGAATGACAACTTAATTTCTGAATTCCAAGGATAGCCAAGCCAAGAAAAATTTTGCTCTGTTTGTAAAATATTGGTTGGACACAAATAACCATTTGGGTTTTGGAAACATTTATCAAGGTCATTGATAGTCACAATATATTTCGAGTACGAACACGAAATAACGGCTAAGTTTGTCTTTTGCACTGGTCCTGTGTAACAAGAGTTAGAAATATTAAATTTTATAGGTGTTAAACGTTCTATTGTACATAGTGAGTTCTGGTTTTTTATTTCTGGGATAATGGTGAGTAAATTAATATTGACACTATCTTTTTCATGTTCGACGTCAGTCATTGGCTGACCCAAAACAGGAAGACCTTGTTTAAATGCCTCCACAGTTAATTTGAGTGAATCGTCGCTATTGAGTCTAGGAAGGAGTTGCGAAGTTATAAAACTTGGTAAATCGGATTCACTAATCAAACTTTTTTTATTCAGTTTTGTAAGAAGGTTCATAATGTCCTGAATTTCGAAAAACCGTAATATCGTAGAAAAAGTTCTAGTCAACTCTGTTGAAAATTTAGAAAGAAATTCCATCAGTAATTGTTGATCACAATGAACTCCGTTGGAAAACTTCCTTAATATTTATAAAAGTGTGGTGCCCGGGTTCTCCACCAGTGTAACGGGTCGGGATCGGTGTCTTTCAATTGAACACGATTTTCATACTATACTGTACTACTACTACTATACTATACTATCTTTATTCAAGTTACATACGCTTTATATAGGTGCTGGCTCTCGGAAGGTTCCCATGGGAGATCAGCCTGATAAGGGGTGTTTTAGTGCCAAATGTAGGAATGTCCGGTCAATGTCTAGAATTCGGACTTAGACCAAGACTATCAGATCAGAGCATGTGCACTAACCGTGGGAAAAGGGATTATCTTAAAAAGGGGAAATACCGTTAGATTCCAATGGGAAGTTCCGAGCACCACACTTTTATAAATATCGTAATCTACAAAAGTGTACTTATGATGTAGACGTAGGGGAAACTACAAATGACTACAAATATACAATAATTCATGTTAACTGGCATGACTACAAAGGTGTTTCTCAAAAACCGTGTCTGCAATTTTTTAAATTTTGTTTAGTTCAACAGTTATGAATTTTTTAAATTTTTAGAGCGTGAAAATTCTACAAAATTTGACCTTCGAAATTTAAAAGTTCAATAACTTTTGAGCAAAGCAAAATTTTAAAAAACGCAGACACGGTTTTTGAGAAACACCTTTAAGGATAAAAACAATGTGTTACTTGGGAGTCAAGGTCTAGCAGTTCGTCAGCGTTATCTCTTGAAACTCTCACACCCGAATTTTTAATAAAACCTTAAAAAAATTTCTAATTATGAAAAAATAATTCTTTTTGCCATAGTTCGCTAGTCCATTCTATAAGCTTTCCAACGATATATAGGTTGATATGTTTTGGTTAAACTAAGGACGTGTATGATTTTTTTTTCGAACACGTGCGCGAAGGTTCTCAGTAACCTTAAAGCGCATGCAGTCTTGGAAGTTTCTTCGCCTCCGTTAGTTGTTAATCCTCTCACCGTGTCTGTTAATTCTGAAGGAAAGTGTCGACTTATTTTGAATTTAAGGCATGTCAATAAATTTATCCCTAAGAGCAAGTTTAGATTAGAGGATGCTCGTGTTTTTCTTAATTATTTACACCCTTCTGGTTATATGTTTAAGTTTGATATGAAGTCCGGTTATCATCATATTAGCATTTCTCCTGATCATTACAAATTTCTAGGTTTCTCTTGGCCTCTCAATAATTCTCCTTTCCCCAGATATTTTGTTTTTTCGGTTTTAGCCTTCGGCTTGGCTTCCGCTCCTTTTTTGTTTACTAAACTTTTTCGTCCTCTTGTGAGACATTTTATATCTTGACGATGGTATCGTCTGTCTTCCCACTCTTGATCAGGCGGAACGCGCTGCTAGTATTGTTAAGCAAGACTTAGCTAGTGCTGGTGTGGTTGTTAATTTTGCTAAGTCCGTTTGGTGCCCACAGCAGTCTCTAGAGTGGCTTGGTTTACACTGGGATTTATGCACAAACCGTGTGTCTATCCCTTCTAGACGAATTTACAGTTTAGTCAATTCACTTCGCTCTCTTAAGCAACAATTTCCCTTTGTTTCTCCTCGCCAGGTAGCTTCTGTTGTTGGTAAAATAACTTCCCTTGAACCTGGTGTCGGTAATATAGTCTATCTCATGTCCAAATTTTTGCAATCCTTTATTAAGCTTTCTGATGACTGGGATTATCCTTTAGATTTTCTGTCTTATCAGTACGTTAAGGAATGCATTTCTGAGATTGATTTTTGGCTGAATAATTGCAATGGCCTTAATGGTAGATCTCTCACGCAATATGCGCTACCTTATATTCTCATTTACTCAGATGCTAGTGCTAAGTCTTGTGGAGGGTATACACTTAGTGTAGATTCCGGTGAATTTGAGTTGTTTTACCAAGCTTTTTCCTCATTGGAGATTGATATGGACAGCAATGCTAGAGAGCTTTTAGCTATTTTGTATGGTTTGAAGTCCTTTAAATCCCTTATCTCGGGAAAGACTGTCAAAATTTTCACGGATAACAAAAATGCGTCTATCATTACCGCCAGAGGTAGTAATTCCCTTCGTTTGCATGTTTTGGCGCTTGATATTTTTCGGTTTTGCTCACTTCACAATATTTCTCTTGAGATTGAATGGATTCCTCGTTCACTAAATGAATACGCGGACTCAGTGAGTCGTATTGTCGACTTTGATGATTGGGCTCTTTCCAGAGCGTTCGTTTTGCATATTAGCTCACTTTTCGGACCCTTTCATGTGGACCGTTTTTAATCCTCGCGTACGGCTAAGTGTCCTAGGTTTTATTCTGAGTTTTGGAATCCTGGATGCGAAGGCGTTGATGCGTTTTCTGCTTTTTGGGCAGGTGTGAACAATCTCCTTGTTCCACCTATAAATCTTGTCGCGCGCGCCATCAGCCATTTGGAAGCTTGTCACGCACGGGGAGTTCTTGTTGTTCCTAAGTGGCAATCAGCATGTTTTTGGCCTTTTCTTTTCCCTCTCGGTGCTCCTAGGTCCTCTGTTGTACGGGACATGGAGTTTTCGGATCCGTCTGGTATTTTTGATTCTTCTCATCTTAGTTTTTCTACAATTTTTGGCGCCCAGTGTTTTTTATCTCCAGTGCTGGTTATCTGTCTCAACGCACAGTCTTTTGGTTGATTTAATATATATTTCACAGTCTGTGTCCGGCTATGAAATTTTTTAATGCCTCAATTTCTGAAGGGTATGAATGGTTCATTCATACTAGGGTATTAGAGTGTATCCCTTTATGGATAGAAAGGGTATTAATGTATCAGCCTGCATAGGGTATTAATGTATCACCCTTCATAGGGTATTAATGTATCACCCTGCATAGGGTATTAATGTATCACCCTGCATAGGGCATAAAATAAATGTATCGTCACCCTGCATAGGGTATGTCATGTATATTTTACGCTCATTGCGAATTCCTTTTACGCTGCATTGGTTGTTAGTTATATTTTATATAATTCATTGTGATCAGTAGTAAATTGTATTTGAGCTAGCTTCGTGGTAATTTGTTGTTTTTTCTTTATCTTTACTTCTCTCAGGTTTGCTGACGTCCCACTTTTACAGAGCACAATATTGAGAAGTCTGTCATCAAGCATCCCTGGCATCCTTGGACATTCTAGGGCTTCTAAAACTCTTAAAGGCTACCATGGATATTTTAATAGATGGAAACGATGGTCTAGCAATTTCCCTGAAATATGTTATTTTCCTGCCAGTGATTTCCACGTTGCCTTATTTTTGATTTCTTTATTGCAGTCAGGTTCTTCTTTATCAATTATTCAGCAATGCTTTTATAGTATCAATTTTTTCCATAATGCATGTTCCGTTAGTAATCCTTGTGACAGTACTTTTTTGAGGTCAATTTTTGAAGGATGCAAACGGATCGCAGCAAAGCCTAAAGCTCGTACGAGGCAACCTATTTTCCCCATTCAAGTTAGTTTGTATGTTTGCTTCTGAAAACGCAACATTACGCGACGTTCGAGATGTTTGTTTTTGTCTTATCTCTTTTGCAGGTTTCCTGCGTTTCGACGAGACCAGTCGTCTCAGGTGGTGCGACATTTCGCCGCATGAGTCTTTTTTCTCGCTTAATATTATTAGCGGTAAAACTGATCAGCTTAAAAAAGGAAATGTTCGGTTAATTTCCAAAACAGGCAATGTTACTTGTCCCTGTAATATGCTGCTTAGATACGCTAATATGGCCAATAAGACTTTTTCTTCAAACGATTTTGTTTATCAAAAAATTTCATATGGAAAAATTAAGGGTCATACACTTCGTCCTGGTACACAGTTTTCTTATACCAGCGCAAGGGAAGCTATTATCACCAAATTAAGGCTATTGGCCTTTCTGATATTGTTGGTTTGCACTCACTTAGAATCGGCGGCGCATCTGCTGCTATCAATAACGGTGTTTCCGAAAATATCATCAAATTTCATGGGAGGTGGAGCTCTGATTCCGCCAAAGATCTCTATTGTCGTCTAAATTTGGACAATCAGCTGTTAGCTTCTTCTTCCGTGGGTCTCTAATTACTCCCTCCTTTTTATACCACCTTTGTATTCTTGACGTAACTGGAAAGTGTCTCTCCTACACCCGTGTACGTTCATGTAGAATATACAATATAAACATTTTCTGTGCGGCGGAACGCAGTGACATAGCACAGAAATGTGTTTATGTTGGGCATTCGGAATTTAGCGCTTCGCGCATCCTCTTGGGAATTGTATGCACCTTTAAATCTTGTAGTTTTCATGCAAATTGCACTTGACCTTCCAGTTACTCGCTTGAAATCACCACTTTTGTAGACCGGGCAAGTTTTTACTTATTTAATTTCATTGAACTTAATTACATTATCTATTATTCAATACTCTGTTTTCCATTGTAAATACTAAGTCACTTTGTCCTTTATGGCTACTTTGCTTTGCTTCTTTGATTATTGTAATTAACCTCGTCTTCAATAAACGTAACTGGAAAGTGTCTCTCCTACACCCGTGTACGTTCATGTAGAATATACAATATAAACATTTTCTGTGCGGCGGAACGCAGTGACATAGCACAGAGGAATGTTTTAATTTAAACATTTTCTTAACATTTTGAAAAGTTCGACACAGTAAAAACTAATGTGATCAGCAGGATGTTTTATTGCATTCAATTAACTGTTTAGACGATTAATGAATGAAATTACGCTTATGCGAAACGGAATTTTAGATACGGACGTTTCAGTCCAGATTTATTACGCCTCAGTCAATCGCCCTTCAATGCAATTTATTCCAAAGTAGGCTTGGTACGGAAGATTTAGAAGGGAAAATGAAATTTTGTGAACTGACCATTTACTGATAACTTTATGTTCGATTTGTGGTGTAGATGGTAAGAAAATGCTCTGATGCTGATTTTAACTTCATTGGTTTATCTAGCAAGACAATTTTCTTTCGGATGTTTTTATTTTTTAATTCGCGAAGATAACAACGAACAACAATAGTTGCTATTGGTAATGTATCGTCGTTGGGCCCGGCTGGTGATTTCTCTTACGATAGGCGCATAGAAACATTTAAGCTTTTAACTTTTCTATATTTTCGGTCAAAGATTTGCTAAAGGTTTTTACACTTGAAGTGATAGGAGTTCAAGTTTTTAACTGATTTTGCACGATAATGAATCCCGGTTTGTCGTCAGCCAATCACATGAGAGCAGGTTTTTGATAGTTAATATATGCGCTAAAGTAACGATGTCCTAAATACAATAGCAATTCTGCCCGATGACAATAAAATTAAAAGTAAATGTTTTCAATTTTCCCGCTATGGTCAATCGATGAGGTCGCGTATTTATTTGCAAATCTCAGATTTTTTTTTCATGATAAAAATAAGTATTCCATCGTGGTGACATGATCATTTTTTAACGTCATTGTGTCGTAATTCTAAAGGTTATCATAGTTTTGACGGTGAATCTATGAAAGTTAATTAGCTAAAAAGACGCTATTGTTAATATCTAGATCGAAGCCACAGATACGCTTTAATGATGATTTTTTCTACTTAAAAATTTCAAGAAATCAAATATGAATCTATTACCTAAGCAACTACACAATCGTAGACATTAAAAATGTTTTTCTTTCCTGGAATGTTTTACATACAAGATCCACTCGCCTTAGTAAAATGCTCCAGTTAAACACCCCCGACCACACCCCCGACCACAAGAACTCAGAGCAAACACAAAATTCAAATCAGTTGCTAAAAATTTTCCTTTTTGGCATCATTCTTATTCCGTTTGGAAATAAACAAATGCCCACCATTGTTGTTTCTACCTTAACAAGTAATCGGAGTAAAATTGTTTATTTCAATCACGGCTTGATTTCTGGAGCTAAAAATGTATAACTAACCAGATCTTCAGACAAAGGAAAGCTCCTCGTCAGGGTATTCAGAACTGGGAAACACACGATTTCTATTTTAGCCGCCGGACTCCGGGTAACGGACTTAGTGATCAACTGTAGGCAATAGAGCGCGAATTCGATTCAAGCCCACCGCTTTGCTTGGGGTGTTGACCGCTCAATTTCTTCCGGATTTTCCGATTTTTGGGGATATATGGAAAAATTTATAGTTTGGAACATTGAACAAAACTATAGAACAGAACAATAGCATGCGGAGTGCTAACACAACTGTTGAGTCTAGAATGGCACTACTTGGAATTCTGGAAATCAGTTCCAATTATATGTAAATAAACATCTAATGGACTAGGAAGTTGTGGTATAGCCAATGTAGAATGGCTAGACTAAAGAAAGACGTATCTTCGATCTTAGATACTGACCACACCTGGCTTAGTAACCAGGCGCCCAATATGACATGTATTCTCACTGAATACGTAATTAGAGTGTCACGGAAAATGGCTACGTTGACCAATAGCGGTATCCCAAGGGAGCTAGCGGCCTCAGGCTTGATCATGATACAGAACACAACAGGTCACCTAGGGGCCAGTTTGCCGGCACTTGAAACCAAGAGGGCCTACATAAACTTCGCTTCGTTTTCCTCGCCGTGTAGCTACTATGGCCGCTCTTCCACCTCTTGCTGAACCAGCTCATCCTGTTTAGGAACCCGTGGTCAACCCGGAACCTCCAATTGATGAAAATGCCCCGGCATCAGAACCTGCGCAAGAGGTTGGTATCGTTTACGGTCTCGCAGTTAAGTCAGCTAGTCAACACGTTGTTTCTCATCGCCTTGGATTTTGTTTTGTCAGTTCACCTCAGTCTCTTCTAGTCGACGACGGCAATTTTGACTACCGGAAGTGAAATCACCATTTTGGTGTCTACTGGGCATGTCACTTTAACAACGGGAGTCGACGTTCACCAGCGGACGACTGGCGACGCGTGTTGAAAGGGGCGCGTGTTGAAAGTTTTTTCACTTTTTCACCAAAAATCCCTTGGGCATGTTGTTTAGATATTTCAGTAAACAGGTATGTGTTAAAAGGCCCACAAAAAGGAACTCTGTGGAGCTCTAAAATACTTTTCTAAACTTCATCTCTCGCAGCAAGTTGAACGCAAGATCCTGCAAGATGTCGGAAGTCGAAGAGAAGGCCGAAAAAATCTCTTCATATCTAGTTGAAAAGTGGTCCTTACTCATGTATTTCCACTTCTGCTGGATTAAATAGTTTGTAAATCAATTTTGTGGAGTTCGAATCTTTTGCTACCCGTACAGCGCTACCCTGTGATTGTTAAGGCTTGAGTATCCGCGACCTCTAGAAGTCTTGGCAACCACACTTACCACTCTCCTTAGAAACTATTTTATGGCTATTTGTTTGATTTCTCATAAGCTATTTTCATTACGGAACTGTGCTTGTTGATATAATTATTTCACTTTGTTTCCTTTTGACCACCGTCCATTATCGATTTAGAACATATTTACCATATTGGTTTCTCATTTTTGTAATTTTTCATTTACAGAACTGTGTCACCATTTAAATGGGCAAAAGAGCATGACATCCTATTAGCACGTGAATTTCTAGACATTGAGCCCTACTGATACAAGCCCCGAAGCAAGGAGAGTGGTAAAGCATGGGATGCAATTGCAGATAACCTTAATGCCATCAAGACCCCAAGATTACGTGTGACACAAAAATCTGTAAGAGAAACAGCCAAGCTTATAATAAACAACTATCAACTGGCAATCAGAGAAATTGAAAGGGCTTCTGGGATTAATATGGCAGAACAATCAGAGCTTGACCAAGCTTTAGAAGAAATTGTTGAAAATCAAGCAACTGTAAAGGAGGAGTTAGACTTGGAGGAGGAAATAAGACAAAGTGAGCAAGAAGATAAATCAAAGGGGAGGAAAAAATCGATTTGCTCAACATCGATCGCTGAGCAATTCTGAGGCAAATTTGCTTGAACTTTGCGATCGCAGCAAACTTGATAGTAAATACTGTGTTTGGTCTGCAAGTATAGCTGTAAATAAGAAGTTTATCTTATATTTGCCACAAATTTGCGATCGTAGGCAAATTTTAAATTTCATTTATATTTACCTTAGATTTGCATTACATGCAAAGTTGAGGATAAGTACTGGTTCTAGCGGTTGGTAATCGACGTACATGCAAAGTTTGGAGTATATTTGCAACAGATTTGCCGAGTCGAAACAGATTTACAGATTTGTAATGTGTTTGCCTGAGGTTTACATTTCAAGCAAAGTTGACACGAAATACGGATTTTGAAAAGATGGCGTGCAGAATAGAAAGTTCGGATTTTATTTGCCGCATATTATTGCTTGTCAAAGGCGAATTTCGGGATTATAGTTTTGCTGCATGTTTGGCTGCAAAGCAAATGTATCGTTAATAGTAGGGGTTGTGCAATGCACACCCCCTTAAAACACGTGACTTACCACTGCAAACGAACTTTGAGCCTCTATCTGATGCAACGGCAAACGAAATCATGAACGGTCGAAGGAAGATGTGTTTAGAAAGGACTGCTGGTAATGTTTATAAAAATATATAGCTAAAACATTTGGTATATCGCCTATGAAGTGGACTATGCGTCAGCAAAGGAATATACAAGCTTGAACCAGGAATTCTGGACGATTTAGAAGCCACACGCCAAGGATAATGGATTGGTGATAATACATCTAACTGAAATGACCTCGAAAAGCGAGCAGAAACAACAGTAATTTAGAGAAAGACGATGGTTCGATGGTGTATTATTTCATTTGGCGCAAAGAAGTTTAGTTGTTCGATGTCGTTATTTCTACTATACTTCTATGCTAAGGCATAGAGCATAGTGTTAGTATAGGGAGTTAGTAGGGGGTCTCCCCTCTACTAACTATGCATAGAGCGGATTTCAGATGACTGTACTATAATTTCTATAATCGATGTATTAATCACGCGGTTTCACTTTAAGTCATATGAATCCGCTCTTGAGAGTAAACACTTCTGCTATAAGTTTATCATTTATCTTGGACAAGTACTCTCTACGAAATTACGGTGTTAGCTTTCATTTTTACGAAGGAACATGATATTGTATTCTAAGTTTGATACCTCGAAAATTGCTGTTGTATATTTCTTATTCCTTTATTTTTGTTTACAGAAAGCGGTCCGTGAGGCCTTCAAGGCGGCGACGGCGATAGTGGACACTGGAGGAGAACAGAGAAATTCTATATGAACTGCATAGCAAAGATGCTAAGATTGTCTTTCAATGCATGTTATTGAAATTAAATTTTGATTATAATTTCAACTGAATTGAAAACAAATTGATGAGATATACTACTTGAACGTCGATTTTAATAATAAAGTTCGTAATTCCATGTGTGTTGTTGTTCTTTATCTGGTATTTATAGATTTCTAGAAAAATTGATTAGCCGCGCAAACCGCGAGCAAATTTACACCAGACGATATAAAGCAAGTATTCTTTATTTTTCGATTTAGGTTCAATATCAAACAAACATTAGATTAAATTGATACCATGTGCATTTTCTGACAGAATGGGCCTCTGAAGATGTGGACCAGTGGCTTGAAGAGTGTGGTATGGGGAAAGAAGTGCAGAAGGGCTAACTACTGTTCCTGATGGTTATATGTAGATGTTCAGGCAAGCCTGTGGCCGCGTAGCACTAAGTTCAAGAGAGTGGAGATAAGGAATTAACCTTGTGTGAAAGCTGAAGTGCGCCTAATGAAATATCCCATATGTTCTTCTAAGCGTTAGCCCTAGTAAGCGGAGAAAGAGAAAAAATCTCTGACCCCGAGAGGGATTCGAACCCACGACCTCCGGAAATGTACATTGGATGCTCTACCAGCTGAGCTATCCAGGTCAGACTGGGAGCAGGTCGGGGTATATTAGATGTTATGGTCGAGGTGATGAAGTGAATATATGTAGATGTTCAGGCAAGCCTGTGGCCGCGTAGCACTAAGTTCAACAGGGTGGAGATAAGGAATTAACCTTGTGTGAAAGCTGAAGTGCGCCTAATGAAATATCCCATGTGTGCTTCTAAGCGTTAGCCCTAGTAAGCGGAGAAAGAGAAAAAATCTCTGTTCCTGATGGTTGTTGTAAGCCTAACTTGAGTCACAGCCATGATATTTTTTGTTTGAATTCTCCTCTTTTTATTACACAGAGCAACACTAAACACTAAGAGCAATTATCTTTTGTTGATGTCACGTATTCTGTTGTGTTTGTTCGTTAGATATAGCCTTTTTTGTTCTTGTCACAGTTAAGTTTGTATGTCAATCAATAATTATAATCTAATAAAAAAGGATTGATGGTTTATGTCTGATAGAGGGGTTAACGGACAGTCTACTATAACTAGCAAATGACTGTGAATCCAATGAACACTGCTAGCTGATTTTGTTTACTGATTTTGTTAATTTGAGGAGCCCTATTACCTTGTTGTGTATGGGTATGGGTGTCAACCGAATACTTATAATAATAATATTAACATTGTGCATTACTTTCAGGTCACACCACTGTGCAGATGTGCTGTAAGTTGATGGCCTTGCGATGCTTGGCAACCAAAGCAGTCTTTTCCAGCAAAGCTTTTGGCAACCATGTTACAACGAGGCACACAGAACAGGACCCTTTCCTGGCCAGATTAAAGGGTTGTTATTTTGTCTTGTCGCGACAAGTTTTCCCATCATTCCCCAGATCGAAAAGCAACACAACTCCCTATTAGTGTCGAAGGCGCATGTTGAAAAAGAAAGCGAGGAAGAGGTTTCAGGAAAAACTGCATGCCTGTTTTCCAGAATTCCTACATTGCAGAGATCACATATTTCAAATTAAGGAGGCTTGAAATAGTTTATTTATTTCCTTGTGCTTCTACCAATCAATCTGACCCTACGATATAATAATTTTGAGTATGTGGTGCAAATGCACCACAGCTTATGACGAGAAGAGTATCCATAGCAATGCACGACACCTCTAAATATACCCCACTTTTTCACTTTCAAAATTGATATCTCGAAAAGTTCGCGGTCATTTTTTCTCAAAATCGCAATAATTATTAAGTTGAAAATAGAAAAAAGTTATCAGTAGGAACATGCACACGTAGGCAAAACATGTTTTTCTTGAATAATTTTTTTAATTTTAGATAAAACTTGCCACAAAATTAAAAACGATTAAAAATATATCCAAATTTCAAAAAAATTCACAAGCAAGTTTTAATATAATTGCGCGCACAGTGAGCATGTAACAAAATAACACGATCTGCAGAAGTGCCTATTGCGCATGCGCCTACCGATAGATACAATGGCAACCTCGTCCCCAGGGTCTTCTCGGTCGTTTTCAAAATGGCGGTTAGCTCGGGAGAAGACCCTGGGGGAGGCTGAGTCACATGACCTCGAAAGGACCACAGGGATCCCGAACCCAAATAACTGCTCATACTAAACCACAGTAAAACAACCACGAGAAACCATCGAGAAACCAAAGAAAGGAGGAGGGATTTCACAGCTAGAAACAAAAACCCACGGAACTGTTCGTCTCTGTTCTGCGTAATTCAGACTCATGATTGAATCAAATAACGGTAACCACGAAAAGCAATTTATTTTTCTTGCTTTTAATACTGTATAGTTTTTAGTTTGTCCTTTGCGAAATTTTCGAAGTTGCTAAGATTGTTTCCTACACATTTCTTAACTTAAGACGTTAAGCTTAAATTATTCTAAGAATGGATTACCAAAGCAATAGTCCCTTAGCCTGGTAGGAGGCGTTTCGGTAACATTTTTGTCGAGAAAACCGTTGTTCATTGATCTTGGTGGCCAGGTTTTCCGCGATAAAAACACCAACAAACCGCATGCAAATAATTAAGTAGGCTCGGTTTCCAGCCTTGGCGGTTGAAGGTGAGCCCGCGCTCCTCCCCCCGCCGACGGCTGGGCGCGCGAGCTGGGCAGTGTTTGGCTCGACCAATCAGAAGTCCGCCACTAGATTTTCAGTGGTGAAATTAGCATATTATTTTCTCTCACATTCTGATTCAAAATGGCCGACGACCAACACGAGCTCTTCGAGAAAGCATGCAATTTTGCCCTAGAGGCGTTCAAATTTGAAAAGTTCAAAGCCTTGCAGCTTGAAGCTTTGAGTGCTTTGGTTTCTCAACGCGATGTTTTCGTTAATCTACACACGGGTTCTGGAAAGTCCGCTATTTTTCAGTCTTTCCCTCTGATAAGCGACTACATAGAGTCAGAGAACCGGACGACGCCAACACGGAGCTCTATCGCCTTAATTATTTCTCCCCTTGTGTCCTTGATGCAAGATCAAGTATTATATTTGACATCGAAAGGAATATCGGCCGCTTATATTGGCGAGGAACAAACAGATGACGAAGTGGCTCGAGGGATTCTGGAAGGGAAGTTTCAACTTGTTTATGGCTCTCCGGAGTCGTTTCTCACGAACCAGAAGTGGCGAAGCATGCTCTCTTCCGAGGTTTACAGAAACAAACTAAAACTTTTGGCGGTAGATGAGGCTCACTGTATTTGCCATTGGGGCTTTGCACCAAAGAAGGGCGAAAAAGTATTCCGGAAGTGGTTCAGCCGAATCAACGAGCTGAGATCAATCATCCCCTCCAGGGTCCCTGTACTCGCTCTAACGGCCACGGCAACCACAAGGACTAGGGAGCGAATTATAAGAACTCTCGAAATGAAGAACGTTCTCGTGGTAAAAGAAAGTCCAGACCGGCCCAACATAGCCTACTCAGTGCAAGTAGTCGGCACTGGCACTATGGGGAACTTTGAGCCTCTTATAGATGGCATCAAGAAATATGGTGTGAGCCACGACAGGATAATAATTTACTGCCAGACCATAAGGGCCGTCAGCCATGTTTATGGTCATTTCCAGGCTCATTTGGGCGCCCAGATGTACAAGGATGCCAGCATGAATCCCAGAGAGCGCCTGGTCGAGATGTTTCATGCTAGGATTGATGAACTTAACAAGGAACACATACTGAAATCATTTTCGCAAGCGGATGGACACATAAGGATTGTTGTGGCTACTATTGCATATGGTATGGGCATAGACTGTAAAGGAGTCAAGTATGTGATTCACTATGGCCCATCAAGGAATCTAGAGGCGTACTTACAGGAGAGTGGGAGAGCTGGTCGCAGTGGCGAGGATAAATGTGCAGCTATTATTTTGTATAATAATGTTATGGTAAAACATTGTGATGATGCCATAGTATCCTACGTAAGGTCTACTACATGTAGAAGGAAAACTCTTATGGAACACTTTGATGTTGACCTCACAACCATGAAGTTACCTGACATCCTGCATGAATGTTGCGACGTATGTCAATTGAAATGTAAATGCCAAGGTGTTGCTTGTAATTACAGCTTTTCTAAGCTAACAGTTCCTGTTCTAGACCAGGCACAAGCTCCTGATGATGACAAAGTTAGAGATGTCACAGAAATGCAAAGGGAAAAACTTGTAACCAAGCTGGATTATCTAAGGAAGTGTGCAGCCACACAACAACATGCTGTTATGTCAGGGAAGACTCCCATGTTTACTCCTCCCAGTCTCACTTTAAGTGGTTTAAGTGACTTGCAGTATGCCCAGGTACTTGAACATTGTGAACGATTATTTACATTACAGGATCTGTACAAGTATGTTGATGTATGGCAACAAAGTCTTGGTATTGACATAATGTGTGCTTTGGAAACTGTTTTTGGAGACACTGGTTTCCAGTACCCTGAAGAGGAGGATGTAGAGATTTTAGATTCTGATGTACATGCAGATGATTTGCTGATATGGGATCTTAGTGTTGAGGATTCTGCACTGTTAGAGATTCCAGATGAATACCTAATGGACAGTGATGAGGATCTACCGGTATAATGCCAAGTAAGAATTACTGTAAGAAACAATGCAAGTCAATATTCACTTGGATATTTTTGACTCAAATCAATGAACTGTACATGTTTTAGAAATATGCTTTTGACAATTTTTGACTCATACTTGTTTGTGAATTATTAACATTGTGCAATCCCAGAAAAAATCCATACCACCACCATGGAGGGAATCCACAGTATTCGCATGGGGAAAAAGTTGACCATTGATCAGGTAAATTGACCCCCCCATCCCACCCCTGTGGAATCTGAAATTCCTTTTGTGGTTGGGGTATGGATTTTTTCTGGAATTGCACTTTCATTTGATCCGATGTGGCATGCTATAAGTATCAAATCCTGCAATCTGATTGGCTCATCAATGTTGATATCTGTGAGTTGTCAAAAATTTGCAGTGAATAAATAAAGCCACTTGGATGCTACCACTAACTTTCTAATTTTGTTTAACAATGTAAACATACTGTAAAATAGATACAATGAGATTGCAAGATTTCCTTTTCTTTCTATGAACAATATTGAGACTTCAAAAAAGATAAAATTACGATAATCGTTTAATAAGTTCTAATAACTTTAGTCAAGTTGGTAGTTATTATGACCAGCAGTAGTTGTAAAATAAATATTCACTTTCATTTGATCCGATGTGGCATGCTATAAGTATCAAATCCTGCAATCTGATTGGCTCATCAATGTTGATATCTGTGAGTTGTCAAAAATTTGCAGTGAATAAATAAAGCCACTTGGATGCTACCACTAACTTTCTAATTTTGTTTAAACAATGTAGACATACTGTAAAATAGATACAATGGGATTGCAAGATTTCCTTTTCTTTCTATGAACAATATTGAAACTTCAAAAAAGATAAAATTACGATAATCATTTAATAAGTTCTAATAACTTTAGTCAAGTTGGTAGTTATTATGACCAGCAGTAGTTGTAACATAAATATATTTGAACAGATTTAGGTTTATTTTGTTCTTTTTCCCATTGAAATGTACAAAAGCCTTGATTTTTATTTGAATGTCTTTGGATGTGTGTTTTTTCAAAGATTCATTAAAGTAGATTTGTATTTCAAAGTAAGCATGGTCACTATTGATTAGTATCAAAAAAATATCATTGTATGCCTCCATAGACTTTGATGTGGCAATTGGCAATAAATTGCAACAATGAATTGAGCCAAGTTCTCCATAGTTTGCATTCCAGGTGTTTTTTTCTCTCTAGCAATCAGTGGATCTCAAGCAGCCCTGGCTGATCTTGAAATTTAGTAATATTTCATGATTGTTGATATGTTGACGATGTTTAAAAAAAGGACATGCAATATAGAGAGGACAACTCAACCTATCAAACATTAAAAGCAGTTCTTAAATACAAACTTATATATACAGTATAACTAAATATGGATCTCCTTTTTAACCTGTCCCTGTAGTGTTGGGAGTGTATAGTTTTCTAGTTGCAAGGACATGCACTACAATAGGTCCCATAATTGAATCTCCTTTTATTTATCTACCTTGTCCATTTGATAAGCAATCCTTCTTGAATGAAAGTATTCAGTTAATCCTTTTTTTAACTTTTACAAAAATTCATACAAATTAATTATCCACTGAGAGTGGAAAGGAGCATCCTGCATAATAACAGAATTTATAACTTAGATAAACCTTGTCTTAAGGTATGGGAAAAGGTTAAAGGGTTCTTTGGCAAAGGACCCCTTTAACCTTTCCCATCACTTAACACAGATTAGACACAAATCTGGTAATATTCATTCTTTACCGAGGTCGCACAAAGAGGCTTGTTTTCTTTTTATGTCCATTTATCCATTGATACAGGGATTTTGTGTCAAGGAACTGCAAATAGTCCCTGGGGCAGTCTGGAAAGGCAAACATTGTCCGGTTTTGTTGCTTCTTAAAGACATTCTCTTCCTTCAACTTTTTGGCAACAGTCATTAGATCTTTGTTCATGTCCTTGGTTGTGTGCTCCCCCGAGGAAGCCTTTATAGACATCTCATCATCTACATTGTGTAGAAGTTCTTTGCACACAAAGAAGGCCCTGGAGATTCTGGTCACACTTTCTTTGGAAATGTTAGCACCAAGACCCCTCACCATTTCCTTTAGAAGGTGGTTGTCATGCTCCAGGTCAAGATCACAAGAAACATTGTTTCCAGCCCCTCCATTGTTGTTAACTGCCCTGTTCCATTTCAGTCTCTCTGCGTCATATGGAGAAAGAAGAGCATGGACTTGAAATAACTGGAATAATGATTCCAAAGCATACTTGGTGCTGCCAACTCCATCTTGATTGTAGTGCAACAAAAACATTTTGATACACGTCATAATGCGTTCACCATCTCCCTCTCGATTGGCATCGCTGAAGTTACGGAGTAGTAAACCCATGTTCAGTAGACAGCAGTGGTAGTCATAGACGTCATCTTTTGGTTCTGTATTTAGATGGGTTGGGTCTGGTACTGTGTTTCTAACTGTGGTGGCTGGGGAACATCAGGGGGAGGGTCATGTGTAAGTTCATGCCGTCTACGACAAGCTCCATCATGGGCATATGACTTTGTGCACCCAACAGCTCTGCATGGATACCTGCCATCAGGATTGACAGGCTGATTATCCAGGAAGTTCTCCCAATCTTGTAATGAAGACATATTACCAAAGTGTTTCCTGTAAAGCTCTTCATCCATAACATAACTGCAGACAAACTCTTTGACAGTGCGATGGAGGTACAACTGTTTCACTGCAATGGACCTGTCACTCATGCCATCACCAAACCCATTCTTTGTTGGTTTGTCTGACACATTTTCCATGCCAAAGAACTCCAGGCCTGCTGCTATTATCTGAGCATCCAGCACCAGATTAAGGAACCTTTTGCAGGGGGCAGGGGAGTGCTCGGCATCAGACACAACATTTCGCCAGTTTATTTGATTCCTTAAGGCAAAGAGGGAAGTCGTGTCACAGGCAGAAGATCCTGAGTAAAACCTGTGGAAAATCAACTGGAAAATATAAAAAATGTATCAATGCATGTTTTCCCTAATGTGCAATTCCAGTAACAATCCACACCCCCACCATGGAGGGAATACACTTAAAGACCCCCCACCCACCCACCCCTCTTGAATTTCTAAAAGAAAAAAATTCAGTATTTGTATGGAAAATAATTATCCCTCTGGTGTAAAATAATGGATCCCCAAACCCCTCTGAAATTCCAATTCCCTCCAAATTCCCTCCATAGTGGGGTATGGATTTTTTTCTGGAATTGCACAATGGAGATAGAGAAGATGGACGATGTGAGAATAAAAATTGGAATCCCTTTCTCTCTTTTTTATATTTAAACATTTTTATTGGTATTAGAGTCTATATAAATTTTTACACCCTTACATCCCTTTCTCTCGTTAAAATTATAGGATGAGGGATTTTTGAATCAGGCTACCTCTAAATTTGTATTAAAAAATCACTCTAGGGGTTAAACAAGTACAGAGAAGAATTTTTGTCAAGATCATAAAAATAAGCAAAGGAATATGGTAAAACCCTTTTGCTCAAAGCAGGGTTAGCACAAACCCAGGTCAATGATGGCAATTTATGACATATTGACTTAGTTCAAGGTTAAACTTGGGTTTGAGCTACCCCTATTTTTAGCAACCTAGGCATGGATCAAGTACCGATAAGAACTTGTTTTGATGATGCCAATCAGCAAGTTGAAAGAAAAGGCCCTCTAGTCTGCGCTCCAGTGTATATGCATTGCTCACTGAGAACTGAGATTCAACGCCTCTCTCTATGGTCTTTTGGTCCCCAATCACTGGTACTCTGATAAATGGGCCATCTTCTCCTCCAGAGGGGACAAGTTTTTGAATGTACCGTGCAATATCTATCATGTCCTCCCCAAGGTTTTCATCTTTGAAAAGGATGCCAAGATTCACCTGCAAGTATCATAAAACATTCCTTAGGAAGTCAATCATTCTATTTATGTTGACATTTTGCAGAATTTAGAGAGCTGTGTTTGTTGAACCCTTAAAATAATGAATATTGTGTTTTCAAGCCATAAAAAGCTGCTTTTTTAATTATACCAGTGTCACGTCAACCCAACATGTCAAAACACTCTTACTAATGAAAAATGACTATTGAGACTCTGTCTCACTGGACAGGTGAATACAATGTATGGGGAAGCGTGCAAAAAAGTGCATGTGAAATACAATAAATGAATGGAAGTGTAGAGAAAACTATGTGGGCGAAAAAAGTTCAAAAATTTGTCACATAGAAAAGAAAGGAAAACAAATTATTTGTTTTTTCAGGTATAACATAATTTTCATTATTGCTGAGAATGACCTATCCTCTCCCTCTATCTGGCTATTCTCCATTTTCACAACATCCACTTCATTTTGCTTGTTTTGTCCCAATAGAAATAAATACAACAAAACTTCATGATGAGTTGGGTGGGCTTAAGAGATTCATTTTGGGTGATAATGGAGAATGAGTCAAATATTTATTTGGCAATAACATGCAGGGCCGTAGCTAGCATAGGGTCAGAGGGGGCAGTTGCCCCCTCCCCCTGAGCGAAGTAATTTTTTTAGTGTCAACATGTGGGGAAAAACCTGCTTCCCCCCCTCCCCCCCCAGCAAAAACAAAGAATGACCAAGGCCTGCCCCCCCCCCCCCCCCCCAGGAAAAAATTTCTAGCTAAGGACTTGCTATGAGTGAACTTACTTTTTCACTCCTCTGAGCCAAGTTGTCAGAGTACTTGTGATGAATGTGCTTTGGGACACATGCCTTGAAGATCTCAAATTGCTTGAAATGTTCAACAAACACTCTCGATACAAGAATAACCAAGTCATTAAGCAACTGCTTCTGTTCTTCCATGCTGGGCACAAAAGTACTGTTTGGTGTTTCCAGCAAGTCCCCGGTTGGATGGCTGTCAGGCAGATGACTGGGATTTACCCTGTCCAGGACTGCATTGTGGTTGCACCAATGTTCATCTTTATTTTGGTTGTCAGATGTCATATCGGCAGCATGCAATACCAAATCAAAGTTATCAAGGATAATAGAATAGCCAGGTGGTCTTTGCGGTTGCCCTGATCTCTCAGGCTTGTTACTGTCCACTTGACTGTCCGCTTGGTCTGTGACCTCTAAACCATCTGATGTATCAGCACCTGAGTTTGCATCATTTAGTGACTGTAAGTATTCCTCTGAGTTCTTTTTCCATGCCAATAGCTCATCATCATGACCTTTGCCAACCACATCCAAAGCCATATTGATCCTCTTAGGAGACATTGTAATCCCCAAATGATTAAGCCGAATGAGCCCCTTAAAAAGATTGGTAGTATAGTTAAATAGGTGATCTAATCAATAGTGAATTGAGTACTCTGCATTTAGTGGCAGAGGGGTAATATTAGGGTGTTTGACTGGGGGTAACATTTTACACCACCCAAAAATAGGGACTGAATTTGGTGTCCTAATTTCTACAGCTGAATTTTGGCATATATAAAATGTGATTTTATTAGTATGCATGCTTATATAAAGCACACTATTACTAATGCCCTTATTCCGGACTGATGGTTCATGAGTTTGAATATGTGCATACAAACCTTTTTGGAAGTTCTTGCAGCTTTCAGGATCATGCTGATTACATAAGGCACAAGCGACATGCCATTATCTCTTTGCTTTAGTAATATTGCAGCTGCAGTGCAAATTCCTGGACGTTTGGTATCTTTACTTTTAGAATTGGGGTCTGCAACAATACTTAGCGCCCTATATAATAGTGGGGCTTTTTCTTGAATCTCTTTAGCTGCGTTCCCCCAAGAAAACTGAACAATAGCCTCCTGTGTGGGGCTTCTTAGGAGAGACGGGTACTTTGTGGAGCACAATTTCTTTGCTTCATCGGATAGAGTTTTGCATACGTTGTCAAATATGCACTCTCTTACACTAGAACTGGACATTACTGCCTCTGCTATACGTTTATCTGAGCTCTTTCTTGCCAATGCCTTTCCGAGTGGGTGCAAATCTGGACGCAGTTCAGCAACTTTCTTGCTACCGCTGTCGTAAGTGATACTTGCCTAAATCAAAAGTAAACATTATTGGCATCAATTTATAATCCAAAACTAAAGACAAAGGCAACAAATCACACCTAGTCATTAAACTTTTTACCTGAACTTTGCATATTCGTCCGAAATCCTCCTCTGTGATGCTCTTTTGCAGATTATGTACATTACCAATCTGAAACAATACTCCTGTTGAAGGAATTATTCTAGTAGCGATTTGCCCGTGCAAGTTCATTGCCATTTTAGTCGGCAGGATATTCTGAACTGTTTGCCGTGGCTGCAACATTTGTAGAGGACGAGTTTGTACCATTTGTAGCGGTGGGATTTGCGAGATGTCCCTAGCAACATTTGCGCTCTCGATCTCGTCCAGCTCAATCAAAGTTCCTTCGTTTTCCTTCTGTGATTCTTTTAAGCCGATTGTCTCATCTCCAAAATCTATGCTTTTGGCTTTCAAACTTCGGTGACTTGTTGTTTTGGTAGCTTTCCTCGACGGAGCGCTCGTTGGAGATCTCACTGCGTCGACCGGGAGTCCTCGCTTCGCGCGTTTGTTGCTTGAAAAATTACCTTTCAGTCGTTCCTCCAATGTATTTAAATCGTCCTTAAGTTTGCACACTTTGTTGATATCTGCCAGGCACGAACGGCACAAATATTGATCTGGTATACTTTGCAGGTCAATGTCTAACACACTGGCAACTTTACAGGCTAAATCCTGAGTTTTCCCACGCACCGGCCGTAGTTTAGTTCTATACTTCGTTTCCTGCACTTCCTTACAGCACATAAAACAGCCGGAGCTTTGTATAAACTTTCGAGGAGTAGCAGCAGAACTCATTTTGTAAAGGAATTTTCTTCATATTCAATCGAAACTTCGTAGAACTAGAATATTTAAAACTGTTTTGCGCTAGCGCGGGAACCATTGACTTTGAACAGCGAGCACGTGAATTCTGAGTGCCCAGCAGTTTGTTTACATTTGATGAATTTTAATGAGGTGACGTCACGGACACGGCCAATTGACCCCGCGCCCAGCCGTTCGTGGGGGGAGGATTCGTTAGAAACGACACAAACTACGGCTGGAAACCGAGCCTAATAATTAAGTAAGTCCCAAAATAATCCAAAATGCTCGTATTATTGTTCTCACTTAGCTCACTGGCATTATCTCACAGCCCTTAAGCTGTGAGATCACTATGAAATAAAAAGTCATTAAAAAGTCCTTAAAATAGTAACAACTTTTTAATGAAAAAGTAATTCTATTGTCACGACATTTTAATGGGTTGAAACTAATGAAATTTTAATGCACACACAGTCGTGAAAAAGCAATTAGAAAACCATTAAAACCTTGTGAATTTATGACAAATTAATGGGTCGAAAACCCTTCACTAATTGGAAAGTAATGACATTTAACCACCCAGGTATGTGTGTGTGTAATGGTATTTTAATGGCCTTGTGGCTGAGGGGAACTCACCCTTAAAATGCCATTACAAAGTAACAACATTTTAACGAGCTCAAAAACCATTAAAATCCTATTAAAAATCATCAACCAGATATCATTAAATACCCATTACTATTGAAGTAATGTGATTGTAAGGACCACGGAACTTTTAATGGGCAGTTAAAAATCCATTAAAACCTAATGGTTTTTTGACAAATTAATGGGGTCATTACTTTTCCTTGAAAGAGTAATTGGAAAGTAATGGCATTTTAACAGGCGATTCCCAAACTCAAAACCCTCATTAAAAAACACTTATTTTGTAAGTAATGGCCATTTAATAGCATTTTAAACAGGATTTCTTTAAATCAAATTGCTATTACAAAACCCTTACTTTTAAAGTAATGGTAATTAGATTGGGTTTTACATACTAAATTGTTGTGAAACGCAGTTGCACCCTGGCCTTGTGGCCACAACTGGCTATTTATTTTTGTTATATGTACAAAATAGAATAATAAAACCTGTAATAAAACACCACAGCACAATAGACCTCCTCGGCTGGGCGCAATGTTATCCCACTTCAGATCAGTGGCATTCCCATGAGTATTCTCTCCTTCTTTTCTCTGCTACGCACCGAAGGATATGGATGAGGAAGCATTCCAAGCAAAGAGAGAATACTCATGGGAATGCCATGTGATCTGAAATGGGAAAACATTACGCCAAAGCCGAGGAGGTCTATTGTTCAAAGCCTAGTGGTTATCCATTATCTACTCGAAATGGAATTGAAAACAAATGTCAATTGATCTACGCAGATAACAAATACAGCTTGAAAAAATGATTGAATTTTTTTGCACTTGCTGCAGTTCTTTAGGTTGGTAAGAAAAGGTTGCAAAATCCAAAAGAGGTTCAGTAATTTATAGATGGTTATCTGACATACAGTTAGATGTGGGCAGATTCTCTAATATCTTTAAAATGAGCATTTGTCTCATTCGCTGCGCTCATTCGTAAAATATTGTTCTTGCCACTCGAAATAAAACTCATATATTTGCGCCACCGTGTAATATCCTCTATATATCATGATTTACTGTAATATCTTTACAGCATACTAACTTGGATCCTCTGTTACCTTTTCTTCAGTTGCCCCTAATTGCATATAATTCCATCTGTTTTGTAGCATTTTTTGAAGCCATAATTTTACCTCTGACTGACATTGTTTCTCAGCTGAGAGATGGTGCAATAGCATCAATCTGAAATAATAATTATTATAAAAAAGTATTGAAGAACTGGAAGAACTACACTGCTGTATGATTGAAACAGTGTGGGCATAAATATTGTCTCCTAAAATATATAACTCAAACACACTGCAGCAGTATTCTGCAATGACAAGGAACAGTACCATCCTGATACTGATAACAAGAAAGAACATTATTAATTAAATGGCATTTGTAGATTATATTGTGTGCAGTGTCTTTTAGTCAGGCTGTATCTCCCAGAAAAGATCTTGAACTTTCCGGTATCTGATTGGGGACCGATCATTATTTATCGCCTGGGGGGTGGGGGTGCCTGATAAACGCATTTCATCAAGCCTCAGAGAAAGTGTAGATGAACATTCCATTTTTTTTTGTGTATAGTAAACAAATCCTGTAGGTTTTATTCTTCATGAAACTATTATTATTAATTTGCGTGAAGCATGGCCCAAATGACAAATTTCTATGCCTGTAACGTTGAACTCACGCTTACTCTTCTTTAGAACTTAGTGACTGCCCGTCAGGCCTATCACATTTTTTGGTAGAGTTTGTTTTTCCTCGCCAAGATACACTTGTTCTTGTGAACAGTGCGTAGTTATTGTCTTCATTGCGCAAGTTGCCAAAGACTATAGACCTTTTTCAAAAATGGCGGAAATCTGCATGGAAACGAGGCTGGAAATATGAGCATACATGGCAGCTGCCTAGGAAAGCCTTACATATGTTGTGTTTACACCCATGTTTTGAACTTAAGTTCAGTCAGAACTGAACCTAAGTTGGAATTTTATACGTATAAACACCATTCTGAAAACTTCCAGAATGCCGGTAACAACAAAGGAAAGTCACCTGAAGTTCAGTTAATCCGAACCGTACTAACAGGCTGGGTTGAGAGCACTCAACTTCAGTTACAATGACAGATAATTGACAGCAAAATGTTTGCACAGAAAAACTGAAGCATTGCTTGCGTTGCAGTAAGCGCTGTGATATTCATTACTTTATTACCAGTTTATATTCGGCCGATTGCATAAACCAGGATTGTCTATTATTTGATCTCTTTCCATGGATAACGAGGATTTCGATCACGCAAGGTTAAGGAATTGAATTGATATACTGAGATAAATCCAAAAACATTTTGAAATATTGTCTAACGAGACTAAACTAGAAGCTGAATTATTTTGTTGCTATCTATCAAACAGAAACTCGCACTATTCCGCCGCTACTCTTCTCAGGTCATTCATTTTGTTATTACCGCCTCAAAATGAAGTGATCCCCCCAAAAATCCACCCTCCCCCCCACAGGCGATAAAAAATGACCGGTCCCTTATTGAGTTTGAGCAGCAATGCTCAATCAAAATTCTTGCTACCAGTATTAAGAATCATAATTAATGTATATACATTTATCCCCAAAGTCAAAGAGTGCTGAATGCGGGAAAAGCCGTAGAGCAGAATATGAGTATTTGACTGATAGAAAACGAGAACTCTAATTGTTCCAGTACATCCACTAGCATACTACCTTTGAGTTGCTGCTAAAAGATTATCTTAGAAAGTTTTGTCCCAGCGTTAATTTCGCTACTCACTATCTATTACATGACAGATAGAGAGTTAGCAGAGCCAATCAGATTTGCAGGATTTGTAATAGTGTGCGAGTGGATTTCTACTAATATAATAGTAGGATTCATGGTAGTACCGGTATGCAAGTGGGTTTCTCCTAACACTGTATGAATGCAGGAACTAGTACTTCCAGGACCAGGAAGTAACATCAGTAACTTCCGGAGTGTGATGTATATTCTATAGGTAACAAAGACTCACCATAGAAGAAAAGACACCCCATTTTGAATCTGAAATTTCACTCATTTCAGAGGCTTCTGTCATATCTCGTCAGGCATTGCACTGTCTCTAACAAGATTCTGCAAATAAATTATTTATTATTTAGATTTGTAATGTAGCAATTTTATATTCTAATGGATCATACTGTAATTTACAGCACCAAGCCGAATCCCACAAAACGACATGCCTTTAGCTTTCTTCAATGTAATAGCTCCAATGTAATGGCTCTATTTTTCTCTGTGTGTAGATATAAGTAGCGCCCATAGGTTACCCTGCATTTGGCACAGTACAGTAGATTTCGTGTAAAAATACAGGGTTTATGATAGGAAAGTTTGAGCGAATTTTCCTGGGGCCGCGGTAACCAGTGTAAAAAATATGCCTTATCCGTTGGATAAAGGTATCCAGAGAATAAATTCTGTTCCTGAAAGTGTGGATAGTGTTATCCCAGGGTAACTAGTGGTCAAAAATTAACCAACCTCGCAATCTAGGAGTGGACTCAATTCGCCACATGTCAGCCCTTCTAAACGTGCATTTTTAAGCTTTAAACAAACACGTATCAGTCTTTTGTGCTTTAATCGATTCCACAAAACGGTGCCGACTAAGTGCCTAATGCGTACTCATAGCAGGGAATTTACGTGTAAGTGACTGGTGATTCAAATCTGATCGACGATAAACGTAGCTTGGATGATAATATCAACATAAAGTTTACACCCCTAAAGTTGGTTTCTGGTATCGCCGATTTCTTAGCCTAACAAATAAGTATTCAAGCCAGACATGCCTACAAGATGCTAAGCAGGATACAAATGCTAATTTAACTTAGTTTTAAGGAACATATCATACCTGCATATAGCGTTATTTTCTTCATTCTTATCTTCTTCTGTTGAAATTGTCCGTTGGAATTTATTCCAGTAACTCGATCGCTTCGACCGCTCAAAATCGCTCGTGACTGGCCTCGTGACTGCTGATTGGCTAACCAGAAACATTCTTCTGTTGTGATTGGCTAACAATATTGGGAACGAAGCTGGGTCAGCGGTCACTACCCACCAAAAAAATGGCGGAGCACTCGAAGGGAAAAGACTGTTGGATAAACCCTTGCATGTTCTTGTCGTTTGCCTGGCTGTATGGAGGGCGAATTAATAAGCAAATCGATTATTTGCCAAGTTTCAATCTTCAGGCTAAAACCGTTAGTAAACCTTGGAGTGTTTAAGAGAAATTGATTAAGATGGAGGCACATGGATGTGAATGTGATGATTGCAAAGAAAGATGGATCTTTTGCGCTAACCTGGAAATGGAATAATGACTTCTCGATGAGGTTCACGTGGCTCTTAAATGGAGGTCGGAAGCAATTTAAAAATCAAGCCATGCTTGCTTTATTGAACAGAGTGGGTTTTGGCTGTAGCATACCGAGCGTCGGCGATGCAGTTTGTTGAAGTAGCAAGGTAAGACTTAAGGTATATCAAGTTGGCAAACTAACAATCCTTTGACATCAACAAGTTAGGGTTTTAACATAAAAAGCAAGTACACACAGGAACATAATATGCATTCCTACAGGGTTCAAAGTAGCAGCTGGCTACCGGTAGAATTGCAGAATTGCTTTGTGATTCGTATACCCCCGGCGTGTTCAATCGACAATCAATATTTAATCGATACCACTTGATAAAATTAGCAAATTATATCAGAAATTGATAGAAGCTAGCTGATGCCCGTGAAAATTCATGGAGTGCAAGGGAGAAATTTTCTACCTACTTATATTATTCTCTTATATTACAAATGGAGAAAAGAAAAAAAATCACAGCGGACATAGAATATGATGCTTCTGGTGCCATTTCCATTTAGGGCACGCTCAATGAAAGCAAGTAGCAGTGTACGTTTTTTTTTCTAACATGAATGAAAATTATTCTCAGGTTAAAGCTTTCGAATTAGAATTATAACTGTAAGCAATCTGTGACAGAACCACTTCGGTCTGGATGTCTATGGTGCTTACGGCTGTATGAACAAAGTTCTTTTTAGTTTCTGTGGGAGACTTGAACATCACGGCGATTTAGACCCCCGTACGAAAGTTTTGACCCAGACATTGCAAGAATCCCGCCTGACTCCGGCCAAAATCCCGCTGTAAGGACCTGACTTCGAAAGGACACGAGCCTGACATAAAATCTGTCCTGCTCGTGAGTGCTTAGCAAGACAGTGTCAGGCTCATGCCCTAGTACTGCCCTGCCTGACAAGAGCGTGACACGAGCATCGCAACAGCCTCATTTTCGTAGTAATTGCACATCGTTATTGATAAGCCTGGCACGAACAGAAAACGAGCAGGACCGCACACTGACAAAACGTTTGCTGTGTGTTGCGTGTGCATATTTGACATACTGAGATAACCTTTGTTTTTTTATTAAACATAACATGGTATGCTATATAATTACAGTGCCATTTTGGCGGACTGATAACGATTTTCAGTTACGGTTGCCATTTCGTGAAAAACGAAGCGCGATGCAATGGGGGAGATTTTACTAAAGGTCTTGCTAGCTAAATGGCGGAAAAGCAAATAACCAAATGGATTTCGCTTGTGTGTACCGAGCTCAACAAAACGAGTTGACATATGGTCCTTCTCAAAAACAAGTTTAAATTTCGAGGCCCTTCGAACCACCTAAAGCAGTCAAAGCAGTCGAGTCTGATTAAGTGGATGGTATCTGTAAAGAAGTGTCGAGAAGAAAGGTAAGTCTTGTACTAGCAATGTCTAACATTTGTATCACAAATAAAAGTGGATGCGGCAGGCAAACACTGAAGATTTTGTGATTGCCTAAGCGGCTTTTTGACAGTTTGAAAAGGGCAAATTCGACTCAAACAACTCTAAAATCACGCCATTTTAAATAGTTGTGTATAACGGACCTACAGTTTTCGGCCATAGATCACTAGAAACGGAAATGACACTGTAATTGTAAAGAAACAAACGCATTGAGATGCGCGTCTTAGTTATTTTTCTCGTTTCCCAACTGTGAAGTAAATATATGATTCAAAATAATAGAGCTATCGCAGCTTGCTCCGACAACACGACACACGCAAACAACCTGAATCCGCTGAGTATCGCTGTTATTGTAAAGAAACAACCACATGAGATACGTGCATAAGCTAGCTCCGCTGAGTAAAGCGCTGTAATTGTAAAAAAAAAACATTAGAACCGCACATTTTTGGCTATTTTTAGTTATTATTTTTCTTGAATCTCGAATGTGAAGTTAACAGGTAATTAAATAGCATACTGTTCGACGACTCACGCGAACAACTGATAAAATATACATGCGACAAAAAATGCGAAACGGCAAAAGGGGATCGGCTACGTTAAATAGAAATAATTTCATTTCTAGTCTCGTGCAATACCAGTTCGTGTAAAATAAACTCTGTGTTGCGTTCTTTTAGTAACAGGAGAAAACCTAACATATTATCTCTACGGTGCAAAGGGTCTGTGTCATGATATTCATAAATTGGAGAGAGATAATTTACCTTTGCATCAGCTGATAACGCTTTTTGCGTGAGTTTCGGCCAAGTAAGTTATTATTAGATAACATTTTCGGTTTTCTCCTGTTAGTAAAATATTTCCTGATTTGCGACTGTCAAAAGTGAATCAAAAGTAGTAGTTTTCCGGCAGTAAACAGGTCTGACGACACCAAGGTGATGATGGATTTGCACCAATAATATCGTTGCTTTATTCTGAGGCGATGATGGATCCGTACCGCTATGTCAGGCGCTATTCACGGTCGATGTTGTCAGGCTCTTGCAACGCTAGTTCACGCTCTTTTTCCTGCTCTCTGTCATGCTCGTGTCATTCTAGTTCCCGCTAGTGTCCGTCAGGCTCATGTAATGCTCCTGACCGGCTAATGTCCTGCTTATTTGTCAGGCCAAATTCAGGCTCTTGTCAGCCCAGACATTTTCGTGCGGGACCCCAGCCTAATAGACCAGAAGCCCTTGCAAATTGCTGTTAGGCTCAAATGTTCATAATACCCCCGAAAACAGAAAGATATCACAATTTTCTGCAACATTTAATGATATAAAGGAAGTAAATCCTTGTTAGCCTCCTCAAAGAAATGAAACGAGACAAAATATGGTATATTTTGTGTGTACAGCGCGGTCGTCATGCTTCGTTGCACCAGAATGCATTATAGTCCGCTCGCTATGAAATGATTCTTCGTAGCCAGAAATATAAGAAATTCGCTAAGACCAAGCACGACAATCAGCGCGATATCAGCCTGTCCAACACGTATAAGCCTTCCAGTATTTTAGATCATAACACACGTAATCCCTGCCATGTCAAGCCCACCCTTATTAATCCTCCACCACCCCAAGTGCATGATACTACTAACAATTTAGCAGACTCTACGCCAGCCAACCGGAGACGGAGAAGAAACCGTCGTTTCAGGAGACAAACAGAAGAACGCAACTTCCGTAACCATAGCAACCCTACACCTCCAGCTAATGTGGTCATCAACCTATCATCGGCAGTCCTTACGGAAGCAGAGTCATCGCTCTTGTCTAAGGGTCTAGGATTCTGTCCAGTTCCTAACCGGGTCGACAAACAACAGCTGAAGAAAGACCTCCAGGCAGGTGCAAGGCTGCTTCGGATTAAGGAGTTTTTCTATGATGAAAACCAACAGAGTAATCCAGCTTCCAACAAAGTGGAATTGCCTGTTTTCAGGCGGAAAAGTTCTTGGAACCCCCCGAAAGGCAGAAGTCATGCTCTAGAGACTTACATCACGGCGGTTACTGACAACATCATGAAAGAAATCAACACTCAAAGCTCCAGCGACAACCTTACGCAAGGGGAGAGGGAAGCCCTAGATACACTGGCTAGTAGACGGGAAATTGTCATTAAACCAGCAGACAAAGGCTCAGGAGTGGTCATACAAGACCGAGACCAGTACATTACCGAGGCCAATAGGCAACTAAGTGACAGGCAATTCTATCAGCCCCTGGACCATGACCCATCAACATCTTTCAGCGAGAAAGTCAACAATCAGCTCAATAAGATGGAGGAGAATGGTGAGATAGATGAAGATACTTTGGAGTACCTGATGGTCGATGACGCCAAGGCCTCCCGCTTCTACCTATTACCTAAGATTCATAAACCAGGCAACCCCGGAAGACCCGTCTGTTCGTCGAACGGATGTGCCACAGAGAAAGCGTCAGAGTTTGTGGACCACTGGATCCGTCCCATCGCTAAGAGTTTACCGTCGTACATCCACGACACCCCAGATTTTCTGCGTAAGTTGTCGAACATCACTGATCTCCCAGAGAATTCCATACTATTTACGATGGATGTGAAATCCCTCTACACTAATATCCCCCATGATGATGGTTTAGCGGCCTTGAGACAAGCCTTGGACCAACGAGCTAGCAAGGAGACAAGTACTGAATCACTCATGAAATTATCGGAACTAGTGCTCACGCAGAACAACTTTGTCTTCATGAATCAGAACTACCTCCAAATCAACGGTGTCGCCATGGGAACCAGGATGGCACCCGCATACGCTAATATCTCATGGGTCGCATAGAGCATTCTATCCTCAACCAAGCACCGCTCAAACCTCTGATTTGGTGGCGATACATAGATGACATCTTCGGTATTTGGACCAATGGAGAAAACAGCTTTGAAGATTTTCTACAGTCAGCTAACAACATCCATGAAACCATCAAATTCACAGCTACACAATCTACCGATAGTGTGGATTTCCTGGATGTCAAAGTCTCCAAGGCCCATGGTTCCCTTCAGACAGACTTGTACTGCAAGCCCACAGACACACATCAGTACCTACTCTGGACATCATGTCACCCCACCCACTGCAAAACAAGCATCCCGTATTCCTTAGCCCTGCGTTTGAGGAGGATCTGATCGACCGAGGAAGCATTCCATCAACGCTGTGATGAGCTCACGAGGTTCCTCGTTTCAAGAGGGTACAAACAAGATCTGTACTGCAGAGCATCGCACGAGTCTCACAGAACCGTCGTTCCGATGTTCTCCAGGTGCGGTCTCGTCAGCGTAACAACAACAGAGTTCCGCTAGTCATGACGTACCATCCACTCCTACGTAACGCCCCAAGAATTGTCAGAGACGCATTTCCCATCGCCTGCATCTCTGACAGGATACGCGCAGCGCTACAAGAACCACCTATGGTAGCATTCAGGCGCCCACCCAACCTGAGGGACCACGTGGTGCGAGCTCGCTTACCGGCATCCGAGACATTAGAAACCGAGCGAGGCATGAAGCTGTGCGGCGACAAAAGGTGTGGAACATGTGCATATGTGGATGTGAGCGCCACGTTCTCCAGCACCACTACCGGCAAAGAGTATAACATCAATAGCCAGCTCAACTGCAAAACGAAGAACGTTGTGTACCTCATTACCTGCCAGAGATGCGAAAAGCAGTACGTTGGGGAAACGAGCTGCTCTCTACACGCACGCTTTCGCACACATAAGTGCACTATTAAGAACTGGGTTAAATATGCGGATACCAACCCCGTCGCTGCTCATTTCAACACAAGCAACGCGGGACACACTCTAGAAGATCTGAAGATTAAATGCATCAAGCGGGTTACTAACTCTAGAGACCTCACAGGTGTTGAGGGCTATTGGATGGACACACTGAAAACCATGGTCCCAAATGGCCTGAATATCAGAGAGGAACTCTAGAACTCAGCCCTTTTATTATCCCGTATTCTCTATCTTGTTTGTGTCGCGCGCAACCTTGTGCGCGCGCGCATTTTGTGTATATACGTGATTTCTGTAACGGTTTTAGTCGCCCTGAAGAAGGACCGAAATAAAGGTCCGAAACGTTGGCAAATCTTGCGTTTCTGTGTTGGTTTTTCCTTCTTTTACATTGCATTACCTCAAACAAGGCATCCCGAAGGGATCCAGAAACACATTGCTGTTTGCTCACCTTTGATTTTTAAGAAAAAAGAGTCCGTGAGGGAAAACACGCAAGCCGTCTAAAAATTGGAATTTCCTCCTCTAATATGTTCAATTGATACAGCTTCTTACCTAAATGTTTTGCAGACATCATACCAGCAGCCTTCAACATTCAAGTCTTTTCAAACTGTCTTCAAAAGCCGTTTTCTTATTAGATTTAGCCCGGATCCCTTTGTACCGCACAATACCGCTTTAGTGGATCCCTTTGCGGAGATTCCACAAAACTACCACAAATATTATCGAAATACACCACGTTTGGTACCTACGGAAAGCTCAATAAATTTTCTATCGAACCCTGCTATTTTTAATAAGTTACTGTAAAACCAGCGCATGCTATTTGTGATCGAAACTGCTGAACGGGTTATTTATTAGCCAAATTTGAGAGATTTCGGCATGTAAAAGATCTCGCATTTCACATAAGGTCATATAACGCCAAATCGGTGTGCATGGCAGCTTTGTGCCTCACTTAAGAAATCGCTTGAATTAGAACTTAGCTCAAGGCGACCCTTTTCCAAACAAAAACATGCACACTGTTGAGATTTTCTCCTTCTGTTCAGGTTTGTGAGCTTCGTTTTTTTGGCTGCAACATCTCTGTGTTTAGTATAGATTTAGACCGGGCTCAAAAAGGCTGTCAAAGGACTGTTCTTTGTGAACCAAGTGTTTGTTTATAAGAATGGCATGCGGTTTCATGCAACGTGCAAAAAATGTTTGAATGGATATTATTGTTCACTCTAATCTTTTTGTGAGAGAATTGCATAGGTTTGGACGTCTTTGTTGCTTTCGGCTGCAAGAAATTGCTTATTTTTTGGTTTCTGTGGAAGACTTAAAATGGCGCCTTTGGAAACTTGAATTTTTTGCTTGCAAAAATGCTTCAATTAGATCTTCCGTCCACTTAATTGATTTCGAAAAAATGTATCCTATAACAGTTCCCCAAGGCAAGAAAATGGAGTCGTTTTGCAGATCTCTGGTGGAGCAGTTTTTCCAGGGTTCTGGGCCAATAGTTTTACCTTGGCCCCACCCACATCACGTATTATATATAAGATCGATATGGGAAATCCCTGTGAGTAATCGATTATCAATTTTTGATCAAGGCTAATGGTTATATATATCAATTCTCAGATGTTAACATATTAACTTGTTTGTACTGCATATATGGCACAACATTAAGAATAGGCCTAGTGGGAGCCCTCCCCCACACAAATTTCAGGCACCAATAAACTTGAATTGAGGTTATGAAGGGACACGAGTGGTATTTGCCTCAATAATTCATGATGTAATTGTTTCATACCATAATCTATCAGCAAATACAGTTTAGATAACTATGCGGAATGTGAATGTACATCGATTGTGAAATTTCAATACAATCGCTAATAATCGATAAGTTGATTGGAGAGAAATTTGTGGTATCGAAAATTATCATTAGCCGACACTTGATAAAATCAAGTAATTATTATCGATTTTTTTTCGATTTATCAATTGGTCTTTTGAGATCAATTTTTATTGAACGAACACACCAGGCATTTCACGTCTTGTCAAATGCACTGGAATATCATCTGCTTCGATTTTTTGTCATTCAGGTTATTTTTGGTACTAGTGCCCACAAAGCCAGCATGTTTAAGCAGATTTTGTAAAATTATTTGGAACCCTGTCCTATCAGTCAATTGCAGGGGTGACCAATCCAAAAGTAAAGCGCATGCTCTCAGCCAATCAGAATCAAGATAGTGAGTACCAGTACAATGTATAATAAAAATTGGGGTGGCAATTCCCACCCCGGGGCTAGCAAAGATGGTTAATGGTCACCGCTGTGCTGGAATTAAATGATACATTCATCTCTTTATTTGACAAGAATTTAGGGAATTAACGGGGGGTCCTCCTACCACTCCAAAGGACAATGAAAAATAGTAGATAGATAGATAGATAGATAGATAGATCGATAGATATGATTGGAACCGTGTATGACCCCCTTTGTATTTCCACTTAGTGCCATGTTGTAATAATTATATAATGTACTGGATTTTAATCAATCTAAGAGATGCACTGAGATTCAGGGTAAAAAAATGCATGGTAGTACTATCCCTTAGGGTATAAAAATATGCCAATGTGTATCAGTGGCGTCTCTTACGGGTGACCAAACAGTTTGCTATCCCTAAGGGATCAGTCTCACACCAAATGTGACTCTTTACTTGTAATATGATATAAAATTTCAATATTATTGCTCCTTGTGATTTTATAGTAGATTTTATAGTATTTTAGAGACCCTAAAAAGCTTCATCTGCTTGCTTAGTCTTTGCAGCTGCTTTCTGATTGGCTGGCACATTTTAAATTCATAATCATGTTTGCACTCAATCCTGGGATTCCTAGGCATGGGCTAACATTGGGAAGAGAGACAAGGTTGAACGCTAGCTAAGCAAGGTGGCTGAGACTAGAAAATCCAGCAATCTCTGAACAGCCCAGGATTCCTGTATAACCTTCTATTTGGTGTTCCATTAGTTTCAAAGTAACTAGTTTTTCCTTTTCATTTTGAGAATTGCTTCAATTTTAAGAACTCAAAGCTAAGCTGTGGCTTACAGAATCACTTAGCCTCCCCTACAGATGAAAAGCAAGGTTTAATTTTGTGTTCAAATATGTACTCACGGCTTACTTTTCAATATATCTAGAGTAAGATTCAACTTTCATTTTTTCATGGCTACATTACAAAGCAAAAGGTTTTATTCATCAGTACATAAATTTTAGGCTTAATCCAGACATAAAATATGTAATTGGCCCAACCGGGCCAACCCCCTCCCCTTAATCAGTGTTCTAATGGTCCATTCCATAGATATGCCAGGAAATCCTTTTGATGTTTGAAAACTACCTGCACCACAATTGTTTAGTTTAGTAATGGGATTTTAACAACCTTGTAATTTCTAAGGACTTAATAATGGCTAATTAAAAGGTTGTTACTTTTATCATATGATTTGACAGTAACCACTTTTTAATGGCACACACTATCCTTGCCATTTCTAAGGTTTAATAAAGGCCATTAAAAAGTTGTTACTATTATTGTTTTATTCAGTAACCTATTTTTAATGACTTGCACCTTTACCGCAAAAATTGTAATGCATTTTTACTGCCTATTAAAATGCCATCAATTTCTAAAATGCAAAAGTAATGGTCATTAAAACCCTTGTAAGGGGATTTTAATGGAAATTTAATGGATTTTTAAAGATTTTGAGTTTCATAGTGGTGTTAGATGTGCTGGGAATCCAACACAGCCAACAACCATGCACTTCAAGGAGCTAGCTGCACCTACATGTAACAACAGATGAACTTTACACATAGGTATTACATGTATTTAACAGTACTTCTCCCGCTGACAAGCTGACGTTCAGATTTCTTGGTTAAAGGAAACAGAAATACATGAATAAGACAAACTTGAACAAATCTAATTACAAAGAAAACAATGTCAATTTCTAACACACTAAACATAAACAAGGACCACTAAGGGGAAAATATCCCATTCTAATCTGGATCACTTTGATAAAAAAACATTGTCATATCGGCTGGGTACAGTCAATCCTCAAATGGCTGGGAAACATTTAACCATGAAGATGTTATGTCTATAGGTTTTGCTTTTTCTTCTTGTACTACTCCAAATGTTTTTCTGCCATCCCTTGTTTGGCTAAAGGCAGCTATATGAATGAATAGAGTGGAACAAAATCTAATAACAAAGAAACTTTTAAATCTCAGTTTGTTGATTGTATCACTTTCTATACTTTCAGGAATCAAGTTACCCACCTGAGGTAGAGGTGCTAGCATTATCAGAATGGTGATAGCAGGACAGTCAGAGGACAAGGCTTCATCTCACAAGATATTATGAGAAATAGACCCTTGTATAATAAAATAGTCCCTAGGTAGCTGAACATTCCCCTGGGATTGCGGAGTCAATTTTCCTTGTTTGTCATAATTGTATACTCTTCCTTTGAGCAGGAGGGTATGGATTTTTCTCGATCAAAGATAATAGATGACTGACCAAATTAGCGGCTTATCTCCGTGTAATTACCTGTGAGTGCGCACGAACTGCGTCACAAAGCTTCCTTTGTTTGGTAGAACGAATCAGGATGAAATAAGAACTGAACACAAAGGTGTCTTCTGGGAATGGCTATTACACCGGAGTTAACCAATTAGCAGCATTAAATATCTTTTTATTATCTTGCTCCTGTCCTATGCTCCTATGGTATGATGTCCACTTTGAGTTCACGTTATTTTGAGAGCAGATTTGTGTCAACCAAAAAAAAAGACTTCATAAAGCAATCAATCAATGAAACCTTAAGGCTGTGGCCAAACCAATTCAACATGTCCATTCAACAGTACTTTTGCTCTTTCAGCACCAAATTTTGATGGCTAAAATAGAGCACCAAACAATATTTTAATCACCACAAAGGGAACCTTCATTTTTACAAATCTTTTTAATGAATAATAAAATTCATTCAATGTGATTCCTGAAATTACTTTTTCAGTGACTTAGAAAATGATATACAATGCATTGAACAATGGATCACCAATGAACAATATTCACACCTTGTTCACGAAAAATTGTTGACTGGACAAATATAATTATTCGCACAGATGTGGAAATTATCTAATGTTGAATTGTGTGGTTCCAGGAAATATCCACCCATTCCCCCCTCCCCCCCAAAAAGGATTGAAATTCCAAGGGGGGGGTCAATTTACATGATTTCTTCAATTTAAGTAACCATATTTTTGTGTGTGTGTGGGGGGGGGGGATCGATATTTTCTGGAACCACACATTGGTTTGACTCCTGGCTAAGTATGCAATCACATATTTGGTGCATCTACATTTGACTCTGGAAACTAGTGCTAATAACTGCTTTTGTAACTCCAATAAAAAATATATAATGTAAGAATTGAAGCTGCCTTTTGAAATTGTCAAACATTTCTCAATATTATTATTATCTGAAACATGAATCACAAACAGCCTTTTTAGGATTGCTTCTTGGCAGTCATGTTATTGTATTATAATTAGAAAACTAGTAGCTAATTAAGATTAGCTTATTCATAGTACTGTACTTCTCATGTATTATGAATAAATGTGTTGATGTTTCCTGCTGGCAGAATTGTCTCTTCCTTTATGTTCTCCTTGCACAGTATCAGGGGCATAGCAAGTTGTTATGATAATTGCTTAAGGCCAGTGTACAACAGTGTAATTACAACAGTGCAATCCCAGAGTGCACTATTGAAAAAGTGAAATCAAGAAAGGTGATGGCCCTTATAATGAACAGCTAGCTATGTCTTGGGTATCATAACATAAGCTTCACCCTGCCCAGCTGCTATTTGATTAAGTAAATTGCTGCAGTTCTGCTTGTATGGTATTGGCAAATATTAATAGTGAAACATATTTACACAGTAGTTTACATTGCAAAATACATTATGTATTGCTTAATGTGACCTATTGCTTGGACAATATTGTTGTAACATTACTATCAAAATTATTCAATGCCCACATACAGACTTGATTATGTCCATGATTGCTTGTGCATAGGTGGGGTTCCAGATTCGATACTCATTACAAATCTGTTCAGCAGATTCTCAACAGCAGATACTATACTTGAAATGAGAGTTCAGACTGATTCCATCAAATCTTTGCCTGTTCGCTCCAAGATGTAGGCGATACTGCATTAATCGCTTGTATTTCTGCCTTCTCACTTTCTGACACAGAACGGACTTTACACTCATCATCAGCATCACAAGGCAATGTTTGTGTAACAGTAGCAATTTCTGCTGACTTGGCAACCTTTGTGCAGCAGTTAGTGCAGCAGATAGTGGTTTGAGATGCAATCGTGGAAGAACCCAGATATGTCAACATATTTTCTCAGGCATCCATCAGTCATTCCACAAAACAATCGCATTTCCTCAGTCATACCAGGCCGGTTCTTAGCAATATCACTCCCATTAAAATACAATGTAGCTGTTGCTGGTTTGCCATCTCTCCCTGCACGGCCTATCTCTTGATAATACCCCTCAATAGTTGTTGGCACCTGTAGATGGATCACATGACGGACATCAGGTATGTTTACCCCAATTCCAAGGCACACCACTTCAAGGGCATGTAACTATCGTTAAGGGATAACGATTTTGTTTCATTTTTAGGTCCTGCGCTATCGGCAGCAGGATTTCCTCATAGCTGTCTTTTCCAGCAGATGCTGGCTTTCGCTTTTCTTTCAAAATTGCTATGTTGGCCCTGTTTAGATTACCAATAACAACACATGGTCTGTTCATATTAAGTTTTTCCATCAGGCCCTTGATATGATGGAAGGGGCAGTGGCAGTAAGGCATACTAGTGGGACACATGGAAAAATTGATCGCAACTGTGCTAATTGCGCAAAGTCAGAGCGAAAGGAACTACCCCACTCTCCAATTAGGTGCGCCTCGTCTATAACGCATGTACAAACACCATGCTGATACACTTTTGAAAGAAGTAATTGCCTTCCTTGTCTGTTAGAGATACAGACTCTGGGTGTGCAAAATAATTTTGCATTTACCCCTTTTTAAGTTAGGGTGGATGATGTCCTCCTCCGTCAGTTCAATATCGGATTCTTCCTCGCTTTCTTCCGATGATTCCACTACGTTTTTGTCGGGTTTTTCAGAACCCCTCCTTGTATTCCTCGCGCGTTAAGAATCCCTATCTGATCGTCTATTAAAGCGTTCAGAGGCGAAACGACCAAAGTAATGGCTCTCTTTCCTTTCTCTTTAAAGTCATTTATGAAGGGCAACAGATGAAAAATCACGGACTTCCCATAGCCCGTAGGGAGCACAGCGATTACGTCTCGGCCAAGATAACACGCCTCCAAAATCTTGACTTGCTTGACTTTCAGGAAAATGTTTCCATAATTAGTTTTAACTTGTGCATACTGGACTGCATGGAAAAAACTATTCATGGTCAAACTCATTGCTAGCAATTGATGAGCCGAACGCGCGATCCGCGCAATATATAGTTACCCATTGTATCTGTTCCCTCTGCAGTAAGTTACGAGAAAGGTCGCAACACCTAGCGACAACACCTAGCGAAGATAATAGATGTTTAAGCAAAAAAATTCCATTTTTCGCTATTGACTTTGTAAAAAAAATCTTATCAATAACATTGAAACTACTAAAATCACAAGATTGGACGATAATTGTGGAAAGAAAGGGTACAACGATAAGGTTATCCAGTCTTTAATTTTGGTCTGTTGTCTTGAGCGCGTTCTAATCAATTGATATGAATGCTTCAACCACCTTATTACAGTCTCGCTTCTGATTGGTTGCTTACCAAAGCCTTTTTACATCTTGATAATTTTGTTTAACCTTCGCAACGACGAACCAAGGTAAGAGTTCTATTTGTCTAAATATTTGCTCTCGTTTGTTTAATGTCCGTTACCGTAATTTCGGGTCCGATGGATAAACTACCAAATAACCTCACTGAAGGATATCTTGCGATAAGAGGGCAGGAAAATGACTTTATTTCACATTCTAATTTCGATCCGTTCTCATTTATTTTTTCGATGGATCGAAAATTACTGTTCCAATTATTTCCCAAGCTGTTCACACAGAGGTACGCACAGATACTATAATATCGTAAGCGCGGGAAAAAAATATCACCCAACGTAGAAGAACAAGCATGGCAGAGTCCATTGGTAACCAAAATTCTTCTAAGAGATCTAAAATCTTCTCGCCGCCGTATCAGCCAAAGAAAAGAGCTTGTACAGGACCTTCAACACAAAATTTTTCAAGAGCGCGCTCACTGACTTTCTCATCAGCAGAGGAAAGCTCAGACGCACCCTTCATTGACCGCGCCCCCCGAGTGAAAAATTCCATCCACAGCAACCGACATTTCGATGAATATTTTCATTTATGTTCGATCCAAAAATTTTCACCGATTCTGAATCCAAATAGTTGAACGAGGTTTTTTTCTTCTTCTTCTTCTCATATCATCAGGCCCTAGGAAGGCACACTCGGCCATTGACTCCCTATATACGAGAAATACATGATGTATCTGACGATAGAGTTTTAAGGCCCTTGTGCTTCATTCTGTCTTTAGGGCCAAGCGAATTTATGCATTGACGATGAATGTGTTGAGCGTTTGTTATTGGCGGTTAACTCAAGGAAACCCGAATTCATAGTATCTGCGGTGTTCAGCAATCCACTTCTCAAGACGCCTGTAAAACAAAGTTCCTGGATGAGCTAGACGGAAACTGTTACAAGCTATGCCGCAAGAATAACCCTTCAGTACTCCGTCAAACGTCATTCGCAGAAATGACACAGTTCACCACTGGCGGAAATGTGCGATCGTTGCCCGTTACTGTATGATGTCATGCTGACCGTGGTAGGCAAAAAGTGGTCCACGTGCCTCGCTCCTCCCCTTTCACTTTGTTATGCTATACTAATGCAGAAGCGAAACCACGAGCCCAGCTTAGTTCAGAGGATAAACACCATCCTACTCACAGAGGGAAATGCTAAAAAGCAGGTAAAGACGATGGGTTTCAATTATAGTTATATAGCCAACTCATAATAGTCAATACACATCTTTAGCTTGGGCGTAATGTTGTCCCACTTCAGATCCCGTGGCATTCCCATAAGTATTCTTTCTTTGTTTTTCTGCTACGCACCGGGATATATGAATATGGGAGCACCGAAACAAATAAATAGTATTCAAATATTCAAATGAATGCCACGTGATCTGACAATGGGACAACATTACGCCCAAGGTAATGAGGTTTAATGTGCCGGCATATCGATTTTTCTTGAATTTCACTGGTTCGCTTGAATGTCAATTAATTTCTAATTGAATCGCGCGCGCTAAAATTGGACAGTTTGGCTTTGTGTATTAGATGCTATAATATATAGATTTAGCCACTGGCTAAAAGCGGAGCTCCCGGTTACAATGACGTCATCGATGACGTCATACCACGTGAAAACGCCATCTCACCCTCCTTACCAGGGTGTTCGGAAGCGTGGTTGCTAGGGAAATTTGAAACAGCTCTAATCGGCGAAACTTTACAATCCTGACCAATTTTGCGTCATGACATCATCAAAGGACAACAATACCAACGATGACGTCATCGGCCACGCCCATGGTCACGTGACCGGGAGTAGAAAAAGACTTGTTTGACTTCAAATAGACGTTTTTTTTGCTATGGATATATTTTTCACGAGCATCTTCATAAAGTTAAGTATGGATTTGCAATTTCGATTTAAATAAGGAAATGACGAGTGCAAAAAGTCGTTTTTTTGGCTATAACAAAACAAGCAAGCAATGGAAGAGAAATACATCGTAACATTGTTTAAGAAGCGAAAAAGAAAGTTCAAACCCGAAAAAGAAAAAAAAATCGAAAAAGAAAAAAGAACGCACGCAGGGTTTGAACTCAGTACCTTCTGTTTTCTAGCCGAAGACCTTACCAAACGGCCACGAAGGCTGGTCAAATGATGTATCTTCAGAATTGTATATAAACCTTCACTCGAGAGACTGCAAGTTCGTAGGCTGAACAAAGCTACAATTTAAGCATTTCTGACTGTTTCTTTCTTCTTTAACGCCGTAGAAACAATAACGGTATGATTTCCTAGCATGGTATGATTTTCTTCTATACAGAGTTGCTAATTACTTTTCAAAATGGTATAATTTTTGTAAAAGTAGCAACTTTTTCGATCGCCAAACGGGCGCCGAGCGATATTTTCTCTTCACAAAAGCTACAAAAAAGTAAAGAACTCCAGAAAAACTGAAATGCAATAGATACAACAATGATAGAAGATATATATTTGATGCTAGTTGGGCCATAATTTTTGGTACTTCAGCGGAATTTCGGGCAGTTTCCAGTGGCGACATTTACAAATCCCGCGCTATAGTTTGCACTTAGACAACAAGTCACGGCAAAACGCTCCAACAAAACTATGTTTTTCAATTCTTTTGACAATGAAAATGAACGTTTTTTTCTACATTGAACCAAAATAATGAAATAAACTTTAGGAAAATGAAGTTACTTTAGAAAAATCATTCCTCCAGAATTAACATATGTTGGAAATAAAACCATCTTGTTGTTTGATTTTGAGAAAAGACTGCCGCCGAAGTCACGCAATCTACGCTAGCAACGTAACGTAACTTAGCAACCAAACTTCCGACACCCTTAAACAACTTAACCCAAGTTTGGTTGTCTGAGAGTCATCCCTTCCCAAATAATACCTTTTCTCGTTTGATGACGTCATTGATGACGTCATACCACGTGACTAGGCTGTTGAACCCCCCTTCCCACTTATACAACTCCACCCAAGTTTGGTTGTCTGAGGTTCAACCCTTCTAGAGATATATACCATTTCTCGTTTGACGACGTCATAGATGACGTCATACCATGTGACTACGCCATCACACCCCCCTTGTCACTTAGACAACTCTACCCAAGTTTGGTTGTCTAAGGTTCATCCCTTCCAAAGATATAGACCTTTTCTCATTTGATGACGTCATCGATGACGTCATACCACGTGACCAAGCAGTTGCACCCCCCTTGCAGCTTATACAACTTTATCCAAGTTTGGTTGTCTGAGGTTCATGCCTTCCAAAGATATAGACCATTATTCATTTGATGACGTCATCGATGACGTCATACCACCTGATCACGCAGCTACAACCCCCTTGTCACTTAGACAACTTTACCCAAGTTTGGTTGTCTGAAGTTCATCCCTTCCAAAGATATAGACCTTTTCTCATTTGATGACGTCATCGATGACGTCTTACCTCGTGACCAAGCAGTTGCATCCCCCTTGCAGCTTAGACAACTTTACCCAAGTTTGGTTGTCTGAGGTTCATGCCTTCCAAAGATATAGACCATTATTCATTTGATGACGTCATCGATGACGTCATACCACGTGATCACGCAGCTACACCCCTCTTGTCACTTAGACAACTTTACCCTGTTTGGTTGTCTGAGGTTCATCCCTTCCAAAGATATAGACCTTTATTCATTTGATGACGTCATCGATGACGTCATACCACGTGATCACGCAGTTGCACCCCCCTTGCCACTTTGATATTTTGACCCAAGTTTGGTTGTCTGAGGTTCATCCCTTCCTTAGATATATACCCTTTCTCGTTAGCTTACGTTTGGGTTGCCTGTGTTACGCCGGACGAACAGACGGACGGACGGACGGACGGACGGACGCACAAACCGGAAGTCCATGACAGAATCGTTTGATGCATATACACTTTTGTTTTGTTCCTTCTCCTCCTGCATGTAGCTATGGGGCTCCGCTAGCGGGCGCCTTCGGCGCCCGCGGGAGCTCCGCTATAATTATGTTTGTATTTGTAATAAATAAAATGACTCCATGCTTATTCAATAACGAAAAAAATGATTTCAAAATTCCCCGGAAATTGGTTTATGGCCTCATCCAATTTTTTCTCAATTGGACAGACAGCATGCAGTCCTAATATATATACTAATTTCGGCAGGGAAACTCTGCTGGGTATCAAATATATAAAACCAATGTAAGCTGTCTGGTTTTTATTTTTCTGAACTCTATTTGTTCTGGCAATACAACACAATTTTTCACAATTTTTCAGTCACCTGTTCCTAACATTCTATTATCAGAGTCAGAGAAGTTGCTTTGGGTTTGGACTCACCCCCTTCTCCTTGCATTTAGGAGGGGAATAGAGATAGAGGAAGCCCTTAAGTCTGTCTGCCATTAATTTGTCCTGCTTCACTTCAAAATAAACACAAATGATGTACTTTTATAAAGGAACTTGATCAAATAATCAATACACTTTGAGGCTACACACAGAAGACAATTACATGTTCTATGTTTTTTGGATTGCGCCATGATTCCAATATCTGCAACTTTCGATTATTTCAGTTGATCTCGAGATGTCAGAAATTTGGATTTTCTTTGTCACCTAAAAGCAAGCGCAACCTTATGGATATGGTTGGGGACCACTTTTCCAAGTCTCTCGTGAAAGCAGTAAAAGAAGACAAGAAACTTCAAGGGACAGGTGATAACTGGGATATAACAATTCATGCCCATGACATGAGAGGACAGAACCAAAACAAAGACCTACACTACTTTGCATCCAATATAATTGTTGAGAGGATTCCCTGTGAGCCAATATGTATCAAAAAGCTCCCCAAAAGGACATCCTTCAGTACCCAACTGCACTTTTCTTCTAAGTGACGAAGAAGTCATGACATTAAGAGAAGACTTCAAGGTGCTGGTTGGAAGAGTACTTGTAAACAGCATCAAAGCCCTGTCATTTTTAAAGTCTGTGATCCCAGATCATATAAGTCACCGGTATGAGCAGGAGATGTCAGAGAAGTCTGAAATCGTACCTCTTCCAATGCAGCTGAAAGATGAAAAGAAATATAACGATGTCGTTGATATCCTGTGTAGTTATGAAAACACAATTGAAGATATCAATTGAAGATATATCTGGATGCTGGGAAAGTCCAAAGACCCAATAATGCCATGCCAGCTGCACCTGACAGAAACTACCTAGGAGCACATGCTAGTCCTGACCAAGATGCAGGGCATGTTGTACAGCATGATCCCACTGACCACCTGAAAGGCATCAATGTAGCCTTTGGAGGTGACCAGCTAACCAGAGTACGCTTTGCAGGCGCCAAAAATTTGAGGGCAGGTTGCCATACTGCCAAAGGCCGGTTCGATCACTGCTGTCCATTTATGGGTGAGGGGTTTCACACCAAAATGTCATATGTACAGGTATGACTGCATTAAATCAGTGTCATGTTAAGCAGTGCCATAGCATTCTCCCCCCCTAGCGAAGAAGAAGTGTCAACATGTGGGGAAAAACCTGCTTCCCCCCCCCCCCCCCCCCCCCCCCCCCAGCAAAACAAAGGATGACCAAGGCTTGCCCCCCAGACAAAAAGTTCTAGCTACAGCATTGTGTTAAGTGTGATATACATGCAATAAGCAAATGCTCAGCTTTATTGGAGTAGACTTTGTAGACTACATTTTGTATGTTGAAACATTAGGGAAGGGTTGCAACTTTTTCAGAGCTGTGACATGACCTGGGGAGGATCTAAGGCTGGAATCTAAGCAACTGATCAATGTTAAGTTCATTGGAAACAACCCAGTCAGCCCTGGAGAAAAAGGATTTAACAGGAATGACAACCAACAGTACAGGGTGTATGGCTCTGCGTGCATGAAATAATATTTTTCAACTTTCCTTTCTAGCTGGTTTATGACAACTTGTACAATGCTGGATCTCTCAGAGAAATCGGTACCCTAAAGTATTTCCGTGAAAAGTATAACCGGCGGAATGTGACAGCTGACAAGGTCACTAAATCATACGAGGGTTGTGAGCAGTTTATCCTAAGTGTGGGCAAAGCATACCTTGTCGAAGCAGCACTGGAATATTGGGGTATGCAGGATATCAACAGTGTTTCAACCAAGCATGTGCCCCCAAAAGGAATCTTACATCTCCCACTGGCAAAGAAGAGGGCATATTTTGACCAGGCTGTTGGAGCATTTGTTGATGAGTTCGTAATGGCAGATCCTGACCAGGAGGCCATAAGGCAATACAGTGAACTGGAGCAAAGGGAGGCAGTCGTCACCACAATTGCAGAGGACCATGCTTACTTTGAACCAAGGGTCATCATCACAGATTCAGACAGGTCCACTGAGGAGCATTCCTATGCAACATTACAACCTGATCCACAAGACAGTACCAATTCAACCATTAGCCGTAACACTGATAGAGTAAGGTATGTAAAGCATGGAAAAAAATTGTCACTGGGAATGTAAGTACAGCCTACCAGCTTTCTTTCAATGAAACGTGAAATGTTTGAATTGCAGTGTGAGAAATGAATGCAGTTAAGTTCTGAGCTATGGAATGGAAAGAAAATCAACAAAAAAAATAAGGCTAAGCCCAAAAACCGATTTACCCAGTATCCATTCCTGTGTTGGATTCATCAGAGGCATACCAAGAAGGTACAATATAAGCAAATGCATACTATGTGCAGATTGTTAACAATGGCAATTTTAAATCATTTTCCATTACAGTCACTCAATTTACTGATTCAATTTACCTGATTTACTGTGCGAACAAACACTGTATTTTCCTTTGGAAATTCCAGGGGGGTGGAGGGAATGGATATATGTTGTAACCACACATTGAGAAAATGTACCCTGGCACACAAAAGTTGGTGGTTGCTGGTGAGCCTTTAAGTCATGAATCTGCAACTTGTAGAAACAACTTATTCTAATTATATTTAATGAAGTCCAAAAATGATGCTCAAACCCTCTGCAGAGAAATTATTGGCTACCCCTTCAAACAACTGAACTTCACTTTCACTTTTTATTATGTATGCAAAAGAAAAAGAATGGTCGTAGTAATTATCTGTGATTGAGATCGTAATGATGAACAAAAAGGAACCATATATTACATGAACTGTCTTCATTTATGTATTTAGATAAACAAAGTGATAACCAAGCCAATGGTAACACATAATATTCTCATTCTCATTTAGGCTCTATTATCTGAAGAGATGGCACATCGTGTGACCTGGGGGAGATTTGTAAACTTGAAGGGTGGTCGGGGCAACAACATTGCTTGTGATGCTGCACAGGAAATTTGTAACCGTTTAACTGAAAGTATTGTGAAGGGAATGGGGGCCAACAAGACGACTAAAGCAGTCCTGAGGGTTTCAAAAGCTTCTGCAGGCATCCAACACATCATTGCAACATTTGACAAGGAAGCCAACCTCCACCGCCAATCAAGCCGACACTCTACTGTGTCATCTGAGAAAGATGAGATTCAGATGCTACAGGATCTTCGAGGTCTGCGCCATTTCCGCAGTGTGGCTTACAGGCACCATGAACACGTCCAAGACATACAGCTTTCAGTCTTGGAAAGGCTAGACATGGATAGCTACTTTGACTGGCTAACAAAGCATAAGCGGCAATTAAGTATGGGATTTGCAAGATAGGTAAGTAAAAATTCACTCTATTCATTCATATAGCTGCCTTTAGCCAAACAAGGGATGGCAGAAAACATTTTGGAGTAACAAGAAGAAAAAGCAAAACCTATAGACATAACATCTTCATGGTTAAATGTTTCCCAGCCATTTTGAGGATTGACGGTACCCAGCCGATATGACAATGTTTTTTTTATCAAAGTGATCCAGATTAGAATGGGATATTTTCCCCTTAGTGGTCCTTGTTTATGTTTAGTGTGTTCACATTAATGGCTACTCTATAATTAGGAAAGATAGGGACCGCGAAGGGTGCTGTCTCGTTTTGAAAATTTTCTGAGGTTTATTGATTCTAAGGAAACTGAATCTATTATATTAACTGATAGTAATTGCGACCTTTTGAAACCAGACAGTCAGACAGCGACTCTGTCTTTATATTATGATGCCTATCAATATACACAATTAATTGAGATGCCCACATTGGTATCACCGAGGACTCAGAAACATTGATTGATCATATTGCAACCACTAATTCGGATTTGATCATTTCTAAAGGTAGCTGTAATTTAACTATTAGTGTTCATAATTTAGTATTTGCTATCAGAAAGTTTCGCATTCCCAGGGGTAGTCCTAGGATAATAGAAACTAGAGACCTTAGAAATTTGGATGAAAACCATTTTCTCAGTGACCTTGACCAGCTGCCATGGGATACAGTTTTGGACTGTGATGATCCTAATGAAATGTGGCTCAGATGGAAAACACTTTTTTGCAAGTTGTAGACCTTCATGCACCATTGCGCACCAAGCGCGTTAGCAGCCGTCGCCACACGTGGTTAACCAAAAAAGGTAATGATTAACCGCGACAAATTGAAAAAAATTGCAGTGCGCACAGGATCTACGCACGAAGGGCCTATAAAAATGCAAGAAATGCTGTTAATTCTGAGGTGATTAGGGCTAAAAGAGATTATTTTTCCGCTAAATTTAGTACCACGCAAGGTAATGTGAAGGATACGTGGAAGACGATTAATCAGCTTTTGGGTAGAAGCAGCGCCTCAGCTAGTGTAAATGAACTAGTTATTGATGGAGAAAAAATTGCTGACCCACACAAAATTGCTGATGAATTCAATCGCCATTTTTCTGAGGTGGGATCCAGTCTTTCACGTGACCTCGCGTTGGTAAATGGGGAGCAACCTGAGGACTATTTAGCCCCTGCGGGGCAATTGTTCCGGTTCTCGCATATTTCTGAGCAGCATGTTTTTAATCTTCTTTCACAACGCTCTGCTCACAAGGCTGCAGGTCCAGACAAAATTCCTGGAAAGTTCCTCAAGTCTGCCTCACCCGTTATCTCGTTTTCATTGGCTCGAATTTTTAATAGATCGATAGAGGAGTCTTTCCTAATGATTGGAAGGGTGCTCTAGTGACACCTATTTACTCAAGTGCATTATGGCTTGGTCGAAAGGCCAAAAATACCAACAAACCGTTAAAAAAAATGTAGAACAAAAATAAAATCATTTAGTCAAACTATTTTGCGTTAAGGTTAAGTATTCGTGCTGGAACAATCCTGGAAAAATATATGTTACCATGGCAACGAGTCACGTGACTTGCTATGGCATGCAAAAGGCGCCCTATGGCATCCAAAAGGCGACGTAAAGGCTGTGCGTCCGTTTGCTTTTGCCGTAATGTCCAAAAATATCGATTATTTGGTACTAGTTCAGCTATTTTACCGAAATTAGGCATGGATTTCAACCAGGCTCGTTAGTTATACCTAGAATGGAATATAATGAAACCATGTAGTGGATAAAGCCTACATATTTCTCGATCAAACTTGAATGCAAAGCGGCTTTAAAAAGCGTATATCAAGTATATGTTTTGTGCCGCCATCTTGAAATGAGCCGCAGGTATGAAGCCAAGTTTAGTCAGCGGATAAGCCCAAAAGATGTATATTCAAGATGGCGGACGAGCTGGCTTCTTCGTGTTCTGGGGAAACCAATCGGAATATACCGCCTCACAGATACATTAAGGAAAGTAATCGTTGCTCTATATGTTTATTACACACACCATAAATGTACTTTTATTCCATTAAGAGAATAAACGGAGAAATAAATGCCAAACTGAATGATTGTTGTCTCATTTCCATGGACTAGAATGTGCATATACGAACGTAAGTAAGTTTTACGTGAGTCTATAACAATATGTATGTTGTTTTCCTAGTGCATTACAATAGTTTGTTTTCTATCAGATTACAAGATAATGGAGTCACAAGACCCTAATTTAATTGAGCTTGGCGCTAAATTCGAAATTTGATAATTCAGAAAAAGCGCGCTAGTCGATCAGCAACAACGTCCCCTTACAAATCGTTATTTACTTCAATTATTTCTAGTTACGTTTTACTTTACACCAAGTTTCTTATGTCTGGAGGTCTTGTGTCTCCCACGACTTGTGGTTTTGCCCGCATTGCAGCGTATGAAGCAGCACTGAAAGCAAAACAGTTTGTAAAAGAACATCAAGATCCCGCCAAATCGCCGAGATCATTTGAGGTAGAAAAGAGATATTACTTTTTCTCTTGCGTATTCCAAGACAGGGCCGAGTATAACATTCCGGACTATCACACATTTAGAAAAAAGTTTCCAGCCCTAGAAGAAGCAATTAAGAAGTGGAACCCACGAAAAAAACACGAGAAAGAAAAATACCTAGAGGATTTCTCTGTTAAACGCTGGCTAGACCTACCTGAAACAAGGAAACGAGAACATTCCTTCTCGGACTGTAAGGGTTGCTACCAGAATTGTCCATCCATTCAGGCACTGTTTCCTGTTAGAAGTCCTAACCTGAAAGGCAAGACAAAACAAAACCCTTTTAGTGTTCTGGGAGATATTAGTAACCGCTTCAAGGCAAACAACAAAGGGCATGTCAATAAGACAACTGCAGCATCAGCAGCGAAAGAAATCTACGAGTCACTAAATCCCTCATTTCAGAAATGGTCTGGCATAAAATTAGGTGAAGCCTTAGCAAAGGTTCCTGAGGCTGGAGTTGAGGTTAAAAAGTCAGAAGTTGAGAAAAGAGACTTCGCCGTAAGTTGCTGCGAAAGACAAAGGAGGGGGTCGAAGGACATTGGAAAACTACATCATTTGCAAGGTAATTTTTTTCAAATTTAATTTCAAGGGCAAACACTTATTTTTGTTTTTCAAAGATCTGCCCCATTACACATTATAATAAAAAATAGCCTTATTCAAATAATTTGATGCGACTCTGATTTGGCATACGGCTTCATTAATTATGAATTTTATTTTTTGCATCAGTTGCAAGGTAAATTTTTTCAAATTTGTTTTCGAGGGCAAAACCTGTTTTTTTTTTCAAAAGATCTGCCTCATTACACACCTTATTTTGATTATTAATGTTATTTTTTTCAAATTAAAATGACAGAAAATATACCATCTTTTTTGTTTGTTTGTTTTTTTATCATTTTTAATTCCACATTTTTTTGATAATCGTAACAGGATTTTTTTTTAGATTATTGTGCTCTTACATTTTTTTTAAGACATCATTTTTTACATTTTACCCCCTACCCCCTACCCGTGTACTATGTCCACCCTGTCCCAGGAGAAAAAAAAAACAACCTCACACTACAAAACAAGACGATACGAACAACAACAACAAAAACGGATTTAGTGCGTTAACTCTTTGAATGCGCTTTAAAGTAGGTTCTTTATTTTGTCCCATTTTTTTAAATGGAAACCAAGCTTGTCCTGTTCTCTGGCAATCGTAAATTCTTTAAGGTATGTGGATTGTACATTGGAAAGAATAGGGCTCAACTGAGGTATTTGATTTCCTGCTCTACAGTGAAAAATATAAAATTTTGCAATCAGCAAGACATGATTTAAGATACACAGATCCTCGTTATCTTCCACCACACCCAAAATAATATCCATATCATTTAAGTCTCTCTTTAAAATACAAATTGTTTTAATAGATTTTGTACATTTGTCCAAAAGGACGATACCAAGGGGCACTGAGCAAACAGATGCATAATTGTCTCATCTGAATCACTACAGAAGGAGCAGGAGGGAGACTGTACAAGACCGATTTTATGCAAATTATAATTTGGAAATATTATCCTATGAAGTAATTTAAACTGGAATTCGCGTAACCTGGTTTCAATTGAACATTTGAAAGGAGTCAGATATATTTTTTTCCAATTCAGCGCGTCCCCGTATGGTGATGACGTAAACAGTTTTGTCGTAAAAATTTCTCGCCGTCGGGGGTTTCGTAATTTTATTAAGAAATAACCAGTATGTATTGTTCGAGGTTAAGTTAGCTAAAGTAAGGCTCTCGTTATTTGTAATTATGTGAGGACAATTTAAATCTGATGGGGATACCAGTGATGACGGGTCGGATCGAAACTGCTTAAACCTCGATTTCTAGTTAGGCGGAACAGCGTTGAAAATACTTTTAAGTTGGAATAAAAGATTAAATGAATGACTAAAACTATTGAGTATAGGGTCTTTCGCGTTGAATAGATCACCGATCTTATATATGCCTTTCGATAACAATGTGTTATTGAAAAGAGATTTTCTTTCAACACAAACAAATTTGTTATTCCAAATATATTGGTTTGCCAGGTTACGTAGCGACTCAACTGGCGGCTCGTTAACCTCCTCCCAAGCCTCTAGACATTCTCTGTAAAAAGTGTTCAAATATTTGCTAAGTTCAAGTTTCGAGACGTCGTAATTACAATGAAGATGAGTTTCCCCCCCCACGTTTCTTAGTAGGTGCAACATTATATATTTCCAAGATGACTCTCGGTCCTCAAAAAGTTTCTTGACACACATGATTCTTTGGGCTTTAACCATGGACAAAATGTCAGGCATTTTTAGACCACCGTGTTCTAAGTTGTTAATCATTGCCGCCCTTTTAATTTTATCTTTGCCTTTCCAGAGAAACTCAAACAGGAGGCTATTTACCTCTTTGACGAAAATGTTTTCATGGGGCAAAACATTCAAGATATATAGAATTTTTGGTACGATAAATGTTTTAATAATTTGGATTTTGCCGATCAGCGTTAGGCCTCTTCCCCTCCAGTTTCTCAGTTTTTCTTTAATAAAGTATATCACCGAATCCCGATTCAATTCCTTTGAAAGACGATTATCATACGTGAAATGTATGCCGAGAATTTTTACTACCTTTTTTATTTCTTTAACCTTGAGTTCTTCAGCATTTGCTTTCATAGATCCTAAGCAGAGAACTTCTGTTTTATCGCTGTTGATTTTTAGTCCGGAGAAACACATGAATGTGTGGAGGGTTCATGGCTAGAAATTGAGGACACTTCAGCGGATTATCGCATGAGTGGCGCGCGGGCTCACCTTCGGTGTTTGATTTAATTTAAAATCCAACTCTGACTGATATTTCAAAGGAATATCTGACATGATGTTACTTTAAGCACATTAAACTCTAAAATGACAGGTTTCAACAGCATATTTAGCCAGGAACTGCAGTTCGGGCATGTGCAATAATAGACACAGGTATCCCGTGAACTTACTTTTGGGCTCCCTGTGTAGTTTAGTAATCTAAAAATGCAGTTTGTAGAGCTAATAATGCTTTTCTTGCGTGCAGAAATAATGGAAAATACAAAGAGAAGAACACTTAACAATATAGAATTCTATGAGCAGTGATATTTTGAAAAATAGTAATAAAAAAATTGAGAAAAAAGAACCCCCAGGACTCCAGACAACGGGAAAAAAGGTCCAGGCATCGTTTATGCCCAGTCCTACGCGGTATATCGAGACAAGATGGACGACAGAACGATCCTCGAGGACAGCGAAGAGAATTCTCCCCAAAAAAATTAGTTTTCGGCAATATTATGGCTGTAAACCTGGTACACTGGAAGCTATACTACTAAGTAAAAAGCTCAAACTTTCTCGGGAAAACGCCGAACGATTTGAAGGTTTTATGAGCTGAAAAGTACATGGATGTGATCCTTGTTTATCGAACTACAACCCGAGATGTATAGAGCTGGTTCAAGATTTACGGTTGCACGGCTACAAGAGAAAACGTTGACTGCACTTGTAGCATTGTACGATAATTATATGGAATCCTGAGGGTGGAAATCTGCATTTTTAAAACTGAAAACGCCGGAGGACTACGGTTTTACACACGTAAACTCAAGCCGGAGGCCCTTGATAAAGCTGCAATGAACAGGCATGGATGTATAGAGGTTGGCCCAGTTTAGCTAGAAAGGAGAAACTTTTGATTTTCTATTTTTCCCCAGTCAATTGCTATACGGCCGCCATCTTGAATTATGATTTAAAACCCCGTAGTGCGCATGCTCGTAGATGAACGGCGGCCATACTGTCCTTAATTTCTACCCATGTCAAATAGCTTTAAAAAAAAACAGCTTTTATCTTTAACAAAAGCTGTGATGTCGTCAGCGAAAGCTAATAATTTTATCTCATAATTATTAACTACAATGCCTTTTATGTTTGGGTTGTTGCGAACATTAATTGACAGTAACTCAAGTGCAATAATGAACAAAAAAGGTGAAAGAGGATCACCCTGACGGACGCCGGAGCAGATGCTGAACAGGGGAGTCGAGTAGCCATTATTAATTACACAGCTGCTGATATTTTTACAGAACATCGCACCCATGAAATAAAAGATTCTCCAAAGTTGAATCTACGAAGAGCTTTTATAAGAAAACTACGATCAAGAGAGTCAAATGCCTTTTCAAAATCTATAGTCGTCAGCAATGCATCCATGTTTTTTGATTTTGTGTAGTTCACTAGATCGTCTACTGTTCTAATTGTGTCAAAAATTGTTCTCCCCTTAACATATGCATTTTGGTTATGGTGGATGATGCTTGGGAGCACTTTTTCTACTCTTTTGGCCAAACATTTTGAAGCAATCTTCACATCTACATTAATCAAAGAAATTGGTCTCCAGTTTTTAACGTAACGTCTGTCTTTACCCTTCTTTTCCAGCAATGTAATAATGGCTTGCTTCTGAGATGTGCTTAGTTCACCCTTTCCGTAACTGTAGTTCAAACATTCAACCAACATGGTTCCGAAAAAAAGCCAGAACGTTTTATAAAATTCAACCGTTAAACCATCGTTTCCGGGGCATTTATTATTCTCAAACATCGAGAGAATGCTAAAACACTCAGCAAGGGAGAGCTCTCCCTCACAGGTATTTCTTGCCGAGTCGGACAACGACGGAATGGCGGGAGAATTAAGAAAAGGACACACGTTAGCAGGCCTGTTATTGGACCAAAACTCGCCTATTCCCGCAGCGGGAACAGGCGAGAATAGGCGAGAATAGAGAATTTGGGCAAAAATTGACCTGCAAGAATAGGCGAGAATAGGCGAGTATAGGCGAGAATAGGCGAGAATAGAGAATTTTGGCAAAAATTGGCCGGCAGGATTAGGCGAGAACAGAAAATTCTGGTCTAAAATGCTTGGCGGTAATAGGCAAGAACAGGTGAGAATAGGCACAAGGCAAGAATAAGTGAAAGTAGAAAAATAGGCTGGAACTTCTTTCCATTGTTCTCGCAGGTTTTCTACATTTTAATCTCAATTTTTAAGCACCATATGATAAAGGAAGCTATTTGTATAACTTAGTTACAATTTCAAGGAACAAGTGCTCAGTGAACAATAACAACGCAAAGAAAAACGATTCCTTTGATTATGAAGTGCATCATGGGTAAAATCCAAGATGGCGGCACCTCTGAATGGTAGGTCATGTCGAGTTCTTGCTTATTTCTTCCAAATTAAAGCATTTTATGTATAAATATTGGTATACAGAGATTAATAATTATGCCTTATCTGTTATTTATGCTATTTTCAGCTTTTTTGATAAGAATTACAGTTATTTTGATCGATTTTCGGCATGCGAACTTACAGCGAAAACAGTGCTTGACATCGAAGTGAAGGCGAACGTACCCTTCCAACTTTCTCGCATTATTCGGGTTTTCCTAGCCTAAAATTCGAAATTCTGGATTTCCTCGCCTAAAATAGAGGGTAATGCGAGGAAAGATATGTCATTTTCTATTGTTTTGCATGCTTCCGTTGGAAATTTATCACCAGAATCAAATTAAGTGACCTCGCCTAAATATTTTAAAAGCTGGCAGGTTTACCAACGGAAATCCAGCCTTACTCTATTTTGTCCCAAGTGTAGAGAAAGAGAGATTTAGCTTTAAAAACAGTTTCTTTCTTGTTTTTATATATAGAAAGAGCTTCATTGGGGAATATTTTTAAAATTCACAGTAGAATTCGAACCTGTTTTGCGGGTTGTAGCCTTACTGTTTAGTTTTTTAGATTGATATTTGTTTTTTATCATACGTAACAGATCAACAGAAGCGCCCCCGTTTAGAGAAGTGTATTATTCATATCTCTGCGGACGAAACTAGTAATTTAACCACCCCACAAGACATTGATTCTTGGAAGTCGTTGGTTCGAGCGGCAACAATTCGAAACTATAAGCCTGTGCTTGATGTAGCAAAGACAGTTGACGAGGGTGTTATCCCCCCCAGTAGTCATGTATCACAGGAAATGTCGTAGTCTTTTTACGATGAAACGGGAGTTGGAAAAGCTGTCTCATGATAGTTGTGAGGAAGAAAATCCGTTGGTTCCAGAAAGAACATCTACGATTATACGACAAGCCCCTAGCACAAGCAGAACTTACGCTCAGATATGTATCTTTTGCGAAAAAGCAACTAAGTACCAAAAAGGGTCAGGGAGCCGAGAGCCTCTAATACAATGTTGCGACCTCAGAGCTGACGACTCGATAAGAGCGACTGCCATTGCAAAGGGCGACACTAGGATTATTGCTATTGTATCTCGTGAATTAGTAGCTGCCGAAGCATGTTACCATAGGTCGTGTTACCGTGATTATACTCGGCCGGACAAAAAGACCACCACCAATACAAGCGACGAGAACAATGCAAGCGAGTCTAACGAGGAGAGCTACGCGCACATAGAGTCGCAAGGGTACGAGAAACTATTCGAGTTCATTCGTTTTGACTTACTTGAAAATCCCAGATTAATCACTATGGTTGAATTGAGAGAGTTACTTCAAACTTTTATGCATTCGATTGGCGCAACAGAATTAAGAGAATCGACTAAGAAAAACTTCCGAAGAAAGCTAGAGTTCGAGTTCGGTGATTTGCTACAGTATTAGGATTTACTTGATAACAACAGGCTTTTTGTTATTCCGAATAACCTCTCGAAACTCAGATTGGCTAAACAAGTCGCAAACCTCTCTCAAGAGTTAAAAAGCAATGAGTCGCCTGAACTTAAAGAAATCCAGCAAGCAAGTCTATCTATTCGAGAAGCGGTTCGTGCAGGTAAGATAGAATTTTCATGGCCTCCAAAACCTTCACAGCTTTGTGAGACAGCAGTAAATATCCCAGATCAACTTGAAGCATTTCTCTATACCTTGTTAACTGGAAAAACTAGCCATCAATTGGATTGCCCTGAACGAGTGCAACGCCTTATCAACTCCTTTGCGCAGGACATAATATATGGCGTGAGCGGGGGTCGACAAAAACCTCCTAAACAAGTACTGCTTACGTACGCCGTAAAAACGTTGACGAATAATGTTGAACTTATTCAGATGATAAACCGATGTGGTCACGGTATCGCCTATTCGCAAATTGAAGAGATGAATACTGCACTTTGTCGCCAAAAAATGGCCTCAACCCCTGACACCGATGTTCCCCTGCCTGAAAATATCCAGCCATTTATCAGCACTACGCTTGCTTGGGACAATATCGATAGGCTAGAAGAGACCCTATCTGGAGCCGGAACATCGCATCGTGTGAATGGAATTGCAGTTCAGGCTAGACATTTTGGTCCCAACCTTCCCCAAGAGCCGAAAGCAGATTTAAGCAAAACAAGAAAAAGAAGCATCAATTCTTTGGTGAGGCCAGAAATCTCTCCATATAATGCCGGGGAGCGCCGTGGCCCTCGAGCAAGAGCGTATGTAGAAGTATCATCAGCTACGATCATAGCAGAAGCGAGAAGGAAGAACTTGCTATGGGTGTTAGTACGTCTCCATGCACAAGAGAAGCAAAAGGCAAGTGGCTGGACAGGTTTTAATATTTCCGTCCGAGATGAAATTGAAACTACTCAAGACAACATTGGATATCTGCCTACCATCGACTCGCCTGCTACAGACATGTCAGGCTCTTTACGCTAAGGCGGCGGAAGTACAGTGGAAGCAAGAGGAGCGCTTTAAGGGTCTGGTGTTAAGGATGGGAGTTTTTCATACGGCATGCACAATGTTGTCCATTATAGGAAAACGTTTCCAGGATGCCGGGTTAAGGGACCTCTGTGTCGAATCGGGTGTGGTGGCAGAAGGCTCTGTCGAAGGAGTAATGGAGGGACGCAGATATAACAGAGGTGTTAGATTCCACAAGCTCATGTATGAAGCCCTAATGAGATTGGTTTGGAAAGGATTCATGCCCTGGATAGAAGAGAATCACGAGGATTGCAAAGATGCCGTAACTACTGTGTATGACGATCTTAAAACGTTGTATAACGATGTCTGTCAGAAGGAATTTCATAGGCAGATGTCTAGTCCTTCGTTTACTCAATTCGAGAAGCTTTTTATTATGTACATGGACTTTCTACGACTGAAGAATGGAAAGCTGTCGGAATTTTGGATGGCATACTTAGACATGATCGAGATTCTACTCGGACTCTTGCGCGCATCAAGAGAGGGCAACTGGGAACTCCATCTTTCATCTGTTAGGAAAATGATCCCGTGGTGCTTCGCATATGATAACATCAATTACGCGAGATATCTCTCTTGTTATTTGCTAGAAATGTCACATCTAGAAGAAGAACACCCAGATGTTGCAGCGTACTTTAGATCTGGGGGATTTGCAGTGCAGATTGGCGGCGACAACCCATTCGGACGAATACCTGTGGATCAAACCTGCGAAGAGACGGTGAACAAAGACACCCAGACACCTGGAGGAACAAAGGGCTTCAGTCTTAAGCCGGGTGCAGTAAGCAAATACTACCTCATCGCTGAATATCGCAGCATATTTATGGGGCAGTTGAAAGAAATGCTCCATTTAGGAATAACGACCAATAAGCACAACGATCTCCAACCAAGTCGGATTACAAGAGACGAAGCAGATGTGAAATCGCTAATATCAATGTTGGATGGAAGCTGGATCATCCCCTTCTTCGGCGATCAGCAAGAACTAGTGTGTTTATCGATTGGTAAGCTCGCTACACCCAATATAGAAAACGATCTTCTTCAAGCTGAGGTCAAGGGAGAGAATGCTTTCACGACTTTTAGTAAAGAGAGACTTGAGTCAGATCCACCCAAAGTGAAGTTTAATGATCCAATAAAGAAACTAAAGCTTAAAACATTTGGTGATCTTTCGAAGAAGTTGAAAATCAATAGAGCATCTGGCAAGGAAGTGATCATCAAGGCCGATCGTGCAGTATTTGCTCAAATGATAATCATCGCCGAGAACAGAAAGCTGAAGATTAGTGATGTACTTTGTCACCCGCTTGGGCCTTTACCTTGGGCGTTAGCTACAGCTGACGGATCACTCAGGAAAAACAACAAAGCACCTCTTGCGAAAGAACTCCAGAAGAACGTAACACCAACAGATGAGATACCGCACCCTTGCGCTAGAATATTGGATGCAATGGCAATGGTTCAGAAGATAGGTGGGGACCAAAAGACATTCGCGGAAGTTGCAGATACTCTTATGTCTATAGCCTTGAATGAGGGAACTGCCAGTGAGCGCATCGATGTGGTTTTTGATGTATATAGAGAACACTCAATCAAGAACACCGAAAGAGAAAAGCGAGGTTCTGAGAGTGGACACGAATTCAGAAATATCAAGCCCGACCATAAGATCCGTCAGTGGCGCAAATTCCTGCTCAGTCCGACGAATAAATCGCAGCTCATACAGTTTATTTCGGAGGAATGGCAGAAGGAGCGTTTCAAAGACCGAATAGCTGGTAAAACGATATTTGTAACCACAGGGGAAAAGTGCTTTGAAATCTCTTCGGAGGGAACCAGGAACAGGGAAGACCTCATGTCAACTCAAGAAGAAGCTGACACTAGATTTTTACTACATGCAGCACACGCAGCATCATCAGGATACAAGGCAGCAGTGATAGCATCGGAAGACACTGACGTATTCGTCCTATGTCTTGCCTTCAAGAGTTTCATTCCCTGCTCTTTGTTTGTGAAGAGTACCAGGCAGACAAGGACAGTTTACATCGACATTTCGAAAGTAGTTCTCGTGCTTGGTTCTCAAGTGTGCAGAGCCCTGCCTGGACTACATGCCTTCACAGGATGCGATAGTGTTAGCGCCTTTTTTGGAAAGGGCAAGGTGCAAGCATTCAAAATCGTCAGGCAGAACAAGTCGTTTCAGGGCCTATTTCAAGAGATTGGCATGCAGTGGGAATTGAACGACAACCTATTCGTGAAGCTACAAGAATTTACATGCAAGCTGTACGCCTCCCGTCCAGGAACTGATGATGTTAATGAACTACGTTACAGGTATAATTTGTTTTCTTTTTTGTTATAGATATTCATTACAAACTTACTGTTGACAGTCAGCTTTTTCTATAGGTTGTTCTGTGCCAAACAAGGAAAAGTGGACTCAAATCAGCTTCCCCATGTGCTGACAGCTTAAGGATACATTCTTTACGGGCGAATTACCAAGCAGCCGTTTGGAGGAGAAGTTTACAGAGCTGCCCCCAAATCCCCGCACCTGTCGGGTATGGATGGGTTCAAAACGACGGCAATCTAGCGATCAAGTGGATGGCTGGTGAGCCGGCACCGGCAGCCCTTCTAGAGTTTCTCTCCTGTTCGTGTACAAGGTCGTGCAAGTCACCTAAGTGCTCGTGCATTACGAACGGCTTGAAGTGTACCGACATGTGCCGGCTGAGAGACTGCGAAAATCGACCAGAAGAGGACGAAGAGGAGCAGGACCCGGCTGATGAACAGGAAGACGAATACTCAACTTCTGATGAAGACGAAGATGAGTGAGTGAACAAGAAATCGGTATGAAAATTGTATTTTAACTGTCTCAGAGCTCACAAGCAGTTGATATAGAGTTTAAGTAATTATTATTTAATAATTAGACTGTTATTTTAGGTAGTATCCGGTCGTCTTGGTAGTTTGTGGCACAATTTTCTTGGTATATCGATATTTTTTATATTGTTTTCTAGGGAAATTCAAGTATCTCCAAATCCAAGATGGCCGCCGAGCACAGACGTCATTAAAGCTGCTGATTTGGTTGCTATGGCAACTAAGCCAACCTACAGGCAAACGTTATCTACAAGTATCATTGCAACTTATTTTGCCACTGATTCTGGCTTTATCAATAGAGTTTTTTTTAGTTACTTGTAAGAATATTTCAAATAATATTCGTTTTCTTCAGCGTTGCCAACCGTGAAACAATAGGGAATATTACACCAAGATGCTTCAATTTCACTCAGGAGTCATTTTGACTCTCAAAACTTTCGAAGGTGTTTGGAAAGAGAAAACAATAAGCGTGTAAATGATGATAGATTTGGACTGATATTCAGCTCAAAAGTGACGTCACTTTGTCACGTGATATCTCTTAGCAGCTACTCATCTGGCACTGCTATCACCCAAAATCACAAACTAGAAGAATCACAGTTTTCAAAATGTATGATAGCGTTTGTCCCCCCGAGTGATACCAAACACCCTATTTTGGGGGTCTTGGCCCATGGACTATATCATTCGTGTATTCAACTTCTTTGAGCCACTCGGGATGTTCGCGCTTAACCATTTCATAAAAAACCTTATCCTCACATAGACTGTTATTAAACTTCCAATAAGACGGACCACGCACTGAATCGACTATGCTATTAAGATCGATTGTTATTGCCGAATGATCAGTTCGTATCGCTGTTTTAATGGAAACGGCATCTACATCGTCCTGTAACGAATCACTGATGAGAAAAAAATCTAACCGGCGCTGAATTAGTGGCTTATTTTGCCTCCACGTGAAGCGTTTCAAATTAGGATTTTGCAACCTCCAAATATCGATCAAATCATTTTCTAGCATTAACTTTTCAACCCATTTAACTGATTCTTTACGGATACAGGCAGGAGGACTGCAATCCATAAAAGGATCGAAGGTAATATTCCAGTCCCCACCGATTAGCAAAGAAGCGTCTTCTGGGATGTTGAGTGAAGTCAGTTTATCGGAAATTTATTGGAAAAAGACACATTGTTCTTTTGTCTTGTTGGGGGCGTAAATATTCGCCAGAAAAAAAAATTAAAATTAGAATCCTGTACTAGGGCATCTAATATTACGTACCTGCCAGAGTTATCCGTGTAAGAGGAGTTGATCACAATATCCAAGTCTTTGTTAACTAGAACTAGTGCGCCTTTGCTCTGATTCGTGCCGTGTGCGAAAAACATGTCTCCCTTCCATTCCCTTCTCCACTGATCCATTATTTCTCTCGTCGAATGCGTCTCTTGCAGGAAAAAAATATCTGCTTTTTGTTTTTCAAGCCATTTAAAAACTGTTTTGCGTTTTTTAGCATCACGTAATCCACGAGCATTAAGAGACAAGACTCTAAACTGGATATTATTTTGCGGTGTCATTGAGAACTAGATAAGTGTTAACTGAATAATTTAGCTTCCAAACGAAATTGCATAATCGACTAGGATTTTGGGGACTTGAAAGACTCATTGTGCTTTGAGTTGTCAAAAGTGTGAAACGTACTATAGAACAAAACCGACAAAGAGGACAAAACAACAATACGAAAAACATAGAACACAAAAGACATTTGTTAGTAGCCTGTCTAATGAAGACGTTGGCGGCTACTCCACTGGGACGACCGGCGCTCCGTACTCGACTAACAAAAAGGTTCGACACTTGGAAAGAATGTGAAGGTCTCTTTGATGTTCATTTAAGTTAAACAGGATCAATTTTAGTCAATCAAACATTGAGCGAGATCAACAAATGAATGGAATGCAAAGGCCTCCAGATAGTTAATTTATGCTAAACAAATTCAATTTAAGTTCATCAAACATAAAAACTCCTACTTAATATTCTATAAATTTTTCACTGATTCTCCCTTTTCTTGAGCAACAAAAATCACTTGAGGCCTGCACACACAGATGGAACCGTTTCTTGCAACAAACGCAATCATCCTACTCCTCATCATGAGGCTTGTATTCAACCCCATCGATAAACAACTTGTAAGGTTCTGCCCTGCCAACACGTTTCCCTTCCGTCCTTGCTTGATCATGCACCGGCATAAGCTTTTTCCTGAGATCAGACACTTCTTTGGGTAGGTCCTGACCAATACCGAAGATCAGGTCGTCTTTAAAGTCAGACCTATGACCAAAAACAAGCTCGCGGTCTCCATATCTCATGAAACGCGCTATAACGGTCCTTGGCTTGACTCTTTCGGCTGAGCGGCTTCCAAGGCGATGAACTCTTTGGAACTCAAACAACCTTGCGTTCTCAATAGCCACTTTTGACCCCAGAAACTTATACAGCTCTTCACGCGTATCTTCCCCCTCTTTCTCTTGAATTCCATAGAAGCGAAGGTTCTCCCTGCGGTTTTAAACCTCGTACTTCAAAAGTTGCAGCTTTAAACGTTCTATCTCATTCACCAAGCTCTTCCCATCAAGTTTACAGGTTTCCTTGTTTTCTTTAACTTCAAGATCCAAAAAACTGAGCGATTCTTTCACCTCATTCAAATCACGCCGGTTTTCTTTTACTTCTCCTTCAACCCTCGAAAATTTACTCTCCAACCCACTCACAGCACCGCTAAGTCTGTCGATAGAGATGTTCAATTGCTTGATTTCAGCTTTAATAATACCCAGGTCTTCTAGCTTGGCAAGAATACTATCCAACTTGTTTTGCGACTCCTCCGCCATGGTAAGCGCTTGTAGGATTACGTCACCCTCGCTCTCTTCGCTGACAGAATTTTTTTCCTTTACTTTTTTTGAGGCCGGACTTTTTTCAGTATCACTCACAGATGATCTACTACTTCTCGTTTTCCTTTTAGTAAGCGGAACTTCCACAAAGGTCGAAAACATTGTAAAGATTCAGGAGCACCTACAGAACACGACTTCCTCCTTCATGCTCTCGGCCCAGTCCCAAAATAAACCATCTGCTATATGACATGCAAGCTCACCTGTTTAAAAACAGCTAACACATCACCCAACACTATCAGCATGAAGTTCACACTTTCTTGGTTCCATTCCAATAAGGCACTTGCTGCATGCTGATCAGTGCAGAAATAGGTGGATGGTCCAGTAGATAATTTATGTTTTTTTTTAGATGTCTTGGCAATCGGCAATCATTTTCTGCAAGGCAGAAGGACAGGTTAATTGCATCTTTTGAATCAAAAAGAGAAGCAGTCAAAAGAAGAGAGAAAGCCATTGCACTTGAAAAAGCTGGCAAAAGAAAGAAGAAAAAGCACACAGGAAAAGGAAACATGCAGGGATGGAATAAACAAGGTTTACTTAATGAGGTGCGAGGTTATGAAAAGGGAGCGGCAGTTAACTGGTCTGAATTAGCACGGAAGTATCAAGTAGAGGACAAGCAAGGCAATGTTCCCAAGAATGGAGGACAAATTGTACAGGATACTCTAGTAAGCAATGGTATTGACATCCACCAATTTAGGAATAAACGCTCAAGTAACAGAGAAGCCAGTATTCCAAGAGTAAGAAGAAAAAAGCTGCGTGGTCATGGTGGAGAGATAACAGTGCCAACTCCTGAATGTAATGATTCCCTGAAGGAAACCATAAAATTAAAGATAAGAAGTGGTGAAATATCTGTCGGTGAGATGATTGTCCCAAAGAAATACTCTAAACTGATCCTAAACAAGCAAAATGAGGTAGAAGCTATAGAGTTTATTGTGGAGGGAAGAAAGAGGCCGCTTGAAGAAGTCAGGAGAAAAGCATTAGACAAGCAGAAAAACTTTACAAGACAGCACCCGGACACTGTATATGATGAAATGACAAGATTAGAAGTGAGCAAGCGTCTCCAAGACCTGAGTGAGTTTGATGATAATGACTCATTAACTAAGATGCGCAACAAATTAAAGGCACTAGAGCGAACAAGGCATCTTTCCATCTGGCACGATCGCTCAACAGTTTCTAACCATGGACATTTGCTGTTCTTGGTTTCGGTTCTCTATGACAAGGCAATCCACCTGACACCTGAAGAGTACCGAGCAAAAACAGGTCAAGTTCGAGACATCCAAGAAGAAGTAGGGCGTCCTCACGTCTATATTATCGCAAGGTGAGTTTTTAAAATAGCAAAATGGAATGTTTTACAAAAAATACTGTTAACTTCTTGTTAAGCTCTCAACTTAAATTTAATAATACAGTTTTTTAACAGCTCAGGGTCATAGCATAAGGAAGGAACACAGGGCATACCCCCCTCCCCCCTAAAAAAGATAATAATAATTATTATTATTATAACCATACTAATGTTGCTATTTTTAACAAGAAATAATTGGAAAACAATCATTACTAAAATAATGTAATGAATAACTATCATAATCTTATAAAGTGGTGAGAGGCAGATGATATAAGTGTTATATAAGTAATCATCTTGTTGTTGTTGGCAGATCCAATGACACAGATGCTGATCAACTTGCGTATGCAGAAACAAGATGCAAATGCCTAATGAACATAAATGATGCTATAGAAATTGTACCTGGAGTTCCCATCTATGACAAAATGAGGTTCTGCAAAGGGGATGGTCCTGCTGTAGATTTGGAATGTGGCCAACAAAGGGGAGGTTACTATGGTTGTGCAGGCTGCTATGTTCATGCAAAGATGACCCACCAGCTGGATCATGTCTTTAGGTGCCCATCAGTTACATTGAAGGAAAGACAAGCCACCATACTTGAAGGGTCTGTTGCAAGAAAGAACACATTGCTACACAACCTGACTTAGGCCTGATTTAGAGCAAGAGCTTGCTAGCAGGGGCATTGAAGTAATCGATCATCATTTGAAAGTAAATCTCCAGAAAGAGCTTACAGACCACCTCCAGGGCCAAAAGCGAGTACCAGCTATACTTTATTACACCCCTGAGGCTTCTTTGGACACTTTCAACCTAGAGAGTTATGAGGTCCTCTCCTGTGAGCCCATGCATGATCTTGCAGGCCATATTGCTAATGTTCTGGTTGAGCTACCCCACCATTTGCCACAAAAGAACCAGTCAACTCTTCTTAAAGACAACACTGACCTAGCTTTTGAGGGGAAAGACAAAAAACGGGCTTGTGATCAACGATACACGCTACTGATGGTTTCATCCCAGATGCGCCACAGAGTACCTTTGAAGCACCAACAACTGCTCAACACCCTTGTGAGCATGCAACAGATATTGTATGAAAAGGAGGAATGCCGATGTCCTAGATCTATTGTCCGCTATCACAACCAAAGCTTTCTGCATGCAATTTTGTGTTTTAAGATCCTTGGTTACAAACCAAAAGAACTTACATGCAGAAAACTTTCTGGAAAATATTTCCATAACCTTATCAGTCATGCACCTATGCAACAGAGGCTAGTATCTGGATGTTTGATTAATGCAGAAGACGAGGAGAGCCTATTTAATGCCATTAATGGGATAACAAAATCTACATCTTCCAAGCATCCATGTCACATCGTTGGCAATCTACTAGTTCGGTTACAGGCTGAAGAGGAACTGAGAGAGATCAACGAGGGACACAGGGCCTGTGAGCATGAGAACAAGATCACAAAGCTTGCAAAGAGTTTGACAGAGATTCCCGACACATTATTTCCTGCATATATCTTGCAGAAATATTCCCGTTACTAGCAGGCTCACCTGGAAAGGATAAGCGATTTCCTCTTGGCTGGTCCAGATGTGTGGTGGGAATATGTTGGTGAAAATGTATTTCATGATGCTGAAGCCCAGTCCCCCTCCAGGCCAGAAGGTCCCTCACTTCACCATTTTCGCTCCAGTACAATCCGTGATGAAGAAACCCATCTTACAGAATGCTGGAGCAAATGTTTGGAAGAGAAAGTTCGTATTCTAGCACATATCCTGTATATTCCAGATGCACATGACATTGGTGTCCACAAAGTCTATACAGGATTCCTAGCATGCATGGAAGATAACAATCTTGATGATGCACAATTACTTCCAGAGGATGACAACAGTACATGTCCCAATGAGGAGGAGGAGGTGGTGCTTAACACACTACACATTCAAATCCAGCTGATGAAGAAGTTTGCTTTGACGTTTCTGACAATCCCACCGATGGAACTCTACTAGTTAACATTGACACTGTTACTGATACTGATGAAAGTGCAACATCTATACAAACTGGAAATGAATCAACGATACCCTTACATGCAACAGAGGTACATTCTCTGTCATCTGTTGGCAATGTGCATGAAGCTCCATGTAGTCAATTACAGTCCAGCACCCAAACAATAACATACCAAACCCGTCTTGCAAAGACTGTGTCAGTTGTTCTTAGTGACGATGATTGTGTGCGCCGGCTTGACCTCCTAAAGGCAAAATTAAAGGTTTCCCCATGTAAGTTCACATATGATCAGTACATGAGTGTGTTAGCTGCAATACAAACAAAAATTCTGAAACACGACACTGAACTTGAGTCACAGTTGAAAGAATGGGACAAGGACTATTTCATAGACAATGACTTAAGGCACCAAATCAAGATGATATGGGTCAGGATGAGCAAGCATCTGCACTGCTCAATAAACAACGAGTGGCAAAGGCTTTGCTGAAGCACTGGGGAATTGCCTTGTAAATATGAGCTTCCTACATCTAGGATTCTGTACATATCGTTAACAATAGATGTGTGTACGCAGACTGCCCTGTAATTCAGGCTTCCTGATTATTATTATTCACACTGCACATTCATGTAACTAAAATTGTACAAAAGTAATAATAATTATACAGTAGAACCCTATCTCGAACTCCCTAGGGAAGAGAAAAATTCTCCGACATAGCAGGATCTGTGAGATGACCGGGTAAATTTGTACAGATTCACACAGCATGCAAATAATTAAACATTTTGTACAGAGGCACATTTTTGACTAGTATCTGGTCCAACTGTTGGATTTAAAATAAATACATCGCTTCAGTTATCACTTAAATTTCGCATACTCATCTCATATTGTTCGACTGTAAATAAACTTACCTGAGAAAGCCAAAATCCCGTCAATAAATTCGTCCACAGAATGTTGTGTTGCAGTTGTTTTTAAAATTCCTTGAAATTATCTCGTGTTTCTATAACAACTACATCTACCCACCGCTGAATTCTACAGCGAGGGCTCAGGAAAATTACTAAGCACTGGCCAAATATGGTGCTGATGACCTTATATGGAACAATTTCCCTCCAAAATTATAAGTATTTGACGAGTCGCGGGAAACCTGTAGAACCACCACTGTGAGCTGATTTTTACGACTCTTATTTTGATTTACTGAAGTTTTACGTGCTTGGGAACTTCAACTGATAAATGGGGAAGTTTAGGGATCACACAATAGAAGAGAAAAGGAAACTTCGTAACGTTAGACAGAAGAAAAAGCGGCAGACTCGAGCTAAACAAAGGAAGAGTCGAGAGAAGGCACATATTTTACGGGAGTGTTCCGAGGAATTAAAACTCCAAAAGCACAATTCGAAAGAATACTACAAAATATAGAAAGCACAGTGCCCAGAAAACGCAAGGTTAAAAGAGATCTTGAAATCGACTCGTCAAACGGTAAGATAATTTTTATCCTCTTTAAGTATGAATATAATTACAGTACTAGTTTACCAGGTGGAATAATATTCATGATACTTTTAAACTAAAAGGTATTTTAAATCTTTACACACCTGTGTTTGAGTCTTGGACTGGAAATTGCCATTTCGGCTCTGCTTCTTGTTTTTTAATCCACCCCCTCCCCCTGAGTACCTTGAATTCCAGTCTGGAGTATCCATCCGACAGCAGGGTGGAAATGTAATAAGAATATAGAATTCCACAGTTGGTAGTTAACAATTCGCCAAAGGCGAAGTGATTATCATAGAATATCTACTGAGCCGCTTTGGCGAGGTAAATATTCTACAATAATCACTGAACCTGAGTGCGAATAATTGTTTTAGTATAATTGTGCCAGTAAATATCAGAGGAAAATGTCAGAGGGAATAAAATTGTCAGAAACTGATTTTATTAACATTTCAATCACAACTTGCACTGCCAGTGAAAGTAACTAGCAAATATTGATGAATAAATTAAAATTATTGGCCAATCAGCACGCTTGAATCTCTATAATTATTTACTGCCAAAATTATACTAAAAATGAATATTTTAGGGTGGTCACAATTAGAAGTTCACTAGAAATTTCCAGGGTGGGTAGGGACAACACAATATTGACGGATGAGCGGTTCAACTTGAGTCCTCTACAGGGGATTGCTGAGAAAATGCACCACACACTTCAATTAGGTTTGAATGCCTGTAGTTTTAATAATGATTATTTGCATTTGGTTTTAACAGTTTTATTCAAATGAAAATGTAAGTTCTCAAGGCACCCCTGCCTTAAATTAAAAATATATTAAATAATTTAAGTTCTTAATAAATATGTGGTCAAACTACATTTTACATGTGACAAAATAGGCCAAAGCGAACTACCAACAGTATTTACAGCATGACCAAAGCATCAATCACTCCTGTGAGCTAGAAATTGCAACCAATACAGTCGCATAAAGTGATAAGCGACTATATTTTTTCTCTAAAATGAAGTCAAGAGCTGTCACCCAGTTAAAAGCAACAGCAACAATATAACATGGCTTTTACAAAGAGAAAATTCATGTGTCCCTCTGCCGAGAGTGCTCGATGCGAGGCAGAGCGTATACATGGCTTTTATGTGTCGCTATCTTCTTGTCCTTATGTTGTTATATCACTAATGCGAATCAACAACTCTGTTCCATAATTATTTCTCAAGAAATTGTGTTATATTTTGCTTTTGTTGTTTTTGTTTTCAGAGAAATCTTGGATTGCCGTCTTCTAAATCTGGGTCTGCTAGAAATGTTATAAATAAGATCAGCCCAAAAGATCTTGAGAATGAAAATCAACCTGTTTGTTTAGGGGAAGGAACATATGGAAAGTGCTTTCTGAAGCTATTGAAACGTTTAAATGTATATGTTGTAGAAAAACAACTGGGGAACCTCAGCAGTGTTAACGACATTACACACGAAGCACAAATAATGCAAACCTTGGATCATCCCAACATCCCTACAATTTTTGGGGCTCAAATTGAGAAACAGCCATATTCAATTGTAATGGAATTCATTGGAAGTGGTAAAAAGTCATCCACTGTCCATAGTCTACTGAGAAACAATACTCTCTCACAAAAAGAGTGGACAATGATAGGCTATAATATTGCAGATGCTTTAAATTACATGCATAAAACTGGATTTTTACATTGTGACCTAAAGAGCAATAATGTTTTGGTGTTGAATAAACAAGCATACATAATTGACTTTGGAAAGGCATGTACTTTAACCTGTCCCCCAGCAAAGAAATACAAGTCTTCGTTTCCCCATATTGCTCCTGAAGTACTGATGGGATCGGCATGCAGTAGACAAAGTGATGTATATTCTTTCGGAACTGTACTCCTTAAAATTGGGCAACATAACAACATAATGTCATGTAGTGATCTGGCACAGCAATGTCTGAATGAAATTCAACATCGCAGGCCAACACTGACTGGAGTTTTGTCTTCCCTTTCCTTAGAAATTCATGCAATGCACAATTAATATTTTCTTCCTTGGACACATGTATATTGACTTGACAATGTGTATATTTACCATAAAACAATCTACAATGGAAACAAAAAATAGAATATTCAGTATTTTAAGAATTGCATTTTATTCCTGTATGGTGTTAGCTTGAAAAGAAATCAATGTTATGCCAAGAAACAGAAACAGTAAACTCAATATATTTTAAGGGGCATCTCTCTTATGGGGAGTTTCCCTGCCTTGTGGTGTGCTTTGTATTTTATTTAGCCATTTACAGCTGCAGAGGTTTTGTGGGTGGGTCTGTTGTTTATTATTTTGTACGATAATGAAAGTGCAATAAATGCAAACAGCATATAGAAAAATAGAACAAAAAACAACTCTACAGGAAACCTTTAAAATTTCTGGGGAGTGTTACAATTGTTAGAAGGTTTTCAAAATCAACAGCAAAACAAAAAAAATGGTAGTTGTTCTTATGCAGTCTTGGTATTATGCTTATCTTCTGTTGTCAAGATGTTCCGTCTTTTAACAACAGGCTGTCAGGATGTTCCGTCCTTTGACAGTTAAGCAACATCCCTATCTGTAAGAGCAATATAACACTTGGTTGATTAAGTTTGAAATGAAGGAGGTACTGCGGTAGTAGATAGAGCTAAAATTAATTGTACCTCTGATCACATTAATGGCTATAATGTCAACACTTCAAAACACTCCCCGGTAGTTTTAGTGTTCTTCTGTCGCTTTTTTTTCATCTCCTACCCTGCTAGCTGTCTCAAGGTTGACTATTGACCAATTTTCATCAAAAAGTTCAATCATCCAAGGGGGCATTCCCAAAATAAAATTCCTTTTCTGCTGCGTTTTTTCTTATGCAAACTGGATTTCGAATATTCAATCTCGCTCCAGATTATAGGATGCTTTTGAGAGTTGGGCAGCAACAAATTTTTAAAAGTTATAAAGAAAAAAATCACAGTTTCAAATGGCAGGCAGGAAAACTGAAGTATTTTCTCCTTAATCATGGGTAACTGCTTTTTCATTCATGGCTTTGCTTTGTGTAAATATGTCACTCGCGCGCTGAGAAAAGCAAAGGCACTGGTGTACGTTTGTTCAAGCTGAATGAAATTTTTTCTCAACTTAAATCTTTCGAATAAGAATTATCCCTGCACATTCCTGCAAGTAATCTGTGACAGAACCATTTAGGTCTTCGGCTGTGCGAACTGAGTTCTTTTTAGTTTCTGTGGGAGATTTAAATATGGCGGCGATGGCAGCTTTGTCCCTCGCTTACGAAATCGCTTGAATTAGAACTTAGCCCAGGGTGAATCTTTTCCAACCAAAACACGCACACTGTCGAGATTTCCACCTTCTCTGAAGGTCTGTGAACTTCTTTTGGCGACACAGCTTCAGGCCTAACCGGAGTGAGTGCGAACGATTTAGCCAATCACAAACGTTTGCGCAGACAACCCGATTATATATAAAACATGCTCCCTAAATAAGCGTAACGAACTCGTGTCAGCATGTCGGCACAGGGCAAAGGCGCTACAGCGCAACGGCTAAACAAACAAAAGTGTTTAAATACTGCGAGAGGATACAAATAAAACACTCCTGATGAGTGAGGTTCCCAGAATCTTACGAAACAGGCCTGTCGAACCACACAGCCTGTATGTTTTGATTTTCCCTAACCGCTTGTACTAAAGCTCTGCCACCGGTATCGAGCACTTTGTTGGAAGTGACTGCGAAAAAAACACACATATATATAAAACATATATTCCAAGTATATGTGCCATATACACAATATGTGAAATATATTTAACCTATGTGCCAAAATTGGGCCAAATTCCGATATGTGACATATCTTTTACATATATGCCACCTATAAATTTCGCATATATTTGACATGTATGCGGTCATATATGTGACATATCTTTTGAAATATATTTGACATATGTATGCAAAATATATTTCTGTTTTGTTAGGGAAAGATGTTTCGTCTTTTAACAACAGACTGTCAGGATGCTCCGTCCTTTGACAGTAAGCAAATTCCCATTATGTAGGAATACAATCCAATATAAAAGTAAAAAATTCTTTTGATAATTACAGGACAGTAATTGCAGATTATTTTTTTATTTATAAGCATATATTTTTTCTTTAAAGCCTAGTATAAGCTCACGCTATTTAAGTTATACTGTAAGTTTTTAAACTAAGAAGTATGAGCTTGGAAAATTAAATTCCCAGGTGCAGTGAATTCGGGAGTTAGAAGATAACTTAAATTTCAAATAAGAAACATAGTTAATTTGAAGTAGTTTAAATACAGTATTCCAAAATCGAGAAAACAAACCGAAACATCCCAGGGACTCAGCATGACTAAAACAGCCTCAAGGAGTCGAGCTGCTAGACTGAAGTTTAAATAAGCTTAATCGAAGAAAGAATATTACGACTCACCACACTAGAGTACACCGCCGTCACTACACTAGTCGAACTTCGTCTTTGCGGCGATAAGACCTCCGATCCCCGCTTATCCAGGCGGTTTGCTTTGATAAAGTAAATCAAAAATCCCCCCAGTACTGCCAAATTTCTCCGTTAATCGAATGACGAAGTTCATTTTACGGTTTTCTTTGCGATACATACAATAATACAGGGATAATTGGCCGCCATTTTGAATTATGTCATGACAACCAAATTCGTCGTTTGGGGTCGTGTGCAGCGTTTCACCCAGGCCTTAATGCACTTGAGTATAAGGCTGAGCAACACTCGGATCCTTCCAACTATAGACCAATTTCCATCTTACCTATCGTTTGTAGAGTCTTTGAGGGAATAATTTTTGACCAGTTTTATGATTACCTCACGATAAACAACCTTTTGGCTTCAGAACAATCGGGTTTCAGACCAATGCATTCCACGCTTACTGCATTGCTGAAAGCTGTTGATTTATGGCTGACTAATATGGATGAGGGCCTTTTAAATGGAATTCTTTTTATTGATCTCAAAAAGGCATTCGATACTGTCGACCATAATATCTTAAGGTGGCTCCCGAGTATTTATTGCAGAAATAGACCTCAACTTCTAGCGTATGTTTGACCCTGAAAAAATATTCCGATTTCCATAATTGTTCTCACAGAGCTTAAGCAACCTTTGCGCTACCAAATGGTGTAGTTCATTTGATATATTAAGCTCGTCCGTTTGGGATTTTTCAAATTTTCCAAAGGAGGTGTTTTTAGAATAACTGGTATAACTTGAAAATTCGACCGTGAATGATCTTATTACCAGCTAAAATCGCATCTATAGTAATAAGAGTTTACTCAGAGAAATGCCCAGGTCAGCTTTTCCCATGCGATTTAAGTTGTAAACGATGTAATAATTTTACCTCTAAAAATGTCTTATTCCGCTTCTGTTTAGTGTGCCGAGCGCTGATATCAGAAAAGTAGGGGAGCTCTTCAGGTTATGAGCGCAGTATTCTCGCCTCAGTGCACTTCGCTAAATTCTTCACGTGCGACGCTTCCTAGTCCCGAAGTAAGACAAGTTGATACCGGTAGCTGTTCCGCGAGAACGCTGAGTTCATAAACATATGGGTTTTCTTGGGGTTGTGTTGGAGCGAAGAAATACTGACTCCTTGTGGAAAATGTTTCTCAACATAGTATTGGAAAGACGAGCCCAAACTTGGTAAGTCTTCTCAGTTGGTTGTACTCTACCTCTCACGAAAGAAACTTGCGAAACAATTCCAGCAATTTAGTTATTTCGAGCTCGAATTGAATATTATAGCAACAGCACATTCTGGACAAGAAGCTGCTCTCATTCGTTTATTAAATACCGCTCTCTGTAGATACTCGATTCTATTTTCTCTTTTATATAATTAAAAGTGAACATTAGCCGATATATTCCTGAAGAGCTCCCCTACTTTTCTGATATCAGCGCTCGGCACACTAAACAGAAGCGGAATAAGACTTTTTTAGAGGTAAAATTATTACATCGTTTACAACTTAAATCGCATGGGAAAAGCTGACCTGGGCATTTCTCTGAGTAAACCCTTATTACTATAGATGCGATTTTAGCTGGTAATAAGATCATTCACGGTCCTTTTGAAAATTTGAAATATCCTTAACAGACGAGCTTAATATATCAAATGAACTACACCATTTGGTAGTGCAGAGGTTGCTTAAGCTCTGTGAGAACAATTATGGAAATCGGAAGATTTTTTCAGGGTCAAACATAAGCTAGAAGTTGAGGTCTATTTCTGCAATAAATACTCGGAGCCACCTTAATAAGAAAGCTTTCTCTCTACGGGGTCAAAGGGAGTACTTTATCGTGGTTCCAGTCCTATCTATCCGATCGCTATCAGTATTGCTCAGTTAACGGGGTTAGCTCAAAATAAAGAAACATTACTCATGGGGTTCCCCAAGGTTCAGTACTTGGCCCTCTCCTTTTTATTCTCTATAATATATAGATTTAGGCACTGCCTAAAAGCGGAGCTTCCAACTATTATAAGGAATAAAAGATGGTAGTAGTTAATTGTAGTATCAAAAATACATTTATTATATTTAGACTAACATTATTGCCCTTGAGCCTTTTACAAAACACAAAAAGCACGAGGACAACTCAACTAATAAAAATGTAGACACCCGTAGTTCACATGAGGTGAGATATCAACCTCGTCCTCAGGGTCTTGTGGTAATTTTCTAGATGGCGGTTGGTCGAGTAGAAGACCCTGGGGGAGGCTGAGTCACATGACCACTGTTTGAAAACATATGGGAACGAGGTTGTCCTTTGTTGTGAAATGGTCATGTGACTCAGCCTCCCCCAGGGTTTTCTCCCGAGTCAACCACCATTTTGAAAAACGATGGAGAAGACCCTGAGACAACTTTGGGGTAGGGACAAAACTGGCACCTGTTTCACATGAGAAAAAAATGCAAGATATCTTGGTGTTGTGGCTAACACATGCGGCACGCACTATCAAGAAAGTTGGCCCAACCCCTGACCTGTCAAGGAATAGGACATGGAATTCTTGTTAGGGCTGTTGTTAGGCCTAACAGCCTAACAGCCCAAACAGCATTGAGAAAACATTCTTTACTTCCACCTCTTAAAAGACCTGGGGCACAAATTTGATAAAAACCTACTAACAACCCTAACACCAGGGGCGTAGCCAGCACTTATGAGAGGGGGGGTTCCAAATTCAAAAATAAAAAACTCCATAGATCGGACGTGTTTTTTTGCGTTCTCGCCACAGGAAACCCAGCCAAAAATATTGATCTCGGGGAAAAACTAGCGTTTGAAGAAATTTGCTACATTTTATTGGAGCTTTTATTTGTTGTCTATTAAATATTTACAATTTTAGTAGTACCTAATTCGGTCCAGAACAGAGGCGAGGGGGGTTCCGCTGCGGGAGAGGGGGGTTCCGGAACCCCTGGAACCCCCACCTGGCTACGCCCACACCACTTACAGACCTAACAGTCTTAACAGCTCTAACAGTCCTATCAGCTCTAACAGTCTAAACAGCCCTAACAGAGGGCTGTTAGTGTTGATCATAATATGTGCCCTGCCTTATAGTGCAGCCGCTTGGTGCAAAATTGTTCAGTTTTATGGCAAAGCTACCAAATTTGGCACAAATAATGCTAACCACCCATAGATTAATATTAAATATGGCCCCACCCGTGGTCCGCCCTGGATCCATCCCATAATTTCAGTTTTAGACGCCGGTAAGGTTGCTCATTGAAAAATGTATGTATCTGTCTATTTTAAAGATTTTATGTGTATATCCTTCCATTAACTCCAAAGAATGTGGTTGTTACAAATATCCCATAATTTTTTACTTTTAAGGTGGCTCGGGAGAAAAAAGTAAAATAATTATTAACAAAGTCTTGCAAGGGTATTATCTACGTGCTAGAGCCACCAAATTCCCACAAAAAAACACTAACTATTCAAAGATTTAATCGATGCATGGCTCCACCAGGGATCTGCCCTGCATCCCATAATTTCAGTTTTAGCTGTCGGTTAGGTACTCATAAAAAATGTATTGATCTGTCTATTTCGCAAATTTTGTGCTTACATCCTTTCATTAGCTCCAAGGAATGTGGTTGTTACAAAATATCCCATAATTTTAACTTTTAAGGTGGCTCGGGAAAATACTAAATAATTATTCATAAAGTCTTGCATAATTTGATTTTCAAATAGTTAAGGTGGCTCATAAGAAAAATAAGTGGATATGTGTGTTATTTAAGTCGTATATCCTTTCATTAGCATCCAGGAATGTGGTTGTTACAGAATATCCCATACTTTTTACTTTAAAGGTGGCTAGGGGGAAAATTGAAATAGTCATCATAAAGTCTCGCAAGGGTTTTAGTTATGTGCTACAGCCACCTAAATCGAACAAAGAATAGTAACTTACCAAACATTTAAACTATGTTTTTCCTTTTTACATGTTTTAACTTTCCGCTCCATCCCTGAAAACATTTTACCATGGACTTAAGTGTGTTCTAAAAAAACACGTCGGAGATTTTTGAAATTTTAAAAAGAGCCGATTTTAGAGCCAGAATGTAGAACAAATTCTTGAAAAGGAAATCTTAGTCAACGCTAATATGCGGTCAATGAATGAAAATAGCAAATACTGGCGAGGTTGTAACTCTAAAAAGTTGAACTGATGCATCGGAAAGGGTACTCCATAAAAAAGTTTGATAAACAAATTATATACCATAGTTAAGCCTAGGATATAAGCTTTAAAATGAGGTATCACTTGTAAAGATACGACCATTTTTGTGTGATGCCATTTTAACCAAAAAAGTACCCCGAAGGTAGTCCGTAAACGTAAGGTGTCTAAATGAAAAAAACTTTGCTATCATAAATGTAATTTCAATGCTTTAGATAACGTAAATGCAGCTGCTAACCACTATTCTAAAACACAAAAAGGACAAAAACAGATATGGAAACAGATAGATTCTCTATCTCCGTAACCTCTAGATTTTATAAACTTTTACGAGACAAATGAAGTGTGGAAACTAAATTGTTGTCTTGAGCTAAACAATTGCCCACCTGTTTTGAAATGAATGAATATACCATTTCAGGAGGGTAGGAAAACAAATAATATTTGGTATACTTTCTTGTAGTATCAGAAGAGCGAAGTGGTACCCAAATAGATCAAAGGAGGATGGCTGAAAATGTTCATTACAATCATGGTTTTTGCTGGTTTGTTATTTGACGCTTCATCTCAATATCAGAATTGCTTGGACATCCCTTCATTTGAATTGTCATGAATTGTATTTTACACCCGTTAGTCAACATAAGAAACCACGTTGGAAAATAGGCCAAACTGATTTTACCCTACACCGGCTACCACGGTTACAAAATATTTCAAACGAACTGCTCCAAGTTGGGGGGCAACCTTAACGAATAACTGTGCTGGATATTTTCTCTTGTGAGAACGTATTTTTTGCTGTTAGACCGATGTTTAAGTGCCCTGGCCCATCAAATCTGCAGCAAAATGAAAGGGTTTACCCTTTGAAGTTGTGTAAACATCTTGAGCACTAACAGCAGGAGAACAAACAAATGGTACAATTGCAGGCAAGCCTTATGTGTACGCAGGAAAGTATTATTGCGCTCAGATTTTATGACGTGCTTCAGCTTTGGTGGTAGCGTGGCTAAAAAAACTTGATGCAATCTCAAAGGTTTTCGTATGAAATGTAATGGGCAAAGTAACCCCAAAGATGACTGCAGCGTACGTCGAAGGCTTTTGCCTCCTCAACATAGTAAACAGGATTAAAGATTATAACCCCTGAATCTTGTAAGGAAGTACAGGCAGAAACATATTAGTGAGTTGAAACGTGTAACAAACATACATTGCTTTAGTGCTAAGCTGCGGAATATTCGCAGAATCAATAATTGAACTGATTTTGAAAATGTTGTTGAAGGACTTCAAGATGTTAAATGTTAGTATATTATCACTTACCACTATTGCTCTACTTTATTCGAAGAGAAAAAATGAAATATTATCCAGAGAAAACCTGCTTGGGCAAGCAGGCGAGAGTTCGTTATTCACCAGATATGGTCATAAACTCGCTACGAATAATCCGCAGCTTGGTTCACCGTTGCTTGTTTCAACTAAGTTGTATGTTTCTGGTACAGGGGAAAAACGTTTTTTTTTTCTCTGTGAAATACAAGGCAGTTTAACTCATTTTCTTTGTGAATATTGAAGTTTTTACTCTTAGTACTTATTGACTAATCTAAAAACAAAACAAGTGTCATCATGTTATCTCGAAGGTTTACTCTATCGTTAACTTTACAAATTATGGGATGTTTTCAATCCCTTAAACCTTTTATCGCACAAGTAATGACATCAACATTAAATTTGTATAATATAATATTGCATAAAAAAACAGATACGTACATTTTTTAATGACTTTATTTATCATTATTGTGTTTTTCTCCAGAGCCACCTTAAAAGTAAATATTATGGGATTTCTTGTAATAACCACATTCCTTGTAGCTAATGAAAGGATGCAAGCATAAAACTTGCAAAATAAACAGATAAGTACATTTTTAATAAGCAACCTTACCGACAGCTGAAACTGAAATTATGGGATGCAGCGGATCACAGGTGGAGCCATGTGTCGATTTAATCTTTGGATAGTTATTGTTCTTTGTGGGGATTTTGGTGGTTCTAGCACGTAGATAATACCCTTGCGAGAATTTATTAATGGTTATTTTATTTTTTTCTCCCGAGCCACCTTATAAGAAAAATTATGGGATATTTTGTAACAACCATATTCCTCGGAGCTAATGGAAGGTTATACACAAAAATGTTTTGCAATGAGCAACCTTACCCGCGTCTAAAACTGAAATTATGGGATGGATCCAGGGCGGACCCCGGTGGGGCCATATGTAATATTAATCTATGGGTGGTTAGCATCATTTCTGCCAAATTTGGTAGTTTTGCCATAAAATTGAACAATTCAGCAATTTTTCTGCACCAAGCGGCTGCAGTATTATAGGAATGCTTCCTCTCTGCTGTTTAGGACTGTTAGGTTTGTTAGGGCTGTTAGGTTTGTTGGCTGTTAGGGTTGTCAGGCCAGCCAGGGCTGTTAGGGCTGTAAGGGCTTTAGGTGTTGATCATAATATGTGCCCTGCCTTTTAGACCTGGGAGTAAGGAATGCTTCCTCCCAGCTGTTGGTCCCTAACGGCAGCCCTGTGCTGTTTGGGGCTGTTAGGCCTCACAGCAGAACGTAACAAGAATTGCCCTGTCCTATTTCTTGACTCATATGACCCCTGAGATAGACAGTTTTATGCTGTCCCTACACTAATACTATATATCTCAGGCCAGAGTTGTCTCGGTCACAAGTGAATTGTTTGATTTCAACACAGAGGGATTGTATAGAGGCAAGTCTGGGGACCAAAATATCCCCTTATCCCCATATCTTGCATCATTTGGTGCCTCAGCTGTATCCCTGCAAAATATCTGAAAAATATCCCCCTAAAGTATTTGGTAATCTTTTCAACCCTAATCTTTTCAACCCCTTTGCAGTTTCAAATTTTGTAATGACTAAATTTTCAATAAATTTGATTGCTTGATTGGATTGATTTATTTTATTGCTTGGCACATGTCCCACGGCTTACAGTCAGAATTAGCATGCTCCCTGCTCTTTTCCATACAAATACTGTAATTTTTTAGAAATACCATAGGGGTGGGGGTCACTTTTCAACACCCTTCTGGGCAGGGGGAACTTTACTTTTTTACTTTTTTCCAATACAGCCTACCCCTCTCAACGAGGATTACTGGCTGGGGGTCAGCTGGGGGACACAATAACCAGGGGACAGAATAACTTTCATGATTTATTCAGGACAATATTTATTCCTCAGTGGAAAAAACTGCATTATCTGACAGAATAGTAAGTAGTATATATTCACAAGACAATATTATTGATAGCGGAGCTCCTTTGCGGCCGATGGCCGCAGAGCGGAGCACCATACCTAAGAAAAAAGCGTCCAAATGATCGCAAATATAGCGCATGTATGATATCCCCACAGGGTACCCAAAGCATCACAGGTTGCAAAGGGATGCGAGTGAATTTTCGACGTCGAGGCATTTTCCCGCCATTTTCCCGTGATTTCTGTGAAGCCCTACGTCACAACTTGGCGTGACGTCACAACATGGCGCGACAGGGGGAGGGGTGGATGGCGCGCGCTCATGACGTCGCAACATGGCGGTATGGCAGTGAGGGGGGAGGGGTGGGTAGTCGGGGGGATGCTGCTCACGTGACAGACTACAGGAAACCCAAACATCTTGACGAATCTTTTGATAGAAAAATATCGACTGTACGCGACTACAGAACTGTGCTACGCAAATGAAAATTTGTTTACAAAAAGTACAAGACAATTTCTGAGTCGTGTCTGAAGAAATCAGAAGAGTGTCTTCCTATCTAGAAGTCCAACCAAGATTCTAGCGCCGAGTAGAATTGCAATATGGCTGTGCATTTCCTTGCGAAGTCATTCTTCATCTTCTCTCCATTTCTTTCACAAAGCCGAGGCGTTTTAATAACTGGGCAGTAACTTTTTGAAGAGTGAAATTAACTGGGAGAAGCCCTCATTTCCACTACGGCAGAAGCTGTGAAGGGACGGTTTTATTTGTAGGAATAATTAGCAACACAAGTCGGGTCTTTAATGGCGGTCGAGCAATTCGTGGTTCAAAATTCCTGCAGTGTTCAAAATTTCAGCAGTGTTTATTGGGAGATGGCAGGACATTCACAGTTCCGAGATTGTTTCTATACACGGGAGAAAAAAACTACTCGGGATGAAAGTAGGAGCTAAAAGTTAGTATACTGTGTTAGTAAACATCAAGCATTTATAACCTTTGAATCCTAGCTAGAAGGGCGGCTAGAACAAAGCCGGCGTGACATTGAAACGCGAACTTGTTTTAGCTTTAAAATGAAATATGCATTTGAGTTAATATGCGACCCCGAAAATCTCTAGAATTCCTTTAACTTTCTAATAAGGCTAACTATTGCTTGAGCCGTGTGTGTTGAGAAAAACATTAGGTTTCTGCACGCTCAGTGGCATTTCTCGAAATCAAAACGAACCACGAGGTAGCTAAAGAAAAGTGAGTTAAACAAACGCCTGTCACATTACATAAAGACTAACGTATTATCATTATTCTGATTCACAGATAAATAAGAACGCTGAAAAACGTACTGTATTGTATGGAGCGGCACACAAGAAAACCTCTGCTCGCTGCTGATCCCTGCTGTTGCTGTACGATTTGGCTGGCAGTCGAAACTACTTTACTTTACTTGAGAAGACGGTGATGGAGCCGTGTTCTCTTTGCTGCCTTGGATCCTCGGCAACAGGACAATGACTTATGGTACTGAAGTTGTTTACTTTAGCCTAGTTTCCATATAGTCTTATTTGTCGTATCTGTCTCATCAGTCGACCGTGAAGCAATGAAAATTGGAATTCTCTATTTCATATCCTCTTATTTCATAGTGTACTACTCTGTTGCTGTTGTTGTTATTGTTTATTTATTTACTTATTTTCTTTATTGTTAGTTAATTATTCTCCTTTGTTTGTCTCTCCCTTAACTATAACTCCTATGAATTGTACATGACTATTATCTGCTTGACCACTGTTACCTAACTCGATTAGCTCTGCTATTTAGGTAACTGTGATCCTCTAATTACTTTAATTCATAACTTTTCTTGTACTGTATCCTGTTACTACAGAGGGCATTAAAGTATTGTTGTTGTTGTTGTTTCACGGTTGACTGATGAGACGTCAGATACGACGACTTTATTGAAACTAGGCTTAATTAAGGGTTTCTTGTGCACAGCAGAAGTTATTGAATTGTCACTGTCTATTATTTAGAGTGAATACATAAAACCTTATGGTAATATGCTTGTTAGCTTCTTAGTAAAAAGATACCAGTAAGAACAATAGGAAAAAAACAAAAATACAAATGTTTTTAGTATCATCCTTCATTAGCCTTGATGCATGATGCATGTCGAGACAGGTGGAATGAGGTGAGGCCGTAGGCCGAGCCTCATTACATCCTAGTGTGTGTGATATGTATGTGCCCTCTGATTGTTTTTTCTTGGTGATAACCCATGTGTATGTTTGCATTTCACTGTGCAAAACAGTTAGGGACTGGTCATAAATTAGAGGGGAGGGATGGTGCAAATGATACAGGGAGGGTCATTATTTTTTACGCAAATGTTGTTAGGGTAATACAGGGCCATAGTGATTATAGGGTCAGGGAGGCCTGTGCCCCCACAGTTTTTCCCCAGTAAGTTCCCCCAAACATGCAGTAATTTCACATGCTGGGCTCTAAATTTCCAGCGCGCATCGTGCGCAAGAAAGTTTAAACTTTCCCTAAAAGCTGACTTGAGTTGTTTATATGTTGTCTCCCCCCCCCCCCCCTGCTAGTTTTTTAGTGTTTGGAGACTAATGCTACAGCTGAACTACACTGAGCTTGGCTAGATAGTTATTATCTGGGATTTTAGCAATATAATGTACAGATCTATGTTAAACATAAACACACATAAGAGAAATTATAAAATTCTGACTCCACCAATATTTCAACTGTACAAGATACTCTAATAGTATCACTCTGCCCTACTTTATCTAGCCAAAAAATATTGGTCAGAATTTTCAAATTATCTTGTGTGTATTTATTATTAATTGAGAAATAGTCTGTTGAAGTTTAGGATATTTGGGAGTATTTTATGTAAAACATACGTACAGATGAAGTAACTTTCGGATTCTTTTTCCCTAAACAAAAGACATAATCGAATCTTGCACTGCTATTATTACATGAAAATGGATTTTAGAAAGTAATAAAAATGTCTTTTTAGCAATATCTAGATCCAGTGAATGATGGGGAAGGGTCACCATTAATTATGTCACCACATTTTGGAGAGCCAACATTTTTCCTGCATCTTGTCAGGGGAGGGTTTCCAAAAACATGTAGACCAAAATAGAAATGCACCAGCCCTTCTCAAGTGTATTAAGGCCTAGGTCAGCCCAGAAAATCGACAAAATTACAAAATTTCAAATATCTTTTCTAATCATTAATGATGGAGCATGAAATTTTCAGGATAGTTAACATTCATCGAGTGAAATGTTTTAGTATGGAATTTCGGCTGATACACTCGTCAAGTGACCAGTCATGTGACATTTTCACTTTTCAAAGTTTAAAAATTTCTCCGGTGGTGAGTTTCACTCCTTTTTGAAAAGTTACTAGCTAATACTATTTCTCTCTTTGGGTTCTACATAGTGACGTTTTTACATGTGGAAAACGTTTGCTCCTTTAAGGGGCTGATATATTAATTAGGTCACGTGACCTGATTCCGACCCTTATATCTCGTTAACAGTAAATAATAGTTCAGCAGCCAAAACGGTACTATGTATCTATTGCTGAGGTCTATCAATTTTCACCAAAGCTGTATTGTATAGATGTTTTCTCCATCACCGGAAAAGCAATTTACTGTTTTGTCACGTGACATACCTTGTGACGTCACTCCGTACTAAGTTAAATAGCACCAAAATATTAAGTTCGTCCAGTTTTATCACTGCGCCAAAAATTAGCCTGCCTAAAATAGATTAAAGCAGTTTAAGGCACATTTTGCGTTATTGGGGGCTAGCCCCAAGCCCATTTCGAATCCCAGGCCTTAATGTGCTTGAGTTCCCCCTCTAATTTATGACCAGTCCCTTAGTTGTGATTGCACAGTGCACACACAGTTTGGTTTAGACTAGCTTTTCATACCCTTGTCCCAGGGTGAAGTTTTCAGTGTTTTCGAACCAAGTTTGAAGTCGTATTTGGGTTATATTTCAATGGTAGTTTGTTTATACTTGCTGCAGGTCGACCTCATAGGATGCTCTGTTTCTTGCTGAAACTTCACCCTGGGACACTGACTAGGATTCTCAGTATCACATCAACTCAATGAAAGTTATACATTATGTAAAAACCCATCATCTCCCATGGTGGGTTTTGCAAAACAAACTACCATGAACTGATGGAAGATTCCTCATATGAATCTCCATCTTCATAATCCATAATCTTATTGTTATGTGTTATGCATGGTACATAGACATAGATAGTACTGACTGTGTGTGGTTCCAAAAATATCCCCCCCTCCACGGAAGGGATTGGAAACGCCAGAGTGGTTGGGGTCAACTATCCTGACTTTTTCCATACAGATACTGTATTTTATTTTATTTATTATTATTTTTTTTTTGGGGGGGGGGGGTACTTTTCAACACCATTCCATGGGAGGGGATGGATATTTTTTTGGAAGGTCCACACAATGCCAGATTATCAAATACTCATCTCCCATGGTGGGTTTTGCACACATGGATTTGGCCGCGTGGTTTGGTGGCAGAGAGGTTTATTGTCGGTAGATTAGAGTTTGTATTTGATCTTGATAATAAACTTCTCTTTGTGCCAAAACGAAAAAAGTGTGTGTTCTTGCATCTCACGCGATCAGCTGGGAATTGAAGGTAGTTTTTTATTTTATTTCAAGGGGTGGGGGAGAGATCTGGGGAATTTCAGCACTGTTTTCAATAAAGTGTTGGCCCTCCCTTGCATTTTTAGGGAAAACATCTTGCCCCCCATCTGCAGGGGTCTAGGAAAAGTGCAAACCTCCCCTCACCTTGGTATATGTTTTGTTCCAAGGCTTCTGAGAAGAAAAAAGTGCATCATGAAAAAAGTGTATATATAAAATAGTAGTTTAAGTTATGAACTAGGAGGTATTAAATGGACAATTATTTAAATGGAAAGTAACATGTAAGAGAATGGTGAGCCCTCCCGTGAAAAGCTTTCATATAGGTATGGCCCTACCCTTGTGCCTCCCTACCCCTACTCCCCACTACTCAAGAAAAAAAAAACGTTCCTTCCCTTACAATTGGAATTTTACACAGAAATTCAGTCAAAATACCAAAATTGACAACCAACTACAGTATTCTGAATTTCTCTGCTTATTCATGTTGGGTATTTTCTGGGGTGACACATTTTAATAAAAATACACTGAACATGTATAATATGGTACATGTATGGTATGTATATGTTGAAATATTAAACAGCTCATGACAAAGAAAAGATTTTCTCTTGATTACACTGTTGCACCTTGTTAGAATTATTCCATTGTGAGGGGCTAGTACCTATTTTTTTTTACCTTTCTTTCGTGCTTATTTCATCTGTATCTCTGTATACTGCACATATTTAGAGACATTTTTTCTGAAAAGATTATTATAGTGACAAACCATGTACACAACCGGGAGCTCCGCTTTTAGCCAGTGGCTAAATCTATATATTAGATACACCAGAGAAATTAATATGACATTTTACCAGATTCCGGGCAATTTTGGCAAAGTGGCCAAAAATCCAGTTACTGAAACACTTAGAATCACTTCCTTGATTTTGGTCTATTTTGGAAACTAAATGTGTGTCATGAACAACAAAATGAAAAACAGAGAAATATAATGTCAAAGTTCTCCACCCTGGAGTACTACAATGAAACTCTATGTTGACCCAATTCTCTAAAAACCCCAGCTGTATATTGAAACAGGTTGCTACTAGATTTCATAATGGAAATAACACAAGTTACTATACTTGGGTGCAGACCCTCAAAAGATATTGGACCAGACACTACGCAATGGGTGGAGCAATTTTGTAGAAGGGTCTGAAATTCATGAAGTTTCAGGTTTACAATGTCCAGAAAGGAAAAAAAAGGTACTTGAATTTCACCTAATTGCACTTAAAATACTGAAAAAAATATGGGGGGTGCGGGGGGGGGGGGGGGGGGGAGCAAATAGAAATAAGACAGAAAACAAATAATTTCTGTTTGAGGGGGCATGCTGAGAAAAGTTTGAAAACTTGGATCAAGATACTTCTATTGGGTTTTAGGAAGAGGTGAAAACAATGAAACTACAGCAGAAACATATAACAGAGGCTCTCTTTATTCTGATCCAACAGAAATGGAAAACGTTCTGTGCACTCTACTGACTTTCCTTTGAGCAAGGAAAATATTATTGATGCATAATATTTAAGGGATGCAAGTACAGAAAAATGCATTAAATCAAATGATTCCAATGAATTGCATCGTAGAACATGTACATTTGCATGGCCAAATCAAAGTGAAAGATTGACCGAAATAATTTATTTGAAAGCAAATAAACATTACCCGGGGGGTGGGACAGGTTCCAGAATCAAACCAGTCAAATCCACCACCCCCTTGTTTTAAAATGGTTTAAACCCCCACGATAATCCCACCCTTCCCCGGGTCCCTAGGGGTGGGGGTTTCAATTGACTAGTGCATTACTCACGAAGAATCCAAAACAAATTGAAACACAGGTCGAAAGTTTTCAAGAAATATCTTATAACAGATAGCTATTAATAGATAGAATAAAGTAATCAATTCTATAAATCAATGAATGGCCAAAACACAGTTGAAAGTCTATGATCATCTTTTCTAAATCTTACGACCGAGGAATCAAATTCCCTGAAGAGATCGTCTAGTCAGACAAAATATTTCTCATAAAAAATAAAAAAAAAACATTCTTTCCAAAGAGCTTGCTGTTTAATCTACTTCATACTGAATGTTTGTCCAACTCCAGCGAACAGTGAGTTTCCAATCCACACCGCACCCATTATATCCGTGACTTTCAAAGCTATTCCATGTCTTAAGGGAGCTGCAGAACCCACAAAACACGGCAAAACACGAAAATTCCCGCGCTCGATTTGGGCACCATTGTTGTTGTACTGTAACTCGTGACAAACCTTTTCAGTTCCTGTGAATCCAGCTATAGTCCTGACACCTAGTCCATCAGCTGTCGAGGAGAGCCGAAAATAGGGAATAAACGAAACCGTTTCCATGTTTATTATATCCATTTTGAAATCAATGTCAATCCCTGCAATCTGATTGCTTACAACAGTGCGATTTATTCCCAAATCGCATCCTTTTGAGTCCAAATCGCATCTTTTTCTCAGTCAATCAAAAGAAGCACAAAAATCAATCAGCCAATCAGATTTCAGGGTTAAAAGGCAGTGACCAATCAGATTAAAGGAAAATAATGGCAGGAAAACCATCTTCCTGCAATTTTTGGGGGAAATTCCCCCCTTTCTTCTTCTGCTTGAAAAGAAAAACAAGAAAAAAAGACAAAACTATGGGTAAAACTTTAAATATTTACAGTACCTTTTTATCTGTCGTTTTTCCAGAGTATGATATCAGTTTCACGACAATATGGAGGATTTTCAAGCGAATAATCCAGCACCTCTGTGCAAAATTCCGGTCCCGAGTCCACGAATCCGAGTCCACCGAAAAACAAACAACATCAAATTCCACAAAATCAAAGATGATGATTTTACATCCTTTCCGGTAGACAATGTGGTAGAAGAGCTGAAGTCTAAAGTGATCAATAAGAACACTTCCCGGTTAACACAAAGCTGGATGAAAGTGTTTCGCAAATTCACAGCTGATAGTGAAACGATGGCGCCATCTTGAAAATCACCTCCGCTCATCTATCAAACTCAACTCTCTTCAAACATGAAAACACTACCAGCAGAGGAGGCAAATTTGTCTTGCTGGAATGTGAGAAACTGACTCAAATTTGCATGAAAATTACAACTTTTTAAAACTGAACTAGTTGTAGAGACTTGAGCGGAACGATAAGCAAAAGATCCAACTTTGGAATTTTCCTGCGAGACGTTGGAAACGTAAATTTTTTTCTCGCGCGAACATTGCCTTCCTGATATGCCTAAGTTTAAGTTCCGTGAGTAGGAAGAAAATTCGCCACCAGAATCGCATTGTGAAGCCTTTTTCGTGTTCGGAAGTGTGGTTTGCGAAATCGCCCCAAAACTTGAAGTTTGCGTTTATGTTTGTTAGGGAAAATCAAAACCACTTGTGGACGTCAAAATTGGTAGAGTTGTAGTTGAATATCTTGGGAATACGTTGGCAGTCAAAACCTCTTAATTTAGTAGAAAAAAGCAAGTATATTCCATGAATACTGGACGACGCGCAAAAAAGTAGAATTTTACAGTAAAAAAAGTCGCCTTGATTATCTGAAATCGGCTTGGTGAATGCTGTCTAAACTTCGTGTAGGGCTAGACAAATGTGTAAGGAGTAAGGCTCAGTGTGTCATTTTAAAAGTTTAGATCGAATAGCACTTCAGATGCCAGTCAATCAAAAGTGTGCTCCCCCTGTAACGTTGCTATGGTAACTCCTATAACAATAAAAAAATACATCACCACTAATTTCAATCTTTCTCCAGTAAGTGGTCGAAGTTTGGTTTTAATAGCTTTTTGCATTTCGGAGCTACAATCGCATAAATTCAAGTGGTCAAGCCCGAGAAAAATTGTAGGCAGCCTCCTTAAGGTATGAGTATACCTTTGCGCGAGGGATGTCATTTTTTTTGCGAAAAAAACACTGTCGCGTCATTATTTACACTACAAGGGCCATTTACATATCGTTTTAAAGCTTATAGACCGGCCTTACTTACTAATGGTATATTTCTATGCAGCGTTACTTTGATGGATCGTTTTCGTCGTTTTATGCTTCATAGGAAAAGTACCAATTTTTCCTTTTTAAGAGCTCCTGCCACTTCCAGTTAATGTTAAAAGCTCCAGATTTCCGCAAAATATATTCCTTAGAGGGATCTGAAAAAGGTGTGCGGGATTATTGATATTTTACGTATTTGCGGAAATATCACGTAAAACAGGTTGAAAATCGATATTTTTGGCAATGCTAACACAAAATTAGCATAAAATATGTTTTGAAAGGAAATCAAAATCCCGCACACCTTTTTTTAGAACGCCTTCTAAAGAATAGATTTTGCTTAAATTTGGATCTGTGCAATTTAATTGGAAGAAGCTGGAACTTTTTAAAGAAAGTCGGTACTTTTTTCTTTAGACCTAGAAAAATATATGTTCATGTACAATATAATGAAAACAAAATTACTCATCAGATAGACCAACCTTTTAGCTTTAAAATGACATATGAACGACGTTTGTGGTGTAAATTGTCACGTGATACGAATTTTTTTTACCGCGACCCACCTCAAAGGTATACTCTTACCTTAAGACAGGTTGTTTTAGAACTTTAAAAAATTTGAACATGAAGCGGTCATAAACGTTTTTGAATAAGTGATAAGCTGTGATCGTTCTGCCAAACAATTTTCAGGGGAACCTGAGAATATAAATTCAATGTGAACAGAAATGCTGCGTGCCATGGCAATCCTATATACATAATTCAGTTTCTCGGGGCTCCGTGAGAATATTTGTGGAAACTACCACTGCTTATTTCTTTCGTTGGAAGTGAACGAAATAAGTGAATTGTATTCTGCTTTTCTTTGTCGTCAACAGAACTAGTTTATATTCCATTTTAGTTATGTTCCAAGAATGAAAAAAATCGTATGTGGGATTCCGCCGCGATTCCCCATGTTTTGTTGGTACACCCCTCAGGTCTAGTGTTACCAAGAGCTGGTTTGTAATTTGACGCGCTGCGCGGCTTATTTGCTGTAAAATTGAGTGACGGCCGCTTTGTAAAACCGCATTCTTTTGTCACTCACGACAAACCATATTTACCACAGAGAGAACTCTTTCCAACAACGTAAGCCTACTACTGAAGTTTTCCCGTTTAAAGGTGAGTTTGGTTTATTAACCTAACAATTTATTGCCAAGAACAAGTCCTTATCACTATATGTCGACTTCCTTTAACGTTGAAACAGTTATGACAAGCAAAAGACCCGCAATTTGCGAGGGAACTCCCGCTGAAGCCAAACGCACTAGAGAGGATCACAACTCGTCCAAAGAGGTGAGCTTCCCCAATATTTCATGCTAGTGAAGGCTTAACTTTACGATTTGATATGTTTGTTTTGTGTTTAGCGAGGAGTTGTTTTCTTATCTGGTATTCGCTGGCCGTCGAATTGTTTTACCAGGGGCACCCAAAGAGACAATACCGTAAACAGCTCAGAAAGCCATTATAAGTCGTTGCTGAAACAATTTTTAATCCCTACAAATTTTATATGTGTTCGGATTCCGTATTTGAAAGTTTTGGGTTGTGAATATTTGAGGGACTTAAAATCAAGTCTTCCGAAAATGCTGGGGAAAACTAAATGTCAGTGGATTGGATTGAGTGTATATCCACTGATATCTGGTCTGCCTGTGCTCATCCGAAAAATTTAAGGCGCGATCAAACGGTAATGAGAGTTCACGAGAGCTAACGAGAGCCAATGAGAGTTTTCCCGTTGATCGCGAACTCTTATCGACTCTCATGCACTTTCAACATGTTCACATTTTTCATAGAGTCGATGAGAGTTGTTTACTGTTTGATCGCCGATGAGAGTTTTTCAGTCAGCAGCTGCCGCCAAAAGAACTCCAGACTCATAGTTGCAAAGAACTGCAGGCTCACTTTTGGTTTCCCGATAAAAAAAATCCGCTGACTCATCCCCGTTTCATCGGTTCTTGTGAGAGCAGATGAGAGCGGGTGATATTCGGAACTCTCACTAGTTCTCACCAACTCTCATTCCCGGTTGATCGCGCCCTTGGGTGACCTTTTTAACGGCAAAAATCCCCCCAACATTAGTCAAATTTAACCTTTTTGTGCAATTCGAAAAATCCAGGGGATCTTAGTTGAAGCTGAAAATTCTGAAGCGAACGTTTCAGCTCTCATTCCACCATCCGAACAGACATTTTACCGAAAATAATCATTGGTGCCCCTGTTTTACGCCCAGGTGGACATAAACAAGAAAACAATGTGATAACATATTATTTTCAACTTTGATTATAGTACTTACACAGCCTGTATGGAGTGAGTAAGCCAAGCAGCCAGAAGATTCGAGCTGCCCGCTTATTCTTCAAAGATAGGAAAAGGCCGGAAGAGATAGCGAAAATCATTTGCGTTCGTGTACCCACAGTTGAGGTGTATCTAATCGACACAATAGTAGGAGTGGCACCACCCCCACCACTAGACTTTCGAAGCTTGGCCTCGCACCTGGACGTTACAAGGAATACATTTCGACGCTGCGAGGAGTTTTTGAAGCCAACGATGCGGCTTAGGGACATCAAAGATAGCTTACCGGACCTATCCTACAACCAAATCCGCTTTGTCGTGGCATGTAAACTAAGGGACTACTCGCTTGATTAGTCCCTGTGGCCGCACAAAACCAAAAGCGCCATCGTGATCCAGGACTGAGACTGTTCATGAAAGTATGAATCATCAGCGATCTTTTATATTCCTGTATTTAATTTTTGAAATTACAAGATTCTAGCGATTGGTCTAACCCATTCATCAAATTTGGAGTGAAAAATACAGTCAGCTAGATCAACTTTGACGAACTTTCCCCTCTTTGACGAACGTCCGTAAATCGAGAGGACGCCCGGGAAATAAATAGTTTGTATGCGCGCTCGTGTTCCCAGCTCACGAGAGTTGGTAACAGATTTACGGATGTTCGCCAAAGAAGAAACTGCAAGCAGTCTAGTAAGGTCAATTCCGAACTTTCAAAAAAAAAAAATATGAGAACTCAGAAATGTGAAATCGTCTTTTGTTTATTTCTGATTAGTTGATGTATACACAAAACGAAGGATGCGAATAATTATTCTATCATGTTGCGGTTTGATTCCTATTCCAGGAAGTTTATATTGCTCGGAGAATACGAAAAATACATGTTCTTTGTCTATTTTTGTGGATCACAGAAATGTATTCCCACTAAACGACAACAAACCGTCAATCTGCACAATAAAAATCCTATAAAAGGTTCAGGCTATCCCAGCGTGGAATATATGGAATTATTGATTGCCGCTAAAATGATAGCATCATGAAATAGCTATGAAACATGTTATAATTACTTCACTCGATTCAATTCCGATTCGGGATAACAGAATTTGATTTGTATTTGAACAAGCTTGTCTTTCATAATCATGAAATATTTACTACTTACTAACCGATGGTGAGGTCATTACGGGAAATATCAAACCGAAGCTTTGGTGTATTAACCGAGCCGTAATCGGCGAGGTTGATGCACCAAAGCTGAGGTTTGATATTTCCCGTAATGACCGAACGGCAGAGGTTAGTAAGTTGTTTATTATATGGCACTTTTCTCAAACTTTTTACGAACCGGAAGTCGCCTCGTACATTTTCCCGCCGAAGTAACTCAAAATCTCAGAAATCTGAGAATATCAACACCTACTCTCAAACAATGGCCTACACTGCACTCGTTCGTCCCTCACTCGAATACGCCTCATCTGTCTGGGACCCCTATACCAAGTGTAACATCAACCGCATCGAGTCGGTACAACGTAGGGCGGCAAGATTCGTACTTAATCGATACGGCCGTACGGACAGTGTCTCTGAAATGACTGACCAGCTGGGATGGCCCTCTCTGGAAACAAGAAGGCTTGCCGACCGACTGATAATTATGTACAAGATACAAATGGCCTGGTGGATCTAGGAAATAACATCGTCCCAGCCCCTTCATCGCAGTCACGCCACTTTAACTGTCTGGCACTTCTCATTCCACTTCACGCACGGACTATCATAAATATTCATACGTCCCCAGGACAACGCGTGACTGGAACTTTCTGCCGGACACAGTGGTGATGGCCCCCAGCCTTGATGCCTTTAAGGGGCGGCTCTGGGCCCACCTCCTCACCACCGACTGACCGATAGTACCTTTGTTTTAATCTGCACCTGCACTCGCGTCGAATTTTAATTTTTCACACCAGCACAGCACAGCACACGCCCACAAGAATCTTCCGCACAGAAGGAGTTGGGCTCATAAGGAAGAAGAAGAAGAAGAAGAAGAATCACGCGCCCGCGTCGACTCGCTCGACAAGAACCCGTGTTTCAAAACCATGCCACATTTGCTCAAAAGTGATCAATCTCTACTGGTATGGATGTCAAAATACTTCGGAATCGATACTTTTACAGATATCTTCGCGGACATGCTTCACTTGAACAATGTTAAACTGAAATTTGAGCTTGTAACGCTTTCAAGAAAAACACCTTTAGTTTCGCAAAAGCTGGAAAGCTACAAAACGTGTTCTTCGAAACGCATTTTCAGATCTACACTAAACAGGGAGCTACAGGGAGCCAGAACTGGATTCAACAGCATTGATAATAACAGAAAATTGCAATGGTTATTTAGCCGACTGTATATTGAGAAATGGGTTTTGTGCAAAGCGTAATGACCGAACGGCAGAGTTAGTAAGTTGTTTATTATATGGCACTTTTCTCAAACTTTTTACGAACCGGAAGTCGCCTCGTACATTTTCCCGCCGAAGTAACTCAAAAATCTCAGAAATCTGAGAATATCAACACCTACTCTCAAAACAATGGCCTACACTGCACTCGTTCGTCCCTCACTCGAATACGCCTCATCTGTCTGGGACCCCTATACCAGTGTAACATCAACCGCATCGAGTCGGTACAACGTAGGGCGGCAAGATTCGTACTTAATCGATACGGCCGTACGGACAGTGTCTCTGAAATGACTGACCAGCTGGGATGGCCCTCTCTGGAAACAAGAAGGCTTGCCGACCTACTGATAATTATGTACAAGATACAAAATGGCCTGGTGGATCTAGGAAATAACATCGTCCAGCCCCTTTATCGCAAGTCACGCCACTTTAACTGTCTGGCACTTCTCATTCCACCTTCACGCACGGACTATCATAAATATTCATACGTCCCCAGGACAACGCGTGACTGGAACTTTCTGCCGGACACAGTGGTGATGGCCCCCAGCCTTGATGCCTTTAAGGGGCGGCTCTGGGCCCACCTCCTCACCACCGACTGACCGATAGTACCTTTGTTTTAATCTGCACCTGCACTCGCGTCAATCTCTACTGGTATGGATGTCAAAATACTTCGGAATCGATTCTTTTACAGATATCTTCGCGGACATGCTTCACTTGAACAATGTTAAACTGAAATTTGAGCTTGTAACGCTTTCAAGAAAAACACCTTTAGTTTCGCAAAAGCTGGAAAGCTACAAAACGTGTTCTTCGAAACGCATTTTCAGATCTACACTAAACAGGGAGCTACAGGGAGCCAGAACTGGATTCAACAGCATTGATAATAACAGAAAATTGCAATGGTTATTTAGCCGACTGTATATTGAGAAATGGTTTTGTGCAAAAGCGGATGTCAAGTAAAAATGAATTCTACTCAACGAGATGGACAAAGAAATCAACAACATCAGTTATCGGTAAGCACAAAGTTTGAACTCGCTTTCTGTTATTATTTTTAGCTTCCAAGTTTCTTGAATTCCTAATAAATTTTGACTTTATATGTAGCTTTTACCTTTTGCTGCTATTTGGCTCCCTCTAGTTTTCATTTTCTCCGGATAGAGACCCGAATTCATAGCTTCATAACTTTTGACTCTGCTTTGCCTTTTGTAAACAGGTCATTTCTGATATTCAGGCCTTTATTTTCCTCTTGTCACATGTTTAAGATTTGTATTACAAGAGACAAATACTGTGTCAAGTATTCTTTGTTGTGAATTTCGCTGAAAATCTTTTTTTTTTTTATTATTTGAAGGAGATTCGAATTTTTGCGAGTCGTGAACTGCGAGGTCATTACGGGATTTCTGAGAGGTCATGCCGGGATTTACTGACCTCGTAACAGCCAATCAGAGCGCGCGTACTATCGTTGCCATATAATAAACATTTGTAGCACATAATTTTCAAAACTATTTTATTACTACACTGAGAGTATATATTGTCGTAATTGTGCATGTGTTATAACAAAATAATAAATGTTTATTAAATAACAATATTCATCCACGATTTTCTTATATTTTATACGAAAGTGTTCGATTTTAGCGACCGACAATGGGACGTTTGCAGTAAAGATGTTACTAAACTGAGTGGCGGGGCAGGGGATGGTTCTCAAAGGTTTGACTAGGCCATTACCCTCCAGAACCTGACCCGGCCCTTCTGACATGGTCATTTTGGCATTTAGAGACAAATTGGCAATGCTATACAGGTCGAGACAATTTAAGGGCAAAACTGAATGCACAATCAAGAGCAATATACCATGTACTAAACCGAACAGCGAATTTATATAGCCTCTTCTGGACCCAGAGGTATTACAATGAGCAACGACAAACCCAAGGAAAGCCTTTCTACAGGGAGTTCACTATTTCAATTTGCAACGAGTAGTTTATGTGTTCGCGACCGAGGTTCGAGTCGAATCAGCTTGCGATCTAACCCCTGGTATCAGTGTAATCTCTTTATTTACAACGAGACACAGTAAAGCACAATAGGTCTGATGTACCCTAGATGAAATAAATAGGCTTGTATCCAAAATATATTATATCCCAAGGGTGACAGGCGGAGAATCGGATTGCCCGTAACTGAGCGGTTCCCTGCTAACGCACTTTTGGTCATGTCGGATCAAAACAAATAGTTATTACTATCTACCTATGTATACACAATATTAGTAATCGAGCAGACACTTATAGGGGAGTTCCAGTTTGTTGACATCATGTTGTCGAACCATACGATGAAAGATGGTATGGAACTTGTCTGTGCTATAGCAATCAATGCCCCAGCACTTTTGTGGGCATGAGAATCAGCAAGGATAACCCCTTCGGGTGCAGCACATATCAGCATTGCCTTGCCTGCCAAGATGATTATGTAAAATGTTCTCCCGGGTACCGCACATGCATCGCTCTGGAGTTTCTCGAGCTCCTGTTTTGCAGTCGATCCAAATACCGGTATCTCTGGTCCAACAGTTTGCACATTCATGTTATCTCCTGTCATGTCTACAGCATCTGGTACAGAGAGGTTGACCGCGTCTTCTTCAAACAAATCATCATGAACTTTGTTGCCCTCGCGCATGGACATGATAAAGGCCTTTTTCCAGGAAATAGGTAGGTCTGTGCTGTTGTAGTCAAGATGGAGGTCATCATACTCAATTAGCATGCCCATATACAGCGCTATGAATACGCAAGCATTGCTACCGTTGCGACCATCAATGGTTGACTGGCTTAATGCTCTAGGAAAAACATACTCTCTAACAGTATCATGGACTGGCATAGGCTGACGAGGCTGGCTGGTAGGAGGCTGACAAGGCGGCTGGTTGGGAGGGGGCTGGCTGGTAGGAGGCTGGTTGGGAGGGGCTGGCTGGTAGGAGGCTGACTGGGAAGATTTTGGCTGGTAGGAGGCTGACTGGGAGGATGTTGGCTGGTAGGAGGCTGGCTGGTAGGAGGCTGGCTGTTTGGAGGCTGACTGGTAGGATTTTGACTGGTAGGATTTTGACTGGGAGGCTGATGAGGGGGCTGGCTGGGAGGCGGGGAAATGGGTTGATCTGGAGTCACTGTACTATTTCTTTGTAAAAGAAGTTCCTCAGCTTCCTGCATAGCCCGTTTTCTCCTTTGACTGTGAGAGCTCCAGAAACTCTTTATCTGTTTCTCAGTCAGCGGCTCAATGCCATTTTGCTCCATTGTCCTCCTTACCTCCTCAGGACATGCTCTTATACTGCCACTCTGTTGGGCTTGCCGGTTGAAAAACGTGATCATTATTTCTTTCTGTTCGACCGTGAAAGTAACACGTTTAGCACCACCCTGCTTTACCGCAAAGTTCTTCTTGGGCCTCTTCTCTACATGAATGTCTTCCTCGGTTTCTCTTGAAGTGAAGCATCTGAGGCTCAACTGGCTGTTGTAAAAATCTGATGGCCGAAGGTTCGCTAGGAGTTGCTTGAGGGTCTGCGATAGTTTCAGGAATGGCTCCCTCTTCTGTGCATGCTCCAGTAGCACCAGCAACAGGAGTTTCTCTCCCAGCCATGGTTTGGATTTGTTTTTGCGTCTTCTTCATTTCCTTCCCAGCACCTCTAACAGAGCGAGCCATTACTCCCCCGCTGTATGGACCAGAAGCTGGGAAGGAATAGCTTGCATACAAGAGATATCTTTGAGAGTCCCAACCTTAGGAGCTTTCTCTCTGTTGATAGTCAGCTTCAAACATGTAGTTTTATCCAGTTGCTGAAATGAACATAAAATAAACGACACTAAGAAATTAAAATTTAATGTGCAATGACTGCATCATATTTGCAAAAGCAATTGAACCTTTGTATTTTGTTTTAGCAAGGCATGTTACTTGCAATTGTTTTTGCTCTTGTCATTTTCTTGTAGGATTACTACCAAAACAGGCTTAATAGAACATGTATGTCTGGCGCAGAAATCCTCTGATGTAAATGTACGATTTAGTGAAATAAAGAACACTATATGATGTGAATTTGGAAATAGACTTAGATGATTGGTGTTTGCCATCCGAAGAATGTGATCACTTGTGCCAAACTTTTTCTGAGCCAGACATGACCATGTCTTTTCTAAGTCAATAGTCATTTTACCTGTTTTGGTACTAGGGAGGTACTGGCACTGGGAATCGTTAATAATCAGATAGAACTGAAAATGACATTATCCCTGTTGATATGATCGAATGGAATACCAGATAGCAAATATATCCACTTCCCTTCTATGCAGCGATAATTTTCAATGCAACTTACACAACATTCATCAAACCAAACGAACTTAATTGTATTGGGCAATTCCAGAAATATATGTACCCCCCACCACGGGCGGCACTAGTTTTTGCCCCCCCCCCCCCCATTCATCCAGAATATCCGAAATGGCTCCCCCCCAATGCACATAGAATTCCTGAGAGGTTAACCTACAATTGTAGCCTCCAACTTCAAAACAAATCCCATGCAGACAGAATTCCGAGCTCGAAAACCCCCCTCCCATTCAGAATTTCCAAATGCCGCCCGTCCCCAGAGTACATATATTTTCTGGAATTGCCCATTCTCCCATCACAGCATAAGCAAATGATCATCGATCTTTTATGAGTCTGCCAACAAAGAAATACTGACCTTAATCAAGTCTGCCAGTTGATCACCATTCTCTAGATCATTACCGAGACGAACCCAGCGCACAATCTTGTGGCTTATATGGGCAAAGTGAGTGTCCAGCATGGACTTGCCTTCCCCAGCCTCGAAGAAGTTATATTCAACTAAACGGAAGTTGAACACTGCATTGACCTCCACAAGATAGAACAACAGTGGTAATGGGGACCATTGTCTACAAATAATATATTAGATATAAATTAGTTTGTCTTTCCTCGAACTTGGAGAGCAAACAGGATTTATTGTGGCAATGATCAGGCATTAAGCTTTGTTGATAAATGTTGTTAAGAATTGCAAGTCTGTGCACAGTGCAAAAATTAAGGGAGGGGGTAAAACATTTGATTGCATAGGTGAGGATACCAGCTCAGGTAGTTTCTGGAGCAATTATGTAAAATCGAAATACCAAGAAAGGAAACTAAGAGAATAAAAAGAAAAAATACATTGACAAACATAAAATTGTTTTCCCCAGACAAACCAGAAAAGATGGCACCAGAGCCTGAATTCCAGCCATCCATTTACTCTCGATCGTACCTCACTTTGCAAAACTGAATTCACCTCAAGATTCGCTCGTCCATTATGCAAACATAGCCAAGTAAAAACTGTTACTTTTTACAACGTTTCCAAGACAATGCAGCATTCTTCAATAGTTGTGGCACTTGGTTGTCTGGCTTTGGGAGTTTTTTCAGGTGTTTTTCGCTTGGGATAGCATGACTTGCCATGGAATTGTTGGCCTGTACTTCATGCTGAGAAAGTCAACCAATGAGATTCTACTGACCGTTTTTGGTTAAGTAAATAACATGATAATGGATGAGAAAATTTTCAGGTGAATCCAGATGCCTCCTTTCGCAAAGTAAGCTATGGCTAAAATTCAGGCTAATGGCACCCCACTCTTTCCGAAAATACCACACAGTGATGCAGTCGAGTAGCCAGTTATGTCCACACTTACCAGAGAATAGGTAGAGGCAATAACCAGGGTAATTTGCCTCAAACCATCGGAAGCAGATGTCTAATGCAGATTGTGTGAAGAAAGAATCTTGCTTCGTATCTTCACACCACAAGTCAATAACATGTACCTTCTTCTCATTGGCAGTTGTCTAAAAAGGAATATAAAATAACATTATCTTCTACTAGCCATAAATGTCTGTTATTTGACAAATACACCAAGGAGGGCTTGTATTAAAAAATGAACAATAATAGTACTACAATTAAACTTCACTATATAGCAATACCTATACAGAGAAACCAGGATTTGTATAGAGTAATAACAATAAACATAAAAAGGGTTTGTCAACTCTATAGTACTTTGATGGCTTGTACTGGTGGGACCTAAACGTGTCTCATAACTAGGGTAATGGAAAGCATTTTATATGCCTGCACATAATAAGCCATTGTTTGGTGATCTCCCAAAGCATTCCATTGTAATCCTCTGAATCAATGAGAAGTCCAAACAAATTAAAATTGTTTTGTACCTTGGTTACAATGTAGCATCCATGCAAGGAAAGTCCTCTCTTTCCATACCACTGCCGCTGATTTTCTCATATTCTGACTCCCAAGTCCAGCTTCATCTTATAATCGATGACCATTACTGCCTCTCCTACCTGTAAGCTCTTAAGTACATGTAAAGCACAGAATAAATGTGCTGACCTGCATAACATTTTCAATTCTGTGATCAGTCAAATAATGATGATGATGATAATAATAGCTATTTATAGGCAAGTGCTAAATCTTAAATTCTGGGACCAACAGAATGACTTCTAGTAAATTGTAAGAATTCACTTGCCATACACTGCTTCATACTACAGTAGCAAATTATTTTGCATTAAATTTGTATTATTTTGTAAATTATATTTAGCAAGAAAGCAACAGCAAGACCTTTACTAAAAATCTACAATTATTCCCTACAAAACCAGATGGAGCCAAGCAGCTGTACCAAGTACAGCAAATGGTTTTTAATGACAAACGAGGATTGCCTTTTCATGCCCAAGTCAAATTTATTGCACAACAATACCCTGCACCTGCCAAAATGGTCTATTATAAATACAGGGCTGCAAAAAAATCCAGTCGAAATTTTTTTTACAAGTTTCAAAATTCTAGTCGCATTTCCTAAAATGTTAGTTGCAAAAATTGAACTTGCACCAACGAGTTAGACAAGAAGTGAGTCGCAAAACTTCGACTGACTGACAAATTTTAGTCGCAAAAGAGAAAAACTTTGTCGCAAAAGCAACCCCCATGGGCGCAATTTGCAGCCCTGAGTATGACAAAGTCAAGCACCAATAGCAGAACATAAATAAATAGTGAATATGAAACCTGTAAAAATCTCCCTGGTGCTTGGTTCTAATAAGATGCCCAACATAAAGCCAGAGGCTATCCACTGCTTCCTTCCATTTCTTTGTATGAGGCTCTCTCAATGGGGCTGGCAGCTCCTCTATAGCTGACTCTAGAGGAACTGATAATCTGGCTTCTGAGTGTTCGTTGGCTCCTTTCCTGAGCTTCTCCATAACTTACTCTAGGTGGGTTTATTCCAAGTAGAGCACTGGTACTTGAATTTACTTGTACTCCCACACTTTTCAAAGTTGTTGTATTACTGGTGTGACTTTCATTCTCTGGGAGTTCCGGAAATATGCTACTCTCACTTCTACCGCTAGCATCAGCAGGCGGAAGATCAATGGCCTCCGATTCTGGCACATCTTCAGCCATAAGTTCAGCACAAGCACTTGCTTCATCGAAAGTTTGATCCTCAGTTTGAACCTGAAAAAATATTAGAAAAAGAGTCAGTTAACAGAGGCAGTCGTTAACTTTCAAGCTAAAAGTTAAGCAAAGCAGGTTGCAAAGCCGCGAGGTCAGTTGTGCAAAAACACGTGCGTAAGAGGAATCCGCGTAGAGCAACTAAGAAACTCACTACAGATTTCTTTTTTTTTACAAGAGCCTCATTGTACTCACCTGAGAATTAGCACCACTTTCATTGATCCTTAGTCTCTTCTCCGTAACTATTTTGTCTCGACAAAGTCGGCAAATCTTCCGTTTTCGGTCTTTGTGGATGCTGTGTTTTCCAACTCCACACACATCCTCCTCCTCTCTACCACGCACGACAAATAACTTGACCTTTTGTAAGCCTTCGTAGCCCCATTCCTTATGATGAGGGCACGAACAAATACTCCCAAAAGGCATCTTCGATTGAGAACTCACATTTTCTTCAGTTTCAAATAGAAATACAAGCAAAATCGAACGTGAAATCGAGCCACAAGTGTGCAACAAAGATGGCGTCGTCACAGACCGAAGTGAGCGTTTAGTTTTTAGTGACCATTCCCACATAGGAATTGCGTGAAATTTGGCCGAGCGAGGACGAAAGAGGACTAGACCCCGCAGGTAAAATAAAAACCGGAAACAATGAATTTTTTGGCGTTCTTTTGGCCGAAAAAAGGCTCTCGACCAATCACGTTTCAGGAATTTAATTGGATAATCCAATTAATTGTCCAAACATAATTGTTTTCTTTTGCCGCTGGGCTGCCTAGTTCTTGCGCGGACCATTACTTAAGTAAGTGGTAATTGACCTAGAGCGTAGTGCAATTTGGTCAGAAATCATTGATACGCGTGATTTCGTATGATTTCTGACCAGCATGACACGAAGGCCAATTACCACTTATATATCCGATGTTGAAATTATTTCCATAGAATTGCAGGACAAGTTTCAAGTATTCCACTACTGTTATATCTGTTTTGAAACCCTATGATTACGCAACTTAATGTGATTTAAAAAATATTACCTAATTTTGTTTCGAAGGGAAATAATCAAATACTGAAAATCACTTACTGAACAACTCACGTATAGCACTAACGGTGATGTTATCAATATAAAGTGTTAAGATTTAATACATTTGTCCTTGCTTTGCAGCTGTCTCGAAGCTGTCGCACACCTCTCTAAAGGTCATGTTACATGAGTGCGCGAAACGTTGTGTACCGTGTAACATGTCCTTGAAATGGTTCCATATCCGCGTAATGCCGAAAAAAATTGAAAATTTTCTGTAAACATTACGTGGTTTCAAATGGTCATTTGATTGCATACGGAGGTATAAAGATGTCTATTGCCTCGCGTGACATATGCCTACAAGTGACGCACAATTTAGAAAACCATTACTCTAGTATGTTTCCAATACCATGAACATTGGTTATCTTTATCATGTTTTCTATTTCAAGTGACGTCACGATTACGTCATATCAAGAAGTTTTTACATAAACCTTCTTCGTCATATCACCTGTCAATCATTGTTGTATGATCCCTTGACAATATATTGACTTTTATAAATTTTAATGACGTCATACCATGTGATTATGACATTGCACTGCTCTTGCCACGGAGACATCATCCCCTCCATGCAAAGGTTCACCTTGTGATCGTGATATTGAATTTTCAATGACGTCATACTACGTGATCTGTTGCAAACTACTTGACCCATATTCAACATTGTACAAGTTTGGGCCATTCCAGTTTTTTAGCCGCACTTTACCCAAGTTTGGTCACGGCTAGTGATGCTCCGTTCTCGGATGTCAATTTTTCCTTTTTTGATGTCACGTGACCATGGTTGTTGCCAGGAAGATAGTTTGGTCGCCCAGGCGATGTTGCCTTCTCGAAATATTATATTATAGTTTTCTTCTAGTTTTGATTACGTCATGTGATGCGGCTTTGGTGCTGGGACCGCCCTTGTCACGAAGATAACTTTATCCAAGTTTGGTCACCTAACGATGTTCCGTTCTCGAGATATTTCATTTTTTCTAGTTTTGAGTTATAAGCGAGCGAGCGAGGGACATTTTGCCCCCGCCACAAGAATTTAAGTTGTCTTTACGCTACACGTATCCCCGATTCCACCGGAGTTTGGGGCTCCTGTGGTGTGGCCGTCATGGTTTTGGTCAGCAGTTTTGTGTCAAGAAAAACAAAATGGCGCAGATCCACGGTGTCTTGTGATCGCAAAGGTAAGACTTGGATTTCTTCGCATCATATCCTGCATTTTAAGCCAAGTCTGCGTTTTATACCAAGTCTGCAGTCTGCATTTTATACCGAGTCTGCGTTTTATCCCTAGTCCCTAGGGACCTTTGCTGGGGCGACCTAGAACTGAAAACAAATGCTGAATCAGGAGTTCGCTATGTTCAGTTCACAACTGAAAGGCAAACCAAAACACGGGAAGGAGATGACTCAAAGAATGTGAGGAAAATCAAGCCAAAAATGTTTGAGGATCAAGAAGATCCTGAGCGATGTCCTGTAATAGCTTATTTGGCTTATCAAGAACACAGGCCTAAAGAAATGATGGATGATGACTCGCCATTTTACCTCTCAGTAAACACTGAAATTCCGAAGCAAGGGAAGAGCTGGTTCAAAGCATCTCCTCTCGGCATCAATCAATTGAGAGCAATGGTGAAAAACATGGTTGAAGCTTCGGGGATGAAGACAGATCAAAAGCTTGTTAATCACAGCACAAGAAAGCGACTAATGCAGAAACTGGTTGATAATAATGTAGCGCCAAATGACATTGTTCAAGTAACTGGACACAAAAACGTAAATTATATCAACAACTACTCGAGAATGTCCCTAGCCAAACAACAACAGATTTCTTCCATTTTAACTGCCTCAGTGCCTTCAAACAAGTCATCCAACGCTGCTGTTAGAATAGATGAAAGTCATGAAGCTTCCGCAGTTGTACCAAGTAGTTCTACGTCCCAACCTGTTTCTCACAACTGCCAAATTGGGACTGTGAACATAATCCGACAAGAACAATCAAGTGATGCGACTGAGTTTCGTCAAATTAAACGAAGGCGAGTAATTATTGATAGCGATGAGAGTCAATAAACATTTAACTTTAGAAAAAAAACAGGCCATTTGAAACTGAAGTCGGTTTTTACTGCCTATTTTTACCATTAGCATTGTCAGACATTTTATTATTTCTTCTGTGCCTTTTTCGCGCAATTTTATGTAAACTTAAAACTTTAAACTTATAATAAAACACTATTTCTTAGAATTTGCCTGTTCAGTTTTGTCTATATAAAAAAGAAAATTACACGGTGGCTTGAAGATATGAATTTTATTTTCTCGTGTCAAAAGCAATATTTTACTCACTCGCTGCGCTCGTTCGTAAATATTGCTTTTTGCCACTCGAAAAAAAAAATTCATATCTTCGCGCCACCGTGTAATATCCTCTATGTATGTGAAGCTTCAAAAACAATCTTTGATGGGGATTTACTTCCAAAAACGTTCATTGACTTTTGAAATCGCCCCTTTTTAGTGGGTTTTGAGCACCATAATTGCCTACCGATTTAATGATCTCAAAAGCCTGAAACATCGACTTCAGTTTTAAGCAGCAAGCAACTCATCTCGGAGTTTTTTCTTGGCGCGCACTCTTGAATGGCTTCCCTAGGCATGTCCGTGCAAAGAAACATGGAGCTCAGCGAGATCACTTTTTTTTGATAAAGAAAGCCGACAAAAACAAAAATTTTGCCTGGGTTTGAGCTACAATATGCAAAACAAGGTAGTGGTAGTTAGCTTGACAGGCTTTCCATCGCAGCCTCTTCGAACAGCTTAATTCAACTTAAATGGACAGCTCCCGTTAAATGAAATGTTCAAAATATTCAAGCTTTCATTAACTAAAAATTTATCTTTGTTTGTAAAGCAATGCCAAACATGGTGGACAGCATCTGCCCCGCTTATAAAGAAACTCTCTGTAATTGGCAGCTTCTCTCCTCGCATCGATTTCGAAAAACTAACACCAGCCTGCAACCCTGTGAGTGATATGTATCACATCCACGGGGTAGTTAGCTTGACAGGCTTTCCATCTCAGACTTTTCGAAATATTATAATATGCTTAGATTAAAATATAGATAAACAACATCCAACATCTTTTTAATCAAAAAATCCATCTAAAAGTTGTTTTTGATGGGGGTCCATGGACCACTAGTCCATGGGGGTTATGGACTAGGGGTCCATGAAACTGGGGTCAGCGTTTTGCCCTTGCCCTGTTTGGAGCGAGTATCCATTGTCCCAGTTTACATTAACACCCCGTTTTATTAGGAGAACTGTAACTTATAACTTGGCACATGAATCTTGTTTTACATGATTCCAATAAAATTTGTCTGTCTGTCCTCAAGTCAGTGCAGTTTAGCATATTTATAGATTGTGTGGTTCCAGAAAATATCCATACCCCCTCCATGGAAGGGTGTTGAAAACTACCCACCACCCCCTCTGGAATTTCCAAGGAAAAATACAGTATTTGTACGGAAATGATCAGGTAAATTGACCCCCCCCCCCACCCCCCACCCCTCTGGAATTTCCAATGCCCTTCCGTAGGGGGGAGTATGGATAATTTCTGGAACCACACATTGTACCTTTCTTTATCTATAAATCCCTGAAAATTTTCATCTTAAGCTAGGCTTTTGTACATGCTCCGGAAGTCTTTCTGTGAATAAACCAATGCAAGTACCTGAATTAAAACATAAAATTTTGAAATTGCATGTAATAATTTTGACATTTGGAATGGGAACCAGCAGGGGTTCGTCATCCCTTATATTTAGTTTGATGGGAATGCATAAGTCATCTATTAGGCCAGGGGCTGAAATATTGGCCTTTGTCTTTTAGGGGTAAAACTACAAAATATAGTAGTCAGGATTTTTAAGACTCCGTCCACCCACACTGTTTTCAAACGAAAACGGATACTTTTTGCTCCATTTTCAAAAATATTTGCATCCACACTTATCGTTTTCGTAATGTTTTCGCCGCTTTTCCGGTGATCGTTTTCGGCGTTGTAGTGTGGACGATAGCCGTATCCGGAGCAACAAGTATCTGTTTTCGTTTGAAAGCGGAGTAGTGTGGAGGGCGTCTAAGTGCTAACTACCCTCTTGATATGTTTTTTTAAATATATTGGAAAAAGCAGCAAAACTATTTAGTAGCATGTCTGTGAATAAATTATTTTAGGGGTTTAGAGTCCTGGGTGCCCTTGGCCAAACCATGAACCCTAAGAGCAGGTGGTGCATCTACTGCAGCCAATGCTGGTATTAACGATAGGCTATTTAAAGTGCAACTATTACCACTTTTAGCTTAAAAAGTTCAATATACCGTTGAATACCGTCTTAAAAGAGTCCTTATGAAACACTGGCATATTATAAAAGGGCAACCTAGACTCGCCAACATCTTTAAAGATGAGCCGTTTGTTTCGTTCAGCAAAGGGAAATCTCTCAAGGACACTTTAGTCCGCGCCAAGATTCCCAGCTATGAATGAAACTTTAATAATCGGTAAAAAAATATCACTGAGAAGATGGTGTGGACTTTGCAACATTATTATAAACCTTGGTTACTGAATTCTATTGCAAGGCCCCCGTAAAAAAAGTGCGCGCAATGCGTAGCACGCCTTCTCAGTAGATAAGCCACCGGTCCTAGTAATAGACCAACTGCTAACCTAAAACCGATTTTGGGTTGTTACGCTGCATTTTTTATCAAGTGTTATATATCCTTATGATAAGTTTTACTTATCTCACCTATAATAACACATATATAACCACAGCGAATGATACATTAGCTTCTATAAATCTATATGATTTATTCACAACACACTTCTCTTGGAGCTCGAACAGAATTTTCGCACATAACAATTTTGCGAAAGAAGATTCAAACTGACAGATTCAAGAATGCTTTTAGTAATAGGATTATTTTTAAATATGGTATATAGGAATAGTTTTTAAATTTTGTATATTTTTAATCGTGTATATAGTGTAATTTAGATAGATATTTATTTCAATTTTGTAACTTAGGATATGTACTGTTTATCTTAAGAAATAAAGATTATTATTATTATTATTAAAGCTGTGCCCTTTGTTTTCAGCAAACAATAGGCCCGAGAGCCCACAATAGAGAGACGCGGATCAAGTTACCGCCAAAAGCGGATCAAGATGCCGCCCCCTTTGTTACGTTGTGAATAGGCTAATTGATATCTTATCCAACCAATCAGGAGAGAGTCTGAAATCCTACTTAAGCAGCAACATTTACAGAGGCCATCAGAGCAATCTAAGCGACTGAAGAAGGACGCCTATCCAGCATCCGAAACTAGTCTCGCAAACTTAAAAGCTCAACCTGATACGCATAGACAGTTCTTTTAGAACTACAGACTATGGCTTCCAACCTTGATGTCTCTGACTCATCACTGGACTCCGCCTTAGCAGAAATGTCATGCAGCCCACCTCTGATCTCACCGATCAAGGACACGCCAGCAAAGCGAAAGCGATCTGATACCGATGAGGCCGACCTAGCGCCGCCCTCACAGCCCCCGCCAAAGCGCCACAGTGCCAATCCACAAGGGGTGCCGAAACATGCCAGAAACCGCCTGTCAGCCTTGCAGACAAGACGTGCCCGGACCAAGAAGTCCATAGCCAATCTGAGAGAGTTCATATCCAAGAAGACCTGCCCAATTGGTCTCCAGTACAATCCGAACCCTCACGTCAGAACGAGCGAAGACTTCCTGGCCAAAGTTCGTGAGATACGCGCCAAAGCCCAATCTGACCTTCTAAACCTTATGGTCCAGCAGCAAGAGAGCAATCTAAAAGCGGATGAAAAGGCCATTGCTGTCCTTGAGTCCCAGATTCCCACCAAAGCTGACCACCGCCCGTACAAAGCGCCAAAGAAGGTCCGCACAAAGCCAGCGCACAAGAAACTGGCCGATACAGAGGCCGAGTTAAGGACTATGAAGAAGCAATTCTCTGAATTACAGAATCTTGTAAAATCACTGACTGTCCTTAATAAACAAAGAGATTCATCTTACAACCGTATCAGTTTCACTTCTCATGCACGCTCCTATCAAGCGCGCACCCCTCATAGAAACTGCAAACGATCCGCCCGCCGCCAAAAACTACTCCTGAACGATAGAGCCACAAACGAGGAATTTATATACAATGCCTCTAAACGTACGCTCTCGAACAGCGAAGTTAGCTTATTAGCAAAAGGGTTGAAATTTATTCCAACTCCTAAAGCGGGAAACGTGACTGCTCTCATACGTTCTTTATTAAAGGACTTTGATGCCTTCGCACGTCGTATGCGCCTGCGCTATATGTTCGCAGATACTCCGAAGAAACCGCTACATAAATTCTACGTGAAATCTGACTGGAAACCGCCAGCTCAGCCTTCTGTAGCACTCGAGCAGTATCTTGACGACACGCGCACGGATTTAGCAAACTTAACCGTCTGTCGCTTCGAGGATAATTTAGTCCCACAAGAACGACAAGCACTTCTAACGCTAAAACACGATAAAGGTATCGTCTTAAAGAAAGCAGACAAAGGAACTACTACAGTCATCATGGATACCAACTCTAAAATCGAAGAGGCAGAATCACAGCTCCTAGATGAGCAATTCTATCGACCTCTCGAGATCCCTATGGTATCTGAAACGTCTGTCAAAGTGAGAAGAATGGTTAACAAACTATTCCAAAACAAACACATTGACAAAATGACTTTTAAGTGGTTAAACGAAGGATTTACCAATCTCCGCATACCAGAATTCTACACGCTCACTAAAATACACAAAAAATACCAGTGGGCAGACCAATTATATCTGGCAGCGGAGGACCAACCGAACGAATCTCTAGCTTTGTTGACTCTCTCTTGCAACCTATAGCAAAATCGAAAGAGTCTTACATAAAGGACACCACTGATTTTATAAACTTCATAGAGAAAACGCACATTCCGGACACCGCCCTATTGGCTAGTCTTGATGTTAGTTCTCTTTACACCAATATACCCCAGATAGAGGGTATTAACATAGTTTGCCAAAACTACGAAGAGTTTTACGCAACAAGCATACCTATTCCCACTGAGGATCTTAGGGAACTTATGGATCTTATCCTAGGCGAGAACTCTTTTTCTTTTAATGGCAAACATTACTTACAAATACACGGTGTAGCAATGGGAACAAAAATGGCTGTGGCCTTTGCGAACATTTTTATGTCGCATATCGAAACACAGCTCCTCGCATCTAGCCCTTATAAACCACATGTCTGGAAACGCTTTATTGATGATGTCTTTTCGTTGTGGCTAATTAGCGAAAGCGAAGTTAGTGACTTTGTGAAATTCGCAAATTCATTCCACAACACAATCAAATTCACTTGTGAATTATCATCAGAGCGGGTCGTTTTTTCTCGACACTGAAATTTACAAAGGTTCTAGATTTAACGCTTCCAATATACTTGATATCACCACTCATTTCAAGCCCACTGAAAAGTTCCAGTACACTCATTTCTCATCTTGTCATCCTTTCAATTGTAAGAAAGGTTTTTTCAAAGGAGAGGCCTTACGACTACTGCGAACGAACTCAGACGAGAAAAACTTCAAAGATAAGTTACATCATTTCAAAACACGCCTCGCTGCTAGGGGCTATCCCGAACATTTTGTAACCCCTATCTTGTCAGAAGTAAAATTCTCGCAGAGACTCAAAACGCTTGAACCAAAACAACAGATATCAAAGGAAATACTGCCGTTTGTCACTAAGTACAACCCGACAGTACCAAATCTTAAAAGAGTCCTTATGAAACACTGGCATATTATAAAAGGGCAACCTAGACTCGCCAACATCTTTAAAGATGAGCCGTTTGTTTCGTTCAGCAAAGGAAATCTCTCAAGGACACTTTAGTCCGCGCCAAGATTCCCAGCTATGAATGAAACTTTAATAATCGGTAAAAAAATATCACTGAGAAGATGGTGTGGACTTTGCAACATTATTATAAACCAATGTCAAGCCTTAATCATTCAACAAAGGAAAAATGTTTACTTGTACAATTTGAGGGGGAAAAATACATTTTTCAAATCAGCATTGAGCGGGAAATTCGGGTGCAGGTGATGACGTCACGGAATGAACACGCCTCGTGTGTGTAGCGGCAGAAACATGGCGGCTGAGGAGAAGCGCGGGGGAAAACGTTGTGTTGTGGGCTACTGCTCACAAAAAGCCGTTCCCGGGCTAGGAATTTCATTACATAAGTTCCCCGATGACAGGAATTTAAAGAGGAAATGGAACAACTATGTAGAGGAAACGCGAAAAGATTGGAGTGGCGATACGAACTACAGTTTTATCTGTAGCCTCCACTTCACTTCCGATTCTTTCATCACGAACCCTGTTGCAGAATCGATGGGTTTCAAACCTAGGTAAGAAAATATGAAGCTTGGGATGTATTGAAGTGAACAGTTGTCTACCGGATAACACTGTGTATTCTTTTCTTTCAAAGATACGTTCACCTCAAAGAAGGTGCCTTCCCGAATGTTCCACACAAAGTCAAAAGCTGCAAAAAAGTAGACGACGCTAAGCCATCCTCCGAGTCAGAGGCAAATACATCTAGTGCATATGAAAAACTGAATCATTCGAGGGTAATACTAAAGTTCTCACATGTTGATTTTCCAAGTACTTCTTATTAGTCGTGTATGATTAAAAAGGGTATTCTGAAACCATAATTCCAGCTTCTGAAAGATGCTAAAGAACATGTTCTTGAACTGAACCGAAAGCCAGATACACGAGAAGATGAAGTTCAGACAAACCTGTCGATGCTGAGGATGAAAAGTGTTAAGACTCAAGCTACACGTGCACCCCTTCACAGGAGTAAAGGTACCTTCCTTACAGACTTTTAATGATTTTCACAACTCCTCCCATTTTTACGCAAAAAGAAACGGCCTGTCGTCTCAACTCGATTTGAAAAAAACAAAACGGCATGCATTTGTTATAGGCCCTACGGTATAAAATTTGGTCTACACCTTGCTCTTTTAATCTAAGAAAATAATGCTTTGAATCGCTGTAAAACCTCTGTCGCTTTTGTGTCGTTGTATCACATATAATAGTATCTTTTCGGGTTTATTTCTGAAGCTTGACCACACCCATTTTGGTATCTTTTAGTTTTTCTCAACGAGCTGCACTTTCGCAGAGTCCCCATTAAAACTTACAATGGTGTACAAGCTTTACCTTTTCCGTTTCTATCAATACAATTTGCAGGATTGCAGGTTGATGTTCAAGTCGAAAAAGCCTCAGTGAAAATACAGTGTAACCTACTTCAGCCCAGACCAACAGCCTGTGTCAGTCAGTCTGCAGATCTGTCTCTTGAGTCCTCAGATGATTCCAGCTCGGAAGATGAAGAAATGGATACCACTGACCCCGACTATGTTATTGAAGATGAGGAAACACCAGAGTAAGTGTTGATATTGTTAAAGTAGACATGTAAAACAAATAATATTTATTATAACTTAAAAATAATAGTTCAAGCTCAACCCCCTTCATGGAGAGCATAATGCAGTCCATATCACTAATCATTCAGCAAACACAGTTACATTTATTTATTTATTTATTATAATCTTTCAGGTCACCAGATCCTTCCTTTGAGTTGCACAGTAAAGAGCGTAAATTCATTGTGTTTGAAAGTGCACTGCTACAGCTGTTCTCATTGTGTTTTGTATGCCACGGGCCAGCAAGGGCAAGCATCGAAAGAATTGTTGGGACAATGATGACAGTTAAACAAGAATGTGAGACAGGTGGCCATATTTATAGGTGGGACAGTCAACCCCATTTAAGTGGAATGCCCTCAGGAAACATATTATTATCCAGTGCAATCTTGTTTGCTGGTGCACTTCCAAGCAAAGTGTTGCGTGTTTTACAATTCATGGGTGTGGCTGCCATATCTTCAGCAACATATTTCCGCCACCAGTCTCAATACCTACACAAGACAATAGAGTCTGTATGGGAAGAGCACTCGGGTGCCTTACTTGATAGCTTAAAAGGCAAAGAGGTAACTCTAGGTGGCGATGGGAGAAGTGATAGTATGGGTCACTGTGCTAAGTATGGCACTTACACGCTGCTCGAGCTTACTGTAAACAAAATACTGCAAGTTAATACTGTGCAGGTATGATTACATTTTAATTAATTTGACTTATGGAACATAATGCCTGGTCCCCCTTCCCTGTACATTGTCTGCGTCATTCCTAAAATTTTTGTTTACTAAATTAATGAAATTCCTACATGGATTTTCTCTTCTTTTGCCCTTCCCGTTATCTCCACTTGTCCCCTTGCCCCAATGGGCAATTCCAGAAAATAAATATATGTACCCAGTACAGGCAGCATTTGGAAATTGTACATGGGACAGGTGGGGGTTCAAGCTCTTAATTCTGCTAGCATGGGGGTAAGCAATTTTGGAAATTCTGGATGCATGGGTGGGTCAAAAACTAGTGCTGCAAGTGGTGGGGGTACATATATTTTCTGGAATTGCCCAATGTCATTCTTGTTCTTGGTGTCTTGCTATGCCATCTACCTTCACTCCTGTTACACATAATTTTTATGGTCACACCTCATCCATTGGGAAGGCATGGTTATATACTTTTAGTCTTTTTCTGCCCTTCAAGATCCACAAGATTGAAAATATTTTCCTTAATTTCCTTCTTTTTTATTCCACAGAGCAATCAAGCAGGAGGAAGTTACCATACAGAGAAGGAGGGACTAAGAATTGGCCTGGACTACCTGAAATCACTTGGTCTGAAGATTAAAGCACTGATAACTGATAGGCACACCCAAGTTGCCAAGTTTCTGCGAGTGAACCACCCAGATATTTTACACTATTTTGATGTCTGGCATGTTGTAAAAGGTAGTGTAATAAGTACTACAGTGTGTTATCAACTACAAATGGGCAGTTACAAAAAATCTGCTCCCCGTTTTGACCCTGTCACAGCTACCCACCCTGGAGTTTTTAATTCCCCAGCTGGAATTCCAGATATTTTTTCATGAACACCATGAAATTTGTGGTCACCCACTCAACCGATTACCCATTATGGATTTGGTTCAGCCTGTATGTGGATTGATCCAGTCCTTCGAAGTGCAATAAGCAATTATCGATTCATGATACAAAGGTTGGCTGTAAAATTTGAAAAAGAGTATTTTGTTTGGGTGCATTACAATACGACTACAATATTAACTGGTATCAACTATTTTTCACAGGCCTAAATAAAAAGCTCAAGTCCCTGGCAAAAACCAAGGGTTGCCAATTAATTACCAGGTGGCTACAGTCTATAACAAACCATCTGTACTGGTGCGTTAGCAGCAGTAACGATGGCAAGCTGGCCCTTGCTAAGTGGCAGTCCCTCCCAAATCACCTAATCAACAAACACACTGACCATAGTAATGCACTTTATCATAATTGCATCCATGGGGAAATTAAGAAGAAGTGGTTTTAAACCAGGCATGTATTATTACTCTCCCCCCCACCCCCCCCCCCCCAAAAAAAAAAAATAATAAATAAAAATAGAAAATGTAGAAACAATGAAAAAGAAGTTCATTCATTACCGTTGCATGTACATACAATCTTCTGCTTTTTCTTTTCATGCAGGCACTGAGGTGTATGAGAAACTGTGTGACAAGCTAGAATCCAACTTACTGCTGCGTGACATACCAAAATTGTCATAGCACAATTAATCATTTTTGTCCAAAGATGTACCATTTCAGATTATTGCCAATGTTTCAGACATTTTTATCTTTAACCTTCAGCAGGCCAGCTGCAGTTTTGATAAACTATTGATTTGTGTCTCTTAGGACTATTTTAGCTGCCCTGCACTACAACGAGAATGCTGGAAGAAACCAGGCAGTGAACAGAAGAGGAGCACTAGAATATACTGTGCAGTTCCCGAAAAGCAAATGTGGGGGGCACGTTATCAGGAAAATCATGGAGAACTGCACATTTTGTAAGTAACCAAAAAAATTTCAGGGAAAAATTTGTAATGTTAGATTTTTCATTTGAATGTACAGTAATGAGAACAATTAACCTATGGTCCATCAATCAGAAAAGGTTAACCACATGGAAACTCAATTTAAATTTAAACAACGACTATACACTGCAGATTTTGTGTTTTCTCATGCCCAGTGAGTATTATTCATCCAATTATTAAAAAATATAACATTGACTTCTTTTTTCTACAACAGATTATGTCGAGCAGCTCTATATGAGATTATACGAGATTCTTGATGATGATGAAAGCGACTCAACAGACAGTTCAGAGTCTCCCCCACCACTTTGTAGTGATTTTGTGCACCCCAACAAGCAAGATGCTGTAGCAAACATGTACAGCAGATTCAGAACTGAGTAATTAACTTAATTACTCAGTTCTGAAGCTGCTGCACAATAAGGGGTGGACCATTAGAAATTGGGGGAGGGGATGGCAATTTTTTTGTGCATGATATTTTTGGGGGTCATGCCAGAATTTTTTTCCAGCAATTTGTATGATGATTTTTACTATGTAGCTTGGATCTCGGGGGGGGGGGGGGGGGGGGGGGGGCAAATTGTTTCTTCAATTTTGAGCAATTTAAAAAGCAGCGGTCAAAAATGTTACTCAGAAGTTGGAAACCTTTTGATTTGCTTTCAGTGTTTTTTGAATATAAGTGATACATAAGCTGTGATCATCCCACCAAATAATTCTCGTGTGAATCTGAGAAAATAAAAATCAAAGCCCACAGAAACATTGCATTTACAAGATAAAAACTTGGACAATAATAATCATATATTATAATTAATTATAACCCATATTATTTTACTTGGGTAGTTTCTTGGGTCCCTATGAGAATTTTTTGGTGGGACTACCACTGCTTATTTCTTTCATGGGACCCTTTAAAAAAGGGCAAGAGAAAGCAAAACTCTCAACCAATTAGCACAGAGGGAATCGTCACTTCAGTAATGCATTATGTATAATATATACAGGGGCATAGCCAGAAGGGGGTGGGGGGCACAGGGGGCCCGCCCCCTCCCTTTTTCAGATGTTTTTTTGCCTTCTTTTTTCTCTTTTTTGGATGACAGAAACTAACAATTTCTAGCAAGAGCTCATAATTATGCCGATTTTGAAACCATATGATATGATAATTTAGTGCGTCCTTTTTTCTGCCCGAGCCCACAATAGTGCCATCCAGCGTCCAACACGTTTTACCAGCCTTGATCCTGTGTCCTGTTGCACCAGCTACATACAGTCATTCCCTCCCCCAACCAAAATTCCTGGCTACGCCCCTGTATATACATGCAAAATGGTATAGTTCAACTTTCACTATGAGACCCACATGACTTAGAATTTCAAATTTTGGATAGCGGAAGAAGGGAATGGATTTTTTGCAGACAGAGTGAAAAAATGGCCAGCATGGAGATTGTGTACAGTACAGATGTTTGGTTTGAATCTAAACAGATACAGAACTTCATATGTACAAGAAAAATAAAATTGCACTTTCCCATCTCTTAAATGCCTCCATTTTGCCCATGCTCATTTTGCGACATGTTCTAGCCAAGAAATTGAGAAAATAGTGGAAAACAGAGACTCAGTAACCCATAAAATATTTATTGGATTCATTTTTTGCGAGACATCAATAATTGCCTAGGCCTCAGTTTGTGCTATTTGCCGAAGTGAACCTCAGCCTTGATAATTGTCTATAGTTGTAAAATTAAACTTCATCTGCAAAATGAAAACCTTTAAATACAAAATCCTCTTCAAGCCCAGGTGGAGGGAAATTAGCTCTTATACAGGAAACTGCACACGATGGTAAAACTACCCTCATATCCTTGCCCAGAAATCCCCAACACCACCTGGCAAGCTGTCGGTAGGCAATATGCCTACGCAGGGTATGTATTGGGCCATCATAACTGGCTTTGTACTGCTGACGGTATTGTTTCCAAGCCACTTTTAAAGAATATATGTTTAAACACACTGCTTGGAATCCTGGATGCTGTGTTATGCAACTGTGGTTGGGATTTTCTTCATCTTCTTGATCAAAAATTACGTCAACCACTTCAGGGATTTCCTTGCAGCATTTGCATTCATTACCTCGGTCCATTATTTGGCAATTCTCACACTGGCACCTACAAACGTTGACTGGATTATTGTTCTTGCAAAAAGAGCATCAACGAAATAGGTTTGTGGGTCAGAGTTTAATGACATTATTACTCATAATAATTTAGCGCCTATAAATTGTCTTTACAAAGTTTCTTTGCAAAACATTTCTTACTTACTTATACTTTTCATGTTGTCAATTTGTAGCTAAAGTTAAGGTTATTGTATGCGCCCAAAGCATTTCATCCTCATGTTATCAGACATAAAGTGCAGTCAGCTTCAAAGACCTACCACTCTAGATTTTCCAGTCGATTGACATCGGAATCTATGGCTAGCTCGACGTCGTCGCTCTCACTGCTGGAAGATGGATCTGGTTCGAACCGATACGGCTGAATTTCGCTGATTTTGTCTTCCGTAGCCAAAGAATCTGGCCGTAAATCATCGTCAGAGACACTTCCAGCACTGTCATCACTACTGTCAATTTCACTGTCAATTTTCACATGTTATACAAACAAGTAATAATAATACATGGAAAACTGGGAAGAGAACGCAGTGCAGTGCAGTTTCAACAACAAGTGATTCCAATATGGCCGAACACGGTAGGGACTGTGTTCATTCCGTGACGTCATCACCCGTGCTCGAGTTTCCCGCGGGAAGCCAGTGAATCACGAAATTTGAAATGCCTAAAAAAAATCTTAATCGAAAAGGAGGAATTTTTTTGTTGTAGAATAACAAAGCCACAATGTCCTCTTTTTAATAGCGGGCTAAATGTTTTTAAACAAAACTCGTGAAACTTGCACTTTAAGAGACACGGCAGATGGAGGTCTGACAAAGCTAAAGATGGCTATATCAAGGATAACATTTCTGCTTTGCTATCTGTTTCTAGATCATTTGGTATTTAATTTGTTTCCCGTTCTTTAAAGTTCGCACGCGTCTTGTGTGGACACACTTCTAATAAGTAGTTACGTTTTTCACGATAATTGTTTTCTATTCGGTTGAGCGGGTGAGCGAATTAGAATATAAATGTATTAATCATGTGTTAGGTAAACCGCCTTATTAGCGTGTAAGGTATGCATGTTTGTTTACACATGGCTTCGGTCGATTAGCTAGATGCTAATATATAAGCATTACAGTTTGCATGCGTAATTCATTCGCGTCCAACTCGTCGCTTTAGCACTCTAAATTAAATACCCAATGATTGGAAGAGTTTAACATATACAATGAATATTATCTTTATTCCAGTAAGAATATCAATGTCAAATACTACGATTATAATTATTATATTCATTACAGTGTGAACGATTAATAGTGTGAATTAATAGTGTGAATAATAGTGTGAATAAAGAGTGCACGCACGCGTCTTGTGTGGACACACTTCTAATAAGTAGTTACGTATTTCATGATAATGTCTTATATTCGGTTGAGCGCGTGAGCGAATTAGAATATAACAAGTATTAGCCTAACAACCGCATAGTCTATTATGGTTAATTCAAAAGAGCTTTTCACTTGAGGGAGTTTAATAAAAAAAGGCTTCAAATCCGATAACTTTGTCATTTCTCTGCATTTAAATTAAGTTTTAAAATGTTAGAAAGCATCTGAATTCCTCCGTGGCGCATTGATAAGCGTATCGGTTACTGAGCCCACTGGTTAGGGGCCGTTTTACAGCGTTCTCGCAGCGATTTTTGGGGAAAATACAGAGGCTAGTTTTAGGGCATTTTTAACATGGTTTGACAAAAATTGAAAAACAGTCTAAAAAAGTCACTTAGGTGGCTCTTGGACTGACCCCATCATTTAGAGCTAAAGATAGAAAACAGTTAAAAAAATAGAATGGCCCTCTAGGGCTTGCCAAATCTGTATTATATGCTACTGCTCTTTCCAAGAGCTAAGTCCAGGCTTGCATATTTGAACAGAGTCTTTTAAGAGAGAGTTCTAAGGAAACAGCAAGTAAACAATGTACTCTGTAGCACATAATGTGGAAAATGTGAAATCATTCCAGCTAAGATAATTATAAGGGCCATCATGCTGTACACATATTCACAAACAATTTTATTACAATTTTTTTTCGTATGACTTAAACAATTTAAAACTATCCACTCAATGTGTTACACAGCATAGCAACTATTTACTTGACTTCATCTCCTTGCTTTTTTGCAGAAGCTCCCTCACCTCTTCACGGCTTCCTCTTCCATGAGTTGCAGGATCCTCTTCCACGTTGTGCAAGTTGGCCCCCTGCTTCTCATAACGAGCCAGAGCCTTTCCGGAAGTCCGATTCTTGTGCACTAGGGTTGCTATGATCGACGTCGTAATCCGATAATAAAGCTATCATCGGATGGGTTATTAACGCCTACAATCACTCAATACTTTGCTGGCGTCCTCTGCGATAATCCGAACTATTTCAGTTTTTGATGTAGCTCTGTTTTCACGCATTAAGGGGCCGGACCTGAATGCCAAACTGACATGGGCGCCTAAAAATAGTACCCACTAGACACAAGCGATATCCCGCGCTCGCTCACTAGTTTAGAGGGCGATTTGTGGTGTCACGATTCAAGTCGGAATATAGAGATGTGAACGCGGAGGCCATTGACGCACTAGTTTTAGACAGGAAGATCAAGGACGGAAAGCCAACGGTTGTAATTGCCTCTGCCTTTGGCATTATCGCTGCCTCATTGAGGCAGAGCAAAAATAAGGAAAAAAAGGTTTGAGTTGGCTGATCACGAAAACGGACTCCCTCAACCTCGAAGAGAACACTCACAACAACGAACTCAGCCCAGAGAGGATCAAGGCAGCACCTGGTCAGTCAGCCAAGCTTACCTCGCCGATATCATCCCAACTGTCCCAGGTCAGCACAAACGAGAAATGCGAATCTTTTAGCAAGAAACAGATCCCTTCAGCAAAAGTTGACGAAAATGGCGCGAAATGCGAAGCTTCGCCCCACGTAGGGGATGATTCTGCAGACATTCTACTTCAACTGGAAAATATTAACGACTCCATTGCTAGAGAATCACAAGATCCGGAGATCCAGTCTCGGCTCTCGCAAGTTCCCTTGTCAAGGAATGCGGCATTAAGGCCGCATTCAAAACACTACTTGGCGACACTAACGTCGTTCAGTACTTCCAATCCCGGCGAGTGCCGGACTGGGTCTTGCTATATTTTAGGTTAGAATCGCGAACGTCAGATGCAGGCAGGCAAATGATGCTCAATCTAACCAAACTCGGACGAACAAAGATAAGTATCTTTTTGGTATTTTGTTCTAACTCATACGTTGTCATAATATTGAGTTATTTTCTTACTTTAATTTATTATTAAGCTTGATAACTAAACAGTAATTAATGGTAATGCATTTATATAGTCAAGGTCACAGGATGAATCTAGGTGCCACTGGATGACTTAACAGACAAACTGTATTACAGTCAAAAGACATGAAGCGTGCCCCCTAGAGTTCAACATTCAATTCATTATTCCATTATTGACTTCATTATTCAATCCAAAAATGCAATTTTCAATTCATTATTGAAAATTTTGTAATCTAAATAATTACTCTGGGTGAACAATTGCTTATTCAGAAACTTGAGCATTTAACATTTTTAATATTTAATTTAAAAATGCAGTTTTGTATTGAAAAAAGAAATCAATAATGGAATAATGAATTTAATATTCGACTCTAGGGGGGCACGCTTCATGTCTTTTGACTGTAATATTGACAACAATATTGATGATTATTAGTTTATCATTAACGAGGAGACATTCTTTATGCATATCCTTTCATTTCCATTCACAAAGTAAGATACTGCATGGGATAATATATGCTTTCAAATTCAGTGATCACCCAATCAGAGTCAGGGTAGGGGCATAGACAGGATTTTTAAAAGGAGTACCCCCTGTAAGACATTTCTCTTTTTTTTAAATAATAATAATAATAATGGTTTAGTCGTCTGGTACAACTCTTACCCTCTACCTCAATGCTCTCCCAACTATCCTTGTGTTGCCAGAACTGGATACATGCACACTAAGGATGCAGCATTATTTGATTATTGTGCCTTTTTGCACATTTTCTTTGCTCTAGACAAAGTCGGACACTGCAATCTTACTCAACAAGAATCATATGAAGGCAATCAGGAATATGGTGTTTTCTGTAGTCAGACAGGGCCTACAAATAACATCCAGATGATGCACCACCAGGATACAAAGTAAACCTACATGAAGCAGTGTGCTGGGCTGCACGAGAGGCTAGGTTACACCATCCAAATCTAAAGAGCCTGGAAATTAACATGAAACTCGACGGCCGGCCTTTTTTGGTAATTTTAATTTTGCTTGCCATTTTTTACAGTCTCAAACAGTTACTTCCAGATGACAGGGCTTGGAATTACACCTCAACGTTTGCACTTGGCAGGAAGTATTATACCAGCACCTCTTGAAAATTAAGAAAAGTCTAAATACCATAGATAAAAACAACTAGGGATACAACTGCATGTACTGATGCCTACATATGTCCATCAATTTTTTTTGTGTCCTTCTTATTGGACATAGGTGTATTTCCAGAAAATCCATACCCCCGAAGTAAAAGGAATGCACACAAAGACTCCCCAACCCCTCTGTAATTTCCAAAGGAAAAAGAATATTTGAATAAAAAAAATCAGGTAAATTGACCCCTTCATATTATTTTTCGTGCATTAAGTCCTAACATCTGACCCTAAACCATGACAGGTGAGGCTAATCTCAAATGCAAATTGTAAATTTTGTGCCCAGGACAATTTTTACTGTAATAGGCTCAGTTCATATTATTTGTCATGCAATTACTTCAAAGGTCCCCTTTTGCATTTGTTATTCTGGTTTGGATCACCATAGAAATACTGTGTAAACATGAAAGACATTGTATAGAGTACATATTAAGGTTTTCAAAAAATGTAATTTGTTTTACAGGCAAGCAGCAGGTTATGGTTGGTATTGTTCCAGTCCATGTGAACCATGCCTCAAGCCAGAGTGCAAATAGTGTATACGCAATAGCCATTGCCAACTTGCTCAGAAAACTGGTAATCGTTTTTTGTATTTTTCTATAAATTGTTCCTTTCTTCAGCCATATCACTGATTGGCTGGATGGACACTAATATTGGCTTCACTTGAATGGCTTTTTCAATGATGGGAATTTCAGTAAAATGTGCACTTTTGCTTGTGTATGATTTTAAACTCAGTCATTATTGAGTATGCCTTTTTATTCTATTGTTCATATTGTAGCATAGCATTTTTTGTTTTAGTTGATAATGTAATGGTGTGATTAATAAAGCAGAGCAGTTTTCATATGACTGTAGTGAAACCAATCGCAAAGTATTACACCAATTCTGATGAAACCTGGGTTTTAAAATAATACATGTGACTGACTTTGCAGGGAAAATGTCAAGGCATTGCTGAGAGACATAAATGCCCAGAAAGGTGCAATCAAGGCAAATGGCATCATTGTTGATGGGGAGCATTTTCCTTTCAAATTCTCCGGTAATAATGATTGCTCCAAATCAGGAATTTTTAAAACATTGATATTTTATTTTATAAAATAACTAAGATAGTACGCGCGCTCTCATTGGTTGACAGGTGTGTTTAGATGAGAGTATATAAACACGGTTGTGACGTCACGCCTTATGTGTTTCCCGGCAGAATTTGAAAGCTTTTGCTTTAAAGTTTGTGAACAGTTTTGCAGGAGAAACACTTAGAAAATGGCCGAAAAGTTGCCAGATTTTGATTTTGGGTTTAGCTCTCTCTTTCCTCCTGAGCCTGAGAAAAAGAAACAGAAGAAAGAAACAGAGCGTTTCGCAAACCTCGAAGAAGAGGAGTTAGATGTCATCGTCGACGAAGCCCAAGCAAGGAATACAAAGTATGCAACGAAGTACGCAGTGAAGGTTTTTCAAGGTAATTTTTCCATTAAAGAGTTCTAAGGCAAGGTGTGGAGTAATGTTTTTGAAAAATAAAGATATACAATGGATATAAACAAAACCGCACAACGCCAAACACGCTCGAAATAAGAAATATTGTTTCAAAACAAAAGTAAGTTAGAAGAGTGGTTGTGTTCAATAGGATGCTAAAATTCGCAAAACAAGTTTTTTCCGAAGCATTTTTAGCAGAATTAAATACTGTTGCATTACAAATAATAGTACTGAACTTTTTTCATTTAGACTGGGCTTCAGGAAGAGGAATAAGCAGCGAAATTGGTCAAAAATCGAAGGATGAGCTTGATGCCGATCTGAGGTTATTTTACGCCGAAGCGCGAAACAAAGACGGCGGAAATTACAGCCGGAGCACTCTCTTGGGATTCAGGAATGGGATAGAGCGCTTCCTAAACAACCCACCCCACAAGAAAGGCATCCACCTAGCTACAGATGCTGCCTTTCAGCAGTCCAATCAAATGTTGGACGCAAAACTTAAACAAATGAAGAAGCAGGGTGAGCAAAATGTGAAGCACAAACCTGCCATTGAACGCGAGGACCTCCGCCGGTTGAAAGATAGTGATGTCATTAGTCCAAATACTCCACAAGGTCTGCTTTACAATGTATGGTTCCATGTGACCCTGTTCTTCTGCCGCCGTGGACGAGAAGGGCAAAGAAACCTGACAAGATCCAGCTTCATGTTTCTCCAGGACGAAAACAGCAATTGGTTTGCCACCATGGCGCACGACGAGTCGAGCAAATCCCGTCAAGGAGGTATCGACGACACCGCAACCAACTATGAAAAACTTGGAAGAATGTACCAGACCGATCACCGCAATGATGGATTTAATGCCCTCCGTCTTTACTGCAGCAAACTCAACCCTGATTGCAGTGCTTTTTTCCAGTTCCCCAAGCGATTTTGGAAAGGTCCAGAAGAACAAGCGTGGTTCGAGAATCGATGTTTGGGAGTAAACAAGCTCGCCAACATGATGAGGGAGCTCAGTAAAGCGGCCAATCTCTCCAAAGAATACACAAACCACTGCATCAGGGCAACGGCTATAACCCTATGGTCGGATGCTGGTTTGTCAAACCGCCATATAATGTCCATCTCTGGCCATAGAAATGAAAATTCCCTGCGAAGCTACAACGCTCGGCCATCTTCGCAGCAACTACAGTTGTGCAGCAATGTCCTGTCATCTGCCCTTGTCCTCAAGCCTCACTGTCCACACAAGCCCACCAATGGAACCAGCATCAACCCACGGTCCCGGCTGGATCTGCTTCCTGCTCTGTTTCCAACCAGCAGAATATCACGAGGCTAGATGAGCCTTCGGTCTCGTGGCTGCATAACCGTCTCGAATTCTCCCAACCTCCCCTCGTGTTTGCATCAGAGTATGTAGACACGGAAAAAGTTCTCTATTGCTTAAATAATATGTTCTAGCTGCTCCCACTTGTGAGATATCAAATTGAACACTGGAAAATAAATTCCATATCCTTGCTCGCCTGTATTATTCTCTACATGTACAATTTAGGTCAGAAAATGACGAATTTTGTCTCTGCATTAATACTAAACAATAACAAAGTGTCTTTTATGTGTCTTATGTATGTAGTTACTCTGGACTACAAGGCTCTAACGTTGCTAATGATGTACAAAGATCACTCCAGTGCTCCCAAACAATTGTGCGGGAAAGGCCTTGATGTCGAATGCTATGTTGTGAGGGTAAATGACGAAACTTTGTATTAACAACTTATCAGGGAGCCTGAATCTTTTGCTTGATCAACCTCAAATGTCTATTTTTATTTGCATTTCTAACATAGGGTTGTGCCTGCCCAAACGTAGCAAAAGGAGAAGCTTGCCCTGAGTGTTTTGTAAAGAGCAAGGCCAATATTGGAGTGTAAGTGTGTAATTTTGTTGAATCTTGCAGGATATATTTTTGGAATTATTAAAACCGTACATTTTCTTATACAGGAAAATTACATGTACAGCCAACCCCTCTTAACGGGCACTCTTGAAGGGGGACTTAGGAACCTTTTGAAATTCCCATAGGCATCCACTGGCATAGGTACCCACTGGCATATGCACCTACTGGCTCCCCCAATAATTTGTTTGAGGGGGCCATATCCCAAATAATGTTCAGTTTTTATTATGTGCTGTTGCTCACCAAAATAGTGTTGCCTTTCTTGTTTAGGTAGATGGGGGTCAGAGATGATTTGATATTTTTACTTGAGGAAGAGCTCCCAAATATCAATATCTGTGAACTCCGCAATACTGAGCAGCTTTTGGGTACTTTGCCAATGAAAATGGGGCACTGAAAGAATGCAACACTGTGCTGGAACAATATGGACCAGAGAGCATGAGCGGAAGAGATAGGATAACCGTCAAACATAAACCGAACCCATATATAATATGTTTCACAATATTGTGGTTTTGGGCTACATTGTAGCGAAGCTCCTTAGCGGCCGAAGGCCGCAGAGCGGAGCACCATAGGTATCGCAGGAAGAATACAATAGCTCGAAGTAGAACTCAGGTATACTATCGACTTCATTTTTCAACGTTCAGCGGTATTCCCATTTTGGTATCGTGGGCGTGTCCGCGCGTGTCTGTCTGCGTGCCCCACCACAGGGAACCCCGGAACCGTCTGTCATTTTTCTGCAGGATTCTGTATGTACCTCTGTACAGAGTATTTTTTCTTCTTCTAACTGTTAAAAAATCGATGACAAGACGAGAAAAATGAAGAGAGAATTTTAATAGAAGACCAGAAAGAAGTTCGAGCAGAGAGCTAGAAACAGCGACGGGAAGAAGCCGGCCAAAGCGTGGAAAGTGAACAAACGACATATTTTTTATATCAAGATGACAAATCACGATTTTAGAAAATGAGCGGGAAGAAGTTGAAACCGATGTCATGATTATGAGAAAAAAAAAACGTTTGTCGATGGAAAGAAGCAAAGCGAGTAGAGAAGAATACCAGACAGTGTACAGGGTTGAAAAAGAAGACGGGACGAAGAGCTAGCGGCTTAGCGCGCGTGAGAAGACGCAAAAAACGACCAGAAACCCATTTTCAAGGTAGGTACTTGAACTTTGTAGCTAAAGTATAAAGGGGGCATTCAATAGTAATCAATTTTTATCTATCGCAAACTTTCATTCGAGTTTTTTTCCGCGCTTTTGCAGCTGTCTTTCAATTGATTCGCTACGCTAGTTAGAAAAAGATGCGACGATCGTGCCCGTGCCAGTGGCCGCTCGGGAAATTAGTCTTTTTACACGCTCAACCATTGTGGTTTAAGCTTTTTTGCTGGATTGCAATCAGAATACCGTAGTTTCTAGTGATAGACTAGACGAAATATCAGAAAATTGCAATATTTAAGGCGCATGAGGCATTTTTTAGTAAAAGCTGGCAACAAGAGTTTTCTTATGTAATTTTTCACGCTGAATCCGAATTTTCTTATTGCCATCCCTGATTTTCCATTTTAATGGTGAAAATGACGTCATCATGATTGACAGCTCTTCGCGAACCCCTTAAAATAGTTTTGTCGCTATATTTCAAATTCGAACGATATTTAACTCGAACAAGATAGTTTAGAATGTTCTATACGAAAAATTGTCGTATTATTCGGATATGGCGCTGCTGTGATATTCAAAATGGCGGATCCAAGATGGCCGCCATATCGTCAAATTTGATTTTAGAAACTATCAGTCTGGTAGTCAAAAAACACATGGAAATAAATACCTGACAATGAATTCAAGGTATCACAGTATGAAATGCAGTGCTGCTGGTCGAATGAAGCCATATTAAATATATAAAAGGCAAATCAATATGAAAAGGTGAATCAGATTCACCGCCGCTCGATTTTACAATCTAAACGATATCACCATTTTTCGATGATCATCCTTAGTCCCGGCAACAAAACTGTGCCTTTGAAGTCCTTATATCAAAAGTTCGTTCACAACGATCATGCAATCTGCTGCCCCCGTGGCATAAATCGAAAAACAGCGGAAACCTCAGGACCAGCAGAAAACCTCAAAAGGAAACTTCAGACAAGAAAGGGGTTGAAATAGGAAAGGGCTTTCAAGCATAGAGAGGAAAGCTACTCCGAGGACAAATTAAAGTCTTACATTCGCTACGTTTGCTTATAAGTTCAAAGTTGCTACCACCAGGCTATAAAAAAAATTGGAAAAGGCTACTGGAGCAACGCCTAAATTGCCATAGAATTATTTCCCCTTTTATCCCTGCTTTTTTCTTATCAGTATTATTCCTGTGCGCGTAAGAGGAATATTCTGCATGCATTTAAAACAATAGTCGTAGATGTAGTTGACTCAGGGATAGGCTTTGAAATCAATAGTCATAGTGAGAACTTTTACAGTAGCGACGACTCAGTTGCTATAATTTTGTGGATTGCGCTTCCTACCTTAATTCATTAACAACATCATATATTTGCCTATATATTATTCTCTTTCCACCATAATCGTCAGTTGCTACTTTTTATGTATTGCAAAATCGTTTAAGTTTTGTCTTTTTTTTTTTTTAAGTTTAGCCTTTGAACGCGATGGCCTCAAACAATCAACATATATCCAAAATGGCGGCACGGCGGCCATCTTGGATCCGCCATTTTGGATGACGTTCTACGCCCATCAATCACCCTATCCCATAATATAGATACATTTTTTTGAATATCACATTGCCACTTATACATTTGAATTTCACTGGCCGTTAAAATTTGGAAAGAAAAATCGGCGAAAAATTAATTGTAGAGGTTTGTGTGACAGCTGTCAATCATGACGTCATTTCACCTCTTAAAATGCAAAATCTGCGTTGGCAACAAAAAAATTCGGATTCAGCGTAAAATTTCGCATAAGATGGCACTTGTTGCCAGCTTTTACTAAAAAAATGCCTCATGAAGTACGATTTTTCGAAAGTTCGTCTAGTCTATGATGTAGATATATAGTAAGAGCTGACAACTGCCGTGGCAGAGTTTATACTTTTGGCGGTGAGACTCGGGAGAAAGTCATGTAAGAAAATAAGTGTCACGCATACAGCCATCTTGTTGAGCTCGCGAGCTTTGGTCATCATTAGAAGGGCAAAACAACAGTGAAAAGTAATCTCCAAGCGGCTCTAAACTTCAGATTTAGATAATGGTACAATGATTCTTGAATTTTCTAATGTATCTAAGTTATTTATTCTTAAAATTGAGACATTTTTGACTTTTCAATTTGGTTCGGCTACAACGAGTTTTCAGGAGAGAGAAAGACGGGTTGATTTACGAGCGAGGGCCGATTCTAAAACTTTTGTGTTTAATTTCATTTTGTAGAAATTCCCAAGATGTATTCCTGGCTGCTGGGGATGCTTCACAGAGTTTTTCACATATTACCGGCAAGTGAAGATCTATATGTGCACTGGCATAAATTTTGCTCAACATATATAAGCTTAGATGTAAGTTATTGCTCAAATAATTAGATGTAAATTTTGCTCTACATAACTTAGATACAATTCATAATCTATAGTCTATTGCTTGAAGTTTTGACAGGCCCCTGAAATTGATTTCATAACATGGTATTGCCAGAATTATCAGGCAGCTCCTTTCATTCATCTTTTCAATAATTATGAAACATGTTATCTAACTTTGCCTTCCAATAGAAGGAGGGTCCCTAACATGCTCTTGATCCTCTGCATCCCAAAAGCTGGAAATGCATCACCATTTTGGGAACCAATAAAAGTATGAAATTCTCCCTCGATATTAGTCTGACATTCAAGGTTGTAGATTTCTTTGTTAATTTGTTATTATCACTGTTTGTGAATGGAATATTATACAGATGCCTTGAATGTACTAAAACCTACATTGAAGATACATGTATAACGATGTATGTAATTTTGTATTAGTATGTATAAATAAATAAATGAATATTATTCATTCAACATATTTTCCCGCCTCTGATTGGTTGAGCATCACCGGCAAATGCCATGGATGATGTCAAATATTGGATAAGTGGAAAAGTATTGCAAGCATGACATCATGCGTTTGTAGTCAGGATGGCAAACTGCCTGCTCTCTCCACGAATTAAGCAGGGAAATTAATTTTGAATGAACAATAATACAATTGAAGGTTTGAATGAATGATAAAACAATCAATGAATTCAGCTTTGTATGATATGGATAATAAAATATCTTAGGGGGGGGGGGGGGTTATCCACATCAGCCTTTGGCCTCAATTGATGACCCCCTCCATCTGAATAATTATCCCCATATATATTAATTGCTAAGCGTAATGGTCACATCCAATCATTTTTTACAAAGTTTGTTGTTTATGAGACTTATTGGTTATTTTCTTTTAATTTCAGTGACACAACAGCAGCCAGAGGTGGCTTTTGGACAGACCATAACAGACCATACCACACAAGTAAAACATAATTAGAGCAGTTTCCACATGACTGTCATGAGTAATTACAAATAACTTGGTAATTACGATTGGTTTGGGTTGTGATTGGTTAAGAGCATGGTCTTTGATCCTTAAGCCAATCATATCGTGTAGAGAAAATAATTACACAATTAGTTGTAATTAAATCGCTCACAAAAAGGAGAGATTGTGAATCACCACGCTCTCTGATTGGTTAATTGTCGAATTTCTATTGCATTTGATAGCATAATGAATTACTCTATGCTAATTTGGAGAAGACATTCCTCGCTTCTAGTGTCCTCTGTTTTTAAAAAATTGGCAGAGAAACTTGTCGGGTGCTTGTCGGGAACTTTTGATCTCACCCCTAAAAGGTACCAAACATGGCGTCGTTTAGTTGATTTTGGTCCCTAAAAGGTACCAGCAAGATGTATTTTCCCTCGTAAATTTTTCTTATATTTTTTGCGAGGAAAAATATGTCTGAAACTCAGGCTACCAAAAAGCATAATTTGCTTGATTTGCTATAACGGACCTCTGACAGTTACCCTAAAAGGTACCCATGCCCCAAAAATAGGGGAGTCCCCCCCTCCCCCTGGGATGCTACGGTCCTGTGATTTTTCTTGTGTTTCTGTTGTGTTGTTTTTATTAATTATTCATCAATTTTTTAAGCATGAAATATAAACTTTTTTTGTTACTCAATATATAATTGGTTTGGTTAAGTATGTTCTACACGACCGTGCATCAGGGAGCGGGGATAGTCAACTGGTTGGTCTAGCTGGTCCCTTTATCACTAAGTGCGGGTAGCCATACTGTAATACATACCCTATCAGAGACAAAAAAAATATACCCTATGGCAGACCTCCTACCCTGTTACCTGTCCTCCTTGTGCCTACGGCAGACTTCAGTAGCCCTAAAACATACCTTAGCATACCTATCTACTATATACAAGGGAGTGCCCTACACCATGCCTATTTGGCAGTCGCAACCCCACCCCCTTTTGAGGACCTCTGGATTTCCAGGTTGGTTGGTCGAAATGGAGCTTGGAATTCCAGGGTGGTTGAAATGGAGCTTGGAATTCCAGGGTGGTTGAAGTGGAGCTTGGAATTCGAGGGTGGGCACCCTTAAAATACGAAATTCCAGGGTGGGTAAGCGCAATTTCCAGGGTGGTCATGAGAAAGTCACTGGAGTTCCAGGGGTGGTTCAAATTTTAAAAAATCCAGAGTGGGTAGCTGTGACTGGGGTCCTCAACAGGGGAGGTGCAGTTTTTTTTGTGACTGCCCATTCCTTCATACCCGAGAAATATATTTCTTATTGACCGTTTCATCTCACGCAATCCTGCTCTAAATTACATATAAGTATTGAGCTTGTTATCTTATTGTAGGATCCCAGATTTTGGAATGACTTAATATATAGATTTAGCCACTGGCTAAAAGCGGAGCTCCCGGTACATATTTTTCTGTTTGAGGGTGGGTTTACCTTTTTTTTTGCCGTTGCTAGGAAAAACTATAAGTCCTGCAAAATATTCATCACGTGACGTTATCGCGACGTCATTGCTACAGAAAAAAAAGCTTTTCTAATTTTGATGACATCATCGATGACGTCATGCCACGTGACCTCGGAGGTGCACCATCCTTGCCTCCAAGATAAGTGCACCAAGTTTGGTCGCCTAGCGATGTTGCCTTCTCGAGATATTCACTTTTCTAATTTTGATGACGTCATGCCACGTGACCTTGGTGGTGCACCTCCCTTGCCTCATTGATAACCTAATCCAAGTTTGGTCGCCTAGCAATGTTGCCTTCGCGAGTTAGTTTTGATGACGTCATCGATGACGTCATACCACGTGACCTTGATGATGCACCTCCTTGCCTCCAAAATAACTTCAGCCAAGTTTGGTCACCTAGCGATGTTGCCTTCGCGAGATACGGACTTTTCTAGTTTTGATGACGTCATCGATGACGTCATGTCACGTGACCTTGGTGGTGCACCCCCATTGCCTCCAAAATAACTTCACAAAAGTTTGGTGACCTAGCGATGTTGCCTTCTTGAGATATTGACTTTTCTAGTTTTGATGACGTCATCGATGACGTCATATCACGTGACCTTGGTGGTGCACCCCCCTTGCCTCCAACATAACTTCACAAAAGTTTGGTGACCTAGCGATGTTGCCTTCTTGAGATATTGACTTTTCTAGTTTTGATGACGTCATCGATGACGTCATATCACGTGACCTTGGTGGTGCACCCCCCTTGCCTCCAACATAACTTTACCAAAGTTTGGTCACCTAGCGATGTTGCCTTCTTGAGATATTGACTTTTCTAGTTTTGATGACGTCATCGATGACGTCATGTCACGTGACCTTGGTGGTGCAACCCAATTGCCTCCAAAATAACTTCACCCAAGTTTGGTGACCTAGCAATGTTGCCTTCTCGAGATATTGACTTTTCTAGTTTTGATGACGTCATCGATGACGTCATGTCACGTGACCTTGGTGGTGCACCCCCTTGCCTCCAACATAACTTTACCAAAGTTTGGTCACCTAGCGATGTTGCCTTCTTGAGATATTGACTTTTCTAGTTTTGATGACGTCATCGATGACGTCATGTCATGTGACCTTGGTGGTGCACCCCCTTGCCTCCAACATAACTTTACCAAAGTTTGGTCACCTAGCGATGTTGCCTTCTTGAGATATTGACTTTTCTAGTTTTGATGACGTCATGCCGGACGAACGAACGAACGAACGCACAAACCGGAAGTCCATGACAGAATCGTTCGATGCATATACACTTTTCTTTTGTTCCTTTTTCTCCTGCATGTAGCTATGGGGCTCCGCTACGCGGGCGCCTTCGGCGCCCGCGGGAGCTCCGCTATGAACTTTTAGTACAGCTGGTTTAAAAAAAACGTCATGTCAAATAACATTGCATTTTTCCATTCACATGGAAAAAACATGTAACCAGGAGCTCCGCTTTTAGCCAGTGGTTAAATCTATATATTACAGCTACGTCTGGCATTCAAAGAGTATCTGATAGTAATCTGAAACACAGTAACCAGGAAATTGGCCTGATCATGTCAAATACATCATCATCATCGTCATCATGTCTTCCCTGTTGGCCAGTCCTTGGCCTTAGGGCACATCTGCTCCAGGAAGCGTCCTCGGAGCAGATGATAGAACTTCGATTTGTCCATCATCAATTTCCTAGCCTGCATTGAATCAATGTTGAGGAGATCCTCTACCCGTTTCCAAACTCTCCCTTTGTGGTGACTAAATAATATATTGTTCTGCATCTCTCCTTTTTCAGGTGCCACCCAGAGAAGTTAGATGAAGAACGGAAATACAATCATCATCAACTCATTGCCCCTGCACAAGCTTAGGAGCTTTTTTTAAGAACAAAACTATTGTAGAAAGCTACCTGCTTAACAAAGTTACATTCACGAAAGAAATGGTCAAGTTACATGTAAGTCTTAAACATGTTCGATAACAAATACTGAATGTACGAATCCAAAGATAATTATTGACGAGCTTTACTCCTTTTATACGGATTTGTACGCAGATAAATCAAGATCCAAGCGATGAGTTTCCCTTTACGAAATCAAATAGAATCCCGTGTCTATCTTCTCGTTTACGGGAGGTCTGCGAGGGCGAAATTACTGAGGTTGAGTGTTTTAATAGCTTGTCAAACTCCAAAAGTAATAAAACACCTGGTAATGACGGTTTACTGGTCGAATTCTATCGAGTTTTTTGGTCAGAAATTGGTAGTTGAATCTTTGAATTTTTCTTACCATTACGGGGAGCTATCAAGCTCCCAAACGCAAGGCATAATTACACTGATTGAAAAGGAAGGAAAAGACAGACGATGGTTGAAAAATTGAGGCATATTTCGCTGTTAAATGTAGATGTAAAGATTGCTTCGAAAGTTCTTGCACAACGATTAGAAAGCGCCCTGCCTTCCATTATTGATCTCGACCAGTATGCATTTGTTAAACGGCGGACAATTCTTGACGCCGTGCGCACAGTGGATGACGTCATTGATTTTACAAAATTAAATAATGGTGGGGGTATCCTTGCAGCGTTCGATTTTGAAAAGGCATTCGACTCAATAGACAGAAAATTCCTAGTAAGGGCCCTTGAGGCTTTTGGTTTTGGCAAGTCCTTTGTTGCGTGGGTTAAGGCGTTATACAAAAACAGTGTTAGCTGTGTTATCTTTGACCCTAATGGGTAGAATAAAATAATAAAAGTATTTTGCAATTCCGAGGTTACTCCACCGAATGGCCCTTGTTATTTTGTAAGAGATTTAATGCATTGTTATACTCCTTTTTATGGAAAGGACGAAAAGATAAAATCAAAAGAGCGGTACTCATTAATTCTATTGATAAGGGAGGCCTTAGTATGACCGATATTGAAGCAATGTTTGCAGCTCAAAGAATTATGTGCATTAAGAGATTTCTGAGTGAAAATTCTTCAGGTTGGAAAATAGTTCTTGAGCATTATTTAGAAACAGTTGGCGCTAAATTTATCTTCCATTGTAATTTTGACACGTCTCAACTCAATTGTTTCATTCCAGAGTTCTATATGCATTGCTTATCGACTTGGCAATCTCTTTTTCAATCCTCTCCATTAGACCTAAATGGCATCTGCAATCAGGTTTTATGGAACAATAGATTTATTCTTATAGGGGGTAAGCCGTTTTCAATAAAACTCTCATTGGTAAAGGCTTTTGCAAGGTTGGTGACTTGTTTGATGTTCTTGGTGATCTAACAGTTTTGTATAACTCCCTTCCCCAAGAATGGCGTCAGGTTTTAAAGGATGAACAAGTTTCTCTTCAACAACTATTCTCTTTCAACAAAACGTTTTTTCCGTCTCACACATGAATAATGAATATAACATGGCATCTACAATATGTTAATCCTTCGTAAGGTACAGAAGCCCAAAGCAATGGCCAAACACGAATGTAAGTATTCTTTCGGCTCTTTAACCTGAGATGGTATATTTTCGCTACCTTTCAAAACTACGCTTGACATAAAGCTAAGAGCATTTCAGTTTAGAATACTACACCGAATCCTCTATACAAATGAACAGCTTTTTAAATTTAAGATTGCTGACTTTCCTTTGTACAGCCTTTGTAAGGAGGAGTCTGAGACTCCGGAGCATCTTCTTTATTCCTGTCTAGTGGTACAGAGTTTTTGGGGTGAGATGCAAATGTTTGTTGCTAATAGACTGCACGTCAATTTGGAGCTCTCGCAGAAAGACGTTTTGTTTGGTTCATTCAACTTACAGGACCACAAAAAACTAATTTACTTTACTATTGTATTGTTAAATTTTTCATCTACAAGTGTAAACAAAAAGCTAAACGTATTTCAATTGGAAGTTTTGTATAAACATGCTAAGGCTCTATTATAAGATCGAATATCAAATGGCTAAAGAAAAGAAATTCATTTTAAAAAGTGGGAGCCTCTCATTGAGTTGCTCGAAAACTAGACCTGCAATGTCAGTATCTACTTCTATCCCGGCTGGTTGTGGTGGTAATTGCGTACTAAATCTGTAATTCGTGTGTTGTTGTAATTGACTGATGTATGTATGCATGTACGTATGATTTTTTTCAGTATCAACAAACATTGTAAAAATGAAAAAAAAACTTGTAACTTTTGTAAATTAACTTATTAAATTTGAATTTAAAAAAACATCTACAGGAGTGAGTATTTAACAACCTTGGAAGGCCTCCGGTTTAAGATCCAGTAGAGTTTGAAAGGCTATGCCAAAGAGCTGGGGCAAATCACATCTTCAGTACCATTCTGGAAGCCATGACAGAAGACCGCCATTATTTCACAATGATTAACGCGAACAGGAAGAAAACTGTGGCTGTGATATACAAGCTATGCTATGGCTTGAGCCAGGTTTATAACTGGATGCAAACGGATCATGCAGTTTTCCTCAAGGAATCCCATTTAAACAAAGGGGAGGGAGGTATTCGAACAGAAAATGCTTTGGGGAATATTTGTAGGAGTAAAGTAAATCAAATGGTCTCAGATATGTGCACAAATGCACAAAGCAACCTCAACCAGATAATAGATGGAGCTATATCCAATGGCTGGCAACTGGTTTTGATCATAGACGACCACACTTCAATACACACAATACGACGACCGACAACTGATACACTTTCCATACAAAGTTTATGTGCACAATTATTATAAAGGTGTTCAAGAATGTCAAGGCCATCCCATCTTGTCCAGCAAACACATATCTCAATCCCTGTGCTATAAACATATCCTCCTGTATGAATATAGTCTCTGGCCTTTCAACTATGCACCGACTGGCCCATACATATTCGACAATAATGCCTCCTTGGATACGCTTTTTTTAATTCAGAACTTGAAAGACACAGACTTACTACACATTATTACTGTGATCATGAATCAATCAAGACAATGAGGCTGATGGATGACGTCTACCTAGTAAACTTTGTTCAACTGACACCAAAAAGCAAAGAAGATTTTGGTGCAGCATATGACATACTGTTAGATACCGAGCTCCTGAGTACTTCTTGAAGTTCCTTACACCACAACCTGGTGACGGACCTGTCCAGTTCTACTCTCGTCAGCTAGTATATGAAACACTCATGAAACATCATAGTCATTTTCCATCACTTGACTCAAGTGGGCCATCAGCACCTGGAAGTCTGGACCATACGTATGCTACACATTGTGCTTCTGGGCCTGCAACAAGTAATACGCAAGTTACTTCAGATCAGCCTAAAATCCTGTCGGTCATCCCCTGCATTTCATGAGTTCCGTCCTTTTTATGAAAACATATATGCTCAGCTCTTTCCAAAAAGCAAGCTGGCCAAAAACCCTAAACCCTGGAGGAGTAGTTTGCTGCATGAACTGTTTTATGGTGGATGGTTGTTTATTCGGGACAGTGTAAAAGAGGAGTTCTCTGACTCAAAGGACATGCAATACATGACCCTGCTCAACTTAATAATTATGCAGAATATTTTAATGCTATGATCCGAATTCGGACAATGTTTCTGTGCTTGGAAAGACACCACTATATTAAAGCCCCACTAGTCTGGTTGGCAACATGCTTATACTGGAGCAAACATCATCACCAACAGCTTTCAGCTAGCCCATCTTACTAGCTTCTGACCGCCTACATTTAATCCTCTTATGAGGGGTTTGTAGTATGTTAAATAATAATAATAATAATAAAAACTCTTCCATCATATCAAGACAAATCTCATCATGTTTGACTGGGAAAATGGAAGATAAGTGGTGAGGGGAAAAAGAAAACAATTGTTTTGCCTAAAATATTTGGCGAACATACGGTAAAAGGGAAAACATTGCCTTTGGGGTATTGTACATCCAATATATCGAGCCAAGATAGGTGCTGCGACTCACCAAGTTGTAAAAGTAGAGCGGATGACAGCTGGATCCTTTTTGAGGGCTGTTCTTATTCACTACATGAGGAATGTCTTAATGGTGCACACCACTGTCCACTCTGCCAAGAATTTCTGGCAGAGAAAGCAAGCCAATTAGCTGATGCAGCAAAAGAAGCAATAATCAACCCAAAGTACCCAAGGAAAAAAAGTGTTGTCCCTTCAGAAAACAGCACTGTACCGATTTCTGAATGTGACTCAGGAGATGATAGTCCCTTATACTTGGAAGATTTAGATGGTCAAGGCAGTGTGGATGACCAGATCAAGTTGGTGAACGATTCAATGTGTGCACTTCCCTCACCACCACCCCCATCTGTACACACATCTCCATCAAACACTGAACAGAACCAAGACCAGCCTTCATCTACACCTAACAAACGCATACCAAAGTGTAAAAAGTGTGGGCATCCACGCAAAGGCCACAAAAACCCTAAAAAAAGGGACCTGTTAAGTGTCCCCAGTGTAATGGAGGCTTTTGCACTAGTCAGTTACCTTCACAACAGCAATCACCAACATGCCAGCCACTGCCGTCATCAATGGAGAAGCAATCATCAACACAACCACTGCCACACCACCACCAGCAGACCCTCCAGCTAAACATTCACTATGAACATATAATCGAATGGATATTACCACAGCACCTCTCACAATGCTTCATAATTGGCATCCCAATTGGTAGCAATGCATGTACTAATATATAGATTTAGGCAATGCCTAATAGTCCAGTAATTTTAGGGTTCGACCCGGAACAAATTCGCACAAAAGCTTTCTCTTCAGAAATCTTTCAGAAAGAACGCATAGATGAACATACTAAAAGTCCCCAAAAATCCCGACACGGGAACAGCCCGAAATTTAGGAAAACGTTTACGAGGTTTCTCCTTACAGCATGAAAACGAGGCTAAAACCGGAAGTGTACTTTTCCCGACTTTTTACACTTTAAAACCCGGAATTTTTTAATGAAAAGCAAATCCTTGTGACACAAAACGTTCGTTTAAATCAAAATTTCATTTAGTTTCCCCAAAACGACTAAAAAACAAACAATGCGAATCAGAGTGTGCGGGCTATCAAATTCGAGTAATTTACCCATGACCGAAAAGCTCATGATGACTTTTTCAGGGTTACGATAACATCTACTACACCATATACACATGTTACATTAATTAACTTATGTGAAAGCAATGTAGAGCAAGTTCACATTATCTCATTAAATTCCATATTAACAAAGAGGGGTTTCAGTGTACGGGTGTGAGTTTTAATAATAATAATAATAATAATAATAATATAAATTTTGATATATTTTTCTACTAAAAATCCAATAGCGCTTTACAATAATTGTTTGTTTTCTTAAATTCATACGTTGCGCCCCTGCCGTGCCAAACCTGATTGTCAATTTGTGTATCACCTAAATACATTAGGCCCGACTCGGATTCAGACGTCGATCGTAATCTGCCGATCACAATAAATAAATTTGAGCCTATAAGCAGTGTCTCAGGTGCGTACCGCACAAAATAAACTGTAAGACGTCTTTTTTTTAGTTGCAAGACATCGCTCACGCTTTAGGAGGCTGGAAAGTATGAGGATAATGTCGTTCATAGCTAGCACAAAAGGAGATTGATCAGTATCTTGTTTTTTTGCGCAACCAAAATGTGAAAAAGTGAGCACTTTGAACTCCCTTGACAGTCCGCAAAGTTTGGAACTTTAACATGTGCACGTCGCCTTTTAGGGGTTAAAATTCGGGTTCCAGGTATCTTTTAGGGTATTAGACGAAAAAACGTTAATTTCCCCAGAAAATGGTATCTTGTAGGGTGTTCACGGCGAAAGTACGAGACGCTAGTGCATGTAGGCTGTATTCCCAGCCGTTGTTCTTGTGCGATCGAGGCTGGAATTGAGAAAATGGTATCTTTTATGGGTTAAATTGCTGGTTGACGTTGCCTAGATTGGTATCTTTTAGTGTTGAATTCATTCAATTCCTAAAAAGCACCCGGCCCCCGCCCGACGACATATGTGAATCCCTCCCCGGGATTTGTTCTTTAATAGTTCACTCTTATCTTCGCCATCATCGATAAAACTGCTATTGGTACACTGTACTCACGTCACTGGCCACATGTCGGAGAACATTTCAGGCCGTGTTTCCTGCAGCTGCACCGCATGGTGCCACAGTCGGTCCAATCGGTCAGTCCAGTTTCTACTGATCATTTCTAGAAGAGTTTGAGCGGCGGCCGGCAGATCCGTTGTCATCGGCTAAAGAAGGTGAAAGGTTTTGGGGCTGCATTTGATGTTCTTTGCTGGTGGCCACCTTCTCATATAATCTCCGGTAGCGCAGTGCATCAAGGCTTTCTCCTGTCCTGCCTCCATATAACATGACCAGGACATTCTCTCTCGCTCTTCGTATCTTAAGATATCTTGTCTGCAGTTGCTGGGGCACCTTGGCTTGGTCTCGGAAACCAGGTTCGTCGAATGTCTTGAGTGACGCAGCCTGTGCAAGACGTGTCGCAGCCCAGCACTGCATGCAGACCATGCAGAACAAACATGTTTTGACATAGTCTGATTCGGTCCCAGCTCCGTCACCACATTCCGCATATTCTACACTTTTTCTTTGCTGAAAGCCTTTGTTTGCGCTCGATCATACGATCGGTATAGATCGCCCTGCCCACATTCACTCGCTACTCCTCGCGACATGGTATCCGGAGGATACCTGTTGGTAAACTTCAGGATAATCATTCTTGAGTTTCCGAAGAACGAGGATTGATTACGTCCGTGGGGGGGGGGGGTACCTTCATTTTCTGGAATTGCCCAATATGGTTCCATGTTCTTTGAAGGAGAAAATTTAGACAGATAACAAGTAAGTGTTTCTGAGCAGAATTGACATCAAGCGGGAACTTTTTCTGACTAGAAACTCGTCTCAGACGAGTTTTCCGTCTCTAGTGTGAATACGGCTAATCATTTAGATCTACGGAATAAAGTTTATCCAGCAATTATTAGCCGTATTGACAAAAGAGACGGAAAACTCGTCTGAGACGAGTTTCTCGTCAGAAAAAGTTTCTGCTTTATGTCAATTCTGCTCACAAACACTTGCTTGTTATCTGTCTAAACTTTCTCCTTCAAAAAAAATGTTTTCACGTGATCAAAGAAGAATAGGGAACCATAATATTCAGGAAACTCGTCTCTAGTGTGAATACAGCTATTCAATAAGTCTGTAGCGTTTCAAATTAGTCTAATATTTCCTGTCGAAGTAATTCCGAACATATGAGGTCTGATAAATAGGAATTGGAAGTTTTGAAAGATTTTATAGAGCAGGTTCCGGCCAATTTGTTACACCTGTGGATGCCGCACCAGTGAAATAAACAATTTCTTCTAATTTCAGTTGTATGGTTTTTGCAAAATGTTTGATGTATCGGGAAGCTCGATTTATTGCACCTGCATTGAATATCATTTCACTGTTGCGGCACATCTGTTGTTTAATACAACTGTTCAATTGGTCACTACTGCGCCTTTCGCATAAATAATTTGCTAACTTTACTCTTAAACAGAAATATATCTTTTTTAGTTTTATGGGGTTTTGCATTAAGAAACACAAATTTAACGAAGCCGACGGTGACATGAACTATATTTCGTTCACATAGTTGCTTGAGAATCCTGATAATAGCAGCTCGCTTTCGAACTAAGAACTCAGCTGGTAGTCGATCAACATATTGGAGGTATTAATGCACCTCATGAAGTACAACGCGCCCATAAATCGAGATCCGCTCATTTCAGACATTTCGAAACATCTTCCCGGCGCCAGGCCGCGCATTCACAATATAAATTTTAGTTTCTCGTGCTAGGTTTTTCTCCAAACAATTCTTAGCATTTAAGATAGATATTTTATTCTTAACTTTTTTTGTATAAAAATTGTGCTCTGCTACACTTACACTTGTAAGAGAACATTTCTAATGTTGTAGCGATCTGAATCTACAAAGAAATTACCGCTCGGCGATTTTCTGCTTTTAATACAAGTTCCACGGAAATCTTTCTTATAATCGCGGACATTTATTATATAATGATACTAGTGCATACATTTATCACTTTTTACAAATTTGAGCACTATTCTGGCTCGTAAAGTCGCAACTCTGAAAGGTTCTTGGTCAGCCTCGTTTCCATGCTGTCAAAAATATGGCATCTAGTACCTCCAACTTAACTTCGTTTTTCGGGATGTTCCCATGCTGGGATTTTTGAGGACTTTTGATATGTTATTAACTGATAAATTTGGAGTCTAAAGCCGTTCAAATTTCTTTTGTGCGAATTTGTTCCGGGTTAGGCATATTTTTCGCGTAAAATTACTGGACTATAAAAGCGGAGCTCGAATAATTACTGACATACCAGCATTACTGTCATCGCGGTATCGACTTTTCCAGTGTTGATGACGTCATCGATGACGTAATGCCACGTGATCTTGGTGGTGCATCTCCTTGCCTCCAAAAAAACTTAATCCAAGTTTGGTCTCCTAGCAATGTTCCCTTCATCGATGACGTCATCGATGACGTCATGCCACGTGACCTTGGTGGTGCACCCCCCTTGCCTCCAAGATAACTTTACCCAAGTTTGGTCACCTAGCGATGTTACCTTCTTGAAATATTGACTTCTCTAGTTTTGATGACGTCATCGATGACGTCATCCCACTTGACCATGGTGGTGCACCTCCCTTACCTCTAAGATAACTTTACCCAAGTTTGGTCACCTAGCGATGTTACCTTCTTGAGATATTGACTTCTCTATTTTTGATGACCTCATCGATGACGTCATGCCACGTGACCTTGGTGGTGCAACCCCCTTGCCTCCAAGATAACTTTGCCCAAGTTTGGTCACCTAGCGATGTTACCTTCTTGAAATATTGACTTCTCTAGTTTTGATGACGTCATCGATGACGTCATCCCACTTGACCTTGGAGGTGCACCCCCCTTACCTCTAAGATAACTTTACCCAAGTTTGGTCACCTAGCGATGTTACCTTCTTGAAATATTGACTTCTCTAGTTTTGCATGACGTCATCGATGACGTCATGCCACGTGACCTTGGTGGAAATTCTGACATGCTGCCGTTCTGTTGTCCATTTATTTTGGAGAAATGACTAGCATCTCCAGCTAGCTGTAGATTTATCCTAAAAAACGTTTCGGTGTGGATATTTTCGACAGTCCGGATTTAAACATTAGCTCCGGAATTAAATCAAGACGTGTTTTGACAGCTTTGTTTTGTTTATTGAATATATGTGCATCCGAGACTGGGGAAGCGAACATTACAGTATTACCATAGGGACTTGCAAGAACCCAGGCGGAAATAGTTTTAGTAAAGAGAGTGGCATGCACTGACAAAGAATATAACTAGCAGTAACTAAACAATCTTTCAGCAGCTTATTAAGGCAATTTACCCAATTTCTGAAACAATTTTTGTATTACAGGGTGATAATACACACATTGACAGAACCCAAAAATGGCAAGATTTCTACCCTAAGGTCAGGTAAAGTCAGATAGGCTCGATTCTTTGCATAGAGTATCCGTATACAATAAGAAACAAAATAGAATTGAGTATTTTTTTCTAATTGATCCGTCTTTAAGATATGAGGAGTTACACTTTGGTTGCTGCAGCACTTTTTGACATTTTTGTTAGAATTGTACAAATTTTGCCATAAAACGATGCCGTAACCAAAGTTTAGCAGCTGATATCTATCTGACTTTACCTGACCTTAGGGTAGAAATCTTGCCATTTTTGGGTTCTGTAACACACATAAGTAGTTTGAATCCTGAAAGAGTTGATGTGGTAGATTAGATTTGTCGTAGTACCAGAAAATTGAATATTTAATGAGATACAGAATCTATGTTTAATACAAAAGTAAATATCTACAAGACTGACAGTCCGATCGTTGTCAAATAAAGTGAAGTTGCTATGATAAACAAGCAATAAGTATTTTAGGAGGTTCATGAGTCACAAATAATTCGGCGTACGGCTCTAAACATCACGAAGCCTAGCCGAGTAGTTGTCTTCTCGAGAGAAAAACTAAAGTTGACCTAATTCTGAGGTTGATTAGTTCCACATAGATCAGAAACAAATAGGAGAAACTAATAACGCTGTCAGCTCTTTGGTATCATAAACTAGATTTCGACATGTGTCAACATGAAAATGACGTATTATAAACAGTCACGAGGAACTAATTACAAGTAGATAGCAGGATTTCTCTATCCAATTGAAGGTGATCATTATTCTCTTATCTTCAATAAACACATAGTTATTTTATCTTATCGTAGAGCCGGAGTTTGAAGCAGACACCATAGTCCCTTGGTGAATATCCGAGCTTGAATCACGGGCACACAACGGAGCTGTTCCTCAAAAAAGCTGTTCCTCACCTCCTTTCGCTGCTGGCTGGCAACATTTATCGCGGTCTCTTGCTGGCTGGCAAAAAATCATCGCCTCCAGTTCTTGGCAAAAATTTGACCTTCTCGCCTTTGCTGGGAAACAAGTTGCTCATGGATGTTGAAAAACTTTTTTTTTTCCTTCACGTCTGCTTGAAAATCAAATTTTATTGCACATTTCGCGCATTTTCTTACTGTTTTTGCTTGCAAAACTGCAAAACCGCTTGAAAACAAATAGGGAACCCGTTTCATCACAGGAATACCGCTGGACGGTTGTCTGATTACAAGGGGCGCATTCTAACGCCAAAATAAAACCGTTCTACTTCAAAGGGAAGCTCTAAGCTCGCTGAAAGTAAGTTTGCGTAAAGACATTTATTGAGAGAGTTTTGAGAGGGAACCAGCAACTTTCGCTGAAACGGAAGTTGGCTCTTATATAATATCGAGTGATGGCTTTCAGGTATGATACCATGGGCCCCTTAGAGGGCCTTAGAGAAAGTTACAGACGCATGAGTGAGAATAATCGTTAGCTTAATAGACAAGTCTTCAGGTAAGATTACAGTACTTCCTACTAGTAACTCGTACCTTTCTCCTTCACATTTATCAATTAATGAAGATGCTAGCGGGCTGTTGGCAATCCAATAGATGGAGAGTGGCAACATTAAAATTGTAAAGTAGTGGTGATTTTGGCCTAACTTGAAAACTAAAAATGTTAGTTGGCCCTGTGGGTAGGCCTGAGCAAACTTGCAGTGAAGAAGACATACAATTAGTTATAGTCTCCAGGTGCAGTGGCGTATGCAGCCTATAGGCCTGCAGGCACGGGACTGCAAATTGTGGGTGTGACTTTGGTACAAGTACTGTACTACATTCATGAGCTGGTCTGTAGCTTTGCAAAATCCTGCGTATGCCCGAGGCTGAGACTGCAACTTTGCAAAATCCTGCGTATGCCCGAGGCTGAGACTGCAACTTTTAAAAATCCTGTGTACGCCCCTGTGGGGCATATTGATAAATTTCCTAAGGGAAGGGCACATCTGTTTAAGTGGGAGAGTGGGTATTTTTAATGTCCTCCAAAGAGGAAGAAGAGCACCACATCCATGGGACAGGTGGTTGATGGCATTTTCTTGGGGAAATGTCTTACATGGGTCACTGGTTGTGTTCTCCTTGTGTTTCCTTATTGTCTGTATTAGAAGTGCTTTTGTTTCCTTTGTTTAAAAAGTAGTCCAATAAATCTGGTAAAATTAAAAGAATAAAAATTTTGGCTCTTGCTATCTTTCTTTATGGTCTCAATATATACAAGCATTTATTAACCTCATTAGTTTCAGTTAAATATGATAATCAAACCTCCAGTTAAGTTGGAAAACTCCAAGCAGAAAGTTACCCTTGTGTTGAGGGTATGGCGGATTTTTCTAGAATCATATAAACACCCATATCAATGGAAAATGGAATAACATATTCTTAGAATTTATTAATTTCTAAAAACACCCTTCGTCACTATTCTCTGTTCTTTATTGTCTTTCTGGAATTTATGTTTGCCAACCCTGTAATTTTGCAAGTTGGGATGGCTCACCGTAAAATTATATGCCATGTCCGTTGCACCTGCTGTCATGCAAGTTACAAGTTGAAGGGCATGCAATTAACTTTTTAGGAGGTAGTCACCCCAGGCAACTAAGTCTGAAAAGTTTCACCTGAACACCAAGTTCAGTTGCCTGAACAACAGTAAGCATCTCAATGCATTTGTTGTCTGCTGTAGATTAAAAAAATATGGCACAACATGGTTGCCTAGATGGGACAAAGTTAAAAATTTCTAGTCACCTGGGCCAAAAATCTAGTTGCACTGGTGACCAGCTGGTTGCAATTTTTAGCTTGAGAGTGGGGGTTCTATATGTATAATTTTCTATTCACTATTCACTTTTAGAATTATATCAGTGATCATTGCATTTGAAAAGCAATCTAGGTGATGCTATAATTAAGAAGACCTGAAGAAGAAAAAAAGGTTCAGGCTTCCAAAGGGAATCAACCCATGGCCTCCTAAAATTTGTGATTCTCTTCCAACTGAGCTATAGAGGCAAAAACTGTCAGGAAAGGTCAAATTTTGTGTTCATAACCCCTGAACGGTCAATATAATTTTTTTTCAAAATATAGGCAATTTCATTGACTTTAAGACATAAAAAAATGACATGAATATGCTAGAAAAAATTTTATGAGGATTTTTGTCACTTTAGAAATAATACACAGCTATGATTTTTAAATAAATTGTATATGGGAGCCTAGCGTAAAATGGTGATTCTCCTTCCTTTGTTTTTCTTTATTCTGTTTGGTCTGGAGACCTTTGCTCACCAAATTTTCACAAGCAAGGAGAAAATCTACAATTTATTGTTTCACCTTTATTATTTTACTAATCATGATTACTTTCTGTGCTAAAAAGATAGGACAAATTCTATGTGGCTTATCCTTTTTGCATGAATGATTACTTAATAATTCATTCTATCATTATTGCACTGATATCCAAATGAAAGTGGAATAACTTCTTGCTGTTATTTCAAACAAAGCTTAAACAGTGTAATTTAGGTTTAGGTACCATTCTTTAGAATTCTTTAGAATGGGGAAATATATCAGGTGGCTATAACAATGAAAAAACAAAATGTTATTGTAGCCCAAATGATTGTGTGCAGTGTGCGTGCTCTTTGCAAACTGATAGTTGGGATGTGTATGGTGGCCCATCGCTGCCACAACGAAATATCCCTGATCGGTTCATTTTTTTTGTGCAAAACCAACTATTGCTATATTAAAATAAAATAAAAACAAACTAATTTCGAATTAAAAGTGAATTGAAATTCATAATTCATTTAAACGCAAAGCTAAAATCAAATACAAAGTAAATTCAAAGCAAAACAAAAGTAAAATCAAAATCACTTCAAAAGTAAATCTAAATTCAAAGTTGAAGTCAATTCAAAATTAATTTCAAAGTAAAACTAAAATCAAATCCAAAGTAAATTCAAAGTAAAACAAAAGTAAAATCAAAATCACTTCAAAAGTAAATCTAAATTCAAAGTTGAAGTCAATTCAAAATTAATTTCAAAGTAAAACTAAATCAAATTCAAACTAAAAATATCAGTTAAATCAAATCAAAAGTCAAGTCAAAAGTAAATGCAAAATCAGTTTCAAAGTAAAAGTAATCACAAATCTAGGAGAGTTTAAAAGTAAATACAAAATCAATTCAAAGTAAAACTTAAATCGAATCAAAAGTGAATTTAAAATCATTTCAAAAGTAAACGAAAGTGTTTTTAAAAATGTAGCAGCCCATCGCTGCCATAGACCATGATGCATTGCGAGAATCAAGCACTCTGAGTAGACTGAGTACGAGATATGCTGGCGGCCATTGCAGCTATGTTCAGGTTGAAACTCTCGGCCAATATTTCTTTGGAAGAATTGCCATAAAAGCGTCCAAAACTATTTGTGACGACTAGAAACTTGAAACAGGCACTCGATGTAAGTACAATAGACTTAAAGGAGCTGAGGTTTCAAGGAAGTCGCTACTTTATATCCCCCGTATGGCTGGAGTATCGGATAATTCGGTGGATCAAAATAGAAATAGAAGAAGTCTTATTCCAGTTGGATTGAGGAAGGTCGCATTTTGACTGAGGGAGACGTATCCCACTTTGGAATTTGCTGCAGATACATGATTATATCTCATGAAGCCCAAACTTGCATCCGGCGAGTATTATAAACTGGGCAAAAAAAAATGCCCTGGAAAAGTACCAGTTCAGATGTTGATAAACTGCTGCCTCTCTCAGCACAAAAGATTTAATGATTTTACTAATAAACAGATTTATACATTTATAGCTAGTACATATACCACCTATTGACAATTTTTCCATGGGGTTCTGAAATCTGATTTACGAGGGGTGTTAATGGAAAATACCTGCTTGTTTGGACATATTCAGGCCTATTGACAAGAATTTTGGCTTCTCAGTGAGTTTAAGGCATGGCTCTAACACGAGGGCTGCTTTTTGGTAACTTCGTTATTTTTCAACGAAAATCTTTCAAACTTGGGCCTTAAACTTATTTTGTAATTCTGATTACGATAAAGTTGCTGTTGCCATGGTAACGATGTCACGTGACTCACCGTCCGCCATCTTGGATTTAAATTTTAGCGCCCGTGAAGGCATGGAAAGAAGATATAAATCAGACATTGCTTTTAGCATAATGTTTGTAGCATTGATCTTTCTGTAAACCTAATTGGATATCTAGGATAATGTTTTAATAAGGACAGTTTTTGAAAATATTAAATATTTCAAAACACGAAAAATTTATATATATTTTTTACTGAAGTAATGCGACTTATCCAATTAGATTCATTTTAAGGTAGTTTCCCTGTATCTAAATATGTGATTATCTTTCAATTTCACCTTTCCATGGCTGTCCTCAGAAGGCCTAAGTATAAAATCCAAGATGGCCGCCACTGAGTCACGTGATTCGCGTTTCCATGGCAAAAAATATATTAAAATAAAGCTCTTGTTGAAATTATTGTACTGACCAACTTTGATAATGATCCACATTATAGAACATTAGTTATGACGAATAATCCCCTTTTTCAGGCAAAACAGTTTAGAGCCATGCCTTAAACGCACTGAGTTCTATTTGCCTTTGTCACACGGCAGCCATCTTGGATTTTCTAATACAGCGAAGCTGGCATGAAAGTGAGGCCAAGCGTGTAAGCTCACCCACGCATAGTCATTTCTGTAAGAAAAAATCCAAGATGGCTGCTGTGTGAATTGACGATAGTTCCCAATTTTCTGAGGGACAGGGGCGTAGCCAGGGGGGGAGAGGGGGCAGGGGCCAAGGTCCCCCTTTCTTGGGAGATTTTCCCATACATTAATTACTGTATTTGCTGGAGGAAATTTGCTATTGCCCCCCCCCCCCCCCCAACCAAACCAAGCCTGTTGTATTCATAAATTTCAGTCACACGGGCAATTTTCTGGGGGGTCAAGTAAAAAAATGGAATGGTCCCAAGTGCAAAGGGAGAGTGGTTGGGTCGGCTGGGGGATGGGGGATGGGGAAACATACTAGTGAGGCCTCCTTCGAAACCTGATAGACAAGATTGGATTGGATGGCCTCAAAGCTCACTTTGTAGTATACAGCTATTGAAATAAATGTTGTTTGAGCACACGACCACGCTGCAGGGCCAATTTAGTAAAAAATATGAGAGAATGAGAAATAGAATCGATAATAACTTGCTAGACATGAGACATTACAAATTCTCTACCAATGTGAACGTTTTAGATTCAGTCATAAGGATGCAGTTCAATGTTCAATTTAGAGAAAACATGTGGGCCAATGAGCCTTCTGCCACAAAACAATCCACTTGATTTTAAAAACCTGCGTGGATTATTGACAATCGTCAATGCATTCTTCGGAATTATAGTAATTATTTGATCTTGAGCAATTTTATTACATTTTTCAAAAGCACAGGTTTAAAAATTGAGCAAATTCAGCTCCTCGCCATGCGCTCATAATTCGAGTTACGAACATTGTGTGATTGCTCCTTGAGCATGCACATATCGTTACAGGCTGCCTTTAAGTAAAATATATCTTGCCTAGTCCCCAAGTTTATTGTTTTGACTCTTGAATTTTTCACTCTTGTACTGTTCTGCTCATTGGCACCAACAATGTGCACTCTCTTTATATAGAGGATCTCTAATAATAACAAGGCATATGGTAGTTTCCAGAGACGGAAACTTTCTACATATTAAAAAAATATAATGCAAAGAACTAAATGGACATAGCTTGAGAGTATATCGAGAGCCTGGGTATACATCCAGTCTTGACTTCTTTAAATGCATCTGTAATTTTCCCAGTTTTATCAAGTATTTTATTAAAAGCAATGTCACACAAGTCCAACATCATTGGGTCCTCTCTTCAAAGCAAGCCAGAACTGGTTCTAGTATGTTGTATAATGTTTAAGAAGCACATTCCCAGCAGTTAGAGTAATTTGTGGACAAAATCTTGTAGATCATTTGCATTTGTATTGAAACTCTTACAAATCAGTGGTAGTGGAATGAAGCTGACTTATTTTCTTCCTGTGTTGCTCTCAATTTTTCCACTCAACCCCCAGGGGCACCCAATGAGAGAATGGTGTAAAGTAGCTAAAGATGTCATTGCTGAGTATACAGATACTGTAAATTGGGTATTTTATCCATACATATTTTGCATCTGTTCAGATTTCATAGGTGAAAGTTGTGGAATGTGAACATTTTAGATATTGAAATCAAGTGTTCCGAAAATGCCAGGTGCAAAAATACCCCCAAATTTTAACCTTTTGCACAACTCGAAAAATCCAGGGCATCTTTTTCTTAATAATCAGCACATGCAAATTAGCTTCAAATTACCATTCTGAAGTGAAAAGTTCAGGTCCTGTACATGTAGCACCATCCAAACAGATATTTTACCGACAAATGATCATTGGGTGCTATTGAGCCATCTTTAGCTTTAGGAAAATGCAAACAATTCTATTTGCTCAATATTACTGACACACAATCTTGTTCACTAAAGCGTTGAATCAGTTGATTCCCAAATAGATTTCCTCTTAATCTTTGTTCAGAAGTGAGGCAACTGAGAGGCTCTTTGGGTAGGTCTTCCTTCTTTTCGGTGGGGGAGAACTTCTAGATGATTTAGCATCACATGTACCGGTATACACAGTTTCCTTCTCCTTATCGTCAGGTTGAACTGTTTTGCCAACATCTTTGTGAGGACCCTTGCTCTCTTCTCTTTCACAATTTGGGCATGTAAACTCCTCAGCCTCTGAATAAACCCTGATGCACCGACTATTATAGAAGACACCAGCAGTTTCCACATCATCAATGAATTCACATGTTGGGCAATGCCTAGTAATCTTCTGTCCTTCGCCATACTTTTGAATGAAATTGTAAATCACTAAAGGAAAAAGGGGAAAAAAGATCAAAAAAGTAATTAATGTACATTTTAACAAACTGAGATCATTGCTAAGACAAAATAAAATATCTAAATATCTGCTTATATCTCTAGCCAAGAAAAAAAAATTGGTGGTGTCATCATGTCACTTGACATAGCTTAATAAATTTTGCATAGCTGAATCCGAAGGTGAGAATCTTTTGATGCCAACAGAACACGGACACAAATTTTCTAGTGAAGTCCAAGTGAAGTCCAAGTATGCTCTCTCTATATAGCAGTCCCTGAAAAAAGGCTTCACCTGAGAATTAACACAAAGTGTAATAACTTTTGCCACAAAATGTAATACCTAAATTTTATTTCAGTAAAATAAAAGAAATATTAAGGTTTAGAAAGAGAAAAGTTCGGGAGGTGTGTTCAGTCACAATTTTGTAATAAGTGTCGCAATTTGTAATGCAGGTTCCATGAAACAAGAAATATTAAGGTTTAGAAAGAGAAAAGTTCGGTAGGTGTGTTCAGTCACAATTTTGTAATAAGTGTAGCAATTTGTAATGCAGGTTCCATGGCATTTTATATATACCCGACAAATTTGTCAGGCGGATCTGACATGGAGCGCTGGTTGTTTGCTTTTGTTTCAGCCAGCTTAATTTCTCACATTTCCAGCTGCCCTGAATTATGGACTAGTAAGGACCAAAATTATGTGGTAAGCTGCCCATTGATCTATCTATCTGTATTATTTGGCGATTCGACATGCAAACAGCCACCACAAAAAAAAATATTTTGGCTGAAAATTTAATTGGAACTCAGAATAAAGAGTTTCAGAAGTCTCTTCTCTACTTCTGTATTTGATACGCAAGGAAAGAGAAAATGGAAAAGTTATGGGTTCTCTGTCTCGATCAATAGATCTCTTTGTCACTCTTTCGCTTTGGCGTAAAGTTGTCCCATTTCAGATCACGTGGCATCAGCTTCATTGCCCCGGGTATTCTTTCATTGTTTTTCTGCTATGCACCGAAGGATATAAGAATATGGAAGCAGCCCATGCAAAGAAAGATTATTCAAATGAATGCCACGTGATATGAAAAGGGACAACATTACGCCAAAGTGAAAGAGGTCTATTCGAGCGGAGCCGTCCCACGAATTCGGTCGAATTCAAATGATCATCTCGAGAGAATTTATATCGCCAAGTGAAATTCAGGGAAAATGCCCAATACAAATGAATATTACTCCCGTTTGATTCAACAGCGATTGAAAGATGTACGTGATAATTATTACCTGATGCATTACATTTTGTGGCAAAAGTTATTACATTTTGTGTTAATTTGAAGTATTACATTTTGTGGCAAAAATTATTACATTTTGCGTTACGTGTGTTATTACATTTTGTTGCAAAAGTTAGTACATTTTACGTTAGTATTACATTTTGTGGCAAAAGTTCTTACATTTTGTGTTAGTATTACATTTTGTGCGAGTTATTACATTTCGTGGCGTAACAGGCTATATGAACCATTAGTCTGGCTAGTTCCATGTGGGACAGGGCTCATACCTTCTGCACATGCTTGCTACAAAATGATTGGCAGTTTGTGTGTATCTGGAAATCCTTTCATTTAACTGACTTGTCATATTCTAACTTCTGTACTTATATTAAGTTGCATTGAAAATCAAAGAATTTCTGGATGTACAAAAACTGCCAATAATTTTGTAGCAAGCATGTGCAGAAGGTATGAGCCCTGTCCCACAGGCGAGAGTAAGGAAACTGAAACTGTATAGGGTGAATTCCTCTTTTAAATTAATAACAGGGGTGGCAAATGGTAAATGCGCGATTTACCATTTACAGCGAGATCAAGTCTAAAAAATCGAGATCGAGACGATAAATATCGCTTCTTATACATTCTCTGTATTTTGCGTTAATTTGTTAGAAAACGAGATTGCGCTCTCTAAAAATCTGAGATTTCAGATTCACTAAGAATTTTGCGAGATTCTGTAATTTCCAAAAGACCATTTGCCACCCCCAATCAATGCAACAAATGTAAAAGTCCCAGTGGTGGTAGCCTTGGAGTGTTTTTTTAGCGAGAAAACCCAGAGTTCGCCATCTGCAACTCAGCTTTCTCTGTGGGAAAACACTATCGCCTGGCCTACAGTGGTGAATCTATCACTGAGATGATTAAAAAAATTTGACACCGTTTTTTTTGCTGCCCCAAAAATGTTCTGGATTCAAGTCAGGATGGAATAAAATTTATTATTTAAATGTTGCTATAAAAAAAAAATCTACGAGATTGTTCACAGTTCCTCCTACAGTTGCCGGTAGGTTGAAAGAGGAAATAACATTTTATTTCCCAAAGTCATGGCCGTTTTCCTCTCTTCTTCCTTTCCCATTAAAATTCCAATTCCCTTCATATGTAGTATATGTGTGAATACCCTGCGAGCAGAGGCTACTTTTTATCTCCCTGCATTTTCTTTTACTTTAAATGTTTTCTTGTGTTTTCAACTAACAAGTGGCCTCTGCTAGCAGGGAAATGTGTGAAAAATCCTAAGAGCATCCAATGCGGGTGAAACTACTTTTTCGCGATCATTATCTGGTAGCCTTTGAAAGCTTGTGACACCTTGCTTTTATTGCCCCTGATGTCTTGCTGCGATAGGTAATTTAAAGTCTCCATTTCAAGTTCCAAACCCCAATCTTATCTATCTGTCCAGCTATGATAAACAGAAGCACATAAAATGTCGCCCGCCGTTTTCATTTGGGGGGTTAGATAAGGGATACAAAAGCACAGTATGAATCTGGCCTTTTGAATTTGTATTTTGTGCATTTATTTTGGGGCGAGACAATATAAACAGTTAAAAATGAAATATATTTGGGCATACCTTTCGAGTGTGTCTTCTCCGCCATGTTGCATCGATTTTCCTATATAGGGTTCTATAGACTTCTGGGTATTAGAGCCACATGAACCCAAATGCATCACGGTCTGCATGTATTCCATTCGCTTCTGAGATTCGGGTGCATTTGAATTTTGAGAGTTTTTTAGTTTGTTCTTTGTTTTTATCGTTTGTTTGTAGTGCCATCATTTATCTCTGTGTGCTAAAGACATTATTCATTTCTTTATTTTATTTGGAGTGAGTTATATGTCCGAGTAGTCCCTATATAACATTATTAACAAAATGGCGGGTCGAAACTCCTTTTGGCAAGACGACGATCAACTTCAAGAAGACTTAACCAATTTTGTCGCCAAATTGTTTAAACGAGAGGAAATACTGAGCTTTGTACAGCGAGACTACCCTAGTTACACATGGAGCACTCGGACGCTAGACAGAAGGCTGCGACATTTCGGTATCTTCTACTGTGATACTAATATCACTGTCGGAGAGGTAAAAGGAGCGCTAAAAAAGGAGTTGGAAGGTCCTGGTCAACTCTTAGGTTACAGAGCGATGCAGCGAAAAATCAGACAAGACCATGGTCTGAATGTGCCAAGAGCACTTGTGCATGCGGCCATGTATGACCTCGATCCCGAGGGACTGGAATCACGACGACTTGGGCCCAAGAAGAAGAAGAAGAAAAAAGGCCATTTTACATCAAAGGGCACTAATTTTGTCCACTCTCTAGATGGGCACGACAAACTAATGGGCTATCAGAATAGCACATACCCATTAGCTATTTACGGCTGCATTGATACAGCCAGCAGAAAACTGCTCTGGCTCCGCGCATGGGTGACAAATTCAAATCCTCGAATCGTTGGTCGTTGGTACCTGGAATACCTGTATGAGAACAAGCGCATCGCCAAGTTCTTGCGAATCGACAAGGGGTCAGAAACTGGTGTGATGGCTACGATGCACGCCTTCTTAAGACACCACCATGGAGACCTTGATGACCCATGTGATTCTGTAATTTATGGTCCCTCAACATCAAATCAGGTACAAGTCTTATTGTTTTCTTGTTGGTGTTAATTATTCACATTGTTTCTAGTCTGCCAATTAACAAACTATCTCCCGAATGGGAGGTGAATAGTGGTAGATTTATACTGAGACACGAAGCGTCAAGGTGTATCTATCACTAGGCACTGACCCTGGGGGGATAGTTGTTTTAGTATACCAAATCAGTGTAATGAAATATGGTGGATTAAGGTTCAGAATGCAATATCACACACAAAGCGAGCTGCTTTCTCAAAACAGTAAATAGTGCTGGATATCTACTCTATCAGGAACCAATCAGAGCACGCGAAAATGGCTATTCACTGATTTGGTTACATTGCCTGATGTGACTGTACAGGTCTCCACTGATTGTTGGGGAGGAGTCCAAAAATGTTTATACCCTACCCTAGACCGTGCTGTCAGAATTTTTATTTGAAGCAGGTAGTATTTAAAAAGTAGCCAGCCCAGGTTTGCTAATTTCAGTCAATAGCGCTGTTCATGCTGATGTCATCCATTGTTATTAATGTGCCAACTAGAGATCGATTGGTTCACAGAGCAAAGGGCACTATTCAATCTGTGGTTGGCACATTAGCATAGAATGGCAATGTTGATAAACAGTGAATAGCGCAATAGGCCTATATATACCCTTCACAGGCATCTTCACCCAAAAGATGCTCAGAAATAAAGAGCTCTCTACAATGCAATTACGTGAAAGAGAGAGCTAAAACAAAACTGCTTATTTTGCTAGGACTTGTATGCCTGGATAGTGATGCTTGCAATCAAGCCATGGAAACCCTTTTAAAAAAAGCAAGTTTTATTTTTGATCCCATTCTTTGAGATTCCATTATAGCTTGCTGAAATTTGGGCTTTTTGTGTAAATCAGTATATGCTCTTTTCATTTCTGAGCATTTTTAAGCAGCAGTCAGCTCCAGCCATTGCTGGCTTATTCTGAGAGCACTTCTAGAATCATAAGGTAATCATAAGGTTTTAAAAGAAACTGTCTTGATCACTTCTTGATCACTAAATAATGGTAACAACTTTGATCATAATTTGTTTGTAGAGGGGTATGTTTTTTTCAGATGTCAGTGAAGAGCACTGTGGAATTGCATTTTGAGAGAGTTGGCCAAGAGGCAACAGGGTCAAGAGCAAGCACTTTCCTTTTTTTAGGGGGGGGGGACCTGGTGTACAGAGTTTTTGTTGATGTTTTAGCTGATTTTGAAAATTGAATTCAAGGAGTTGTAAGCATTCTGAAAAACCACCCAAATTCATAGCTTCCTATGTGTCGCTTTAGGGATCTGTTAGGGAGATAGACAGGGTACCTAATGCATAACACTTTGTGCTTCAATATTCATGCTGTATAACTCTTGTGCCTGATACGAACAATCACTATACCTTTTATTATTGATATTTTAAAGATTGAAAGGTGGTGGCGCGAACTCCATGAAAGACTTGAGAAATTTTTCAAGAGTCACTTGAGTTTGCTAAAAGAACATGGACATTATAACCCCAAAAGTGAGGAACATAGGTAAGTCCTAGTAATGCAATAATGTGTTCCAGTTTAGGGTAAAAGATAATGGATAACTCTTGTTCGCTCCTTTTTTATTGAATAATGCATGCTTCATTCTATTCCAAACTACTGTATCAAATCCCCAAAACATCCCAAAACCCCATCCACTGCACCCTTCAGCATGCTTAACATTATTAAAGGCCCATCACCAACCGGTTTGCAGACTCTAAGCCAATCAGAGCAGCCAAAAACTATGGATCAAATTGAAAACAAAAGAAGACAGGGTGCAAATGCTCATTTGGCAATGGGCCTTTAACACAAGTGTACTACAACATACTTTACTGGTATGTGGGGCACTTGTACATATCAAATAACCATGTTTTTTAGTTATGCATTATTTATAAAATAAGCAGCAGACAAGAGTTATTGATTATCATTACTCTTAAGCTTGGTGATCATGTTTAATAATGGGATATTTTTTTTCAATCAACCACTTAATATTAATTCAATTCATGGTTGACAATTTAATTTATCATATCTCCATACAGTCATGTAATGTTCTGATTATTTTACAAATATCAATGAAAATAAGATGATATTTTTTTTGAAAATTCAAAAAGGTTGACAATGTAAATATCTTTACAAAATGATAACTAGTTATTCAATTGTGGGAAGATATAATGCCTTTGCATAGTAGATAGCATTTATATGAGTTTTTGCCTCTCTGAGGACAATTGCTGTAGACAATTTCTGCATATGCAGGAACTGATGGGGCCAGACTTAGGCATACAGCAACAAAGCAAAAAGCTAACAAGAATTTGACACACAGATAGGAATATTACCTTTGGTGAATGTTCCTAGCTAAGTGGGTCTTGCTGTTGAACTTGATATAAAGAAAATAGAGCTGGAAATAGGCAATCAGTTTTTTTATAGGTAACAACAGAGATCATTACAATCTGGAATGACCACAACATTGAATCTGATATTAATTTTGTTTAGAATGCTCTTAGCCTTCATAATGATTCCACTTCTTCAAAAACAACTGGACTCATTCAAGGATTGCATCTGGAATGGACATAGGATTAGACCACAAAAAGGAACCGTGTTGCCATCAGGGATACCTGACCACATCTACAATTTCCCCGAGGAGTATGGCTTAGAGGAGTGTGGTGAGTTGATTAAAAATTACTATTTAATTTGTGAAGTGCAAACAAAGGAGGAAAGCCATGTCAGGCATGAAAGCATGAGTGAATCAGCTACCTTACTTGACATCCTTGCTCCTCCTTTATATTAGAGCACCATACTAAGATCATCTGTGATGTTATACCTTATTGTGACAGCGAAATTAGACAGTTAGCACCACAAAGATGGCATCTGCCAAATTTTGTTCTTTTTTAATCTTTTATCAGCTTTATAATTTCCTGAGTTTTTTTCTCCTGGATACAACCAATGGTGATTCTGCCTGTGCACGCCTGTCCCATGCATCCCAAATAGGTGGGAAAAAATAAACTTTCTCCAGTGTGTGATTTTTATTTTCAAGAATCTCTGAGAAGAAAGATAAGAAAAAAAGGGAACTTAAAGTTTTCGAAGAAATTAATAATAATTGTTTGCTTTCCAAACTGTTACCCTATAAAACATCAAATAACCATTAGTCAGTATTCTACAGTCCAGGAGCTACCTTGCCATTTATTCAAAAAGAATGAAAAAATGATACTTGTTGTGGGTCCTATAAGTGCTTCTGGAGGAAATTTGGAGGGGTGGGGTGGGGTCAATTTGGAGCGACTGCAGAATACCCCCGCGCTGATTTGCATCTCTCCGAAGTCCTTATAGAACGAGGTGGCATAAAACAAAAGATCTATTCTTATTCAAATAAGCGAGGGGGTATTCTGCAGTCTAGCCGTCAATTTACCTAATTTTTTTCCATACAAATGTATTTTTCTTGGAAATTCCAGAGGGGTGGGTGTGTGTGTGTGGGAGGGGGGGGGGGGGGGCAATTTTCAACACCCTTCCATAGGGGGGAGGGGGTATGGAACCACACAATTGAAACTCCAAGCAAGTGTGCTAGACATTTTTATGGCCTTTGCAATGCCTTTTGCCAATGCCTCTCACAGACAGGATTGACAAAAGCTGGTAATTAATTAGCACCACATTGAGAACTTTTATTGTACTGTATCTCTGAAGAGAATAAGTCATTGAAGTCATATTTGGAGTAGCCTGCTCGCAGGCGATGGAGAGTAGTTTTAGGTAGAGAAACATTTGCCTTTTGCCTTTGCTTGGCCGCCATCTTGGATTTGTGACAAAATGTGAGGAGACAAGAATGCAGCCTTTTGTCACAAATCCAAGATGGCGGCCAAGCAAAGGCAAACTTGCGTTTCTCGACCAATGCCTGCGAGCAGGCTATATTTGTAGCTTAACTTAGCTAATAGCTAAATCAGAAAACCTTTTTATTATGCTGGGACCGATAGGAAAGATGTTTTTGTTGTCATTATTATAAATGTTTTTTTTTTTCAATTTTAATTTAAGGCTTACCAGTCACTGATGAGCAATTACAAGAAGTAGCTGAACACTCCGGAGTGCTGAATTTACCAGATGATTTCCTCACTCCTGAGTTTAGAGTGAAGTGTGAGCAGATCATCCCCAATGTTGATGATGTTAATGCAAATGACTTTGTTGATGCATTTTTATATTTAAAACAAGAATTCAAATGACTCAATTTTGTCCTATATAGCAGAAGTGTGTCAATAAACCGCATGGGGCCTATTCAGTGGTTGGTAACATGTTTGCAATGGACAAGAGTTATATGAGGGATGCAGTAGAAGTACAGGACAAAAATTATATCTACAGCCTTGGCTATTGGCATTGAGCACTCGGCTTTGAATGTTATGGATGAAATCATCCCAAATGACACAGCTAATCAACATTTTGCCATATAGTATAGGGAGCTCCACTTGAAATCCAAGACAACCAAAATTGGGCAAAATTGTCTAGGTGAGCAGAGAAGCGCAACAAACTGGTGACTTGGTGTGTGACATCATTGATGACCTCATCAAATTTTGTTAAATTCATACACCTACCTATTTCAGAAAAGGTTGCATCACAATTACTTTCTACCACTTTGTTCAATGACCTTCATATTTGGCACATGAATAGAACTCATCAAATGCAAAAATTCTTTTTTTTTAATTTTCAAATTGCCGGGAAAATGACATCAAAATTTTACATCATTTAAAACAGGGATTTAGGAAACGTTTGGTAATATCAAAATGAAAGAACTTTTTGTTTTATGAAGAAAATCAAAAAGATTACAAAATGTTTTGCAACGTGAATTTTGAAAGTTTGAATTTATTTTTGCATGCATTGCTACGTGACCTCCAATTTCACTGTTGCAATTGGCGATTCTCAGCAAAGGAATTGTAATTAATAATTCTTTGCCAGAAAGGCAAACGAAAGCTTACAATAAATTTGATTTTTCAATCAATGTCGACCCACTGAAGTAGCAGAATCCAACGTTTAGGTTTGATCGATAGCAAAAAATCGCCCATCGCCACAGTGAATTTTGAGGTTGGGTAGCAATGCATACAGTGGTAATCCACCATAATTTAGTCTACTGATTTGGAAACTAAAACAACTATCACCCTGAGGGTCAGTGCCCGGGGGGGGGGGGGGGGGTGGATTTTTTATGTCCAGGTAAAAGCACCCCTATCACTCTTACTTGGGAGAACCCCCGGGGGGTCAGTGCCTATGTGTAAATATTGTCTGTTTCATTGTGTTATTTGGGCCAATACTTATGTACTGTACTTGTAGGTGCCAAATAAATATACCGTCTGTCTGTCATAGCCCCCTCTAGATAAATTATGAACACCATTTGATTTTCCACCTCTTTAATGACTGAAAAATTTATTCACAAAACCGTAAAATGCTGCAATCAGGGAAGTGTATGCAGTTATCCTAAAAAATAAATATATAAATGTTATTTTCTATTTCATTAATTAATATGCCATTTTATACTTAGTTATCTATTTAACATGCAATATTGTATTTTGAATTATACTATAATTCTAGACAAATGGTGAGTCAAAGAAAAAATCTGCATCCTCCCTGCCCGGTCTCAGAAAACCCCCCAAATTCCAGGTTAGATATTTTCCAAAAATATGGATTTCCAGGGTGAGTAAATACCCTGGAAATCATGATAAACTCTCCATCCAGCCTTCAAACTGCTACTGTTAAATATTGGACCTACACCAATGCACCTTATTCTTTACAAGAGGTTCTGGCGGAGGGGGGAGTAGGGTGCAGATTTTTTTGTGACTACCCAATAGGCTCTTCTATTCTCTGTATTTCACTGCGTAAATTAGAGATTGATTAACTGTGTACATTTTAACACCAAAATGTCATTTGGTTATCCTTTTCAAGAGTTCAGTTGGAATAAGGGAACAGAACAATAAAAATCAGAAATATATAGAAGATTTCAAGCTTATTTCAACTACTGATAACCAACCAGTACCAGAACCATGTCACTACTTCTGGAGCTTTTTAAGCCCAAGCATGGCACAAAATGCGTTGCAGTTTCCTGCATGAATTTTCTGAAAATTCAGAATAGCTGTGTGCGACAGATTTCCTGTAGAGAAAAGAGCTTCTTCGTTTTTCTTTGAATCCTTTGATGCAATTTCAGGGTCATATAAAATATAACCACTCCCTTGCAAGTCCACTAGGAGAAGTTCACCCCCTGATTTCTCAAGGGAGAAATGAGCCAAACACAAACATTTATCAATAATGTCTTTGTCTTCATCATCTATGACTGACCCATCATTGTTCATATACTTGCTGAAATCGCCGGGTACAAACTCCTCGAGAGTAACCCACTGGTGGTCACCCGTCTCATTTGTGAGTTTACCCATAAATATGTCTTGGTACATGAGAGTACGACCAAAGAGTTCTATTAGATCCTCTGCTTTGAGGACTTCCTTCAGTTTCTGGCACATATTTTGTGCCAGGCAGTGCATTTGCACTACTTTTCTGGTGTGATCTTCCACGCTTTGGTTAGACTCGCGGATGATCTGAATGGTAGCGGTTAAATACTTCTTGACCACCCATGTCTTTCCCTCGAGTACACCAGACTTAGAGGTGGCTTTATGTGCCATTCTGAAGCCACCTTCCGCGAAAGGCTGCTTCTCGATCCAGCACTCCACTGTGACGGGATCTGAGGTCCATTTCATCGTCTCGATGTCGAACGTGAAGAGCTCGACCTTTTCTGACGTGTCGTTTATCACACGACCGAGCCGCATCATCTCTCCAATCGACAGACTCTTTGGGTATTTCTTCACAGCTTTCCGCGGTGGAGAACTTGGCAAAGATTTTACCTCCCTTTGGGCCGTACGTCGCCTTCGACCGGAACCCACCTGGGGCCTTGGCAGTCTCGCCGTTTTTGCTGTTGTGTTGTCTTCTTCATCAGATTCATCGATGAAGCGGACAAATACCACTTTCGTATCAGGGAGCTGTTCCACAGAATGGCACGATGGACCCTTTTCTCCAACAAGAACGTCGCAAATCATGCCATCTCCGAGAAAATGCATCTTGCAAGCCGTCTTTACATTCTCAATGGTGAATTCATCAAACTCATAAGGGACGAATTCCCTTGCGCCTTGACGCGCATACTTCTGGGCTTTCCCAGAGACCTCAGAGCTCAATCGCTGTACAATCATCGAACCCCTCTCGAGGATTACATTTTTTGCTCTCCCGCACCGCTTTTGTGTCATATTCTTTTCAAAATTCTTCCACTGATTGTGATTACGACCCGCCATTCTAGATTCGCACGTGGGGAGAACTCCGAGCAATAGCTGCAATGCATACCGGGAAACGAGAGCGAAGAGCTCCCGAGGGGAGAGGGGTGCTCACCAGTTTATGTGAGCCAGTCTTAGTGGATCATTGCAAAATATATAGGTTCTTCTAACAACAATAAATACCTAAGATTCCATAATTAAAGGAGTTTGTTCGTCAATATCATCATGTCCATCATTTACGATGCAAATGCAATATACAAACACTTGTTACTAAAGGGTGAAAATCAAGAAGAAATCCCAGCCCCACCACAGAGGGAACACCCCTCCAGTCTTTGGAAAATCAGGTAAATACTTGCACTAACTGGGTCACATGAACCCAACTACCTCGGAGATGTCTTTAGAGAGATGTCAAAATCAATTCCAAAAATACAAAGAACCATTTGATAGTCAGAAACTGAATTTTCAGCATATCTCTCTGGAGCAGATGGCAGAGTTGAATTTTAAAGATTTTATTTGTATTATCATGCAAAATTGATTAATAATATTTAATAGTTATCAGAAAATGAAATCCAGCATTCAATTCTACACATCCGTATTAGAACAATTGCAAAGTTTGGTGAAGATTACTTAAATGGGCAATTCCAGTAAATATATGTACCCCAGGGTCATTTGGAAATTCTGCCTGCATGGGGGGAGGGGGGGAGGGGTGGGGGTTGAAGCTGGAGGCTAGGTTAACCTCTCAGGAATTCTATATGCATGGGGGATAAGCCATTTTGGAAATTCTGGATGCATAGGGGGGTCAAAAACTAGTGCCGCCTGTGGTGGGGATACATATATTTTCTGGAATTGCCCAATGCTGACTGAGATATGAATTTTCAAAACTTCATATTCTGGCTTCTTTTTTTGCAAGAAATGTATGGCAAAATACATCAAAACGAGACTGGATGGGCATGGATGCCCGTCCAGCCTCGACTTGACGTATTTGCCCATATATTTCTTTGTTTTTCATTTTGTTTACTTCACTACTGGGATACCTGAATAATGAGCAATGTGATTGGTTATGCTTCTCCATATCTATCACAATGTAGCTGATAGTTATTAACGAAAACACTAGTGTAAAACTTTTTAGAAAATAACACCTATTTTATATAGTGAATGTGCGCATTCTGATTGGTTAAAAGCAATAAAAGTACTTTCCATGTGAATGTTGGGGAATGTTGGTCGAACTGATAAAACTTGAAAGACACGAGCCGCATCTTTCAAGTTTTGATCAGTTCTCCCAGCATCCCCCTCGTGTTTGTAAGAAACCAGAGAGCACGCGGAAAGTACTTTTATTGCTTAACTAAAACCATGAAAATACATGTTTTAACAAGAAATCAAATGTATCATTCGCATATCATGCAGAAGGCATGGCATAGCTCATAGAGAGGGAAGGAGGGGGGCAGGTTTACCTTCATCAAACATTTTTTGATGAACTTTATACATCTACTAATAGCCAGCCTGCCCTCAACTTGTGACACATTCATACAGCTATTGCAAAAAATGTTGTTGGTAGAGCACTCAAGCGTACACACACAGCATAAGAGCTAACAAAGCAAGAAGAATATTTGTAGATATCTCACCTCTAGCACATGTCAAGCATGTTATTATCAATAGTCCAGTTTCAAATTCTCTAATCTAATAATAATATGGGATCCCTCGTAAACGAGTAAGATTGTCTAATCATCTCTTGTGCACCCTTTGATGGCTAAAAAGTCCTATTCGCGAGGCGCACACTTTGCCGCAGGTGGGGCAGGTGTAGGGAGCTAGCTGTGGCGAAGCAGGGGCAGCATCGCGTTCTTTACGTCGTTGACGTTTTTCCTCCGCTTTCCGACGGCGCTCCTTCTCAAACAGAGTCACACCCTCCCGGACAGTACTTCTCCATCTAGGTCTATCGCGTGCCAGATCCTCCCAGGCCGTCAGATCGATGTGGCACGCCTTAATATTTGCTTTAAGATTGTCCTTGAAACGCTTTCGCTGCCCCCCTTGTGCTCTGGTGCCAGATCCCAGTTCTCCGAAGAGTATCTGCTTAGGAAGGCGTGAGTCATTCAGTCTCACAACATGACCAGTCCAACGCAGTTGATTTTCAATTATCATGGCCTCAATACTGGTAGAGTGTGCTTCGTCAAGGATGCTGCAATTAGTCCGCCGATCCTGCCAGGTCACACCCAGGATGCGTCTCAGACAGCGCTGATGATACTTTTCAAGGGCGTTAAGGTGTCTCCTATAGGTCGTCCAGGACTCGGAGCTGTAAAGGAGGGAGGGTAACACAACAGCCTTGTACACCAGGAGTTTGGTCTCTTTCTTTAGACCCTTCTCCTCGAACACTCTCTCACGGAGCCTTCCAAAGGCGCAGCTTGCCGCCTTAAGGCGATGTAAAATCTCTGCCTCGATGTCAGCTTTTGTTGAGAGGACACTGCCAAGATAGGGGAAGGTCTGAACGTTCTTTAGTGTGGAGCCGCTGATGATCATGGGTGAGGGTGAGGACTGATGGCCTGGAGCAGGTTGGAAAAGGACTTCTGTCTTCTTTACGTTCACTGAGAGGCCAAGGCACTCGTAAGCGTACGTGAACGCATCCAGAATGACCTGGAGTTGGTGCTCTGAAGTGGCGCAGACGCAATTGTCATCCGCATACTGGAGCTCGATCAGTGAGGTAACAGCGGTCTTCGTTCTCGCCTTCAGTCTTCGCAGATTGAACAGCCCCCCGTCCATTCTATAGACGATCTCTATACCTTCGGGCAGTCTGTCTTGTATTAGATGGAAGATGGCTGAGATGAAAATGGTGAAGAGGGTAGGTGCGATTATGCACCCTTGTTTTACGCCGGTCTGTACCTCGAAGGTCTCGCTGTCACCACTGCTGCCAAGAACCCTGGCGGTCATGCCGTCATGAAGGAGTCTCAAGATAGAAATGAACTTCTCCGGGCAGCCATATTTCGCCAGGATTCGCCATAAAGCTTCTCGATTGACAGAGTCGAACGCCTTTGTAAGATCTATAAAGGCCATATATAGTGGCTGACGCTGCTCCCGACATTTTTCTTGCAGCTGCCGAGCAGTGAAGATCATGTCAGTTGTTCCTCTATTTGGGCGGAAGCCGCATTGAGACTCTGGTAGGAGGCCCTCAGCATGCGGGACTAAACGATTAGCGAGGATTCGCGCAATGATCTTTCCAGCAATGGCAAGAAGGGAAATACCACGGTAATTCCCACAATCCGATTTATCTCCTTTTTTGAAGATTTTGGCAATGTCCGCGTCCTGAAGGTCCGGGGTTATTTCCTCCGTCTGCCAGATTAGAAGAATGAGTTGGTGAAGGCATAGAGCCAGGTCATCACCTCCGTGTTTGAATATTTCTGCAGGTATTCCGTCAACACCCGGGGCCTTGCCGTTTTTCATTTGCTTGATGGAAGATTTTGTCTCGCTAAGGGTCGGTTCTGCCCCTAGCTCAGCATTGACTGGCGATTGCGGGATCATATCAAAAACGGAATCATCAACCAAGGAGTCGCGGTTGAGAAGTTCTTGAAAATGATCTCTCCAACGTTGATTGATGCTCACTGTATCTTTCAGAAGAGTACCATCTTTGTCTTTAATGGGCGTCTCCCCACGTGTGCTGGGTCCAAAGATGGTTCTGGTAGCACTGAAAAAGCCACGGGTATCTCCTTTGTCCGCAAGACCCTGAAGTTGGTCCGCCTTAGCGGCCCACCACTGATCTTTAATATGGCGAATCTGCCTTTGGACCTCAGCCCGTATATTGTGGTAGGCGGTTCGTTTAGGTTCATTCGTAGGGTCATTTTGCCAGGTACAGAAAGCCTTCCTCTTCTCGTCTATAAGTTCTTCAATGGTATGGTTGTTTTCGTCAAACCAATCCTGGTGTTTCCTAGTGCTGTAGCCAATTGTAGCTTCACTACTTGAAAGAATGGCTGCTTTCAGAGCTTGCCAGTACTCTTCAACGTTGTTGCCATGAACGGACGAAAGGGACTGACGGAGAGCAAGCTGCAGTTCTTCAAGCAGCACCGGATCTCTCAGTCTCTCGACATCTAGTCTCTTTTTTGGTTGTTTTGCTATATGCCGTTTCTTGTGATGAAGTCTTAAAGTAACTTTTGAGCGTACAAGACGATGGTCTGTCCAACAGTCATCTGCGCTAGTGATTGATTTCGTGATTTGGACATTTGCCTGATCGCGAGCTCGGACAATGACAAAATCGATCAGATGCCAGTGCTTAGATCTTGGATGTTGCCAGGTGGTTTTAAATTTGTTCTTTTGGCGGAACAAGGTGTTTGTGATAACAAGTGGTGCTCCGCGCACAACGTAAGCAAAAGAACACCATTGGAATTATTGAATATTTGTAGATATCTCACCTCTAGCACATGTCAAGCATGTTATTATCAATAGTCCAGTTTCAAATTCTCTAATCTAATAATAATATGGGATCCCTCGTAAACGAGTAAGATTGTCTAATCATCTCTTGTGCATCTCTTGTGCGTACAAGACGATGGTCTGTCCAACAGTCATCTGCGCTAGTGATTGATTTCGTGATTTGGACATTTGCCTGATCGCGAGCTCGGACAATGACAAAATCGATCAGATGCCAGTGCTTAGATCTTGGATGTTGCCAGGTGGTTTTAAATTTGTTCTTTTGGCGGAACAAGGTGTTTGTGATAACAAGTTGGTGCTCCGCGCACAACGTAAGCAAAAGAACACCATTGGAATTATTGAATATTTGTAGATATCTCACCTCTAGCACATGTCAAGCATGTTATTATCAATAGTCCAGTTTCAAATTCTCTAATCTAATAATAATATGGGATCCCTCGTAAACGAGTAAGATTGTCTAATCATCTCTTGTGCACCCTTTGATGGCTAAAAAGTCCTATTCGCGAGGCGCACACTTTGCCGCAGGTGGGGCAGGTGTAGGGAGCTAGCTGTGGCGAAGCAGGGGCAGCATCGCGTTCTTTACGTCGTTGACGTTTTTCCTCCGCTTTCCGACGGCGCTCCTTCTCAAACAGAGTCACACCCTCCCGGACAGTACTTCTCCATCTAGGTCTATCGCGTGCCAGATCCTCCCAGGCCGTCAGATCGATGTGGCACGCCTTAATATTTGCTTTAAGATTGTCCTTGAAACGCTTTCGCTGCCCCCTTGTGCTCTGGTGCCAGATCCCAGTTCTCCGAAGAGTATCTGCTTAGGAAGGCGTGAGTCATTCAGTCTCACAACATGACCAGTCCAACGCAGTTGATTTTCAATTATCATGGCCTCAATACTGGTAGAGTGTGCTTCGTCAAGGATGCTGCAATTAGTCCGCCGATCCTGCCAGGTCACACCCAGGATGCGTCTCAGACAGCGCTGATGATACTTTTCAAGGGCGTTAAGGTGTCTCCTATAGGTCGTCCAGGACTCGGAGCTGTAAAGGAGGGAGGGTAACACAACAGCCTTGTACACCAGGAGTTTGGTCTCTTTCTTTAGACCCTTCTCCTCGAACACCATAAATATTTACCCATAAATATGTCTTGGTACATGAGAGTACGACCAAAGAGTTCTATTAGATCCTCTGCTTTGAGGACTTCCTTCAGTTTCTGGCACATATTTTGTGCCAGGCAGTGCATTTGCACTACTTTTCTGGTGTGATCTTCCACGCTTTGGTTAGACTCGCGGATGATCTGAATGGTAGCGGTTAAATACTTCTTGACCACCCATGTCTTTCCCTCGAGTACACCAGACTTAGAGGTGGCTTTATGTGCCATTCTGAAGCCACCTTCCGCGAAAGGCTGCTTCTCGATCCAGCACTCCACTGTGACGGGATCTGAGGTCCATTTCATCGTCTCGATGTCGAACGTGAAGAGCTCGACCTTTTCTGACGTGTCGTTTATCACACGACCGAGCCGCATCATCTCTCCAATCGACAGACTCTTTGGGTATTTCTTCACAGCTTTCCGCGGTGGAGAACTTGGCAAAGATTTTACCTCCCTTTGGGCCGTACGTCGCCTTCGACCGGAACCCACCTGGGGCCTTGGCAGTCTCGCCGTTTTTGCTGTTGTGTTGTCTTCTTCATCAGATTCATCGATGAAGCGGACAAATACCACTTTCGTATCAGGGAGCTGTTCCACAGAATGGCACGATGGACCCTTTTCTCCAACAAGAACGTCGCAAATCATGCCATCTCCGAGAAAATGCATCTTGCAAGCCGTCTTTACATTCTCAATGGTGAATTCATCAAACTCATAAGGGACGAATTCCCTTGCGCCTTGACGCGCATACTTCTGGGCTTTCCCAGAGACCTCAGAGCTCAATCGCTGTACAATCATCGAACCCCTCTCGAGGATTACATTTTTGCTCTCCCGCACCGCTTTTGTGTCATATTCTTTTCAAAATTCTTCCACTGATTGTGATTACGACCCGCCATTCTAGATTCGCACGTGGGGAGAACTCCGAGCAATAGCTGCAATGCATACCGGGAAACGAGAGCGAAGAGCTCCCGAGGGGAGAGGGGTGCTCACCAGTTTATGTGAGCCAGTCTTAGTGGATCATTGCAAAATATATAGGTTCTTCTAACAACAATAAATACCTAAGATTCCATAATTAAAGGAGTTTGTTCGTCAATATCATCATGTCCATCATTTACGATGCAAATGCAATATACAAACACTTGTTACTAAAGGGTGAAAATCAAGAAGAAATCCCAGCCCCACCACAGAGGGAACACCCCTCCAGTCTTTGGAAAATCAGGTAAATACTTGCACTAACTGGGTCACATGAACCCAACTACCTCGGAGATGTCTTTAGAGAGATGTCAAAATCAATTCCAAAAATACAAAGAACCATTTGATAGTCAGAAACTGAATTTTCAGCATATCTCTCTGGAGCAGATGGCAGAGTTGAATTTTAAAGATTTTATTTGTATTATCATGCAAAATTGATTAATAATATTTAATAGTTATCAGAAAATGAAATCCAGCATTCAATTCTACACATCCGTATTAGAACAATTGCAAAGTTTGGTGAAGATTACTTAAATGGGCAATTCCAGTAAATATATGTACCCCAGGGTCATTTGGAAATTCTGCCTGCATGGGGGGAGGGGGGGAGGGGTGGGGGTTGAAGCTGGAGGCTAGGTTAACCTCTCAGGAATTCTATATGCATGGGGGATAAGCCATTTTGGAAATTCTGGATGCATAGGGGGGTCAAAAACTAGTGCCGCCTGTGGTGGGGATACATATATTTTCTGGAATTGCCCAATGCTGACTGAGATATGAATTTTCAAAACTTCATATTCTGGCTTCTTTTTTTGCAAGAAATGTATGGCAAAATACATCAAAACGAGACTGGATGGGCATGGATGCCCGTCCAGCCTCGACTTGACGTATTTGCCCATATATTTCTTTGTTTTTCATTTTGTTTACTTCACTACTGGGATACCTGAATAATGAGCAATGTGATTGGTTATGCTTCTCCATATCTATCACAATGTAGCTGATAGTTATTAACGAAAACACTAGTGTAAAACTTTTTAGAAAATAACACCTATTTTATATAGTGAATGTGCGCATTCTGATTGGTTAAAAGCAATAAAAGTACTTTCCATGTGAATGTTGGGGAATGTTGGTCGAACTGATAAAACTTGAAAGACACGAGCCGCATCTTTCAAGTTTTGATCAGTTCTCCCAGCATCCCCTCGTGTTTGTAAGAAACCAGAGAGCACGCGGAAAGTACTTTTATTGCTTAACTAAAACCATGAAAATACATGTTTTAACAAGAAATCAAATGTATCATTCGCATATCATGCAGAAGGCATGGCATAGCTCATAGAGAGGGAAGGAGGGGGGCAGGTTTACCTTCATCAAACATTTTTTGATGAACTTTATACATCTACTAATAGCCAGCCTGCCCTCAACTTGTGACACATTCATACAGCTATTGCAAAAAATGTTGTTGGTAGAGCACTCAAGCGTACACACACAGCATAAGAGCTAACAAAGCAAGAAGAATATTTGTAGATATCTCACCTCTAGCACATGTCAAGCATGTTATTATCAATAGTCCAGTTTCAAATTCTCTAATCTACAGCTGAATAGGCATCAACGGCGCATAAATACAGTGGGAGCCTCGATTTGAACCCGAAAGTTGCGAATACCAACGAGTCCAAAAAGTTTTGTCTATTGTCTCCATTCAAGCTTCATCAGTTTCTCTTTGGTATTCACAACTTTTTCTACTTTAAACCGAGGCTCCCGCTGTATTTATGCGCCGCCGATGCCTATTCAGCGGTAGATTAGAGAATTCGAAACATAATTTTTACTAAATTGGCCCTGTAGCATGCTTGTGTGCACTCCAACAACATTTACTTAAATAGCTGTATATACTACAAAGGGAGCTCTGTAGGCCATGGTGGATAATGTGTTGCAGCCTGGTTCACCCAATCTTGTGTATCAGGTTTCGAAAGAGGCCTCTGTTAGTAGGGAAGTTTCAATTCTCATCTCCACTTCCCCGATCCACCCACCCACTCACTCTCTCTCTTTGCACTTGCTACAAAGATTATAAGCTTGACCATTAAAAATCATGCACTGCAGTCCTTGATAAAGTGTAAAATGTTTGATGTAGCTTGAATGGAACTTCATGTTTTGCTTTTTGGTCCATTGACCAATCTAAGGTAAACACATACAAGTTTGTTTGATAGGGTCATTTAATCTCCCCCCCCTCCCTTGGATATTAATTTGGTGTTAAAAGGAAGTTTTGTCCTATTATGACACTTATTATTAGGACACTTCGATTAGAACCGTATCACCCCAAAAATGAATGTCTGACCAGTTGGAATGAGATTTTAGACATGTTTAAAAAGGGGTTAATCCATAGGGGATGCAAATAAACAATGGCAATGCCCCTTTATCTGAAGGTAAATGCAAGAAACACAACAACATCGGCTTGTAGCCAGTGTATAAATCTGTGTATTTAGTAAAACCATAAACCTTGCAAAATGAATCATGTTAAGTTTATTATACAAGTCATCTTATTTCCATCTGGTACTTTTCCAGGGGCATTTTTTTGCCCAGTTTATAATACTCGCCGGATGCAAGTTTGGGCTTCATGAGATATAATCATGTATCTGCAGCAAATTCCAAAGTGGGATACGTCTCCCTCAGTCAAAATGCGACCTTCCTCAATCCAACTGGAATAAGACTTCTTCTATTTCTATTTTGATCCACCGAATTATCCGATACTCCAGCCATACGGGGGATATAAAGTAGCGACTTCCTTGAAACCTCAGCTCCTTTAAGTCTATTGTACTTACATCGAGTGCCTGTTTCAAGTTTCTAGTCGTCACAAATAGTTTTGGACGCTTTTATGGCAATTCTTCCAAAGAAATATTGGCCGAAAGTTTCAACCTGAACATAGCTGCAATGGCCGCCAGCATATCTCGTACTCAGTCTACTCAGAGTGCTTGATTCTCGCAATGCATCATGGTCTATGGCAGCGATGGGCTGCTACATTTTTAAAAACACTTTCGTTTTACTTTTGAAATGATTTTAAATTCACTTTTGATTCGATTTAAGTTTTACTTTGAATTGATTTTTTATTTACTTTTAAACTCTCCTAGATTTGTGATTACTTTTACTTTGAAACTGATTTTGCATTTACTTTTGACTTGACTTTTGATTTGATTTAACTTATATTTTTAGTTTGAATTTGATTTAGTTTTACTTTGAAGTTAATTTTGAATTGACTTCAACTTTGAATTTAGATTTACTTTTGAAGTGATTTTGATTTTACTTTTGTTTTACTTTGAATTTACTTTGGATTTGATTTTAGTTTTACTTTGAAATTAATTTTGAATTGACTTCAACTTTGAATTTAGATTTACTTTTGAAGTGATTTTGATTTTACTTTTGTTTTGCTTTGAATTTACTTTGTATTTGATTTTAGCTTTGCGTTTAAATGAATGATGAATTTCAATTCACTTTTAATTCGAAATTAGATTGTTTTTATTTTATTTTAATATAGCAATAGTTGGTTTTGCACAAAAAAATGAACCGATCAGGGATATTTCGTTGTGGCAGCGATGGGCCACCATAGATGTGACAGCACGTACAAAATGCTCTTGTAGCCCGCGTGTAGGTTTGTGATTGCGCGAAGTATGTGCTCTTTGCAAACTGATAGTTGGGATGTGACAGCACGTACAAATCGCTCTTGTAGCGCGCGTGTAGGTTTGTGATTGTGCGCAGTGTGTGCTCTTTGCAAACTGATAGTTGGGATGTAACAGCACGTTCAAAACGCTCTTGTAGCCCGCGTGTAGGTTTGTGATTGAACGCAGTGTGTGCTCTTTTCAAACTGATAGTTGGGATGTGACAGCACGGACAAATGCTCTTGTAGCCCGCGTGTACGGTTGTGATTGCGTACAATGTGTGCACTTTGCAAACTGATAGTTGGGATGTCACAGCAAGTACAAAATGCTCTTGTAGCCCGCGTGTAGGTTTGTGATTGCGTACAAAGTGTGCTCTTTGCAAACTGATAGTTGGGATGTGACAGCACGTACAAAATGCTCTTGTAGCCCGCGTGTAGATTTGTGATTACGTACAATGTGTGCTCTTTTCAAACTGATAGTTGGGATGTGACAGCACGTACAAAATGCTCTTGTAGCATGCGTTTAGATTTGTGATTGCGTACAATGTGTGCTCTTTGACAGCACGTATAAAATGTTCTTGTAGCCCGCGTGTAGGTTTGTGATTGCGTACAATGTGTGCTCTTTGCAAACTGCTAGTTGGGATGTGACAGCACGTACAAAATGCTCTTGTAGCCCGCGTGTAGGTTTGTGATTGCGCGCAGTGTGTGCTCTTTGCAAACTGATAGTTGGGGTGTGACAGCACGTGCAAAATGCTCTTGCAGCCCGCGTGTAGGTTTGTGATAGTAGATATATTATGAGAGCTGAGCCCCTAAGAGACATATGAAATATCTTCCGGATCAAGCTACGGATCATGCGGATCAAGCAGATTTGACAGATCAGAGTGCTGACGTCACAAAGACCGGAAGGAGCAACGACCGAAAAGCGAGTGTCAGCATTTTGTCATTATGAGTCATACCCATTTTTGAGAAAGTCGGTGATGTCATATTTTGGTTGCTTGAAATAGATTATTTTAATTATTTTACTTAGAGGTCCAGGTATAAAACGGTTTAATCATTTACGATGTTCATTTACACATTCATGTTGCTGCTGATCGTTCTACCGCTGATCTACTGTTTAACGCAAGATTATTACTATCCTTTGCGAGCTCTTGATTTTTATGCGAGAGAACATGGAGAACGCTGCACCCATAACTGTAGTCTATGTCAACCGAGATGAAGCAAAGATTGAACGTTTGTTAAAGAAAACATGTCACCTTGTGTACGCCGATTTATGCGAAAAGGCTATGCCCGAAGAACTCAAGAGTTGTCCATGCGAGGAATGTCTAGTCGGCAATCCAAGTGAATACTGTTTGTCTGAACAAAGAGAAAGTTGGAGGTTATTTTACAAAAAGGCCAAACGTCAAGTAGGCGAAAATCTTATATGGGAAACGGTGCAGGAAGTGTGTAGTATTCTGGACTTACCTCTGGATTCCTCTTGGAAAAGATATTTACCGGAACTGCTTGGAAAGTATCACAGAGTCTTTTGCAATGAAAAAAAAACTAGCAACGAGTGATGAACTTTGTTTTAGAGTACTGTATAAAAACATGGTTGTTTGAAAGTATGTTGTGGTGCAATAAAAAAGTAAACAAACCCTGAATATGTAAACCGTATTTGACCCCGAAAGGCAAATAATCCGCAACGTCACGCACTTCTAGGACTTTATTTACATATATCCTCAAATCGATCTTATACATTAAATTAAGCATTTGCAAATTTAGGAGACAACTTGATTCTAGTTTGATTTACTCTCTTTGATCGCCTAACTTATTTTTTCTGTTCTGGCTCTGTCATGCTCTTTAGAAGGAGATTATCGGTTACACTACTAGATGGTGGGGTGTCAAACGCTGGCGCCAATTTGGGAACTTTTTTTGCTCTTTCAGGTATTGTTTCATTAGAGGCCCAACATCCTTCTTTGGATTCGCGTTTTCGTATTGAAACCACACCGCTTTAGGCGGCGATTTTTTCGATTTAGGTGTTGTAAATGATGCGGGTGTGTTGGGTGGTGTTGGAAAAATAGATGATGTGGATTGTAACACAGCGGCAGACTTTGGTTGCGGCGAAGCAATGGGTTGTGGTTCTCTAGTTACGCTCGAGGTTGATTCCGGTAGTTGGCGGGTTGCCATGGGTGCAAAACTTGTTTGTTTTTGCAGATCCAGGTATCAATTTAATAACGTGTCATACTCTTTCATAAGCACATCGGCCGGTAACGAGTTTTGATTCAACACATTTTCCATCTCTTCGCCCACTTCATGCATACTGTTGAGAACTGGGGGTTGCAAATACGATTGTTTTTGAAAGTAATTAATCATTGACCAGTCTCCCTGACTTGACCGCGCAGGGGATTGGTAAATAGTTTTGTCGCTTGGTAGAATGTTCATCCTTAGCCTGCATTCGTCTTTTGTTGTTGGCTTCAAATCGATAAACAGATATCCATAAGGGCGCATGACAGCCTCATCATATTTTTTCATGAATGTTTCTGTGTTTCCAGGGTACATTTGTTTTGCCAGAGTTAACACTTGTAGTTTATCTCTGGGATTTTTAAACAACACCAGATAGTGAGAATTAAGGGAGATGGTCCTTCCAATTTTGATTGAAAATACAGATTTTGTACAAGGTTCACCACAGAGAGATTTCTGTGATGAGACCCAGAAATGTAAAGATCCAACACTCTCTTGTCGGATCCCGTGTTCGACATGAGATCATCTAGGAGAATCATATTGTTTATTTGGGAGTCGAAGTACCAGTCCTCATCCAACTCAATTCCAGGTATTGTGTTCATCATTGTGTCATAGGCAGGCTGCCATTGAGAATAACACCACACTATTCTTTGCGGGGGTAGGTCGATCATAGTCTGAGCGTTTTCTAGTAAATTCTGTACCACACCGTCTTTCCCGTTCCGGTCATACCAGAAATGATCGCTGTAAACGAGTGCTGAAGTTGAAAGGGCCCACATGATGAGCTGGGCCCACATGATGAGCTGGGCCCACGCGCGGTAAAATGGCTCGGCGGTTTGAGATTGTTATGTTTGTTATCCATATGACGTTTTAAGTCATGCAAACGAGAGAACGTTTTCCCGCACTTGGGCATTGGAAGCGAGTTCTTTCCATGTTCACTGTAGGGAGGGCAGTCGTAAATGACGCCTTTACTCATATTCTGCGTATATGTACTATTAGGCTTTCATACTGGACGGAGACCGTTTGCATGCGTAAGTGGTCAGAGGCCACCGTCAGCGGGCAATCAGCGGCCGTAAGCGGGCGTCTTGCGGGCAATCTGCGGCCGTCAGCGGGCGTCTTGCGGGCAATCTGCGGCCGCCAGCGGGCGTCTTGCGGGCAATCTGCGGCCGTCAGCGGGCGTCTTGCGGGCAATCTGCGGCCGTCAGCGGGCGTCTTGCAGGCAATCTGCGGCCGCCAGCGGGCGTCTTGCGGGCAATCTGCGGGCGTCTTGCAGTTGTTAGCGGCGTTACCGCTATAATACCTTTGATCGCATTATACAAATTCACCCGTAGTTAACAAAACGTATCATTTTATAGAAATATTCGAGGACTCAACATGTCAAAGTTGTTGAGAAATAATCTCCCTTATCTTCACCTTTTACACAAGGGCTCGCCGGAGCAGAAGGATTTTCTTTTAGCACTTGCTAATCCGGAACAAGTGAACACCCTATGTGAAATCTGCTACAATTTTATAAGGGGTTGTGTGCCTATGACAAAAGAAGAAAAAGAAGCATTTAAAGAGCACTTAGATCTTCTCAAGGATTTGACTGATGCTTCTACCCCGTTTAGAGATAAGAAAAGACGAATCGCTCAAGAAGGGCGTGGCTTAGTAAAAGACATACTGGCGCCGCTTTTTGCAGCCCTGCCCCTGTTTCTGGCATAAATACAGACGCACTACTACAAATCTTCTCATATCACGCTGAGCAGTCTACCAGAAAGGAATAACATGAGTAAAAGGAGATTTTCAGAGACCGATGAGAGTGAGGAGTTTTCTCAGGAGGAGGAGGAGGAGTCTGAGACTGAAACTTCCAGCTGGGATAGTGAAAGCGACACTAGTAGTGACGAGGAATCTTCAGATGACGAGAGCACGAGTGAGTCTGAGAGTGACGATCGAAGCGATATTGATGAAAACCAGACATCGGTAGACGAAATTCTACAACAAATATCAAAAAAAATTCCAAAAGATGTAGCACGCGACTTACTTTGTTCTTTTGTGTCTTCTAAAAAGATTCTTTATTGGAACTTATCAGATGAAATGACTCGAAACCAAAAGAGAATCCCAGGAACCAATATCGCTTCATTACTCAATTATGTACTATTACCATTTAACGTCAAAACAAGAAAGCCTAAAGGAATAAATACCTTTATCGAGGGTTTAGCAGATCTCGGAATTAATAAAACCCTTATTCAAAATAAGGATGTGTTGAAACGAATCATAGACTTGGAACACGAATCTTTAGAGACAGATGAAGAATCAACGAGCAAGGACGAATTTGTAGAGGGGACCAGGAAGTTAGTTCAATCAGGTGGTGGATATGAACCAAAAACACTGCCGTGTGATTATTGCGACTTTCCCGAAACGAGGTCTGTGGTCTTAGCCCTATGTCCGACGTGTTCGTGGTCAGACGACCATGATTTTAAATTTGTCGGAGAAGCTGTTACATGCGACATTTGTTCGAAGCCATTTTTGCTACATCATCAGTTTTACAAGGATTGCTGGCAAGACTGCGAAAACTGTGGACGGGCACATTATTTTTCATTAGAAAATGAGGAAAATTGATCTATTTTGAGAGTTTTTTCCATTAATGAGATCGCATATTGTAGCCGAAAAGATAATTTATCTAACCTTTCTACGGTTTAACACCGCTCGTATGTTACCCTGACAACACGTTAACCCACGTCTGAATTTGTCTATGCTTTAATAAAGAAGGTTTATTGACTTTTCAAGTGAGTTTTATTTACATCACAAAAGAGCTGTATGGCACGCAATGTTTACACTCCATTATAAAATTGTCCAGTATTCGCGCTTGCTTGTCCGGCTTAATTTCCCCAGTCTTTGAAATCGGGGTTGGATATCAGGTGGTCGTTTTTACAAAAGCAACAGAAGCATAAGTGATCCGTTTTTTGGTAGGATTTCCCTCCCCAATTTAGCGAAACTTAACGTCTTTCACCACAAATAAAAATATAGCTGCCGCCACTAAGTAAGTGTACATTCCCCCCCCCCCCCCCCAGACCTTGGCTTCAAATGAATTATATGTTTGGGGTCAAATTTTACATATCACAACTAGCTCGCATTTTGAATAATTGTTTGACAGACACTTTAAAACTGCTGACACTTCGATTTTTTTTGTCTGCTGATTCAGGAGAATTTTGTTTACTCTTTATTCACCATATCATATTTATACAATACTCTGAAATAGTTTAACTTTAAAATGATTGATCTTTTAACAGTGCTGCATATTTCGGGCGACCAATTGTTAAGACACCCAATTGTGTCACAAATGTTATTGACAAATCTCGCTGTCAAGCGTTTTTGAGGGGTGGAGGGAACGCACATTTCAAAGAATATTTCCTCTGCCTCTTGCGCAAGTGTTGTAGGCAAAGCAAAGATGAACGTTTCTAGTTCCTCTGTATAATAAGTGTTTGTCAGCTCCACTAGTTGCTTGCAGAGCTCATGAATCAACAACAAGTTTATATCAATTTCTACTTTGCCGAAATAGAGCTCCCAGAGTTCTTGTGTATCATACATCAGACACGTATGATCTCGCTGGCTACAGTAGTTCTCTTTGCACCCCTCACAATCGTCTCTGGCCATTTTCATTATTTTTCTTGTATACATCTCTACATAGAGATATGTAGCGAACAGACAAAGTTTTTTCTGTGCTGAAAAGTCCACTTCATCACTGACAGTCGTGACCACCCTGCCATCGTCACCGCCGACAGTTTTGGGTGCAGCGTTCTCCATGTTCTCTCGCGTAAAAATCAAGAGCTCGCAAAGGATAGTAATAATCTTGCGTTAAACAGTAGATCAGCGGTAGAACGATCAGCAGCAACATGAATGCGTAAATGAACATCGTAAATGATTAAACCGTTTTATACCTGGACCTCTAAGTAAAATAATTAAAATAATCTATTTCAAGCAACCAAAATATGACATCACCGACTTTCTCAAAAATGGGTATGACTCATAATGACAAAATGCTGACACTCGCTTTTCGGTCGTTGCTCCTTCCGGTTCTTTGTGACGTCAGCACTCTGATCTGTCAAATCTGCTTGATCCGCATGATCCGTAGCTTGATCCGGAAGATATTTCATATATCTACTTGTGATTGCGCGCAGTGTGTTCTCTTTTCAAACTGATAGTTGGGATGTGACAGTACGGACAAATGCTCTTCTAGCCCGCGTGTAGGTTTATGATTGCATTCACTGTGTGCTCTTTGCAAACTGATAGTTGGGATGTGACAGCACGTACAAAATGCTCTTGTAGCCCGCGTGTAGGTTTGTGATTGCGCGCAGTGTGTGCTCTTTTTAAACTGATAGTTGTGATGTGTCAGCACGTAAAAATGCTCTTGTAGCCCGCGTGTAGGTTTGTGATGCGCGCAGTGTGTGCTCTTTTCAAACTGATAGTTGGGATGTGACAGCACGTACAAAATGCTCTTGTAGCCCGCGTGTAGGTTTGTGACTGCGTACAATGTGTGCTGTTTGCAAACTGATAGTCGAGATGTGACAGCACGTAAAAATACTCTTGTAGCCCGCGTGTAGGTTTGTGATTGCGCGCAGTGTGTGCTCTTTGCAAACTGATAGTTGGGATGTGACAGCACGTACAAAATGCTCTTGTCACGCACGTCACGTACCACCCCCTCGATTTCCCGCCTAGATCGTGTCAGTCACCATATTGGACGCGCGCACGTTTTGGGAGAATGGTGACTAAATTACGAACCCTGATTTCGCCGCTCTTTCGGACCATCGTATGGCGATCGTTGGCTTTCGGCAGCAAATCGGATGACGGAAATACCTTCTCCTCGGCAAGATCTTCACTATGGTACCAAACATGGCGGCAGTTCGCTGGTAAATTATTTTTGAAATCGAATTTCTTTGTCCCTTGTTTCGTAAATTCCTACAAAATCAACTCAAGCGCTTATTTTGAGCCTTGTTTTATTTTCGAGATGCTATGTTCTAGAAGAGTATTCACGAAACACTTCGATGAATGTACCGAAATGCTATCTTTTGTTTTTTGAATTTTGCTTTGATTCGCACCAGATTCAAGGGCTGGAAACTGCCGATTTTGCTGCCTGACTGCCATGTTACACAGGTAAGCGTACTGCATGAGTGTTTAAAATAAATGTCGTTGAGTTTTAGTCAGTACGTTAGAAAGCCGCGCCACAAAAGAAGCGATTCAACACCGGGGCGTTCACGAGAAAGTATAACGATTGCCAGAGAAAAGTGTGCTAGCTAATAGCCAACAGAAAGTTGAAAGTGACTATAAAGAGGACGTGTAGATGTTAGGGAATAAAATTTAGGAAACAGAAAGAGATACGCGCGAGCGATTACAAAGTTTTGTACAGACAGTGAAAAAATGTAGTCTGCATGCATGCGTGCAAATAAACCATCAAAGATATTATTACACTTGTTGAATAATTATCTACATTTTTCTTTTGAAGTACTCAAAGTAGTAAATTAATGTTTAGTTTGCTAAATATATAGCTTCTCTAATACAATTGTTGGTACACACTCAATTGTTGGTACACTAATACAATTGTTGGTCACACTCTTATTGTGCCCTGAATTCATACCCATGCAGGTACCCAGGATTCATACAAGTTCATAATACTACTGTGGTGGATAAATTAATTCACCTTGATAATGGTTCCTGGCCATGTGCACGATGTTGGTACCCAATTCAAAAACAACCCTCGAGCCGAGATAATATATTTAATATTTTCCCATAACGTGAGTATTAAAGGCCCATTTTCAGCATGCAAATAGTTCTCTTGCTTATGCATATTTTTATGTAAAAACAATTTGGCATATCTAGAAAATAGTGAGAAAATTAGGCGTTTTAGTCCTAGAAATGAAAATTTCAGCGTTACAATTTCTAGACAAAAAGTCTAAAAAGTTAAATATTTCCTGCCTGCTTCGTGTTTAGAAGAAATGGAACCACTCGCTGAGATGCACATGAACTACAGATTAACACAAAGTGGTTAGTTTGATGGGACCTTTGATACTAATATGTAAAAAAAGTGAAAATGTAGCGTGAGAACGATGTCAGCTTTATACTGCCGGTTGATGTACGCAAAATTTCATACAGCTATGAACTTTTTTCAGCAAAGTAGATAAAGAAAAAAAACATGGTGATATGGTGCACATGAATTGTTGTTTCAAATTCTGTACGTATTATCCTGGGATCACGTTTCAGTTCTGTACAAAAATGTCAAAACTAGCGTGAGAACGGATTTCCATTTGACCCTCTAGTTTTTTTGTTTTGCGTTGCGTTTTAGCGTTGAGTTTGGCGTTGAGTTTTTGAATGGTATCCGTAGCGTTGCAATCTGGCGTTGCATTATCGCATTGTGATTGTTTTAGCGTTGCGTTTAGCATTACATTTAGCGTTGCATTCTCGCGTTGCGATTGTTTTAGCGTTGTGTTTTCAGCGTTGCGTTTTAACGTTGCATTCTCGCGTTACGATTGCTTGGAGTGTTTTTTATTTGGCGTTGCCTTTAACGTTGGATTTAGTCATTTTATCGATTTGGGCGTTGCATTTTTATGAAAAAGACGAATGCACAATGCTTACTTGAATGAAGGCATCGAAAAAAAGTAGGACAGTAAAGCAGGTGTAAAGAAATATTATGAAAAGAAAAACAACAAATAATCGAAAAAAAAGGTAAGCTTGTCAGAGAGCAGAAACGCGTACGAGTGCATAAAGCGATTGAATGCAGTAACTCACCTCGAGACCTTACGCACCGACGACGGCAACGAGGACGAGGACGTTTCACTGAACTTCGTCTACTCGTTTGTAATATTACTCAATATTCAGCAACAGTTAAGAATTCACCACTGCATTTTAACCTTGATAGCAGCAAATTAACACCCAACTGCAATCATGTAAAACAAAATTTTGACAAAATCGGTAGCCACACTCGAATTCTAGTCAGGACTTAAAACAAAGCAGTTTCACGTCCCAGTTCTGAAGAAAACGATTGAAATGCATTTGATTTCTTTCATTTGCACGTGCGCGCTTTGTGCTCTGTTATCAAGTGTATTGTTCTCTGCCGTTGTCGTCCTTGTTGCCGTTATCTCATCGTAAGGTCTCTATTTATGTAGACTGTAGACCGGCAAACCGGCACAGCTGAGGTCGTTCAAGCTATATAAAACGCAACGCCGAGGGGAGGGTGCCGCTAGTAGGAACGACCTCCCTTGAGAATCAGCTAATATATAGATTGAGGCACTGCCTAAAAGCGGAGCTCACAATCATTGAATCAAATATGTGAAGTTATGGTATCAAAAATACATTTGATAGGTTTAGAACAATTTTATTTGACAATATGATGGCGTTCTGTGTCTCATTTCCAAGTACAATAATTAACTTCTGCCACTAAACATCCTTTCTAAACATTTAATTGACTCCCCCCCCCCCCTTGAGCTGCAGTGAAAAATTTTGAGGCCCTGTCTTTTCTTGCCAAGCCCACTGATATGAATAATGGGTATTTCCAGAAATATATGTGCCCTGGGGATGGGCAACAGTACATACAGAATGTGTTACACCCGTGCATAGAGGTTAAGAGGCCTGAGAGGTTAAACTAGGTTACAGCTTTGAAGTGAAGATGGTAAATTTGTTATCTAAAGCATTGAAAATTATGTCAGACATAAATGGAAACCAATATACCACTAACAGTGAGAAGACACATTTTTCAATCCCCATGGGTTATGCCTATACTTCCTCGAAGTCCTTCAAATTTTTGCTTGTTTGCATCCTATGAGAGGTTGACTTTGAGCAAGTCTAGGGTTTGCCTATAAACACATAGGGGTAAATTTTAGACTGAAGTATACCATTTGGCAAAGCATGGAATATGTAAGATTTTACTACTTTGAGTAACTTTATATCTCAATGTGTGTTCTTAGTTAAAAATTATCATAGAGAAATGGAAACCTTCCAACATTCTCTAACTTACTTTTTCTGTGCCCATCGCTCTGAGTCCCCTCCATTGGTGGTCACTGCACTATGGGCCTGGATACACCATATTAAGTCAGTGGATTTCCATCAAGGGGCTCTATACTGTGTTATTTAAACGCTAGTTTGAACAATAGATCCAAGCCAAGCAATAGTGAAGTTGGATAATTTTTTATCCAACTGAAAAAATGTTCAAAGAGAAATGGAAACCATAACAACAACAACAAAATACTTTATTTGTCCTCTGAGATAATTAATTACATAGTATTGGAAATAGATTATAGCGGGGAGAACAAAGCTACTTAAAAATAGCAAAGGCTAGTCGAGTTAAGTAGCTTAAAGTCAGACAGATCATATCAGGATTAAGTAAAGAGTACTATGAGGACAGAACTAAAAAAAATATATAGTCTGTACCACTAACATTATACAACACACTAAAATAACATACGCACACGAAGATACAAGGGGCTAGAGAAGAGAAAAGTGCATCAGATATCTAAGTATGTATTTAGAATATGGTTTTAGTAAAAGTTTCTTAAAATAATTCCTTCTATGTTTTTTAAAATCTTCCTGAATTGAACCATTATACGACCAAAAGGGAAAAATACAAAATTTTCAATCCCCAAGGATACACTGCTTGATAACCCATCATGGGCAATTCCAAAAAATATATGTACCCCCACCACGGGCGGCACTAGGTTTTGACCATCCCCCCTCCCCATGCATCCAGAATTTCCAAAATGGCTTACCCCCACCCCCATGCATATAGAATTCCTGAGAGGTTAACCTACAATAGCTTCCAGCTTCAAAAAAAAAACATGCAGGCAGAATTCCGAGCTTGAAAACCCCCCTCCCATTCAGAATTTCCAAATGCTGGCCATCCCTATGGTACATATATTTTCTGGAATTGTCCAAAGGCACAAAAAATTTTAGACACAAGTATGCCATATGGACCAAGAGGGAAAATACAAAATTCTCAATCCCCATGGATACACTGCCTGATAACCCATCACATACCTGCCAACCCTGAATACTCCAAAACAGGGAGATTTGTCTCAACCCGGGAGATTTTGTCACAAATACAACAACTGTATGAGAAAATCGCAAGAAATTTACCCGGGAGATATACAGTAAATATATGGAAAGTTTCAATTTTTTCCCGGGAGACTAAGGGTTAAAATCGGGAGTCTCCCGTGTAAACCGGGAGAGTTGGCAGGTATGCCATCATGGGCAATTCCAGAAAATATATGTACCCCAACCACAGGTGGCACTAGGTTTTGACCATCCCCTCCCCATGCATCCAGAATTTCCAAAATGGCTTACCCCCACCCCCATGCATATAGAATTCCTGAGAGGTTAACCTACAATAGCTTCCAGCTTAAAAAAAAACATGCAGGCAGAATTCCGAGCTTGAAAACCACCCTCCCATTCAGAATTTCCAAATGCTGGCCATCCCCAGGGTACATATATTTTCTGGAATTGTCCAAAGGCACAACAAATTTTAGACACAAAGTATGCCATATGGAAAAATTCGGTGTTAAATTTTACTGTCTCAATGACCAATTGGTATTTTTAAATAAAACAGTGTATAACATAATTTTGTTTTCCACAGGGAATGGGCATACTTCTACTAATCACAATGACTTCGTAAATAGTGAATGAAATTCTAGCAAACAGCATGTACTATACTAAATACATTAATTAATTCATTTGTTTTCCTATTGTTACTACTGGCACTGCCATTTGGTAGTAAATTACACAGTCCATGCATGTTGAAAGTCAAGTGTTTAGAGCCAATTCAACAGAACTAATTAAATACTGTAATACCATATTTTTTTGCTAGAAAATAACTTTTCAGTACCATAAGTCAATATCTTGCCGCTTGGAAGTCCATGATCACCAGACTCCAATACCATTAACCAGTTTCCGGTTGCAGCACTTTTGCCTGAGATTTTCCTTGCGTCAATCGAAATAAGTAACGTTTGGGAGTATTTTTATATCTCGTTTGCAGAAAGCTGAGAAGGCTTAATTAGCCTTCGTTGTTAGAAAACACGACTAAGTCGTTCTTAAAGGACTAATAATAGATTCTAGAGATCTTTAGTTAGGGTCGCATCTTAAGCTAAACACGTTGAGTTGTGACTAGGCTCGCGACCTCTCACTCAGATTCAACAAAAGTCGACATGCTCGAAAAAAGAACCAGCGAATTTTACCTTCATCCCGTCGAGTAGCTTCTCCCCCGTGTAGGAACAACCTGAATGTAAATCTGTTCGGAACTTGTGAATGTCCTGCCATCTCCCTATAAACAGTGCTCCTTATCCAGCAGTGACTTTGATCCACGAATCGAATTGTTTTAACGACTTGCCGCCATTGACTCTCCAAACAAATTCATTCTCAAAGTAGACCTTCTTGACTCACGCTACTGCCATAATGTACCAATGTAGCGTCTCGCAGTTACTTTTACCTTTCGACAAAATTCTGTCCCATTAGGAAAGGCGAATAAATGGCCAGGTAACAATCTCTGCCGCCATAGCAGGATTTGCGCTGAAAAGTTTAACTTTCTTGCCTCTTGTCAGATAACAACAGGAGATTTCTTGTCCCTGGCTTTTTGTAAACACACTTTTCAGTAGAACAGTTCTGCAGACGCTTGGAAGAATGTGTTTCGATCAAAAGACTCTTGATATATTTTCAAGCAGTTGCTCGAGAATTCACCAATATTGAGCAACCTCCTATCCCCCCGGCCCCGACAACTCACCCCTCCCTCCCCCCGTCACTCGACCGGCGGCGCCACCCCGACAAATCACCCCTCCCCCCGACTAAAAAAAAATCGTCACTCGACAGGCGGCGCATGTTGTGACGTCACGTCTGTGACGTCAGGCTTCAGGAAGCACACACGCTCGCTTGACGTTCAAAATTCAGTCGTATCCCTTTGCGCCCATTCCCGCCTGTGATACTTTGGGTACCCTGTGGAATCACACCTGTGACGTCAGGCTTCAGGAAGCACACACGCTCGCTCGACGTTCAAAATTCAGTCGTATCCCTTTGCGCCCATTCCCGCCTGTGATACTTTGGGTACCCTGTGGATATCACGCCTGTGACGTCAGGCTTCAGGAAGCACACACGCTCGCTCGACGTTCAAAATTCAATCGTATCCCTTTGCGCTCATTCCCGCATGTGATAGTTTGGGTACCCTGTGGATATCATACATGCGCTACATTTGCCATCGTTGGGACGCTCTTTTCTTAGTATGGTGCTCCGCTATTGCTAGCCGAGCTTCGTGTCTCACCTTTTTAAAGACCCATACGCACCCCCAATGCATTGCGGTCACGCGCGAGCGGTCGCTCGATTAAATCACAGTTGAAAAATCGAGAATGACAGTGAAAGTTCATACATCGTTTTCATCTTTTTCCATCGTGCGTTATACCAGCCATAACTATTCTAAATTGGTTCTATTACTTTAATGAATCACTAGTCGTCCTATTGCTCTTAGTATTTTGGAAGGATACTTTCAATTTGGCCAAAAAATCGATGTCTAGCGGAGCTACCACAACTTCCGTTCGACGGCGACGTGGTCGACCAAACTTACCTGGGAAAGCGAAGTATATTCGCCTCAGAGATTCAGTTTTTCAACTCTGGAGGACAAGGAAGGAGAGCCTAGGGTTTGCAAAGACAACGGATAGTGCTTTCGCAGAGCTTTTGCTGCACTGGAGCCCAGAGAGAGGTCAAGAACAGCCAAGGTAAAAAGTGTGACATTTCTCTTGCTGTGATAATCACAAATTTCCGTGACACATGCGATATCGAATCGGCATCTCTTGCACCATTCGATTTTGTGTTTCTGACGAACTTATTTGCTTACAGAAATATAGAACTGGATGAGGCCGAAGACGACGAACTGGGCGATATTTCTGAAGATGGTAAGAACTACGGTTTAGCTTACCACGACCACGAGTACGACTTGCGTTTTGATTTTGTTTTGTGTCAAACTTCGTGCAAGCTGTTTCTGAGACCAGAAGGAATCGTTCTTGGTTCCCGGTTTATTCACTCCATTCGCCAACTCAAAAAGCTATCCTGCGTAAAGATATTACAACTGATGGTTTTCTTTTTGTTTTAGACGAGCCCTCGCCGCCGCTTCTCATGTCAACGCCGATTCGCTTGGTTACCGCAGGGACCAAACACATCCCGGAATCCAGTTCAAGATCGAGGTAAAATTCGTGAACGTCGTTTGATAAAGACATTTATATCAATTAGCCGTACCGTAATGGCTGAATTGTAAGCTGAATCGCAAGAATAATAAGGAAACTGACATTGGACTTTTCGGAGATACTAGCACAGGAGTGTTACTCTAAAATCCGAATCGAAATAAAGTATGTACCACTCAGTGTATTGAATGCTGACATGCAAGATTCCTCTCTTGTCTGTTGATTCACAGCTTCATATTCAAGAATGTAAAGATTTGTTCACTTGCATTGAAGATATTTGAGTGGGATGGGATCCTTTATACTTGATATGAATTGTGTCCTTTGCAAAATCTTAGAATACCGTGGATGTTGGAATAGGCACCTTGAGCAATGAATTTTGCTGTTTGATTTTGTGAAATTATTTTTCTTTTTTTAGTGCACATGATGTTAGTGGTATTTCTGGCATTTACAAGCCACAATCCATGCAATCAAGAGGCCCTATAAGAAGCTGGCTGGCAAATGAGTCAGCAAATATGCCACCTTTCCAGGATGATGGTGAAGGCCAATCTGACCAAAGCACAGAAGAGGAGTCTTGCTCAGATGTAGATGAAAAGTAAGCTTGGCTGCGATTACAGGTTGTCCAAGCTCAATGGGAGCAGAGATAATTGTTTGCACAAAGCTGAAATGTTTTCAACAAAATGTTTTAACATTACGGCACTGAAACTACTCAAGCTTTATTCAAATAATTATTTTACACTCTAATTGAACTTGTGCTGTGGCCACTTCCCAGAATTGAAACATAAGCAGGGGCCTGGAAAGTGGGTCAACAGCACTTGTTTCTAATACTTTTCAGAGTGGTATAAATTAGCAATAGACAAGTTTCAAATTATCTACTCTACCACTGAAAAGCATTAATGGTCCATAAATACAGCAGGAGCCTCAAGATCAAGCTGAAAAATATGTGAATACTGGCCAATCGGAAAAGTTTCCTCAAGTTTGTGTATTGTCACAATTCATGCTTCATCAGTTTCTCGTCGGTCTTCAGTGCAACTTTTTCAAATTCAAATTGAGGCTCCTTATGTATTTATCTGCCGTTGATTCTTATTCAGCTGTAGAGTAAGGAATTCAAAATTGGACTATAATGATAATAACAATTCACTTGTTTTTATTTTTTTAGATTTTTGTTTACACCTTTTTGATTTGGACAACAGCTAACATACAGCCAATAAGATTTCGAATTTACCTTAGTGAAATCTTTCTATTTCATCATTATGTCACAAATGCATTTCTTGCATTTTCCCCTTCTAAATTTCCAATGCTCATTACACTCTAACATTGTTTTTGTATTTCAGAATGAATGCCATTCTAGCTCATTTGAGCCTAAGTGACTATGATAGCAGCTTTAGCGAGTCAGATGACGAGTCAGAAGTGAGCAACACAGAGGAACCAATGGTCTCTGAGTGCATCTCTCAAAAAAGGTATTTGCACTTGACATTCAGGGGGTGTAATAAGTGAAACTAAGCCCTTTAATGGAATTGCTAGAAGTTGTTGATCAATATTTTCCATCACGAGGTGATCTGTCCATTGAGCAGCAGTGTATTGATCATTTATAGTAAATATTTATACCTCTTTACTATGTAAAGAATAATGAAAAGAACACATGCTTAAAATTAAAATTTGAATTTTCCTACTCCAGCATGGATATAAGTGATGCAGATGAAGAAAGAACAGTCACCATGATTGATCCCATGTATGAGGAGGAAACAGCACCAGAACAGCCCTCGCCTTTACCTGCCGAAGAAAGCTCACAGAAGACAGAAGACAACACAGAAAACTGGTAGAGTCTCTGAATGCTGCATTCACTGAACTGCCAGCAACAAAAGGATTGGAAGCATATGTGGCCCTACATTCAAAACTGAGAGTAATGGTCAGTGTAGACAAGCTTCTTGAGCTCCATGGGTCAAAGTGTTCCACATCATCCTGTGAGGAGGCTCTGGACTACCATGTGGACAACTGTGGGGCAAGGGTAACAATCACTTGGAAGTGCAAGGCAGGGCACTACAAGAAATGGGTTTCCTCAGAGGTTCTCACTGTGAAAGGCAATAATGCTGTATACCTGTCAGACTGTCTTCAAGCCGCTGCCATCATTGTTTCAGGTAACAATTATAGTAAATTTGCCCTACCGGCCAAAGCCTTGAACCTACAGGTGATTGGCAGTGACAGCTACCTACGTTTCCAAAAGCATTGTGCTCTTCCGGTTGTCAAAGATGTTTGGAATAATATGAATCAGCTGATCATAAATATTCTGAAAGACTATGAAGATGTCTGTCTCTGTGGTGATGGCCGCAATGACTCACCAGGCCATTCTGCACGCTATTGTGTATATACCCTCATGGAACATGCTTCAAAAGTGGTGGTAGACTTTGAAATACTTGACAGCCGGGAGACGGATGGAAATTCAACCACCATGGAAAAGGAAGGCCTGCGGAGACTCCTGGAGAGACTATCAGCAGTCCTTCCCTTTACAGAACTTGCTACTGATGCATCTTCTACCATAATCAAGCTTGTGTTTCTGCTGCAATGCTGATGCCTACTAAAAAAGTTATGTCTTAGAGCTTCGAGCAATCAAAAACCTGAATGAAGTGAATCTTCCTGTCAAACAGTTCTTTTTGGAACCTGAGAAAATGAAATTCACAGAAAAATTACATTTAGCAGGATAAATCTTTGCTAATGGCAAGCAAATGAATTATTTTAGAAAAATGTGAAATTTAGTTTATCTGGTTTCATGAGAAATGTTTAGCAAGTTTTTAGTAACAATATTTTCGGTCAAGCATTGCTCAAATCTATAAAAGCATGTCAAAGTTGTTTACCTACTGGTATTTATAGTAATGAATGATATTCCTTGATAATCCACCTACAATTAACATGGTCTAACTGTAAGTGTATGAATTGCTCACTGCCCTGCTGATATGAGTCAAGTTACTATCATTTCACTTTAAAACCTTGCAATCTCAAAGCCTGCTATATCAAAATGTGGTGTTGTGTTGCACCACTTCTTCATATATAGATTTTGTTTTGTTTAGACAAACTACCTCAACTGATGGAGTTATTCCATTCACTGGACATTTGGCACAAGGCCAAGAAGCTCAACAAAAGTCTACACCAGGTATGTACTCTCAGTAATATTGATTATTATATAGCTTGACAATGTCCTGTGATCTGATTGGCTGGCGCACAGGCTATATTTTCCGTAATTAGCCCTGTGTCCCGGATGAAGACAAAATATAATTCAAATTAGCCATATGATAAACAAATTATTAACCTCACTTGCTTGGTCTGTACAGGAAATACCAGACCTCAGTCTTTTTATACAGACCTCGCTATTGATCGGTCCGTACTGCAAGACCTCATGATGATATTTCCGCACAGACCTCGTGCTTGGTTAATAATATCTTAATTATTGAATGCTAGTGCAGTCAGCGTCAGGTGGTGACAGAGTTTGATTGTTAGAGTTGTTTATGGTATACTTTTTGTTGTCAGGCTGCAAGCCTAAAGGGCTGCGAAAAGATAAAGCCTTGGATCGAGAGCATCGTCAACCACTTTTGGTATTGCTGCCAAAGTTGTGAGGGTAGTGTGGAAGAACTGAAGGTAAAGTAGTGTAGATGCAAATAACTGCACAGAGTTCTTTTGATGGTGTGGGCATGAATTTTAATATTTATTAATGCTTCCAAATAACATTCTTTCTTTCCTAGCAACGATATTGTAGATCTGATAGCAATCTGTAAATTATCTGTTACACTTGTTTTCGGTCACATGTGCACCCTGCGCTTTTCGCTTTTGAGTTGCTACTGGTGTTTGGTGGACGAGTGACTAAATGTGTCAATAGGCCATTTGCACTAACATGGTCGCGTGACCCAAATCCCATACATTCTGAATAAAATCTTGAAAATTCAACTCACTGTGATTTGAAACTCACTGAAACTTTAGTTTCTGACTAATATCAATTAGTTATTTGTATTTCTGGAATTGATTTTGACAAAACATCTCGTTAAGAGGTAGCTGGGGTCACGTGACATAGTTAGTGCAAATGGCCTATTCATTATCTCATCTCAACGAACACAAGTGCTTATTGGAAATTCCAGGAGTGCAAAGGGTGGGATTTGAGTCAGATGCCTTAGAATATCAGAGGGGAGGTTTTTTCCCAATATTGTAGATTTATAGGTTTTACTACATAGACATACACAATCGTTTTTGGTGGCATCTTGATCAAATAAATCAATGCTATAGTGTTAAAAAAATTCCTTGTTTCAAAGCAGTTGAATACATATTTGGAAGAAATGGTCTGGATCAAGGGTTAATCATACAAAGATAAGAATTTCAGATTTCAGAGGGGGCAATTTTACAAACCCTTCTCTTCCGATTCTCTAAAATCACATAAAATATTGATAATATTGATGATATTGCATTCACAGCAGAATCAATAAAAAAACGATTGTTGGTTTCATAGGATTCTTGGTTTGGAGTCCTGCATCACGTGTGTGGTGAGCACAGCTGGGCCGGAGGGAAGTGCAAACATGGCCCTGAAGCTGCCAAAGAGAAAGCAGACAAAGAATACCTCACAAAGTCTTCTAAGGAGATGGCAGCATTGAGACCAGTCATCATGGACAAGAATTGGCTGAACCACTTCTCGTTTTATGTGAGATTCAGGTACGTTTAACTGTCTTTTGTGCCCTATAATTGATGCGAAACGCCTAAGCAGTTTCTGGATTTAGACGGAACTAAATAGACTATTGTAGGTTTATCAACAATTTATTAATGGAATGGATAATTCTCTATTGCACTTTTGATAACTCTACATTTAATTGCATCCAAATGCAAAAAAAGTGAATAGTGCAGTTTGTGGACAGTCATCCTAGGTGTAGCACAGTAAGTTTTTTTTCCTTTTTCCTTATGTTACAGACACACAAGTGACCTTGAAAGCTATAACAGCATGATGACCAAGTATGCACCCAAGCGAATGGCATTTGAGTAAGTTTGTTTTACCAACATTTTTCCTAGCCATAGCTGTTATCAGGTAGGGCTGCTAACCCTTATGCTTTTTCAGAAGAGAATAGCTGAGATCTCCAATAGACTATGGAAACAAAACAGACAATAAAACTGCATCTGTTACTGACAATGTCTATAAGGATATGGGCATTATTCTAGGAGAAAATTGGTTCTAAAGAGCTGATAATGTTGTTTTTATGCTTTATTTGGTGGTTTGGGAAAATATATGCAAATCAGTTGGTGACTCCTCAAACAAATGAATTCTTCCAGTAATAACGTGCTTAGGGTCAGAGTGAAAACAAGAAAAAGATAAAAAATTCTTCTACAGCTAGTAGTCTTTGGAGGTTCAAATATACTATTAAAATTGTATCATTGTTCGTGTAAATAAAAGTTATTTTTGGGTACAGCCCCACATGTTGTATATAGTTTCAATCTTATACCGTGGATAATTAACAACTATCCCCCGAAGGGGAGGTGAATAGTGGTGGATTATATCCACCACTAGGCGCCGACCCTGAGGGGGATAGTTGTTTTAGTATATACCAAATCAGTAGAATAAAATACGGTGATTAAAAGATTCAAAATGCAGAATCATGCGCGAAACGAGCCGCCATTTTGAGGGTTTTCTCAAAACAGTAAATAGTGGAACCAAGGAACCATTCAGAACCAGGAATCAATCAGAGCGCGCGAAAATGACTATTCACTGATTTGGTATATACTAATTAAACTTATTGTACATTGGGTTTTAGGTACCCCTACTTCATATTGCGTGTCGTGCTGGCAGCCATAGATCACAATATGCACCTTCACAGAGAGGTCAAGAAGGCATCAAGCGGCGCAGAGAGAGCGCACAGAAAGTTCTCCAAGCGGACAAAACATTATCATGCGGAGCCGGTAAAGGAAGAAAAGACCTATGACTACTTTCCCTTTCTGGTGTCCAAGATGTTGAAGGAGAGGTGCGAGTTCAAGGGATCTTTCACACAGCCAAGGGATGACAATGAATTTGACCCCAAGCAAATAGCCCCAAACCTGGGGATGAAAGAGGCCCCTCCCACGGAAGAGCTAAAGAAGGGACCTACTCGCTTCCTCAAAGATAGCAAGCAAACAGAAGACAACTCTCAGTAGTTTGTTGTTGGTACCATGTGGGGTAATGCAGGTAGAGAGTTGTGCAAGTAGTTTTGTGGCCATGTTTCTGTTTAATTGAAGAGAAACACCTATTTTATTTTTTAGTTATTCTTACATGCAGGATAATACTGGACACAATCATATTCATTTCATTGAAAATCATAATACTCTGTAGTATTTGGATGTAACAGACTTATTGTTTAGCAAAAAGGAAGCTTAAACCTGATGAGGCTTTGCACCATTTAGGTGACAGGTTCAGTGATGAATGCCAACATACTTAATGGTTATTGAAAATGATTGTAACATTAGACTGCTTTCGGAGAAGAGAAGGGCATAGATCATAAACATTCATAGATAGTCATTCGATTTTTTTACCTCCATCTGAAATAAATGGAGTGCTGTATTGAGTGTTTTTTTTAAACCAAAAAATAGTGGTAACACATTTTGTCCCACATTTTTCAGACATTTACTGAATGTAGTTTAATGTTGGGTGTGAGAAACAGAACAGGCCTTGTTCTCGGCTCTTTGTTGTGATTTCATGTGGTAAAGTTCTCATATTGCTCAAAAATGAAAAGAGCATATTTATTTTAGCAAAAAGCCTACATTTCATCAAATTTCAATGCAAACAATGAAACCCCAGTCAGAAGGAGAAGGTGTTTGTTTTCGCTTTCTGTTTGCATAGCATGCATAGTAGGACACTGAAACTCTTCATTTCATGCTCTTTTCATTTCTGAGCATCATTTGGGCAGAGCTGATCATATAAAGGTGGCCAGATCATGTGACATGTAAGTGCAATTTTGAACTTTCGTCTTTCACTTAATATAATATTTACAATACCGCAATTTCATATTTACATGCTGCTTTTTAAAAGTAGTTTTCAATAAATGGTGAAACAATTACTGACAATGTTGTGTCTATTAGTAGGTTATAACAAAATGATGGATGATGGTGAGAGGAATTGCAATAGCCTGCGAACTGGCTCTCCAACCTACAAGCCAGCCCTCCAGTGTTTTTTTTTTGGGGGGGGGTATCCTGAACCCAAACCCCAAAATATCCACACACACACAAAAAAAAAACTGTAGGGCCCGGCTTGCAGGCTAGAATAGTTGGTATAATTTGATGGTGTAGTAGGATCAAATTATGGCTTATATTTTTCGTATTTAGCCACGAAACAAAAAACCTTGAAAGGCAAAGGGGCCCTATCATCTGAAATATTGTATTTTCTTAATTGAAAAGTATGTGAAATGCTCATCACATTTTGAAGGGGCCTAATAAGTTCTGGCTTACCTTTCACCCCATTTGATAGGAAGAACACAACCTAAAATATAAAATTTCAGACCTATGTGCAATTTGCAGACTAGGTTCTACGGAAACCCATATAGCGGTCATTACCTGAGCGGTAGCAGTCACGGATTGCCCATACAACACAAGACGGTACAACCTTTCTATTTCCCCTGCCTAGTTTCCCAAACTGCCATATTATATACCGTCTATATCCAGCCTTGCGAAAACTCTCCATGGAAAAATCAAACTCATCAGCCCTATAGTCACACCTTTCCTTGATGGTGACAAGATTGTCTCTATCTAAACAAATATTTGAAAACTCATTTCTTAGTGTGATGCAGTGCACACGTTTGCAACAAACATTTTCAGTGTCTGTGTCCATGGGTCTGCAACGATGACATTTACACCATTCAGGGCTTGGCCCATCAGGAGGAGGTTGAGGTCGCCCGTCAGCCTCTAACAGGTTCTTGGCAAAATCTAAGCTGCCTCTCCCCATGGCTGTCTTTCTTTTCTGCATCAAGGGATCCAATGAACTCCTGGAAATGAATAAATGAGAAAAAAAATTATTTTGATTATACTGCAAACAGCTTCTTAGTAACGGGTTTAAATAAGCTGGGAATTATTAAGAAAGTTGAAATTACACAAAGCATAGAGGCAAAATTTCAAATATATCGTCTTATTCAGAGCAGGAGTGAAAAGAAGCCACAAGAGTGAGACATCAGGTTTTGCAAACTATAATTCTCACCAATGCCTAGAAAAGTACAAAAAATGCTTTGGTTGGAAAGATTTTCACTTCCTGTTTACAGAAAAAGTACTATCTAGCACATGAGTAAACTAGACAAAAGCTAACACTTTACCTCGGCTTATGAGAGATGTGCTACCCAAAAAAGAAACATGGAAAGCTGTATTTTACCTGAATCTGCTCTATAGAAACTTGTAGATCGCTTGCGAATTGCGCCTCTCCATCGGGATTCTGGATAGTCGGTGCTGGTGTTGTGGCAGATTCTCTATTAGCCTACAGTCGTAACAATCATAATCAAACAGCTGACAGGTAATTTTGAAAGGAAGATTTGAAGGAAACCTTTCTTACCTTGTTCTTGCATTTAGCTGTGTTGCATGTGCACCGCTCAGTGTTACAATTTTGTTTTGCAGCTTTACATGGACAAAAACCCTTGCCTTTAGCACGACAGCATTGCCCTTTGCAACTACATCTAGCCATTTCCTAATGACAAAATTGATAAAAGACAGGATATTATTACATGGCTACAGTAATAATAATATGCAAGTTTATCTTCGATGGTAAAAACTTCACGAGCGAGCGCAGCCATCGAGGGAGATATAAAACACAAGATAAATTTCTGATCTCCAAGCGGTCATGTAATGTTCTGTTTATTGTAAGTTACAAACATCAATGAAATACCAAATTGTAAACTTGGAGTTAAATCTAAAAATCGAGCATGCTACAAAGGCAAGTAAGCTATTTTCAAATGTAAAAGTGACATAACTTACACACGTGAATCTATCGAGTTTTGCACGGGGAGAACAACGAGGATTCCATCGGTGTTTTTAGAATAATAAGTACCGATTAATCTTGTAAATATGAGCGGGCGACAAGGAGTATCACAGTCGCAATTTCAATGGGCAACAATTGTGATTCATCAAATGTACGAAAACTCACCTCGGCTTCCATGGCTTCGTGTCGTTCGTCTGGTTCATTTTCCTCTAACATTATCCGAGATCCGTAAGCATTCACGGCTACATCTCCCTCCTCGCTAGTAATATTGATGAGGCTACTGTCCTCATTCTCCATGCTATATTGTCTAAAGCGTTTAAACTTTAAAAATCTGCGAGAATCTCTCTTGTTCTTCGAAAACTTCGAGAAGCGAAAAAGTTTGACAGCGCTTCACGTGCAATGGGGCCCGGCTGAGGAACTAGCCAATCAGAGAAGGCCATTGCACAATAGCACAGATTCAAAACAAAAACAACGGCGCGCAAAGCATCGTGGTTGCGTATGGGCCTTTAAACCAATATTATTGGCAATAAACAGGCCCGCATGAAATTATAGCCAAAAGAGAACAACATTGTAAACAATATGAGACACGCTTTTTCACAAATATCATTTCATACCCCTTCAGCAGAATTTCTGTTTCAAAAAATAGAACAGCAGACATAACTGTTGAACAATGGTGTTTATAGAGAAAAGGATTATATTGTGTATGAAGCAGAATGAGACCCTCACTTTTGATAATGTGGTGGCTCTTAAAAAAAAGCCGTTTCTTGGGTGCACTCTCAATGCACGATCCTTTTAAGACGATCTATTTCCTCTAACTCTGAGATAACAGTGCTCTGATCATTTGTCATTGACCTGAGTATTGCTTCGATGTCGTAAATGATGTATCTGACAAAAGAAAGTACGACCAACATTTCTTAATTTTCAATAAAGTTGAGCTCGTCGAAACATACAAGTCTCTCATCCGAAAGTTCTGACACTGATCTCTATTCTTCGAATTCACCACAATCTGATAAGCAAGCTTATAGTCAATCAAAGCAGTTGAAAAAAGAAGTCGCCTACGAGCTATGCAAGCAACAACAACGATAAAATGCAACAAAAACACAAGATAACGCTCATTCAAATATACAACGCTTAATTCGAATGCAACGGCAAAAAGCAAAGCTAATTTAAATGCAACGCTAAAATGCAACACTAAAATACAACGCTAAAATGCAACACTAAAATGCAACGCTAAAATGCAGCACTAAAATGCAGCACTAAAATGCAACGCTAAATGCAACGCTAAAATGCAACGCTAAAATGTAAGCTTAGATTGCAACGCTAAAAGTTAACGGCAAAAAGCAACGCTAAATTGCAACGGTCCAAACGCAACGGAAAAACGCAACGGTCGCGTCTCATTTTCGGGTGTAACGCAATTGGGTACCAACATCGTGCACATGGCTTCCTATGCAACCAAATTAGAGTGGAACTGTTAACCAGTGAAGTGTATTTCTTTCTTTGCAATTTTGCTCATCAATTTAAAACATCTGATATTTCTCCAGGTAGCAGAATGTATTAATGCAGTTGGTGGATGCAGATCTTTTTGAAGGGGGTGTGGCTAGTACAAAGGATATTCTGCAGATTTCATCCCAAAGGGTGGCCATTATACCAGAAATATGAGAAGAAGGGGGATCAAGAGTTACATAATGAGATGGAAGAAAAAAGAAGTTAATATTGGAGAGAGAGCAGTTCTACAAAGGCAAACCCTACCAGCAACTTGGTCAGCAAAATCAAAAAGCTTAAATGACAAAAATGAACACCAAAAAAAGAAAAATAATAGCTCAGCTCATAAGATGACATAGTCAACAGATCTAGGATAATGGGATCAATAAAATAAATGAAAAGTAGTTAATGTTTCTAAGAAAGACACATAGACTGCATGCTTGATATCACTAAACCAATGAGCTTGAGTTGAAAGCTATGATATTCAATGGTTCCCAACAATGTTGACTGTAAAACTGGATGGGTGGCATCAGATATTTACAGAGCTGAATTGTGTGAATCCCTGTTGATGTGATTTGGAAATTCCATTTATTTCCCATACATTCACTGTATTTTTCACTGGAAAATATCTCAAATCTCGAATTCCTTCCATGGGAAGAGTACCAGTATTAATAAATTATTGAATCACACTTTGTATTTCCTGGTTCATAAAAAAGTATATCATTGTATTTGCCTTTGTCCTCAACTTTCAAACACAGTGCAAAATTACTTTTTTTTAGTTTTACAGCAATCACTATGGTGATGAAGCCCATTCCCTCTTCTTTATCAAGACCTCCCAAGCCATATTGCACAACTACCAGAATATGCAGCACACATATTTCTAAGAGATGGTTTGAAAGATTTTTAGATGTTCCATATTTACCAAAAGCAGTGTACACCTGGACTTTTTTATTCTAGAAAATTATTTCTGTCTTTAGCCTCAGGCAAGATAAGTTATGCTTGACAATTCTAATGTATTTATCCATAATACTTGTTGAAACATGGAAAAAAAGATCAGCTGTATATTCATCACTTTTATAAAAAGGGCTACCTTAATTTGTTTTTTTCATAAACACTTACTTTTGATATCTTCTCACCTTTATTGCTTGAGAAAACAAGCCTAGCTGTAATCAAATAATTCACCAGAGAAAAAAAATGAGTAAAACCTGCTATAAGAACCTGTTAGGCTAATTTATTTACTACACATAAAAGTTTAAGTTAGGTTCTTATCAGTGGAGCTGCTGTAAAAGTGTATTAGGTAGAAACTGATGTATTATGATCCTGAAATTATAGTAAAAAAGCAATTTTTGGTTCTTTCATGCTTACAGTAAGTACTCTGTCTGTGTTCTTCAAGTATTTATTTATTTATAGCATATGAATATTCATAAGACTATAAGAACATATTTTAAGAATTTGCTTTAAGTAACATTTTTCTAAGAACCTGTTTAGGCTAAACCCTGTAGGTTCTTATATGCAGGTTATTACTATATGACCATGGCAACCAGGCCAGAACTCAACAAAGCTCTGACATCAGGGGCACCTGTTACACTGACCCTGAGAATTTCAAGATTTAACACTTCCCAGAGGTCCCCACCTCTGGGCAGAGTAGATGTAATCAGATAGCAGATCACATATATTCAGTTAGAACTTCCCTTTGTTCCTGTTTAATATTGCTTGGCATTTTGCAAGACTCGAGAGTACATTGTATCTCAAGTACAGTAATTAGTGACTCGAAGCTCAAATAATGTTTTTCCCAGTTCTGCCAGTTGCCCAACAGTTGTATCTGCATAATTCATTTCTTTCTTCAGTAATTCATTGAACCACAATCCAGAATACAGGAATGAGATGTCACTTATTGTTCAGTAATAAGACACCATGCAATGTGGCTCTGTGATCATGTAATGTGTGTTTCCAAAAAATATCCATACCCCCCCAACGGAAGGGTATTGAAAAGTGACCCCTCCACCCCTCTGGAATTTCCAAAGAAAAATACAGTATTTGTATGGAAAAGATCAGGTAAATTGACCCCCCCCCCCCCCCACCCCACCCCACCCCTCCAGAATTTCCAATCCCTTCCGTAGGGGGGGATGGGGGGGGGATGGATAATTTTTGGAATCACACAATAAGCTTCAATAAGTGACTGAGGACTTTCAGATACAAGTGCAAATCATCATCAAGGAACCAAATGCCAGGAACCAAATGCCAGACCTTCCTCTAGCAACAATGGCCGTTTTTATGACTGCACACAGAATAGACTTGGATTTTGCTTTTGTTTTAGTAAATGAAATGACTACACAGCTACATGCCAAGCTATCAGTTTCTTTTTCTTGACCTGTACAATAAGCTCTAAAACTGCTGAAAATTAAAATAAACTGGGGTGACAGGTTACAGATCACAGTTATGATGGGGGAAATTGTAGGCTGTCCTGAGCATTGCCTATACATAAGGGCAAATCTTTTTTTCATGACGGCTGACCAACAACTTAAAATAAAAAGTTTTAGATTTTGTTCTCTAGAAGAGAACATACAAACATAAAAATTTATTTGCAAACAAGTGTAGTGTTTTAGTGTACATGTGTTAGGGAAGTTTTTTGAGAGAAAGTTTTCTTGTACTTTAAAACTAAAGTAACTAGACGAGAGGTAAAATAATCACTTCTCCATTTCTGTTTGATTCCATATAGCATCAAGGCTCAGTGAAGTCTTTGTCGGCTTTTACCATTGTTCTATTGGAGCTGCCGTGTTATTCTTCAAGTTGAAAGTGCTGCCTTTTATCTGCGAACAGTGAAAAGTACAAAAGCAGTATTTACAGGACTTCTAGTATGCTCGAGTGGACACCGTGGACAGCATACGTGCAGCAGCAGCTAGAGACGAAAACAGAACTATAAGTACTTTTACGTAATGTTAAATCAACGAAACAGAAAGTATTTGATTTACCGTTTGATCGCTCTGTTGAATGCATGTCTTCTCGGCCTGTCTTCTAGCTGTTCGAACTCGAGCACTGGACAAGAACGGACAAGAAGTCGCAAAATCTTACGTCCAACATCTTCAAAAAGAGATGGTTTGAACGAGTTTTTCGCTGAGAAGGTCCTCAATCACTCTGTCAGCTTATATTTCTCTTTCTCTCCCTCCTCATCATCGCAAGCGAAGAGCTCAACAACTTCTTCTACCGAGAATTTATCCGCCATTAGCATTGCCTTCTACATTTTTTTGTAAACAAAAAAGCGACTCTCGCGCGGATTACCGCTGACCATCATGATGATCGTCCTAGTCAAGGCGGGAAATCGTGGGGGTGGTACATGACCTATGTGTGTAGCCCGCGTGTAGGTTTGTGATTGCGCGCAGAGCGTGCTCTTTGGAAACTGATAGTTGGGATGTGACGCACAACAGTTTGCAGTGGCGGGAAAATCGACATCACATGCCATTATAGCGGAGTTCGCGCCGCGCGAGCGGAGCACCATAGATAAGAGAAAAACGTATACAGTAACCAATGGAGTTCATTTTTGAACGTCACCGACATTATGGTCCATTTTAATGACGTCATTGATGACGTAAGGGCACGTGACTTTGGTGTAAAGTTCCTCTTATGGTCTTTGAAAGTTTGTCCAAGTTTGGCTCTATAGAAGCTTCCCTTCGGGAGATATAATGTTTTCTTTATTTTTCTGGTATTAGCGGAGCTCCCGCGCGGCGCGAAGCGCCGCGCGAGCGGAGCACCATAGATAAGAGAAAAACGTATACAGTAACCCATAGAGTTCATTTTTGAACGTCACGGACATTATGGTCCACTTTAGTGACGTCATTGATGACGTAAGGGCACGTGACTTTGATGTAAAGTTCTTCTTATGGTCTTTGAATGTTTGTCCAAGTTTGGCTTCTATAGATGCTTCCCTTCGGGAGATATGATTTTTTCTTTATTTTTCTGGTATTAAACCTATAGTGTCCGTCCGTCCGTCCGTCCGTCCGTCCGTCCGTGTACATATACATACATACATACATACACGTTTTATTTATACACGGTAAAAATCTTCAGTAGTATACAAACATGTAGTGGATAAAACAAATACATATTAATACTGATTTACAAGATTGCCGTGTGGGAGTCGAATAGTATGTCATAGGTATTCCATAATTTTTCGTTTGAACTGCCCAAGAGAAGATGCGGTACGAATATCGCAGGGCAGAGAATTCCAGAGCCAAGCCCCGTCGTAGCTGATCGCCCTTTTAAGGTAGTTTGTTCGAGGCTTGGGCAGATTTAATTTGGTTTTATGGTCTCTTAGTGTATACGATGTGGTTCGGTTAATGAAGAGATCTCTTAAGTAAGATGGGGCAAGGTTATTTAATATTTTGAAGATTAGGATGGATTTGTGTTTTTCCTTCTTATCGATAATTTGTCCCAGTGTAGGCTCTCAAGGAGTGCAGTTGCGCTACAGTCATAACTGGATTTGGTAATTACCCTGGCCGCCCTATTTTGGAGTTTTTGCATTTTGTCGGATAGTTTGGCACTACATCCATCCCACACAGGACTACAATAGTCAAAGTGGGGCTGGATGAGTGATTGGTAAATTAGGGTGGCTGAAGCGGATGAAATGAAAGGCCTTATGCGTTTGAGGGCACCGATAGCTGCAGATATCTTTTTGGATTTTTCCTCAATATGATTGTCCCATGAAAGCCGGGTGTCAATTGTTACGCCCAACGATTTGGCGGTGGTAACCGGCTTTATGGGATTATTGTCTATTTCGATATGAATATCGTCACTTAAGGTGACTCATTCGAAATTCAAAATGCCCCCAACTGTGTCTAGAGCGCAAATCTGCGTCGCCAATCTCAAGGCTATAACTTTTGCGTCTTTTCCTCTATTGTTATAATTCTTTTTTCAAATCCTACTTTAATGATGTATAAATAAGATCTTAATAACCGATCTTCTTGGAAACATTTTTAGAAGTCACAATCTAAATTTTTGTGAGGCCCTAATTTCATATTCAGGTCGTACTAGAAAAAAAAATTGCCGGTTTTTTTGGCTCAAATTCCAGAAATCGATTCCAGTTGAAGTAATCTCAAATCAAGCTAAGTTACAGAAAATTCGTCGGAACAGAAACGCGGTAATAAAAATGCTGCCAACTTTGGCCAAAGTAGAGGGCTGATTCCAGTGATTCTGCTTGGCTTGAATTTAATTTTAATAGTGCTCCGAAAACTCATTATTGTGGGCTCTTCTCTCGGCACTATGTTGTATAGTTATGTATTAAACTTTACTGAAAGTCCGATTGCAAATACCATGAACTACCAAAATGTTCGAACATTATTTACCGAGGAAAGAAATCGTGAAAGTGCAATGAATTTATTACAATAATGTCGCGTTAAAATGTGTTGTTATTAGGAATTATTTCTTGCTAAGATGTATTTTGACAATAACCTTGTGGCATTGGTAAAACTTAGTAACCAAGTTTGACCATTATATGTGCTTATTCGGTATAGAAGAAAATTGCAAAGTTACGACATTCACCCTTTAGTCTTGCACGCAGATTTGAAGCTCTCTTGTTTATGAATGATAATGAAATCTGACGCTTTTCCAGGGGGAGCTCATTAGGCCAAATCTAATCAATGGCAGTCACGCTCCGAAAATAGCAATTGTCTGTTAAAGTCCCTGTGGAACACAAACACTTGCTATGATAAAAGCTTTCTTTGTTCGCTGATTAGAGTAGGTCTACTGTGCTCCCCCTGGAGAAACGCCAGATTTCATTATCATTCATAAATAAGAGAGCTTAAAATCTGCGTGCAAGACTAGAGGGCGAATGCCGTAACTTTGCAATTTTCTTCTATACCAAATAAGCACATATAATGGTCAAACTTGGTTACTAAGTTTTACTAATGCCACAAGGTTCTCGTCTATATACATCTTAGCAAGAAATAATACGTAATAACGACACATTTTAACGCGACATTCTTGTTATAAATTCATTGCGCTTTCACAATTTCTTTCCTCGGTAGATAATGTTCGAATATTTTAGTAGTTCGTGGTATTTGCAATCGGACCTTCGGTAAAGTTTAATACATTACTATACAACATAGTGCCGAGGGAAGAGCCCAAAATAATGAGTTTTCGGAGCACTATTAAAATTCAATTCAAGCCAAGCAGAATCACTGGAATCAGCCCTCTACTTTGGCCAAAGTTTGCGGCATTTTTATTACCGCGTTTCTGTTCCGACGAATTTTCTGTAACTTAGCTTGATTTGAGATTACTTCAACTGGAATCGATTCCTGGAATTTGGGCCAAAAAACAGGCAATTTTTTTTTCTAGTACGACCTGAATATGAAATTAGGGCTTCACAAAAATTTAGATTGTGACTTCTAAAAATATTTCCAAGAATATCGGTTATTAAGACCTTATTTATACATCATTAAAGTAAAAAGATTTGAAAAAAGAATTATAACAATAGAGAAAAAGACGCAAAAGTTATAGCCTTGAGTTTGGCGAAGCAGATTTGCGCTCTAGCCACAGTTGGGTGCATTTTGAATTTCGAATGAGTCACTTTAAGGTCGCTAATTGTTTTCTGGCGGGAACTTATAGCCATAAATTATGTTTTCGCTATATTTAAACTAAGGCGATTAGACTGCAGCCATTTGTTCAGGTTATTCAAGTCTGAGTTAATCAAGGTTTGAAGGTTATTGGTGGTATCCGCAACAAAGCTAATATTCGTATCGTCAGCAAACATCCTTGGCGAGCCTACACTGAGACAATTTGGGAGGTCGTTAATGTAGATAAGGAATAATAGGCAACCTATAATGCTGCCTTGAGGGACACCACACGTGATCGGCAAAGGGTTTGACAAATAGCCATTGACATTACATTTCTGGTTGCGATTGTTAAGGTAGGACTCAAACCACTTGAGGGTAGGGAGGTCAAAGCCATAATAACTTAATTTACGCAGAATAATTTCATGGTCTATTGTGTCAAAGGCTTTTTTGAGGTCTATAAAGACCACACCATTTAGGTACCCCTTGTCGATATTAACCGACCAGTTATTTGTGGCCTCAATCAAGGCAGTCAGGGTGCTATGTAAGGAGCGGAACCCTGATTGACAATTTGCAAGTAACTTATTATCGTTCAGGTACTCATACAGCTGATCATAGACTGCTTTCTCGAAATTTTGGCTACAATAGAAATAACGGAAATCGGGCGATAATTATTCATGTCCGTTTTCTTTTCTTTTTTGAAAATCGGAGAAACTCTGGCAAGCTTCCAATCAGCTGGAAAAATACCCGAGCGAATTGATTTATCAAAGATTTTCGTGAGAGATGGCGCTATAATGTCAGCTGTACACATGGGAACCCTGTGGTATACAAAGAAAAAATTATTTCTCCTCAAGGGAACATGCTAAGACAACCATACTTGGGATATTTTGTCTATGCTACAAGGGGGTGCTGTAGCACGGTCACGTGATGTGACGTCTTCGATGACGGTTTATTACGGCTGTGCCCGCGATCTCTTTACAGCTATTTCCGTTACACTGCGACCCCGGGCGTCAAAAAGTATCAGTCTATTCTCGTTTTCGTAACCGTCAATCAAACGGCCTGGGGCCGTCTGGGTAAATTCCCGCCTGAAGTTTTACCGGAGTCAGCGAGTTTTTTGCTTGCCGGCGCTTCGCATGGAAGACATAGAACGGATCGAAAAAGCAAGGAAATGTCGGAAGAATTCATAGAAACACGTAGCGAAGAAGATTCACAGGAATTCGACAATATCCACATCGAATTGCCAGGCTTTAGACTCAGATATAGATAGATATAATGGCAACAAACAGACGAAGTTTTAAGTTTATCAATTTCACCGCGTGCACGTGTGATCGATAAAATCGTTTCCCTCCCACTTTCGGTTAGTTCTGTTAGTTTTATTCTGAATCATTGCCTATATTTTATGGTTTTAGAGGGACTTGTCTCTTTACCTTGAAGTTAGCAACGGAAAAGTCAAAGACAAAGGTCCAGAGCTGGCACGGCTAACGGACGACATTTGAAACCTTGAAATTCTGCATAAAGACGGCTACATCGGCCGCCAAATAGGCACTGCATATATTTTGTTTTAGACAATATTTACTACAAGAAGTCAAGATCAAAGACCGTACAAAATGCTCGGCGACTCTGATGCTATTCCGTCGGCGGTTTTCACAAAGGGGGCCGTTTGATTGACGGTCACGAGAACGAGAATAGACTGATACTTTTTGACGCCCGGGGTCGCAGTGTAACGGAAATAGCTGTAACCACAGAAAACCCATCAAGTCCCGGAATGATGATTTCTCGTGGGAAGGGAAGACTCTAATTGAACTAAACTTGGGCAGGGGCTCATAAATAGGGGCGTCCCTCTCTAGGGGAGTGTTGTCTAGGTCACACGGTCGTGAAGGGAAGACTCTAAAACAACCAAACTTGGATAGTGTTGTCTAGGTCACCAGAGGAGTGATGTCTAGTGGTCACGTGATGTGACGTCATCGATGACGTCATCTATGCTTGAAAAATTAATATCTTGTGAAGGGAACAATCTAAAACAACGAAACTTGGGTAGTGTTGTCTAGGTCACCAGAGGAGTGAAATATAGAGGTCACGTGATGTGACGTCATCGATGACATCATCTATGCTTGAAAAATTAATATCTTGTGAAGGGAACAGTCTAAAACAACCAAACTTGGGTAGTGTTGTCTAGGTCACCAGAGGAGTGATATATAGTGGTCACGTGATGTGACGTCATCGATGACGTCATCTATGCTTGAAAAAATAATATCTCGTGAAGGGAAGGCTGTAAGACAACCAAACTTAGGTAGACTTGTCTAGGTCATTAGAGGAGCAAACCAACATAGTCGCGTGATGTGACGTCATCGATGACGTCATCTATGCTTGAAAAATTAATATCTTGTGAAGGGAACAGTCTAAAACAACCAAACTTGGGTAGAATTGTTTAGGTCACCAGAGGAGCGGAACAAAATGGTTACGTGATGTGACGACACTGATGACGTCATCTATGTTTGAAAAATGTATTTCTCGTGAAGGGAAGGCTCTAAGACAACCAAACTTGGCTAGAATTGTCTAGGTCACCAGAGGACTACAACGAAGTGGTCTCATGAATGATGTGTGCATCATAGAGACATCAACGATGACGCCAAGCTTTATAAATGGCAAAACATTGACTGGGAGCTCCGCTTTTAGGCAGCGCCTAAATCTATATATTAAACCTATAGTGTCCGTACGTCCGTCCGTCCGTCTGTGTACACATGGGAACCCTATGGTATGCAAAGAAAAAATTATATCTCCTCAAGGGAACATGCTAGGACAACCATACTTGGGATATTTTGTCTATGCCACAAGGGTGGTGCTGTAACACCGACACGTGATGTGACGTCATCGATGACGTCATCTATGCTTGAAAATCAATATCTCGTGAAGGGAAGACTCTAAGACAACAAAACTTGAGTAGTGTAGTCTAGGCCACCAGATGAGCAAAACGAGGTGGTGACGTGATATGACGTCATCGATGACGTCATTTATGCTTGAAAAATCAATATCTCGTGAAGGGAAGACTCTAAGACAGCAAAACTTGGGTAGTGTAGTCTAGGCCACCAGATGAGCGAAATGAGGTGGTCACGTGATATGACGTCATCGATGAGGTCATCTATGCTTGAAAAATCAATATCTCGTGAAGAGAAGACTCTAAGACAACAAAACTTGGGTAGTGTAGTCTAGGCAACCAGATGAGCGAAATGAGGTGTTCACGTGATATGACGTCATCGATGACGTCATCTACGCTTGAAAAATGAATATCTCATGAAAGGAAGACTCTGAACCAACCAAACTTGGGTAATGTAATCCAGGTCACCAGATGAGCGAAAAGAAGTGGTCACGTGATGTGACATCATCGATGACGTCATCTATGCTTGAAAAAATCGATATCTCGTGAAGGGAAGACTCTAAAACAACCAAACTTTGGTAGTGTAGTCTAGGTCACCAGATCAGCAAAATGAGGTGGTCACGTGATATGACGTCATCGATGACGTCATCTATGCTTGAAAAATCAATATATCGTGAAGGGAAGACTCTAAGACAACAAAACTTGGGTAGTGTAGTCAGGTTACCAGATGAGCGAAATGAAGTGGTCTCGTGATATGACGTCATCGATGACGTCAGCTATGCTTGAAAAATTAATATCTCGTGAAGTGAAGACTCTAAAACAACCAAACTTGGGTAGTGTAGTCTAGGTCACCAGATGAGCGAAATGAGGTGGTCTCGTGATATGACGATATTATGAAATTAATATCTAGTGAAGTGAAGACTCTCAAGCAACCATGTAAACCATGTACACATGGGAATCCCTTTCATTCACACAGAAAATTTTATAACCAGGAGCTCCGCTTTTAGCCAGTGGCTAAATCTATATATTATACCTCACCCACCTCGCCTTGGAGGCTCTTGATAAAGGCAACAATTGGATCAGATTACTCTTCGCGGACTTCCGCAAGGGTTTTGACCTAATTGACCATAATATCCTACTGGAAAAACTGAAGTTATATAATTTCCACCCATGTTTACTTAGATGGCTAGCTACATTTTTGTTAGGCAGAACACAGCGCGTGAAGATTTCCGCCTTTACGTCATCAGTTTTACCATTAAATGGTGGTATCCCTCAGGGAACCAGGCTAAGTCCGCTTCTCTTTGCAATTACGGTCAACGACCTGGTAGATTTCTCGTCACCTAGAGCTAAGTACGTAGACGATCTAACCGTATTAGAAATAATACCCCGCAATTCACCATCCGTACTCGGGAGCGTAGCTGGTGACATTACCTCCTTTGCTGTCAAGAATAACATGTGCTTAAACCCGAAGAAGTGTAAAACAATGCAGATTGACTTTCAGCAATATAATAGTTACGTGTGCCCACCCCTCACCGTCGGCAGTGCGGAAATAGAACGTGACAAGTCCTTTAAATTCCTTGGTTTGTATATATCGGAAGACTTGTCATGGGTTACACATTGTGACTATATCATTGCGAAGGCCAATCGCAAAGCTTTATGCATTAAGAAAACTCAGGCGTTGTGGCGTATCCGCTAGGGATACGGCTCAAGTATATTGCTCGCTTATAAGACCAATTTTAGAATATGCGTCCCCGGCGTTTGCGGACCTCCCACAATATCTGTCCCAGGCCATAGAAAGAGTCCTTGAAAGCAGCCGGAATCGTTTTACTGTCAGACAGAAGAGCTATAGCTTGTAAGAAATTTATCCAGTCAGTTGTCCCTGGAAATCCAGTGTATAATAGTCGTCTTTCTAAGGTTAATTCAAACTACAACCTTAGATCAGGAAGGGAGTTCAACGTTAAACTAACACACACTGATCGTTTTGCAAACTTTGTAACGCATAAGTTTGCTCGCCACTTGAACATCAACACGGATACAGACTAGCCTGCATGTATTTAGTTTGTAATATTGTTACTACTGACCATACTTGTAATTCAGCTCTAAGCTGCAAAAAGTATAATAAACATATTTACATATTTGTTTATTTTATTTATTTATTTATTTACAAATGCTCTTGTAGCCCGCGTGTAGGTTTGTGATTGCGCGCAGTGTGTGCTCTTTGGAAACTGATAGTTGGGATGTGACAGCACGTACAAAATGCTCTTGTAGCCCGCGTGTAGGTTTGTGATTTCGTACAATGTGTGCTCTTTTCAAACTGATAGTTGAGATGTGACAGCACGTACAAAATGCTCTTGTAGCCCGCGTGTAGGTTTGTGACTGCGCGCAGTGTGTGCTCTTTGCAAACTGATAGTTGGGATGTGAGAGCACGGACAAATGCTCTAGTAGCCCGCGTGTAGGTTTGGGATTGCGTACAATATGTGCTTTTTGCAAACTGATAGTTGGGATGTGACAGCACGTACAAAATGCTCTTGTAGCCCGCGTGTAGGTTTGTGATTGCGTACAATGTGTGTTCTTTTCAAACTGATAGTTGAGATGTGACAGCACGTACAAAATGCTCTTGTAGCCCGCGTGTAGGTTTGTGATTGCATACAATGTGTGCTCTTTTCAAACTGATAGTTGGGATGTGACAGCACGTACAAAATGCTCTTGTAGCCCGCGTGTAGATTTGTGATTGCGCGCAGTGTGTGCTCTTTACAAAATTGATACTGCAAAAATGTATTAAACAGTCTGCGGGCCGGCTCTCCTGTGGTCAGAGGGGACTCATGCCTATTGTTTGTGTATACTGCAACATTGAATAAGTAAATAATTCAATGCTGTATTTAAAAAATCAATAGGCCTGGGTCACCTCTGCAAGAACAGCAAGAATAAAGAAGAAGCAAGAAGAAAATAATGTACACACGTATGATATCTTTTATTGAGGAAAATGAACTATTATATAAAGCTCAATATGGATTTCGTAAATCACATTCTATAGGATTATTCAAAGCTTCAGGAGGCAAGAAATAATAATCCTCTTTATTACAACTTCACGTCATATACAGAAAATTAAAAAAACACAACTAAAAATATTAAAAATACAGGAGTTGACATAGCGCAGGGGTGCAACCAACAGTTAGGCCTCTATTACAGTCATTAGTTCGTGTCTGGTTTTAAACATCTTAAATATTGAGGATGTTATCAGCCGATCAATAAGGCCATTCAATTGTTCCCCAAAGGGCAATTTTAAGCCACCCAATAAAAAACGCACTTTGTGGCTCTCATCCAAACCAGACAGAAAATTAGAAATGAAAATAGCATCACCTGCACTATTTACGGCAATCAATCTCCACAATCTATCCCATAGTTTATTCATAAACTCACAGAGTCTTGGACAATACAGTAAGAAATGAGTTACAGTCTCAACATCCCAACTACACAAAGGGCAGAGGCGTTGGTCACGCGGCAGACCAGTCATTGCGCCCGTGTCGATGTTGAGACCGTAACTCCCAACCAATAATCGTAGCTGAAAGGACTTTTTCTTGCGAAGATCTGGATCTAATTTAGGGTTGAAACTTGCAAAACTGGCTAACTCGAGATCTTCTTTGATAGATATTCTCGACCATACTAAAGCTTTCCATGAATCATAGGTGGAAATACATTATTATCCTGCCAGTCATGCAAGTGGCGTTCTAAATTATAGAGCTTCAATGTAGAAAGTAAATCAGGGAAAAAAACTAAGCATTGAGGTTGGGTCAACTAAACATTTGTACAGACGTTTCATGAATAAATCCTGTATCACGCCTTGGCGATCATGTGATATAACACGTGCAAAATACAGCAATTTCCTACCAGCAAAAAATAAGTCAAAAGTCCTGCACATTTAATGGTAGGAAAATTGCCTGAACGCTTTGGCAACAACATAACACGTCTTACAAACCATCTCTGTAACCCCTCAAGTTTGTTAAGCTTGTCAAGACCACAGTTCACAACCAAACAATAAAGAGGGGATACAAACTGATTTCCAAAGTCTTAAGTATATCACAGGGTTTGTCATATCCATTTTCAAATTTCCACTGCATAAAATGGTATAAGCCTTTTTACGTGCAGAGGTCACACAGTCTTCAATAGCACGAAAAAAGCGATATCGCACGAGTCGCGCAGCGACGCTTTGAATAGACTTGAATCCTATGATATCTCGTCCTCAATTTACACAAAAAAGAGATATCATAGGATTTTACCCAGCATGCAATACTCAGGTGTGTTAAGGCCTGACTTGAAAGGCCTGACTTGAAAGGGGCTTATACGCTGATTCTTAAGGCAAAAAGCAGTTTTTGCAAATAACTACATTCGTAAAATAGCTACCGAAATGGAACTTGGTATGAGTAACACGTCCCCCGACCTTAACTTTTCCATGCATTTAGTTGCTATTAGAGTATCTGTAAGTACCATTTAAAATTTACTTTCAATCAAAAACGGGGAAAACTTACTGCCAATTTTCCTACTTTTTGACCCTAAATTCGTAATCTTTATGAACTTCTGCAGTTGATAACGCCTTTTAATCGTGTCCAGGGTCACGTGATCGTGAGAACGAAGTTTTTCTCCTATCTCCGCTAATATTCAAGGTGGTCTGCCTTAAAAGGCGCTATATTGAAGGAATCGATGCAGTTAAGGAAAATTCCATCGTATTTTCAGAATAGGATGAGGTTTTCTGTTACCCATTTTGAGTTGTCCCAAAAAAGAACAAATATGGCGCACGTCATTTTAATTTGGTTGTCATGGAAACATAAACTGTCAAAATTTTGCTAGTACAAGAATTAACATTGATGCCAAAATGATGGTGTAGCTATTTTCGTATTAGAGATATTTGCAATAATATTTTCTGCCCGCGTATAAGCCCTAAGTCAGGCCTTAACACACCTGAGTGAATGAATCTTTATTACAACATCTCGTCATATAAAAACATAAAAATAAATATAAATATAAATACACGTCGTATCATATATACATTGCACAGATACTGTAGGCCTGACACTTATTGACGTGTGTCTCTATTATTGACATTCGAAATTTATATAATCGAAAAATCGCCACAGTTATGTAGCGATCTATAACAGTGTTCAAATGAACGTCGAATGGCAATACAGGGCCACCGACTGACTTTACATGGGTCATCAAGACCACGTACTGGAGTACTGGACATAATTAATTCAATTCAAACAAATATGGATAAAGGTCTCTTCTCGTGTGGGATTTTTCTGGATCTGAAAAAAGCTTTTGATATGGTGAATTATCATATCCTACTTGACAAATTACAGTATTATGGATTTCGGGGGGGGGGGGGGGGGTATGTAATAAATGAATGCATTTTTATCTTATTGAGTGATCGAAAACAGACTACCGAAGTCAAGGGTAAAGTATCTGACCAAGCCTCTGTCAACTGTGGTGTACTTAAAGGATAAATACTTGGTCTCCTGCTGTTTCTAATTTATATGAATGACATACAGTACTCTTCTGAAAAATTGAGTTTTTTCCTATTTGCAGACGATACTAATATCCTTTATACTGATAAAAATTTCCATGGAAACGGTTATTATTATAAGGCAACGATAGTACGCGCGCTGTGATGGGCTGTTACAAGGTCATGAAATCCCGGCATGACCTCTCAGAAATCTCGTAATGACCTCGCAGTTCACGACTGGCAAAAAATTCTAATCTCCTTCAAATAAAATTCAAAAATAAGATTTTCAGCGTTTTCAGCGAAATTCACAACAAAGAATACTTGACACAGTGTTTGTCTCTTGTAATATAAATCTTAAACTGACGACAAGAGGAAAATAAAGGCCTGAATATCAGACATGACCTGCTTACAAGTCGAAAGGCAAATCAGAGCCAAAAAGTTACTCTAAGCTATAAATTCGAGTCTATCCGGAGAAAATGAAAACTAGAGGGAGCCAAAATAGCAGCAAAACGTAAAAGCTACATATAAAGTCAAAATATATTAGGAATCCAAGAAAATAGGAAGCTAAAAATAATAACACAAATCGAATTCAAACTTTGTGCTTACCGATAACTGATAGTGAAGTCGTTGATTTATTTCTCCATCTCGTTAGTAGAATTCATTCTTACTTGACATCCGCTTTTGCACAAAAAAAAAATTCCTGAATATACAGTCGGCTAAAATAACGATTGCAATTTTCTGTTATTATCAATGCTGTTCAATCCAGTTCTTGCTCCCTGTTTAGTGTAGATCTCAAAATGAGTTTTCGAAGAACACGTTTTGCAGCTTTTGCGAAACTAAAGTTTTTTATCTTGAAAGCGTAAGCCCAAGTTTAAGTTTAAATTTAAATTTTTCAAGTGAAGCATGTTCGCTAAAATATCTGTAAAAGAATCGATTCCGAAGTATTTTGATATCCATAAGAGATTGATCACTTTTGAGCAAAACTAGCATGGTTTTCACAAACGAGTTTCTTCTATCTAATCAGTCTGAGAAATAGTACAGCAGATTGGTGCAAAATTGTGCAAATTGATGTTACAAGCATGAAATTTGGCAGAGTGGTAGAGCTTGATGTCCCGAGCAATTCTATATAAAAACCACGCCCAAAAGTAAATACTTCCAGATAACATAAAGATGGGTTGATTTATCTTTGTTGAAGAAATAAGAACGTCTTAATTTTACACAAAAGCCTTAATATGTTACTTTATTCACAAATAGATGTCCTGCATTACTATACATATTGAGTCACGCCCTATATTGCTTACTTACAGCCTTGAGAGATGTACACTTCACTAATTGGCAAAATCTATTTCTTGAGTTTCCTTTTCCTCCAAATTACAAGTATTGATAAGATGTTTTACGCGGCATTATTCCTAAGTTAAACCACACCCTATTTCAGGTACTTCCAGTGTTGAAAGTTATGAAATAAAAAAAACATTTAAAGCAAAAGTATTTTAAATTTGATTGAGCTGCCACGATTAGCTTGGCCTCCTGCATCAACAAAAATTCCATATTTTGTTATATGCCTGTCTGAAAAGTCTAAATATTATGAAGTCCTAAACCAACAATGAAAATTAACTTAGTCTTACTCTCGTTCGTAACCTCTTCTGTACTTGCACATGACAGTGCATTGAGGACGTGCTTTGATACATTTACAGCACCCTCGACACCCCTTATCAGGTTGACAGCCGCATTGCACTGACACGTTGTAGAGATCTCTGGGAGTACGGTCCAGATTGTTGGTTCAGCATTTATTACATGATGGCTTTTTCGACATCCCAACTCTGATGGCTATGGAAGACTTCTCCCCAGTAGGTATCACATCCATCTTTGGTCCTCTGGGAAACATGTCCGCCCGCAACTCAAAGGCTTACTCCTTGCATACGATGTTTGGGGCTGGGTCCGAGGGCCAGAGGATTTTTTCACTTTGATGTACAGAGCGTGAGCCCTACACCACCACCAGGGGTGACTAGGAGCTCTTGGGGGACTGGCTCCGAATTTCAGTTAGTAGAACTGATGATGCTTGATGTCTGGTCATACAAGAACACATTGAAGTGAGCTCTCGCATAATTCCTGGATGGAAGGAACACCATCGTCAACCATCTGTTTCCACCAATCACATGAGTCAGTGCTGCCACTCAAGGACTTGACCTCTTTGCACCAATGGGTAACGTCAGAGCTGACACTTTGCGAGTATAATATTTAGCTTTAGATGATTTGCATTCTCGTTGCACTTTATTCCTTAGGTCTTTATACTGGTACGAGTCTTTCTTATGCTCTGACAGAGCAGTTTGCCTTTGAACGATCAGATAGGTCAGTCTAGGGATATGGCTCTCGAGCTTCTGCTCGTCTTCTTATTCCTTGACCTCGTTTATCTCTTGCGCCTACCTTCAGACTGTTGTTGCCACGTCCCAGGCAATCTCTATCTTCTTCATGTTGTTTGCTAGTAATGGCGCACATAAAGAATAAACAAATGATATATGCGTAGTGCTTTTACGTCCTACGGTTCTCTTCTTTTAGCATAATTAAACGGCGGCTCCGTCAATCACGACTGCAATGACTTCAGGGGGCTCACTATGAACAGTACGGGCAACCATCTCCAGCCATCCTGCGAGGCGCGACTTGTTGTAGGAACTTAGGTCACCAAAGTTGGATATAGGGATGGTGGAAAAAAATATTGATGCACTCGCTACAAGAAACGTTTGCTTTCAGAAGAAAGAATGTGAAATTATTTTTAGATACACGGAGATACAGTTATTTAGTGGATTGTACATTTCAGTTCACCTCTCGCCTCCCTTCGCCTCGCCAGACAAAACATGCTTCAAAAGCAACATCTTACCAAAAGGACATTGAATTGCTAGAAAGCAGTACATGACAACGCTTGTTTTTTAGGCAACCTCTTTCTTCTACGCTAGCTGGCGGGCTAGTGGGGTGGTTATAGTTGGTGAGGGCTTGCATTGTGTGGAAAACCGTTCGAACGTTATATAAAAGAACATTTTCCTATAGAAAAGTGTACTTGCGAAAAGAAGTGGTAGAGTTGAAGCAAGAAAAGTCTAATTAAAATCTTAACTGTCTCTTTCTTAGCTAAAAACCAAAAAAGACGTTGAATGTGCTAAATACAGGCATTTTGGGCGTGTGGTTAGCTGCGAAGGTGCTAGGTAATTTGTCTGTAATAGGTTGCAAAAAGATTTCAATAATAACCATCATGTTTAATTTATTCTTGTAAACCTTTACATTCGTCACTGTAATACCTGTAAGTACGGCAATTGGGCGTGGTTTGTCTGCCTAAACTTGAAGGGCTTGCAATCTCAACATTATGTGAAGTTTGGAAGAATTTGGATAACGTTTAGTCAGGCTTTAATTTTTATATAAGATAATTAATTCCACCTCTGTAAAACGGAAAGTATGCACGTTTGGGCGTGTTTTTTTGCACCAAGACTACTAAGGGTATGAAGCTCTGTCATTGCGCCAAATTTCATGCTTGTAACATTAATTTGCACAATTCGACCTAAATTCTGCACCAATCTGCTGTACTAAAAGGAACAAATAAAGGACCTGCATACATGTCCAATACACTCAATCAGACTCCGACGGAAAACTCAAACCTTCCGATGGAGATCTCCATCGTACAGATAGATATCATTATTATTCGTTTACCACGTACCACATACTTTAGCACGTAACACAAGCCAAATCCCCCCACCCCTCCCCCGTTACACAGTTTTTTTCATTTCTGACGTAAACGTTCAAACATCGTGGCGATTCATGTTCGACCAGACTCCGACGGAAAAAGTGAAATGTCCGACGGAAACGTGCATATCATTTTGGGCACTATCAAATATCCCACCGTATACATGGCGATATGGGGGGCTAGTCCGATCGTCCGATGGACCATCGGACTCCGACGGAAAAAGTGAAATGTCCGACGGAAACGTTCATTTCTGACGGAAACGTTCAAACATCGTGGCGATTCATGTTCGACCAGACTCCGACGGAAAAAGTGAAATGTCCGACGGAAACGTGCATATCATTTTGGGCACTATCAAATATCCGATGGACCATCGGAGTCCGACGGAAAAAGTGAAATGTCCGACGGAAACGTGCATATCATTATGGGCACTTAGAAATATTTGTACCGTATACATGGTGATATGGGGGGCTATTCCGATCGTCCGATGGAGTCCGATCGTCCGATGGACCATCAGACACCGACGGAAAAAGTGAAATGTCCGACGGAAACGTGCATATCATTATGGGCACTTAGAAATATTACGACCTCATACATGGTGATATGGGGGGCTAGTCCGATCGTCCGATGGAGTCCGATCGACCATCAGATCCCGACGGAAAAAGTGAAATGTCCGATGGAAACGTGCATATCATTATGGGCACTTAGAAATATTTTTACCGTATACATGGTGATATGGGGGGCTATTCCGATGGTCCGATGGAGTCCGATCGTCCGATGGACCATCAGACACCGACGGAAAAAGTGAAATGTCCGACGGAAACGTGCATATCATTATGGGCAGTTTGTTATTCAATTTTCCTCGTTCTTTAAAAGACTCTTAAATAGATGTTCGAAAGAAACATCAATGCCCCAATTGATCACTCCTTTAAGAGTGATTTTCTATACTGTTTGCCTCGTTCTTAAAAAATATGGAGCACAGAAAGTTCGTTTGATGTTGCATTAAACATAACCGCGTATACTCTTGTGTCACTAAGTTTGTTATTCAATTTTCCTCGTTCTTTAAAAGACTCTTAAATAGATGTTTGAAATAAACGTCAATGCCCCAATTGATCACTCCTTTAAGAGTGATTTTCTATACTGTTTGCCTCGTTCTTAAAAAAATATTGAGCACAGAAAGTTCGTTTGATGTTGCATTAAACATAACCGTTATACTCCTGTCGTCCGATCACATCGATCACCGACGGAAACGTGCATATCATTATGGGCATCATTATATTCCACCGTAAGTTTTTTATTCAATTTTCCTCGTTCTTTAAAAGACTCTTGAATAGATGTTTGCCTCGTTTTTAAAAAAATATGTAGCACAGAAAGTTCGTTTGATGTTGCATTAAACATAACCGTTATACTCTTCTGTCACTCTCTTTCTTTTAATACAGTGCTATTTCAAAGCTAACACAAAATATTTCATTACCATCCCAACTGACTACTTTCCCACATCAGAAAACTTTTCTTTAATTTGTTGCAGCTCATCTCCGTAACCTTCAAAATAGCGATTATTTATCTTCATTGTAGAGATGCAAATGAATGATCTCTTCATGCCCCTCACTTTACTCAACCGTCCATTCTGGAAAAGCCTGAAGACCCTATTTAGAAACATTCCTGCCATTCATTGCAAGCGATTTTAAGCACAAGGATTGACTACTTTCAGCCTCTTCTTCGGCGAACGTCCGTGAATCGAGGGAACTTTTTTTTTTCTTGCGGTTGCGGCGCGCTTCGATTTGTTTACAGTGTAGGGCAACTCGACACCGTAAACAAACCGAAGCGTGATGCGGGTAGAAAAACATTCTCTCGATTTACGGACGTTCGCTGAAGAACTTGGAATATTAGAGGGGCTACAAGCAGTCTAGCACAAGGATCAAAGCACAACCATAAAATCAAATGTTCGTTTTGCTATGTCGATTAATGCTACATTCCTTACGCCGCCTGGAAATCTAATATTCCAAGTTCTGCTCGATGTCTTCATTATGGCTGTCAAGGAGATGCAGCATCAGTATGAAGAATCTGTATCGGCTCATATGCTTGGTAATGAACCGGAACTTGGAAAGCCAAATTCAATGGTGCAATGTGCGATTGGCGATTTTTTGCCGTCAATCCAATTCAAAACGCCGGATTCGGCCATTGCTCTAAAAATGTATTCAACTACCTTTTGGCTTTCTTGCCTAGAATGGTTCAAATGAAATTAATGAAAACATCATAACTTACAATAAAACAAAACTCTTACACGTGACGTGGCTTGTTTTCCTGTTTTGGGCACACACCAAGGAAAACAAAATAATCCGCTCTCCGATTTGCATGGATTTGCTGCGCGCGAAGACTTGCGGAGTGGAAGCCGGTTGAGTACTTCAAGCCTAGCGGCAGTACTGGTTCTGTTTTTTCCCTGCAGTTCTCTTCAGTTTTCTCTGAGGATTTCACAAGGCAGAACACAGCGTCGTTTGGCGAACTGTGCAAAAGAATAACAACATTATTTATAAACGCGCATAAGTGAATTCGTGGTTGCTATTTCAAACAAATATTACACAAAAATACCTAAAACCACTTTGAAGTTACTCTACAACACAATCCCCAACTACTAGAATTAGTGAAATTGAGCACACAAGTAGATGTATTTTAAATAAAGGCTTCAGCAGTTTCGTTGCAGGAACCAACAAAACAAGGAACGATAATACAGTGTGCCGAGTGAGCACGCGAGTCGAGCCGGCTTGCGAAGATAAACACAATCTTCGCTCCAATTGTAAACTTTAAAGGGAATCCGACTGCAAAACTTACATTATCGAGGCACTTCTCTAAAAAGAAAACACTATACTGAGGTCAGTGTATGACCTACATTCTGAGCTAAGCTCAAGACTTTTGAATGATCATACCTTGTTATTCTGCCATTGCCTTTGTCCCCCGCAAATCGAACTCGTGACAAGTCATGATCTTACTAAAAAATCTTCCATAAACAGTGACTTCTTGGCTCTATTTCCTGGCACATCATAGCAAGACACCGTCATTTAGCTATTATTAACCTCGAATAGGTTTACTTTGCGGAAAGGTACCAGTTGTTGCATTGAAAGTCCGTCTTTAATGTTTGCCCATAATGATATGCACGTTTCCGTCGGACATTTCACTTTTTCCATCGGAGTCTGATGGTCCATCGGACGATCGGACGATCGGACTCCATCGGACCATCGGAATAGCCCCCCATATCACCATGTATACGGTACAAATATTTCTAAGTGCCCATAATGATATGCACGTTTCCGTCGGACATTTCACTTTTTCCGTCGGAGTCTGATGGTCCATCGGACGATCGGACTCCATCGGACGATCGGACTAGCCTCCCATATCACCATGTATACGGTACAAATATTTCTAAGTGCCCATAATGATATGCACGTTTCCGTCGGACATTTCACTTTTTCCGTCGGAGTCTGATGGTCGATCGGACGATCGGACTCCATCGGACCATCGGATTAGCCCACCATATCACCATGTATACGGTACAAATATTTCTAAGTGCCCATAATGATTTGCACGTTTCCGTCGGACATTTCACTTTTTCCGTCGGAGTCTGATGGTCGATCGGACGATCGGACGCCATCGGACTAGCCCCCCATATCACCATGTATACGGTACAAATATTTCTAAGTGCCCATAATGATATGCACGTTTCCGTCGGACATTTCACTTTTTCCGTCGGAGTCTGATGGTCGATCGGACGATCGGACTCCATCGGACCATCGGACTAGCCTCCCATATCACCATGTATACGGTACAAATATTTCTAAGTGCCCATAATGATATGCACGTTTCCGTCGGACATTACACTTTTTCCGTCGGAGTCTGATGGTCCATCGGACGATCGGACTCCATCGGACCATCGGATTAGCCCCCCATATCACCATGTATACGGTACAAATACTTCTAAGTGCCCATAATGATATGCGAGTTTCCGTCGGACATTTCACTTTTTCTGTCGGAGTCTGATGGTCCATCGGACTCCATCGGACGATCGGACTAGCTCCCCATATCGCCATGTATACGGTGGGATATGTGGTATCCTTTCGTAGTACGTGGTTCGCATTCCCTATCTATTTGCATCTATCCGATGGAACACCATCAGACTCCGTCGGAATCCGATTGAGTGTATTGGACAACCCTCAGGACCTGACAGAGACGGCCAAGGAGAGTCCGCAGGAAAGACAACGGGAGACTAATGAGTTCATTTTCAGGTACTTATACGACTCATAATTTGTTTTAGTTTGTCGGTATGTTGGAGTACGGATCGAATGCAAAAGATAATGCCTCGTTCGTTCTCGTTCTTTTCGACATATGTCTTTTGTATTTTAGGCTGTAAGGCGCCTTGAGGAATCTGTAACATCCATGGAGGGCAGGATCGTGGACCGCCTTGAGGAATCTGTAGCATCCATGGAGGGCAGGATCGTGGACCGCATTTGTGGGCGTCTCACAACGTTAGAGGCCGCTGTCACTGTAGGAGCATTTTCGATGGACGCCAGTTCGCTCCCTTCTCTATCTTTGAGCCATGTGAGTTTTACTGATATCACACATTTTTGTAGGGAATTATTTTCCAGAGATATACCGATTTAAGTTCAGATGCGTGTAGAGGTGAGCGCATCTCATGATTTTTTTCCGTAATGTTTTTTTGCAACGCTTGCCTGTCTGCAAAAACCCTTAAAACGGCCCCATTTAAAAGATTAACGCTTTACCAAAACTAGATAACGATCTGCCTTGAAAAAATAACGCTCTCTCAAAGCATGATAACTGCTTTTGCGTGAGCCGTCACATTTGAACAGTTAACCCATATTCAGGGCATTCTCAGCTTACGGCAACCGCAGCGGCTTGCCGTATTCAAGCCTTTCAACGGCTCTTAACTCTACCGGGGAGGAGTGCTGACGTTGGCAGGCCAACCAACTGAGGATTATGTACAGGACATTGTTTGAATACAAAGTCATTGAAATCTATTCCTGTCACAAACAGTGCACTCGTAGCTCTACGTGGAGAGAGTTGTCTGCTATTGAATATGCGTTAAGTTCGTTTATGCACATGCTTAAATATTCTTATGTCAAATGGTTTTCAGATAGTCAGACTGCTTGCCGTATTATACAAGTGGAGAGTATGAAGCAAGATCTACACTGTAAGGCTATTAATGTATTTAACATATGTGCTTATACAGCGGTGGAACTGGAGTAGACTAGACTATATGGACCTCGCCAAAAACTCACTTGATGATTCAGTGGAGACTATCGTCACGAGCACGGGGAAGCCGGTTACACTCATTGACCTTGATGTCTCGAAGCCAGAGACAACGTTCAGAACGTTAAATGAGCTACTATATATATTGTGTCAGCCCTCACTGGACACGGTCTTCAGAAATCCAACAACAGGATCGTTAAGTGTGTTTCGAGTTTGTTGGTGGATAACGGGCATAGAGAGAAGCCTGATACTCCATTGACATATATGTGTATGGTACGGCTCCTCAGATTGCTCCAACTCAAGAACATAACACAGCGAAGTTTCGCAGAATACAACAGCAAGCGCAATTACGTAGAACGCGTCCATGCTCAAGAAAACCCCGCCTTATCACGTCATGGCGCTTTCAGTAGCAAATCCATACACCCTAGTGCCCGTCCGCACAGCCCAGAGCACCTGGAGAATATGGCAGCGAGGTCAGAAGATGTTTGACACGGGCCAGTTTTAGTGGACATTTTCTGACATGTTTAAGAGGCGTACAAGCGCAGAACACCATTTTTTACAACAAAGAGAAACTCAAGAAGTTCCTCGATCTCAGCGAGGATAACAAACTTCAGTGTGATTGACTGTATATGCCTCTACATAACGAATTGTATTAAAGTATGGTCGTTACCTGGAAGATTACAGAATATTTTGTTGGGTGTTATGCCGACGATTATAGGGTAAGCACTAATCAGACGCAATCTCTACTTCGACATAGACGCCGAGTCCACAAAAGATATCCTCGAGCAAGAGCTTGTTTAAATCATGATGGCGCCACGTTTCTTTGTCAAGCTGAAAGTAACCGAACTGCAGCCGAAATGCAAGCTTCTGTCCATTTAATATAAGGCAGCCTCAAAACATGACTTGGTTAAAAAGGTCGCAGAGGCAGAAGGAATGTCACCTCCAAAACCTGTAGACCTACATTATGATGAACAGAGGAACACAATGTTCTCTTGCAGTGTATTTATTGATCTCCAAAAAACTTTTAACATTGTTGATCATTCTATCCTCCTTGACAAACTGTCCCATTATGGTATCCGTGGTATAATAATGACTGATTCTCTTCCTATCTGACTAAGGGTATTCCAAACAACTCAAGTAGGTTGGGAAAGAAAGTACTCTATGCGGCGTCCCTCAACGGAGTGTGTTGGGTCCTCTGCTGTTTCTTATATATGTAAATGACATCTACATGGCTTCGAAGAAGCCAACGTTTTACCTTTTTGCTAAAATCCCTCGAAGCTATTCTTAATTGTGAATTACTTAAGGTCGTCGAATGGCTAACTGCTAATAAGCTCTTGTTAAATATCAAGAAATTTTTTTTTATAATCTTTCATCTATATCAAAAACGCATGAAATATGACATTCGCATCAAAGTCTACGATAACCGCACGCAAATATTTACTGATCTTGAACGTAAAGAATTTGTGAAATACTTAGGGGTAATAATTGATAATCATCTTTCTTCGAAACACCACATTAACTACGTCGCCTTAAAAATTAGCAGAAATATTGGAATTATCTCAAAACTAAGACATTTTATCCCATTAAAATCACTACTTATCGTCTACAACTAAGACTAATTAATGTTTCCTTACATATTTTACGGCCTCGTTGCCTGGGGACAAGCCGCCCAATCCTACCTAGATAAAATGCTTGTGCTCGAAAAGAAAGCTGTCAAATATTTACTGATCTTGAACGTAAAGAATTTGTGAAAAACTTAGGGGTAATAATTGATAATCATCTTTCTTCGAAACACCACATTAACTACGTCGCCTTAAAAATTAGCAGAAATATTGGAATTATCTCAAAACTAAGACATTTTGTCCCATTAAAATCACTACTTATCGTCTACAACTAAGACTAATTAATTTTTCACTCCTGCACACGAAAAACATCATTACAATACACGCTCCTCACCTTCTGGCGTAATCCTTCAAGACTTAATCACCATAAACACTCTTTTTTCATAATTGGAACAAGAATTTGGAACAGCGTCCCGGAAAACTACCGAAGTTTGCCAAAGCACATTTTCAAACAAAAAATACATGCAATATTATTGAACTCTAGAAACTCTGGATAGTTATGCTGACATTATGACTCTCATTTCTGAAATAAAAAAGACACCAATCTAATGACGACACAAATCCCAAATTTCAAATTTCAATTCAATTGTTCTCTTTTTTTATATTGTAACATATGTAGAATAGGAAGACATTTTTAATGCCTCGAATGTCTTTTTTTGTATGACCTCACACCACCTGCCCTAGATTAGCTTCGCTATTTGCGGGTGGTGTGGACTAAAAATGTAATCCTGAAAACATAAAAACTTGAACTTGAACTTGATGATGGCGATGTATCCCGTCCACCAAAGACCGCAGCAGATGTTTAAAAAAAACTGCCAATCTGTAAGATGCAAATCGCGTTGAAGGCACACAACCTTCCCATTACCGGATTAGCACTACGTTTGATGCTTCTAAGCAACGGGAGGCAGCATCTGATTTCATCAGCTGACAGAAGCAGCACCGGATGAAGAATACATCCGCAAAAGAAAGTATGCAAGCAAGTTAAAGAAGAAATCACGCGTTCCAGTTCCCAAAGGCACCAATTAGATCCCCTGGACATTTTCCTTAGTGCTGTTAACACATAAAGCGAGGCCTTTGAAAGATGAATGACTAATTTGTAATTTTTTTGGAAGTGGGTAGGAAACCCAAAATCAAGTGGGAGAAAGAAGAAATCGGCTACTCTGGATGGATGCCAGGATTGTATGCGGCAGAGGTGCAATCTTCCTCCCTCTCCACAGATGGGGCTACTGTCGTCTACACAAGCGAGCAAAGCGTCACGTACACGGTGGAGATAACGCCAGTCCTTGCACAAGAAAAAATCCAAGCTACTAGATGGAAGTTGGCGAGGTCAATTGACATTTTAACCGACAGTTGTCAGTTGGACAAATTTGCCATTACAGACCGGAGCAGCTCGCCAACTTATTGGGGGTAAACGACCAACTTGGGGTGAATAACCAACTAAGGGAGTAATTTTACAAAAGTATCATAACTTGAAGAGGAAATCCCCCCGTGGGGGGAAGGGATCCAGTTAAAAATCCCTGCAAATGATTACATGCCATTTTGGTGTAACTTTTAGGGATCCAGTTAAAAATCCCTGCAAATGATTAGATACCATTTTGGTGTAACTTTTAGGGGCAATTTTTTCCCCAGATGAACATCCCCGCTCAGTCAGATTAAGAGCAAGGAGGATTTCAACCCAAAATGGATTGCGCGCTTGGCATTTTGTCACACCTCACAGTCAAACGCCGGTTGAGTCGAGTCCGTTTCCGGGCAAAACTTGGTGGATTCTACAAGCTCATTTCTCCTCTTTATTCAAGTGCAGGTGAGTCTTCTTTATGATCTTATCTTTATCTGTTGTATTTTTAATCTCTCTGTGGTATCAGAATTAACAACAAAAGGCGAAAAAGCAGCGAACCGAGACCTATTCTCTAAGTGATATTGCATAACAATGCTCTTGTCTCAAAGGTCACGCTGCAAGGCCCTCTTGATAAATGGCCCAATACTCTCTTACTATTGGATACATAAAGTCTTTTTTGGTTAATATTTGTAATTGAGATGTCACACAACACTGTAGATTAGAATGTATCCTCGTGTACTCACGTTTAAGTAGGATTCGTGCGCCTTCAAAATGGCGGTTATTTTGCCGTTTTTTGGCGCGAACAGGCGAGCTTTGATGTCGAGAATATGGCTTATTTAGCTCTAAAATCCGTTTCCATGATAATGTTAAAGCACATACGTGTTTTCCTGCTATTCTGTAAGCAAAAATCATGGCTATTCTTCTTCTTAGATACTCAATGTCGATACGAATTAGCTGTTTTAATGGAGAAAGAAGAAGGGGATGCGTTGAAGAGAAAACACGTGTCGACCGGCGCAACTCCACACAAGCCTCAACAAAAAAGGCCGTCTGTTTCTAGAAGCAATCCTAGACAATCGGTAAGCTAGAAGATCTGCACTATTAATAATTATATTTATATAGATTTCAGTCGCATTGTTAACCCAATGAGTTTCATCGATCTTGTTCAGCTCTGCTTTTAGAGCGTGAAGCATAACCGCCCCAAGAGAGTGAGACTATTTTATAAACCATTAGACCTTGGTCATTAATACTATCAGAATGAGTTGTTTACACCATTGTAATCGTGATCATGAGAATATTGGAATCCAAGAGAGAGGGTCTGCTAATGGAGTGGTAATACATTTAATACAGGTAGTTGGTGCACTGCAACAACAGTAAACCCACATACATTTTCGAGTATTTACAGTACTGTAGTTCTATTATGACTGGTCCCAGAGTATGTGAAGCTCCAGATAGCTTTGACAGCTGTACTCGTTTTATGATATCCATAATATCAATTAATATAAAAACATTTTGTTGTTGATACAGTTATCTCCCAGGCACGTACATCTCTAAACACTCGATTGAAAGGCCTACAGCATTCCCCGTAGTTCCTTAAAACCCCAAAAAAGTCAAGGCAAAACTGGTCAAAGAAAGAAGACGTAGCATTGATTCAGTATGTTGCTCTTCATAAAGACAGACAGGTGTCTAATGGCCTGCATTCAGCACAGATGCCCTTTATTGGAAAAGAAAACCCTAAAAGTAAAAGAAAATGCAAGGAGATAAAAAGTAGCTTCTGCTCGCAAGGAAATTAGCAATACCCTGGGATCTTTTATTCCTTACACTTTATTAGCTTTGCACTAAGCATATTAATTTGCCTCAATACTGTATTTGTGCAATAAAAACATGCTAGTTAGACAGTGATAATGGACTATTCCATTACATTTGTAACCAAAACCTATCAGTGAACTTGCATAATTCCACAATGCCTGCTGTTATTTTCGGTTTTTATTATTCGCTAGATTAATAAAGGTTTAAAGCTAGATTGTAGATAGTGCTATAATGTACGTGTTCCGCTCCGTATCATGTAAGACCCGCAAGAATGTATCATTTATGCCCCAAAGGAAATGGGTGGGTTGGCGGCTTTTCCGCGGTATGCGATGGACTGTATTTGTACTCGGGTTGCGCTGTTGGGACCTCAGTTGTTCTATCTCGCGTGCGCTTTTAACTTGACATTGTGAGTTGTTCCTAGCCACTAAACTTAACTTATGTTCTACAATGGCACAAAAAATTGCGAAAATGTCATATGACCTGCGAAGCAAGGAAGAAGCGGCGGAGGAGGTTGCGATGAAAAAGGAGCCAGGAGTGGAGGTCGAGGAAAGTTTAGAAACACTAGCGGGGAAGCTTGGTGAGTTGGAAATAGAAAAGGCAAACCTGGAAAAGTCGAACCAGTTGGAAGTAATGCGGAAGAAAATAAAGGAGGCGGAGGCAGAAATTGAAAAGCTGAAAGGGATGGGACAACAGGACCAGGAGGACAATGTAACACTACAGGCACTTAAAAAGGACCCTACAATAGCGGCGGCTACGGGGCAGCTATTTGACGTCGCAGGGCTGGACATGGGGGACTTGGCAATTTTGGGCGCGAAAAATCAGGGAGACGACGGGAAAGCGGGCCATGGTGCGACAAGCCTACCTCGCGTGGACCAGGATCCGTCCATTTACCTACGACCAGCAAAAGGTATAAAATACTTAAAAATTGTGGACCATCTGTATGGAAATCACGAGGAAGACCGAGTCATTTCTACTGTCGGTGAAACTCAGCTCGTGGTCAAGAGCGCGTCTACAAAACCTAAGTTAGCGAATGTGACTATCTCCATGTGGGGAATCGCAAATCAGCGCATTATGTATGAACTTTTAATGTCAGGAGAGATAGATTTAGCGTCATTGCCTGATTACATTGCGTACACGATAAAAATCTTAGAATTTGGCCAACGCTTTGAATGGAAAGGGGTAGTTGAATATGACGACGAATATCGTCGTTTACAGGCCGCGCATAAATTTCGATGGGCTCGCGACGCTCAGCATTTATCGACCATTTACTTAAAACCACTGGTATCCCGCAATGGGTTTCCCCGCAAGGCTAACGGAAATACTGCTAACACTACTCCTAACCGCTCCACTCGCTCAGCGTCAGGCAACTTTATATGTAGGCAGTACAACTCTGCACTGGGTTGCCGGTTTAATAACTGCACTTACGAGCACGCTTGCATTCGTGCAGGTTGTGGAAAGGCACACCCGGCATGCAAGCACGATGAATTCGCATTGGCTGCTAACAGACAATGACTAAATACTTCTTTATTCCCTCACCCTCTTGACCTTAAAAAATGGACTAACGAGCTTGCTAATGATTGCGATCGCGAGTTCTTGTTGAATGGCATCACTAATGGCTTTAAACTGATCAATGATGACGCAAACCTCACTCAGGCGGAAGTGGATAATTATCGCTCAGCCACTAAGCCGGCGGTGAGGCCTATAATCGAGCAGCAAATCAAGCAAGAGATAACAAAGGGCAATTATATAATTACGAGTAGCAAACCAACTATTATAAGCGCTTTCGGGGCCATTCCGAAGCCGGGAACTAATGAATATCGCATTATTCATGATTGCAGTCGTCCACCAGGGAGAGCAGCTAACGATTATATGACAAATGACAATTTTAGATTTCAGACTGTTGACGAGGCTATCAGGCTTATCAAGCAGCATTACTACATGGCAAAAATAGATCTTAAGAGTGCTTATCGCTCAGTTCCTATTCATCCTCTCTCCTATCAGGCCATGGGGTGTAAGTGGCGTTTTAAAGGTGAGCAGCGCGACACATACATGCATGACAGCAAACTAGCTTTCGGAGCTCGGCGCGCGCCTGAAATTTTTAATAGGCTAACTCAAGCAGTGCGGCGTATGATGCAGAGGCGCGGTTTCGGTGCAGTGGTAGTTTATTTAGACGATTTCCTTATAGTTGGCGAGACTTATCAAGAATGCAGTGATGCGTTTGACACCCTTTTGGAATTGCTACAGGACTTGGGGTTTACTGTTTCTTGGCAGAAAGTTTACCCTCCGTGCCAAAAGCTTATATTTCTAGGCGTTCTTATCGACAGCAGAGCGCGTACTATATCACTGCCGGCGGACAAATTGCAAGAAATTAGGGCAATGTTGCGGAATTTAGCGGCGAAGTCTAAGGCGACGAAGCGCGAGTTGCAGCAGTTGGCAGGCAAGCTAAATTGGGCTTCGAGGGTTGTTTATGGCGGTAGGACGTTTCTCAGGCGCATTATTGATTTCATGTCTGTCATTCAGGAGCCTCATTTCACTCGAGATTTTACGAGCACATTGCGTGCGGATATAGGATGGTGGCACGATTTTTTGGACACTTTTAATGGCAAGGTTTACTTTCTCGAGGACCTGCCTGTAGACTCTATTTTCACGGACGCTTCAGATTTAGGCGCAGCCGCGTGTTACGACACTGACTTTCTTCAGGTAGACTGGGCTTCGGACATGCCTGACTGTGTAAATTTACACATCAATCTGAAGGAAGTTATGGCCGTAGTGCTTGCGGCACGCAAGTGGCCGCCTTGCTGGCAAAACAAACGGGTTCACATCCACATGGATAACATGACTACTATGCACGTTCTCAATACAGGTACGTCACGCAACGCCTTTATCATGTCCTGCCGGCGCGAAATGTTTTGGCTTTCGGCGCGGCACAATTTTCACCTTACCGCTTCCTACATTCCTTCAAAGTCTAACACTATAGCCGATGCCTTATCGCGCTTACGCAAGCCTTTACCTTTGCTATAGAATCGACAGTGGTCACCGTGTGTTGTCCCCAGCGACTCCAGCAATCTCTTGACAGGGAAGTGGTTAAGTATCGATCGTCTTCGCTTGCGGACTCATCTAAGCGTAAGTATAACACGCATCTCAAGGCCTACCTATCTTTCTGCTGTTTTATGGGATACCAGCCAGTCCCAGCGTCTACTCAAACTCTTTGCCGTTATACAGCCTTGCTAGCACGCTCACTAAAATACTCCTCTATACCACAATATCTCAATATAATAAGCTACTTGCACAAGGCCGCTGGATTACCTAACCCTCTAACTAACAACTGGTTGTTGACGTGTACGCTGCGGGGCATAAAGCGCACTCTTGGCGATGCAAAAGCCCAGGAGTTGCCTATCACTCCTACCTTGCTATTGCGCATTCTCTCTACCTTGGACCTTCAATCCTCCTTTGATGCTAGCTTCTGGGCAGCATGCTTAGTCTCTTTTTACGGATTTCTACGGAAAAGCAATGTCCTTGTACAAAGCCTGAAAGCTTTTGATCCGAATAAACACCTATTGCGAAGCGATTTCATGGCGACCTCATGGGGTATACTTCTATCTATTCGTTGGTCTAAGACTATACAATTCAAGGACAGAACTCTGCGGATTCCGCTTCCACGTATACACGGCTCGCCGCTTTGCCCTGTAGCTGCTGTTGCGCTCGCTTTCAGGCTCGCATGTAATGCACCTAGCCTCTATCCTGCCTTTTCCTTTCGTAAAGCGACTATAACAAACGAGAGCTTTGCGCCACTGACCTATCCGGTATTTTTAAAGAAGCTTAGGCAGTCGCTAACTACTCTAGACATTGATGCGACGCAGTATGCGGGCCACTCTTTTCGGCGTGGGGGCGCAAGCTTTGCTTTTAATTGCGGCGCTAGCCCTCAATTTATTAAATTCCAAGGCGATTGGAAATCGGACGCGTATTTGTTGTACTTGACTTTAAGCCTTGAGCATAAGCTGGCAACGGTCAACAGTATAAGTTCAAAAATCAGGGATCTCATTTAGGAGGGTTCTTTCAGTTTTCACAGTCTTGTGTGTATATATTCCGTGTCCGTAACGGGGTTTCTTGTTTGGGCTCTTTGGAAGGTTTCTTTACTCGAATGTAAACATGTACACATACATAAACATACATCTGGTCATATATCTAATTTTAAATAAACACCAGGGAAGCCCAAACCGAAACCCTGTGTCCTTTTATATGTCGTTTGATCCATTGAATGAAAAAAGATTTAAGGTTTTTATTATTCGCTAGATTAATAAAGGTTTAAAGCTAGATTGTAGATAGTGCTATAATGTACGTGTTCCGCTCCGTATCATGTAAGACCGCAAGAATGTATCATTTATGCGCCAAAGGAAATGGGTGGGCTGGCGGCTTTTCCGCGGTATGCGATGGACTGTATTTGTACTCGGGTTGCGCTGTTAGGACCTCAGTTGTTCTATCTCGCGTGCGCTTTTAACTTCCCACCCACCCACCCCTTTTTCTGCGGCGTTTATTATACTATCCCTGGTAACATAGTTGTGTAATTCAAGTGTTGGAAGGTTTCTTTACTCGAATGTAAACATGTACACATACATAAACATACATCTGGTCATATATCTAATTTTAAATAAACACCAGGGAAGCCCAAACCGAAACCCTGTGTCCTTTTTATGTCGTTTGATCCATTGAATGAAAAAAGATTTTCCCCTGGATTTCTACAGGGTCTCAATTTTTAATCAGATGTCCCTCATGGGTCTTCATTTTTAAGCTTGAATGTGATGGGGGGAAATGGTGTCTCTCAAGGACATTTATATTTCCACAAGAGTAGAGTAATTTTTGAAAACTTAAAGTTCTTCTAAGGGGGTTACAATTGTTTAATAGAATAATCCATATACAAATTAAAATTATACATATTTTTTGACATTTTACAGCATCCGCAGTGCGTCAACGAGTAGTTATGTATCTGAAAAATACACAAAGACTGTTGCAGAGGCAGAGGATGATTATGGAATCACATGCGATGTGTACTTGGGGTGCGAGGAGCTGCAGCCTATAGACACACATGTACTGACTGATGTTCCTGAAAAGCTGACAGCTCTGATAACACACCTGAACAGCATACAGCTGCTTCGATTGTTGACAGACATGTGTAAACTTGTAAAAGACAAAGAGAAAATGATCCTGGCTATAACCAAAGAAATGGTAGAGGAGTCACCAGAGGTCATCAAACAGATTTTCATGTCCTTCTCCCAAAATCAGCAAGGCAAAGTCCTCAATCAGCTTTATCTACATCATGCTGAAAAGTTTTATGACATTTCCTCGAATCCAGGAAACTTCTGCACCCTCTCAGTAAAGGCCATGAAGATCTTACAAACTGATAGAAGGCCAAATCTAGTGTACAAATAGAGCCAGGTAAAGAGGTTTATTTCTGGGAATGTGTAGCAAAGTAAGAAAACAATTTTCTAAATATATATTTTCCCTTTTTGTGTTACAGATGGATGCTATGGCACTTAGTGTGATCAGTGATGAAGAGCTTAAGGTGATTACAAGCTAGTGAAAGGGGATATATATGCCCTTAGAGCATACTGCCGTACATCAGAAAAATCCAGACATAATGAACAAAGGAAAAACGAACTAGTTGAACAACTGCAAAAAGACTTACAAAACGTTTTGCCAGATAACCTATTAGGAACACCAGTAGAACGTGCTGAGTTGAAAGAAGAACAAGATGAAGCCTATATGGCAAGTCTTAAAGATGACCAACAGAAGGATGCCGAGAAGCGTAGAAAAGAAACACAGCAGCAAGCCATGGAATGGCAAAGAGTTGCAAGAGCAGCAAGAGTCCCCCAGGAGCCAAGTGCTGATCAGAAGAATTCAATCATCGTGTCATGCAGACATGTTACAGGAACAGTATACAGAAGAAGATTTTTGAATGACGAGAAGATGAGTGCTGTGTATGATTGCATAGGGTCTTTAGTAGCCCATCCTCAACAGTTTACTATCCACATTGCATATCACCAAAATGACAGAATCCTTCACCCATCGGAGCCAGTGTCTGTTGCTAACCAAAGCATGCTGCTAATGAAGGAACTTGACAAGGACATTGAAATCAGTTTTTCTGGAGAGCACAACCCAGCTGTTGATCTTCATGAAACCTTTACAGATAATGACCTCAGTACAATAGCTATCAGTCCTCCACCTGTGGAACTCCCAAGACAAATTCTCCAATCAGAAGTCGATGGATTAGAGGTGTGTACACTTAGCTAGCACATGTTCTTCCTCAATCATGTTATGAGCTAATAATGTTGGCTTTCTATATTATTGAACTGGTGTGGGTTGTACCCAGGCTTCTCTGTAGACTAATATCGCAACTGGCTGTCGGCATTTTGATATCAGTTCTTGACGGGGGCCACATTTTCATACATTTTCACTAACCTTAGGCTTAGCCCCTCCACCTTGCCATACAATCTTACCAATGCGCCCCCCACTTGAAAATTGTTCCGCCGTCCCTGTTGAGGCGGCATCAACATTTAAAGCATCAGAAACAAGTTAGATTTTGCCAATGTCTCTCTGTAGAGAGAAAAATAAATAAGTTCTGCCTTCCTGCCTGCCTAGGCTACCTCTGATTCCACAGCCACCCTCCAGCCACCCCGCTATGTTCTGTGACGTCATTTCTACCGTACTTCAACAGCCAATCAACGGGTTCGTAAGAAACGGCCCAAACAAACTTTTACCGGCCCGCCACGATCTTCTCTTCTAGTTGTTTCGCACGTAGATTGAGTGAAAATGTTTCAAACTTCAAAGCCAAATAGTAAACTCCTTTCATTACTCAAATGCCCCTCTCATTGTCTCAGCGAGAATAAGTTATGGGAAAGGTCAATTTTGACCGAGACAGTGAGAGGAGCGAAGAAGAGAACACGGAAGCGCCAAGCGCATGCGTGATGTGACGACAACGTACGTCGCCGAAGGGGAGGAGGGTGGGCAAAATTCATTCCCAACACCCGCGTCCCGACGTTGGTTTTTGAAAAGACCACGATATTGTGAAATCTACGGCTTAAATCACCCTGAGAGTGTGATACATTACGTAAGACGTTACCAGGAAGGAATGCAGGGAATAACACGGGATAACATTCTCGCGTAGCACAATTACGAGGGAATTTCAGTAATGAAAATAGTAAACTCCTTTCATTACTCAAATGCCCCTCTCATTGTCTCAGCGAGAATAAGTTATGGGAAAGGTCAATTTTGACCTCGCACGTTCGATACACTGCGAGCCGAGCCGTGGCGCTAGACAAAAACCGCTCACAGTGGAGGAAACACAGCGGAATCAACAGAATAACACTCTTATCCTCCCAAAACTCAGAGGAAGGGTCAGGATTAAAGTGAATTAACAAATTTCAATTGGCGGTCTTAATTGACTCAAGTAGCAGGGCTCGCGCCCGTAAATACTCCAGATTATAAAGTAGAATAAACCGGAACAAAAAGGACGGACGCAGCACCTGCTAACTGAGTCGAATCAAGACCGTCCGAAGACAGTATGAGGGTAGGTTAACTGTATGTTAACGAACCCCTATGATAGCGACAAAGGTAACAGGGACTACGCAAATTTAGCATAGTGAAGCGAACAAAGCGGGAAATTGAATTTGGCGCTGTTCAACAACATGCACCCATGCAACAAACCAATCAGAGAAATTACTTGGAGCCAGCAAGCCGAGAAATTGAGTTTGGCGGTGTCTCAAAAGCACCCATATAACTAGTAACAAACCAATCAGAAAATTTAGCAATTCTTGAAGCCAACAAGCCGATAAATTGAAAAACACCCATACCAGTAACAAACCAATCGGGGAATTTAGCATTACTTGAAGCTAACAAGCCGAGAAATTGAATTTTGGCCGTGTTTCAAAAACACCCATACAAACCAACCAATCAAAGAATTTAGCATACTTGTACAACGGGTCTTTTATACCCACAAGGCTTTATTGTCTGTTACAATACGTGGCACAGACTCCGAGGTACATTTAATTGGACTTAGGTAGAAAACAGCTGTAGGAAACGAATCACAATGACCCTAACGACCTTTTGTTGGAAAAGGCATAGAACCATCTCCTGTTTAATTAAGCTGCGGCTTAAGCTGTGAAGCAAAGTAAAAGCCGAACAAAGACTTCACGCTTAGTCATGTTACGAGTAAACACATCTGTCAAGGTCGTAAGGTCACTAGAATTCGCTTTAGAAAATAACAGAGTTCGGACAAGTAAAATATCATCGGGATATTTATCATGAAGTTCACAGAAGTTACTAAATCCTAGAAACTAACTCAAGAGTTGAGTTGTAACCTAGTTTCCACAAAGCGTAGAGAAATATTTAATTAACAGCTGTTGTCAAAAGAGCGAGATCATAATTTATTCGAGTAGCAAAAGAACTCAAAAGTAAGAAAGAGTCAAGAGATTTTTCTCTTGACATTACCCAACGGCCAATTTCAAAAATACTCTTGAGGATTTTTGAACAAAATTATTTCTTTCAACGCAGAAGGTTCGAGAGTCTAATTTGTAACGTTATGTGTTTTTTTCCTATAATATATAGTTAACCCTAAATTGAGAAATGTAAAATTGATTAAAATATGTTTTTTGTTTAAATATATGAAGCATGCATTAAGTAATTATTGGTAAAACTGATTATATTATATTTGAATATGAGTTGAAATTGTAATTAATGGCAATATAAGAGTCAAGAACGTTGGTGATCTTCCTCTATGTTTTTTTTTTTTGTAATTTGTAGCTAATGAAAGCGGATCGCCAAAGATCTTTGTGGAGTGAAGTTGACTGAAGTTTTTAAGCGATGTCGAAGGCCAATATCGCAATTGAAATAACTGATCCTTGCCTAAATCTATATCTATATTTTTCGAATGAGCCTGAAAATTTCAAATAATAATTCGTTCTAGTGATATTTCGTTCTAATGGTCCATGCGTAGCAAACACCAGGACTCCTCCATTGTTTAATTCAATGTGGCATTGGCTAGGCGATTTACTGCGACGCTTGCAGCAACAGAACTAAAAGTCTCAATGAAATTCTATAATCGAATAGAAACAAACACCAGGAATTCACTACTGTGCAATGTGATAATGGCTAGGCGATTTATAGTTTCGTCCGAGAAAGTATCATTATTGAGTAAGTACATTTTGTGAGACAAGCATTTTCCCAAAATTCCGATTCTTAAATATGGCATAACGTTTTTCATTTTATCTCTTTAAATTCTTGTATATCGTGCATCGCATTTTATATCTCTCTTTGTATCTCTGAAATTCTTGTATCACTGAAATTGTATCTCTTAAACTATTGTATCTCGTTTGAATGAGCTTCTTGCTCGCATATAAGGCTTCTAATCCCCTTTGTATATTTTAGGTCTTCCTTGACCGATTATTCTGTACGGGAAAATACCTCGTTTTTTTTTTTTTTTTTGTACGTTACGCCAATAACTTTTCAGAAATAACCTGCGAAAAAACTGTTCTTTGCATTTTTAAAACAATGGAAGTGTTGTTGTCTCAACTAATTGATATGTTGGTTTCTGTACTTAACAATACTAAAATTATTGTATTAAGCTGTGCAAGGCTATATTTAGGCTACGAATTTGATGTGTCCTATTGTTCTCAACGCTTAAAATTCAGTCTGATGAAGTTTCTAATATGTGAAGTTTTTTAAGTGATCGATTTCATTCGCGGTTAAATAAGACATCTCTTAAATTGAAAAGACATTACTAGCTACTAAATTCTAGGCTACTAAATCTGTAATTATTTAATGCAAAGTCCATATGAAAAAGTCATGTTTCTAAACTTATACTTATCGAAGATTTGCTTGTTACGATTCGACCTCCTCTTCTCGTCAAGGAATAATCTTTCAAGAATTATATTTCTCGTCCAAGTCCATGTGAATATCAATGTTCCGAGTCCAGAGAGCGGCGTCTTGTGCCCGCAAGTTCCAAATACTGAAAAACAGTGTTATCCAATTTCGAAGACCGTCTCGTGACTTTGTGCAAGTGTTTCGTGACATAAGGGTCGGGCGTTTCTGGCGATCGTTAGGACCGTTAGGTCGGTTAGGGCAGATGGAGAAGGTGAATGGTTGTCCAGTACTATCAAGGTGCTCTGAACGAGACGTCGATAGAAGGGTCAAGACAATTAGGACGGTGGTGGTGAACACAGCCATATGGAATAACTTACTTCGGGGTCTTTTCTGCTTTAGAACGTGTAGTTCCTTCGGGTGTCACCAGAATGTCAAGTTAAAGCGATCGTGAAAGAAGTAGTGGCTACATTACCGTATGATATGCCAGGATCTTGCGTAGAACGAAGTTCAAAGCGGGTTCTCCAACCAGAATGTCAAGGTTGGTTTCTGGATACGGAGTACGGAGTCACTGGAAGTCTCGGAGGTTTAGGACTCAGTACATCATTTATTCTGGCTTGCGCCACAACTTCAATCTCGTATCTTGTACAACGGGTCTTTTATACCCACAAGGCTTTATTGTCTGTTACAATACATGGCACAGACTCCGAGGTACATTTAATTGGACTTAGGTAGAAAACAGCTGTAGGAAACGAATCACAATGACCCTAACGACCTTTTGTTGGAAAAGGCATAGAAAATAACAGAGTTCGGACACGTAAAATATCATCGGGATATTTATCATGAAGTTCACAGAAGTTACTAAATCCTAGAAACTAACACAAGAGTTGAGTTGTAACCTAGTTTCCACAAAGCGTAGAGAAATATTTAATTAACAGCTGTTGTCAAAAGAGCGAGATCATAATTTATTCGAGTAGCAAAAGAACTCAAAAGTAAGAAAGAGTCAAGAGATTTTTCTCTTGACAAATTTAGCAATACTATGAAGCCAACAACCTGAGAAATTGAATTTGGCGGTGTTTCAAAAGAACACACATACAGCAAACTAATCAGACAGAGAGTTTAGCATTACTATGAGGACAACAAGCCGAGAAATTGAATTTGGCGTGAATTTAACAAAATTCAATTGGCGGTCTTAATTGACTCAAGTAGCAAGGCTCGCGCCCGTAATACAGTAGAATTAACCGGAACAAAAAGGACGGACGCAGCACCTGCTAACTGAGTCGAATCAAGACCGTCCGAAGACAGTATGAGGGTAGGCTAACTGTATGTTAACGAACCCCTATGATAGCGACAAAGGTAACAGGGACTACGAGAATTTAGCATAGTGAAGCGAACAAAGCGTGAAATTGAATTTGGCGCTGTTCAACAACATGCACCCATGCAACAAACCAATCAGAGAATTACTTGGAGCCAGCAAGCCGAGAAATTGAGTTTGGCGGTGTCTCAAAAGCACCCATATAACTAGTAACAAACCAATCAGAAAATTTAGCAATTCTTGAAGCCAACAAGCCGATAAATTGAAAAACACCCATACCAGTAACAAACCAATCGGGGAATTTAGCATTACTTGAAGCTAACAAGCCGAGAAATTGAATTTTGGCCGTGTTTCAAAAACACCCATACAAACCAACCAATCAAAGAATTTAGCATACTAGAAGCCAACAAAGCCGCGAGAAATTCAATATGGCGGTGTTTAAAAAACACCCATACAAACCAACCAATCGGAGAACTTAGCATTACTATGAAGCCAACAAGCCGAGAAATTGAATTTGGCAGTGTTACAAAAACACTAATACCAACAAACCAATCGGAGAATTAGCACTAATATGAAGCCAACAAGAGAAATTGAATTTGGCAGTGTTACAAAAACACTAATACCAACAAACCAATCGGAGAATTTAGCATTACTATGAAGCCAACAAGCCGAGAAATTGAATTTGGCGGTGTTACAAAAACACTAATACCAACAAACCAATCGGAGAATTTAGCATTACTATGAAGCCAACAAGCCGAGAAATTGAATTTGGCAGTGTTACAAAAACACTAATACCAACAAACCAATCGGAGAATTTAGCATTACTATGAAGCCAACAAGCCGAGAAATTGATTTTGGCGGTGTTACAAAACACCCATACAACAAACCAATCGGAGAATTTAGCATTACTATGAAGCCAACAAGTCGAGAAATTGAATTTGGCAGTGTTACAAAAACACTAATACCAACAAACCAATCGGAGAATTTAGCATTACTATGAAGCCCACAAGCCGAGAAATTGAATTTGGCAGTGTTACAAAAACACTAATACCAACAAACCGATCGGAGAATTTAGCATTACTATGAAGCCAACAAGCCGAGAAATTGAATTTGGCGGTGTTACAAAACACCCATACAACAAACCAATCGGAGAATTTAGCATTACTATGAAGCCAACAAGCCGAGAAATTGAATTTGGCAGTGTTACAAAAACACTAATACCAACAAACCAATCGGAGAATTTAGCATAACTATGAAGCCAACAAGCCGAGAAATTGAATTTGGCAGTGTTTTACAAAAACACTCATACAACAAACCAATTCTTGGTGTTCAGATGACGTCACAGGCCTTTGCCTAATTAGGGGTCCGCCATGTTGGAGTCCCTCGAGCCCAGATTATCGTATGTAAATATACGCCAAAACTACATCGAACTCCACTTATCGGCTCTTTTACAATGGATTTATCGGCGGGAAACGCGGAAGATGGGCCAGATGATGAATCTATGGTCATTCCGGTATTATGTGAATATGCCAAAACCCTAATCGGCGACGTGAAAAAGCGATATTTGGAGAAAATTTCGCTGGTTGGTGTAGACCCCGCCGCCATTCCTATGGACCAGTTTGACCCGGATTGCTTGCCGCCCATTGAAGCCACGGATTTACTTTCATATTTACTGTTGGAGACCAGCTATTACACCAAGGAACAATTTAAAGCCTACAAAAGTCTGGAGGCATATAACCAGATGGTGTCGGGGTTTGTTGAATCCGTTCTCGGGAAGGTGATATCAGGGAAGTATGTGATAGTCGGGAAAGTGAGGCACTCTCAGAGAATGAACGATCCGCGGGTTAAAGTCTGGCTCATCGCTGAAAGTAATGGGACAATTTTATCGGCACACTGCCTTGGATGCAAAGCTGGTCTAGCAGAAGCATGTTCGCATATTGCCACTGTGTTATTTTTCATCGAAGCTTCGAATCGAATAAGAGGAAAGCTAAGTTGCACCCAGGTCAAATGCTCGTGGATCCTTCCACGCTTTGTGGACGAAGTCCCGTACTCTAGGATAAAAGATATAAATTTCTCCTCTGCAAAAAAGCTTAAAGAAAATCTCGACACTAGCATAAACTCCTTAGACGAAGGGACGCCGTCTGCCCGAGAGAAAGAATTCTATCAGCGTGATTCAGCGCCTTCTAATTCTGCAGAAGCGCCTACAAAACAGGAAATGGCGGATTTGCATAATAAATTGAACAGTTGTAGCACTAAAGCTGTGGCCTTGAGCTTGAATCTGTCCTATTCCGGTCAATTTGTCTCTAAAAGTAGAAATATTCCTGCTGTTACTGACTTATTTAAAACAGAATATCTTGATCTTGGATACCCAGAGTTGCTCAAGAAATGCTCAGATACAACAGTTATTCTATCTGAAGAACAGATTCAACAAGTTGAAAGGGACTCCAGAAAGCAAGCCATGTGCTCAGGTTTTTTTCGTCACCGAGCTGGCAGAATCGGTGCCTCAGTTAGTGGAGCTGTTTTCCACACCAATCTGGCACAGCCATCACAGTCACTTATAAAGTCGATATGTTACCCAAAGCTTTACAAGTTAAACACTAAGGCTATCAACCATGGACGGAAATACGAAAGTTATGCGATCCAAGCATATGAGGTGAAAATGAAGGCCACACACAAGAACTTCAAACTTCTGAGGTGTGGACTTTTCATTAACAAGGAGTTCCCCTTCCTTCATGCCACACCAGATTTCCTGACATCTTGCGATTGCTGCGGCCTTGGCTGTGGGGAAGTAAAGTGTCCCCTAGATGTTGGTGGTGACTTTTTCAAGTATGCTGAATTGAAAAAGTCCAGCATTGAAGAGAAGGATGGGAGGTTATCTCTTAAGAGAGAACACATTTACTACCATCAGGTCCAACAGCAATTGTTCACACTTACAGAGAGAACATTCTGTGACTTTGTTGTCTGTGGAATAGACCCTGATAGCAATGCACATTTGTTAATAGAACGCATACAACCAGACCCTGAGCATAAGGCTAGAGTATTACCTAAGCTGCAAGCCTTCTGGAAGCTATGTATCCTGCCAGAGATCCTTGGACGATGGTTTACTAGAAGACTTACTGTACCTGTTACACCGCCTACAGATCCAGGAATCTGCTTTTGCAGAGCTCGGAGTGATGATGATACTGTTGTGTGCAGCAATGGGGAAAGCCCTTACAAGGAGTTCCATAAGTCTTGTCTTTCCTTGGAGTCCGTTACCATTCCCAAGACATGGTACTGTCCCCACTGTTCTCGGCTAGCACAATTTCGGAGGAAGAGATATACTGCTAGAGTGCGCAAGGTCCAGAAAGAATCAGTTGCCAACCAGGAAGCTACAAAGCTGGACAGTATCTGTGACTGTGGTGTTAAGGCCACCATGAATGATAGATTAGTTCAGTGTCACAACCATGGCTGTGGTGGCAAATACTTTCACCTTGCTTGTCTTGGGCTCAAGAGAATGCCACGGAATGCAAAGACAACATGGCAATGCCCAGTATGTAAGGGATGCAAATCTACCAAGGTACAGGCAGTGCCTACCACTTGTACTTCTTTATCTGACAGCTCAAGCTCTGACAGTAGTGATGATGACAGTACAGGAATTGTCAAGGAAACCACAGGCACCACAAACAAGACTGGAACCCTTGGCAATCTGTCAAATAGTGATTATGATACAATAAACAGTCCAACTGGCTGGCTCGATTGTACGGTTATACAGCAAGCACAATTTCTGTTGCAGCAACAAAATCCATTGTTAGCTGGATTTCAAAGAACAACTCTAGGTCCTGTTCGAAATTTTGATGTTGTTACCTCAGAATTTGTTCAAATTCTACATACAGGAAATGATCACTGGGTGTGCATCAGTTCTATTGGATGTCAATCAGGAATTGTTCATCTCTTTGACAGTCTATATAATAATGTAATTCTAACAGAGGTTGAGGAACAGACTCAAGATTTGCTAGGGGGAGAACTTCGGGATCTAGTATATGTGCCGACACAGCAGCAAAGCAATGGAAGTGACTGTGGGGTGTTTGCTATTGCCATAGCAACATGCCTTACCCTAGGAGTTGACCCCACTTACGTTACCTTCGACATTCCCAAAATGCGGCATCATTTAACTGATTGCCTTAAAAAGGGACAAATGGAAATGTTTCCTCATTTTTAGTAAAAAAAATACCATTGATATGAAACCATTTGGATATATTATGGGATGCTTAGCTGTACTGAGATAGCATAAGGAAATGATTGCAAAAACCCAAGACCTAATAACCATAATTTGTGGTTTGACTTTGATGAAAGGCTTAATAAAAGGCTTGCAAAATATCAGCAATAATGATATAAGCAAGTGTTAGGAATTAAACAAAGTCTTTTTTGTGTTTGAGCACTTAGATGTATTTAATATTTCATCACATTCTTACAAGCCTTTAAACTTTCTAAAAACTGCAAATACATTCATTTTCATTTTCCAAATAAGTAACTAAATTGCACGCTAGTAACATAATGACATAAAAAATACCACTCTTATCCAAGTCAGTAGTTTCAAAGCATTTGAGTGACATAGACTGACCCCCAGCAATCCATTGAAATCCATGCAAAATCCCATACCATTATGTTGCTATAGCTGTTGTTATGTTGCTAGTATGCACTTATATTTATAATATTTGTATAAATAATATTATAAAATAAATAATATCGATTAGAATGAAGTGTTGTTTTCAATTATTGCGGGAGGTTGCAAAGTCTCCAATGATTCCAAATGTTCATCTGTGTCAATCCAAAAATCACATTACAGAATTTACAATTCTAACTTGGTTATATTTAAAACAAAATAATTCATTATTTTATTCACCTTAGTCAATTTCCATTTTTTATTCCTCTGAGCCTCATCCTGAAGGAATTATTGTAATAAAACAAAAATAGGCCATTACAAGAGCACCGGCTTACAGTTTTTTTTTTCAGAATACTTAACCGTGCCAGATTCACAAGTTTACAAATTGGTTTACAAATCTTTGCATCTATGGTTGTTTTGTTGTTTTGCAAACATGAATGTTAGCTGCTTAGCCTTCTGTGGCAGTGGTGTGTCAGAATAAAAATGGCTTTTTCATCTGAACTGGCAAATGTGTGGTTCCAGAAAATACCCATACCCCCCTACGGAAGGGTGTTGAAAAATAACCCCCACCACTCTGGAATTTCCAAACCCTTTCGTAGGGGGGTATGGATAATTACTGGAATCACACATTATGAACTTAGTTGGGAACCTATTTGGGAACCAAGTGTGATAAAGTATTCTGAAAACAACTGTAAAAATACTAATTGTCCATGGGTTTGTTGCAGAACAATCAATGTCAATTTGTTCATTCTTTAGACTTACTCGAAAGGAACAATTGGGGGACAGAAATTAACAAGCGCCGAGCAGACTCTGATAATGCGGTCGATCATGGGAATCCGACAGTCAACTGGTCCTGTAGAATTACTTGTTAGATAGTCAGTTGGTAGGGTGCTCTGCAATATTGTATACTTCCTCCGTAACAAACCAATGACTTTCTCGACATGGATCCTTACATGTGCAATCCCCCTTGTACACTCAACATCAACTGGATCCAGTTGTGCCTTCCCTTTGGTAAAGGCTGGTATCACTAATTTGGCCTGTTGCAGTCCAACGCTCTCTGTTACTGTAAATCCCCTGTCCGCCATGACCATATCTCCTGGCAAGAGATTGCCCAGAAATCCACAATTCTCAGTTAGAAATTAATCAGATGTCCTTCCTCCCCAAGCCTCAGAAACAAAGCAGATACTTCCCTGAGGGGTTATTCCAATGAGGACTTTGACCGTATTGTGATGTTTATACGAGGAAAACGTCTGAGCCCTAGCCAACAGATTTGAGGGGGTGTCAATAAAAACTTCAAAACAATCATTCACTACAGTGACTTTCTTGCCGAATGAATACTGAAAACACATTGGCATTGATGACCAAAGTTCCTCTCTTGTGGGCCAGTAAACCATGCTCCGCAGTCTAATGTCCATGACAATCATCCAGTGGGCGAAAATCCTCGTAACTTTTGATCTTGAAACCACGAATCTGTATGCAAGATCCTGTATCGGTACGTTCAGTCTCAGCTTAATCAAAACAATCATGAACTCCTGGAAGCGAGTCAACCCTTGTGTCTTTCGTGTTACGTGCGGTTCAACGTGATCAAACACAATCATAAGTACCTCGTACGAGGGCAGTCCTGTATAAAAGCGAACTTTCTCATCTGATTTAAAGAATTCTCTGTCGGGTGCCTGATATCCTTTCTCCTGGAAAACGTAGTCAAACTCTTCAGTCTGTGTCTCTGCGTCTACCGATCCGGCCACTGCGGTGCCAAAGTAAATGTCTGACACATGTTCGCCACTTTCGTTTAACTTGAGGCGCTTCGCAGCGGCTTCACGTTCCTCCTGCTCCTTCCGTTTACTTTCAAGTTCTTCTTGTTGTCTTGCTAATTCCTCCTGCTCAAGCCGTTGTCTTTCAAGCTCTTGTTGTCTTGCTAGTTCCTCTAGGTCCTTCCGTTGCTGTTCTCGTACAAGCTCTCGATTGTTTGCTCTTTCGGCCTTCTTCTTTGCAGTTTCAAGGTTCTTCTCTCTTCTGTACTCCTTTTTACCAAGATTCTGTGTTGGTTTCCAGTCTTGGTTATACTTATCCCATGCCTGAGCAGGCCGTCCGGAAACAAAATGCTTTCCGCAGACTCTTTCCGTTTCTAGCACTTTCTTCGTCGAGGTATCGCCTCGGCTGATCTTCGAAATCCATTCATTTCTCCTCTCTTTAGTCAATTTTTCGTACTCTTCCCCTTGATTAGTTATAACTGTTGGTATCCGGAACATCCCTAGCCCATCTATGTTGCTAGTTTTTGTACTACAACCGACAACAATACAGTGAACCATGTTGATGTGACCTTCACTCGCGACTCATGTTTACTATCTGAGGGACTCCAACATGGCGGATAGCAACGGTTGTCAAGGGCTTTGGTCACGTGAGTGAACACCAAGAATCGGAGAATTTAGCATTACTATGAAGCCAACAAGCCGAGAAATTGAATTTGGCTGTGTTACAAAACACCCATACAACACTACCAATCGGAGAATTTAGCATTACCATGAAGCCAACAAGCCGACAAACCAATCGGAGAATTTAGCATAATGAAGCCAACAAGCCGAGCAATTGAATTTGGCTGTGTTACAAAACACCCATACAACAAACCAATCGGAGAATTTAGCACTACTATGAAGCCAACAAGCCAATAAATTGAATTTGGCGGTGTTACAAAACACGCATACAACAAACTGCAACGTCAGAGAATCCAACCATGGGTCGGGAGGATTAAGAGCTTCGGCGACGTACGAACCAAACACCAAACAAAATTCATGACCAAGACACCCGCGTCCCGACGTTGGTTTTTGAAAAGACCACGATATTGTGAAATCTACGGCTTAAATCACCCTGAGAGTGTGATAAATTACGTAAGACGTTACCAGGAAGGAATGCAGGGAATAACACGGGATAACATTCTCGCGTAGCGCAATTACGAGGGAATTTCAGTAATGAAAATAGTTTCTTTTTGCTCCATAGACCCCAAGTTTCCCCTAGTGTGAATTAACGCATAAAATGTTACCGGTAGGACAATGCCGCATGCTGCCCCAACCCCCTACACCCCGCCACTTTGGTTTTGACCTCCTCCCTAGGTAATTTGTTATACCAATACATTTGAGAAATGTTACTAAAATAATGATGTGCTTATTGCACAAAAAAAGTAAAAATAAGTTCTTTCTAATTTGTAGATACATGAAAATGATCAGGACATGGCTAGCCCATCAACATCAAGGTACAGTATATACAGATGTTAATTTAAGTAATTTGTTATGCCTATAAAATGCACTTATTACAGAGCTCCTACACGAGCGAGCAAAGCACCATAATGAAAAATGGTTAATGTATTTCATGGGGAGGGAAGGTCCTTGAGAATGGGGATGTGGTCCTTGAGAATGAGGATGTGGTCCTTGAGAATGAGGATGGTTAAAAACTCGAGAATAGTCTGATATAATTTATGCATGTGCAAATACCTACTTTTTGCTGGCAAAAGAACAAAAATTTGGGTGCAAATAATCTATTTCACAGATCATTATGCAAAAGTTAGCAAGCTGAACCATGATTCTTTTGAACTGCGAGTTATTAAACCTGAGGAAATTGTTGTGCACAATGTAACAAAAAATGTTCACATTTGTATTTTTGTGTTTTACAGGGAGAAAGTTCTGGAAGTGATCCTGAGGTAGGGTAGCATCATCATTGTAAATATATATTGTAGGTTAGGGAGCAGTACTGGAAAATTCCAAGTGTAAGCCCATTGGCCTTTGGGGATGGCTTCTCAAACCCATTAATAATTCATCAAGTTTGAACAAAGAAAATCGCAACCGTGGAGGAGGGTTTGATACCTGATCTTAATTTGCATAGAATTTTGAGATTTTATTCCTTCTTTTTCTCGGCATTAAATCATTTGTTTGAGAAACTACATCAAACACTACATTCAACCCACTTCTCAGTGTTCTGAAATCCTGATCAAACACGCTCTCTAGTGTTTGATATATGACTTAATATACAGAGGTATTTTGGGTTATTATGAAATGGTGGCAGTTTATTTTTCCAGGTAAAATGTACGATTGAAAATATGAAAATCAGTTGCGCTGCTGTGATTGCAGTCGCGCATGATTGCTTTTAACAGGTACATTCAGGAGAAACGACGAACTCCTGGGCTTCCCCAACCATCACGTATATATAATACTATGTTGTCATCAAAATTAGACAATTAAAATATCGAGAAAGGAGCACTTGCAAACAAAATAATGATACAACTGTTTTCGTCTGCTCGTAGGGGAGGCTCTGGGGACATCCATTTAAGGGCCGTCGCTGATTGGCTGATTTTGAGCATTGGAGCATGCGTTGAAAGGTCTTTCTCTCAGTGGCTCAGTATTAAATCTCGCGCATACGTCAGTGGCTGTCACCAGAGTCTCCCCCGCGAGGTTACGACCTGGGGAGCTCAGTGGTCGAGAATGTGTGCCAACAAATCAAACACGAGTCGATTGACCTTATTATTCACTGCACCATATAGTAGCGCTAGGGCGGTGTAACAACTTGCGGCTCGTTTAATTTATTCAAAATGACAACGTGCCTATTTGGTCGATGATTTGCTTATTTAAATTAGTTTTAAAAATATGTTGCTGTATCATATACTACCGTGAGGCTACACATTTTGATCACCATTCACGAGGATTTATTGTTTAGGGTAAAGAGATGTTAAACAAGCTCCTTAAAAGAGCAGAAAAGAAGAAAAAGAAAGGCAGGCAATTCCAAGGTAAGTACCCTTATTGTATGCTACATTAATTATAGTTCTACTGTATTTTATTTTGCTGTGCTAAGAAAGATGTACCCTTAAATTGTGTACTACTATGCCACTTTCCAGCTTTCATGGGCTCCTCATCCTTCGGTCCCCTCGGGACGTGATCTCAAAATCGGTGTCAGGGGTTTCTGATTTCCTTTCCAGTCATTTTTTATGCTAATTTTGGTGTCTCGATCATTTTGTCACGTGATATTGCCATTATGCAAAATAGGAAAGATCCCCAACACACCATTTTTCAAACCATCTACGTCTTAAGGCTAAGGGCCGGGAGTTTTGTTTAGAAATACGCTATTTTTTCTACGTTAAAATATCTTAAAATATATTCCACTGTAAATAAAATATTCTACAAGACAGGTAACTTTTTAAGCTTCAAAACGGCCCTCGTAGAATAAATTAAGAAGCGACACGGATTTTGCTCCGCGAACACCTCGTTTTGGTGAACCCATACCTTTTATTTATTTTCAGATATTATAGAGGATATTAAAGATGGATTTGATGAGTGCAGACAAGTATTTGTCAAGCGAGAATCCGCAGTGGATGATATCTCTGCCCTTTACAGAAACCCAGACACTTATGCACGTTTCTTGAGCTTCGCTTTAGTGGGAGAAGAGGCTATGGATTTTGGCGGGGTCACATCCGAAATTTATAGTCTTTATTGGAGCACGGTTATGGAAAAGTACTTTGATGGAGAAATTGTCAAGGTTCCTTTCGTGCCGCCCCATCTGCTACACGAAGCACGTGATGCATTTACAATCATGGGAAGAGTCTTCTCGCATGGCTACTTACTCACTGAATCCATCCGGTAGAGTTTTGCCCTGCAGCCATCGTGAGTGTCTTCCTAGGGTCTGATGCATTTCCAGGCACAGGGGAGGAGTGTCGGTCATGGCAGAGTGAAGACGTGTTTTTTAGGCTGTCCGTTATGGCGACGTTTGAAATCCAATTACAAGTGCAGGTGGAGTCAAGCAAACGAAAATCAAGACAGAGCAGTACAGAGCTAGACACTGAGATAGCTAAAAGATCTAAATTTTGTCCGAAACAATCAGTAGAAGCAGAAGACGAAGGAGATGAAGTGTTCAAAGCTTTGCAAATGGCGGGAGACCTTTCAAGCAAACTCGACTTGGTTCTGAAGAGAGTGTTGAGCCTCGAAGCCAAACTAGACACTAAGCTGTCTCTCGTGAGCGAGAAGTTAACTTCCGTGGAAATAAAAGTGGATAATGTGCAGGAAAACCTGGAAACACTTGAACTAAAAATTGTAATGACAAACGATCGAGTGAATGAATTAGAGAAAGGAGTCCGAAGCCTGAATCTTGATATGGAGGAGGCAAAGGATAACTTGGAGGCCGCCGAGAATGAGACGAAAGCCGAGTTTGAAAAGCGGAGGGACCAACTGCTGTATCAGGAAGTATATAGTAGAAGAGAGAATTTACGATTCTATGGTTTACCTGAAGCGGAAGAGGGCAAGGAAGATTCCGAGGAGGTTTTGACGGCTTTTTTGAAAAAGTCGCTTAAAGTCCAGTACACAGAAGAGATTGAATTCCAAAGAGTACACAGAGTAGGCAAATTCAAGGAAAACAGTAGCAAGCCACGGCCCATCATTGCACGCTTTCTCCGCTACTCTGATAGGGAACGAGTTTTTGCGAAGGTTGTCAACTTGAAAGGAACGAAGCTTGCGGTATCGGTTGATCTGCCTAAAGAAATCGCAGATAGACGAAAGAAATTAGTGCCTAAACTAAAATTGGCCAAGTCTATGGGAATAAAGGCACACTTCAGTAGGGCGGAACCCGACAAACTATATATAGATGATATTCTCCAAGTTTAGTTTCTTTTCTTATTTGGCTATAAAGTCATGATATTTATTTTCCTGTCAATCTGTTTACAATTCTTTAATTCCTTCATTTGCATAATTATTCCGTTTGAAGAGCCTTTTAAACTAAGCAGTTGTACTTGAAAAAAGGACAGCAATTACGTAATTACGCGACGCGCCAATAGATAGGTATGTTTATAGTAGCACACTTGTTCCTTTTTTGTTTAGAAACGTTTCTTTTGTTAATGTCAAAACAAGGTATGCAACTAAATATTTTCGAAAGAGGAATGCCATTAAGTATTCACAATTCAGTGAAGCAACAAAAAGTCTTAATCTTAGAATAATTTCCTTAAATGCTCGAGGGCTTCGTGATAATTTCAAGCGTGAATCCGTTCTAACGTGGATCGAGAAACAAAATGCAGATATAGTTTTTCTTACAAGAAACTCATGGTACAAAAACATGGAATCTATTTGGAGAAAAGAATGGAAGGGACATATTTTTTTCGCGCATGGTACGGCTTCTAGCAAAGGAGTTATAACACTGGTGAGGGACGATTTGGATTTTCAAACGAAGTCTGTGGAATGTGATACGAATGGAAGGTATGTTGTCATCAACGCTTTTGTGCAAGAGACGCCCCTTTGCTAGCTAATATCTATGCCCCTGATAAAGAAAGGGAACAGGCGGGTTTTTATAAATCACTAAATAATTTGTTAATTCGGTTCAGACTATTATTGAATGGATGCTATACTATTCTTGGTGGGGATTTGAATATTTGTATGACTCAATTAGATTGTGATTATGACACCGTGAAACTTAAAACATCGGTTAAGGACTTGAACGATTTGAATTTAGATAATGATCTTGTTGATATTTGGCGTTTACGAAACCCTAAAGTAAAACGGTTTACATGGAGACAAAAGAAACCATTAAGACAAAGACGATTAGATTATTGGTTGGTTAGTGACGAGTTAAATCGGATCACTCTGCGATTATTTTGAAGTTCAGCCGAACAAAAACGAGGCCCTTATTATTGGAAATTCAATTAAAGCCTAACTAGTGATTCCGAATGCTTCTCACTTATCACGAAAAAATACGAGGAATGGATTAAGGAAGCAGCAGACATTTCCGACAAACGAATTGCTTGGGATTTTGTAAAATTCAGAATACGCGAAGCCACTATTGCTTATAGCAAACACAAGGCCAGACAACGCAGGTCTAATTTTATAGAGATTGAAACAAAACTCAAGGAATGCGAAGAGATAAATGATGAATCACCTTCCGAAATCAATGCGGCTAACTTGGAGTCAATTCGGTCAGATTATGAAAAATTAGTAGATTATATCACTCATGGTGATATTGTTAGATCAAGAGTTTCTTGGTACGAGCACGGTGAAAAGAACAATAATTTTTTTCTAAAGTTGGAGAATCATCAATATAAAAAAATTGGATAAGGAAAATATACACTAATGATAACAAATTGACAACTGTACCAAAAGTGATCATGAAAGAACTCGAACAATTTTATCGAGATTTATACGAAAATAGAACTGAAGAGGACAGTGACGTCACGGAATCTTTTCTTCAAACAGTGAACATAAAACCGTTATCAGAAAGCAATAAGATGCTGTGTGAAGGCAAACTCACGGCAGGTGAATGTTTTCAGGCGTTACAAAAGTTTCAAAAGAATAAAACTCCAGGAAACGATGGGCTGACAATCGAATTTTATGAGACGTTCTGGTCCTTGTTAGGGAACCAACTTGTGGAACCCTTAAATTGCGCCTTTAGTAAAAGTCAACTATCAAACTCGCAACGCCAAGCAATAATTAAAGTAATTGAAAAAAGAGATAAAGATAGACGCTTTCTTCAAAATTGGAGACCTATCTCCCTAATTAACGTGGATGCCAAAATAGGAAGCAAGGCGCTAGCTATGAGGCTCCAAAAGGTTTTACCAGATTTAATAAGCTCGGACCAGCACGCCTATGTGACGGATCTATTTCCGATGCTGTCAGATCGATTGAAGATATTTTAGAATATACAGTCTCGGAGAAAATAAAAGGACTTTTGATAGCAATTGATTTTAAAAAGGCCTTTGACTCTCTAAATAGGACGTTTCTGATAAGGGCGCTAAGAGAGTTTAATTTTGGCGAATCTTTTGTGAGATGGGTTGAACTTTTTCACACTAACTTGGTGAGTTGTGTTCTGAATAATGGCCACTCTGCCTTTTTTGATATACAATCCGGAGTCCGCCAAGGAGATCCTCTGAGTCCTTATCTTTTTATTGTTGCCCTAGAAATTCTGGCAAGTCATATTAAAGAAAATGAGAAGATAAAAGGAATTGTTATCGGTAAAGAAGAGGTAAATATTCGCGGATGATATGACTGTCTTCATTCAGGATAAAAAATCCTATGAGGCTTTAATGGAATCTATGTCAACGTTCGGTAAGGTTTCTGGCCTCCTAGTAAATGAAGACAAAACTGAAGCCATGTGGCTAGGGGAAAGTCTACTTGTGTCCAAGGAGAAGCTCCCTATTAAAAAGATAGATGAACCAATCCTCATATAAGGCGTCTTTTTCACATATAATAAGAAACTTAGAAAGGAACTTAATCTAGATTCAATACTGAAAAATATAAAAGAAGTCTTAAATCTATGGAAATGGAGAAACCTCACTGTTTTTGGCAGGGTTCAAATTTTGAAAAAGTTTATAGTTCCAAAGGTGCTTTATCGTGCGACCACATTATGTTTTGACAAAGAGATATGTATCGAAATTGAGAAACTAATGTTTAACTTTTTATGGAACGGCAAAGACAAGATAAAACGCAGGGCAGCTATTAATGATTACAGCAAAGGAGGGCTATGCATGCCAAATATAGAAATGATGATTAAATCTCAAAGGGTGCTATTTTTGAAACGGTACAAAGAATCAAGCTCAAATATTTGGAAGCTAGTTTTGTCTCACCACCTCCGGAGGGTGGGGGGATCTTTTCTTCTGAATTGTGATTTTTCTCAGGCCTCTTTACCCCCTTCGTTGCCATGTTTCTAATATATAGATTTAGCCACTGGCTAAAAGCGGAGCTCCCGGTTAAATATTTTTATAGGGTGCGTTGTTGGGCCGTTGCTAGGGAAAAAAATTATAAGTCCTGCAAAAGATTCATCATGTGACGTATCGCGATGTCACTTATTACAGAAAACATTCTTCTTGTTCTCCATTGCATACTTGCAAATTCAGATTTTTTTGTTGGCATTTCAAAGAGCTCCATACCCACAGACTCACGGATGCTTTTCTCGACTGTACCCAAGTTTGTTCGCCTACCGATTTTGCCTTCTCGAGATATAGACTTTTCTAGTTTTGATGACGTCATCGATGACGTCATGTCACGTGACCTTGGTAGTGCACTCCCCTTGCCTCCAAAATAACTTTACCCAAGTTTGGTCACCTGGCGATGTTGCCTTCTTGAGATAATGACTTTTCTAGTTTTGATGACGTCATCGATGACGTCATGCCACGTGACCTTGGTAGTGCACTCCCCTGTCCTCCAAAATAATTAACCCAAGTTTGGTCACCTAGCGATGTTGCCTTCTTGAGATACTGACTTTTCTAGTTTTGATGACGTCATCGATGACGTCATGTCACGTGACCTTGGTGGTGCACTCCCCTTTCCTCCAAAATAACTTTACCCAAATTTGGTCACCTAGCGATGTTGCCTTCTTGAGATAATGACTTTTCTAGTTTTGATGACGTCATCGATGACGTCATGCCACGTGACCTTGGTAGTGCACTCCCCTGTCCTCCAAAATAACTTAACCCAAGTTTGGTCACCTAGCGATGTTGCCTTCTTGAGATACTGACTTTTCTAGTTTTGATGACGTCATCGATGACGTCATGTCACGTGACCTTGGTGGTGCACCCCCCTTGCCTCCAAAATAACTTTACCCAAGTTTGGTCACCTAGCGATGTTGCCTTCTCGAGATATTGACTTTTCTAGTTTTGATGACGTCATCGATGACGTCATGTCACGTGACCTTGGTAGTGCACCTCCCTTGCCTCCAAAATAACTTTACCCAAGTTTGGTCACCTAGCGATGTTGCCTTCTCGAGATATTGACTTTTCTAGGTTTCATGACGTCATCGATGACGTCATGTCACGTTACCTTGGTAGTGCACCCCCCTTGCCTCCAAAATAACTTTACCCAAGTTTGGTCACCTAGCGATGTTGCCTTCTTGAGATATTGACTTTTCTACTTTTGATGACGTCATTCCGGACGAACAGACGGACGGACGGACGGACGGACGCACAAACCGGAAGTCCATGACAGAATCGTTTGATGCATATACACTTTTGTTTTGTTCCTTTTTCTCCTGCATGTAGCTATGGGGCTCCGCTACGCGGGCGCCTTCGGCGCCCGCGGGAGCTCCGCTATAAAGAATGCTTTAAGGCATGGTCTCTAGTAACAGCAGAAAATACAAATCATACCCCAACGGACTATAATGGCATCATGAATCAGGTTTTGTGGAATAATAAGAACATTTTGATAGGAAAGCAAACATGCTATAGAAGTCATCTTGTTAAGGCAGGCATTATAAAGGTTAAAGATATTCTCGATTCACAAGGCAAACTTTTTGATTTTGATATATTAACCAAAAGATCTAACAGTTCGGTAACATTATCAGATTATTTCTTGTTACTTGGGATAAGTCGGTCCCTCCCTCTTGAATGGAAGCAGGTCCTGAGCAGCAACGCAAATGTGAATGAAAATAAGTCACTTTTTAAGATGAAATTAGTGGAATCCCCTTCATGTAGTTTCTGTAATTCCGATGATGAAACCCTCGAGCATTCATTTTTTCGATGTATACAAGTTCAAGAATTCTGGAGGTCAATGGAAAGATGCCTGAAGGACTATAATATATTACAATCGGATATTAATCTATCAGAAATTGAAATACTGTTAGGGGTAACTAAGGAAATCGATAAGAAGAGTCTTTTAAATTTTCTAATAATATTGGCAAAGCGTTACATATACTTTTGTCGATTAAGAAAACTAAATGTACCTAGAAATTTACAGTTATTTTGGAAACACGTGAAACACATCGAGAAAATTGAGCTTTCCATCGCCTCCAAAAAAGATAAAGTTCTAAGTCATCTAAAGAAATGGGATCCTCTTTTAAAAATGTTTAATTCCTGATAACCTTTTTTCTGCTGTTAGTATGTGTTTTGAAATTGTTATATATCGGTATATGTATGTTTTTTTTTTGTTAGGTGTGTCTGTAATTTTTATTAATATATATATATATTAATAATAAAGATTAACAAAAAAAAAGTTCCAGGCACTCTGTTAGAGTCCTGCTTGTTTGAGTATTTAACTCCATGGGAAAGGATGTCATATCGGAAGCCATGCAAGACAAAGAGGGCACCATTTCAAGCATTAATAATGATGTTCTATTCGGCATTTTCAGCCGATTTGGAATGCATGTTTGCCCGCTCAGAGAACTGCAGTTAAAGAAACAGTTAACTGCGATGGCCAGGTCACAGTTAATCGTCAAGCCAGGCTGTTTCTTGCAGTGGTTCAAAGAGGGGATCCCAGAGGACCATATGAACACACTCTGGAGTCAGCTTACTCTCAAACAAATTCTCGAACTCTATGCAAGACTTAAGCCAACGCAGGAAAAGGTCCTTGCAAAGTTGAAAGTCGAAGATTGTCTGACTCCTGCACAAGAGAATGCGTTCCACTTCCTGAAGTGTTACATAGCCAATGCAGAGATGACTCGTCTAGTACAGCTCCTGAGATACACAACCGCTTCAACGACCTTGCCGAAGGGCGACATCCACGTCAGTTTTCACAGCGCATGTGGTCTACAAAGGCTTCCAGGTGCCACCACCTGTGCTTCCACGCTGCTTATATCAACCTGGTATGTTACCTACAACGAATTCAAGAAGGAACTAGATGCAGTTTTCACCAATGAGTATGCATACGGCATGTACAGGTTGTGAAGTTAGATTAGTTCACACTCTTCCCGTAGTTACTGCTGACTTACTAGTCACTAACATTTCCGATGGATCGTTTCATATAGTTTATGCATACAAGGTTGCAGAAGGCTGCCGTGCTTAACCACGTATTTCATATCATCACGTTAATGTTCTCGGTACACATATTAGGTGTGCGGACACGTTAAGACTAACACATTACAGGGGCGTACCAGGGAGTTGGGCGTACTAAGTCCTTTCAGACGGGTCCCAGGTGGTTAAAAATAGCTGATGTTTTTTTCTTGCTAATCAATGCTTAATCGAGCCATGTTCCAAAATCTGCTAGGGATAATTACACCTCTTGTTATAAGCTTATGACTCCAAACCCTTCCATTTTTAATACCGTCTAGTATCAGTTTTCTAGAAATAGAATATTTTACCTGAACGTATGGCTCATACTATAGCTGCAGAACGGACGGTCCAGTCCATTGACTAATTGTACTCTTCCCTTGGTAGTCTTTCCTCGCCTCCTGTACGCCACTGTAAATGATAATTTGTAGACTTCAGTAAGTTTAGATTTTGTTTCACATTGACAAATTCACGTTAGATGTCGTTCGTTTAGATTTATATTTTCCCCGACTGCAGTGGTGGTCAGATATAGGTTATTTTGCTCCAACTTGGATTGCAATGTATTTACAAATCCGCTTCGTACGAAATTAAACCATAAGATTGCGTCACAACACTGGCCACTAAAATTTGCACCAGTTTCAAATGTTGGAAAATGATCCTCTTTTTTGCTGCTTGAAAATTCGACAAATTTATTTGATTTGCATAAAAGTTATAAACAAATCAGGATTTGAAAACATTTTGGCGCATAACATTTTACGTTCATTATGACAGACTGTCGATAAAATATTTTCTGTCGTGTCTTTTAGGTTAGCACTCGTTCACAAATATCAAAAGGATCTCATTAAAAATTCACTCCACGTGACCTAATTATGCACTGCTTTGACTCGTTCAAACATGGCGGACATCGGCGGAAACAAAACAACAACTCGGACTCGAGAATAACATTTCGCTTGTGTGTAAAACCGTGTTCCTCTGGCCATAAATGGAGTTCACTAGTGTAATTGAGTGTTTTGTGTGTTTATTACAAGTATATGTGGGGTTCTTTTGCAAATGCGAGGCGCAGTCCTTCTGAATGATGTGATCGTCTAGATTCAACGTAGAACTTCCTAGTTCACATATACCAAAAGGACCCTCATTGAAATTCACTAGCGTAGTCAGATTTGTCTAAAATACAGTTTTTCTAGAATCACAGCTGCCCTAAAAAATAACATTACCCTCGACGAACGCTATCGATCCACTAGTTTTTTTTTTCTTCAAGTTTGTGTCGCCCGCGATGCCTTTCGTTTCTATTTAGAAGTTACCCAATTTTCCGACTCCGTTATTGAGTATATTATTTCTAAGTGATACAATTTACCGCCTCCCTTTATTGAGTATATTAGCTAGGGCAAGAATATTTTAAAGACCTTTATGTAAAATCGCTTCATCGGCTCTCGTAGAAATACATTACCTAAGTCACGCAGCACAGGTACGGTCACGCAAGAGGAGAACTTCACGTGTCGTTTTGGCGGGAGTTTTATTTCAGATGGAACATGGATAACGAGGGTTGGTGCGAAGTGAGCAGCGTAGATGAGGCCAAGCAAAGGATTCTAGCTTTCGAGACAGAGACAACTTCTAGATTTTGCGTTTTTCGCTCAGATGAAAGTTTCGGAAAAACAGGTGAGCTATCAGAGTTGTCACAAATTGCCTGAGGCAAAAGGAATTCCCCACTCTTCGGGACTCTTTCTAGGTCGAACAAAGGTCACGTTTTGACTCTTCAAGTTTTCCAAAAGCGAATATCTGTACAGAATAAAGGGGATAATACTCAAAAGCTTTACTGGAAATTATCGCTACAATTATAGCTAGTTACAGGTTGTACTATAAAGCTAGCTAGGAGAGCAGATACATGATGTTATGCAAAAGGGAATGTCCATAAGTTACAGTTCTTACCCAACATGTAGTCTCCCTCGCAGCCCGTTCTTTGTGGCGGGGGCTGCGAGGGAGACTAGTGAGAGGGGTGCTCGTCAGGAAATCAGAAAATACACCCTTAAAGAAATACCAGGGCATAAAGAATCCACCCCCTAAAAATACTTTATAAAACAAAATGACCCCTAAAAAATACCAACAAATAAACCTTATTTGTTATTGTTTCTCATTTAGCATATCCCTTGTTTTTATAACTATACATGAATAAACAAGGCCAGAAAACGTTTTGCTTGGTTTGTGACCCTTTCAATCATTCGCGTACCCCTCAAAAATACCAATTATTCGTGAAAGCTACAATGTTTCTCTGATACCCCCTAAAAATACCTAATAGTCGATTTTGACCCCTAAAAAATACGACAAGCACCCTTATCAGGTCAACATGTGAAAAAAAAACCCTGGGGTTCCCTTCTTTCTTCACTCTTTCGAAGACTGATACAGAGTCAGCTCGTCCGTCCGAGTGGTGGATGGGGTTGAGTGGGAAACAAGGGGGGTCTGGATCTGCGACTGAAAATTACTGGTTTGCATTGACTCAGTTCTATCTCTATTCAAGGTCTCAGAGGTGGGTCATTAATTAGCATGTTTCATGTTTTCTTTGCATCAATGAATACTATACGTTGAAATAAAAACAGACAGGGGGGAGGGAGGGGTAAGTGGGTTATCTTTCATATTGGTATCTGTAATAAGATTGTAATAACAGTGGTTTCCTCTTATAGTGTAGTAAAGTCATTCTATTCTGTGTAATTCTAAAACATCATCGATTACTGGGACAGACTTGCTGTTCAATTTTCTTCATGTATGTTTTCTATTTTCTATTTTTTTAGAGCCTTTTGCAAAAAAAACATAAGGTGCTCTTTAGAAGTAAAGGAATTCCTCCGGTGTACCATACTTTTACCTTGCTGAAAAGATCTTCAACATGGGACTGTCAACATGACTGTCGACATGGGAAAGATAGAAACCTTGGTGTCAAAAACAAATACAAACAAAAAAGGTAGGCCCACTAGCTAGTGTTGGTGGCTCAACTTACCCAAAAATTTGATGAAAAATGGCGAAACTCAACCTTCAAAACATGAGGCCATAGGTTTTCTCATGATTCCCTAAGCCTCAGTTCATGAGTTGTCACTTTTACAAGTTGCCTATTTCTTTGTTGACTAGTGAAAAATGTGAAACAATTGTGTGGTTCCAGAAAATATCCATACACCCATGAAGATGATGTGACAGGCTCAACCAAGCAACCACAACCACTGTTATTTGTACACCAGACTGCATGGCAGAAAGAGCTCCTGGCAAAGTATGGTAACATAATCTGCCTTCTTGATGCCACCTACCGAACAACACGGTATTCTCTGCCACTGTTTTTTGTCGCTGTGAAGACCAATGTAGACTATCAGATAGTGGCCTCATTTGTGATACAGCATGAAACAACAGAAGCAATAAAAGAGGCCCTGAATATCCTTAAAGAATGGAATCCAATTTGGAATCCACCTTTCTTTATAACTGACCTCAGTGACCAAGAGATTCAGGCCCTGGAGGCAACATTTGAAGGTAAGATCCAACTGGCTAACAAACAAAGTGGGTGCCTGTGTTGAGTGTTAAAATGGAGAAAAAAGATTAAAGCTAAACGTAAGCTGCTCTTATTTACGGTCTAAGAGCTGAACTGTTCATTAATGAACAGTTTGAACTTTGCGTTTGCTCGAGTTGTTTGCGTTTGTGATTATTATTATTATTTTGCGGTATTGGCAGTTTAGGGTTTCCAAGTAGGTTCTTCATTTCTACGAGGAAACATGGTTGCTGATTACCAGAAATAGGATAAAATATGGTTTGCCCTTCATTAAAAGCATTTTATTCACATCAATATTGGCAAAAATCCAACAGAACTGACAAATAAAATGTGTGGTTCCAGAAATTATCCAATCCCCCTACGGAAGGGATTGGAAATTCGGGAGGGGTAGGGGGTCAATTTACCTGATCTTTTCCATTACAAATACTGTATTTTTCTTTGGAAATTCCAAAGGGGTGGAGGGGTCACTTTTCAACACCCTTCCGTGGAGGGGGAGTATGGATATTTTTTGGAACCACACAATAACACAAAAATGGAAAAGATAAAAATGCAAAAAAGTAATTTACATTGCATACATGAAAATGTAACTGTAACCCCACATCATAAAAACCTGTTTGACCTTGAATGGCTAAAAAGGTAATTATATATTTTTTGGAGCATTAAAATAGAAAATTTCTGCCAACAGGTTCTTAAATCCTTAGGTTCATACAAGCAGGGTTTTTTTACTGTACTGTTAGTTAGGCGATCGTCAATCCCAGATTCTGTTGATTTGGACAGTGAAAAGTACTCCTCACCAGTGGACAAAGCCGATGCCTTTAAGGTAATTCCCCTGAAATAAAACTTGTCGTATAATTTTTTCTTAATTTGTCTATTTACTATTTAGTATATAAGGAATGAAAATATGAAATAAAAAGAGGGGGTGCCCATGCTCGTTTAGAAACTATGATGGCGCAAACATACCCCATTTTTAGTGGCTGAGGGCTATTTTGTGAAGGAATACGTGAAACAAGAAAATTGTGATAAAACGCTCACTAATGAAGCAATCCAGTTCGCTTGCAAGTTTAAACAGAACTATTGGATGCTTCACTACCTAGGACGAACAGTGGAATGTTTAATTTTCTATGTGTGTTGACGCTACTCTTGAAAATGTGCAAAATGTGCGCACGCTCGTGATAATTTGAGAGTCTTTGGTGTCTCATTTTGGGGCTTTTTATGACGATAGCTCAAAAACTTGTCGTGGAAATTTCTTTAAACGTTTTTTATAACAGGGGAATGATAGTCTTATCAAAATGGTAAAATAAAAAATGGGGATGCCCAATCTTGTTTTCGCGCAATATCCCAAAAAGTGACTTTTTCTTGGTGTTTCTCGCTCAAATGGGGATATTTAGCTTGCGCGCGCACGCTCGATTGCGTCATTTTCGAACGAATTGATCGCGCGTCCGTGCGCAGAACAGCGTGCGCCGTGCAAAACAGGGGAATAACCTTAATCGGTTTTTCTCTTCGGTGTTTAACAAAGACACTTCACTGCCTGGTGATATCCCAGCCACGCCCTTTACTGAAAGTACCATCTCCTCCATAACGGTCAGTACGGTGGAGGTCACCTCTGTGCTACAGGGTTTGGACCCTAGTAAGGCCCCTGGTCCAGATGGGATTCACCCGCGCATCTTAAAAGAGTGCGCAGTAGAACTTGCCCCTTCTCTGTGCGCCTTGTTCAACCTTTCCCTCCGCACTGGTTCACTACCACCTGAATGGAAGTGCGCAAACATCGCCCCGGTGTTCAAGAAAGGTGTCAAATCCGCCGTTTCTAACTACAGACCGATCTCGTTGCTTTCCATCGTCAGTAAGGTGTGCGAGCGGTGTGTTTTGAACCATCTCCTGCCCGGCCTTAGGGACTTGTTATCCGCCTTGCAACATGGTTTTGTGGAAGGTAGATCTTGCGTCACTCAACTTCTGTCTGTGTTGGATGAGCTTGGTGCTAGCCTGGACGCTGGGATGGAAACCGATGTCATCTATTTAGATTTTTCTAAAGCTTTTGACTCGGTGCCGCATCAAAAGCTCCTACACAAGCTCTCCTTGTACGGTATTGATGGACCCTTGTTAGATTGGTTCGCCGACTACCTGTCGACCAGGTCGCAGCGAGTCCTGGTGGATGGTGCCTATTCCTCCTGGTCCAAAGTCATCTCTGGAGTCCCACAAGGCAGCCTACTAGGTCCGGTTCTGTTCCTGCTATATATCAACGACCTGCCGGACGTGGTTAGCTCTGGGACTAGCATCGCATTATATGCTGACGATGCCAAGTGCTCCCGCGCCATTCGGGGCCCTGATGACCACCAGCGTCTGCAAGCTGACTTAGTTAATTTAGATAAATGGACTGACGTCTGGGGGCTATCCTTCAATACTAAGAAATGCGAAGTTATTAGAGTATCCAGGAAACGGTCTAGCTGCGCGCCTTCTCTTGTGACCAATCCCTATAAGATCAGTGGGCATGCCTTGACGGTTGCATCTTCACAAAAAGACCTCGGGGTCACTGTTAATAGCACCCTCACTTGGGGTGACCATATTTGTACCGTGGTTGCCAAAGCAAACCGGATGCTTGGCTTTCTGCGCCGTCACTGCTTGCCTCTAGGGATTGGCCAAAAGAGACTTTTATATTTAACTTTTGTGCGCTCCCATATGGGCTACGCTAGCGAGGTCTGGGCCCCTCAGTCCCGTACCTCCGACATTAAGTTACTGGAAGGTGTCCAGCGTCGCGCCACGCGCTTTATTCTTGCATGCGACCCCAGGCCAGAACTCAGACCTCGTTACAACCAGCGCCTCACTATTCTTAAGCTGCTGCCCATCTCTTACTGGTTAGAAGTAAAAGACCTATGTTTCCTGTTCAAGGCCCTCAGGGGAGAAATCAATTTCCCTATTAACAACTTCGTCTCCATTAACACAGGCCGCACAAGAAGCGCTGCAAGTAATTTAGATCTCCGCCCCAGACGTTTTAGAACTTCACTTTTTCGGGACTCCTTTTTCAATAGAATTGTCTTAATCTGGAATAATCTGCCTGTCGACATCCGTAAATCTAGCTCCTCTACTGTTTTCAAACAAGATTTGAAATCCTTCTATTTTAATAAACTGTACACTCATTTTGATACGGATAGAATCCGCACCTGGAAAACTGTCTGCCCCTACTGCAGATCATTGAACATTAACTGCTGCTAGACCAGTCTATGCATAATATATATATATATATTTACATTTTATAATTTTTGTATTGTCATTGTAACCCGTTTTAAGTGTTGGGGGCGTGTCTCGTCGGGACCTCCGTGTCCGTTTACTCGCCCCCTTCACGTGACATTATTTATTTATTTATTCCTTCCAGTCACGTGTAGAGTCTCTAAAATAAAATAAAAATAAAAAATAGTTGATCATATCCTGCTTGATGAAAGAAAATATTGGCTTTGACCACATGATGAATTGCTACATCATTGAAACAGACCTTATCATTCTCTTGGAATGCAAATCAGATGCTAATGCATTTTGATGTATCTATCAGCTCTGTTGAAACAAAGGATGTTGATCAACTGTAAAATGGAGTATTTGACTGCATTTTCTTTCTACCAAGGTATTTTTAAATTTTGTACCTGCTGTAGAGGTGCTGAACCATTCAGAGCTCTAAAAGAGACCAGACCCCAGTCTCTTCACCCCTAAAATATTTGACAATCCTGACCAAAAATATTGATTCCTGTCCCCTAGGGGTGGAATTTATAGAAGGGTGGGGCTCAGGGCAGGGGGTGTATCTCAACATTTCCCAATAAACATGTTATATTTGGACTACTTTTTTGTTGGCTTGCATTTGCATTTCCCTGTTGCCACAAGTTAGAACATGGCTTAGAACATTGTTTTCAATGAAACTGGCAGGGAGTTTGTGGAATTGCAAGGGATTTTACGAGAGCTAGAAGGGTTTTCACTGGAACTTCAAGGATCTATCATAAATGTCTTCTCCAGAAGTTGTGTGAACACTGGAAAAACAATTTCTCCCAGTTTTCTTTCTTGGAAATCTCCCATTAACATTTGTATCTTGTCTGAAGACCTGTGGTAGGCTTGACATCTAGTAGTACTAATAAACAGAAAAATCATTTTGTCTCCGTGTAAGCTAAAAATCTTTTTAGAACATTAGATACTTAAGTTTTTAATGTTTTTTTTTTTGTTGCTCAGCTGTGGCTGTGCGGCTCTGTTGCAATTTGTTCCCATGCATTTAGACAAGTTTGTCAAATAAAACTGTATTTGAATGCTTCAAAGGACTTAAATTTCATTCTCAGAAAAGTAGCAAATTTTAAAAGCAAAGCGAAGCATTTGGTTTATGCAGGATATGTGTAAGTACTTTGCACTAGTCAAGTAAACCCTACCCGTTCACCACAACCCACCGACCTACGACAGACTTAAAACTTGATCTATATTTATAAGAATGCGCAGAAAACTCCAGATTTATGCTTTTTTATTTGCCCTTGAGACTATAGTTTCTTCGAACTTATCGTTGGAAAAACACGAATGTAAGTTGACATTTTACGCGGAGGCAGTTCTTGAACGTTACGAAGCCTTGAATTTAGTACTTAACCCTAGAATTTCGCATCTATCCATCCAACAAATCCTATTAAGTTACTTTTTATTTTGGTTTAGAATACAAACTTTTCTTGGCGTGCATCTCGGCTACATGGAATGTCTTTGATTCATATCGCGCTCCCGATCTGAGAATTGAACTTACACGCTTCCTTCTTGCGCTCTTTCTGTCGTTTGCGTTTCTCTCACTGATGGACTTGGTTTTGATTTATCAGGTACCATAACCATATTTGATTTTGACAGCTGCGCCTGAATTTCATACTTGACACCTAGATTAGTCAGACATCCTTGTGAAAGATTTATATGCGAAGTGAGCAGAGGATTTGGAAATCTGTTCACACCACGATCGAACCTTTTTCTGTGTAGCGCATCGAAGACATGTTCGATTTCAATTATTTTGGTGCGTGAAGCTTATATGCGTTGAAATTTCACGTTTTCTGTTAGCAATAATGGTGAAGTACTTTTAAACACAACATTTCCTGCAAATACATCCCCATTTCTTCACTTTTTCTTTCACAATATGCCGTCACAACTACTGTTGTGACTTTGAGCTTTGTTTCGAGTTACGCCTGTGACGTCACACCCCGCGGACTTTGGCCGACGCCGCTGGAACGCCGGCCCAGTGCAAAATGGCGCGATATTCGAAATTTAGAGCTCAAAAAGTCATTGTTTATTGTGAAAAAATTGGAAAACAAGTGCAGGTATTTGTCATTTAGGTTATTAACAAGTGACTTATCAGAAAAGAGCGATGGAAACAATTAGATCGTAGCCCCACTTTAAAATGGGGGTTAATGAAATAACCAAGCAAGATTACCTTGATGTCAATAAAATCCCTTATGATTACCTGGATACCTCTGATACTCCTAGCCTACCAGAAATAAATACCTTTGGTTACCCGACCAAGTCATCAGGGCCCAACCTTCTAAACAGAGCAGGCTCTCAGCAACAGTCAACAGCAACAGAACCCATGTTGGCAGGAAGCAAACCACAACCGTCAAAAGTAGCAAACCCACCTGGGCACAACCCCCAACCGGCAAAGTCAAAAGTAGTCAACCCTCCTGAACACAACCCACAACCGGCAAAGTCAAATGTACCCAACCCAGCTGGACACAACCCCCAACCGGCAAAGTCAAAAGTAGTCAACCCACCTGAACACAACCCCAAACCGGCAAAGCCAAAAGTAGTCAACCCACCTGAAAACAACCCCCAACCGGCCAAGTCAAAAGTAACCCATCACCCATCTGGACATGACCCCCAACCATCAAGGGTGCAAGGTAGAGAGGGAGCAAGTCCAATAGCCATCATTCCCTGGGGAGGCAGAACAAATTCCAACATTGAATTGAGTAACCCCTGCCCAATAGACAATTGGCTGATGATACTGCAAGTGCTTGTTAGATCCGGAACTGTTCAACTGACAAGTCTTGGACATATTGGAAACCTATTCCAAACAGTCATGAAGTTTCTTGAAGATAAGTTGTTTGCAGATGCCAAACTGTGTGTTCTTCCTTTCTTGCCTCAACCAAAACGAGGAATCTCTATGGAAATGAAGCTGACTACTTTATCCAACACTTGCAACCTTTCCTGAAAACAAACATTACAACTAAATGTGACCAACCCTCTTGTCCTTGTCCCATCCAGCAGCACATCTCTAGCAGTGTTTCACTTGGCCTACCCTCAAATGAAAATAAAGCTAGATTTAAAAGTGCCTTGGATGAGTGGCTACATCCTCAGCCCTCTCAATGTGGAAGGAAATTCAAGGAAGAGCCAACAGAAGCCACAAAGTACATGGAAGATACAACTCATGATTTGGAGGGCGGTAAACAAGTCTCTTGGCACTGTGCTAGCCAAAGAACTAGCTCTGAACGCTCTTTTGTTAATTTCAATGGATTCTTCATTTTTTCTGTTGATCTTCTTGGAAGGGCTGGACATTTGAAAATTGAAGATCTCCCTGGCACAGTTGTTTTACAGGGAACATTATTATCTCTAAAGGCTGCAACATTATGGAATGGTGGTCACTACATTTGTGTGCTTTCACATAATGGCACATGGTTCATATATGATGGAATGAAGGAGCGAAATAAGAAGAATTCCGGTTTCAGTGTCTATAATAAACAGCCACCAGGCTATTCCTTGAGCTACATTGTATTTTGTGCATGAAGTCAGTATAATGACAACACAGTGAAAGCTGTCCATTGACTTTATAAAAAATTAATGGGACAATTTTTTTGGAACAGCCCTATCTCAATTAATTGTAAAACTTAATGCAAGAATCAAAACTTGCATTTTGTTTCAAAAGCTCAAATCATTTGTACTTTTACCCAGGCATAAACTTGAAAGTCTGTGAAAGCATTTTTTAAGCAATTAAGTCAAAAAACATGAAGCGTGCCCGCCTAGAGTAGAATATTCAATTCATTATGCCATTATTGATTCCATTATTCAATCCAAAAATGCATTCAACTAGCTGATGCCCGTGAAAAATTCACGGAGTGTAAGGGGGAAATTTATTTTACTTAAAGTGTTCTCTGTTTTAAAAAAACGAAGAAAAAAATCACAATGGCCATATGGATGTGGGGAGGGGTTCATGATTTTCTCCTTCCATAAACTGCTCGATTTACATTTACTAATAACCTCCCATCAGCATGAGTACCCCGTCCCACCATGCCGAAATAAATGAAGTGAGCCCAAAAGGATTTTTTTGCACTGGTCTCCCTGATTTTGGTGCGACAAAATCACGCGCGTGTCCGTCTCTCAAATCGGTCAAAGAACCCGTGAAAATCGAAACCTAATTTGACTTCGGAATTGTTTGTATGTTTATCATATCTCAGTGAGGGGAGAGAAGAAACAGGTCAAGTAAAAATGGTCTAAGGACTAATAACTTTTTTGTAGTTTATATTATAAGTGTTTTGAGTTTCGATACTCGTAAGGAATGAGGATTTATATAAGCTTATAATCTTGAAGGCATACTTTGCTTAATGCAATTTACCCCCAACATGGAATATGTTATGTGACAAAAATGGAGATGGAGTCAAGGTTGATTTTCCTGTGAAAATGAGAATGTATTTGGCACATCTTCCACAGGCATTTGGATCAGTGAACTCTAATGTAGTAGAACTACCAATGGTCTATGTTGAGAAAATATCTATCAAATTTATTTAAAAGTATCCCTTGTGCTTGATGGGAGCCCCTTGATAACTAATCTATTTATTAGTAGAGTTAGTAGAGCTATGACCATCAAAAGGATTATCTAAAAGATAAAAAGATGACTCTGCAGATTCCTGAATCAATTTGAGCAGTTCATCTTTCTTCATTTTATCTAATCCTTTGGTCTCTTTAAGTTGCGCTACAGTCATTTTATTATAGTCTGGACTATCATTTTTTTCAACCCCTTGGCCAGTAAATTTCTTTAAGCAGCCATGCATTGCAATCAAGTTCGGAATGTGATATGGGATTGAGTGCATATATGGGGTGACACGTTTTCTTTCATATCCAATCAGCTTTCCCCTCAGAGAGCAAAACAGATTGATCCAGTCCCTTGCTGCAACAAAAACATCATTGCATCTTCTTTGCTCAGCTTGAAATCGCTCAATTTATTGTAAATGATTTCAAAATCTGTCCAAATTTTTTCCATTGTAGCACATGTCTCAGGATACAGAAGCTTGTGAAATGCAAGCGGAAGGCCATTTAGAAGTTTTTTCTTTGCTGGGCCCATCAGAGATGTACATTCTACTAGTGAGCTCTTTGACCCATCAGCATTAACTTTATTCCAGATTGAAAAAGGTATCCCCAGGTCATTGATACTTTTTATGAGTTTTTTTTATGTACACACCTTTTGGTTGTCCTTTTGGCTGATTGAATTCTAATGTGGCATCTCTATGCAGCATTTCATTGACAACATTTTCAAGCAGACGGTCAGTCATGCGTAGTAATAGATGTAGTTCATCAGGAAGCACATGTGTTAACTCTATGTTACTCAAAGGTTTGTTCAGACACCCAAAATGGTCAATCTTTTTTGGGAAAAAATTTATGATATCTTCTAGCGTAAAAGCAAGAACTTCATGTTCCCACCCAAAGAGAAGTTGAGTTTTACATCCTGTCCATTGACATCTAGGGTTCCCCTTTCTATAAGGTCATTGATTTCAATGAAAAAGGGTGAAAGAGAGCATTTCAATGTTTCATATTCTTCAGGACCATTGACTATGGCCACTGTGCTATTGAATTTTGATGACACGACTCTTTCCTGAAGCTGTAAGACAGTAAATGAAAACATCATAAAATTTGTTGTTCGGGACATTCTTGCCCCATCACCACTTAATTTGTAAATCAGGCTGCTCTGTTAGAAGTTCCCTTATATGACTTCTGAGAGTGCTGCTGAAGTTTAGCATAGCTCTAGGGTATTTCCCAGGTGTTTTTTCTATATGAAAAGTTGAGTTCAGATTATTCCTTAGCTGCTTGATTAAATATAGTTTAACTCTTTTTGTTTTCTCCCACGTGTTTTTTTGTAACTATTCTTGACCTCATGAGCTCTGAAGAAGAGCAAGTCGTTTAGCCGTGAGCCTTTGCTTTTTAAAGTTATCCAGTTGCATTTTATGCTGGTATTTAGAAGATCTATGTAGTTGACCCCATTACAGGTAGCTTTGCCATTCAATGTACCAAAGCTTCAACAGAGGATATGGAATCTCCACACAAAACAGGAATTCGTACTGCTCAGATACTCTCTGTTTTAGATAATGAAGAGGCAAATCTGATCCAATTTTAATATTGTATTCAATCTTATTCTTTTTGTAGTTCTCGAGTATATCAGACATATTCTTTTATGACTTGGAATAATATTTACCAAAATAGATTCGAATTTTGGCGCGTTGGAGTAATATTCCTAGTATTACCCTCGTTCTTTATTGCACAGGGACCCCATTCTTTTATTCTTATTTGTGTTAAAGCACTGTGGTATGATTTGATGAAACCTTTTAAAAAGATGAAGGATGCATCCTTTCCAATATCATTGTGTGTGAGCCACGTTCGAAAACTCCGGTAATTTGGACGAGAAAAGGGCAAAAAGAGTATATTTCGAGGTATTTAATTGCGGTTTACCTGTGTTATTACCCATTATGCACCAAGAAACGAGTGATTCGAACAAAATGGCGGAAGAACACAGATGTTTTCGTCGCATTTCAATTTTTTTTCGTGATCTTCTCATGTACATTTCAAATCAATATGGCCTCTGTCGGTCGACAAATTTAAGCACAATTTCAAGGGATTATGGAACACATTAGCACATACTTTATTGCGTGTTTTTCAGCTGATTTACAAACGTTAGCATCTACTTTACTATTTCCGAGTCCGAACTTTTGTGCAGACAACCTTCCAAGGTAGTGCTGGACAATCATTTGCGGCTGATTTCAGTGATTTCGGACTAAATTTCGGACATGAGACCTATAAGTGGACGAAAATAATCATTGTTTCATGTTTATTTGTCATTTACTTTTAGACACTTTTAGCGCCTAAACAGCAGATGCCGCATATGTGCTACGAATATCGATCGGGATAAAAAAAAAACAGAATAGCACTACAATTTGCATCAGAAATATTAAGAATATGAAAATGGAAAGCCTGGATAGCCCCTTTGTGCACCCGCGAAGCATTTGCCACAAGTGCCACATGAAAGCGATAAACAAAAGCTATATAGACGGAAACATTAAACGACTATGTTTTGTGGGCTCCACACTCAGAAAGCTGCTCACTTTGCTCCTCATTTGGGTTGGCGGCCAGCATTAATGAAAGCGATACGGACATTCCCATAGAAGAAGAACTCAGAGATGAAAACAATACGGAAGAAGTGTTTTACTCCATAGATATGAACAATCTAAGTGAGAGTCTATGCAGATAAAAGAAAAGGACAAAATTATTGAGTGACTGCTATGTGATGAAACAGCTGGGACAATTGTTGGCAGACTCAACAAGGAACAAAAGGTTGCAGTTTTAAAGAAGCTCACCTAAGGAAATGGTATTTTGTTCAGACCTGGGGATATTTCCCACACAGTATCAGAGAGCTCGCCTGATCTGCTCTGTCGCATTGTTCAGGAAGTTTTCAAACAGCAACGAACAAAAGTAATCGAAGATGCAGTAGAGCTAAGCCAGGCTTAACGTGATTTTGAGGGCCTAAACTACACAGAACCATGGTCAATGGTTGCGTCAGAGGAACCCATTTGTACTTGCTGTCCTTTGTGGTCTAAATGGTGATAGCCCAAGTGATTTTTTCAATTGTCTTGCATTGGAGCACATCTATAGACCCTTTTAATAAGTGCAGTCACACATGTTTTCCGCGTTTGACGTCAAAATTATTCTTTTGAAATGTGGTCAACAGACCAGAAATTGAAAAGAATAAATTTGACGTCATCTGCGGAAAACATGCGTGACTGGACTTATTAAAAGGGTCTATAACATTTCTGGTATCAATGTTGTACTACCATTCAGCTTCCTGGCCAACAAATTTGTATTTGCCATCAGTCACTCCAAGCTAGTAGTTACCATTGTTGGAAAAACCCTTCCTGGAGGCTCTTACACAACTCTAAAAGGATCATGGCTTGACCAGTTGAGCTCTTCACCACGCCGATTTCCAGGAGGAGATTGTGCTGTTGCAATTGACCAAGTGGTCAAACAGAATTCCACACTTAGAGTAGGCCAAAAATGCAGGGTGAGCATTGTAACAAGTGTATGCTAAGCAGAGATCAACCCTGAAGGCAAACTCCAGAAGAAGGCAGAATTGTCACCCAGGTATGTTCAAGCGTCCTTTGGTGCAGAATTTTAAAATCGAGGGAATGTAATGATCCTATTTTAAAACTTATCGAAGCTTTCTTTTTTACAGTCGATAAGGAAACATTTTGTTGTTAACCTCTTGTACAATTTTTATTTATTACAACCGATTTCACTGTTACGTGCACAGGGGGGTCTTTCGCTTCGACGTTCGACGTCCTCTGACTCGACATGCTTGGTAACCCGGCCTTCAAATATTCCAGCTAATTCCAAGATGGCGGTTGTCGTAGGTCTCAAAGCGTGACTTTAAAATGGTCGGAGCGTACTCAGAAGATCTACGTTGGCGAGTAATTTTTCATCAGTATCTTCAAGGATCGTCCATCGAACAAACAGCACAGGCTTTATTTGTCAGCAAGAGATTCGTTTGCAAAATTAGAGCTACATATCTCGCAAGAGGTGATGTGTCGGCAACCTGTCGCCGAGGATCAAAGCGAATTCTCTCATGTAAGACATACATTCCTTGTTGATTTTAGATGGAAAATCTCTCACGCTTGATTGTTATCTAACATTCATATCGCGTTTGAATCTCTCAACGCTCAAATTTTCCTTGTGTTGCAGACAATGACAACAAAACTCTCCGTGCCATGGTTACAACCAAACCTGATTTATATATAGACGAGTACCGAGATTGGTTTCACACTATAACTGGCAAATGGGTTTCCGTTTCCACATTGTGCAGGTCAATTATCCGTTTAGGGTTCACCTATAAAAAGGTAAATCTGCATTATTTGTCCTCAAACAGCTGACTCCACATAAATTTATCATTTTATTACAATATTTGTGTTTTGGATTGCAGCTTAGAATAATTGCATGGAATAGGAGTGAAATTGACAGAGCAGAATATATGAGGGAAATCTCACAGATTCCAAGAAGGCAGCTTCTTTTTGTTGATGAAACAGGAAAAGATACAAGAACATATCAGGTAGGGAAGATTTTTTTTTTTTTAGTTTTCAGGATCTCTGTTGCACACAAACTGGAGTTAGTATGGTACCTCTGCTTGGCCTGGTTGAGCTTGCATTGAATGTTTATCATACTTTTGATGTTCTATCCCATATTCCATTCTGATACACCCACAATTCTGGAATGGAATCAAACAATCCTTGCTCTCTCCTTTCTATGTTTGATTTGATTTCATTTGTTTTGCTTGCAGAGAACAAAAGGCCATTGCCTTCCTGGACACGACCATCCCCACAGAGTAGTAGGAAATTTTGTGCGAGATGAAAGATTTAGTACTGTGGCAGCACTAAGCTTAGATGGAATTGTTGCACACCATACTGTTCCTGGGGGATTTGACTCTGAAAACTTCATCTTTGCCATCCAGCATTTTGTTCTACCTATTCTTGGCCGTTTTGCACTCAATGAACCAAATTCTGTTGTTGTTAATGACATCTAAACATATTCTAAGCTTATTTCAAGAACTTCTTTCTACCAATCGCATGGAATGAAACATCAAGACACAGAGCAACCTTTTTTTGGTATATACACATGTACTACTAACCTGGGTCTAAAATGTGAACATGATTGGTTGATCGATTCTTCAATTGCAGATACCATTTCCAAATGCTTTTGAAATATACATAAAGGTGCTTCTGAAGCCACAGTTTTGACTCTATCACTTTACCACAGTATGCATTGCTGTGGCCTTCAAAAATCTGTTGTGATTGGTGATTTTATGCAAGGAAACTGTATTGTGCATTTTCTTGAACCAGAAAGCTAACCATTCTAAGCAAAGAAGCCAAAGGATCATGTAATACCATTTTGGTTCATTTTGTAATAAATTTCGACCTGCTGAAGTAGCTGAATACAATACAATCCAGTGTTTTGGTTTGATTGATGGCTGCCAATCACCCATCGCAACATTGAATTTGGAGGTCGCATAGTAATGTATACAGTGGTTAAAAGTCCTATTGGGTTCAGTTCTAATGTTGACATTATGATCTGATTGATTATATGTTTCCCATAACCAAGGAGGTCAGACCTCCTTGCCACAACACACAGCACGAGTTTGTAGCCATATAATGAAGTGTGTGCAATGACTCAGGACTGAATGGGCTTGACTAACATCAACAACATGAACATTAAATTCTCAACTAAAACATTTATTTTTAGTCCATATTCTCCAGATCTGAACCCAATTTATTATCTGTATCACTGTTTTTCATGTAAGGCTGCATGCCTACATGCCTAGTGACCACATTCAACTTGAACACAACTCAGCAAATCCTAAATTCTTGTAACACAAATTGCATATGACTCATTGGTTCCCTAAAAATATAACTTTTGAGTTGTAAGTGATCTGATGTTACAGCCAAAATTGATTTGGCATTTTATTGGATATTTTTTGGTAAGTTAATCACCAGGTTCTTTGTGGTCTTGCAAGTGCCATTGACTGACATTTTCTGTTGCAACAACTGAACTAGGCAAAATACAGTCTCAGTGGTAGCACGAAAATAAACGATGCCTTGAATATCATACTTGATACTGAGTTTAACTGTAAACCCAACAATATCATGGAGAAGGTACGGGAAACACAACATAGAAAGGATACAGCCGATTGCGTTTGAGCGTTTTACCCAAACAGTTCGCACGTTACGTTTGAACGTTTGAAAGTTGCGTTGTGAGACAAAAAGTCGGACGTTTCCAAGGGCAACCGCCATGTGTATTTTTCACTGACCAATCAGAGAGGACAGAACTCTTTGGTTCGCCATAGAAACGTCTCGTTTCATCCTAGAAACACAACTTTTAAACGTTCAAACATAACATGCGAACTGTTAGGGTAAAACGCTCAAACGCAATCGGCTGTATAAGGTTAATAAACAGATTATGATATTATGCTGATGGCAGTAGGTTTTATGAACATTAGTCAAGTCAATGCATGTTTTGACCCACAACGTATTGCAACAGCCAAAAAATTCCATTGTTAAAATAATATTGTTGATTTTTAAATTCTGTTTGTTCAATACTGCACTTCTAGAATGCACTAAATGTGAACGTTCATTCTCGTACCCAGAACTCCCCGGCTCGTCAAATTGGTCTAGGCTCTGGTGTCTTGATACAGAGCCATTGGGAGAAACAACTTTCTGCACATGTTGAAAATCAACCAATCCGCAACTGTCCTCAAATGGATGTCCCCAGAGCCCCCCCCCCTCCCTCCCCCCCCCCCCCCACACACACACATGCACACACACAAGTAGACGAGAGTCAGGGAGGTGTTGGTACAAGAATGGTGAAAGTTAGGAGAAAAAAACTTTTTTCAATACTGTTTTTTTTTACACAAAAATTTGTTCTGTTCTCAAAAATGTATTGCTTGAAAACTTTGTTTTTCAAACTGAAGTGTTAAATTTGTGGGACTAAGTCAGCAGTGGTATATCTGTTGCTGCAATTACTTGTTGGTTGGGACCTTGGACTCCCATGCATCATACATTCACTAGCACACTGTGATTATTGTAGCCACTAGTCAGTTGAAAAGGGGCCTTGTTGTAATAATTGCCCTTTGTGATAAAAACATATTTTTTTTAAACAGAATTAAACCTTTTTTTAAATAATCTTGAGATCCAGCAGTGTGAAATTTGAATAGGAGCAATTCAATTACAAAAATATTATCACTGTAAAAATATGGCCCTTTTCACTTGGCAAGGCAATCAATTCAGATGGTTCCTACTATTTTCTATGCCTTGCAACAAATCCCAAAAGTTTTGCTTTATGCAGAGGATCTTCAATATTTAACTGCTTTAACCCATCTTCAGTCAGAAAACTGAGAACTGCTCCATCTATTTGTTGTTCTTTGAAGGTATTGACATACTGCCCCATGTTCATGTCTGACAAGGCTGCACAGGTATCATCTACTGTTAAAGAGAGCAACCCTGTGTAAACAAACAATTTATTGTTAATGTATCTTTTCGAAATGGAGCAATTTGCACTTTTCTGCCATGCAAAATGTTTTTCATTTTTACTCAAGCTAAACACAGGTACTCAATGCCAATATCTCCTATTTGCAATAGTTTGCTCTCAACTGCATTGTTTGTGCCGTACAAAAGCTACTTGTAGGTAAGAACCCCAAGCCATTCTGGAGGTGCTAACCTACATAAGTATCAGGCATGTTAGGTTATAGACAAATTCTGAAAACACCCGATACTCAGGCTATGGGAGAACTTGCCCCCAGATCCGCTAGGAAAATTACATATAATTATAACCTCAATCTTTTGGCTTTTTCTTTGGATATTCTTTGTTGAATGTTTTTGGGTCAGTGTCATGATCTATAAATAGGAAGCATATTTTCCTTTACAAAACTCCCATTCTTCTAAACTAACCTTATACCATGCAAAATGTAAATGAGCAGCATTTTTTTGTTTGAAAAAAGGCAGGTTAAAAGCCATTTCAAGCTTCAAAGGACTAGCAACTACCATTTATTTTTGGCACAAACACAAATATTCTTTGTGAGTAACTAACCTTTAGTTTCTGTTTGCCTTGTATCAGGTTTTGGGGCACTGTATTCTGTGTTTGGTCTGTGTGATGCAAACAGGTGTGAAAGCATGTCATTCTGTCTATCTTGTTTTCTCATGTCCATTTCCCTCCATCTCATTTCTTCCTCTCTTCTTTGTTGCTGCTGCAGCAACATTATTGATAGCAAATCTTGCATACTAGAAGAGGAAGAGGCTGTAGCAGTAGCTCTTGTTGCACCTGCCCCACGCTTTGGGAGAGGGTCAACCTGTACAATGTGTCGGTATTTTGTCCAATTGGGCTCTTCCTCTGGACCAGCAAGAGAGCCCTCAATAATCAAATCGGTCCATAAGCTCAAATGAGAGATGCCAAATCTACTAAGCGTGCCATTCTTTTCAAGATATCTTCTGAGGTCTACATGAGCAGAATTCCAGTCTTTATTTTTCTCTTTTAGTTTTTCCTCTGGCTTAGAAATTTTTACAAATTTTTCGTAGGCTTCAGTGTCTGAGTCTGGATCATTCTCACTGGTAGTGGATATCAACTTTCTTTTCACACCTTTACTCCTCTGACTGTCTGTTAGAAAGAAAAAATATATATACAGTTACTTCCCTTGCTTGACTATAGAGTAGAGGAGAGAAAAAAACTTATGGCAATTATTTGTCACAGCAGTACTTAAAATGCAACCAGCATCTCTCTGTGAAAGGCTTACCAAAAGTCAGTAATGTCACCAAAAGGCCTCAGCAGTAACCCCACCTGTTTTGATTTTTTTCATGGGGAAATAGCAGATCTTGATGACTGTGAAAAAGCTGTGATGTCTCTGCCATAACAGCATTGTGCCATGCCATGTCTATTATATTGATTGATCAGAGTTTGAAGGGCTTGGCTGAATGTACCCTACCCATACTGTGTTCTACGCCATTTCATGGTCATATAAAATCTGCTAAATACAACAGTACCGGTACAATAAATCAAAGAGGTTTTTGCATTGGATGAAGGAGAATGCATACTGATCATGTCATTTCCCACATTCTAACTGGATGCTGGGTGCTTTTTGAGCAATTTTGTATGGTGGTTTTAGCCTACACACCACAAAGAACCACAGGTAGACCAAATGCAGACCAAATATTGCGAGCTTGTTCATTTGCAACATAAACAAACAAGCAAACTCACTATGTGCTCATGTTTGGGGGCTTTTATAGTTGTAGCTTGTTTTTTTTGAACAGATATTTTTCAGTAATCGTATAAGTAGAGATTTTGATATACAAATAGTGGCAAAAGGCATTAAAGCAGGAAATATCAGTAGATGCTCTGTGTTTCTTCTCTCGAAGTGATGTTGACATTTGGCACCATCAATTTTATTTCTAGCTGTGAAATTTCAAACTATCCATTCAGAATTTGTGTATTCTGTAATTTCATTGACTACCTCATCAAGCTGTTGACAAAATGTGGTCATGCTAACTGCTCAACAAAGAGTGGAGTTTGAGGAAGTCCTTCCACCTAAAAAGGTTATTTGGCTTTGGGGGGGGGGGGGGGGGGGGTGTTAAGGGAAAGCAACAACATCTGGATATGTGTAATATATGGTCAAATGCACCCCCCGTCATTTTTTTTTTCGATTACCCCCCTTGGTTACTCATGAATTACTTTTACAACATGTGAAACCTGCTCTAAACCACCTATCAGGCATTGCAGCAATTACAACTTACAAAACTACTGTACTTACCTGACTGAACCACAACTGCAAGGCGAATTCTCTTCAGAATTCCTTCAGATTGTCCGTGAGCTTCCTTGGCTGCCTCAAGATCATTATCTGTCAGAAGGACATGGATTTGTTTTCCTTTGGGCTGCAGCCAGTACAGCCCAGCCATAATACAAGCATCCTTCACATTTTGCTTGATTAGCTTCTTCAGTGTGTCAAGTTTTATTGAGAGTTCAACCCCAGTGAGTGTATACACTGGTCCATCCGCAGTGTTGTTCTTGATATTGACTCCTGCTGTGATCTCCACGTGCATCCGCTCAATCCTTGGAGACGATCGTGTTGGCGTAGCAGCTCCTAGTAATGTAAATATGGCACATAACGCGACAGAATAAGAAGCCATGTTCCGATCATGCATGGAAAATTCAAAAGAAAACGAGGATGTAATGCGAATCAATACCGCTAAAGAAATTACCTTTCAGATGCCAATCTGCTGCTAAACGTAGAGGAGCAGTAGATAAGTGCCCGTTTTTTTTGTCGTAATGGATAATCTGTTAGCGCTTGGCTAACGCCACTGTCGTTAACAATACTGGTGACAACCAGCTGTTTGGACCCTTTCCTAATGAAGTATAACTTGTCCACTATCAACTCTGACGACTGACATCCAACGTAGTCCTTCAGCGTTCTCTTTACAGTTTCCCGAAGCTCTTTGAAGCAGGAGCCTAGCTCCTCTCGTACGGATAAAGTATCTCCTGCTGCTTTCCCGTTTTTTGTCTTCGTGTAAATGATAATTTCTCTTGTTTCCTTTGGATTTTCAAGCACATAAACAAGCGAGCCTCCTCGCTCGGCTGCCGCCATTTTGAACTTGTTTACCCGCCAAAAGTAAAAATTCAAGGCCGGGTTACCAAGCATGTCGAGTCAGAGGACGTCGAACGTCGAAGCGAAAGACCCCCCTGTGCACGTAACAGTGAAATCGGTTGTAATTTTATTATATGAACTTCATCTAAGTTTCTTTTACAATTTTTGTCTTTTTTTTTAGTTAATCATGCGTGTAATCAAAACAACAAGCCTCCCACAAGGCGTTTTATCCCTTGGTCATGATTGGCAAGTATGTTATCTTTTTAGAACAAGAGATTTCTTCAAGGTTGTCTTGAAAAGGTGGTGTCACAGAACAAAAAAGATGATGGTACATTCAATGATGACATACACCTCAAGGTTGCTGAGATTGCCAAGAAAAAAAGCATCGAGTTTGTCCAAACTGCAAAACAGAAATGGACACAAAAAAGAGAAAGTGCATCAACCAAGAATGTAGGGTGGACCTCAAGACAGCCGAGCAACAACTCACTGGTGAGGATGTTCTAGGTTCAGCCTTGTTGACTCCATTGAGGTAGTTTAACTCAGACACAAAGAAAGATATGAGCAGTTTTGTTATTGAATGGCCAGAAGTACATTCAGGGCATCGTCTTGATCCAGTGAAGATCTAAGTTTCGGATCCCGTATTTGTAAACCCTGCATCGGCAAATCCAATGGGAGAGGAGCTCAGACATGTGGGGGTAGTGACTGGTGTCCGTCGTTATGGGTTGAATGAGAGGGAGTGGCTCCCAGTCACAATGGATGGTTCATCATATGCTATTGCTGTCAAGCTCATAGAGTCTACGCGGATCTGCTTAGAGTGTTTAGCATGACAGAGTGTTATGGAATTTCACTGGGTCGTACCTAGGATTGGTGCTCACAGAAGGAAGTGAGAAGTTACTAGGATTGGAAGCCACAGAAGGAAGTGAGAAGTTATTTTTACCCAATGAATGGCCCTAATGTGGCCGTACGGTGGAATCGCCTAGTATCGCTTGGTGAAGTCCCACCTGGCCCTAAAAGAGTAGAGAACAACCCCTGGGTGCGATTAACAGACGGGCAAAAATACTTGATTCGACCGGGTTATAAATCCGAGAGAGAGATTACCCTATCAGGTACTGAAGTTGTAAAATTCTTCTGCAAAGTAATTAGTCCACACAATGTACCTCTCTTTTAATGCACGTGTCCGGATAAATCTGTAGAAATTATCGCGACGACACCATCCCAAGCGGCAAATAGTGGGCCATCTGTTGCTGGGTCAAGTGCTAACCAAAAAGTAAAGAAAACTGCCACACAGCACCGGTACCCTTTGCTTGAAAAAGTGGCTCGCACAAGAACACGAAATGCTGGGCCTACAGGCACCTTAAATTCCCAGGCCAGATCAGAGCGAAATGCACTAATTCATGAATTGATGAAATTTGCATCATTTGATGATGTAAAAAGTTGTGCTACTTACCTCTGCGAGGGAATACAATGCAGCTAGACAATCACTAAAAAAAACAACGTCCATCTTGCCCAATATGCAGATGTAGCCAAATATACATCTGAATTAGATGTTGGCATCATCCACTTGCATAAACATTAGGGTGACTTTGAGTGGGATGGGCTTGATTGTATATTTGCTAGCAGTGAATTTGAAGATACGCTTCAAAGGGTAATATCAACCGAAGCCTTGTTTGACAAATTTATTTTTCCTAGTGAAGAGCAGCAGACAAGGCTTTTAAAAAGAAACCTGGATGCCAAAAAACGCACACTTTTCATTAGAGAAACTGGGCATAATTTTAGGGCAAGTGCTCATCAACCAACCAAGCAAATGTCCTTTAATATCCTTAACTTATTTCTGAAGGCTCAAGTACAAGCTCACTATGATAGTGTTAAAGCTGCTGTCCAGAAGGGATTAAGTGAGAGGGGTGTCATTTTAAAAGTTTAGAACGAGCAACGCGTCTACTGGCCCCTAATAATAAATAAGGGCGTGGCTATTACGTTGCTATAGCAACTCCGATCACAACAAAATACACATTACTATAACGTTCAAACCCTCCAGGGTAACCATGTGAAAGTTCAGACCGGTACAAGTTTGTGTACTTGGACAGCAGGCAAACAAAGTTTGGTGGTCGAGGGCAGAAACAAATGTAGGCAGCCTCCTTAAGGTGTCCAAGGTCGGTCACAAGAAATACAATAACATTAAATTTCTCAGTGGAACCATCAGACAGTGTGAACATAATCCCTGAGTAGCAGACAATAATCACAGCAAGTTTGGAGAGAATTCATTGGGCCGATTTTATGTTATACGAGAGGACGTTTTTAAAGCTCCAAAATGTCAAAATTATTATGCCGCAAAGATTTCCTGTAAAAAGAATGGCTGATATTTGCGTAATTCCCTGTAGAGCTCAGAGATTACCTTGAGTCCACAGAGTCAATAAGCTTCACCGGTAATCCCTCCAAGGGTGAAGTCTTAGATGCGCAACTGGAGGAGGTCAACAAGGCATCCAAGGTGTTAGAGCACGTTGCAATGACAGCAAGAGAATGACTTACCATATTCAGAAATCATGATGATTTGAACGAGGTAACCTATATTAATTTTAGACTACAAGAGAAAGTTTCAAATAAGCCCATTATTAGTAAAGAATGCACGACACTTGACTATCTGATAAAAAATCTAGCAAGCATACTAAACCTTTGATTTCATGGGCCAAAACCAGTGTAATCATTCTTGTAATTATTCATGCAGGGCCCCCTCTAGATACGAGCTTGTAGCTAAATTTAATGTGAATTTTTTTCAGTTACGAAAACAAACCTTTTAATTGTTTGGTGTGTCGGACCCAAAAAGTGACGTTGTGCAGAGCAGAGAGAGACGTATCCTAGAGAATGAAGTGCTGGCGTGGAGGGAGCTTAGACAAGACAGGTTTGTTGATAAGTTTGCTGCAGTATTGATTAGCTGTATATCATTTTCTGTTGCAGAACCAGACAAAGTAGCACCCCATGTGTCTATCGATGGAAAAACAAATAAGTGTGTTTTCAGAAAAAAGTCACACCTTTCTCGCAGAAGGGAAGTGGGAGGAAACCAACCTCTAGTCCCCTTCTCTGCCTTGCCCTGCAGATTTCATTTCAGATGGGTACTTTCGAAAATCTCACTATAGGGATTTAGCAGTCTAGATTATCAGTTCCTTGTGGTAAAAGCCGAATAAGGAACAGGAACAATGTCAAATAGTTTCTTAGATAGGTTTTGGAAATTGAGGTCTCTTAAAATACACCCTAAGATGCCCATACCAATTTCATTGTTCTATTGCCAATACACAAAACTAAAAATATACTGATTAATCTTTACCGGCTCCGGGCAGTTCATAAGAGATTGTTGGGGGTCTCGTCAATCGCTATTCAGCAATTTCCTCAGGAAGCAGCACTAGAGCGAGCGGCTTTGTTTGTAAGGACATCAACCACGCTAGTGATAGTACTCGCACCCAGGAATTACAATGATCTCTTGGATTTGGGGACACCGACCACGGATAGGAATGGGTTGTTTCCCTCGGGTAGTTTTCATGGAGATGGTATAGATTCTAGAGGCACCACTCCAGTAAGACTTTCGACCTGATTGCCCTGATCGTCGTGACTGTTAAAACGAGCTTCCTCTAAGGTCTTAGACTCGCACTTCAGCCCACCAGAAACGTATTCTTCGCGCAGTGTTCCAGTTCCAAAGAGCCTTTTTTCCCTTTTCGTACCCACAACAATAAAAACGTTTGCGCCAGTCATCTTGTTCAGCTTGAATCCGTGTCTAAATATGGAATTCCGACGATAATAGAGAGATTTGCTTCTTGCTTTGGTATCGGTTATGAACGCTATCTTTTCTTTCCCTCTGAGCTGCTTGCTCGCGTCTTTAGCTCTAGAATGGATACAATGATTCGCATTTTGAAAACGTCCGAGAAAGCATTCCAGATAAGTATAGAGTACCACTTACTGAGCTATTTATAGCGTAGGTTTCTCTGCCTTCGCTTCGTGAACGCTCAAGAAAAAGAATCGAATCGACAGCGTGTTTCTTGTTCCTGGCAAAGCTGAATTTTGAAATGTTTACAATTCTTGGCCAATCAAACGCAAGTATTCTAAGCCCGTGCACGAAATATGAGAATTCTCTAAACGTAAAATCTTACTAAAGATTCGTTTTGTTCAAAAGGAATTGATCACGTCGACACAGGAGTTGTGGTTTTAACGAACGGGTTTATAAAAGGGTACATATTATTCGTGCAGTCCATAAGCTAACTGGCTAAATAACTTCATTAATATCAACATCAATCCTTTTTGTTCAGGTCTCACGAATTCTGCATCAAGCTACCAGTAAACACACTGGTCTAAGTGAGCAAGGAGCCAAGAAACGTCGATCCCTTCGCTTTAAAAGTGACGGTGCCAAACGACCTGGATAGCACCACACTAAACACAAAAATGACCAGTCGTAGCTCTGGTGAAGGAAAAAGTTGGGATGTAAATCGGCCGCATGCAGTACTTCCTAAACAAGACTGTAACCGATCTCCTTGATGAGGGCAAGATCCTAGAAGTGAAAGGGTAAGCTTTTTGGCTTTTCGAACAAAGTATGTTGATATGAAATTAGTATTAATTTAGGGTGTAAATTTTTTCCGACCAGCTATTTTTAAAGGTCAAAATTCGAGTTTCGCGACGGTCACCCCTGTTTTTTGAACACTTAGCTTTACACAGTTCATTTACTTTACTATGCTCAAAGGGTCTGCAAAGAAATCATTTCTGTTCATTTCTGTGGGATTTTAAAAGATCCTTGGTAACAACTAATTTAAATTCACATACAGACCCCCTTGTGAATCTGCACAACATTGTGCAAGATACCGTAAAACTTTGAACTTTCCTTCTTTTCCGCACTCCTCAAACCCTGCTGGCGGGTTCTGATAACAGCCATTCGAGACTGGTACCATCAGCAGCAATGAATGAAATTGTAATGAGTAGCTTTATATGGAAGTCACACCATCACGTGACTATCAAGCAACTCTGTAAGTCTGTTGTGTAATCTGAATAAATCAGTTGGAATGATCTTGTCGTAGCCTGTAGTCCTGTACTGTTGACTTTAAACATTACAGAAATGGTTTCGTGTGGTTATAAATATGGAGGCTGTTGCTCGAGGGAATTATTTGCCCAGGGGATGGGGGCTTGCTCCCCAAGAGGAAATGAAATGTATTTTTTAACTTGTATAGTCATTATTATAATATTTTCCTCAAAATTTCCCTTTACTTACTCTGTCACAGAAAGTTGTGCTCTAATGCTTAATTAGAGTTCTATTTTTTCACAGGAACTGCCACCAGATGCCAAAAAAGGAAAGCTCTGTGACATGAAAGAAGAAATCCTGGACTCCCATGGAGTATTGGAACTTTTGAGTATGTTTATGAATTTCTCAGATTTCTGACGTTTATTACGAGATTATGTATGCAATGTTTGGTGCTATAAAGGATTAAGACAGGGACATTCGGGACAAATGTAAGTTTATTGTCATTTTGGTTTACTGTCATGTATTATTTTACCAATTATTCTTTGTAATTCAGCTTCAGATTATCTCGTGTGTAATAAAACTATTACAAAATACTGAAACCCGTGTGTTCCCTGAACGTCGCCTCATAGCTGACTGGCACATCATCTGAAGATTTAATACGACCTGAAAGCGAGTTGAGGCTATGGCCGACGAAGAAAAGGCAAAGAATTTACGAAGATAAGCAAAAGGTCAATTTACAAGATGACTGGGTGCTGTCACGAAGATAATGGAACGAGAAAGGCCAGGGAAAGAGTGTTCGGAGGCTTTCAAACAGTCGGGGAAGCCTCTAATTCTGTCACGGAACGACACGAAGAGTACACACTGTTTTTAAATGAAGAGGGATTCGATGAGGCGGAAAAATGGATGCAGACCGTAAGTGATGAATTTACTAATTTGCAATTAGCTGTCAATGATTATATCAAGAACACTGAGTCGGAAGATGACAGTGAAAGCAGTGAAGCTGACTCTGATGATAGTTCAACCAAGTCAGGCAAAAGTAGTGTGTCAGCTAAGTCCAAAGAAAAGAAAAAGGAAAAAATTTCATTTAGTGTCAAAAGAGAGAAACCAAAGTTACCGACCTTTGACGGAGATGTCAGGAAGTATTTTATTTTCAAGTCTGATTTTAAGTATGCTTTCGAAGACAATTCAACTGAGAGAGATGCATATAGCTGTGTTGAGGTCATGTTTAGGGAAAGGGGGCATTCTGTTTTACCACGAATTTGTCTGAATTGGCGCCCCAAACAGAAGACCCGCGCATTGTATTGTATTCTTGCTGTTGAGATGCCTCTAGGAAATGGGATTCAGACATTTCTTATTAATTTGACTGCATTTTAGCTACCAAAATTAGACCTAAAATCGTGACACAGCCCCTTTAAATTTGCCAATTTGTTTAAATAATTTGATTTACTCATAAGTGTCGAATGCTTTTAAACCAAACCAACGAAACATACTAAAGGTACTTTCTACAAGTCTTTTTAGCTGTATTCTCCTATGCACAACAGTCAAAGGCGTCTACCATCTGAAAGGTGATTCAACATTAACAGCTGCATTTTGAGATAGATTTACTGAAGCCTTAGTTCTGTTCGACGCGGAGGGACGTGGTGGGAGTCCACCACATTTACTTCGCCTGCCAAACAAGAAAGTTAGCGAAGAATGCATTGGTTCATGCAAATTTGGGCTCACAAAAAGGAAAGAAATGAAGAGAAAAAAAACATGAAAAAGCTCAGAAGACAAATTCACGTGCGAGCCCCAAGTGAAAACATGAAATGTGACCTCCTCAACAGAAATACTTTTAGAATTAGCCTTTCGTGAAAATCGTGGGATGTAAGACAAACAAAGGGAAAAAGCCACCAGACAAAATCGTTCTCGACAGTCAGCAACTGACTGCACGCCCACTAGAGAAAGTGTGTATTCCATGGCAAACAGGTTAATCAAGGGCTGCTAAAATATGTGTTAGCTCAAATGAAAAATCATTGCTTGCTGTTCCAAGGCTGGTGAGAGCCAAGCAGAGGAAAATATGCTGTCCGCACATCAGATGAAAGCAAGCTGCCAGCTTATTTGAGAAACATATTCGGTACCAATCCGTCAGATGTAAAAACAAAAATAGCGTATAAAGGTAATATCTGGAGTATGAGCATGCAGGAATAACTGTCCCAGATCTGCAATCCGCCCAACAGAAAACAAAGAGTATTAGTATGAGCTGGTAGCCCACCAAAGAAAATCTGACGTCCACACCAATGAGAAAGCAATGGCCATACGAGTCCACAAAATGATAGTTGAAAGGCCACGATGAAGAAACAGAAACAAACAGGAAGCATACAAGATGAATGCATTACCCCACTGTATCAAAGATACAATTGACTACCAAGAAAGATGTGCGCATCATCGAATTTAAAATGGTTTTAGTGTAAAAGAAAAGTATACCAGAAATGCCAAATTATTGCTTTTAATTAATCGGAGGAATCAATGTATCAATCTTGCCAATTTAAGATTATTGCGTAAAAATGTCACAATTTGATGAGAAGTAGTCGTAACTTGACAAATGATACCTCACTTTTAAAGCATATATCTATGGTACCTATGTTTGTCATTTTACGAAACCGAGTTCCCTGTTTCCGTTGTTCACCGTTCATAGTAAACCTTTGAGAGGTCCACCTTCGCCATTATTAAATTGACTTATTGACAGCATTCTAGCATTGGCTTAGATGCATTCTAAAAAAACGTGTTGGGGATTTTGGAATTCGACTTCCTTTTGAAGTGACTTTTTATAAATTAAGGTCTCTGTAAACCCGTGAGGGGTGTCTTCGGAAAAAATTCGCGTCGCAATTTATGCTATGATAATCAGCTACATCATCTTATGAAGTTGTTTAAATTTAAATTGTTTAAATTTTAAATTTTTCTTGTATTTTTAAGACCCCGCAAAATTTATCAAAAAATCTTTTTCAAGTAAAAAATAAAAATTCCCTCACACGGTTTTTTAGTGGTTATCATTTTCTAACGACACAGAAAATTTGACGCCGATATCTTAAATCGTGCGGGATCAGGAGCTTCGTGAAGGTGAAAATGTTACCTAAAATTAAAGTGCTAGAAAAAGCGTGTAAAGTTAATTTAATTACAGAAAAAGAATGTGCAATTGAAGCCTAAGAAAACAGTTAGCGTGTCATTTGGGTTTAGAAATAACACATTTCTGTCGATGGAATGTAATGACTTAGGCAGAAATGTATATTTTGACGGCACGTGACTAACACGTGAGGACGCGGTTGCGTTGCAGTGCATTATGGGTGTGGGTATATAAGCTTAGACATAGCGTGCTAGTACCACTCTAGCCAGCTCCTCTCTCGTAATTCGACTTTTGTCGATTTTTTAGTTCTAATAAAACCCGAACAGGACCTTCGTTCAACAGACAGAATTCAAACCCCTTTCCAGTTCTTCAGAATCGACAAGCAAGTCAAGTCGCGGCAAGTTCTACAACTAACAAGCCTCACAGTGTCCGCCCTGGTAACTGGATTAGTTGTGGAAAGCCTGGTCATTGGAGAAGCGAGTGCTCCACATCTAATCAGAAGTCAAGTTGACTATATGGAAGCGAAAAAGGTGTAGTTGATTCTCTTTATAGTGATGAATTTTTCCCCCTTGCCATGAAAGTTTTGAGTTATCTTCTGAAAGTTTAAGTAACAAATGTCCCGATGTTAGGGGTAGATTGAGAAAATTCATAGAATTTTGGAAATCTATAGGCGCCTCGAATTTTATCATCGATACCATTGCTTATGGATATAAAATTCCTTTCCTTTAAACTCCTAGTCCTTTCATCGGTAAAAACAACTCTTCAGCGAAGCTATTAATGAGCTTATTTCAAACCATTGTATGGAAGAAATCAATAATGATATCATTATCAGTTTCAATTCAGTCTAGTTGTAAGAAACGTCTAGTTATAGATCTTAGACATGTAACTAAGAGTATTTATAAGCAGAAATTCAAATGTGAAGACATCAAGACTATTATCGAGTTAATTAATAACGAAGACTATTTTTTATTCAATTTTGACCTTTAAGTCTGCATAACACCATGTTGAAATTTTTCCAGACAATAGAAAGTTCTTTGTTTTTCGTGGGATTTTGGTCAAGGCCCCAAATATTTTCAGTTCTGTGTTTTAGCTTTCGGCTTATCTTCTGCTCCATTTTTATTTACTCTATTGCTTAAGCCTTTAGTTATCAATTGGCGCTTCCAAGGTATTCCCATCGCAGTCTATTTACACGATGGGTTGGGGGCAGGAAAGAGTGCTATTTAAGCATTGCGTTTCAGTTTAATTGTGCATGCAGATTTATTGAAATCTGGCTTTGTTGTCAATGAGTCTAAATCTCAATGGGAACACACTCAGAAAATTGTTTGGTTGGGTTACGTTATTAAAACCAGCCCAGCTTGTATCTCAGCTACAGACAGACGTATTTGCAAGCTTGTACATTCTATATCAGAATTGCTCTTAAAGAGATCAGAGTTTCTTCATGTAAAAGAATTGGCCTCTGTGGTAGGTCAGATCATTTCTCTTCAGGTTGCTGTTGGCAACGTTACTCGTATAATGACAAGATCAGATGATAATTTGCTAAATAATTGTAATACATGGTCTGATAAAGTGATGCTTGATGAAGAAAGCATTTCAGAGTTGTTATTTTGGCAAGACAATGTACATGAAATCAATTGTAAACGACTTTGGCCATCAAAGTAGTCCCTTCTAGAGTCTTAGAGTTGTATATTCAGATGCTTCTGACGTTGCTTGCGCAGCCTATATAAATATAAACGGTAAAGTATTTCACCAGAACTGGTCAGAACAGGAGAAGGCAAAGAGTTCTACTTGGAAGGAACTCACTGCTGTTGCATTAGCTATGAAGACTTTTGAGTCTGATCTTTGTAATCGCACCATCGCTTGGTTTACAGACAACAAGAACGTTGTTTATATCATTGAACATGGAAGCAAAATTCCTGAATTACAGTATATAGCTCTAGAATTGCTTTCAATTTTGTTGTAAGAATACCATTTCAATGGAAATCAAGTGGATTCCCAGAGATTATAATTGTGAAGCGGATAGTAAACAACTACCTATATCTGTGTTGCCAGTGGTTACCAAGATTTTCGAAAAAGCCATGTACAACCAATTATACGAATATTTAAACACCAACGGTTTATTGAAAAACTGTCAGTCTGGTTTCAGATCACTACACAGTACCTTAACGGCGCTTCTAGAGGCAACAAATAGCTGGTCGATCAATATCGACAAAGGGCTACTTAATGGTGTCATTTTTATAGACCTTCAGAAGGCCTTTGACACAATTGACCATGAAATAATCATTACGAAGCTGAGGTACTGTGGGGTGGATAATCATAGTTTAAATTGGTTCAGGTCATACTTGAATGATAGGAAACAGCAGTGTACCGTCAACGGACATATGTCCAGTTACTCCATCTTAACATGTGGCGTCCCACAGGGGTCTATCATCGGTCCGCTTCTGTTTCTCATCTACATAAATGACTTATCAAATTGTCTCGAAACGTCAAGCCCCAGAATGTATGCTGACGATACGACCATAAGCGTCTCGGCTTTGAACCTCGAAGACCTTGAAAGCCAAATCAACATGGAATTGTCAAATTTAAATAAATGGCTTCAGGCCAATAAATTGAGTCTTAATGTCGCAAAAACAGAATTCATGATTATTGGTTCAAGGCAAAGGCTCAAAGCAAGAACGAATGGCCAGAAGCCATCTGTCAATATAGAGGGGAAAGAGATTTCGCAAGTAGATTCGACTAAATCACTAGGGCTATATATAGACAAAAATCTGACTTGGGGCAAGCATATTTCAGAAATATGCAAGAAGATATCCTCTGGCATCGGTGCACTAAAACGCGTAAGACCGTTTATTTCAGCAGGCACCGCAGCCGATATATTTAAGGCGTTAATCGAGCCGCATTTTGACTATTGTAGTCCAGTCTGGCATAATATTAACGGCAAACTTAATGAAAAGCTTCAAAAACTACAAAATCGAGCAGCCAGAGTGATCACCAAGTCAGGTTATGATACTAGATCAGCTACCCTTAGAGAACTCCTGCAGTGGGACGATGTTGCCACCAGGAGAGGAAAACATCTAGGGGTAGCGATGTTTAAAACACTGCATGGTCTCTTTCCCTCATATCTAAATGACATATTTGTTTAAATAATTTGATTTACTCATAAGTGTCGAATGCTTTTAAACCAAACCAACGAAACATACTAAAGGTACTTTCTACAAGTCTTTTTAGCTGTATTCTCCTATGCACAACAGTCAAAGGCGTCTACCATCTGAAAGGTGATTCAACATTAACAGCTGCATTTTGAGATAGATTTACTGAAGCCTTAGTTCTGTTCGACGCGGAGGGACGTGGTGGGAGTCCACCACATTTACTTCGCCTGCCAAACAAGAAAGTTAGCGAAGAATGCATTGGTTCATGCAAATTTGGGCTCACAAAAAGGAAAGAAATGAAGAGAAAAAAAACATGAAAAAGCTCAGAAGACAAATTCACGTGCGAGCCCCAAGTGAAAACATGAAATGTGACCTCCTCAACAGAAATACTTTTAGAATTAGCCTTTCGTGAAAATCGTGGGATGTAAGACAAACAAAGGGAAAAAGCCACCAGACAAAATCGTTCTCGACAGTCAGCAACTGACTGCACGCCCACTAGAGAAAGTGTGTATTCCATGGCAAACAGGTTAATCAAGGGCTGCTAAAATATGTGTTAGCTCAAATGAAAAATCATTGCTTGCTGTTCCAAGGCTGGTGAGAGCCAAGCAGAGGAAAATATGCTGTCCGCACATCAGATGAAAGCAAGCTGCCAGCTTATTTGAGAAACATATTCGGTACCAATCCGTCAGATGTAAAAACAAAAATAGCGTATAAAGGTAATATCTGGAGTATGAGCATGCAGGAATAACTGTCCCAGATCTGCAATCCGCCCAACAGAAAACAAAGAGTATTAGTATGAGCTGGTAGCCCACCAAAGAAAATCTGACGTCCACACCAATGAGAAAGCAATGGCCATACGAGTCCACAAAATGATAGTTGAAAGGCCACGATGAAGAAACAGAAACAAACAGGAAGCATACAAGATGAATGCATTACCCACTGTATCAAAGATACAATTGACTACCAAGAAAGATGTGCGCATCATCGAATTTAAAATGGTTTTAGTGTAAAAGAAAAGTATACCAGAAATGCCAAATTATTGCTTTTAATTAATCGGAGGAATCAATGTATCAATCTTGCCAATTTAAGATTATTGCGTAAAAATGTCACAATTTGATGAGAAGTAGTCGTAACTTGACAAATGATACCTCACTTTTAAAGCATATATCTATGGTACCTATGTTTGTCATTTTACGAAACCGAGTTCCCTGTTTCCGTTGTTCACCGTTCATAGTAAACCTTTGAGAGGTCCACCTTCGCCATTATTAAATTGACTTATTGACAGCATTCTAGCATTGGCTTAGATGCATTCTAAAAAAACGTGTTGGGGATTTTGGAATTCGACTTCCTTTTGAAGTGACTTTTTATAAATTAAGGTCTCTGTAAACCCGTGAGGGGTGTCTTCGGAAAAAATTCGCGTCGCAATTTATGCTATGATAATCAGCTACATCATCTTATGAAGTTGTTTAAATTTAAATTGTTTAAATTTTAAATTTTTCTTGTATTTTTAAGACCCCGCAAAATTTATCAAAAAATCTTTTTCAAGTAAAAAATAAAAATTCCCTCACACGGTTTTTTAGTGGTTATCATTTTCTAACGACACAGAAAATTTGACGCCGATATCTTAAATCGTGCGGGATCAGGAGCTTCGTGAAGGTGAAAATGTTACCTAAAATTAAAGTGCTAGAAAAAGCGTGTAAAGTTAATTTAATTACAGAAAAAGAATGTGCAATTGAAGCCTAAGAAACAGTTAGCGTGTCATTTGGGTTTAGAAATAACACATTTCTGTCGATGGAATGTAATGACTTAGGCAGAAATGTATATTTTGACGGCACGTGAATAACACGTGAGGACGCGGTTGCGTTGCAGTGCATTATGGGTGTGGGTATATAAGCTTAGACATAGCGTGCTAGTACCACTCTAGCCAGCTCCTCTCTCGTAATTCGACTTTTGTCGATTTTTTAGTTCTAATAAAACCCGAACAGGACCTTCGTTCAACAGACAGAATTCAAACCCCTTTCCAGTTCTTCAGAATCGACAAGCAAGTCAAGTCGCGGCAAGTTCTACAACTAACAAGCCTCACAGTGTCCGCCCTGGTAACTGGATTAGTTGTGGAAAGCCTGGTCATTGGAGAAGCGAGTGCTCCACATCTAATCAGAAGTCAAGTTGACTATATGGAAGCGAAAAAGGTGTAGTTGATTCTCTTTATAGTGATGAATTTTTCCCCCTTGCCATGAAAGTTTTGAGTTATCTTCTGAAAGTTTAAGTAACAAATGTCCCGATGTTAGGGGTAGATTGAGAAAATTCATAGAATTTTGGAAATCTATAGGCGCCTCTAATTTTATCATCGATACCATTGCTTATGGATATAAAATTCCTTTCCTTTAAACTCCTAGTCCTTTCATCGGTAAAACAACTCTTCAGCGAAGCTATTAATGAGCTTATTTCAAACCATTGTGTGGAAGAAATCAATAATGATATCATTATCAGTTTCAATTCAGTCTAGTTGTAAGAAACGTCTAGTTATAGATCTTAGACATGTAACTAAGAGTATTTATAAGCAGAAATTCAAATGTGAAGACATCAAGACTATTATCGAGTTAATTAATAACGAAGACTATTTTTTATTCAATTTTGACCTTTAAGTCTGCATAACACCATGTTGAAATTTTTCCAGACAATAGAAAGTTCTTTGTTTTTCGTGGGATTACTTGAATGATAGGAAACAGCAGTGTACCGTCAACGGACATATGTCCAGTTACTCCATCTTAACATGTGGCGTCCCACAGGGGTCTATCATCGGTCCGCTTCTGTTTCTCATCTACATAAATGACTTATCAAATTGTCTCGAAACGTCAAGCCCCAGAATGTATGCTGACGATACGACCATAAGCGTCTCGGCTTTGAACCTCGAAGACCTTGAAAGCCAAATCAACATGGAATTGTCAAATTTAAATAAATGGCTTCAGGCCAATAAATTGAGTCTTAATGTCGCAAAAACAGAATTCATGATTATTGGTTCAAGGCAAAGGCTCAAAGCAAGAACGAATGGCCAGAAGCCATCTGTCAATATAGAGGGGAAAGAGATTTCGCAAGTAGATTCGACTAAATCACTAGGGCTATATATAGACAAAAATCTGACTTGGGGCAAGCATATTTCAGAAATATGCAAGAAGATATCCTCTGGCATCGGTGCACTAAAACGCGTAAGACCGTTTATTTCAGCAGGCACCGCAGCCGATATATTTAAGGCGTTAATCGAGCCGCATTTTGACTATTGTAGTCCAGTCTGGCATAATATTAACGGCAAACTTAATGAAAAGCTTCAAAAACTACAAAATCGAGCAGCCAGAGTGATCACCAAGTCAGGTTATGATACTAGATCAGCTACCCTTAGAGAACTCCTGCAGTGGGACGATGTTGCCACCAGGAGAGGAAAACATCTAGGGGTAGCGATGTTTAAAACACTGCATGGTCTCTTTCCCTCATATCTAAATGACATATTTGTTTAAATAATTTGATTTACTCATAAGTGTCGAATGCTTTTAAACCAAACCAACGAAACATACTAAAGGTACTTTCTACAAGTCTTTTTAGCTGTATTCTCCTATGCACAACAGTCAAAGGCGTCTACCATCTGAAAGGTGATTCAACATTAACAGCTGCATTTTGAGATAGATTTACTGAAGCCTTAGTTCTGTTCGACGCGGAGGGACGTGGTGGGAGTCCACCACATTTACTTCGCCTGCCAAACAAGAAAGTTAGCGAAGAATGCATTGGTTCATGCAAATTTGGGCTCACAAAAAGGAAAGAAATGAAGAGAAAAAAAACATGAAAAAGCTCAGAAGACAAATTCACGTGCGAGCCCCAAGTGAAAACATGAAATGTGACCTCCTCAACAGAAATACTTTTAGAATTAGCCTTTCGTGAAAATCGTGGGATGTAAGACAAACAAAGGGAAAAAGCCACCAGACAAAATCGTTCTCGACAGTCAGCAACTGACTGCACGCCCACTAGAGAAAGTGTGTATTCCATGGCAAACAGGTTAATCAAGGGCTGCTAAAATATGTGTTAGCTCAAATGAAAAATCATTGCTTGCTGTTCCAAGGCTGGTGAGAGCCAAGCAGAGGAAAATATGCTGTCCGCACATCAGATGAAAGCAAGCTGCCAGCTTATTTGAGAAACATATTCGGTACCAATCCGTCAGATGTAAAAACAAAAATAGCGTATAAAGGTAATATCTGGAGTATGAGCATGCAGGAATAACTGTCCCAGATCTGCAATCCGCCCAACAGAAAACAAAGAGTATTAGTATGAGCTGGTAGCCCACCAAAGAAAATCTGACGTCCACACCAATGAGAAAGCAATGGCCATACGAGTCCACAAAATGATAGTTGAAAGGCCACGATGAAGAAACAGAAACAAACAGGAAGCATACAAGATGAATGCATTACCCCACTGTATCAAAGATACAATTGACTACCAAGAAAGATGTGCGCATCATCGAATTTAAAATGGTTTTAGTGTAAAAGAAAAGTATACCAGAAATGCCAAATTATTGCTTTTAATTAATCGGAGGAATCAATGTATCAATCTTGCCAATTTAAGATTATTGCGTAAAAATGTCACAATTTGATGAGAAGTAGTCGTAACTTGACAAATGATACCTCACTTTTAAAGCATATATCTATGGTACCTATGTTTGTCATTTTACGAAACCGAGTTCCCTGTTTCCGTTGTTCACCGTTCATAGTAAACCTTTGAGAGGTCCACCTTCGCCATTATTAAATTGACTTATTGACAGCATTCTAGCATTGGCTTAGATGCATTCTAAAAAACGTGTTGGGGATTTTGGAATTCGACTTCCTTTTGAAGTGACTTTTTATAAATTAAGGTCTCTGTAAACCCGTGAGGGGTGTCTTCGGAAAAAATTCGCGTCGCAATTTATGCTATGATAATCAGCTACATCATCTTATGAAGTTGTTTAAATTTAAATTGTTTAAATTTTAAATTTTTCTTGTATTTTTAAGACCCCGCAAAATTTATCAAAAAATCTTTTTCAAGTAAAAAATAAAAATTCCCTCACACGGTTTTTTAGTGGTTATCATTTTCTAACGACACAGAAAATTTGACGCCGATATCTTAAATCGTGCGGGATCAGGAGCTTCGTGAAGGTGAAAATGTTACCTAAAATTAAAGTGCTAGAAAAAGCGTGTAAAGTTAATTTAATTACAGAAAAAGAATGTGCAATTGAAGCCTAAGAAAACAGTTAGCGTGTCATTTGGGTTTAGAAATAACACATTTCTGTCGATGGAATGTAATGACTTAGGCAGAAATGTATATTTTGACGGCACGTGAATAACACGTGAGGACGCGGTTGCGTTGCAGTGCATTATGGGTGTGGGTATATAAGCTTAGACATAGCGTGCTAGTACCACTCTAGCCAGCTCCTCTCTCGTAATTCGACTTTTGTCGATTTTTTAGTTCTAATAAAACCCGAACAGGACCTTCGTTCAACAGACAGAATTCAAACCCCTTTCCAGTTCTTCAGAATCGACAAGCAAGTCAAGTCGCGGCAAGTTCTACAACTAACAAGCCTCACAGTGTCCGCCCTGGTAACTGGATTAGTTGTGGAAAGCCTGGTCATTGGAGAAGCGAGTGCTCCACATCTAATCAGAAGTCAAGTTGACTATATGGAAGCGAAAAAGGTGTAGTTGATTCTCTTTATAGTGATGAATTTTTCCCCCTTGCCATGAAAGTTTTGAGTTATCTTCTGAAAGTTTAAGTAACAAATGTCCCGATGTTAGGGGTAGATTGAGAAAATTCATAGAATTTTGGAAATCTATAGGCGCCTCGAATTTTATCATCGATACCATTGCTTATGGATATAAAATTCCTTTCCTTTAAACTCCTAGTCCTTTCATCGGTAAAAACAACTCTTCAGCGAAGCTATTAATGAGCTTATTTCAAACCATTGTGTGGAAGAAATCAATAATGATATCATTATCAGTTTCAATTCAGTCTAGTTGTAAGAAACGTCTAGTTATAGATCTTAGACATGTAACTAAGAGTATTTATAAGCAGAAATTCAAATGTGAAGACATCAAGACTATTATCGAGTTAATTAATAACGAAGACTATTTTTTATTCAATTTTGACCTTTAAGTCTGCATAACACCATGTTGAAATTTTTCCAGACAATAGAAAGTTCTTTGTTTTTCGTGGGATTTTGGTCAAGGCCCCAAATATTTTCAGTTCTGTGTTTTAGCTTTCGGCTTATCTTCTGCTCCATTTTTATTTACTCTATTGCTTAAGCCTTTAGTTATCAATTGGCGCTTCCAAGGTATTCCCATCGCAGTCTATTTACACGATGGGTTGGGGGCAGGAAAGAGTGCTATTTAAGCATTGCGTTTCAGTTTAATTGTGCATGCAGATTTATTGAAATCTGGCTTTGTTGTCAATGAGTCTAAATCTCAATGGGAACACACTCAGAAAATTGTTTGGTTGGGTTACGTTATTAAAACCAGCCCAGCTTGTATCTCAGCTACAGACAGACGTATTTGCAAGCTTGTACATTCTATATCAGAATTGCTCTTAAAGAGATCAGAGTTTCTTCATGTAAAAGAATTGGCCTCTGTGGTAGGTCAGATCATTTCTCTTCAGGTTGCTGTTGGCAACGTTACTCGTATAATGACAAGATCAGATGATAATTTGCTAAATAATTGTAATACATGGTCTGATAAAGTGATGCTTGATGAAGAAAGCATTTCAGAGTTGTTATTTTGGCAAGACAATGTACATGAAATCAATTGTAAACGACTTTGGCCATCAAAGTAGTCCCTTCTAGAGTCTTAGAGTTGTATATTCAGATGCTTCTGACGTTGCTTGCGCAGCCTATATAAATATAAACGGTAAAGTATTTCACCAGAACTGGTCAGAACAGGAGAAGGCAAAGAGTTCTACTTGGAAGGAACTCACTGCTGTTGCATTAGCTATGAAGACTTTTGAGTCTGATCTTTGTAATCGCACCATCGCTTGGTTTACAGACAACAAGAACGTTGTTTATATCATTGAACATGGAAGCAAAATTCCTGAATTACAGTATATAGCTCTAGAATTGCTTTCAATTTTGTTGTAAGAATACCATTTCAATGGAAATCAAGTGGATTCCCAGAGATTATAATTGTGAAGCGGATAGTAAACAACTACCTATATCTGTGTTGCCAGTGGTTACCAAGATTTTCGAAAAAGCCATGTACAACCAATTATACGAATATTTAAACACCAACGGTTTATTGAAAAACTGTCAGTCTGGTTTCAGATCACTACACAGTACCTTAACGGCGCTTCTAGAGGCAACAAATAGCTGGTCGATCAATATCGACAAAGGGCTACTTAATGGTGTCATTTTTATAGACCTTCAGAAGGCCTTTGACACAATTGACCATGAAATAATCATTACGAAGCTGAGGTACTGTGGGGTGGATAATCATAGTTTAAATTGGTTCAGGTCATACTTGAATGATAGGAAACAGCAGTGTACCGTCAACGGACATATGTCCAGTTACTCCATCTTAACATGTGGCGTCCCACAGGGGTCTATCATCGGTCCGCTTCTGTTTCTCATCTACATAAATGACTTATCAAATTGTCTCGAAACGTCAAGCCCCAGAATGTATGCTGACGATACGACCATAAGCGTCTCGGCTTTGAACCTCGAAGACCTTGAAAGCCAAATCAACATGGAATTGTCAAATTTAAATAAATGGCTTCAGGCCAATAAATTGAGTCTTAATGTCGCAAAAACAGAATTCATGATTATTGGTTCAAGGCAAAGGCTCAAAGCAAGAACGAATGGCCAGAAGCCATCTGTCAATATAGAGGGGAAAGAGATTTCGCAAGTAGATTCGACTAAATCACTAGGGCTATATATAGACAAAAATCTGACTTGGGGCAAGCATATTTCAGAAATATGCAAGAAGATATCCTCTGGCATCGGTGCACTAAAACGCGTAAGACCGTTTATTTCAGCAGGCACCGCAGCCGATATATTTAAGGCGTTAATCGAGCCGCATTTTGACTATTGTAGTCCAGTCTGGCATAATATTAACGGCAAACTTAATGAAAAGCTTCAAAAACTACAAAATCGAGCAGCCAGAGTGATCACCAAGTCAGGTTATGATACTAGATCAGCTACCCTTAGAGAACTCCTGCAGTGGGACGATGTTGCCACCAGGAGAGGAAAACATCTAGGGTAGCGATGTTTAAAACACTGCATGGTCTCTTTCCCTCATATCTAAATGACATATTCGTCTCCTGTGACTCTAAATACAATTTGAGAAACAGCGAAAATAAGCTAGCTCTCCCATTGCCTAAAACAAACTATGGAAAACATAGTTTTAGTTATTGTGGGGCAAAGCTATGGAATAATTTTCCAAGTGAAATGAGGAGTGCTAAAACTATTTCAGATTTTAAAAGAAGCTATGATAAGTATTTCCCAATACCGGGCTCACACACGGCAATCATGGAAACCAGTGTCTTGTAACTTTTTTATTTGTTATCTGTACGACTGATGATTTTACCGTGTTTAAATAAATGTTATGTATGTATGTATGTATGTACGCTTAATAAGTTTTCACTTCCCACTTATGATAATATAAGATAGCGTTTTTTGATCTACCATGTACAAAGGTATACAAAGGTACAAAGGTAATATGTAATGGAATGAGTTGTTCAGTAATTACAAATGCACTTGGATCAAGTGTTGTTCATCTATTGGCACTCTACTCTGTTTCTGAGTGACTATATATTTGTAATCGATATTATTGTACAAAATATAAACATTAGAATTTACACCTAGTATAATAGAAATATTTTTATTAAAAATTCTCAGTCTCTTGCATTTTGTTTTTGTTTTCAGATATTTTTGATGAAGGCTTCTGGGTAGGACTTTATCAACGCAACGATGAGGAGTTATTACAAGCCTTAGCGGTGCGGATGAAAGATACAGTTCTAGAATCTAGAGCTACAGGGACTGTGACTACTTCTTATCTTAGAAGCTTAAAAAAGGTTATATAACAATAGAAATTGAAAAGAGTAAAAATGATCAGTTTAGAGAAGGGAATATTGTTCCTATAAGCGATTATCCGTCTTCATCTTCACCAATTAAATTGCTTAACCTATATTTGTCCAAGTCGGATATCCCTTCTGACAGTAATAAGTTTATTTTCAGACCCCTTAGAAAGCATATCTACACATCGCCTAGTAGAAACTGACACTCATATTTGTTACTCTACCTTCAGAGAGAGTTTTGAAAAAAATTTAGCTTCTATTTTTGATGATACTTCAAATTATAGTACTCATTCGTTCAGATCAGGCGGTGCTACACTCGCAGCTAATTCGGGTGTAAATGAACGCATCATCCAGAAACATGGCAGGTGGCGATCATCTACTTCTAAAGATATGTATATCTCAGACGATATATCTAAACAATTTGATTTGTCTAAAAAACTACAATGTGTTTTTTTGATATTTTCATCGCCATTATATCTTTCCGTGCCAGTCTAGCCCCAACTTTTGATAACTCTATATGACCTTCAGCAGTGATTACTACGTGCAGGGCGCTGGCTACATATCCAAAATAAACAGGAGTTCTCCTGGACTGTTTAATGTTTTGTGTTATGAAGTGGAGGCAAAATTAACACATTTCTGCCGATGGAATGTACATGACTTAGGCAGAAATGTATATTTTGACGGCACGTGAATAACACGTGAGGACGCGGTTGCGTTGCAGTGCATTATGGGTGTGGGTATATAAGCTTAGACATAGCGTGCTAGTACCACTCTAGCCAGCTCCTCTCGCGTAACTCGACTTTTGTCGATTTTTAATTGATCTCTTGTTATACATATACATATATGTTCAATTATAGAATTATTTTTTGGCTCTTAAACCCCAAGAGCACTTTATGCTGAGCATGGGTTCGGGGAACACGGTCCAGATTTTTCCCACAGGGTTTCCCTGGTTTATGTGTCCGGCTCAGTAGCATAGATTGTAAATTAAGTTAGGGTGATTATATTGTTATGTCTCAATAAGTTGTATTTGATTGAATTGAATTGTATTATCACATTATACCTGTAGATGACCTTCAGCATATCCAAAATAAACAGGAGTTCTCCTGAACTGTTTAATGTTTTGTGTTATGAAGTGGAGGCAAAATTATACTTTAGGACTGTATGAAATGAATTTCGGGAAAAAAAGTCATATTATGGGTCCTGTAAAATTTTTGGAAAATCAAAAGCAAAAATAATCTTACCGTTTTCCAGCCATCTAGATGACACACTTTTAGGAGATCGAAAACAAACTCTCAATATCTTTCGCTTTCAGGCTTTGCGAGGCTTCCCAATCTAGGAAAAATTTTGCGATTTTCGGTAACGCGACGAGCCCTATTAGGGTGAAATCAGACTTGACAAGATTTCTCGAAAAAAGTAAACTCGCTGAAAATTTGGGCCATGCCCAAAGGGCCATGCTGCAAAACAGTCCTTATAAAAGTTTGGCAGCATTGGCAACATTTTCGAATAGAAATTACAATCTAAGAGGAAGGGGCCACCATAAGGCTTCAAATAATAAGTAAGAACATATTTTCAAATCAATGGACTGGGTTCTTTGTATCTTTTAAGAAACATTATTCTTTGTGCTTTTATAAGCATTTCTCAATTTGGCATTCTTATTCCTCCTTTGTTGTAATCCCCGATAACCACACGCCTTTTTACTTTATCATTTCCACCCCATAAAAAGTCATACAAAGTATTTATTTCCTTGCACAGCATATCATCAAAACATAATGTTGTTGCCCTATAAAGAACTTTCGGCCCAATAAAAGTTTTAAAAATGTGAACTCGTCCGTATACTGTGAGGTTTCTCCATTTCCATAAATTCAATGCTCAACGCATCAAAAATTGATCTTCCTTCTACATATGCATGCTGGTCATGGTGAATCAAAAACGGTAGGGCTTTCTGAAGGCGCAGGGCTGAGGCTTTACTGTCTATTTTCGCATCTACATTAATTAACGAAATTGGCCTCCAATTTTTAGGTAGCGCCTATCTTTATCCTTTTTCTCAATAACTTTATTAGTAGCTTGTCTTTGCGAATTGGATAGTGCCCCTTTCTGATAGGCAAAATTCTAGGTATCAACTAATTGATTACCTAAAAGTGACCAAAAAGCTTCGTAGAACTCAATCGTAAAACCGTCATTTCCCGAGATTTATTCTTTTCAAATTAAGACATTGCATTAAAACATTCCCCAATAGTGAATTCGCCCTCAACTTTTTTGTCTCTAATGTCAATGATTCAGTTTTCGTAGTACCCAAAAAACTTTCAATAGCACTAGTATTTTCCTCTATCTATTCTCATATAATCTTTATAAAAGCTCTCAAGCTCTCTTAAAATCACTTTTGGAGTTGTTGTCAATTTTCCATCTCTTGTATACACTTTCCTTACCCAATTTTTTTTTTAATTATGATTCTCTAAGTTTAAAAATAATTTGTTATTTTTTCTCCGTTTTCATACCAATTCGCTCGAGATCTAACAATTGAGCCTCTTGTTATATAATCCAACATACTTTCGTATTCTAGGCGCACAGATTCGAGCTTTTCTGTGTTCGACTGCGTTGGGCATTTAGCCTTTTCCTCTTCGCACTGTTTCAATTGTTTTCCGACTTCAGCTAATTTAGATCTGCGCCTCTTCGCTTTTTGTTTACAGTATGAAATGGTAGCTTCACGAATTCTGAATTTTAGAAAATCCCATGCGACCCTTTTATCAGAGATGTCTTTAATTTCAGTTACCCAATCAGGGTGCTTGTTTTTAATTAATGATTCGTATTCCGAACCAAGTTTGACCATTATAAATTAGGTGCTTATGTGGTACGTATATAAGAAAATATATAAATTTTATATGTAGGCCACTGTTCTGTAAGTTTGTCTCTCTTATCCGTACTGTAAACTTTTATGTATTGTATCCATACGTAAGTTATTTCATGTAATTGCTATTCAGAAACACTCTGTGTCACAATATGTTTAAAGAAAAAAAAGAATAAAGAAAAGAAAATTGTACAAGTTTCGAAATTCACCCTCTGGTCTTGCATGCAGATTTGAAGCTCTCTTGTTTTTGAATGATAATGAAATATCACGTTTCTCCAGGGGGAGCACATTAAGCCAAATCTAATCCAAGCCAGTCACAGCAATTATCTGTTGAAGTTCCTAAGAAGGAATAAAAACCCTGCAAACTTTTGGCCTATTGTGCTCCCCCTGACAAAATATGAGATTTCGTTACAATTCAAAACAAGAGCTTCAAATCTGCATGCAAGCTACTGTCAGACGGTGAATGTTGTAACTTTAATAATTTTTGTTCTATCCACATAAGGGGCTGGTCGTTAATAACCTGTGTGGGGGGGCCAGCAGTTTTAGTGGGGGTCAATTTCGAAAAACACACCATTTGTGACCCAGCAGGCGAAAACGTACTTAACGGTTTTCCGTTAAACAACGAAATTGAACGGTTAGAAATGATTGCAAAACGTTTATGATGATCGTTGAAACGTTTTCATAACGTTTAGAACGAAAAGTCTTAACGTTAAAACGTTTTTGAAGCATCTTAAACGATATCAAAACGTTTGAACGGTGCAATGAAAATTTGAACGAACTGGAAAAACGTCTTAACGTTCTTGAAAATCTGTGAACGATCTGAGAAAACGTTTGAACGATCTTGAGAAACGTTTTAACGTTCTTAAGAACGTTGACGAACTATGATGGCTGTATCGAAGAAATTATACGAATGATTACTTTGGTTAAAATCCATCCTTTTTTGGATTTCCCTGGCAGGAATTAGCAATTTTAAAACAATCATAACTTAGTAGTTTGACCCGCTCCGTGTTGAACATGGTTGCATTTGTCGATCGCATAAGCGAAGGTCATGCTAATTACAAATTCAGAATGCAAAAATGTCTCACTTTCTTTTGTTTTCTTCTTTTGTCGCTCTTTCCTTCCCTGGGAATCTTTTGTTTAAAACGACTACAAGTAATTTTTCATCAAACTAACAAAACCTATAAAACTTCACGAGTAAATTCTTCACGATTCCTGCAGCAAACTAATTTTAAATTACCTGTGACATGCAGAGAAGCTGTTTTTCCCAAGTAATTAATTAAGTGGTTCGCGCGGTCAGAGACTTTAGAAACGCAAAGTTTTTCCAAACATTATAAGACAAAATAAGAATTTGTGCAATCAATAATCTTCAATAAAAGTAGAAACACAAGACAGAAAAAGGCATGCGTTGTATTTAGCGGCGTAACATCGCGAGGACTTTTTGATGGCTCAATTAGCTTTGCCTTTTATCGCGCTGAAGAACAAATTGACATTTGCCTCGCCAATTTTCGCGCGCTTCAAATAAATACAATTACGCAGTGAGTTTGGTGCTTTTAATAGAAAGCGTTGTCTTGCTCCGTGAGCTCGGCTGACGATTCGGATGATACGATTTCAAGGTAGATAAACGATAAACGGCCATAAACGATCACAAAACGTTTTGAAGATTAAACGTTTAAGCGTTAGGTACGTTTTCGCCTGCTGGGTCACATGTTTGGGGGGTCGTTTTTGAAATAAACGTTTCGTATGGGGGTCATTTTTCGTTTTTGTGGTTTGATCTTTGCCCATGTTTGATACTATCGAGTCACTTAATTATCCGTCGCTCGTACTAAGATTTCAAATACGGGCTTGGCAATTATTTCTCTGCTGGGTTCAATGCATACAAATACTAACACGTATATGTTATTTCAATTTTTATTTCGATCCATCGCCTTTAACAAATAGAAAAATTGGAATGTCAGAACTTATATCAGAAAGTAATAATACGCGTACAAAATGCCATCTCTGTGACGACACTTAAACGTCCTTGTGATGAGACTGAAGTGCCTTCAAACGCAAGCACATTGTCATCTTCATCCCAATCGCTACTACTATTGAATTGCAGTAATCTGCGTGCTGGTCAGGTGTGCTTTTTTTGAGCTCTCTTTAAGTCTCATTACTAAAGCGAAAAGCAAAGATAAATATCATGCCACCGAAACATTCCACAGTTAAATCCTTACAGGAAGAAAATGTGGCCATGAAGGATGAACTGAAAAACCTTCAGGCTGAATTTGCCTAACTTCAGGGAGCGCTAAAGGAACAAGAGAAACGTGGAGAAGCGGCGACTAATGGCGGACCATGTCAATCAGAAACTGCGACCTCACTCCAGTTCCTCAGTGACGAATATGATGGTATTAACGGCTTCTGCACAATAGCCAAGAAGTCTCTGCCTCTATTAGAGAAACGCCTTGATGCGCTTAACAAAAAGTTTAACGAAATGGAAAGGGTCCTGGACGACATGGTAAATTACAACTACAGGTTCAATATCAAGATATTAGGAGTTCCAGAGAGCGAGACTGCCGAAGAGCGATATGGTGAGTCAGCTCGAGACACCTCCAATCTCTGCGTGGGACTGTTCCGTGCAATGGGCGCTCATGTCGATATCAGGGATATCGACATTGCCCATCGTGTACCAACTCGGACTCCCAAGCCAGGCGAGCCAAAGCCTATAATCTGCAAGTTTGTTAGAAGACTTGCACGAGACGAAGTTATGTCAGTGAGGCAAAAAGCCTCCAAAGTAATGCCTGCCGCCCTTGGTTTAGCTGACGACGCTAACCTTTCTAAAGCAATGCTTTTGGACCATCTACCACCCAAGACCCAAGAGTTGTACGCTGAGGCAAAGAAGTTTAAAACAAAGTTTGAATACGCCTACTGCTGGTCAAGGAACCAAGTCATTTACCTTCGAGAGACAAAGGACAGCGATAGGATCAAAGTCACAGACCTCAGCGTACTGGAAGAGCTTACTCGAAGCGAGCTGGAAATGTTAACCTTAATGGACAGTAGATAAGTATATCTCATCCCTAATGTCAATAAGCCAAATCAGGTTTAAGAAAAACCGCGAGAGTCCTGGGTCGAGGGGGAAAAAACTTGACCGGAAGTAATTATGTCCATATGTTTCACTGTAAAATATCTCGGTTTTAGGCTCGATTAGTTGTGCTCTGGCGTTGTAATTCGCAGCTTTTTACGGAAATATCGAGCACAGGATATTAATTTAATCCCTTCTTCGCTAGAATCAAGGCAGTTTTGATCCTGAAATTATTTTCTGTTCAAGAAAACGGGAAAACGAAACTCGAGGTAAGTCGCTTCTCCTTCGGTCGGTTCTCTACCGAATGACAAGCACGAGTTGATGTGTTCTAAGGACTATTAAAACCCTTTTTATTTTATAAATCAATCCGTTTTTTCAAGCAATTATTTCCCTGTGCAGCTGTAAATGGCTTGTTCATGAAATCCAGTTGATCTTTTGAAATAATGTTGTGTCACGGCCATGTAAAAAGGTTCCGCGCACGTGATCTGAAAAACATAAACAAATCGAATCTTTCTCTGGCATTGTAATTCGCAGCTTTATACGGAAATATCGAGCGCAGGATATTAGATTAATCCTTTCCTCGCTAGAATCAAGGCGGTTTAATTTTGATCGTGAAATTAGTTAATCTTCTCTAGAAAACGAGACTCGAAGTAAGTCGGCTTCTCCATTCGGTTCTCTATCGAGTCTCAAGTGACATATAACTTGAACAAGAAACATGATTGATGACATGTTCTGGATATTTATTCATATTCAGAAACGTAAATATAATTATTATTATTCCATCCGACGAGGATTTGTGTTTAAAGCATTGTAGCAATTCCACCTATCACCTCAATAATTCAAATAGGAGAAACACAGGGAGTTGTAAGAGAACTCACTCGAGGAAAGAACTTCCGTGCGATGTTCACCAGTCAGTTCTTATCATCAGCAGTGTGGCTGCGATCCGCGATTTGAGCTTTTCCCCTTCCCCTCTGCCGAAACTGATGGCGAAACCCCGAAAGATTAGATTTGTTTATGTTTTTCACGTACGCGGAGTTTTTTACTTGGCCGTCCTTGAATAGGATTTCATGCCGAATACATGTAAGCCATTTACAGCTGCATAGATAAATAATTGCTTGAAAGAACGGATTTATCTATAAAATAAAAATACTCTTACCGGTATTAGTCCTTTCGAAGGAAAAAAAGAACACATCAACTCGTGCTTGTCATTCGGTAGAGTACCGACCGACGGAGAAGCGACTTACCTCGAGTCTCGTTTTCTCGTTTTCTCGAACAGAAAATAATTTCAGGATCAAAACTGCCTTGATTCTAGCGAAGAAAGGATTAATCTAAAATCCTGTGCTCGATATTTCCGTATAAAGCTGCGAATTACAACGCCAGAGCACAACTAATCGAGCCTAAAACCGAGATATTTTACAGTGAAACATATGGAACATAATTACTTCCGGTCAAGTTTTTTCCCCCTCGACCCAGGACTCTCGCGGTTTTTCTTAAACCCTGATTTGGCTTATTCTTAGCTTAGAAATGGCTTCCACTATTGCGAATCCGCTTTCTGCACTTCCCTTTTTCAAACTAGACAATACCTCCTTTCATTTTGCTCTTTTTGAGATGCTACATGGCTCACTTAATTATGATTTTGATCGCCTAAGTTCCCTAAAATTCAGCCCTATATCTGACCGTTTAAGGTCTAGGGATTCATTCTATACCCCTCCCGATCCTGATCAAAACCTCGACCTCAGCCCCCCCGATAGTAACTATTTCGTTGAGGAAGAGATAAATGATAAAGTGCGAAATTTTTCTTCAGACGCTTCATTTTCTATACTACACGTTAATGCTCGCAGCCTTCTCGGCAACTTTGATAAATTCAAATTATTGTTGGGTCGTCTGCAAAAACCAACCTCAGTCATCGGTATCTCAGAAACCTGGTTAACGGATCAAACAAAGGATCTTATCGATATTCCGGGCTACACATTTATTTCAAATCATCGCATTGATAAAAATGCAGGTGGAACAGGCCTTTATTTACAAGAAAACCTCGAATTCAAAATTTTGCCCGACTGTAATTATACAAATTCCGAAGTCATCGAATCACTTTTTGTTGAAATTAACATCCCCTCTGGGAAAAATATTATCGTAGGCTCTGTTTACCGACCGCCAAATCAAAATTTAGCAGCTTTTCTTGACGCTTTCAATGATATCCTTGGAAAAATTTCCAAAGGTGACAAGTATTGTTACGTAGCCGGTGATTATAACCTGGATTTGTTACGCTATTCTGATCATGGTTGCACACAAGAATTCATTGATAGTCTGTTCTCTTACATGTTTGTTCCTCTGATCAACAGACCTACTCGCATAACTCCTCACTCCGCTACTCTAATAGACAATATCTTAATGACATAGCTGATCATCTACCTGTTTTTGCTTATGTTCCATATAACCCTTTATCTGCTAACAAAGGACCTAATTACGCAATGAGAAGAGATTTTTGTGCGGCTAATTTGAACCTTTTCCGAGCCCATCTTTCCCAAGTCAATTGGTCTGATTACCTTGTTGAATCTAATGTAAATGATACATACAATAACTTTTCCCATGAATACTTACGCCTTTATAATCTCAGCTTTCCGCTTAAAAAGGTTAAACTTAGATATAATGGCAAACCAAATTCCCCCTGGATATCAAACTCTTTGTCGGTGTCCATAAAAAGAAAGAATAAATGGTATAAACAACTATTGAAATTTCCCAGTCTAACGCGCGAAGTGGCCTATAAATCTTATAGAAACAAACTCAATCATCTTATTAAGTTGGCTAAACGGCAATACTATGACAAGCGATTTGAACTAGCCAAAAATGACATTAAACAGACATGGAAACTAATAAATGAGGTAATCAATAAGCGCAAAACCAAGGCCTCTCTGCCATCTTCATTTATATCTGACGGTAAAGTAGTCACGGATCCTATAGACATAGCTAATCGTTTTTGTGAATATTTTACAAATTTGGGCCCCAGTCTCGCAAATAAACTCCCCAAAACTAGCACTGATTTTAAATCTTTTTTGTCAAATCGCATAAATGAGTCTATTATCCTCAAACCTGTGGATAAACGAGAAATTGAGGATATTTGTAGTTCTTTAAAGACGGGTAAAGCGCCAGGGTACGACAATCTATCAGTAACGGCAGTTAAGAACACTTTTGACGTAATAGCTGAGCCACTAACCAATATGATTAATTTATCTCTTGTTACAGGTGTATTTCCTGATAGACTTAAAATTGCTAAATTAATCCCAATATTTAAAAGCGATTCTCCTAAGTCATTTTCCAATTACCGACCAATCTCATTACTTCCTATCTTCTCTAAATTCTTTGAGCGGGTTTTCCATAACCGAATTTCTACATTTCTTGATCGTCTTGATGTTCTTTACCACCTCCAATTTGGATTTCGAAAACACCACTCTACCGATCTTTGTCTCACTCATAACAACATCGCCACTGCCATTGATCAAAGTAAAATAACAGCGGTATATTCCTTGACCTTTCCAAAGCGTTTGATACCCTTGATTACAACATTCTGTTTACGAAACTAGATCATTATGGAATACGTGGAGTTGCTTTGGATTGGGTCAGAAGCTATTTCTCTAATAGATACAATTTGTTCAATTTAATAATAGCTGTTCCACCAAGCAGCTTGTCAAGTGCGGGGCAGCTCAAGGATCAATATTAGGCCCGTTATTCTTTGTTCTTTATATAAACGATCTTCCCAATACTCTCCGAATGGCTGAAGCTATGCTTTTTGATGACGACACAAGTATTTTTTATTCGCATTCCGACCCAAAAATTGTTACTGATGTTTTAAATAAGGAGCTTGTTGACGTTGACCTCTGGATGAAAGCTAACAAACTTTCTGTTAATGCCAAAAAAACCAATTGCATTTTCTTCAAAGCTCAACAAAAGTTAACGCGCATCACCGCTCCTATACTCTATGATAACCAGCAAATCGTGCAGAAAGATCATGTCAAATTTTTAGGCATTTACTTGGACTCCAATTTATCTTGGAAATTTCATATTAACTATATTTGCCAAAAAAATTCTAAATCAGCCGGTGTTATTTTTAGGTCTCGCTTTTTTCTTTCGACTGCAACCAAAGTATCTCTTTACTATAGCTTAATTTATCCGTATCTTACTTACTGCACCATTGCCTGGTCTTCAACGTATGTTTCTAACTTAAATCGTATTTTTTTGCTCCAAAAGCGAGCGGTCCGTGCCATTACAAATTTTGAATTTCGAGCCCACTCAGCACCCCTTTTTGCAAGACTGAAAATCCTAGACATATTCAAAATTAATTCATTTCATGTTGCTAAGTTTATGTTCTCTTACTATCATGATCTACTACCAGTCCCCTTTCACAATTTATTTCTAACTGGTAGCAATATTCATAATTATAACACACGATCTGCCCCTCAATTCCGTAGCCACCCCTGTAGAACAAATATCAAGATGTTTACTATTTTATATCAAGGTCCTAAAATTTGGAATTCTCTCCCTCTTTTTGTAACATCGTCTAATAACCTTCCCTCATTCAAATCAAATCTCTCAACTTTTCTGGCAATGTAGCAATATATATATATATATATAAAAAAACAAAAATATATACTGAGAACAGCACGCAAATGAACATTATTAAGACATAATCCTTTTATTCACTAATTTATTATTATTACTATTTAACTTCAATACAGGGGACCCTACTCGATAACCTGATGGTTTCATGGGTCCCCTGCCACCTCCTTTTTTACTTGTCAAACTGTAATGTAAGCTGTGTGTGGAAATAAACTCAAATTCAATACTTTCATCCTGACCAATGGTATCGACCACCACAACGACCACGTCCTCTGGTGATTCCTCATCCTCGTCAGTACTTGAGTCGGAGTCAACTACCCCTGCACTGGCATTGAAAAAGTCATTTGAAGATATTTTATAGGAGGGGGGGTCGACTTTGAAATTTCTTTCGCCAGCAGGGGGGACACATTTTCGAACCAATACTCGAGTGGGGGGTCACATTGAAACAAATGTCTTTTCGGGAAAAACTGCTGGCCCCCCCACACAGGTTATTAACGTCCGGCCCCTAAGCACATACACTGTATAATGGTCAAACTTGGTTCGTAATTCTTACCAATACCACAAGCTTCTGGTCTCTTAGTAAGAAATAATATGTAATAACGACACATTTTAAGGCAACATTTTCGTTATTTCAGAAAAAATCCCGCATCAAACCACGGGCCCTGTGTAATAAATTCATTGCGCTTTCACGATTTCTTTCTTCGTTAGAAAGCGCTCAAAAATTTTAGTAGTTCATGGTATTTGCAATCTGACCTGCAGCAAAGTCATGCACTTCTTTTCAACATTATTTTTTGAGAGGAAAAAAGCCCAAAATAATGAGCTTTCGGAGCACTATTAAATTCAATTCAAGCATCAGCCTTCTGGTTTGGCCAGGTTGACGCAATTTTTGCTACAGCATTTTTTCTTACTTGGCCAAATGCTGATTTACGTCAACAAAATTATTGTCTTTGCAAATTTCAATTAAAAAAAACGGCTAATTTTTTTTCTAGAATGGCCGGAATACATAATTAAAGTTTTGCGGCAATCAAAATTTTGGCTTTCGCATTTATTCTTCTGATGATCGGTCAAATGTGCAGAACTCTGGTTTCATTTAGCTATAATAGATAGCAAAAAAATTATGTTAGTAGCGTAAAAATTTAAAAAGTTACGACCCAAAATTTGAGGCCACCTGTTTGAGTTTGGGTCACAGATGAATGCTCTTTCCATTTTGAGTGAGTCACCTTAACCCCTGAAAGATACAACGATCATCCCCAACCAAACAATTTGAGAGTCCCACCCAGGGTTTTACAGGAAATACCTAGGTATGGGTCATCTTACAAAAATATATTTGTTTTGATTCTGACACCTCCTTTAAGGTAAACATGATTAACTTCTATGCCTTCACACTTTAACACAATGTGCAGTGTCACTTCTAGTGTCACTTCTGCTTCCATTGTCAACTTACTACATTGATACTTTTATATACAAATGTACATATGCAGTTTCTTATCTATATGAAAACCACTAGAGTGGTAAAACGAATAGGCAGTTTCTTATCTATGAAAACCACTAGAGTGGTAAAACGAAGCTTCAAGATCGAGTCCCAAGCTAATGATTTTCTGTACCATGTGATCATTGTTTGGTAACGAAGAATGAGGTCACTAACCTACTTTTTGATTGCTTACTCGCAGATTTCATCGACTTCAAACAAGCCAAAAAACAAGAATACTCTGCTCTCTTTTCTCCTGGCAAGGTTCCCAAGCACGGAATAGCAATAATCGCGAGATGCAGCTAGACAGGAAAGTGTAATTTTCAGCTGAGTTCCTTCGATTGCCCAGGAGAAACTCTTTGGGTCCCATGCTCGAAAAGACAATCACGACGGTACATCTAAACAATGATCACATGGTACATAAAACCATTGGCCTGGGACTGGATCTCGAAGGGCCGTTTTACCACTCTACTGATTTCCATAGCATGGGCAGAGGACAGCCTCTTAAAAACTCTTTAAAATTGAGTAAATGACCTATCTAAAGTTGTAGAGCTCATAAATGGACATTAAACTTTCTCATACATAAACTTGAACCAGTTTCTCCAAGCTAACACCATTTTCTCGCACATATATGAAAGCTGTTTGCAGAGGCAAACATTTCTTTGCAGAGGCTACTTTTGCGAAATTGAAAAAAAAAACGCAATAAAAAAAACCGGGGCTCTTCTCGAAAAGCCTTAGCTTCCAAGGGCTCCCTCACCACATTTTTTTTATAATCTTCCCTTTTTTCATTTCTTTATTTTCATTTTCATTTTTTTTTCCTTCTTTTTGTTTCACAATGATATGTAAGTGAAAATAATTATAAAAATATGTAAAAATGTGGCGGAAAATAAATTGAATTGAATTGAATTGAAGTTCCTGATTCCTCTGCTCGCAGGGAAGCAGAGCATCCCACATTCCATCAGAAACTGCTTCTAGAAAATTTTAGTGAAGTTTGTTTGCTAATCGTAAAGATCACTTAACTTGAAATAGGTTTATGGCTGACTCCACATAGGCGGCGGATGGGGGGGGGGGGGGGGGGGGGGTGTGCTCGAAGCACCCCCACTTTTCGTAAAATTTTCATACATTTACTGTATTTTGTGTTTTCACTCTTCCCATACTTCCTTACTGGGGGAGGTGAATACGTTTGCTGATTGGCGGATTCGGGCCTAAATAGCACACAGATTACGGATTTTAAGAAAAACTCGAGCGGATTTTCGGATTCTCAAAACGTACCGGATCGCGGATCTATTGAAAATTCGACTTCAGATTTCGGATTCTGATAATCGCAACTACGGATTGTGCAGATTGTTGACTGTAGGCCTGCAGACAAATAGCCCTGGATGTTTGAATTTGTAGGCAGTTAATATGCTTTCGTATTTCACATACTAAATAAAAATTTCGGCACGCTTCACGTGCATAAAGAATGACATCTAACATACTCTTTGAGAACTCGCCCCGCGCCATTTATAGAACAAGTGTATCTTGACGAGGAAAAATAAACTCTTCCAAAAATGCCCTGCAGTGATTGGCCTGGCATACAGTCACTATGATTGAAAGCAGACCCTGTGGATACTACCATTTTCGTTCAACCCTGAAGCTTGACGATTTTTTCCCAAACGTGCATGTTTTGTCGTGAAGTTGTCGCGATTATTGCTCGCTGATTGACTGAAAAATAACACTCAAAACAGCAGCCCAACTACTTCTCGACAAAGCGTGCACGTTTGAAACGTAAACCTATGCGAAAAAATCGCCACGCTTCAGGGTTGAACGAAAATGGCAGTAAGCGTGACTTTGACGTTACAAGCGTAGAAAGTCATCATTTGGGCCGCGCTTCACGCACATGAGAGTAATAATAATTTCGTCCTAAATACATTTGCGGCGCGCATGCATAACATACCTACAGGCTCAGGGACCCATCAATAGGAGCTTTGATACATAGTTGAGGTAGCGTATTTCAACGTTTATCTACCCTTTCTCTGAGGCTTGACGATATGCGTTTATCAAAATGTGGGCACGCTTTGCGTGCAACGAATGAAAGTGTAACCCCCTCTTTCTGTAAAATGTCTTCTACTAGGTCAAATAGGGGACGGGGGATCACGAAAACCCCGCTAAATAATGACACGTCCCTCAGTGAGAGATGCTCGTGTATAAGCGATATAGTGAAACGTATTTTTTAAAAATTATCAATTGTTTTCATAAATCAAACGTTGCGGATTCGGATTGAGGCGAAAATTTGTGCAGATCTGTGGATTTTTATGAAAAATGAACGGTTCGGCGGATTTGAGGACCCCTATTCCCCCACCCCCCCCCCCCCCCCCCCCCCCCCCCTTACTAATGAGCACCCCCCTTTCGATGGTCCTGCGCCACCTATGCTCCAGGTAACTTTTATGTTCTAAGTGTTACAAAGGAAGTGAAGACTGCAGATTCATGAAAGGTCAAAAGGTTGTCTGTGTTCTACTCAAGTACTCACCCTTGTTGAACTAGTACCCGACTAGTAGTAGTAGTTCATAACTTTTTCAGTAAGGTAGTCCATTCCGGCTCAACAAAAACGCATCGATGCTGAGGGAAAAAAGAAATGGAGTTAGTCAAACCTGATAAGATTTGAGTAATGAGCTCGAGCTGTACTTGTACGGAGTTGAAACGGTCACTCGAGCCGGGCACTAGAAAGACGACTATCCAAGATGGCGACCACTCGACGGCGTTTTCCAGCATGTCTCCCTTCACTACTGGAAAGTTAAAAACATTTTTCTTACCTAAACTTCAGTTGGCGAACATTTAAGGGAGATTTGGGCACAATTAGCAGCATTTTGTTTTGCTAGGAACGTATTATTGATTGTATCGAGTTCTCTGCGAGTTTCAGGCCGACGCACTTGGCATACTTTTTCAACTGCCTAACTACCATCGTCCATTGCGCAACGCATGTAATCCATATATGGACAAAGAAGATGACACAGGAAGTCCGAAACGGATTTCAAAGATTTTCAACCCAACCCGCTACTGATTTGCGCGAAGAATAGTATTAACGGTAAAAATACTGAGAATGTATGGACTTGAAAATCACAAGACAATTTCGTGTCAACACATTCCCGAATTTGCTATGAGTGCTATGCGTTACATCTGAAATCGTTGCATCGCGACCCGCGCGCGTTTTCAAAACATCGTTGTTTTGGGCCGGCTTCTGTGGCGATTCTAATGAACATATGTGGCTCAGCGGGATGGAAAACACTTTTTTTTCAAGTTGTAGACTTTCATGCACCGTTGCGTGCCATGCGCGTAAGCAGCTGTTGCCACCAGTGCTTATCCGAAAATTTGAGAAAGTTAATGATTAAGGAGGCTGCCTACAATTTTTCTCGGGCTTGACTACGTACTTGAATTTATGCGATTGTAGCTCCGAAATGCAAAAAGCTATTAAAACCAAACTTCGACCACTTACTGGAGAAAGATTGAAATTATTAGTGATGTCTTTTTTATTGTTATAGGAGTTACCACAGCAACGTTACAGGGGGAGCACACTTTTGATTGACAGGCATCTGAAGTGCTATTCGATCTAAACTTTTGAAATGACACACTGAGCCTTACTCCCAGGGGGGTGAAGGGGTTATCCGTGATCCGTGATTCACCCAAGACTTGCTCCGTGATTCGTGAAAACAGGAAAATTATTGCCGTGATCTGTGAAATCTCATGCCTTCGTGACCCGTGATTTTACGGATTTCTCTTGCGTGACTCGTGATTACAGGCCTAGAGATTCGTGAAACGTGAAAGCTAGTCATTAGAGACGGACCATTTGGACCTCCTGACTGCTTTTTAGGGAACCTGACGTCCTTATAAATAGATTGTTTTTTGGTCGGCTCGCGCTGCGCGCTCACTATCTACGACATTAAAATGTATTTTTAAAATTGACTATCAGCAAAGAGTAAATAAAATTTTAGCAACCCGTCAGGAAACGCACTTGTTAAACACCAAGTTTTGATTTACTTCTGGACTTTTCCCATTTTTTCAACTTATATGTCCAAAATTTGCACCGCGCTTCGCGCGCATAAAGAGGATACTTTGGTGTAGCATTTAGAAACTAAACCATCGTACTGGGCTATGTTAAATTTTGGAATATTTCTATTATGTTTCTTCCGTGACTCCATTTCTTCAGCGTGATTTTCGTGTCCCAGAAGGATTTCATTAACCATGAGTCAGAAACATATAAGTGAGTTGAAACGTGTAACAAACATACATTGCTTTAGTCTCAGGTAGATTAAGGCATGGGTCAATACTTAATTTTGCCCTAAAACTTAGGGGGGTGGTCAACTCTGTTGGAAAATGCATATATCAAGAAAATAACTTGTCCATAACATCGGTATGGATAAACTCTTCAATAAAAATAATGTCCACTCTTCATCAACTCATCACGTGACCTGTCAAATTTCTTAACACCAAAAATTCGAAATGTCAACATATTTTGAAAAAAATCCGAGTCCTAAACGCAAGTTTTCTTGAAACTTTTTCTTATGAATAGATTAAGGGAATGAACATTTGAAACTTGTCATCTGGACATTTGAAGATTGTTCTAAAATACGTGAAATATTCACGATTATATTTTTCAGGGGACTGGGTCGAGTAAGTAATTATTTAATTTCTAAGTTAGAATAAATAAAGTCCTAATTATCCAGATGCAGTTGAGAAGGTATTGCTATTAGACACCTTAAAAGGTAAAACGTGTTTACGTTCAATGAGGTTTTCAACTCGGAATTTCAAGCCAAACATTTTGGAAGTGATACTTGCGTGACACTAGAAGGTTAAATGTCACACACGCAAGGTCTCCGTTGACGTCATCATTTTATGCAAAGTAACAAGTATCGAAACTTTCATGAAGCAAGACGCATCATAAACAACATTTTAACCACCCCCTCAACTTTCTTAAGGATGATGAGACCCATGCCTTAATCTCCCTGAGGTGCCAAGCTGCGGAACATTCGCAGAATAAACAATTGAACAGATTTGGAAAATAATGTTGTTGCAAGACTTCAAGGTGTTAAATGTTAGCATATTATCACTTACCACTGTTGCTCTACTTTAATGAAATAATATATAGATTTAGACCCTGGCTAAAAGCGGAGCCCCCGGTTACATATTTGTCTGTATTAATGAGACAAAACATTGTACATAAGCTTCTGACATAAGCACTTGCACGCCCTTGTCAATTAGATAAGTTCACCCAAGTTTGGTTGTCTGAGGTTCATCCCTTCCAAAGATATAAACCTTTGATCTCGTTGATGATGATATCGATGACGTCATACCACGTGACCACGCAGTTGCACCATCTTGCCACTTAGACAACTCCATCCAAGTTTGGTTGTCTGAGGTTCTTCCCTTCCGAGATATATTATTTTTCTTCTATGATGACGTCATCGATGACGTCATACCACGTGACCAAGACGTTACACTCCCATTGCCACTTAGACAACTTTACCCAACTTTGGTTGTCTGAGGATCATCCCTTCTCGAAATATATTATTTTTCTTCTATGATGACGTCATCGATGACGTCATACCACGTGACCATGTCGTTGCACCCCCCTTGCCACTTAGACAACTTTACCCAAGTTTGGTTCTCTGAGGTTTATCCCTTCCCGAGATATATTATTTTTCTTCTATGATGACGTCATCGATGACGTCATACCACGTGACCACGCAGTGGGACCCCTAGCCTGCGTAGCTGGCGGTTTAGTGGGGTTTTAGCAGTTTTTTATCCGCGAAATCTTCGGTAGTTTGCTTGTTGTTCGATGAAATGGCCGCGCGAGCACTGGGGCAGAGTGCGCCTGGTCAAAAAATGCGCCCTGGGGGGAGGGTGGGCGGGGAGAAAACGCAAGAAATAAACCGCCTGCAACCGATGACGTCATACCACGTGACCAAGACGTTACACTCCCATTGCCACTTAGACAACTTTACCCAACTTTGGTTGATCGCTGACGTCATCTCAGGAGAAAAATGATATCTCGGGAAGGGAAGAATCTCAGACAACCAAACTTCGGTACGTAAAGTTGTCTAAGTGGCAAGGGGGGTGCAACTGCACGGTCACGTGGTATGATATCATCGATGACGTCATCATAGGAGAAAAATAACATATCTTGGGAACGGGGATGAACCTCAGACAACTAAACTTGGATGAAGTTGTCTAAGCACAGGCGATCCAAGCTCTAGTCATGTGGGGTACTGTGAAAGAAACATGCAACGTCGTCGCTGTAAAAAAATTATACGTAAATGTAAATATTGAAATAAAATCATGTGACATCTCCTCGGAGTGTTGTAGTTGTCAAATAAAGTGCTACCTATACCGTATGTTATAATAGATCAATCTATTATAACATACGGTAGGGAGATTAAGAAAAAGGCACAAAAAACACCCAAAATGCAATAAAATCGCCCCAGGAGCACTTTATTTGACAACTACAACATTCCGAGGAGATGTCACATGATTTTATTTCAATATTTACATTTACGTATAATTTTTTTACAGCGACAACGTTGCATGTTTCTTTCACAGTACCCCACATGACTAGAGCTTGGATCGCCTGTGGTCTAAGTGGAGAGGGGGGGGGGGGGTGCAAGTGCTTAGTCACGTGGTATGACGTTGCAAGGCTATCTATGTACAATGGCAACCTTTTTGTCTTGTTAAAAAATATGTGACCGGGAGTTCCGCTTTTAGCCAGCGGCTAAATCTATATATTACTTTGGGCAAGTTATAGGATTAAGGAGCTTAAATAGTGTCCACAAAAGGAGAAATAATTATTGTTAAGCTTAAGTTAATTAAAAATAGTGTTTGCAAAATGTTTTTCCTGAAAAAAAAAGATAAGCTTATAACTTACTCTGATAGAATGAAGGAAATCTATTTCACCCTACTGTAAAATATACATTTTGAGCCAATATAAATTTGATAGTTGATAGTTCCTCTCCCACTTCTGCACTTGAATTTGCAATCATAATCAAAACACTTTAGACAAAAAATGGCAACCAACAAGTCAATAATGTTCTGTCTCTTGCAAAAATACTTATCTCAGAGGTGCGCATCAGGAAAAATATTATTTTAATTGCAGAGATAAAAAGGTGTGTGTAGAGAACTGGCAAATTAGTATTTTATTTTCACTGCATACCTATTACCGCATCATGGTAAGCTAAGTTATGGGATGTGTCCGCGACTACCATGGGCAGCAGTAGGCATGCAGCGAGGGCGAGGAGCACGTAGTGTCCCCAACCGACACCAGGGGAGGTGGGTGGGGCAAAAAACCGTTTGACCACCGTTACGCCGATAACTGACAACGGAACACAGAAGACGCCGGAAATTTAAACTATAGGGGCCGCAAAGCATCATGCACGCCAGTATGCAGCTAACACCGATTGATTGGGCGATTCCGATAAACTTTCACGATGCGCTAATTAATATGCAGATGAAAATAGTATTTTATTTTCACTGCATACCTATTACCGCATCATGGTAAGCTAAGTTATGGGATGTGTCCGCTCCTACCCATGCCCTTGCAATATTCATTGCTGACTATGCGAAAGCCACAGAAAGTGGAAACGTGGGAAAGGAAAGATCATAAGATGGGATAAAATGATAAGATAGGATTGGATGATAGCTCTTTAAAAGACTTCTCTTCCAATACTCAGATTTCCTCTTTAACAAGACAGAAGGTTCTGGTGCCTCTTTAGCTCAAATATCATTGAAAGAATGAACTGTTTTCTCCAAAGCGGACTGTTGTCGCTATTGCTTTACCACGCAGAAGTACTAGTAAATTGTTGGAATAGTAGGTCAATAATAATAATACTATATGGACTTCTATAGCGTATATGCATTGCTGTTCTAAGCGCTTTACAATATAACAGTTAAGTTGGGTGGGTTCACACTCGGCTGAATGACAAAGCCGGCAAGAAACATGACGAAAGATCGCCAAAGCGACTGAAGCGAAGCAATCGCAACCTACAGCCTTCAATCACATCGCACGGCGAATGCAAGTGAGTGACGGTTTTGAGTTTTCGAAAAGGGTAAGGTACTGCGTTATACTTAGATCGTACTTCGGTAGCTTTGAAGACGCGGCGTAAACATAACTACAAAGTATCTTACTTGAGCAGTCAACATGGCGTTCACACTGAAAGTAGCCCTAAGCATACTCAAGACCTCCTTACGAGCGTTAGTGTGAACCCACCTAGTATGAAAAGTATGGCGTCCCCGTCTATGTCACTTGTGCGGCCACAGACGGCTGTGAGAATGGGGCTGTTCCACGTGATTGGCTGGAATTAGCATCCGCGTCGTCAGGGTACAGGCAGGTCGTACAGCGACGCGCAGGTTGAGTCTAGACAATCTATGAAAACGGAACTGTGAAAAGCGGCCTAGAAAACACACCGAAAGGCCAACAAACTCCGCCGAAGCACCCCAGGAAACTGTCAAAAGCAACGCACTGAAGAAAGGCCAACCATTAACGAGGTAACTAATTTTACGGGAAAACTAAGTGCTCCTTTTGGATAAAACGCAGGGGGTCCTTTTAATTTCAGGAGGTGTAACCAAGATTAAAGGCGGAAATACATATACATAATATAATTGAGTCCATTACAGGAAAAGGCTAAGAAAAGACATTAATTCCCTGAGAGACTGGTGCAAAGGTAAGGACACGCCTGTAGTAACTATTAGTGAGAACCATGTGATCCACCAATTTCCATGCCTTTTCCGAGAGCGTACAGTCAAAGTCGTTAACCAGATTCTCTACCTCCGCTTTAGGGTTCGGTTATCGGTGTGTGTGCCCATTCCATGAGACTTCCAAAAGAGTTAACATCCTCTGAAGTGCCTTTCCGGTTATCTCGGGATCGGATCTCACGTCCGGGGGTGTTTAAGAGGAACCCCGCCCCAAGGGCGCTTAGACATGTCATGGAGACAGTCATGGAGAAAGCGCTAGTTCTGGATTTCCGTGAGGGGCCTACCCCTGTGATTAGTGGAATACATACCAAGAACATTTCGCCAAAAACTGTTGTTTTGCCGACGTTGCAAAGCTTTCTTATTAGGAAATTCCCCCTTACCTTATTTGGATGGTCTGTAAGTACTTTTCCTCATATCTTAGCGAAAAAAGCAGGAAATCTTACCAAAACTTGCAGATATTGGAAAAACATCATATTCTTGGTCGCCATTTTGTTTTTGCCCCCCGCCGAGGGACCTGAGACACGTTTTGAACACCACAGGCAACCCGCGCGGATTTGCCAAAAGAGACGACAACACTTTCTAGATACGAATATGCGATGCCCTGGACTACCTCTCGCACATACAATCTGCAAGATGGGAAGCTTAACTGAAAGAGACGATTAAGTGTTTGAAGGGATACCATGGCGGATGACAAAATGCTCTATCTGAGGGCTATGAAAGCATCCGTTTCATCCTGCGGGACGAGAGAGCCGCATATAACCCTAAAAAGCTTACAGAAGTGAAGGAGATGTATTTCTCAAATGTGATGAAATACCCTGTTCCGATAAGGATCGAAAACAGACGATATATGCCGCGGCTTCGGCATTCTGATGGCTCGGGGCAAAACCAAAGTGCGATGTAAGGGAGGTAATTGTATCACGTGACGGACATCGATATACTGCGAGAGCGGAGTTAGAGCGGCTTACAAGGTTGTGGTACAAGAAGGTGCTCACTTTCCAACCGAAGGGCAAAGTATTAAAATGTAAAATAGAGGTAAACCAACTGAAAATCAAAGCACATCTCGGAAGAAGGGTTAAATAACACATAGTGCCGCCTTTGACCCAGAGGTATGAATCTCGGCAACTAAGACACACAGATGATCCAGCTTGAAAGGGAGATCTCTAGTCCAAAGGTAACAACAACCTCTCGTCGTGGCAGACGACTCGGTGGCATAATGGCTGTAAAACGTTGGTCTGCTTTTAGTGGATTGGCTCACAAAAACATTTTGGAATTCTGATTAACTTTTGTTTCCATGGTAACGGTGACTCGCAATCCGCCATATTATAAATATTATAAATAGCAATTTCTTTTTCATGTTTGTACGCTAGTCTTTCTGTAACCTAACTAGATATGTCTTAATAAAGACATTTTCCAACAATATCATATATTACAAAAGCAAGTGAAAGAACAATATATGTGAAAGAAAAATATATATATTTCTTTTATTTTCTTAAGAAATTCCAATTTATCCAATTAGCTTTACCTGAAGATAGTTGTCCTTTATAAATAGATGACAACCTTTAAATTTCACCTTCTCCTGTGCGAGTTAAAGAGGTCTAAATAAAACAATCCAAGATAGCCGCCACTGAGTCACGTGATAAGCGCCTCCATGGTAACAAAAGGTATATAGCTCTTCTTGAAACTATTGTACTAAACAATTCCAATGATGATCCAAAGTAACATGAGATATGAAGAATAATCTATTTTTTCAGGCAAATGCGTTTTGAGCCATGCCTTAAACCCACTGAGGAGGTCTCGAAGGCTAAACAGTAAGTGAGAGGCTAAGTATGGTTGGAAAACATTGTCGACCTCTCCCCAAAACAAGATATCTCCAGCGGTTATAAAAGTCGATAATTAAGGCACGATAGAGAGTTATAACAATGGGCGGTAAAGGGGCGGAGTAAAATTTCTACTTGAATTTTTTCTTCAAATGGCTCGAAGAAATGCCCTACCCGGACGCCGTCGCGAATGATTCGGTGAGGATCTATACCATGACGGTTAACAAATAGGCAAGAGACTCCCATACTGGTAAGTTACCGTGACCATTCCCGCCTTTAAGAATTTTGAGTCACGAAATTAACCGGAGGGGCCAACGAAGGGTTGGGTTCCCTGTGTGATACTACAAACACGAGTATCCGTTGCGTCTTTCTTATTTCTGCGGCAGCCGTTACGCGCGAGATTACCGCTTGCGCTTAACAAAAACAAACAAAACGATGCGATAACTAAAAGGGAACCCAACCCTTCGTTGACCCCAGCCCTGAACACGAAGAACAGGGTGGTATAGAACACAGAGCAGGCTCCCCAGGGTCAACGAAGGGATAAAGGGTGCACAAAAAGTATAGAACCTATAAACTGACAAATGTTTTCTAAACGACCAGCGGGGTCCCTGTGGTATGGGAAATCTTTTTTTTTTTACCATTGTTGATAGAAAGCACAAAGATACCGTCATTAACAGCCTAGCTGTATGTATCCTCCCTGTGTAGAACTAAACGAGATAGCATAGGGCGCGTGGTGAGAGAAAAGGAAAAAATGTGTCACACTGTAGTGGCTGTATCCGAAGTGTTTTTGTCTTTTTATAATAAATATATTTGTATATTCCAGCAATGGTAGAGGAAAGTGGTAAGAAAGAAATGACAAATAATGTAAGCAAAGTACTTCAGTTTATTATTAACACAAAGAACCTGCTCTGGGTAAGCAGTTTACTACGAGTCCAAAATCCATAACCATAACTGGACCGTTGACCACCACGCGGCTTCCAAAATGGCGGCAGCTTCTATGGCAATTTAGTTAGTACAAGGTCTAATAAGATCCAACATCTCCTGGGGATTAGTAAATACCACTGAACGCGCGCGGATTTAATACGAGCTGCAGCAAATTTATCGGCCTAAGCATGAGTTTTTTAGTATGGCACAAGGGCGCCTCCTGTGTTTTTTACTTGCTATAGCGCCTTAACTGTCTTTTACGGACCCTATGGTGGATAGGACAGAACAGAAACATGTATGCTGTAATTATACGAGTAAAATAATTAAAAATCTTCACAGTTCCCTATCCCCACATGGTGAAACGAGATTTAAGTACTATCTTCTTGTTATTCCTCTGGCTAACCCTTGAGTGGCGTGCATCATGTATAGATCACATGTCTTTCTCTCTTTCCCTTAACAAAGTACTATGTTTAGACACACACAACACTTTTAAGGACCCTTTTAAGACAGCGCACGCTTGAAGAATGACCACGGATGACACCGCTTGTTAAAGTGCGAAAACCTACAATGACCCTTTAACGCATGACTAGACTGACTAGATAAGACAATAGCGCTGTTAACGCTGACGTCATCTATTGTTATTAATATGCCAACGAGAGATCGATTGGTTAACAGAACAAAGGGCGCTATTCAATCTACGGCTGCAACTCATAGCATTACAAAGGCAATGTTGATATACAGTGAAATAGCGATATAAACCGAGGTCCTGTCTCTTAAACCACTACACTTTATAGAACTTGAGAACTAACCACAGAATGACATATTTAAAAAAAAAAACACTCGTAATTGCAAGCTACATGCATAAATTGCAGTCCGTATCTAAGGGATCAGACATTACATCTGTAAACTGCAACTGAAAATTGATACGGATATTTGCGGTATACCAAATATATACAAACATTTACATATACTGTAACCACTAAAGACTACAGGTGGCGCGTAATTTAAAAATGCGAAAACGCTGTCGAAGTTAGCACAGAACGAAGTATATGAGGCAAACCTAGAACCTGGATAATCATACAGAAAATTTGAAAGCTGCAAAAATAACAAAACTACATCAGCTCTGACACACGACAAAGGCGGACCTCGATGAGACTTGTGGTAACAACTCTATAGACCAAAAACCAGTATGTTCAAAGAGCCACGAAATAAAATAAACAGTCTGGAAATATGTACGTAATAGGGTTAAAACTGTACGAAAGACTAGGCTAACGAGCAGACATCAAACAGCTAGATAAACAACAGTGTGTGAAGCAATAAAACAACCGAGCCCTCGCCGATGAACTGGAAACTATTCTTAAGTACGATATAATTTCAAATGGCAACTAGTAATAGACAAGTGATGCAGTGAAACAAACGCATTAGAGTTTTTCTGTATCCTCTGTGCTAAGGTGTGAAACACAGAGGGTCTGTGCTATTATGCAAATGCCTCGATCTTTTGTTCGCTTAATTGTGGTGAACTATTTTGATCACTCGTGCATAACTTCTTGACTCTCTGATTCCAATAAAAAAATTCGAGCAAGCCTCTGACCTAGAAAAAAAATATCGCGCAAGCAAAGCTTGTGGCGAAAAAGAATCGAGCAAGCTCACTCTCAAATTCTCTCCTGATTACTATTTTTAGGGAACCTGATGACTTTATAAATAGAGTGTTTTTTTTGGTCGGCTCGCGATGCGCGCTTGCCAAGTGTCTTAGCTTTCTGTTCAAAATTGAAGTAAATTTACTGTCAGGAAATGGTAAATAAATGTTTACTTACTTTCAACTGATACGTCCAAAATCGCAGCAGCTTCGCGCGCATAAAAAGGGGGATGTTGTGGTGTAGTATACAAACTAAAATTGTACTGGGCTATGATTAATAATTGGAAGGTTTCCATGACGTTTTTTTTTTCAGTTTCTCCATTTCTTCAGCGTGATTTTCGTCTCCAAGAAGTAAGAATTTCACTAACCTCGTTAGTTTTCAACATCGCGACGAGCTTCGAGAAACCATACAAGTAAACTACTCAGTTGGTCAGCCCTCGTTCGTAAATGTGTGGCCCCTCGTGGACCCGCCACTGCCTGGCGGCTTCTGGAATATATACCCAAGCCTTTGTTTAGTTGGAAGGAAAATGAAACTTTACAAAGCGGTCCGGTGACCAAAAACCCGAAATGCTCCGGATGCTATAAAACATACCAATTTCGCGAAATGCTAACATAACAGGAGAGCTTGAAATCGTATTCCGTCATCACTAGACTCTATTTCCTCAGTTGACGGGTCTAATCATGCGCCGTACGTAGCGAATTACAACAAGAGAAAATCCGACGCCATCCTTTGTTTTTAAATTCTGAACGGCTCATGGTAAGACAGGAGGCTGAACGTATGATTGAAAGTCATGTTCCTGTTTATTTGAAGTGCGCGGACTAAACATGTACCCGCCACCGTGACAAGACACTTTTAATGTTTTATCAAAAGCGTTGGATGACAATTTACAGATAAAATTAATGTAACGTAACTTAATATACTTTGATTTTCTAGAATTAAAATTATTTGCCTTTTGCCTGTTTTCACATTACAGGATTGGCGCAAACCTTTCCGTGTGCGCGTTTAAACGTACGGCGCCTATTTGTAAGGGCGACTACAACATACGTAAACAAACACACAAACTGCTTCTGTAATCAAAATCTTCCCGCTCTTAACTTCGAAGAACGCTGCGATGAATTGGAATATGTCCTATGCGATTTTCTACATGTAGTTTTGCTCATCCCGATTCTATGTTAGCGCCCGAGGCACAAGTGCATGCCGCCCTCTAGGACGCTTGAAAGGCGCCAGAAGTGGTTCGATAGCAGGATGTCCGCCATCTGCTAGGAGATAAGCATTTTGGGGGGAAAGGGAGCTGCAGGTGGAACCCCATCGGAGGTAGACGCCCGAATGTCTCCGCATCAGTTGCGTGCCCGAGAAAACCACCTCTCACAAACCTAAAATAACCATCATTGCCCACGACAGCGTTAAAGTCGGGGAAGTGAAATCCTCGATCTCGCCTGTAGAACAATCCCTGTAACTCACCCTGGGGTGGTTTATTTGAATTGCAACCGCCAGACAGCTTTGGGAAACTGCTCAAATTCGTTTCTCTGCCTTTCCCACCCATTTTCGTCTATCCATTTACGTGCCGATGAAAATAATGTTGGTATCAAATGGGGATGATCGCGTAGATCGTATCGCTGACATTACTGAGTAATATGCCAAATTGCTGGCTGCAATTCCTTAGCCACAAGAAGCAGAGTAAAACTCTATCATGAAAACAAAGCGAATATGGTATTGTGCGTCTTACACGCCTTCTAGAATTCAGTGGGTCCCATACGCGCGCCTCTACATCTACTCTTATTCGTTTTATAATTCGCGATAAGCTTCCCGGAGTTTCTCCTGGAGAGCCAAAAATGGCCAAGGCGAGCAACTAGCACATTCAAGACACCCCCCTATTTGGGGGCGGGGTTGCCCGTCGGGAACTTTCAATTTTACGCCTAAAACTAAGTACCAAACATGACATCGCTTAGTTGATTTACACCCCTAAAAAGGATTCCCTAAAAAGTACCAACAAGACGTATTTTACCTCGTAATTTTCTTTCGTATGTTTTACGACGGAAAATAGGTCTGAAACTCAGGCTACCAAGTGTGATTTGCTTGATTTGCTAGAACGGACCTCTAACAGGTACCTATCTGGAGAAAATAGAAGAGTCCTCCGCTCCGGGTTCCAGACACTTTGCTGTCGAATTTTCCATGCATTCTCGTCGTAACTTCGACTTAAAATTGAATGTACACTGGCAGGCTGAGTTGTGCAAGGAGACGAATAACACGCTGTATGGCTAGAGCCAAGATATGTATCGATGGAGCAGGTGGAGGAGGAACATTTCGGTGGATGTTTTCTGAAGTCTTCCACAAGAAAATAGTATCGAAGAAAGAAAATTAGGAACTGGTGGGATCATGTCTTTTTGTTATCTCGCCGCCGCACATTGAATAATGATTTTAACGCTTGGAAGTTTAATTACCTGTTACACCAATTAGCTCCATTCAAAATATGTTAATGTGCTCAGTCACTGAATCACAGAGGCCTCTGAAAAACAGAGGATACAGAAAAACTCTATTATGAACGAGCGCATAGCTCATAGACGAGAGCGTATCAATCAATAACTTCATTCTTTCTATTCTACTCTACGTAAAGTGTCAGCAGAAATGTACACATAGGAAAAACGCTGCAAACAAACTTAGCCTACAAGCGGCTTCAAAATAGGATGGATGCATCGCTAGCTAACTAGCGGAACCAGAAACACAGATCTTTGCCTACGAGCAGTATCCATAATGTAGCGTCAATATACTCTTCGCCAACCAGCGGTATGCATAATATAGCAGGAATGTACCTTCGCCGAGCGGTATCCACAGATATCCGAACTGTATTCTTCGCAAATTGCGGTATTCAGAGATATATAGACCCTCGCCTACGAGCGGTACCCAATTTACTCTTCGCAAACATGCGGAATTCAGAGCTATATAGATATTCGCCTACGAGCGGTATCCGTAGATGCATCCAAATACTCTTCGCCAACATGCGGGATTCAGAGATACCTAGATTTTCACCTACGAGCGGTATCCAAATAACAAATGATATACTCATCGCCAACTAGCGGTATCCAATGAGATATAGATCTTCGCCTACGAGCGGTATTCAAAATAGAGCAAAATGTATTCTTCGCCAACTAGCGGAATCCAGAGAAATAGTTCTTCGCCTACGAGCGGTATTCCAGAAGATAAGGCATATTTTTTCTAGGCCAACTAGCCGAGTTAACAACGAGTTAACAACGCAAATATATTGAACGTGAAATAACTAAGACTATAGTTACCTCAACCTGTAAACGTCTGGAGAGCAGCAGGACAAGTCACGGCTGGAATTAGGAGCGGACGGGAGCAGGTAAAGAATCCTCCATTATAGATAGGAGCTGGTGTCGGTTGGGAGGCTTAGCAAAAACCAGGCTTGACCACCCGTTACGCCGATAACTGACAACGGAACACAGAAGACGCCGGAAATTTAAACTATAGGGGCCGCAAAGCATCATGCACGCCAGTATGCAGCTAACACCGATTGATTGGGCGATTCCGATAAACTTTCACGATGCGCTAATTAATATGCAGATGAAAATAGTAATTTGCTCATGAGTTTGGTCCTAAATCTTTAATAATTCATGATGTCAATATTCTAACTCATCTGCATAAGTTGTTCTTGCTCTGCATTGAACCTGCTCTTATTTTAAAATGCAAACAGCTTGGTATAAAATCCTTTTGCAATCAATAGAAATGTTTTAGGTGAAAAAAGCCAGAAACTTTGAATACCAAATTGAAATGCAAATTGAATATAGAGCGGATTTCACATGACTGTCAAGACTTGTTATGTAATTGCGATTGCTTTGCGTTCTCATTGGCTACTCGTTTTTCTCAGCCAATCAAATTCTGTAGTAAATACAATTGTGTAATTACTTAGTAATTGGTCCGGCTTGTAATTGGCTGAGAAAGAAAGCCATTTAGGAACAAGTTGTGATTTATCTCGATTCTGACTGGCTAGTGATTGCTCAATTGCAATTGTTTTCACAACAGTCATGTGAAATTTGCTCTAAAATTTTGAATTTAACAGTAAGACCAATGTTCCGACATGTTGACTCATTGACAGCTGATTGATAACTGATTGTTCTTCCTCCTGGGGTGAGAGGAGCTATCTCTTTTATACTGGAACTTATATTAGTACTTTGTGGAAATGTTTTGGGATGTATTAAAGATAGCCGAGTTGGTGACCCAACATGGTTAACTCAGATCTCAGTCTTGATTCAAACGTGTAATTCAAGAAAAAATCCATTTCTTCCCCAAAAGATAGAATGCACACACACCCACCCCTCACACACACACACACACACACAGCCCTGCAGAATTTCCAATCCCTTCCGTAGGGGAAGGGGGGGGGGGTATGGATAATTTCTGGAAACGCAATATCAATAAAAGTAAGGCATTTCAGAGCGGCCCTTCTCCACTCTTGAATCACATCTGATTAAAATTTTCACTAGGGATTTTGCGACTAACATGTATTTTTTAGTTGCAGTTTCTTAGTTGTTTTTTTTTAAAGCTTGACTTTCACAATAAATGTATTTTCACTGAATTATTCTATAGAATATTTTGTTTGTTTGTGTATTCTAGGAAACAGTCAGTCGCTTCACTCTCAGGTCCGTCATAAAGGAAGGAATACCCTCACCATGAAAAAAATTACACTTAATTCCTATAGATCCCCCAGTCAATAACAGATAGGGTACAGATACAAGATATTAGTCTTTATTTCTTACAAAACACCCCAATGCGGGTGTGTACAGTATGTACAAAAGTAGGAAGTATTAATGCAAAGTAAAAAACAATTCATTATTATTATATCTATTTGTTATTTAAGGCACTTTTGCACTTATTCTGAAGGCACTTTTGCACTTTTCATGTTTGATTTTGATGGGTTGATAACATAGCACATGAGCATACCAAGGAGTCAAAGACAACCAAACTTTGTGTTCAATAAAAAAAATAATAACCTTTTATCATGGCATCATTCAGAAGGAGGCTGTGATTTTAAAACTTTTTATCCTGTCATCCTTCAGAAGGAGGCTGTTATTTTGAAACATTTTATTGTGTCATCCTTCAATGCGCACCAATCTCGTACCCAGAGCCCGTCATCCTTTGGCCAGCGGCAAGATACGGAGCTCTGGAATAATAAAGTCATGCGACGATTTTCATTGGCTCGTCATTCCTCTCCACTGCCCATGCGCGCGATTTGAATTCAAGGAAATCTAACAGAAAATATTTTTCACACAAGCATCACCTGTTGGGCGAAAACATATTTCCCGTATCAAACGCTGCGCTTCAAAGTCTTTCCACTTGTAGATCTGTTGTTGCATCAGCTCAGTTCACTAGCTATCTTTTAGAGAATGGTCTTTTTGCTAAATTTCAGTCGGCTTACCGACAATGTTATAGCACTGAAACTGCCATGCTTTGTGTCACGAATAACATTCTTTGCTCTATAGACTATGGCAAGCATGTAGTTCTAGTCCTACTTGATCTCGCCTCTGCATTCGATACGCTTGACCATGATATTCTGCTGGAGAGATTGCGTTCTCGTTATGGCTTTGGAGGTTCAGTCCTCTCATGGGTGCGCTCTTGAGGACCTTATTTCAGCTCATGGTTTCGACTGCATGCTATATGCCGATGACACTCAGCTTTACATGTCTGTCAATGCGTCCAACAAATTTTCCATGATCAACAAGCTTGAACTCTGTGTTTTTTTATCTGGTGCGCTACTAACAAGCTCTCTTGCAATTCATCAAAAACTGAAATACTGAGCTTCTCTTCGCAATTCAAGCAGTGCGAGTGGTATTTCTATAAATGGTACCAATATTTCTCCTGTTCTAACCGCCCGTGACCTTGGAATTGTTCTTGACTCACACTTAAAATTAAACTCACATGTAAATAATATTTGTAAATCCGCATCTCTCGCTTTCTGTATTGGACGCATCCGAAAACACTTGCAACAGAGTGACTGCGAACGTCTTGTTCACGCTTTTATTACTTCGCGCCTTGACTCCTGCAAAAGCATTCTCTTTGGTCTTCCCGATTCAACTATTTCAAAACTTCAACGGATACAAAATACTGCAGCTCGCCTGGTATCTCTCTCTAAAAAATCCGATCACATAACTCCCGTCTTAATTAACCTTCACTGGCTTCCTGTCCGTCTTAGGATATCTTACAAAATCCTTCTCAGATATCTTACAAAATCCTTCTCATCACGTACAAATCGCCCCGTGTAAGGTAATCCAGAATCCAGAATCCGACTTTTTGTTAGCTTTGGAATCCGGAATCCGTAGAAGGGAATCCGGAATCCATATAGCAGGAATCCAGAATCCAAAGGCCTTGAGAATCCGGAATCCAAGTGTCATTTCCTTTATTTTTTAAACGTCGGGCATTTCTTCACACGAGTGGTGAGGAAAAGATATACTCTCCATTTTGACAAATTTGTGCGCTTTCTGATTGCCAGAAAGCGCCTTGAAAATAGCTCGTTTTTTTGCTCCATGTCCTTGCATAAATTAATTTCCTCCATTTTGAAAACGTAATCTGCCAGGCGCGTTATTTTCTTCGCCCTGCCCATGAGGCCTGTCAGTAATAACCTCTCCTTTCCGTAACGACCTGTAATCGTAATGTCAATTTATTTTTTGATTCATTTACTCCTATATCATTTGCGCTTTTCATAAGTCTAGTTCGGCACTCAACTGAGTATACTAAAAATTTCAGCGACAGGGAACATTTTTGGGCGAGTAAGGGGGAATCTCTTGAAACTTAAAGCCTTGAAAGAGGAGAGCACAATAAATTTTCAAAGGAGTTATTGCAGCAACTCCTATATTTTTGCGCTTTTCATAAGTCTCTAGTTCTCTCAACTGAGTACGCTAAACATTTCGGCGCGCTACGCGCCCATCGGAATCGCATAATATGAACAATATGGTTTTTGAGAACTCATGCAATGAAATCACTACGAATGTCATTACAAGAACATGTATCTTGGCCAGGAGAAACAAACTCCCCCATCCCCCCATCCCCCCCTCCCCCCCCAAAAAAACCTGCACTAATAGGCTTCGCAGCAGTCTCAGTTCGAAGGAAGGCGCCTTATTATTAGGTAAGCGTGTGTTCGGCGTTACGAGGATAGAGATACGTCATTTGGACCGCACCGCACATCAAGAATAATAAATTCGTCATTTGCGGCCTTTGTGTACTATACACAAAAAATGGAATGTTCATCTCCTTTTTCTCTGAGGCTTGATGGAATTGGATTTATCAAAATCGTGCAGCGAGAATTATTAAAAGCTCTAAGTGTCTTCCGAAATAGACTGTCCTGGACACTATTGCTATTTGCAAATACAGTACTCATGCACAAGTGTCTCAATGGACTAGCCCCTTTTCACCCATCGCTGCACGAGCTATAACTTGCGTAACCAAGAGCATAAGATTACTCTCACAAACAACACATAACGACTCCCTCAATCGCAGCTTTGTCGACCTGCCGCTCCTGTTAGATGTAATAGCGAAACTTTTTTAGAGTGGAGATAAGGAATTAACCTTGTGTGAAAGCTAACGTGCTAATGAAATGGTCCCATGTGTGCTTATGAGCGTGCTTTTTAGGTACTGTATTCGGTATTTTAATGCTGTTCAAATTGTGGGTATTTTGGTATCTTAGAGAAAGCATATCGGGTGTGGCGAGTGTCTACGGCGAGTGTTGAAGAGCCAATGTCACGCGGCCAAACAACTTTTCGCGGCAAACGTTCGCGGGAAATACTTTACTAGTCGACTAGGGCCGGCAAATCACGGAAAACCAGAAGATGATTTTGAAGTGATTTAATTGACAATAATCGAACGTAAACTGAAAAACAATACAATAAGCAAACTAATCAAAAGCGATTTACAAAGGTGCAATTCATAAGTAGCATAAAACCGCATACATTCCATTCATAGTTTTGGCTTTACAATCTTTACCAAGTAAATTTGTATTAAGGCATGAAGGCATAGCAAAATGACTAACATAGTGAATATAAAGAATCTAAGCAATAACATCATAATATATAATTTCTTGTGACAATTGAACAATATTCGTGGGCGAACTAAACACTTCTGGGAGTGTCACTACAAAATCGCGCGATAGATATAAAAAACACAACAAGCTAGAATGAACGTTGAAACGTGACTAATAGCAAGATCTAAAGGAATCAATGCTTCTTGAAACTGATTAAACAATATAAAATATAGATCCATGTGAAGATGAAACTAGAAAGTCTAATGGGGGCATTGTAAAGTACGTGTAACGTGGAGAGAACAAAGCCGTAGGCTGCTAAACGGTACTTAGTATGATACTATAGTAATCCGGTCACTTGAGGGTATTCAACATAGAAATAGTATGGTACTTACATAACGGTTCCCGCTTGCTTCTAATAGCCAAAGGTATAATTCCACAAATCCACAAAATGTTCCACTAAACTCACAAAGCACTAAAAACTAACTGCTAAGCTGCGGCTAGATTTCTCTAGATACATGTTGGCATGCGGTGTTAATATCGCAAGGTAAATAAAATGGACGAATCAAAACGCGATTGCGGTAAAAACAAAGAATTATTGAAAAACTACTAAAAATAGAGAGCCTCGTTCTGGTGTCTCTCACATCGGGTATCCGGTATTGTAGTACTTCCCTGGCCGGGCCTGTTTCGTATAGCAGTTGTTAATATAATTCAATGATATTTATATGGTGCGAACAATTACGGTCAAAAGTAAACAGCAAAATACATTTAATTTAGTGTAAATTTGAATTATTACTCCAAGATAAAGCAGCCAAAATCAGCCTGGCAGTGTTAAAAACTGTTATTCAAAATTTATTCAGATAAGGAAATATTGGAATCCAGATTCTTTGAGAGTGATGGAATCCTGAATCCACTGGTATGGAATCCGGAATCCAGTAGGTTGGAATCCGGAATACTAGGGCTGGAATCCGGAATACAAGATCTGCTTGGATTACCTTACATGGGGCGATACAAAGCCCTCCATTCATTGGCCCCAACCTATCTTTCTGAACTCATTCACCCGTATACGCCTTGTCGTTCACTCAGATCGTCAGACCAAAAATTGAGTTCGTATTTCTTCCTTGCCTAAGAATATCCGAGCCTTTCACTTGTATGCAGTCTAAAATAAATCCGCGGAACGTTCTAGGCAGAAGTAAGAAGATGGCCAAAACAGAAGACAGAAGTAAGAAGATGGCCAAAACGGGACAACCAGGGTAGCTGTAGCCATTCTTCTGTAGAGGTAATGAATGGCTCTGCCGATAAGAGTAACTGGTGGAACAACCAAACACAAATAGTTCTCCCCATTCAGATTCTGTACTAAGAAATCAACTCCGGCGGTCCCAGGGTTCCAATGCCAGGAAAAGAATCTCGAAATTTTACAATTATAATAATTTGCAAAACAATCTACGGTATGGGGACCCCACGCGGCGTCAATCGTGGCGAAGAACTCTTTAGATATCTGCCAATCATTTATATCAATTATCCGACTAATAAAGTCAGCTGTTTCAATTTCACTTCTAGGTAACCAATTAACTAGTTCCACCTTAATAATGGCGCATACATTGAATATGTTTATAGCTATACGATGTGAATCCTGTCTCATACTGCCCACTTGTATTATGCGACATGCAGTCTGACTATCGGAGAAGCACCTAATATAACAACCATTAAGCATAGGCATAAATGAATTAAGTGCATATTCAATTGCCGATAACTCCCTCCATGTAGAACTACGAGTACACTCGTTTTCATCCCATTGTTTATGACAAATTTGTTCTCCATCTAAATTCATAGTAGCCCCACAACCAGTGGCGCTTGCATCAGAATAAACCAGATAATGGGAACTAATAGGAATTTAAATTCAAGCGACGCGCATTCTCATTCCAATATTCCAATTCTCTTATGCAATAATCTTCAAGCATGAATTTGTGTCCCAGTCTTGTGCAGCCGCAACTGACATAGCACAATGTCTAGTCATAATTAACAACTATCCCCAGTTGGGGAGGTGAACCGCTAGGCACCGACCCTGAGGGGGATAGTTGTTTTAGTATATACCAAATCAGTAGAATAAAATACGGTTTTAAAAGATTGAAGACGCAGCATCGCGCCGAAAAGAGCCGCCATTTTGAGAGTTTTCTCAAAACAGTAAAAAGTGTTTGATATCTACTATTTCAGGAACCAATCAGAGCACGCGAAAATGACTATTCACTGATTTGGTATATACTAATTCTGGATATGTTTCCAAAGACTTCTCCAGCAGATATTACCTTCCCGATAAACGAAGCCAATTCCCTTGCAGCGATGTAATTCGATTTACGAATTTTATTAATATGATCCTCAATGGCAAGAAGCCTTCTATCAGAGATATGGATGGTTGCATCAATAGTGTTCCATATAATGCCCAGCCATTGAATTACTTGACACGGTTGCCATATAGGTTTCTCTTCATTAACAATTAACCCCGCCTTATACAAATCAGTTCTAACGGTATCTGACACAGTCTTGCAATGTTCTAGAGTGTCCTCGATTATCCAGCCATCATCCAGAAAAAGTGCCATTTTTATACCTTGAATACGCCAAAACTTCTCTAGTGGTTTCAAGCACTTAGTAAATACATAAGGCGCGGTTGCTAAGCCGAACGACAAACGGAAAAAAACTAAATATTTGGGTGAACTATGTCCTGGCCAATACCACGAGAAACAAAGGAACGTTTGGAATTTTGGGTGTATCTGTATATGATGATAACCACTTTTAAGATCAAACGAAACCATGTGTGCATTCTTGTGAAAATAAGTACGTGCAATTTTCCAATCTTCATACTTCAATTTGTATTTTTTAAGATGCTTGTTGACAATGCGCAGATCAAGGATCAGTCTCTTTTTGCCATTAGGCTGTACTGAAACAGACAATGGGTTTACGACATGTGGCGGCGTAGATACCTCTAAGACACGCCCTGAATTTAACAGTTCCATAATCGAATTCAGTATTATCCAAAGAGGATCTATTGTTTTTACTGAAACTACGCGCGAGAAGCACCTCGAACGGTAATTGATAACCATGCTCGATAATATTTAATACAAACTCTGAAGTGCCAATAGAGCGCCAAAATTCAATGTTTCTTCTTAGATTCCCTTTCACTTGAATATTATCCGCATTAGACAAATGTTCATATTCGTATGGTACCTCATAGAAATCTTGGTCGTCATGTAATTCTTCATTTAGCTGGCTTGTCGAGGAGTGCCCTTCCTCTTCCTGTAGGACTAGAAGCTCGGGGTACGCTAAACCGGAGCGGTTAAGGGTTGTGTAACCTGCATGGTTGGTCGACCATGCAAAAGGACAGTCCTTGATCCAGTGCCCAAGGCGGGAGCATCTGAAGCACCTGCATGTTTGCACTAAAGTCTGCAGAGCGGCCTGTGAAGATCAACGAAAATACATACATTTTCGAGTGTTAGAAAATACTAAAATACAATAGCTCTAGGGTGGGCGGATGGGTAATTAAACCTCCAGCAATAACGGTCACAGTGAAATGCGAGAGAGAGAACGAACAATAATCTCTGATAAGACTATATAGATCTGAGAGCCAATCAGAAGTTGCTAACAGCTCTGGAGGGAATTGTCTAAGACAATGTTAACTGATAATCACTTCAATACCAGAGGAAAATACATTTACGTTCTAATTCGCTGCACTCGACGTAAAATATTTTGCACTTAAATGCAAAGTGAACGACAAAACAACAGTGTTGGATACTCAGGCATCCAAAGTGACAAGAGACATAACAAAGTATAATTAAGGACATATTCAATGGTCTTACCACGAAAAAGCTGATTAGCAGGAGTAGTAGTTTCAAGCTTAGGTCTCTTATCGCGTTTGACTCGTTCTGCTTTTCGTTCTTGGACGAAATTCTTTGCCTTACGCAGACGCTTTTCATCCTCGGAGTTCGAAGCCAAGTCATCGGACTCATACTCCTCAACGACAGCCCAACCGTCTTTAGACCTCTCTGCTATTTTTTTAAGTTCCTGTCTTTTCTTAACAATGTCCTGTGCTTCACGCACAAGCGAATCCACTTTGCTGGGGTTATCGCAGTTTTCGTCTATGTTAGAAAGCAGCATTAAACTCAAACTGTTTTTTGTTACCCTTGTGGCTGAGTTTCTCGATTTAGTCCAGTCAATCTGTGGTTTCCAGTCAAACTAATTGCAAAAGAATTTGTTTCACTGTAAAATGAAAGCTTGAGGGAACCTTAGTAACATACTAAAAATCCCCAAAAATCCCTTCGGTGGAACATCCTGAAATTTAGCAATAAAAATATCAAGCATTTACCACAGGGTACCCGCGTTGAGAAAATGCAAAACGATGGCAGAAGTATATTTTAACCGTGCCTTTTTCGCATTTCGATGTGTCCAAGATGTGTTTTACGTTTAAATCAAGGTCATTTCTATGAATAATATTTTTTTATGTGTAATTTTATCATGAAAATTGCTATTTGACATACACCAGGGTACCCATCTTGATAATTCGCCATGACTCTTTGTCGGGTTTTTCTTTGGATTGGGGACTGTAGAGCTGTTCAGTTAATAAAAGAAGGGGCGTAGAATGTATATATTAACATTCTAAGAACGCACTTGGTTTGTTTGCTTTTATTTTCACACTTTGAGAGCATAAATTGATTTCAGTTCCAAGCACTTCGTGATCGCTTTGAGATGTAGCTCTAAACCTAACTAGCTTCAAATTCAAAATTGTTCTGCTGGCCGCTTACTCGTCACCATCCTCGAGGTCGAGACTGGCTAAATTGAGGCCGCTGTACGTGGCCTTTGCATTCCCCATGGACAGATGAGCAGCTGCATCGTTGCGACGTGTTGGCACAAAATGACCCCATCAAATGGAGCATTACTGCTGGTGCACGCCAATTGCTTTCGCTTCTCCCTCTGTTGGCATCACCAAGAAGGGATTCGCAGTCTTCGAGAAGGTGCCCCTAACCGCCACATGGGCATGCAACAAGTTCTCTGACTACAGTCCAGGGATACCGTTTACCCTAGACACAGACCATCGCCCACTGATACCTCTCTGGAACTAGAAGTTACCTGACGTAGCTCCACTACGTGGCGGCGAACCAAGCTTGAAAAAAAAAAAACAAATTGCAGACGACACCAACGAAGAGAAGGAGACTTGTAAGTGCTGTAGGAGGGATAAATGAGTGGAGACGACGAGGAACGTTGACGTTAATTGTAGAATTGCGAAGTCTTGTGAAGAGCAGAATGTAAACTAGAGTCGACCAGAGAACGACATGCCAGGCTCGAGTTCTAAAACCAACTGATTATGCTAATCAGTTGATATCTTATATATGCACTGCTGGGGGCCAGTGAGAATAGTAAGCAGTTTGCAGTTTCTGAAAGATATATAGATATGAAAGATATAGATATGTTTCTGAAAGATATATATATATTTGTTATCTAGCCCTTGGGACCCTAGATTTACAAAGGCAATTTACTAAATAAACTTTCCAGGTAGAATATAAATGCATGCTTAATACGATGTATAGATGGGTTGCTGCCGCGTCTAAGTACCTTAATGGCGGTATCCTCAGGGAACCCGGCTCGGTCCAATTTTATTTGCCTTCAAGGTTGATGTAGTTTGTAGATGACCTAACTATAATCGTTTAGAAATTATCCCTCGTAATTATCCCTCGCTACTGAAGCACATAGCAAATGAGATCAACCACTTTGTATTCGTCAACAATATGAAGCTCAACCTGGGTAATTGTAAAGAAATGCGTGTTAGCTTTCTCCATTACGATGGCCGTGAGTGGCAACCAATCGCAGTCGGTGGCGCGTTCATTGAGACTGTTCAATCATTTAACGTTGCACGGTGTACATATAAGCGCAGACCTTACTTGGTTTACCCAATGTGACTACGTGGTGAAGAAACAGGCGACTCTATGCACTTGAAAGCTCAAAGGGTGTGGTATTGCCGAAGTAGATATTGTGCAGGTGTACTGCTCGCTGATTCGCTCTATTCTAGAGTATGGTTCCGTAGTGTTTTCTGACCTCCCCCAGTACCTCGTGGCTGCAGTGCAGTCGGACGTGTTCAAAAGCGTGCCCTGGTATTATTATGTTCCCTGGCCTATCGTAGTTTCTTGATTCTATTGATCCAACGAATTCAATTTTCGCGCTATTGAATACTATGGTCACCTCGTGTAATCACAGCTACAATATAAGATCGTCCGTTCAAACATACCATGTAGGAATCAAGACAGACCGTTTTAGAAACTTCGTGTCAGCAAGGGCCGGTTATTTGCAGCCATTATTGGTGTTTATTATTCATTGTACTCAAATCGTTTTCTGATTGGCTCAAAGTCTACGCACAACTCTGGCAGTTTGCAAGCGCCCGCGCTATTTTCAGCGGGAACAGTTCTCTGTAGAGGTTGTTGGACGGAGCCCGCGCTATTTTCAGCGGAAACAGTTCTTTGTAGAGGTTGTTGGACCGAGCCCGCGCTATTTTCAGCGGAAACAGTTCTCTGTACAGGCTATTGCACCGAGCCTGCGAGTTATTTCAGCGGCAGTTTGTGCGAAATTACAAAAACCCGGCAAATTTTGTGTTTCTTTTCTTTTCACGGTGGCTGCTCGCTTTGCGACGTGTTCGACACAATAAATTGAATTTATGTCAGATAATAAATAATAAAACAATTATTGGATTCGGTTTTCGCATGACATCGATAATCGTCAAGTCCTCGGTTTGTGTTATCTGCCTCAGCTTCGCTTCGGCAGATAACACAAACCTCGGCCTTGCCAATTATCGATGTCATGCTTAACCTCATCCAATAATTGCTTAAACAATGTAAAGCATGCTGAACATGAGCCTGTAATAGGCCACTTGCACTAACTGGGTGACGTGACCCCAACTACCTCTTAACGTGATGTTTTGTCAAAATAAATTCCAGGAATACAAAGAACCAATTCTTGGTACTCACCTACGGAGACATTAGCTTTTTAGCGAGTTATTTCGAACAAAAAGCCAATATTCTGAAAGAGAACTATATCTTCAATAGTTGTGCCAAGTTTTAGACTGGTATCTTATATAGCAAGCGAGATATAAACTAAGGAATGTGGAAACTGTTTACTGTAAAATTGGTAATACATACATACATACAAATTACCAAATGTGCCATACGCCCACAATATGAGCTAGCATTGTCAAAAATGTGATTTATTTATGGGTTAGAGAGTGTTAGTTTGAGTGTTTTGTTGACAAATACACGCACGCGCTGGCAATACAATGAACGAGATTTTTTTTTAATTAAAACTTTTTCGTTCATTGTATTGCCAGCGCGCGCGTGTACTTGTCAACAAAACATGCGAAATAAAAGTCTCCAACACTTTTAATATACAATCTGAGTTCACGTCGTGGACCTGCGTGAAGAAGTATCAGAATGGTTTCCCTGACTAGACTCAAAATTAATTACAACTTTTACTTCAAATGCAAGTATTTTAATTGAATTCGGATATTTTAGGTACATGAACTGCATTGTGATAGCTCGGAAATACAGAAAGCATAAATAACAGTTATTGACAAGTATTAATAAGTTGTAAACTCAAGAAAGATTTGCACTTGCAGTGAACACTGCACGATTTTTATGAGTTATTACCAATAACGCACTCGCCCAGGTTAATGTCGCTAGGTAACGAAAACTCACGTGATCAGTTTTAACCAATGGGTTCCGCGCATTTTGTCCAGTGAACGGAGATTGTATATTAATTGCACTTATTTAGCATTTTTGGTTTCACCAAATGCTCCAAACGGGAGAATTACCTGAAAGATGGCGCCAAATCACTGCCCAAAGAGGGGTCTACTTTCGACTTTCTATCGAGAGCAGGCGCGTAGCTGCTTTTAAGCCAGGGCTTAACAAACTTTTGGTTAAGGACTGAGGTAAAAGAACTAGTTCAAGTTTTGTAGCGACGACTGAGAGGGAGTTTCTAAGGCGGTTGCATTGAATTGGGTCCACGTAAAGGCCGGTTTACACTTGCGATTTTTGTTGCATTTTGTCGCGGCGATTTTTCTCGCGCGAGTTGCAATTCCAACTCTCTAGTGTAAACGAGATGCAAATCCGTGCGATTTCTGTGCTCTCTTTTCTTCAAATCACATCAAGTTGCAAAGAGTTTCGAACATGTTTGAAATCTCCGCGACATCACGCGACAAAATTTGCAGTCGGTCGCGCCGAGTTGCATCTAGTTTACATTAGCAAATTTGAGTTGACGCGTACGTGCGAGAAAAATCGCCGTGACAGGCGCGACAAAAACTGCAGTAAAAATTGCAAGTGTAAACGGGCCTTAAAGCTTCTTTTTACAAGGGGGTAAATTTTTGGTTACCATATGTCAATAAATTTTGACAGCCGGTCTTAAATTTGAAAAATGCCTACAATCTTGGACAAAGTTGTTGGCAAAAAGTCTGCAGAGAATGTGTTCTATCGTCTAAAATTTATCCCCCTCCCCCTTTTTCAATGTTGTTTTCTTGGCTGTGGTCCTTCAAACGAATTTATGCTGAAAGGACGGACATTGATTGGGGGGAGGGGGAGAAATGCCTGCTTATAGCTCTTGTACGGCAACGAGATTGAATTCACAATAGGTGCTAAATTTTGTAGTTTGCCCTTCCGTCCTCTTCGGGCTGCAGTCTATTGCGAGTCAGGAGTAGCAATGCTAGGAAGGTCTAGTCCTATTGAATCGAAACACCTCTCTCCAAACTGCTACACTCACAGTCTATTGTACTTGCTCTCCAAACTGCTACACTACACTTACACTACACAGCCTATTGTACTGGCTCTCCAAACTGTTACACTACACAGCCTATTGTACTTGCTCTCCAAGCTGCTACACTCACAGCTTATTGTACTTGCTCTCCAAACTGCTACACTGCACAGCCTATTGTACTTGCTCTCCAAGCTGCTACACTCACAGCCTATTGTACTTGCTCTCCAAGCTGCTACACTCACAGCCTTATTGTACTTGCTCTCCAAGCTGCTGCACTCACAGCCTTATTGTACTTGCTCTCCAAGCTGCTGCACTCACAGCCTATTGTACTTGCTCTCCAAACTGCTCCACTCACAGCCTATTGTACTTGCTCTCCAAACTGCTACACTCAGAGCCTATTGTACTTGCTCTCCAAACTGCTACACTCACAGTCTATTGCACTTGCTCTCCAAACTGCTACACTCACAGTCTATTGTACTTGCTCTCCAAACTGCTACACTCACAGTCTATTGTACTTGCTCTCCAAACTGCTACACTCACAGTCTATTGTACTTGCTCTCCAAACTGCAGCACTCACAGCCTATTGTACTTGCTTTCCAAACTGCTACACTCACAGTCTATTGTACTTGCTCTCCAAACTGCAGCACTCACAGCCTATTGTACTTGCTCTCCAAACTGCTACACTCAGAGCCTATTGTACTTGCTCTCCAAACTGCTACACTCACAGTCTATTGCACTTGCTCTCCAAACTGCTACACTCACAGTCTATTGTACTTGCTCTCCAAACTGCTACACTCACAGTCTATTGTACTTGCTCTCCAAACTGCTACACTCACAGTCTATTGTACTTGCTCTCCAAACTGCAGCACTCACAGCCTATTGTACTTGCTTTCCAAACTGCTACACTCACAGTCTATTGTACTTGCTCTCCAAACTGCAGCACTCACAGCCTATTGTACTTGCTCTCCAAACTGCAGCACTCACAGCCTATTGTACTTGCTCTCCAAGCTGCTACACTCGCAGTCTATTGTACTTGCTCTCCAAGCTGCTACACTCGCAGCCTATTTGTAGTGTTGTATTTGTAGTGTACTACACTACAGCCTATTATACTTGCTCTCAAAGTGTTGAGGGTATATTTAGATGCCAAAATCATGTGTATGACGATGTGCAAGAAAGGCAGAGATCAAGTGTTTAATTGCACATACCATGGAAGACGATTCAAAGACAATACGGTAATTACAGTAGAATAGTATAAATGTCAATCCAGTTAATTATCCATTATTTTGTGTCTTAGTGCCAGTACAAATGTCAATCCAGTTAATTATCCATTATTTTGTGTCTTGGTGCCAGTTCAACTTTCCAAAATCCTTCTTTTCTAATAAAGAAGTCTAAGGTTTATTTAACAAGAGCGTTTAGCGTTCCATATTCAGGTAATCACGTAAAAGGGGGGCCTAAAAGTTCCCATAAAAGTCTAAAAGTTTGGTTTTCAATTGAAAGTGTACGTCCAAGTGATGATACAAGCAGCAGTATAGAAACTGAGTAGTGCTGTAAGACTTTGCTTGGCTGCCGCGGCCAGGCTTCGTCCTGAAAAAAAAAAAAACAGACGAACAAGATTACATGAACAACACAGTGGAACACATCAGGAGACCTCCCGCGAGATCGTTGTTCGAAACACAGAAACATAGAAACGAGTTATCGTGATGGGGCGTGATGTCACTCGCTCAGGAAAATCAATACTTCTAGGGGGAGGGGAGGCGGAACAAATTCAGCTAAAGCGAAAGAGCTCCCTCCCCTTTGCCATGTCTCCCAACTGGCAGTATGGTCACACCCAAATTACTTGCTTCGTTTTGGTCGCCATCGAGTGGATGAGTACAAAGGAAAGACTGAAATAAAGGATTAAAATAGCTTTGTAACTGTCTGTTACCAAATCCAAAGCAACATTTATTGAATTAGGTATGTATACACGTATTTTTGGTAGTGGAATCGCTTTATATATTCCGTGCTTCAACGACGAATTCCCAACGCACGGGCGTTGGATGGCGAATCCAAAATGACCTAACAAAGTAAAGCACGGAGGCCTATACTATGTTATACATTAGATAGCAAATCTGTGCATAATTCACAAAGAATATTTCTGGTTTACGTTTAGCGTTTCTCATTACCTTTCTATTCTTGGAAGGCCTTGTCAAAATCAACGAATAAGGGTCCTTCAGGAACCAAAATGATGGGCTTGTTACAGGGCTCGTGGAACTTGTCCTTGCTTTTTTCCTGAGGATAGTTCTCTTTTAGGAACTCCTGTAAACAGTAATATGAGCGTCAAATACTTTAATTACAAAATGGTGGATTTCTTATACCGCGACATATCAATCACTGCCCAGAAATGATCCATATCGGATATAGCTCTGCGAACACCATTGGAGAATTTTTGGTGGCTGGACGATCCAGTATTAAAAGGCTCCTGTCTCATTCACCTTTATCGTGCTTTGTGCACGAAAATCCCAGTTTACAGACAACACTCTCAAGGCAGTGTTAATGGTTTAGCATATGATTATGTTTTACAATAAGGAGTATTTTGCCATGGGGTCGAGATTGTCTGATAGCCCCGCGATGAGGGAGTCCTGTATTTCATACATTTTGAAGCTAAACTGTCTTTGCTTGTTGCCACGGGACGTCAAATTGCCAGTCAGTGCGTCCAAATGATAAGATGTTCGTTATCGCAGTACATGAAAACGCACTGGCCTACGCGATAGTAATGGATCAACAAAACATAGCAAATTGTTCTCTTGCCAAACCACTACCACTACGGACAGTGTTGTAAAGAGTAGTAGTTTTACTTGTTAACCCTCGTGTAAAGAAACTATCTTGCTTGTTGCAACAAGGACCTTGTCAAGGTGCCTAAAAACGCACTCCACGGCCAGTCTGTATATGGATGGCGCAAAGGGGCGGCAGGGCCGGATTTAGGGAAAATATCTGACTGTAGCTAGAGCACTAACATTCTCAATAAATGACAAGGAAATCTCAAAAACCCTGAAATCTGACTGTAGCATTTACTACAGATGCAATAGTCTAAATCCGCCCCTGGGGCGTGCCCGTGAATGGGCAGCTGAAGATCGGAAGACAGATAGTTTGTTGATAATCACCTCGGCTATCATCAGGGCCTTGAATCTGTTGATGGGCGTGTCCATGTCTTCACTGATCCATGCAAACAACTGGTGTTCTGTGTCCAGCAGAAACACTGAAATACATGCACAAAACACTAGTCAATTTATGTTATCGATGGCGCCAATTCTACCTTCTCCCCACATCATTGGCAAACAATTAACCAAATAATTACCCAGCGATATTGCGTTGGCAAAACCAGACGGTATTCTTGGAAAGTGTGCAGGGAATTGGTTTTATATTTTATTAAGGTCAATAGACCTCACCCATACTTTTCTTAACTTTCCATGGTCATGGGCTTCCCGATATGGTAATACCCTTATACACAATCAACACAATAGATAATCTCGGGCGGGTAAACAAACATTTAGTGAACATAATAATATTAAAGATAGTAGTCCATCGTACTGTAATTGGGATCCAGCGAAGACTTGCAGACATGTTGTTCTTTCTTATCGCAGTCTAGAGGTTTGTCGCCGACATTGGGAGACAACCTGCAAGAGCAAGGTAAACAAAGTTAGCAAGATCAGGTAAAGGCCAGAGCACTAGTGGATGCCGGATGCCTAGGTCCCCTGGATGACCCATTGTTTATGCGAAATTTTTATTATGTATTGAAGGTGAGTGGAAAAATGCAAATGATAGAGGAGTTGCTGCCCCCCCCCCCCGGATGCCCTTACACGGGGCGATAGACTGTTCGATTTCCAGCTTACAATCATCGCATGCGACACGCTCGCATCAGCATACGACTCTCGTCTAAAAAGTGCACCCCATCCCTAAATACTATGTTAAAAAAACGAGACCTTCCCTCAAACTATAAGTTTAAATAATCAAAACCCTCCCCACAAACTTCGAAGTCCCCTGACTGCTCCCTAAAATAAGATTGTGTTTTTACTAACTTGACAAGTGTTTTCCCTTTCTTCGGATTGCACTAAAATGGAACAAGAAACAACCATGACGATACATGTGGCAGGTTCACAAGTCCCAACACTCGTATACTTCTGCCATTAAAAGCCATTGATCATAGCGTCATAAAATATAGGAAGAATTGAACTTATCCAAGAAAGATAGAGGATTTACACTCACGACTGAGCTGTAACGGCGTTGTTTCACTTTTGGTGCTTTCGTAGGGAACGAGCCATAGAAACCTGGGTTCTTTTTCTGGTCTTCTCGCTCATCTAGAGAAACAATAGCACAAGAGTTCAGGGCTTTAAATGAGAATGTTCAATATATTTCATAACAGAAGACGAGGGTACCTTCCAACAGGGTCTGGGCGAGGTCTATTGACAACATATAACTGACAAACCTATGCAACAAATTTATCCTAGAAATCATAACAGACACTTACTGACAACAGTTAACGCACCTAGAAAACATGTATGACTTAAACATTCTAACGTGCACGTAGAAATTAAATTTGGTCGCTGGAGATCGGCCATGTGCGGGTGATATCTTCATCAAGGACTGCAGGTCTGGCGCCGTGACACAAATAATAACGTCCAGCGTTAGGTGGCCTATGATGCATGCGATAGAAATTCAAGAGGATCATATACGAGAACAGGACTTACTAATGACTTGTATCCTCATATCTGACGAATTCATGTACTGTCCAAAATGAATGAAAAAAAATATATATATAAATAATGTGATTTGTGTTATCATGCCGTCAATATCATTACGAAGTGGCTCGCGACAGAAAGGAGGCCTCTGATGGTTGTTGTCAATCAGGTTTTTATTTTCGATCAGGTGATTATCAGCTGATAGTAAGCACCCTAGTTTAGGCAACAAACACGAGAGATTTCCCTTCTGAAGAACTGCCTCGAGCAACCGAGTCAATGATCATCATCTTTTCATCCCCAGCCCCATCACTCGGCCTCATCAAATATAAGCGGTCAAGGTTAACTGGTGAACCAGAACTTAGATTTGTGGGGATGCATCCAAGTAGATCCAGTGTTATCAATGGGCTGTTCCATCCCTATCGAGGAGCTCCAAATTGTCAAAAATTGCTCCACCCCTGTGGAAATTCCAAGCTCCTGTACAACCCCTGTGGAAATTTGAAGCAACTCCAGTCTAAATTCCTCATTCTCTTGTGAATCTGTGGAAATTCCAAAGTTGCAAATGAATACCCTGTAGAAATTCCAGGGTCAAACACTACGGCACCTGTGGAAATTCCAGGTTCCACGATAAGGGGGTAACGGATATAAAATGGAACAGCCCAAAAGGGAATTTCTGCAGAAATCCATCCATGGGAAAAGCTGAATTTCCCATGGTAGAAGAATGGGAAATGTTCGTATTTCCCATGGCTATCCATGTGAATTCCGAACACTTCACATGCGTGTGGGTTTCTGCAGAAATTCCCTGCGACTATCACCATCGTTAACGGGATCTCGCCACCCAAAAAAGGGAAGTAATTTTTCAATTCCGATTTAAACGTGAAATAATAATAATAATAATAATATAAAATTTATATAGCGCTATTTACATTTCTTTACATTTCTTCGTTAAAAAATTACAATAACGTTTCTTAAATAAAATTATAAAAAGAGTGATAAAAAGATTGAAATGTGTATATACCCTGGTAAGAACTAAAAAGATAAAGAGAAGTAAAGAAACAATTCTAAGTAAAAAAGGAGGGGGGGTGCCTACGGCCCGAAACATTGGGAGAAGAGGTGTGTTTTCAGCTTCACCTTAAAAGTGCTGAGTGAAGTGATGTGTCGGAGATCATCTGGGAGGGCATTCCAGAGAGTGGGAGCCCTAAATGAAAATGATCTCTCTGCGTATGTCTTAAGGTTGCATTGGGGTACAGAGAGAAGCGATTTTGAGGAGGACCGTAGGCAGCGTTTGGGGATGTATGGGGTTAAGAGTTCGTTTAGATAAATAGGGGCGAAACCATTCAGAGATTTAAAAACTATAAAAGCAAAATTTTGTAGTCGATGCGAGCGGCAACCGGTAATCAATGAAGCTCACGAATGGATGTGATATGTTCCTGCCTTTTCGTGCCTGTCAAAAGTCGTGCAGCCGAGGTTTGTACATACATATAGGAGTCGTTGTATCTGGCTGCACGACAGACCTGATATTAACGAGTTGCAGTAATCCAGTTTGGATGACACGAACGCATGGATTACCGTCTCGCAGTCCTTGAAAGAAAGAAACCTGCGTAGTTTGCCAATGGTATGAAGGTGGAAAAAAGCCCCCTTGCAAATGGAGTCAATGCAGTGCTTGTCCATGCATAGAACATCATCAAAGTAAGCACCTATATTACGGGCATTACTGGAGGCCTTTACGAGCTCAGTTCCGCCGTAGATGGCATTTAGTGGGGGGGGGGGGGGGGGGGGGGACTTGTCGGTGACGTGCATGAAGGTCTTGTCGTTATTTATTTTTATGTTGTTCATAGACATCCATTGGTCAATATCACCAAGGCAATTTGCGACGATAGATTTGGAGTGGTCAGGCTCACCTTCGTAAGAAGGACGGAAGGACAAATATATTTGTGTGTCGTCTGCATAAAATGGTACGACATATTATGCTTCTTAATAACGTCTGCCAGAGGGGAGATGTAAATAGAATAAAGAATGGGACCAAGGACAGATCTCTGTGAAACTCCGCAGGTGACGGCACTACTGGAAGATCTTTCATTGTCTATGTAAACGAATTGTTCTTTATCAGAAAGGTATGAGCAGAACCAAGCAAGGTCTTTGCCCCTGATTCCAGCTCGTGTCTCGAGTCTCTTTATCAGTATATTGTGGTCGACAGTATCGAAGGCGACCGAAAGATCGAGAAGTACAAGAATGGCATTTTTGCCCTCGTCTATAGATCGAAGAATATCATTTTGTACACGAGTTAGCGCGGTTTCAGTGCTATGGCCTTCCTTTTATGCAGACTGGAAAAGTACATCAAGGTTGTTATCTTTAGAATGAGTGCATACACGAGACGCCACAACTTTCTCTGTGGACTTTGATATAAACTTTAGATTAGAAATAGGCCGAAAATGTGCGTGGACTTCGTGGTCGAGGGAGGCTTTTTTAAGATAGGGCCCCAAGTGCTCCGACTTTGAAAGTTGTTGGCATGATAGTGTTGTCAAGAGAAAGGTTGACAATTCGGTCAAACTTCTGACAAACACAACACTATTCTGATTGATTGAGAGCAAAACCTCGTTAACGAGAAATTCCGACTGGTTGGCGTTCGTCATCCACTGGCCTTGCGTCTCTTGCCTTGCATCTCTGGCCCTTCGTCGCTGGCCATGCGTACCTTGCCCTGGGTCTCTGGCCCTGTGTATCTGGCCCTGAGTCTCTTGTCCTGCGTCTCTGGCCCTGCGTCTCTGGCCCTGGGTCTCTGGCCCTGGGTCTCTGCCCCTTCGTCTCTTGCCCTGCGTCTCTGGCCCTGTATTTCTGGCCCTGGGCCTCTGGCCCTGCGTTTCTGGCCCTATTATATGTCGTGAACATCGACACCCTTTCGCCGTCATTATCATGTTCAATAAAGGTGATCCCAAAAATGCATTTGATAGAAGCGTTTAGTCTGATAATCAAAACTACAGTGCATACCTTATCGGGGTCGCTGCCGTCGCTGCTTTTAGTAAAGTTAGTCCACTGTAGAAGACGAATTACAGTATCAGAAATGCATAGAGATTATTACATGGCAAGGGCTTGATATCGTTTTAATTCACGTTTTTTCTTGTCATATCGCGAACGAACGAGTCTTCTCTTGTTTATATATACTCTGAGTCATAAAAAAGCACAAAAATAAACACAAACTGCATTTTATTCTTGCCGTTTAGTAATACAGTAAAACCCGCATAAAAGAACAGGTGTTTTGGGGATTCAGGCTGATTTTGTTCTTATATATTGGCTGACTTCTGCAAAATCAGCCTGAAATGTTCTTGAGGTGTTCTTAAAATTGTTTCTTAACATCAAATACTGCATTCACTACCAACAGTCAAATAAAGAATATGATTGGCAGAAAAATAAGCTACTTGGCTAAATGCAGCCTGGAAATCCCCTTACGGTACATACTGTAGGAAATCTGTGTGCAACGGTCTATTGATCTACTGTACTGTAGCACAGTATGTTTCTGTACTTGAATCTAACTGGCAGTCATTTTTTATGCAAGAACAATTTTTCAGTTTTCAGGCTGCATGTGTTCTTATGTATATAAGGTACCTTTTTGGCCAAATTTCAGCCTGAGTGTTCTTAAACCACTTGTTCTTTTATGCGGGTTTTTACTGTATCGCAACACTTCATTGATACGAGTTTTATTCCGATTATTTATCACACGGATATCCGGTCACAGAAAATAATAAAATTATATAGTGAGTGCAGCCTATGCAGTTCAGAGACTCCTAAGAAACCAATATTCTTTTTTTTTGTTTAAGCCCTGGCCAAACGAAACGCAAGTTCACGCAAGTCGACGCAATTTTTGCTACTTGCGTCGACTTGCGCTCGTTTGGCCACCAACTTGCGATGACTTGTGTTCACTTGCGTCCACTTTGAACATGTTCAACTTTTTGTGCAACTTGCGACAAATTGCGTCTCGTTTGGCCACCACGTCGCAAGTGTATGCGAGTTGATGCAAGTTTCCAGTTTTCTTCGTTTTCCAAAATAATGAAATATTATCACCAAAACAAGTCATAAAAATGTTGGACTTATATTTCTAGCTGTTATTTACAAGAAATTGGGTGAGATTTGTTCATTTCTTTCATTTTTTTAACAAGAAAAACCCCAGCTTGAGCGTGCCCTCTGTGTTCGAAAGTGGCGTGATTATGTCGTCATTACAAGCGCAAAAGCACAAAAACACTCAACTTGCATCAAAACTTGCATCTCGTTTGGCCACCTCAACGCAAGTCAGTGGAAGTCACAACTTGCGTCGACTTTCGTGCACGTGCGTTTCGTTTGGCCAAGGCTTTAGTTTAGGTCTTGGAGTCTTGCATGACTTTGCTCTCTCCGGGAGAGATCCCGCTTAACGTATTTTTCGGAAAGTGCATATATCCTTCTATCGTGTTGGACCAGATTATTCCCAGCCGTACTCGCGTGTCGACTACATAAGTATACATTAAATGGTCGAAAAATACAATCCAAGCTATGGTCGCCAAAGGGATTCTTCATTAAACATAGCTCTTTTTTGGTATTGCGATGAAAATATTTTAACATTTGTGAAAGTGTTGCATCCCTGGTTGTATCACAGAAAATATACTGTGTATCACAAACCCTCCGTCCTTTTGCGATTTCCTCTGCGAAGCGCCGGGCTTCCTTTTTCTCGCCGTCATTACTGGTTTCTCCATTCCACTGCAAAATAGTAATAACAATTAATAAAAATGCCTTAATGAGGTAAAAGCCTAGATCTTTCGTGCCTGACTGGGTAATACGAGACACAAAATCCCTCAACTTGTCGCGCAACATTGCTGCGTTGCAAGTCTAATGTTTGTTGCTCGTTTTTCATCAAATTCACAACTTATTATTTTGTGTTCACACATGTGAGCCCAAGGCGAATCTTGCCCCTAAGCACCTCATTTCTATTGACTGATAACTTGAATTGTAGGCAAAATGTTGCACGACAAGTTGTGTGTTTGATGAAGAACGAGCAACAAAGCCAGAATTTGTGGCTCAAAGTAGACACGCACTCTACTTCGCGCAACAAGTTTTTACAACTTGCAACAAATGTTTTTGTTGCGTGACAAGTTGTGGCGCGAGATGAAAAACGTGAATCATCAACTTGCAATGTAACAATGTTGCGCGACAATGAGTAGAGGGATTTTGTGCCTCGTATTTTCCCGGCTTAAGCAAACGTCTGAGCAACGAGCTTAAACATTCCATTCTGATGACGTACGAGCTTTGCTTTCAAAACTGAATTAATTACAGGTTCCTATGCACGTAGATTTTGTGGAGAGCGAAGGAAAAATGTTTTACTAACTTCTCTAGACCTTGAACAAGTTCTCTTTATCCGTAATCTAGACAATCCACGCATTAATGCTGTTTATTAAATAAGTTTTGAAAGAAGAACTCCTACGTCATCGGTATGGAATGTTTCATCTCGTTGCTCAGACATCTCTTCTAGCACAGGGAACCCACGGACTGGCGCGACAAGGGACGGCTTTTTACTGAGGTTAGCCTAGAACCAGACAACTGTTTTATAGAAATGGTTGCCTTGGGATTTGTCGGTCTTTGGTCGTCAGGTCCCATTGTTCTGTGATCATTCATGCAAAGAAACGCATTGTTTTCCACGCTTGAATGGCCAAATCCCAAAGCAACGTTCATTGAATTAGGCGTCCACATCTAATCATGACAGCTATCTGTAATCCACTCTATGCCGCATGGTTCATGAAACATGCTTTCACGAAGCATCGTTATTTGAAAGGTTAAGCTGACCTGGTAGATCCTGAACTTTGGAGGATCAATCCGCAAGAACACGTCGTCAGATTTCAGGTTCCCGCGAATCAAATTTCGCTCAAGCATCCACCTCTTCTGGTAAACCGTCTCTTTTATAGTTTTCTGTAGAAAAAAGAAAGTTGAAACCTCACCTTCAAGTGGTTTCTCTAGGTTGTTGACTATCGATATGTATCGCTTATGAATCTTTATGGTGGACTCCATAAAAAATGAGGTTAGATCTAGTTCAGACGTCGATCTTTTGCCAAATCCAATCTAACTGTCAGTAATTTATTGTTAGCCTGAGTATCAGGCGGAATTTTATTTTTCTGTGAGAAAATGAGAGGAAAAATAGAATTACGCCTGACACAATAAATCACTTGTCGCGGCGCCTTCCGCCCCCTTAAAGGCGGCTGTCAAAATCATATCAAAAATTGTCGTCAGCTGTCATCGCCTATTGTCTCGCTCAAGTACGTTTCCCTGAACCAAAACCAAAACAGTCGAGCTTGCTTGTTTCTTTCGTTTGTAAAAGATCAAGCTTATTAAATATGGCTCAAATTCGGATCAGCACACTTATTTTCTCCAACAAAAGTATCTGGAAAGCTTGGAGCTCGGTCGGTTATTTTGGGAAACCTGCTTGAAAGTGTGGACTGCGTGGGAACTTCGGCGAGCGGGTCTCGATGTGTGCAGGAATTGCGCAAGGAAATTTCTACAGAGAACTGCATAAGCTTATCACGAGCTCAAAGGACCGTTTTTTCTAGCGAAAGCTGCCGAATCCTGCGGGAACAATTTAGCCTGAGCTAGGAGAAAATTTAGCGCTGCCGAGCAGGATTTCGAGGATTTCTTTGTTATCGTTGATCTTCGAGGGATGCCGTTGAAATTCCCTTAGCTTTTAGCACGACTTGCTGCTTTCGGGCCTAGTAACGATACTCGCAAGGGTCTTCTCTCCATCTTTCTAAAGCCAGAAGCTAGCGTACAACATCGGGTGTTGATAAATTAGCGTTTGTCAAAAGCAGTTGGCAACTACTAGAATTTGAGGCACGCGGTCTGCTCTTCTTTTACTTGTATAGCAGGAAAAAAACTGTATTCCAGATTCTACATCATCTTCAAACTCTCTTTCGTCCATATTCCGAATTTTAAAGGACGAATTTATTAAAATCTTTGCGTTCGTGTTCCCGAAAGATTCCTCTCTCCCATCGCGGCTTGTACTCGAACGAGCAAACGCTTCCAGTTTCGCTTCCGGTTTAACTCACGTGACGCGTCCCTTTGTCTTTTAGCCAATCAGCGCAGCATTCAGATTCTGAATGTTGAACGTGAAATGAACTTTTGAATGCATTTGTGTCAGGCCTCTCCCCTCCTTCTCTCATTTTTTTTTTCGAGGAGGGGGAGGGTCCTGATACTCAGGCTAATTTATTGTCAGTCTGGCGAGCACTGCAAGATATTTGAGCGTGTGCTGCGAGCAAAGCAGATTGATGGACCATTTAGGGGTCCTAGTTAACACGCCCACGCAGCACGAGTACTAGAGGCTATGTTACAAACGCAGGCTACACTAGGCATTTATAACTCATTCCGTTTTTTGGTTTCTTTAGCAAATGGTTGCATTGTTTTCCTTAAGCAACCTTCACTGACTGCAGAGAAAGCACGCGGCACCGCCACACCCTACCCCATTCTGATCCCGACAGGTTTTGGTAACCGGTTTTTCCAGGTGAACTTGTAGGAGACGACACTTCTTATCGTCCCTGTTGGTGCAACACAAATACAAAATTATTAATATTTCTGATAAGAGTTCCGTATAATGGATTAGTGACATTGCGTCACATATTAGCCTTGTACAAGCCAAAGGGGTAAAAACATTGTGCTCTGGATTGCGTTACCATTTTTCACAACGTACCACAACAATTCTTACACACTGGCCCAATACCGTGCTGCAGCGTTCCTAAAGGATGGACGCCACATTCTTCACAGAGCCTTCTTTGGCGAACGTCCGTAAATTGTTTATCGATTTGTTTATCGTGTCGAGTTACTCAGGAGAGGGAAATGCGGTAGGGTTTAAAATATACACGCTAATGATCAATGTAAAATACTATACTAAAAAACTATAAAGCTTATTTTACTTAAGGTCAAAAATCAATCTCTCCCATCTGACACAAGTCTTATTGCACGTATTCATAAAATGCTCCGAGCTGATCTTAGGACGAAGGCATCTCCTTTTCCTGTGGCATTTACAATGTTTAGGAGTTAAAGTAACGATCCAACGGTCATCATATAAATGTTTATGTCTATTTGTACAGCCAGACGTTTTCCTGAATCCGCCTCTGACTTCACATGCTGCAAGTGCAAACGTAGGCCTTCCGCATCGAGGCAACGTACAACATAAAATATTATGCTTCAAATGATGTTTTGAGACATTCTCAATTTGTTTTAATTCTTCCCTTGCTTCTCCTTGAGATCGCGCAACTTGGTAGGTGCTGTATTTGGAGCGAAGGGTCGCCCCATGTAAGGTAATCCAGAATCCGGAATCCGACTTTTTGTTAGCTTTGGAATCCGAAATCCGTAGAATGGAATGCGGAATCCATATAGCAGGAATCCAGAATCCAAAGGCCTTGAGAATCCGGAATCCAAAAATTTATTCAGATAAAGAAATATTGGAATCCGGATTCTTTGAGAGTTATGGAATCGGGCATCCACTTGTATGGAATCCGGAATCCAGTAGGTTGGAATCCGGAATCCAAGGACTGGAATCCGGAATACAAGATCTGCTTGGATTATCTTACATGGGACGAGAAGGGGCAGTTGAAGATCAGAGAAATGGTATTGGGTTCAATAGCGCATATCCGAAAGAATTTGTTAAGGGGCTTTTTCTTGTATAACGTTACACGACGTCAAAAATTAACAGAGGAAATTGGATGGCCACAGTAGGAGAACACTGGGTATAGCTTTAGAAAGTCTTGAAATGCGAGCTGGCGTACTCCTCTTGGACTCTTGGTGTACTCCCTTTGGTAAATAAAATACCAACACGTTACACAGGCTGACCGCTGACGGCATAACGTACCCTTCTTTGTGGACTCCCACGTGGAGGAAGTAGGAATGAAACAAATCTGTCTCGTGGAGGGCGATCTCTCGGTACAGGCGGACATACTGCAGGTTGTTTCTCTAGGGACAAGAAAGGACGTAAACCAAATGTGAAAACGAGAACCTCCAGAGCTAAACAGATGCCTGGCAGGTTTGTTTACCATTTTCCAAAACCTCTGCACTCTGCCATTTCTTTCGGAAATGTTTTTAATTACCAAAGATAGCTACGTTAGCTATCATACATCATTCTCTGTTCCGAAGTCCACTTACTGTGGATTTTATTGACAAGAAGGGAAGCGGGTAGGGAAGTCTATGAATGGGGAATTCCTGAGGGGTCAGACCTTGTCCCCCGGGTGGAATAGCCTGTTGGACATATTGCACCGACGAGACGACCTGACTGTCTTGTAAGTTATCCCGAGCGCTTTGCCGTTCACATAACTTGTGCAGTGAGTCTGCACAAGTAGAAAAGAGCAAACACACCGCAGTATTTATATTTTTTCTAAATGATCCGGAATACATCAAACCGCGCGCTCTGGTTGGCTCACGAGCACGGAAGACTAACGCTCCGGTGTGGTGTGCGCGCTTATTTTTAAATAAATAAATTTTTGGGGGCTTGGAGTCGGTAAATAATCTTCCCTTATACAATCTTTGTTCACTGGACAAAATGCGCGGACCCCATTGGTTAAAACCGATCACGTGATTTTCTGTTACCTAGCGACATGGTAATAACGCATAAAAATCGTGCAGTATTCACTGCAAGTGCAAATCTTTCTTGATTTTACAACTTAAATTAATGCTTATCAATAATTTATTGATGCTTTCTGTATTTCCGAGCTATCAGGATGCAGTTCATGTACCAAAAGTATTCCAAATTCAAATTAAAATACTTGCATTTGAAGTAAAAGTTGAGTCTAGTCAGGGAAACCATTCTGATACTTCTTCGCGCAGGTCCACGCCGTGAACTCAGATTGTATATTAAAAGTGTTAGAGACTTTTATTTCGTGTTTTGTTGACAAATACATGCACTTGCTGGCAATACAATGAACTCTAATTTTTTTATACTGCACTCGGCTAACGCCTCATGCAGTATTCAAAGATTTATCGTTCATTGTATTGCCAGCGCGCAATACCCAAACAGAAACGCAAAATGTGCCGACGTTTCGGACAAAACAAAACACCCAAAAAAGTCTCTAACCCAAAAATAACATACCTCAAGATGCATATCGATGTTATAGAGGATTTGAACAGCCTGTGCGTAGTCTTCATCAGGTGTGTGTTTGGCCATCCATATATGAACATTGAAAATAGTCTCCTGCAAGAGCAAGTGTCATCACGTACCTATCAGTTCTTTACTAGTCAAGACAAAATGACCTAGTAGGCAAGCAAACTGTTATCATTACTATCACTCATGCCTTTTCTATACTCTGGTCCGCTTAAACGGGTGAGCGGACCAGAGAGCCCCCTCCGATCCATATTTCCTCTTCCCCAATGAAAAATAATTAATCAAAACGTACATGTTCGTAAAGTTTATCAAGCTGGCAGTATAAAAGTGCTGAAGATACTAGCAGACAGACATTATACCTGCTTCGTTTTTCAAAGCGCGAAGGATCGGCCTGTTTCTCAACAATACTATCTCTAAACTCGATTTCAAGACACTTTCTAACAAAAAGTGTTTCTGCGGATCGGTAAATATCTACACGATCTATGACTCACATATGAAATTTTATACGTTTTATATATTTTATATGAGATCAACTAAATTGTATATATAGAGGATATTACAAGGTGGCTTGAGTTTTATTTTCGTATTTTACGAATGAGCGCATTTCTTTTTATTATACAGCGCCGTAGCCAGCATACCTTTTACCGAGGCACGCAACTCGGTAAAAATTTAAAAATGTTATTTTTCTTACTGAAAGAACCAGAACGAATTTTTTTTTAAAACCAGCCTTTAACCTTACTCTGCCTCGGTAACGATTTTTTCCGGCTACGGCGGTGTTATATAGACAAACCATGCAGAAAAAAATATTCCAAATTGATTTCCAAGCACTTTTGTTTTCACCGATATCCTCACTAGTGAGGATATGGAAAATATGTCACTCAGGTCCCGGATGTAGCTTCGTATGAGATCTACGAGTGGCGTATTTCCCAGTAAAACACTCGTGTCTATATAATAAGTATATATATTTCAAACTATGACTCACATATGTATATTTCATTGTGTCGGCATTCACCACGAGATAAGCTCTATCCGCCATGAATTCCCCAGGAGATCGAGGGTCGACCTCCGTCACCTTTCACCACATACAAGAGAGGATGAGTCTTGATAGTGACAGATAAGCCTCTAGGGCTGGTAGTGTTTACAATTTGAAGAGGCGGCAAATTTGATGGAGGGAGGTTCAATTTCTGAATATCCATGTTTTTTTTCGGTGGGGATAGCGTTTCTGGGGGAGGACTCCCCGTCATGAACTCGCACCTCGCGAGTCATGAGTACCCATTTATAGTCATTCACAATACATGAATAACAGTTCGTGATAGCTCGTTCGCTCGAGGTAACACCCCCAGAGCCTAGATAGTTCGTCTAACTTTCCTTCGCCTTTAACAATCGTTGGCACTAGAGCTGTTAGCTTAGCTACAAACAGAACATCCTCATCATTTACGTTGAATAATTTTAAATGTGAATTCATTGCATTGCGCTGCATCTTTTCAAATATTGTTCTCTGGCTTTTGAAACGTGTGGGGTAAAGTCTAACAAAGTCGATTCTTGTTTTGTGTAAACACTCCTTCCCGGATGAACAGGGCTAAAACAGTGCATGTCAGTTCCATTCAAAATAACCCCAAAGCGACGGAGTTCAAACTTCTAATTTTCTCCAGTTCAAAGTAAACAGTGAATTTCAGGTCTTAGCTCGTATCATAACATAGGCATATTTACGCTTGTACTGAATATCCAAAATGACGAGTAAATACAAACAAAACATGCACTTCAAGCCCTTCATAGCTGGTTTGTAAATATATCTTTATAATATCGGTATTATACAGGCTATTATACAGGCTCTCTTGCACCTGCCCCTGCTTCATTAGGCAACATACGGACTACCCAGCACCGCGCCATGTGAAGGAGAGGATTTTAAACTTTAGAGCTCGAGCACATAACAACAAATGCTATATAGATATATAAATAGTAACCAACCACCGACCTTTCCATCGTGTATTAGCCAGACAACGACGGCTTTCTTATCTTATGTTCGGGTGGTCTCAGTTTGAGCATGCGCGATGAAATGCAGCTATCGAGCTCCTGTCCAAAGGAACACGGGAAATAAAAATACAGTGAAGAACATCGAGGACGTTAGCTGATGTCTTGCAGTGTGCTGTTTTCTTAAGAGAAGTGCATTTAGCGTTTGGCTACAATGTAGTCGTGCCCATTCTCGAACCCAGAGCTTCCCGGCTCGTCGCCTCGCAGGGGAGGCTCTGGTCTCGCGGATTGGCTGAAATGGCGCGTATACAAAAGTAGCTTAATCTCGCTTTATAACGTGTCTGTCAAAATAACACTTGCATTCGTTTCCTAGTCGTCTTTTCAACCTATACCTTCGACTTGAACGCTCTAAAAGTAATTGTGAGGCATAAAAACTACCATTTTCTTTTGAGCATGCGTCGGTGGCTGTCACCAGAGCCTCCCGCGAGGTGACGAGCCGGAGAGCTCTGGTACGAGAATGAGTCGTGCCTATAATTACTGGAAAACAAGAAAAGGAAGGGCGTGGCGTGGCGTGGCGTGGCGTATAGCCTGATTTTATCCGCGACGGTAGAGTTTCTAGAAGGGGGATGAGAATCAGGCAGGGGTGGGGACACTAGAACAGATAGAGAGGGACCGAGCGAGATAAGATGTACGGTTAGAAAAATGGAGGCTACGTACTCTCTTGCGAAAATAAAGTCAATAGTGGCGCTTCTATATTTTAGTCTGCAGGGCAGTGCAAAACTTCGTCTGTGCTTGTCTTTTTTAAATAAGCAGGGAACAATTCGGTAGGAATATAAAGTGCTTTGTGCTCGCCAGAGAATGAGGAGAGGCCTACACTTTGCCCAGAGAGTGGGAAGGTCCTACAAAGTAAACGATCTTGTTATGCTTCAGAGACAGATATTGTTACTGAATACAATCTGGTACTACCATCGTCCAAATCAAGGGCATAATCCTCTCAATGGATCCCGGCTACAATCCCGTGTTAAGCCAGTGCACACTGGCGACATAACGACGGTATGTTACAAACGAAAAAAGCATGGAAAAATACATAATCAATATTTCCCATACTTCATCAAAGCAATCTTATGTTATTTTTTATTGGACTTTTTGAACGTTTTGAACCACTAATTTTGTTCTGGCGATACTGTTTTCTTTGTCACCCTCTGGGTCGAAAAAGCATGCTGAAAATGGTGGAGCAAATTCATGTGATAAAAAGTGAATACTTGCAAGTTAGTGATTAAAAAACTAAAGCCTGGACGGCCCACGGCCTGTAGACAAATATTCTCATCTTGAAACTAAAGACTTTTTATCTAATCTTACTTGGATCTCCCTGAAGGGCAAGCACTCACACAATTCTTGCACAGCAAGCTTCCAAGGGAATAGACGAGAACTCTCATGGTTATTCGCACTGCCATTAAGCTCGACATCAGTCTGATCCTCCATCGTGAACTGAATACACTTGCACTACTGACAGCAGGTGGAAAGTTTCATCAGACACGGCCTAGTGGTTGCTCAGGTGCGGGCCCCCTGTGGTGTTGATAGCGGCAGTCTCTACAAACACAGGACCACTACAAGAATCAACTATTGACGAAGTCGCTATTTATAAAGATGTATTAAGTTTAAGTTTATTGAATAGCTAAGAAATACCTAAGCCTAGTTCACCTCTCTCATGGAGTTATCTGACCATAATGACTCACTCTTGTGCTTTGATTTGTGATTATTTGTCTATTTCTTTTGGAAAATCTAAAAGACAAAATACGTCATCCGCGGAAATAATAATCTTCGTTCAGGATCGATGGTACAAAAATAACGACTTTGTTTTCGAAGAAGAGTTAAAGAAAAAGGTTTAAGAAAGTTCAAATTTAGTGACCCTCACTTTGTTATACGGTGACGAACTTGCCACTAATACATTATTAAAAACGAACGAACGAACGGCAGGGGACCAGTTCCAAGGAGACAGTTTAACTTCCATAAAAGGCAGGGTTTAGGTAAATTGTTTTTTTTGTTAGAAAACTTTGCCAGTAGAAAGGAGAGAATATTCTATATGATCACGACATCACTGCACAAGGTCAGCGCAACGCAAATTCGACTCGCATATTAGGAAAGATTATTGTGATTTGTCCGACTTCACCCATCACCCCATGGTGAGGCAATCAGATCAACTTGACTCTGTAACGGATCACATGGTCAGCATAAAGCACGAAAATATGAACTATTGTCGTAAAACAAACATATGTTCTTAATTTGAAAGTTAGTCCCTTTAGGTTGGATCATTAGAAATTGGGGGGGGGGGGGGGGGGGGGTGGCATCAGAATGTTTTTTTCGGGATAAGCTGGTGCAAGATGTTTTTTCGAACTCGAAGGCCATGTTCGAATTTTTTTTATGTATACACGTTATACATACATACCGAAACTTGTCAGACTGAGAAGTATAGACAGAGTGGGAAAGGATAAACCCACGAGGGGTAGAGGGTAGACCTGCGCATTGAGCAAGACCTGTTCCCACCTGGCGTTCCGTTGCCACAGGCCGTCCAAATCCGAAGCGGTCCAAATGACGAATTTATATGACGGTCACGGCGTCGTAATGGCTGCCACGAATATTTTGTGCTCTGTTTAATTTGTTGCTGTGTCGTTCTGTTGCCTGTCGAAACGTTACTATGTGGCTGTATATTGTGAGGTACTGGCCGCTATTGGCTTGGCTTATTCATTTCCGTACGTTCAGGTGTTCTGGCCATTTCCTGGACCGTTCTCCACGTCCATCGAGACGAGTCACCGTGTCCGCCATTTTGGGTCATCCACCAGGCCGCTCGTATTGCATACAGCCGTTCGACTCTGCTGTCCATCGGAAAGACACAGCCAAAACAACACCTCAAAGCGGATGCGTGGAAATTGCTAGAAGAAAATGGTATCCGAAAGCCATTTCGTGGTAAACGACATCGTCGAACGAGAATTACTGAGTGTAACCCTGTGGTGAAATCAACAGGCAACCCGCCAATAGCGGCATCAATCCCTCCCGTTCTTTATGCGAACATTCGATCAGTCACCGGCAAGATTATCGAGTTGCAAGCTATCGTTTCTATCAACAACCCGTCTCTTGTTTGTCTAACCGAAACCTGGTTGAACTCCAACATACCGGACTCGGCTTGTGATCTTACTGGTTTTATTTGTTTCCGTAATGACCGGAAGTATGCCCAGGGCGGCGGAGTCTGCGTGTACGTCAGGGCTACGCACCCGTCTAACCTTATGCAGGATTTTCTGGAGAATGAAATCGAGTCAATCTGGCTAAAAGTACGTCCACATCGCCTACCGAGAGGCACTTCGTCTCTATTGGTTGCTGCTGTATATCATCCCCCGAGCAGCTCTGCCGAGCAGAATGGTCTGTTGATTTCTCATATACAGAAGAATACTGAGACTTTCCTTGCCAACTACCCCGAGGGAATGGTAGTGGTAACCGGTGATTTCAACCCAACATCTACACGAATTAAATCAACTGATATTACCATGGCAACGGGTCTGCGGCAGATAGTGACGGTGCCTACTCGAAATGATTCCATCCTGGATTGGTGTTTTACTAATAAGCCTAATCTCTTATCCAAACCTGTACAACTACCTAAGATTGGAACTGGTGATCATAATGCACTTTTAATCAATCCAGCAAGTGGTAATAAATCCCATAGAATGAAAGCAAAATCCAAAGTATTGCGTGACACTAGACCCAGTCGGATAAGAGATTTTGGTGCGTGGATAACAACAACAGATTGGTCAATAATCCAGAATGTCCCTGATGTACAAGGAAAGTTTGACTTGCTACACAGTTTTCTGATGAGTGCTGTTGACACATTTTTTCCGACAAGCAAGGTTAAGATCTCAACAACTGATAAGCCATGGATCACCCCAAGTTAAAACTACTCATTGTGCAGCGGCAGAAGGCCCTTGTTAAATGGGGAAAATCCTCTGATACCTTCAAGCGCCTTCGAAATAGAGTGCAGAAAGAGTGTTCTGAATGCAAGAAACGGTTCTATGACAATAAAGTATCTGGACTGCAGAACTCAATACCACTCGCTGGTGGAAAGACATTAAAGAACTTGGAGGACTCTCATGCCTAATGAATGGACGTCTCAGCTGATTGGCAGTGACATTCCTGATGATGCCGCACTTGCCCAAAGGTTCAATGAGTTCCTTGGCAGCCTGACGGCTCACTTCCGCCCTTTGGAGCCTCTCCCACCGGTTTACGGACCCGTGTCTGCGCACCTGTATGTCACGGAGCGCACAGTGTATAAGTCCCTACGTGCCTTAAAGATAAAGAAATCTCCCGGTCCTGAGCTGATACCGAACATTGTGTGGAAAGAGTTCGCGTTTGAACTCTCCCCTGCTATAGCTGATATTTACAACTCCTCGTTGGAACAGGGTTATTTTCCATCAGAATTAAAACAAGCTATTGTGGCCCCCGTCCCGAAATGCCGCCCTCCAAGGATTGTAGATAGTGATCTGAGGCCAGTCTCTTTGACTTCGCCTTTGGCTAAAGTACTTGAGGGTTTTTCTGCTGAATCTCTTCTCAGAGGAGTATGGGACAAGCTCGACATCAAGCAATTTGCTCTTCCAGGAAGATCCACGACGCAAGCTTTGGTATACTTGCTGCACACTATTTTGGAGACTATTGATTCTGGTGAGATGTATGCCAGAATATTTTTCTCAGACTTCACCAAGGGTTTTGATCTTGTGGATCATAACGTCTTGCTGCGTGAGCTTGAGGACCTAGATGTGGAACCACATTTGGTCAGATGGATTGCTGCCTTTCTTACCGCAGAAACCAGAGAGTGAGGGTAGGCGCAGTCCTTTCCCAGCCTATAACTCTGAATGGGGGAACTCCCCAGGGGACAAAATTGGCTCCTCTACTATTTTGCATCCTTGTGAACAAAATGGCGTCGAACTGTGTTAATAGAATCAAATATGTAGATGACGCAACTGTCATGGAGTTTGTTCCCAGGCTTTCTCCTTCGTACCTGAATTTTACTGTTTCGGATATCTACACCTTTGCCTCCTCTAGGGGCATGGTGCTTAACAGTAAAAAATGCAAAGAAATGTGTATTAGTTTTCTACAGTACTTCCCTTTTCCACCAGCCCCTCTTCTGGTTGGTAATTCCCTGATTGAAAAGGTCTCTTGCTACAAAGTGCTAGGCGTTTATTTGTCGGATATCTTACATGGAACGAGCATGTCATACATATTGTTAAGAAAGGCAGCAAACGCTTGTATGCACTACGTGCACTTAAGAAGTGTGGGTTATCGAATAACCAGTTAATTCTTGTTTTCTGCAGCGTCATTAGGTCTGTCTTAGAATATGCGTGCCCCGCCTGGGCTGGCCTCACTCAGTATCTGAGTGACCATATAGAATCGGTGCAAAAAAGGGCGCTGAAGATCATTTCTCCTCATTTGCGGTATGAGGATGCGCTCGCACAAGCAGACCTAAAGACGCTACAGCAGAGGAGAGAGGATGCATGTATTAAATTTCTTAGGCGATCCCGCTCCTCCTCCCCTCTGCTGGGCAGCTTAGTTCAACAAGTGTCACACGAAAGGCCATATACTCTGAGATCAGGTTCGTCCGCCACTGTACCTGTGACGGCTAAAACAAACAGATTCGGAAATCTATGTACGATCAAATATCAGAGCCAACTGTAAATAGCATTTCAGTACCATAATATTTATACTTATGTAATATCGATATTGTAATTAGTGTTCTGACCGGCCTCGTAATTCAGCAATTGCTGCGATATGGCTTTATTAAACAATTATTATTATTATTGTAACGTCGAACTCATGCTTACCTAGGTGGTCTTCTTTCGAAAATAGTGACTGCCTGCCAGGGCTATCACTGCATGGCATTTTGGGGGAGTTTGTTTTTCCTCGGCAAGGTACACTTGTTATTGTAAACGGCGCGACAGTGGCATTAAGGCATGGCTCAAAACCATTTGCCTGAAAAAAGGGATTATTCTTTATAACTCGTGTTCTATTGTATGGATCATCATCAAATTGGTCAGTACAATAACTTTAACAAGAGCTTTATTTTGACATATTTCGTTACCATGGAAACGGTTATCACGTGACTCGGTGGCGGCCATCTTGGATTTTGTATTTAGACCCTCTGAAGATGGGAAGCGGTCAAAACATCTGTTCTCGACCGGGACCCGATTTTATCGCGGGAGGTGGTAGGTCCCGGGCTGTACCTACCCACCCGTTTTTTCAATGCCCATTTTCTCCATGCTCAAGTAGGGGTGTTGGATATTATTGCATGGATGCGTTGCTCTCGCTATGAAGAAGACGGTTCTGGGCTAATCTTTCGTATTCATTTATTATTTTACGAGATATTCGCAGTTAAAAATGGCTATTTTTTCCTAAAAGAAGGTTGGCTGCGGTATACACCACCCCATCGGGTCCCATTCTAGTACAGATGTTTTGACCACTTCCCTAAACAGAAAAGGTAAAATTGAAAGGTAAACACATTTTAGATAAAGGACAACTTTCTTCAAATGAAACTAATTGGATATCTTGGTATTTCTCAAGAAAAAAGAAGTTATCAGATTTTTCGTGCTTTTGAAATATATGATATTGTGAAAAAATGTCTTTATTAAAACATGATCCACGATATCCAATTAGGTTTACAAAAAGACTAATGATAGAAAGATTATGCTGAAAAGAAATTTCTATTTTTCACCTTCTCTACATACCTGCACGGGCGCTAAAAATTTCATCCAAAATGACGGATGGTGAGTCACGTGACATCGTTACCATGGCAACAACAACTTAATCGTAATCAGAATTCCAAAACGTGTTTGTGGGCCAAGTTTGAAAGATTTTCGTTGAAAAATAGCGAAGTTACAAAAAAGCAGGCCCTCGTTTTAGAGCCATGCCTTAATGCCAAAAACTGTAATGGAATACCCAAAGGTCAAGTTTAAGGTATGAGTATACCTTTGCGCGAGAGATGTCATTTTTTCGCGAAAAAATCACTGTCGCGTCATTATTTACACTACAAGGGCCATTTATATATAGTTTTAAAGCTTATGGAACGGCCTTACTTACTAAGTGGTATATTTCTATGCAACGTTACTTTGATGGATTGTTTTCGTCGTTTTGTGCTTCACAGGAAAAGTACCAATTTTGGATTTTGAAGAGCTCCTGCCACTTCCAGTTAATGTTAAAAGCTCCAGATTTCCGCAAAATGTATTCCTTAGAGGGCGATCTGAAAAAATGTGTGCGGGATTATTGATATTTTACGTATTTCCGGAAATATCACGTAAAACAGATTGAAAATCGATACTTTTGGCAATGCTAACACAAAAATTAGTATAAAATTTGTTTTGAAAGAAAAATCAAAAATCCCGTACACCTTTTTTAGATCGCCTTCTAAAGAATAGATTTTGCTTAAATTTGGAGCTGAGTAATTTAATTGGAAGAAGCTGAAACTTTTTAAAGAAAGTCGGTACATTTTTCTTTGGGGTTAAAAAAAGATATGTTCATGTACAATATAATGAGAACAAAATTGTTCACCAGATAGACCAACCTTTTAGCTTTAAAATGATATATGAACGACGGCTGTGGTGTAAATTGTGACGCGATACGAATTTTTTTCCCGCGACAACCCTCAAAGGTATACTCATACCTTAATAAAACTGTTTTGAACAATGCATTTCTGGTCAATGGCGCGATTGATATTAGAGGCTGCGATTGGCTCTCGTCAGTCACGTGATCAGAAGCTTTGTCTTCTTCTTTAAGCTGCTGTGGCGGATGGCCGCCGTTGTGGATACGAAATGCCGTAATCTAACTGAGTAAAATATGGTCTTTGAGTTTCAAACCTCACACAGAGATAGATTAGAGGTATAGAAGCTGGCTCAGTGAAAAACTGGGTTCATTAACGCCGAAAGCTGCTGAAACTATACGAATTTGTGCTCATCGAAGCGACTTTCCGTTCGACTGACCATGGGCGCTAGGATTGAGAAGTGAAAAGCTCGAATTTACGGTACTGCATGGGCGCAGACTCGTACCCAAAAGAGAGCGAGGCGCGCAACGCCGCCGCCATCCTCCCCACAATCCTTTGTGTCCCTCTTATAGACGACTGGGTACGAGTCTGGCAAAACACTTCTTGAAATATTGCTGAACATCAATATTATTGTTGCTCAAAAAACTTCTTCTAACAGCTTTGAAATTGCTTATAAACACTGATATGACATTGCTTTATGAACCATGCTGGACAAATTCAAAAGAAGGTCAAAATGCAGTGATCCTCCTTCTATAAGTACAGTGACTAACGTGATCCCCCCTCAGAGCAGTTCAAAACGTTTTCGTGATCTCCCCCTCCCTATTTTGACCTTGTAGAAGACAGACTTTTCTTTCGTTGCGCGCGAAGCGCGCCCGAATTTTGATAAACGCACTTCATCAAGCCATTTCATTGATAAAAACACTTTCACCAAGAAAGTGTAGATGAACATTCCGTTTTTTTTTATGTATAGTAAACAAATCCTGTAATAATTATTATTCATGCACGCAATTGCGCGCCGAAATTATTATTATTCATTTGCGTGAAGCGCGGCCCAAATGACGAATTTCTATGAATGACGAATTTCTATGCCTGTAACATCGAACACTTGCCTACTCTTATTTCGAACAAAGTGACCGCCCGCCAGGTCTATCACTGCAGGGCATTTTTGGTAGAGTTTGTTTTTCCTCGCCAAGATACAGTTGTTCTTGTGAATGGTGCGTGTCTTCGTTGCGCGAGTTGGCAAAGACTATATTAGATGATATTCTTTAATCTTTATGCGCGCGAAGCGGGCCGAAATGTTTATATTATGTATTAAGTGAAGTGTGGTAGAAAAATGCAAATGATAGAGAAGTTGCTGGAATAACTACTTAGAAAATTTCTTGTGGTCCCCCCTTTCAGGGCTTCAGATTTTGAGAGATCACCCCTTTCGCTCGCCACAAAGTGATCCCCCCAAATCCTCCCCCCCCCCCCCCCCCCCCCCCCCCAGCGACAAATAATGACCGGTCCCTTAAACCATGCTTTAGACTATTAAAAGAGTGCCTTACTGTGTGACAAAAGTTATTTAAACAGCTGTATCTGTACGGTGTCTGAATGAAATTTAGACGAGTTAAACCAGAGTCACCGCGTAGGCCTGGGATCGACTCTATTCGACCCCTGAATGAGATCACGGCCGCCCCGCTTACCACCGGTGTCTTTGGCACTTACAGACATGGAAAAGGCGCCATGTTGCCTTTGGCACCCATTGAATTCGGCTCCCGCCCTCCCTCCCAGAAGTAGGTTGGTAAGTAATTCCACTGAGCAATCAGTGTGACGGGTACTCACAGTGTGGGAGGGGAGCCGTGTGGCCCGCTTGCCATTGTTCCTCGGGTGCGCTTGGTCGAGCGACCTGCATGCGCACCGGTACCTAACCCCAACTAATCAGACGATGAGTTAAGTTCGCTACATACAAACGATCCAAGCAGGAAGGCGAGAGTGAAAGTTTGTCAAAAACTTTACAACGTGTTCGCCGAAAAAAACTGAACACATATACAACTCGGTAAGCCGGGACTATGTACTTTTTCAATTCCTAAGTCGGATTTTTAGTTTCTTCTTTTTTGTTCTCATTTGTGTGAAATTATTTTCTTGATGCACGAAATTTGTCAAGTTTATTTTTTGTTGGCTAGAACTGCTTGAATGAAGCACGACTTGAAAGAGTTGATCAGGCGTTTATTAAAAGGTATACTATAAACGACAAAAGTTTATTGCCTACATTCTATAAACTATTTGAAAACGAAATTAATGGTACCGGTTTGAAAGGTGTATGCACTGCATGATGGCACTCTGCGAATCGACAGGAAACAGCAAGCGTTTGTCGGCCAACGGAGCACGTTTTCACGACATACATGGCAGTCGAAGATCATGGCATCTGGGCTTCACAACCAGTCAGTCTGGGGCAGAAGTTAGCTTATTAAGTTGTCGATGTTCCTCTTGTAGCGTACTGCTTTGGTCTTTTTATTTGCCTATTCATTTGCTGCTGTTCGCTAACAATCATAACAATGTTTAACACTTCGTGGATATGTACGCCTGCTAGCTTGACACTTCATCGTGTGAATGATATGTTTATTACTTCCCACTCAGCTCTATCTAGAAGAGACTGAATTACTGGGTTCTGGAAAGGGAAAAATACAAATATGGAACGCCACTTAGAATATTTTTCAGAAATAAAGTCATTGAGTCTATTAGTTTTGGCAACGGTGACCCTTTGCGTGACCCCCGATCGCAAGTTGTAATTTGAGGGAATGGCCACTGTCCTTGATTTAATAAGCTCAAACACAGGGTTGCCAGGCTTTAGGTCATCGATGTATCGTTCACATAAGTTGTGCCTGCGGGCTTCTAATAAAGAAAGACTTGCCATGTCTAGCGCAATGGCATAGTCAGTTCCAGGGTATATGATATTCAGGGCACGTTTTTGAATTTTTTCGATTGACTGCGAGAGGTACTTCGGGAGATGAGAAAACACAACACAGCCATACTCGACGACAGATCGTATCAGGGAGCAATATACGTGGACCAGATCTATTACGGTCAGGCCGCATTTCTTAAGTTGGCGAAGGGCATACAGCCGCTTGTTGGCTTTCCCAAGTATGAAGTCAATGTGTGTGTCCCAGGTCAGGTCGTGCGCAATATGTATTCCGAGAAATTTAAACGTGCGCACGCGCTCCACAGCCGAGTTTCTGATGACGACGGGGCTCCACACACAGCTATTATACTTGAGAAAGTCAACGACCATACATTTACATTTGCGAGGGTTTAGCTGCATATGATGTTCGCGCGCGTAGCTATCAATGTCATTTACAAGAAAGTTCATAACTGGAGGCGAGTTCCTAGGTACGACTTCTAATATCGTTAGGTCATCGACAAACTTTACTCTTGGCATCCAAGATTCATCAAGTCATTCACCATCACAGCAAAAAGTATCGGGCCAAGCTTGGTGCCTTGTGTGCCTTGCTATTTTTGCACCCTGGCTCCCCCTGATCACTAGACTATTAAAAATATTTGCTTCATTTTGGCAAAAGGATAAAGTAAAAGCCGTTCTTGTCGTGTCAGAGGAAGATTTCGCATTTCGTGCGCCTGCTGCATGTATGGCGTAATTTGTTTACTTCTCTCTGATTGGTTTAAAGAGGAACAAGGGGGAACAAGAAGCCATTGGACTTTCCGCGGAGCCAGTCACCGGCCCCTAGAACTTGTCGTTACTTGCTCAGGCTTCTGCTTTAGGAGAATTAAGCGAATGCGGTCTTCCTGTGGTAAACGCGCAATGAGTTCTGGGATCGGTCTGGGATGCAACAGACCGTGGACCTAGTGAAAAGATTCCATGAACGTTTTCCGCTCAGTATTAGAGAAGGGAAAGAGCTGTTTTGAGTACATTTTAACAGATTTGCAACCGAAATGTCAACAAAGAGAGATAGATGGGCCGCCCGACATGACTATCACAAGATAGACTTGGCATTTTTGGTGGATTGTACCGGATCTATGGGATCCTACATTCGTCAAGCTCAGAAACATGTCGTTCGGATTTCGGAAACGATAGCTCGCACTGCCTATAACGTTCGCCTTGCTCTCATAGAATACCGTGATCACCCACCTCAAGACAGTAGCTTCGTGACTCGGACCCACGATTTCACGGAGAGCGTGAAGGAAATGAAGAGTTGGGTAGACGGGATGGGTGCTCGTGGCGGGGGCGACTGGCCTGAATCTGTCGCAGACGCACTCAAAGACGCGACCAAACTTTCGTACAGAGAGGACGCGACAAAAATGTGTGTTCTGATAGGTAAGGAGTATTTGTTAGGCTATTTAGATTGGGTTATTTTAGTCGAAATTGTTCTTCTCCTGCATTGTAAACGTTATCGATAGATGCACAACAGTGACACAAGGGACTTCCCCCATAGCTTACAATGCAGTGGTGCAATAGTACTTAAAATTCTTTTAGGGGCTATAAACAACCAAGGATTTTTAATTTTCTGGGAAAGACCTTAAGCCTAGTTTCCATATAGTCTTATCTGTCGCATCAGTCGACAGTGAAACAATTGGAAGTGAGAAATTGGAATTATTCTTTTGTTTCACGGTTGACTGATGCGACAGATACAACAGATAAGACTATATGGAAACCAGCCTTAAAACCCGGCCACTCATTCCATTTATTGCAGTCTCTGTCACTGTAGAACTCAGTCACACAGTATACACTCACAAGAATTTTCCACTATGGAAGGATAATAATGATAAAATTAATCAATATTAGTTTTTTTTGTTCTATAAATTAATTTAAATTTAAAGGGTCCAAGGGGGGGCTTTTAAAAGATAAGAGGCGTTTAAAAGAGAGAGGCATTTATTCTAAAAACTGTAGCATGGTAACCTAAACATGGTATTATGATAAATAGACCAAATCGGCTAACTGTGTTTACATCGAATTGCCACCCAAATCAGATGATGTGATGATTCCCATGGGTGGTTACAATTGTGCAATTTCTTACACACTACCAACCACACTCAAATATGTATAGGATGTATAACATGATGATGACCATATGTATAACATGGTCACCACATGACATAAAACAGCGGCCGCCCGTGGTTTCAAAATTTCAATGGCACGATTGAAACTCTCTCTTTGATAGTAGCTTTATGCTGGTGATATTAATGAGCATGAAATTAAGTTGCTGAGTTAAATTTCATTACAAAAATTATATTTGAGAGTTTTCTCATTACTGCATTGTGTTTTGAAATATAATTATCATTAGATTTTTTTAATGTACATGCTGAGATTATTGTGGGTAAATAAGTTATCAATAACAAAAGAGCCTGCTTTAAAAATGACGCACTATATCTATTTCTATTTAAGGTCTCGGTCAGGGTAAACAATTAAAAATCCATAATACAACTTTTTCCCTGGAATTCAGTTAAAAGAATCCTGAAGTATATTTCTAAAACCTCAAATGACGCGTCAACTGTTTTCCTAGGCTTCAATAGCCCATTCTTTTGTATTGCCTACTACTCATTTTCTGTATTTTAATTAACTTTACACGCTTTTTCTAGCACTTAAATTTTAGGTCAATTTTCACCTTCACGAAGCTCCTGACTTCGCACAATTTAAGATATCGGTGTCAAATTTTCTGTGTCGTTAGAAGATGACAACACTTAAGGTATGAGTATACCTTTGCGCGAGAGATGTCAATTTTTCGCGAAAAAAATCACTGTCGCGTCATTATTTACACTACAAGGGTCATTTATATATCGTTTTAAAGCTTGTGAAATGGCCTTACTTGCTAAGTGCAACGTTATTTATATGCAACGTTTATATGATGGAACGTTTTCGTCGTTTTGTGCTTCAAAGAAAAAGTACCAATTTTTGCTTTTTAAGAGTTCCTGCCACTTCCAGTTAATGTTAAAAGCTCCAGATTTCCCCAAAATGTATTCCTTAGAGGGCGATCTGAAAAAAGGGTGTGCGGGATTTTTGACATTTTACGTATTTTCGGAAATATTACGTAAAACAGATTGAAAATCGATATTTTTGGCAATGCTTACACAAAAATTAGCATAAAATATGTTTTGAAAGGAAAATCAAAAATCCCGCACACCTTTTTTTAGATCGCCTTCAAAAGAATAGATTTTGCTTAAATTTGGATCTGTGCAATTTAATTGGAAGAAGCTGGAACTTTTTAAACAAAGTCGGTACTTTTTTCTTTAGGGCTAAAAAAGTATATGTTCATGTACAATATAATGAAAACAAAATTATCCATCAGATAGACCAACCTTTTAGCTTTAAAATAAAATACAAACGACGTTTGTGGTGTAAATTGTGACGCGATACGAATTTTTTTCCCGCGACACCCTTCAAAGGTATACTCATACCTTAAAAAACCGTCTGAGGAAATTTTCATTTTTTACTTGAACAAATTTTGTGGCAGCAAAATTGAAAGAATTGCAACTTTCAACTTTGCGACCTAATATTTTCGTAAATATGCAAAATATCAAAAATCGCTCACAAGGTTTTGCAGCTCATTTCTCCAAGATTAAAATCAACGACATTGTCTTGACTTTAGCATTTAGTCCAAAGACTTCAAAATAGGGCAGTCAGGCTCATTACATTTAGTGAGTATAATGTTAGGTCGTCTGATATTTTTTCTGATCTTGGATGGTCCTCTTTAGAGGATAGACGCAAAAATCAACTTGTAGTCAGTATGTTCAAATCCATTCATAACCTTTTTCCAGATAGCATTTGTAATCTCTTTCGACTCACGTCTAGCATTCACACCCATGCTTTAAGGGGAAGTGAAAATGTATTTTATCCCCAGACCCCGAACTGAAGCGCTGCTTAAGCATGCATTTGAATACAGAGCAGCTGTCACGTAGAACGGCCTTCCGGGTGATTGTAAGAAAATTAACAATTTGAATTCTTTCAAAGTTAGTAAAGTAGGTAATTAGTATAGGAAGAGCATCAGTTGATGAATGTGATACCATAGTTTATTGATTTTTCATAAAGCTTATGATGTTCAAGGAAGAAACTGAGTGTAGATAGAGTACAAGTCTAGTAAAAAGTGTCAAACTGTTTCAGGAAAACAGGGCAGGGCAGAACGTTTATGTACTGTAGCCATAATATGGATGATGGCTTCTGGTACTTTTCCCACTGCACTAGTCTTGTATTGAGATGCTTACCTGTCTTTTGCAGCTGATGCTCCACCACATGGATTGGACAAGGGTGGCGATCATTTCCCCAATGGGTGTCCATCTGGTCATGATCCTTTGATGATCTGTCACCAAATGGCTCAGCATGGCATCACACTCTACACTATTGGCTGTGAGCCGAGTGTGGAAGTATTTCGTGATTTTCTGATTGGTCTTGCAGCAATCACAGGAGGGCAGTATGTGCCTTTGCACAATGCCAATATCATGTCTCAGGTGGGTAATATTATTATGCTGTGTAACACCTCCAAACCGTAGCTGTCAACTCACCCACAACATTAGGCATGCATCTTGTGAACAAGATAAAAGTCCTGCATAATGTTTTAGAAAATTTTCATAATCACGTCATTTACCGGGGGGGGGGGGGGTGCTCGTCGTACCTTTTAGGGTTTAGAATTGGGCCTCTGGTACCTTTTAGGGGTACAATTTGAAAACTTGCATTTTTTTCCAGATAGGTACCAGTTAGCATGAGTTAGGGGTCCGTTCTAGCATATCAAGCAAATCAGTTCAGTTACTAGAGATCATAATGGAGGTGTCATTTTGACAGGTCAAAGTGTAAATTGGATTGATTTGCAGATGCCATATTTCACTATTTTTCTCGTTTCCTCTTCCAAATGTGTTTCTCTTGAGCTTTGTTAATCTAAGTCAGTCTTACAATTAAGGGGCATAGCCAGGGGGAGGACCCAGGGGCCCCCACCCTTTTTTAAACCAAAAATACAGTAAATGTATGGGACAAAATTTCAATACATGAGAAAAGACAATGGGCCCCCTCCTTCAAAAAATCCTTGCTATGCCCCTGCTATTACCCCCTGTAGCAGATGGGCAATTCCCTGCTAACAGAGGCCTCTTTTTCTTTGTATTTGCCCGCTCGTCAGCCCAGTGAATACAAAGGAACAGGCCTCTGCTAGCAGGAAATTAATTGTGCTAAGAAATTAATAAAATCATAATTTTAAGCATTGGTCAGAAAAACCATGAAAAAATGATCAAGATTAATTAACCTAAAAATTTGTGGCCCATACGCTCAAGAGTTAGAGAATAGAGTGTGTTTCTTTGGGAAAATTCAGATTCGGATTCGATGTGAAATTTCATGGATTTTTGTAGAACGAAAGAAATGTTGAATCTGAAAAGGATTTTTACCATATGGCAACAGTCGCTATACAACCCTCTCAGCTAACCACTGACCAAAAGTAGTTTTTTTAATGGGCAATTACAGAAAATACATGTACCCCCACCACGGGCGGCAATAGTTTTTGACCCCCCTTGCATCCAGAATTTCCAAAGTGGCTGACCCCCCATGCATATAGAATTCCTGAGAGGTTAACCTAGCTTCCAGTTTCAAAAAATCCCCCATGCAGGCAGAATTCCGAGCTTGAACCCCCCCCCCCCCCTATTCAGAATTTCCAAATGCCGCCCTTCCCCGGGGTACATATATTTTCTGGAATTGCCCAATCCTTTCCCAAAGATTCAGAATCCGTTGGATCCAGATTTGGATTGAATCTCCTGAATCCACGGCGAGAGTGTATTTGGTGGATTCAGAATCCTTTTTTTGGATGTTCTCAAAAGAAACAACATTCTCGAACCCAGAGCTCCTGTGCTCATCTTCTCTGGCTCTGGGGACATCCATTTGAGGGCCTTCGCTGATTGGCCGATTTTGAACATTAAGGCAAGATGTCACTAGAGCCTCGCTGCCAGGTGACGAGCCGGGGAGGTCTGGGTTTGAGAATATGAAGAAACGAAAAATCCGTTTTTGGATTCAATAATCGCGCAGCTAGAGACACTCTCTGCTAGAAGATCTAGCGCGTGTAAAAAGTTCATCAGGCAACTCGAAGAAAGCAATCCCGTTTACAATATCGTATCAAGCAGGCTATCGTCCACATCCACCCGTTACAATCTTCGCGTTGCTGAAAGGCACATAAGGCCAACTAATACAAATAGATTTAAGAACTTTATTACCAATAAGTATGCCCGGGTCATAGTTTGAACGTCATTTTCCAGTAACTATTTGTCTAATTCTCATGTAACTCCAGCCTTGTATTATATTATTGATTATTCTGACCTGTACCTGTAATTCAGTTTCGCTGCAAGAGGTACAAATAAACCTATCTATCTATCTATCTATCTATCTATCTATTTAATCTGAATTTTTCCTAAAGAAACGCACCCCCTAGTCCATCTTTATATAAAATATTTTTCTTCAATACCAATGAATATCGACAACAATAGACTTAATCTATGCAACTGGGTTTAAAATAATAAACTCAAATTAAACTACCTTCCCTCGTGCGGACTTTCAGAAATAATGGGCAATTCCAGAACATATATGTACCCCCGGGACAGTCGGAAATTCTGAGGGGGTTTTTCAAGCTCGGAATTCTGCTTGTATGGGGGATTATGATTTTGATTTTGAATTATGATTTTTAATAATAGCGATGTGCCTACCCATTGATAGAATATGCCAAATTTGCAAAGCAGGGGTAGAGGACGGTGAACATTTCCTTTCAAAATGCACTGCTGGTTATGAAACAAGTAGAATGAAGTATCTTGAAAGGCACACGAAGGTCACACTTAAGGACGTACCACCCACAACCGCTTTCTTGAAAATAATGAAACTGAAACAAAACGGAAATGTTCAAAGAAAAATTGCAAAATTCACATGAGTATGAAGAAAAGAGAACAGATACTCAGAGAATACAATATGTAATGACATCGCCTTGTTCCCCCTTCTTTTCTTTTCCATAATTTATTATATAGACACGAGTGTCGTAGATCTCATATGAAACTACATCCGGGACCTGAGGGACATATTTTCCATATCCTCACTAGTGAGGTTATCGGTCAAAACAAAAGTGCTTGTAAATCAATTTTTCTGGTTTGTCTATATAATAACAAGAAAATTACATGGTGGCTTGAAGATATGAGTTTTATTTTCTCGTAGTAAAAACAAAATTTTACCACAGGTGACCCAGGACAATGGTTTGTGTACTACAACATTGAAGTATTATACGGTTTATATGGGGATTGTTGTAAGGGATGTTTGGACCTGAAAATTTGTAGGAAATTCTCAATAAAAATTACTAAAACTTACCATGTGGTTAGTTGTGGTTGTCCTTGATACTCATGTGAAGTTTCACGGATTTATCTGTAAGGGGGGCGAATTGAAGATAAGTCTGTGAAACTTAAGTTTCGGCAAAAACTAGTGCCGCCCGTGGTGGGGGTACATATATTTTCTGGCAATAGGCCATGTTCGAATTACGCTCCAATGCCTACAAACAATAACCTCAAGTCGAGGTTTTCTTCTGAAAATACTGTAAATGTGTAAGAACTTGGAGAAAGCCTCGATTTGAAGCTTTTGTCTTGTGAGCATTGGAGCGTAATTCGAACCTGGACTATTGCCCAATTGTTTTTTAACGATGCATATCTCTGGGACATAACATTGCATATCGCATTTTGATTGCATTTTCAGATGATTATCAATGGAGCCCTGGAAGAGGTTTCGCTAGAAAGCATGATGGGATATGTGGATGATTTTCTACAGATGGAGCTCAAGAGACGCCGAGCAGAGCACAAGCTGACAACAGTTGATGAACTGGCGAAAGATCTGACAAAATATTTGAACATCACAAATAATAAATGCCAGCAACTCCAACACAATAACAAAGAACTTGATCCAGTCAACGAGAATGGAAGAAAATACTCAATAATGAAGAGCATGAAGCAGGCTCGTGAATTTTATGAAAAACTCAAGAAACAAAAGCACAACCACCAGATGCAAGCGTTTGACAGGGAGTCTTTTAAGGCTGAACCTAAAATTGTTACTGAGCAAGCTATCACTGAAAACCAGGCAGGCAGGTTGGTTATAAAATCTGCAGCTCGCCAGCGAATACCTGTGACTCACTGTGAAAAGACAGGTGAAATCATTTTCCCCGACACAGTACCCATGGAGGTGTGAACAGGAATCAGATCTTGAACACTATCCTAGTCACAGTAAAACAATCTTGTAGGTGACAAACACGGACTAGATTACCATGTGACCACCATTGAATAGATTATAAATAATACAACTTTGAAGCATTTTAGATAAATGTAAAAAAGTGAGCTGGTATTGTCTGGTCATGTTTAGTTTAGCTGCATATATAGAGAAATGTTGATAAATGTAACAAAGTGAGCTTGTATTGTCTGGTCATGTCTAGTATAGGTGCATATATAGAGAAATGTGGACCTGCTTTACAAACTCAGTAGAAGACAGTAATTTTTTTAAATGTTCAAAATCAATATTTACAATTTACATGTTAAGGTATTGCAAAAATAATTTTGAGAAGAGGAAAAGGCATTAAAGTTATGACCGCGAGTTTGCCTTTTGCAACTTTGCGCCCGAGTCAAATACGGAGCTACAAAAATAAAATGTTCTGAATTTCAATAGCGCCTGGCGCTTAATTAGAAAGTTTTACGTTCGTCATTCGCGCATTGCTGGAAGTTCAATTTACATAAACATGTGGGCTAATGAGCCTCTTGCCACCCAATAAATTCAAGGCTTAGCTTAGCTTGCTCTTGAAAATGTCATAAAATGCTCCAGATCAAATAATTACTATTCCCAAGAACGTATAAATATTTTCATGTTTTGGAGGCTCTGCGAAGGTTTTTAAATATGGGTGGATTGCTGTGTGGCTCATTAGATCAGATTTTCTCTCATGTTCTTCCTAAAATGAACATTTAACTGCGCCGTTCCACTGAATGTACAACCTTCAAATTTTCTGAGTAGCCTTCCTTGGTTTTTCCGCTATTGATATTCAGTGCTGATTATTTATTTATCTCCTGCAATTAGCCTCCTCGACTGTACTGTACTGTAGCATGAAACAATAAACAAATAGTATTAAAGCCACCAGAACTTTCCCTTTTTGCGAAGCGGTGGCCATATTTCGAAATTTCAGACAAGTGCTGAACTTGCGAATACCTGTGACTCACTGTGAAAAGACAGGTGAAATCATTTTCCCCGACACAGTACCCATGGAGGTGTGAACAGGAATCAGATCTTGAACACTATCCTAGTCACAGTAAAACAATCTTGTAGGTGACAAACACGGACTAGATTACCATGTGACCACCATTGAATAGATTATAAATAATACAACTTTGAAGCATTTTAGATAAATGTAAAAAAGTGAGCTGGTATTGTCTGGTCATGTTTAGTTTAGCTGCATATATAGAGAAATGTTGATAAATGTAACAAAGTGAGCTTGTATTGTCTGGTCATGTCTAGTATAGGTGCATATATAGAGAAATGTGGACCTGCTTTACAAACTCAGTAGAAGACAGTATTTTTTTTTAAATGTTCAAAATCAATATTTACAATTTACATGTTAAGGTATTGCAAAATAATTTTGAGAAGAGGAAAAGGCATTAAAGTTATGACCGCGAGTTTGCCTTTTGCAACTTTGCGCCCGAGTCAAATACGGAGCTACAAAAATAAAATGTTCTGAATTTCAATAGCGCCTGGCGCTTAATTAGAAAGTTTTACGTTCGTCATTCGCGCATTGCTGGAAGTTCAATTTACATAAACATGTGGGCTAATGAGCCTCTTGCCACCCAATAAATTCAAGGCTTAGCTTAGCTTGCTCTTGAAAATGTCATAAAAATGCTCCAGATCAAATAATTACTATTCCCAAGAACGTATAAATATTTTCATGTTTTGGAGGCTCTGCGAAGGTTTTTAAATATGGGTGGATTGCTGTGTGGCTCATTAGATCAGATTTTCTCTCATGTTCTTCCTAAAATGAACATTTAACTGCGCCGTTCCACTGAATGTACAACCTTCAAATTTTCTGAGTAGCCTTCCTTGGTTTTCCGCTATTGATATTCAGTGCTGATTATTTATTTATCTCCTGCAATTAGCCTCCTCGACTGTACTGTACTGTAGCATGAAACAATAAACAAATAGTATTAAAGCCACCAGAACTTTCCCTTTTTGCGAAGCGGTGGCCATATTTCGAAATTTCAGACAAGTGCTGAACTACGAAAGCGTCGCACTATGTTAATGTGCAGCCATGACCATATTAATTTGGCGCGGAAACTAAACCCTGGCGAGGTGACACGCAAGGTGGACCAGGAATTCGAGAGAAATGGAAGGCAACTGCATAAATTATACGATTTCAGGAGCCCATCAACACTGAACTGTCACTGAGGAGCCTCCACCACCTAGTGGTGTGCGTCCGAAGCGCAGCAGTAGATGAATATATTTTACATTGTAAAAATCAGTTGTCATGGTTACAAATTATGCCCTAAAAATTCAAAATTCACAATCAAAGAATATACATTCTTCTCCTCCAATGCTAGACCAAGTGGAGTATATGGAGTCTACTGGTTACGACGATTTTCAAGTTCAGTTATCGTTGCACTTTGAGGTAATTTGCATTTTATTACTCATTTGTAAAAAGAAAATGTTGTAAATTTCCCATTGTTGAAAAATATATTCCCATCATCTTATGAATTTGTATCTCTAGTTTCGAAATTTTTTGTCACTTTAGAAACACAATTTTTTTGCTGAATTTTGCAACTGTTGAAAAATTGTAATCCCTTAATAATCAGGGCGTACACATGATTTTAAAAAGTTGCAGGCAAACCCTCGGATGACGCAGGATGTGCAAATGAAATGTACAACCTCGTGAATGCAGTGCAGTATACTTTGTACCAAAGTTCCCTAAAAATTTGCAGGCCCGTGCCGTGCGTACGCCACTGATATTAAATATCTAGTCAGAAACATATATAAGTGACTTATATGTTTCTGATCTAGTTCAACATATCCGTATTAGGGGTGAAGCATTTGATCTGGTGCGACAATTAGTTTTAATTCTCTTTTTTTTAAACAATCCCCCCCCCCCCCCTCAAAGATCAAATGGTTCACCCCTCAGTGAAACTACGAGCTTTGGCGAAAATTGCTTGAATACTGACCGAATGTTTTCAAATTGATCCTTTTTGTAATAAGCGGTCGCATGAGAGCGGCGGAATTTCAAAAGGAGGGCCGATAGTGAAAATATGGGACGAAAATTTGCAAATTTCCTTCAGCAAATAAAGTAAATGTATGGGAACATCTCCCGTAAAAGGGTGTGCCGCGGCACCCTGGGCCCCGCTTAGATCCGCCTATAAATCACATACTCCTTTAACAATAAAATGTTTGTTGGGAGGGCATTGATGCGTCTCGTTTTAGTGTTTTGCCCATACATTTTATTGTAAAAAGACTGAATCACTAAGTTTTTAAAATTCATATCTCAGCCAGTTTTCAAAGCCAAATCGAGGTACATTAGCCGTTTGTAGTTTTCACACTAGAGGACGGTAAAATTCCTCTTGAACGGGTTTTTCGTCTGACGAGTTTTCCGTCTGATGTGAAAAACCTGTCTAGTTTTTACCGACACGAATTCATATCTAGACGGTAAACATCGTACATTTGTTCGAAAGAACTTGGGCCGAGATTTCAGTGGTTACCTAGTACACACGCAATGCCATGTTTGTTACCCACAATTCTCTGTCCACTCTCTAGTCCCACTTTCTTTACCGCGCGAATTACGCAACTTCCGTCCAGTTCACCGTCTTAGCGTGAATTTAAGATGAGTTTTACCGTCTCGTCGAGAACATCGTCATTTTCCGTCAAAAATCCGTCTCGTCCCGGTTTCACACTAAGACGAGTTTTCCGTCTCTAGTGTGAAAACGGATATTGATCAATCATTAGAAAATAACACCTATGTTGTATTGTGAATGTGCGCATTCTGATTGGTTAAAAAGCGTGTTTGTAAGAGACCTGAGAAACACGATTGTCACGCAACGCTGTCGCGCGTGTGTATGTTATTTTCTAAAAGCAATAAAAATACTTTCTGCGTGCCCTCTGGTTTCTTACAAACACTCGGGGAATGTTGGTCGAACTGATAAAACTTGAAAGACACTCGCCTCCGGCTCGTGTCTTTCAAGTTTTGATCAGTTCTCCCAACATCCCCCTCGTGTTTGTAAGAAAGCAGAGAGCACGCGGAAAGTACTTTTATTGCTTAAATATAAATGTGCCTCAATTTGTCAGTGGATTTATAAAATAGACGACCTTTCTCGCGTTACTGCTAAATTCGTTGTTTCGCGAGCTACGCATTTTCAAAACGTCGCTTTAAGTTTGGCTTTTTCTGTTCCGCCAGTCAAACCGTCTAAGCCAATCAGTTTCTTATCCTGTTTTACCTGGTGCAGTCGGATGGCTTTCTGTCGCGACAAAAACCCAGTCGACTGTACTAGGCAAAACGGGGCAAGGACTTGAATCGCGCAGATTATTTGACTGGCGGAACAGAAAAAGTCAAATCAAGCCACGTTTTGGAAATTCACACCGCGAAACAACGATTTTGGAGAAATCCAATTTCTTGAGCATGCGTAGTAGATTAAACGAATTCGCTGTTTTCTAAAAGAAAACCCCACCATGAGAACAAACAATCCAAGCACTTGCATTTGCCGCTGTTTTTGTCACAATTTATACGAGTTTCGGGGTGGAAGCTGAATAAGTGGACCTTGATTATTCCTTATGCTTTGACATTTTTCTTTAATTATTCCTTTTCATTATTTAGGCATTATTCATTATTCATTAACACAACACAACCATTATTCATTTGAGGAACTTCTTATTCATTATTCCTCGACTTTTCGACGCAATTATTCATTATTCATTTGTTCGTAAGACCCGTTATTCATTATTCAGCTTCCACCCCCGAACGAGTTCTTTAAACCAGAATCGTGGTTTGCCAAATATGGATTCCTCCAGAGTCTTTGGCTCGTCGCCTTCCATTTGGCCAGACGACCGAACGCTCTAGGGACAAGATTGGTATGTAAATTTGCTTTGGGTAAAATAAAGAATTGTTGTTATTGTTTTGTTGGCAATCGCCGGTTTTCCTTCTAAATGCGAGGAACGTCTGAGACCACGCTCGACCACGCTGTCAGATCGAGGTCCAGGATTTCCCGTGGATTTTTTTAAGTGTTATAAAAGGAAGGACCTGCATAGAAATTAACTATGCTTTTCATTTGTGCTTTTCATTGACTATTTTTGGTCATCTGTAGTAGGCACTTCTGTGGATCTGCCGTCGCACCATTTGAAATGCAGAACCAAGATCTACTGGCTGCCCTTCAAGAAATCCTATAATTGGCAACGTGGGAATGTCACCTCCTGAATTAGATGAGCCGCTCTTCTTGAAATCCACAGTGATTTGCTCCCCGTAAGAGCTGCTTTCCTGCCTGTGGCTCGTATGAATCTCTTGTTGGTGTGTTTCCCATCTTTGCACCATTTCTCCTACTTCCTGCATGCTGTTAGCCCATGATATGACATGTGCTAGCTGGGATATGGCTGGAAATGGCTGGTTGTTAATAGCGAGACAGTTTACAGTCAACCCTCGCTTCTGTAGTTCAGTACGTAAATAAACTGCAAGCCCCTCAATGTTAATGTCGCCATACTTTCTATTGATTTCACTGATGACAAGGTCATTAACTGTGCCCATCTGGGACTCTAGGGACACAGTTTCCTTGACTGCATACTCAATGACCTAAATGGGAAGAAAAAACAAGCACACGTGAACATGATGAAAATGATATTCATCATGCATTTTGAAATTCCTGTGTGCATTTGGGCGTACACCGTGGACACTTTTCACGTTTGTTTGAAATTACATTTCCAACGAGGAAACGGTACCTTTCTAGGTCGCTTTCGAGACGCTTCAAAAAGGAAACCAGACCAAAACAAAACGATGGCGGCCAATCAGCAGGGGTTTCAGTACGTTCTTAAGTATTACAGGCTAAGTTTTGGAAGTAGGCGGCTTGGTTTGTGGGTCCAATATGAAGGCCGTAAGGCCCAAGCCTTCTATGGGACTGCGGGGGCATGTCCCCCGGGAAATTTTTTAAATTTCAGCAGCAGAAAATGCGTTTTCAGGGCAAGATAATTGGCATATTCATGTATTCTATAATTCCCTTAATATTGAAGTAATAGTGAAGTTGCCGGCGGACAGCAGTGAAGTAGACGGCGGTTCACCGCCGGTAGCCGCGCCTTCTATTGAATCAGAACCCCTGAATCAGTGCGCAGATTTGCAAACAGCACGTATCCACGTGGGGTCGTTTGTTCCGCCACCCCCACGTGTCGGTGCGTCTAAATTGAAAATCCTTCTTTTGGTTGGCTGTCATGGTTTTGTTTTGGTCCGGTTTCCTTTGGGCTGTTCCATTTTTCAGAACAGTTCTTTGGAAGCGTCCCGAAAGCAACCTAGAAACGTATTATTGGAAGGAGGAAACGCCACCTATTCGGGGAGTTTTCGGCTGGATGCTATGCCATTTTACCCTCGATACTTTGAGACTTTGAGGAATGGCCTGATTTGGGTATGAACGTCAACACAAATCCCAGTTGCTTCGCTGGATGGCCTGTTTTGGGTCTGAAAGTCAACTCAAATCCCAGCTCTGATTTGTGCCAAATGTCAGTTTTCTATGATCAGACTTTAAATACAATTCCTACTTACTTGTCAGAATGGACAGTTCACAGCCCTACTTATAGCTTTTCACATGTGTGTTCAAAATTTAATCATGGAACCCTGTATGACATAAATTCTGTTGTATGTGGCAGAGCTTCTGACATTGTGATCAATGTTTCCAGAAAAGAAAAACGTTATGCTTCTGATGAACTTGACACTGATTAACTTACGAGTTGGCAATACAATGCATAATATTAGTAAAACAGTAAGGAGTCCTACTAGAAAAGGCAAACTAAAGAGAATTGACAGAGAGCCATCAAGAGTCTGTCTCTAAAGATTGTGCAAAAAGCTGCATTCGAAGCATAGAAGAATTTCCTTCCGAAAGTTTGTGTATGCACTTGTTCCTAAAACCTCATTTTTGCATAGACTTGCAGATGACAGCAAGACATCTTGACAAAAATTGAATAGTAGTTATTACTCTACATTTTTTGTTTTGAATAAGTCAAAAAGACAATCTGTTTGCTATTTTAATGTAGGACATTCTGAAAAATGTTCTCACAACTTGAGAGGTGGAATGCTTTCACTGACAAATGTGGACATCACAATTGTTAACAGTCCAGGGAAACGCACTTTTTAATCTTAGATTATTTCTAGTTTCTTTGTTGGAAACGTAACTTTTTCAAACTTGAAAAAACGCCACGAGCTGTAAATGTACCCTGGGAGCAAAGGTTTTTCTCTGACAGTCTTTTATGAGCTAGCAAAGTTGTTCGCGTGTCTGGTACATTAGCTAACAAAGTTGTTCGCGTGTCTGGTACATTAGCTAACAAAGTTGTTCGCGTGTCTGGTACATTAGCTAACAAAGTTGTTCGCGTGTCTGGTACATTAGCTAACAAAGTTGTTCGCATGTCTGGTACATTAGCTAACAAAGTTGTTCGCGTGTCTGGTACATTAGCTAACAAAGTTGTTCGCGTGTCTGGTACATTAGCTAACAAAGTTGTTCGCGTGTCTGGTACATTAGCTAACAAAGTTGTTCGCGTGTCTGGTACATTAGCTAACAAAGTTGTTCGCGTGTCTGGTACATTAGCTAACAAAGTTGTTCGCGTGTCTGGTACATTAGCTAACAAAGTTGTTCGCATGTCTGGTACATTAGCTAACAAAGTTGTTCGCATGTCTGGTACATTAGCTAACAAAGTTGTTCGCGTGTCTGGTACATTAGCTAACAAAGTTGTTCGCGTGTCTGGTACATTAGCTAACAAAGTTGTTCGCATGTCTGGTACATTAGCTAACAAAGTTGTTCGCGTGTCTGGTACATTAGCTAACAAAGTTGTTCGCGTGTCTGGTACATTAGCTAACAAAGTTGTTCGCATGTCTGGTACATTAGCTAACAAAGTTGTTCGCATGTCTGGTACATTAGCTAACAAAGTTGTTCGCATGTCTGGTACATTAGCTAACAAAGTTGTTCGCATGTCTGGTACATTAGCTAACAAAGTTGTTCGCATGTCTGGTACATTAGCTAACAAAGTTGTTCGCGTGTCTGGTACATTAGCTAACAAAGTTGTTCGCGTGTCTGGTACATTAGCTAACAAAGTTGTTCGCATGTCTGGTACATTAGCTAACAAAGTTGTTCGCGTGTCTGGTACATTAGCTAACAAAGTTGTTCGCATGTCTGGTACATTAGCTAACAAAGTTGTTCGCGTGTCTGGTACATTAGCTAACAAAGTTGTTCGCGTGTCTGGTACATTAGCTAACAAAGTTGTTCGCGTGTCTGGTACATTAGCTAACAAAGTTGTTCGCATGTCTGGTACATTAGCTAACAAAGTTGTTCGCGTGTCTGGTACATTAGCTAACAAAGTTGTTCGCGTGTCTGGTACATTAGCTAACAAAGTTGTTCGCGTGTCTGGTACATTAGCTAACAAAGTTGTTCGCGTGTCTGGTACATTAGCTAACAAAGTTGTTCGCGTGTCTGGTACATTAGCTAACAAAGTTGTTCGCGTGTCTGGTACATTAGCTAACAAAGTTGTTCGCATGTCTGGTACATTAGCTAACAAAGTTGTTCGCGTGTCTGGTACATTAGCTAACAAAGTTGTTCGCGTGTCTGGTACATTAGCTAACAAAGTTGTTCGCATGTCTGGTACATTAGCTAACAAAGTTGTTCGCGTGTCTGGTACATTAGCTAACAAAGTTGTTCGCATGTCTGGTACATTAGCTAACAAAGTTGTTCGCGTGTCTGGTACATTAGCTAACAAAGTTGTTCGCATGTCTGGTACATTAGCTAACAAAGTTGTTCGCGTGTCTGGTACATTAGCTAACAAAGTTGTTCGCGTGTCTGGTACATTAGCTAACAAAGTTGTTCGCATGTCTGGTACATTAGCTAACAAAGTTGTTCGCGTGTCTGGTACATTAGCTAACAAAGTTGTTCGCGTGTCTGGTACATTAGCTAACAAAGTTGTTCGCGTGTCTGGTACATTAGCTAACAAAGTTGTTCGCATGTCTGGTACATTAGCTAACAAAGTTGTTCGCGTGTCTGGTACATTAGCTAACAAAGTTGTTCGCGTGTCTGGTACATTAGCTAACAAAGTTGTTCGCGTGTCTGGTACATTAGCTAACAAAGTTGTTCGCGTGTCTGGTACATTAGCTAACAAAGTTGTTCGCGTGTCTGGTACATTAGCTAACAAAGTTGTTCGCGTGTCTGGTACATTAGCTAACAAAGTTGTTCGCGTGTCTGGTACATTAGCTAACAAAGTTGTTCGCGTGTCTGGTACATTAGCTAACAAAGTTGTTCGCGTGTCTGGTACATTAGCTAACAAAGTTGTTCGCGTGTCTGGTACATTAGCTAACAAAGTTGTTCGCGTGTCTGGTACATTAGCTAACAAAGTTGTTCGCGTGTCTGGTACATTAGCTAACAAAGTTGTTCGCATGTCTGGTACATTAGCTAACAAAGTTGTTCGCATGTCTGGTACATTAGCTAACAAAGTTGTTCGCGTGTCTGGTACATTAGCTAACAAAGTTGTTCGCGTGTCTGGTACATTAGCTAACAAAGTTGTTCGCGTGTCTGGTACATTAGCTAACAAAGTTGTTCGCGTGTCTGGTACATTAGCTAACAAAGTTGTTCGCGTGTCTGGTACATTAGCTAACAAAGTTGTTCGCATGTCTGGTACATTAGCTAACAAAGTTGTTCGCATGTCTGGTACATTAGCTAACAAAGTTGTTCGCGTGTCTGGTACATTAGCTAACAAAGTTGTTCGCATGTCTGGTACATTAGCTAACAAAGTTGTTCGCGTGTCTGGTACATTAGCTAACAAAGTTGTTCGCGTGTCTGGTACATTAGCTAACAAAGTTGTTCGCGTGTCTGGTACATTAGCTAACAAAGTTGTTCGCATGTCTGGTACATTAGCTAACAAAGTTGTTCGCGTGTCTGGTACATTAGCTAACAAAGTTGTTCGCGTGTCTGGTACATTAGCTAACAAAGTTGTTCGCATGTCTGGTACATTAGCTAACAAAGTTGTTCGCGTGTCTGGTACATTAGCTAACAAAGTTGTTCGCATGTCTGGTACATTAGCTAACAAAGTTGTTCGCGTGTCTGGTACATTAGCTAACAAAGTTGTTCGCGTGTCTGGTACATTAGCTAACAAAGTTGTTCGCGTGTCTGGTACATTAGCTAACAAAGTTGTTCGCATGTCTGGTACATTAGCTAACAAAGTTGTTCGCGTGTCTGGTACATTAGCTAACAAAGTTGTTCGCATGTCTGGTACATTAGCTAACAAAGTTGTTCGCGTGTCTGGTACATTAGCTAACAAAGTTGTTCGCGTGTCTGGTACATTAGCTAACAAAGTTGTTCGCATGTCTGGTACATTAGCTAACAAAGTTGTTCGCATGTCTGGTACATTAGCTAACAAAGTTGTTCGCGTGTCTGGTACATTAGCTAACAAAGTTGTTCGCATGTCTGGTACATTAGCTAACAAAGTTGTTCGCATGTCTGGTACATTAGCTAACAAAGTTGTTCGCGTGTCTGGTACATTAGCTAACAAAGTTGTTCGCATGTCTGGTACATTAGCTAACAAAGTTGTTCGCGTGTCTGGTACATTAGCTAACAAAGTTGTTCGCATGTCTGGTACATTAGCTAACAAAGTTGTTCGCGTGTCTGGTACATTAGCTAACAAAGTTGTTCGCGTGTCTGGTACATTAGCTAACAAAGTTGTTCGCATGTCTGGTACATTAGCTAACAAAGTTGTTCGCATGTCTGGTACATTAGCTAACAAAGTTGTTCGCGTGTCTGGTACATTAGCTAACAAAGTTGTTCGCATGTCTGGTACATTAGCTAACAAAGTTGTTCGCGTGTCTGGTACATTAGCTAACAAAGTTGTTCGCGTGTCTGGTACATTAGCTAACAAAGTTGTTCGCGTGTCTGGTACATTAGCTAACAAAGTTGTTCGCATGTCTGGTACATTAGCTAACAAAGTTGTTCGCATGTCTGGTACATTAGCTAACAAAGTTGTTCGCGTGTCTGGTACATTAGCTAACAAAGTTGTTCGCGTGTCTGGTACATTAGCTAACAAAGTTGTTCGCATGTCTGGTACATTAGCTAACAAAGTTGTTCGCGTGTCTGGTACATTAGCTAACAAAGTTGTTCGCATGTCTGGTACATTAGCTAACAAAGTTGTTCGCATGTCTGGTACATTAGCTAACAAAGTTGTTCGCATGTCTGGTACATTAGCTAACAAAGTTGTTCGCGTGTCTGGTACATTAGCTAACAAAGTTGTTCGCGTGTCTGGTACATTAGCTAACAAAGTTGTTCGCATGTCTGGTACATTAGCTAACAAAGTTGTTCGCATGTCTGGTACATTAGCTAACAAAGTTGTTCGCGTGTCTGGTACATTAGCTAACAAAGTTGTTCGCATGTCTGGTACATTAGCTAACAAAGTTGTTCGCGTGTCTGGTACATTAGCTAACAAAGTTGTTCGCGTGTCTGGTACATTAGCTAACAAAGTTGTTCGCATGTCTGGTACATTAGCTAACAAAGTTGTTCGCATGTCTGGTACATTAGCTAACAAAGTTGTTCGCATGTCTGGTACATTAGCTAACAAAGTTGTTCGCGTGTCTGGTACATTAGCTAACAAAGTTGTTCGCGTGTCTGGTACATTAGCTAACAAAGTTGTTCGCGTGTCTGGTACATTAGCTAACAAAGTTGTTCGCGTGTCTGGTACATTAGCTAACAAAGTTGTTCGCATGTCTGGTACATTAGCTAACAAAGTTGTTCGCGTGTCTGGTACATTAGCTAACAAAGTTGTTCGCGTGTCTGGTACATTAGCTAACAAAGTTGTTCGCATGTCTGGTACATTAGCTAACAAAGTTGTTCGCATGTCTGGTACATTAGCTAACAAAGTTGTTCGCATGTCTGGTACATTAGCTAACAAAGTTGTTCGCATGTCTGGTACATTAGCTAACAAAGTTGTTCGCGTGTCTGGTACATTAGCTAACAAAGTTGTTCGCGTGTCTGGTACATTAGCTAACAAAGTTGTTCGCGTGTCTGGTACATTAGCTAACAAAGTTGTTCGCGTGTCTGGTACATTAGCTAACAAAGTTGTTCGCGTGTCTGGTACATTAGCTAACAAAGTTGTTCGCGTGTCTGGTACATTAGCTAACAAAGTTGTTCGCATGTCTGGTACATTAGCTAACAAAGTTGTTCGCATGTCTGGTACATTAGCTAACAAAGTTGTTCGCATGTCTGGTACATTAGCTAACAAAGTTGTTCGCGTGTCTGGTACATTAGCTAACAAAGTTGTTCGCATGTCTGGTACATTAGCTAACAAAGTTGTTCGCATGTCTGGTACATTAGCTAACAAAGTTGTTCGCGTGTCTGGTACATTAGCTAACAAAGTTGTTCGCGTGTCTGGTACATTAGCTAACAAAGTTGTTCGCGTGTCTGGTACATTAGCTAACAAAGTTGTTCGCGTGTCTGGTACATTAGCTAACAAAGTTGTTCGCATGTCTGGTACATTAGCTAACAAAGTTGTTCGCATGTCTGGTACATTAGCTAACAAAGTTGTTCGCGTGTCTGGTACATTAGCTAACAAAGTTGTTCGCGTGTCTGGTACATTAGCTAACAAAGTTGTTCGCATGTCTGGTACATTAGCTAACAAAGTTGTTCGCGTGTCTGGTACATTAGCTAACAAAGTTGTTCGCGTGTCTGGTACATTAGCTAACAAAGTTGTTCGCATGTCTGGTACATTAGCTAACAAAGTTGTTCGCGTGTCTGGTACATTAGCTAACAAAGTTGTTCGCATGTCTGGTACATTAGCTAACAAAGTTGTTCGCGTGTCTGGTACATTAGCTAACAAAGTTGTTCGCGTGTCTGGTACATTAGCTAACAAAGTTGTTCGCGTGTCTGGTACATTAGCTAACAAAGTTGTTCGCATGTCTGGTACATTAGCTAACAAAGTTGTTCGCGTGTCTGGTACATTAGCTAACAAAGTTGTTCGCATGTCTGGTACATTAGCTAACAAAGTTGTTCGCATGTCTGGTACATTAGCTAACAAAGTTGTTCGCATGTCTGGTACATTAGCTAACAAAGTTGTTCGCGTGTCTGGTACATTAGCTAACAAAGTTGTTCGCGTGTCTGGTACATTAGCTAACAAAGTTGTTCGCGTGTCTGGTACATTAGCTAACAAAGTTGTTCGCGTGTCTGGTACATTAGCTAACAAAGTTGTTCGCATGTCTGGTACATTAGCTAACAAAGTTGTTCGCATGTCTGGTACATTAGCTAACAAAGTTGTTCGCGTGTCTGGTACATTAGCTAACAAAGTTGTTCGCATGTCTGGTACATTAGCTAACAAAGTTGTTCGCGTGTCTGGTACATTAGCTAACAAAGTTGTTCGCGTGTCTGGTACATTAGCTAACAAAGTTGTTCGCATGTCTGGTACATTAGCTAACAAAGTTGTTCGCATGTCTGGTACATTAGCTAACAAAGTTGTTCGCGTGTCTGGTACATTAGCTAACAAAGTTGTTCGCGTGTCTGGTACATTAGCTAACAAAGTTGTTCGCGTGTCTGGTACATTAGCTAACAAAGTTGTTCGCGTGTCTGGTACATTAGCTAACAAAGTTGTTCGCGTGTCTGGTACATTAGCTAACAAAGTTGTTCGCGTGTCTGGTACATTAGCTAACAAAGTTGTTCGCATGTCTGGTACATTAGCTAACAAAGTTGTTCGCATGTCTGGTACATTAGCTAACAAAGTTGTTCGCGTGTCTGGTACATTAGCTAACAAAGTTGTTCGCGTGTCTGGTACATTAGCTAACAAAGTTGTTCGCGTGTCTGGTACATTAGCTAACAAAGTTGTTCGCATGTCTGGTACATTAGCTAACAAAGTTGTTCGCATGTCTGGTACATTAGCTAACAAAGTTGTTCGCGTGTCTGGTACATTAGCTAACAAAGTTGTTCGCATGTCTGGTACATTAGCTAACAAAGTTGTTCGCGTGTCTGGTACATTAGCTAACAAAGTTGTTCGCATGTCTGGTACATTAGCTAACAAAGTTGTTCGCGTGTCTGGTACATTAGCTAACAAAGTTGTTCGCGTGTCTGGTACATTAGCTAACAAAGTTGTTCGCATGTCTGGTACATTAGCTAACAAAGTTGTTCGCATGTCTGGTACATTAGCTAACAAAGTTGTTCGCGTGTCTGGTACATTAGCTAACAAAGTTGTTCGCATGTCTGGTACATTAGCTAACAAAGTTGTTCGCGTGTCTGGTACATTAGCTAACAAAGTTGTTCGCGTGTCTGGTACATTAGCTAACAAAGTTGTTCGCGTGTCTGGTACATTAGCTAACAAAGTTGTTCGCATGTCTGGTACATTAGCTAACAAAGTTGTTCGCATGTCTGGTACATTAGCTAACAAAGTTGTTCGCATGTCTGGTACATTAGCTAACAAAGTTGTTCGCGTGTCTGGTACATTAGCTAACAAAGTTGTTCGCATGTCTGGTACATTAGCTAACAAAGTTGTTCGCGTGTCTGGTACATTAGCTAACAAAGTTGTTCGCGTGTCTGGTACATTAGCTAACAAAGTTGTTCGCATGTCTGGTACATTAGCTAACAAAGTTGTTCGCATGTCTGGTACATTAGCTAACAAAGTTGTTCGCATGTCTGGTACATTAGCTAACAAAGTTGTTCGCATGTCTGGTACATTAGCTAACAAAGTTGTTCGCGTGTCTGGTACATTAGCTAACAAAGTTGTTCGCGTGTCTGGTACATTAGCTAACAAAGTTGTTCGCGTGTCTGGTACATTAGCTAACAAAGTTGTTCGCGTGTCTGGTACATTAGCTAACAAAGTTGTTCGCATGTCTGGTACATTAGCTAACAAAGTTGTTCGCGTGTCTGGTACATTAGCTAACAAAGTTGTTCGCGTGTCTGGTACATTAGCTAACAAAGTTGTTCGCGTGTCTGGTACATTAGCTAACAAAGTTGTTCGCGTGTCTGGTACATTAGCTAACAAAGTTGTTCGCGTGTCTGGTACATTAGCTAACAAAGTTGTTCGCGTGTCTGGTACATTAGCTAACAAAGTTGTTCGCATGTCTGGTACATTAGCTAACAAAGTTGTTCGCATGTCTGGTACATTAGCTAACAAAGTTGTTCGCGTGTCTGGTACATTAGCTAACAAAGTTGTTCGCGTGTCTGGTACATTAGCTAACAAAGTTGTTCGCGTGTCTGGTACATTAGCTAACAAAGTTGTTCGCATGTCTGGTACATTAGCTAACAAAGTTGTTCGCATGTCTGGTACATTAGCTAACAAAGTTGTTCGCATGTCTGGTACATTAGCTAACAAAGTTGTTCGCGTGTCTGGTACATTAGCTAACAAAGTTGTTCGCATGTCTGGTACATTAGCTAACAAAGTTGTTCGCGTGTCTGGTACATTAGCTAACAAAGTTGTTCGCGTGTCTGGTACATTAGCTAACAAAGTTGTTCGCGTGTCTGGTACATTAGCTAACAAAGTTGTTCGCATGTCTGGTACATTAGCTAACAAAGTTGTTCGCATGTCTGGTACATTAGCTAACAAAGTTGTTCGCGTGTCTGGTACATTAGCTAACAAAGTTGTTCGCGTGTCTGGTACATTAGCTAACAAAGTTGTTCGCGTGTCTGGTACATTAGCTAACAAAGTTGTTCGCATGTCTGGTACATTAGCTAACAAAGTTGTTCGCATGTCTGGTACATTAGCTAACAAAGTTGTTCGCATGTCTGGTACATTAGCTAACAAAGTTGTTCGCGTGTCTGGTACATTAGCTAACAAAGTTGTTCGCGTGTCTGGTACATTAGCTAACAAAGTTGTTCGCATGTCTGGTACATTAGCTAACAAAGTTGTTCGCATGTCTGGTACATTAGCTAACAAAGTTGTTCGCGTGTCTGGTACATTAGCTAACAAAGTTGTTCGCATGTCTGGTACATTAGCTAACAAAGTTGTTCGCGTGTCTGGTACATTAGCTAACAAAGTTGTTCGCATGTCTGGTACATTAGCTAACAAAGTTGTTCGCATGTCTGGTACATTAGCTAACAAAGTTGTTCGCGTGTCTGGTACATTAGCTAACAAAGTTGTTCGCATGTCTGGTACATTAGCTAACAAAGTTGTTCGCGTGTCTGGTACATTAGCTAACAAAGTTGTTCGCGTGTCTGGTACATTAGCTAACAAAGTTGTTCGCATGTCTGGTACATTAGCTAACAAAGTTGTTCGCATGTCTGGTACATTAGCTAACAAAGTTGTTCGCGTGTCTGGTACATTAGCTAACAAAGTTGTTCGCGTGTCTGGTACATTAGCTAACAAAGTTGTTCGCATGTCTGGTACATTAGCTAACAAAGTTGTTCGCATGTCTGGTACATTAGCTAACAAAGTTGTTCGCATGTCTGGTACATTAGCTAACAAAGTTGTTCGCGTGTCTGGTACATTAGCTAACAAAGTTGTTCGCGTGTCTGGTACATTAGCTAACAAAGTTGTTCGCATGTCTGGTACATTAGCTAACAAAGTTGTTCGCATGTCTGGTACATTAGCTAACAAAGTTGTTCGCATGTCTGGTACATTAGCTAACAAAGTTGTTCGCGTGTCTGGTACATTAGCTAACAAAGTTGTTCGCATGTCTGGTACATTAGCTAACAAAGTTGTTCGCGTGTCTGGTACATTAGCTAACAAAGTTGTTCGCGTGTCTGGTACATTAGCTAACAAAGTTGTTCGCATGTCTGGTACATTAGCTAACAAAGTTGTTCGCATGTCTGGTACATTAGCTAACAAAGTTGTTCGCGTGTCTGGTACATTAGCTAACAAAGTTGTTCGCATGTCTGGTACATTAGCTAACAAAGTTGTTCGCATGTCTGGTACATTAGCTAACAAAGTTGTTCGCATGTCTGGTACATTAGCTAACAAAGTTGTTCGCGTGTCTGGTACATTAGCTAACAAAGTTGTTCGCGTGTCTGGTACATTAGCTAACAAAGTTGTTCGCGTGTCTGGTACATTAGCTAACAAAGTTGTTCGCGTGTCTGGTACATTAGCTAACAAAGTTGTTCGCGTGTCTGGTACATTAGCTAACAAAGTTGTTCGCGTGTCTGGTACATTAGCTAACAAAGTTGTTCGCATGTCTGGTACATTAGCTAACAAAGTTGTTCGCATGTCTGGTACATTAGCTAACAAAGTTGTTCGCATGTCTGGTACATTAGCTAACAAAGTTGTTCGCATGTCTGGTACATTAGCTAACAAAGTTGTTCGCATGTCTGGTACATTAGCTAACAAAGTTGTTCGCGTGTCTGGTACATTAGCTAACAAAGTTGTTCGCGTGTCTGGTACATTAGCTAACAAAGTTGTTCGCATGTCTGGTACATTAGCTAACAAAGTTGTTCGCATGTCTGGTACATTAGCTAACAAAGTTGTTCGCGTGTCTGGTACATTAGCTAACAAAGTTGTTCGCGTGTCTGGTACATTAGCTAACAAAGTTGTTCGCATGTCTGGTACATTAGCTAACAAAGTTGTTCGCATGTCTGGTACATTAGCTAACAAGTTGTTCGCATGTCTGGTACATTAGCTAACAAAGTTGTTCGCGTGTCTGGTACATTAGCTAACAAAGTTGTTCGCGTGTCTGGTACATTAGCTAACAAAGTTGTTCGCGTGTCTGGTACATTAGCTAACAAAGTTGTTCGCATGTCTGGTACATTAGCTAACAAAGTTGTTCGCATGTCTGGTACATTAGCTAACAAAGTTGTTCGCATGTCTGGTACATTAGCTAACAAAGTTGTTCGCGTGTCTGGTACATTAGCTAACAAAGTTGTTCGCATGTCTGGTACATTAGCTAACAAAGTTGTTCGCGTGTCTGGTACATTAGCTAACAAAGTTGTTCGCGTGTCTGGTACATTAGCTAACAAAGTTGTTCGCGTGTCTGGTACATTAGCTAACAAAGTTGTTCGCATGTCTGGTACATTAGCTAACAAAGTTGTTCGCATGTCTGGTACATTAGCTAACAAAGTTGTTCGCATGTCTGGTACATTAGCTAACAAAGTTGTTCGCGTGTCTGGTACATTAGCTAACAAAGTTGTTCGCGTGTCTGGTACATTAGCTAACAAAGTTGTTCGCATGTCTGGTACATTAGCTAACAAAGTTGTTCGCATGTCTGGTACATTAGCTAACAAAGTTGTTCGCGTGTCTGGTACATTAGCTAACAAAGTTGTTCGCGTGTCTGGTACATTAGCTAAAAAAGTTGTTCGCGTGTCTGGTACATTAGCTAACAAAGTTGTTCGCATGTCTGGTACATTAGCTAACAAAGTTGTTCGCGTGTCTGGTACATTAGCTAACAAAGTTGTTCGCGTGTCTGGTACATTAGCTAACAAAGTTGTTCGCGTGTCTGGTACATTAGCTAGCAAAGTTGTTCGCGTGTCTGGTACATTAGCTAACAAAGTTGTTCGCATGTCTGGTACATTAGCTAACAAAGTTGTTCGCGTGTCTGGTACATTAGCTAACAAAGTTGTTCGCGTGTCTGGTACATTAGCTAACAAAGTTGTTCGCATGTCTGGTACATTAGCTAACAAAGTTGTTCGCGTGTCTGGTACATTAGCTAACAAAGTTGTTCGCATGTCTGGTACATTAGCTAACAAAGTTGTTCGCGTGTCTGGTACATTAGCTAACAAAGTTGTTCGCGTGTCTGGTACATTAGCTAACAAAGTTGTTCGCATGTCTGGTACATTAGCTAACAAAGTTGTTCGCGTGTCTGGTACATTAGCTAACAAAGTTGTTCGCGTGTCTGGTACATTAGCTAACAAAGTTGTTCGCGTGTCTGGTACATTAGCTAACAAAGTTGTTCGCGTGTCTGGTACATTAGCTAACAAAGTTGTTCGCGTGTCTGGTACATTAGCTAACAAAGTTGTTCGCGTGTCTAGTATTTCGCGTGGTTGTTTTTATTTGCGCAAATCAAACTACTACGACGCAAAATACCAGACACGCCATGTATCATACTATTCTATAATGCTATATAGCACTTCGAAACGACCACTTTTTGTGGCAAAGACGGATAATCTCCCACTTGGATAAATTTAGCGGCAGCCTGACGTGTATATACTTTAATAACACTTTGGCCAAGGTATAAGTGTAAAGCCCTGGCCCGAACGAAACGCAAGTTCACGCAAATCGACGCAAGTTTTGCTACTCTTGCGTCGACTTGCGCTCGTTTGGCCACCAACGTCTGATGACTTGCGCGGAATTGCGATGACTTGTGTTCACTTGCGTCCACTTTGAACATGTTCAAATTTTTATGCAACTTGCGTCTCTTGGCCGCCACATCGCAAGTGTACGCAAGTTGATCAAGTTTCCATTTTTCTTCGTTTTCAAAATTAACGAAATATTATGACCAAAACAAGTCATGAAAATGTTGCACTTATATTTCTAGCTGTTATTTACAAGAAAGTGGGTGAGATTTCTTAATTTCTTTTGTCTTCTTTTAACAAGAAAAAACCCAGCTTGAGCGCAAGCTCTATGTTCGAAAGTGGCGTGATCATGTTGTCATTAGCGCGCACAAAGGGGCAAAACCACACTCAACTTGCATTTAACACTTGCATCTCGTTTGGCCACCTCAACGCAAGTGAACGCAAGTCTGTGCAAGTCACGACTTGCGTGAACGTGCGCTTCTCCAATCCCTCGCGGGATCAAGCGAGTCATCTGTAGGACTAAAACTCAAGGTCATCTCTCTGGCTAAACGAAACGTAGAGCAAGAGATCGGAGTGGTACATACAGATGGTCCAAAAAGTTCGAAAAAAGTGTTCATAGTCGACCACAAGAAGTGTCAAACCCCATGCCTCCACGAATTTCTAGTGGAAAAAAGGGCGCAAGAGGTATTTTCTGGTGAGAGTTTCTCTACTCATTAGCATGCTCATTCTTAAAAAACTCGAGAGGTACTGTATTTGTATGCTGAAATTGTGACCCACTCCCATTTACAAGCATGAATAATGAGTACTTACTAACAACAAGGCAGACTTTAGCAGCTTCTTGGCGGAATTCACCTTTCTTCACATAATCAGTCACGAGTTCCAAAGCATCAGCTAACCCTGAGGGCCCTTCCATACCTCCAAGAGGCCAACTTATAGAAGCTATTTCATTCCCTATTTCTCTCAGGTCAGTAGAAAATTCATTTTTAGTGTTGGCAACAACTTCAATGTTTGTCCCTGAAGGGCCATGATATCCATAATACAGCCATCTCACTCGGATATGCAGGTCATGGTATGACTGGAATCTAGTGACAGCTTTCTTACATTGGTTTAACAATTTGTAAACCTCATTTGAGTAATTTGGAATAAAAGCCACTTCAATCACCAAAATCAAATCCAGTTTGAAATTGTCATGAGGCTCTGATTTTCTTCCTAAAAAATAAGAACAATAATATTATATACCGTTTCCGGGATACGTTGTCACCCAAAAAGCCTATAAGCTTGGTGCGCTAGGGAGTATGGGTAAAGATTTATTTAAATTTCTGTAAAATATTAGAAACAAACATGCTTGGAAATGTGCTGAAATCATTTTACCTGTGTTTGCGATAACTGTCTGAATTCAGATCAAACAGTAGCAGTTTAAATGCCCCCATCATCCTTTGCGCATCATTTTTACTAATGATAAGCTTTATAAGTTTAAAATAGTGCAATCACCTCTCTGTTCTTTCTGTAATGGCATAGAGGAGACAACCACCCATTTGTTTTTCACCTGCCCCTTTGTGGAATTATTATGGGCCGATATACAGCAGTTCTTGAGGGAGGGAGATATTCTAGACAAAAATTTGAATGAGATGGATATTATTCTGGGAGTTTTCAAAGCAAGTAACAAACAGATCTTGCTTAATCATATTATCTTGGTGGCAAAATATTTCATCTTTTCGTGTAAGCTCAAGTCGCAAATTCCTAATTTCTTTAATTTTAAGAAGAAATTGATACAAATAGAAAGAATTGAATACATTATTGCAAGAGATAAGAATTCCACAATATTTCATTTAAATAAATGGAACAAGCTTATTCCGCTATTAACATAATACTTTGACAATGCATCATATGTAACTTAAAAAAGCCAAATGAAACTTCACTCTGTAACTAGGTAACTACACTATGTATTTTTGCTTTTTGTGTAATTTTTTGTTTGTTTGTTTGTGTTTTGTAAGCAATGTATTACTATTAATATTGGAAAATAAAATAAAAAGTACCACAAAAAAAAAAAAAAGCTTATAGGTTTTTTGGGTGACAACGTTTCCCGGAAACGGTATAATATCATTTTGTTAGAAAAGTAGCAGATAGGGATAATTATCAAACGTAGTCAAATCACCATAATGGTCTATCATCAATGCTGCGTTCTGATTGGTTGAGCTACATGTACTAGTGGGCTATAAGTTATAGCCTACTAGCACAGGGAGCTCACCTTTACAGTTTAAACCAAGAAAAATAATAAAAATCTTTCCATTTTTTGCAGAAAAAAGCGAAAGGAAATCTATTTTCTTTGCGCTGTGTACTCAGTCTTTCCTGATTGGCCAATTATGCTTTGCCCAGGCTCGCCCACTAGGGCCTCATAACCACGAAATGGCTTCCGTCTGGTGCTAACCTCGTAAAAAGAGACAAGGGACACAGGGAGCTCACCCTTCCGGTAAAATAAAAATAAATGTGTTATTGATATTTTCTTCTCTGTTGTTTTTTCTGTCAATGGGAGTCCTGTGTATTGTTTTACCTCTTGGACCCTAGGGAACAAGATTACGTCATGCTACTTTCTGATTGGCCAGCGGCATAGCCAGGAATTTCTGAAGGGGGGGCCGGATAGTGAAAACATGGGACGAAAATGCTCAAATTTTCTCCAGCAAATACAGTAAATGTATGGGCCCCCCCTGGACCCCCCTGGCTACGCCCCTGTTGGCCACTAACAGTAATTTTCATGACAAAGGAATCAGCTTCTATTTTTTAGAAGCATTTTCCAAGGCCTACTCAAATTTGTTTCATCCCTTGTCTCTTTTACGAGGTTAGCGCCAGATAGTAATAAGGCCATAGTGGGCGAGTCTGAGCAAAGCATAATTAGCCAATCAGGAAAGACCGAGAACGCAGTGCAAAGAAAATAGATTTCCTTTCGCCAGAAACATATGCTTTCGCTTTATTCTGCGAAAAATGGAAAGATTTATTATTATTATTTTTTTTTGCTGGGGGTCCCCAACCAAGCAAGAAAATGTTTTAGACTTTGAGAAAGTCTAGAGGTCTATGGAGACATCCAAAGTGGCTGCCTAATGGCTGCCATCATTTAATTCTTGAACCTGTAAATTTTCGAAAAACGTAAGAAATTGTGCCATTATAAATTAGTGATAGATAAGCTTATAACATTTTGACTAGTTGAAGTCCATTTTCAATGACAATATTTAAATAAACAGATTAGAAATAATATTATTTTAATTTTGGCCTAAACATGCCCACTCAGCAAAATTGAATCTGACAGTTTTTGCCATATTTTCATTGCATTGCAACCAATTTCAAAACGTTTTAGTGCACAGCTTAGAGGAGTTTACCTTACATTTTGACCGACTTCACAAACTCAGTTCATGAGGCCAGTTAGGACGAAAGGGGTCTATTAGCCACCTTTTGAGTTAACTGGCTGCTGTATGTTTGTAAAGCAGATAAAAACAAAATCCTTACTGTACCTAGTATGCTTTCATTTCTTGCAAATGGTGGCCTCTTGGGTGTTGCAGCACTATTCCATCCCACCTTGAGGCAAATTGCAGATTCATCATCTATATTCAGCTGAACAACTGACAATTCAACGAACAGCCAAGCTTTTCTCTGTATTGCATCCCGCCTCAGAATCGTAATGGCAGTCTCATCAGAAACATGCAGTTGGAGTTTTACTTGAGTATAATCTGGATGGCATTCTAAGTACTCATGATGGAGAAAAACTACCATGGATGGACTAGGAAGCTGTAACGCATCACAGAACTTATCTCTGAGTTTTGTGACATGACCAGCATCAAAATCATCCCACTTTGTGTATATAACCAAACAAACAAGTGGGTGACATGGCCCTGAAAAGAAAAAACAAACAAACAATTAGCATAAGCTGAAATGTTAAAATCTCAAAGACCCATATTAAGTATACCAGCAATCTGGTGAAATTCCGGATTGTTTTTCAACACCCTTCCGTGGGGGGGTGGATATTTTCTGGAACCATACATTTCCATTCATTGTAATCCCTGAAACTGTCTGAAAAGGTAAAACTAGCTTTTCCCACAAAGAGTTCTGTACAGTCATCAGTTTTTGGGAATATTTCCTGTGTCATCAATTCTAGTTGTAGAAGAAAAAAAAGCTGCGAGAAATATCATCTTTTTAGTAGTAACAGACACAGTTGTCAGTTGTTTTTTTCTGCTTCTGATCTTGTTACCCCCCCCCCCCTAACCACTATGTAGACAATTTCTGCATTTTTGTTTGCCAGAACAGGGTTTTCAAAATTACAAATGAAGTACTCTGAAACCAGTCTTGTGGCAAAACAATTTACTGAACAATTTGTTTGAAATCTTTAGAAGCAAAACCAGATGACAAGTCTAAAGCAAAAATGGTTTCACGTGGAAGTGAGAAGTCATAGACTCCTTGCTTAGCTTGTCCTCTCACTTATGTGCATGCTCAAAAGAGTGAAGCTCAAGACTCTGGTTCCCAGGAAGGTGTCTGTCAGTCCTTGCTGTGAAATGCATTTTAATTTTTTTACTATGCATCCCTGGCTGAGGCGACTCTCATTTTTTTTTGCCAGCTGCTTCAAATTGTTCACGTGATCACTTTTCATGTACCAATTAATGTGTTGTTTATGTACAATACCATGTGATTGATACTTTTGGGAATTACGTTTGAAAATCCTTTGTTTTGCTGCTGTCCCACGAAGTTGGAGATCATGCGGCACAAAACAGGCGATCATGTGATCAATATGAAACAGCTGCCGGTGAGCCCAAAAAATGAGAGTTGGGTGGTCTACTGGGAGGCATAGTATTTGTATCCACTAATGTATCTAGGGTGCTTACCAATGGTCACAAGAAACTGAGAATTCTGGTTGTGATGTCAATGGTAGAGTAGCCTGTGCAGCAAGTCTTTCTGGAGTTTTAGGGTCAGAGAAAGATGATTTGGCTGCACAAAATATAGAGGAGGGCAAAAATGGAGATGGAGGGAGGGATGGGAAGAAAGGAAACCATTTCCTCCTTACTTTTCCCCACAGCCAAAAATTAGCTTGCACATTTGTCTGACTCCAATGTGAAATGCTTGCTACACAGGCTAATGATAGAGTCAATTTTTTGGTTATTGCAGTTGGGTCAAGTGGACAAACTTCAGAGGTTGTCCTGTCATTTTGATTGGAATGAACTGGTCAGACAGGGTCCAAACCAACCTTCTCCTAACCAGAGGGAGGGAGGGACTGATTGTCTGGAATTGTCAGTTTCACTACTAAAAGATACCAAAAGGGCTCTCCGCATGACAAGCTTTTATCTGAGTGAAACTGATTGTAATTAAATTTTTGACAGTATAATAATATGTGAATTTGTGAAGAAAACAATCCATTGCATATAGATCATGGAAGATAGAAACTAAAGTATCAGTCAATTCCAGCAGTGACCATCCCCCATGGGACACTGTGGGGCATTTGCACACCACTGGCTACTCTGGGGTGGGGCATTTTCAAACTTTTGCTGGCCCCAGGTTCGGGATTTATTCTTTTTTCTGGAGAAAAGAGGTGGGGATTTGAGGGACTCTCACAATATTGTTAGTGTGCCAAGTTTTGCAGAACTACAACATGATATGGAGAGTTTTTCAGGACAAACAGTGGAATTCGTAGCCAAATGGCAACAAGTGAATGGACTAGAGAAATTAGTGGAGGTAATGTCTGTGATATTGTAATACCTTCAGTGCCGTAGCTAGCAGGGGGGGCAGTCCCCCCCCCCTCAGCGAAGTAGATTTTTTAGTGTCAACACATGGGGAAAAACTTGCTTGCCCCCCCCCCCCCAGTAAAAACAAAGGATGACCAAAATTTCTAGCTATGGCCTTGACCTTTCTGAGTTTTTATGCCACATTTTTATGGGATTTCAAATACAATTTGAGACTGTGACAGATTTGTTTCACTTATTATTTTGTCTCATGTTCAGTGAAATGAGAACTTGTAAAAGCCAAGAAAACTAAACTTCAGTCTAAAAATGAATTATAAATGCTCGGACAGAATAAATGGAATTGAAGTTTTGAATGGAAATATTTTGTTGTGAAGCTTTGTGAGGATTTCAGGTTCTTGCTTTTAATCTAAGGGCCTGTTCACAGTAAAAACAAAGGATGACCAAGGCTTGCCCCCCCAGACAAAAATTTCTAGCTACGGCCTTTACCTTTCTGAGAAGACTTTTATGCCACATTTTTATGGGATTTCAAATACAATTTGAGACTGTGACAGATTTGTTCCACTTATTATGTCTCATGTTCAGTGAAATGAGAACTTGTAAAAGCCAAGAAAACTAAATGAGTTCAGTCTAAAAATGAAATATAAATGCTCCAACAGAATAATTGGAATTGAAGTTTTGAATGGAAATATTTTGTTGTGAAGCTTTGTGAGGATTTCAGGTTCTTGTTTTAAATCTAAGGGCCTGTTCACATAAGGTGCGATGAGTTTAATAAATTGTCTGACGAAGTCACCTTTTAACTTTAACTGATAAATTAACTTTTAACTGGTAAATTACTCAGGTAAGAATATGAAAGCACAAAGAAATCATTGCCAAATTTGTAGGTGAGTGCTGCTTCCTCCTCCAGAAAGACAACATAATTACATCTTAAGAATGCTTCTTCCTTTTTTAAATAAATTTTATTTGGACCTGTTCATCCATGTACACTTATGTGGTCTATCTTGGGGGGTAGGGATATCTCGGGGGGGGGGGGGGGGGACTAAACTGTTTTACTTATTATCTTGGTGTTGTCGCACGCGCACAATTGAAATCATTGTCCCTACGACCGTTTATCTCGGGACCCCAAGTTGTCTCAGTAACATGTAAATGGTTTGATTTCAACACAGAGAGATTGTATAGAAACTTTTCTCAGCCCGAGACAACTACCCTCCAAAATATCTCGCCTTATGTGAACAGACCCTAAAAAAATGGCCGAGCTTCTAAAAGAAACTACAATAATACGACATATCTTTCCACCATATTGAGGGCCATATCTTAAAAAACTGTAAATGAAGTTTATTGTATTGTATTGTATTAGCTCGTCAAACCAGTGCTGTTTTTTTCAACCCAGCACGTTTATATCTGGGAACTTCTGGGTTCGTTCTGTCGTTGTCTGACACAGCCTCGATTCCATGTTGGTTGAAGGAGCAAGGGGCGCTGGGTACGTGAATGAAATCTTCCAAGGTGGCAGCCACGGAGGGGGGAAATTTGGCTGACCTTGAAAAACTCCAAACATAAGCCAGGTCATACCAGTGAAAACATAAGGTTCATACTTCCTTGCAGAAGAACTTATCAGGAACTGTTTTAAAAACCCCTTCTGGTGGCTGTAATATTGGCGGATAATGTCCAAGGATGAGAAATGGTATGATAAATGAACAGTTGGCCGAGAAGCGAAGCAAGGCAGTGGCTCACAATTGCAGAAGACTGAAACTGCTGCTCAATTGTTGGTCTCATTGTAATTCGATTAATTGGTCGCATGCATGACCAGTTCAGTTGTTTTTCTCTTTGCCAAACGACAAAAAATGGTAAGTTGAAAAACAATTCTTTCCTTGTCATTTTGCTTATTTTTGTTTTGTTCTTTCATTTTTTGCGAAAGTCAAACCAAATATTAACTTGGATTGAAACAACAACAGAAACCATTTGCAAACAACTTTCTTGTTCACGGCATATTTAGTTGACTTTTTTGTGTTTTATGGTGTTGCCTCAGCCATCAATTTATGTATTTCATCAACATTCTTAGACAAAAACCTTGGTTGCTTGTTTTCCATTATTTATCACTTCCAACTGGACAATATTACCATCTGATATTTGTCCTGCGAAAATGCACCATGTGATATGTCTCAATGAGCATGTGTTAAAATTGATCACTGGGATATAATTAACCATTATCCTGCAAGATTGCGCAGAATATCGTCGATACTAAGCAGACGAGAGATGCTGTCCAGAGTTGGCTAAATCAGACGATATTCTGCAAAATCGAGCAGTATAATGGTTTTATTATTCAGCACATTGATAGCACTCAAAAAAATCCCCAAAATGATTTACTTTTGCGTATCACATTTCCCTCAGACGACGGATATCGCTGGATATATGTCGTGTTCCAGTGCCGGATCCAGGATTTAAACATCTTCTTTTTTTTTGGGGGGGGGGGGGGGGGGGGGGGGGGGCTTGGAGTCAGGACAGAAACCGCTCTTACAAAAATGCCCTAGTGACAATGGTTTGCTGTATTCTGCCCCCTAAACTATCTAATACATGAGCTTGAGACTTTATTTATTATTGATTATTTAACACAAGAAGATGGAATAAAAAAAAAGAGGGGGTGGATATCCACCCAATCCATCCCCCCTGTATCCACCCTGTGTTCAGAAGACAGCTATTGGCATTCCAATGACCATATTTGGGCAGTGCATCGATGTGCTGAATAATAATAAATCAAAACAAATGTATTTCAAGAACGAAAGAGAAGTTACAAAGTGTGTGCGCGACTGCATCATGTAAAATAAAAACAATCCTAAAATCCCACAATTTTCTTGCATTAGCAAAAACTTATCAAAATTAGCAAAGGTTTTTAAAGAGACACGCATGTTTACAATAAACTTCTATTTTTCCCGCACTCAAACGCAACGTGCGAAGGCAATATTCCCTATCGGTCACTAATTTTTCGAAATACGTGAACTTGATTTAGCCAATAAGAGCGCGCGCTCGGTTGAGTGAGCACTCGCTATATATAACAATGTGGATTATTGCCCAGCACCCAGGTCTGCAAGACTACTGCAGGGTATGTTGTGGTTTGTTCTTGAACGATGTTTGAAACTGAAAATGTACACATATAGACTAGACGAACTTTCGGAAAATCGTACTTCATGAGGCATTTTTTAGTAAAAGCTGGCAACAAGTGCCATCTTATGCAAAATTTTACGCTGAATCTGAATTTTTTGTTGCCAACGCAGATTTTGCATTTTTAGAGGTGAAATGACGTCATGATTGACAGCTGTCACACAAACTCTACAATGAATTTTTCGCCGAATTTCTTTTCAAATTTTAACGGCCAGTGAAATTCAAATGTATAAGTGGCAGTGTGATATTCAAAAAAATGTATCTATATTATGGGATAGGGTGATTGATGGGCGTAGAACGTCATCCAAAATGGCGGATCCAAGATGGCCGCCGTGCCGCCATTTTGGATATCTGTTGATTGTTGAGGCCATCACGTTCAAAGGCTAAACTTAAAAAAAAATAAAAGACAAAACTTAAACGATTCTGCAATACATAAAAAGTAGCAACTGACGATTATGGTGGAAAGAGAATAATATATAGGCAAATATATGATTGTTGTTAGTGAATTTAGGTAGGAAGCGCAATCCACAAAATTATAGCAAGTTAGTCGTCCCTACTGTAAAAGTTCTCACTATGACTATTGATTTCAAAGCCTATCACTGAGTCAAATTCATCTACGACTATTGTTTTAAATGCATGCAGAATATTCCTCTTACACACACAAGAATAATAATGATAAGAAAAAAGCAGGGATAAAGGGGAAAATTTTTTTCTATGGCAATTTAGGCGTTGCTCCAGCCTTTTCCGAATTTTTTTTATAGCCTGGTGGTAGCAACTTTGAACTTATAAGCAAAAGTGTAAGACTTTAATTTGTCCTCGGAGTAGCTTTCCTCTCTATGCTTGAAAGCCCTTTCCTATTCCAACCCCTTTCTTGTCTGAGGTTTCCTTTTGAGGTTTTCTGCTGGTCCTGAGGTTTCCGCTATTTTTCGATTATGCCACAGGGGCAGCAGATTGCACGATCGTTTTGAACGAGCTTTTGATATAAGGACTTCAAAGGCACAGTTTTGTTACCGGGACTGAGGATGATCATCGAAAAATGGTGATATCGTTTAGATCGTAAAATCAAGCGGCGGTGAATCTGATTCACCTTTCATATTGATTTGCCTTTTATATATTTAATATGGCTTCATTCGACCAGCAGCACTGCATTTCATACTGTGATACCTTGAATTCATTGTCAGGTATTTATTTCCATGTCTTTTTTGACTACCAGACTGATAGTTTCTAAAAATCAAATTTCACGATATGGCGGCCATCTTGGATCCGCCATTTTGAATATCACAGCAGCGCCATATCCGTATAATACGACAATTTTTCTTATAGAACATTCTAAACTATCCTGTTCAAGATAAATATTCGTTCGAATTTGAAATATAGCGACAAAACTATTTAAGGGGTTCGCGAACAGCTGTCAATCATGATGACGTCATTTTCACCCATTAAAATGCAAAATCAGGGATGGCAACAAGAAAATTCGGATTCAGCGTGAAAAATTACATAAGAAAACTCTTGTTGCCAGCTTTTACTAAAAAATGCCTCATGCGCCTTAAATATTGCAATTTTCTGATATTTCGTCTAGTCTAATAGTGGTTAGGTTGTAGTTCCTTCAAGTGCCTGAATGAGATCTTACTCCTTTCTTGTGTTCAGTACTGTTTAAGAATGAAAGGCAAATTCCACAAAATGTGCTAAGCTTCAGACCCTGCTGTACCCTGGCTCAATTCTCCCAGCACTTTACTTTACTTCCTCGCATGAATTCCTAGTATTGTATTGTATTAAAGCATATTGAATTGTACACCAAAATGTACACTGAATTAAGGTGGATCGACCCAGTAATTTTGCACCCATGCCAACCAATTTTGAACCTCTCATATAAAAGCAGGTTGATTTCTATCGTGCAGCCAATATAACACACATACTACCCATAGACTGAAATACATGTCAGTACAAAAGTTGGGGAGATCGGAGTTAGTACCACGTGTTAATCGGGCCACGCCTATTTCCACTCTCACTCCAGTTTCAGGCTGTAACGACATTTTTTCGAAAAATGCTCTACGCTACCTCGAGATTGACTGATTGCCTAGGTGTAACCGAAGTTTGACTAAATTCTACAAGACCGATCTGAAGATATTTTAGGATTTATAAATCAGGGCTATAATTTATGTAAAATCCAGTGTTATGAATTAACATGACAGAGTTTGGTACTTCATGGTTATAAATTGAAGGCTTTTATAGCCCAATCTATTTGTAATTGTTCAAGGAAGGTCATGCTTTTGATGAAAATTAAGTATTATTTTGCGATTTTGAAAAATATAGAAATGTACGTATCAACATAATTCCTCCACTCATCGGCTCAACACGAAATTTGGGCCTACTTTCACGAAATTTGGTCTGATTTAAAAAATCGTAGTTTTTTTCGCTCCAAAATTTTGGACGACCTTGATCGATCAATGTAAAGTTTGTCTCCAACGTTTCATATCAATTGAAATCTTCTATGGTCATCAACTGTGGATGCAAAGATCAGTAAATATTGGATGGATTCGTGTAGTTTCCGCTCAGGGACTTGCTTTTGTTCTTCCAATGCGGCACACGTTGATATTCGCGGGTGACTGCTCTCCGAATCGTCTCCGATATATGGTAATTAATGCATAACAAAAGACCAAAAACCTAAGAAAATTACCATACATCGGAGACTAGCCAAGCAAGGACAAGCCCACCTGCGCTCCATTGGAATTCGATTTTGTGCCGAATTGGGAACAAAAGCAAATCCCAGAGTAGAAACTACAGAAATTTATCCAATATTTACCGATCTTTGCGTCCCCAGTTGACAGCCTTAGAGGATTTCAATTGATATGAAACGTTGGAGACAAACTTTACATTGATCGATTGGAGTCGTCCAAAATTTTGGAGCAAAAAAAACTACGATTTTTAAATCAGACCAAATTTCGTGAAAGTTGGCCCAAATTTCGCGTTGAGCCGATGCGTGGAGGAATTATGTTGATACGTACATTTCTATATTTTTCGAAATCGCAAAATAATATTTAATTTTAATCAAAAGCATGACCTTCCTTGAACAATTACAAATAGATTGGGCTATAAAAGCCTTCAATTTATAACCATGAAGTATCAAACTCTGACATATTTATTCACTTCACTGAATTTTACATAAATTATAGCCATTATTTATAAATCCTAAAATATCTTCAAATCGGTCTTGTAGAATTAATCAAACTTCGGTTACACCTAGGCAATCAGTCAATCTCGAGGTACCGTAGAGCATTTTTCGAAAAAATGTCGTTACAGCTTGAAATTGGGCTGAGAGTAGAAAGAGGCGTGGCCCGATTGTCACGTGATACTAACTCTGATCTCCCCAACTTTTGTACTGACATGTATTTCAGTCTATGTGTAGTATGTGTGTTATATAGGCTGCGGGATAGAAATCAACCTGTTTTTATATGAGAGGTTCACAATTGGTTGACATGGGTACAAAATTACTGGGTCGATCCACCTTAATTACCTGATTGAAGCTTCTCACTAAGTTGCTGACTTGACATGCCCTGAACTATCGCATTTTCATCTCGAAACTCCTTCATTTCTTAGCCAAAACCGGCCGTCGGCAGGCTTCCAGCAGTTCGATCAACAGATCTGGGTTGTTCCTAGACAGCAGACAGTTATCCCGTAGAATTGCGATCAAGAACAGGCCTGGAAGCTTGCTTGTTTGCGTTCTCTCGTTGACTAAGCGGGAAATTTCAGCGAATTCAGAGACACTAATAAGAGTTTTTCTTGATAGGTCCTTTAGGAAAGATAGTGCAAGCTCAACATCCTGAGTTACTATTTCTATTCCTATCTGATTAAGAAGTTTTGTAAAGTCGTCCAGCAGCGGTCTCGCCGCCATTCAACCAGAAAAGAAGATCGAGCGTCCATTTTGCAACTCGTCTTACATCATCCCTCAGCGTAAAATGGCAGTGGAGCACCAAAAACCATACAGCTACATGAACAATCTGATAGAGTAACGAAAAATAGAACTAAAAGGAAAAGTGGAGCTGAGAAGTTCAGCTAAAAACTCAACATGAGCTCGCAAATATCTTCCATACGCATTGGCGACGACGCGAGAGACTGGAATCGAAGCGGAAATTCTTGGATTTCATATCACGTCACATCCGCGGGGGTGCTCGCCGCGTCTGGAAAAAAAATAGGTACCCTAAGGGGTACAAGAGTCTACCATGCTACATAACTAGATGGTAGCGAGACTCCAAAATGTATGTGGTTGTTTTCACCTTCAAGTATTAAACTCGTATGAAGGTTTTTAACTGGGTGAAACATAAATATGGGTCAATCATTGTTCTCGATGCAGGAATGGCAGTGTGGTATTTCTTAAAATAGCAAATAAATAACCAAAGAAAACGCTAACATACACACACTGGATCAGCTAGCGTTGAGTACTGGCCAGACATGATGCAGTGTGTGTGTAGGCATCTGAAATGAAGTAGCTGTAAAGGATGACGCATTATGGTGTCACTAGACTCCATAGAAAATACAATGAGGAAATGCTTTTCTTGCGAGCTCTTCCCACAATGCATTCTTAATCAGTCACGGCATCACCCCACCTAGAAATTTTAAATTTGGAACACCTAACGGCACCCAACCTGGAATTATATTCATATTTTCATGGGTGTTGGCTTACGCACAAACGAATGTTGTATTTTTATGGTCCACCCTTGACCTACCCACCCTGGAATTCTGAGCTTCATTTGACCATCCTCCCAGGAGTTCAAGAGGATCCGAATAGTTCTTGCTATTACCCAATGCTTCGTGTCGTTGCCCGCCTATAACGAAAATACGTCAGTTTTTCAGGCTACGAATTTTGTAGAAATGAAGATGATAAACAAAATAAGAGTCAGGCCTGCCAACACAACCTTTAATTACTTAATTTTAATCTGACACTGAGTATACAGTTTGAGTGAACAATAGATAACAATCATAAACGTTTGAATAACAACAAGTTCAACTAAATGTCCCATTTCAACGTTCTAATGCTGCTAGTTATGTCACTGAGTCCACTGAAAATGACACACAGATTAGTTCTTAAAATAACAAACAACAACAAACATTTCAACAGCGTCAAGCTTACGTCCAACTACCTACTTCAAACTGTAATATCCGAAACTACTTTGTTTCTGATGTTGTATGTAACCGTTACAGGGAGGCAGACTTAAGAGAACATCCTCAATAAAGGCTTTTGTCAAATTCTCCTGGTTCTTTTTACAGATAGCCGCTGCCTTGATGAGGCAATTGTCGAACAAGGTAACGTTAACGTTGCTGCTACTTTTGTCACTGAAAATTACTTGGGCAAACCAATGTTCTGGGCATTTGTCTTGCTTGATTTTCAAATTGCAGTTTTTGCAATCCACAAATGGAGACTGGTTGTGTCGCACCTTCTTGTGGCATTGTATGCGCGATATGTAGGAAGGAACAGAAGATATTCCTATCACCTCCCCTTGAATCACTTTCACCATGGACTTTATCACAGGGAGCGCTTCTTTGAAAGCCTCTGTAATTTCTACTTTGGTTTTCACATCTGTTCCCAGCTGAACTTGGCCAGTGTGTCTCTACTTACTTTCAGATTTTTAAATGAGTAAGTCAAGCCTTGCTGAAGATTAAGAGTGTTAACAAAATTGTCCCATATAAGGAGTTTAATGGTTGCAGTTGGATCTACTAGTGTGGCAATTTGCATGTGCTTGTTGTCCCCAAAGTCTTTCGGTTCATTTAAGATTCCTACTTTAGGTGGCAATGAAACAAGTTGTCCAGTGAAGACTGTGTTCTCAGTAGTGCAATATTCAGTGATGTTGGCATTCAATTCTCTCAAAATCAACACCATGATGATAATCAACAACAACATCATCTCCCATCAAATAATCATCTGTGTTGGATTTGGTATCTTTTTTGCACCTTTTCAACTTTACTGGGGACTTGTGTTCACTTAATTCAGCAAAGCGTTTTATCTTTGGGGGAGAGAAACAGACGCCTCTCACTGTTTTGTCCTTTTGTTGGAGCTGAAAGTCAAAGTAACTCCCCCTGTTACAAACGTTATGTATAAATCCGATAAGATTATCCGCTTCTGGTTTGGGCACAATTGACTTGGAAAGTGTTTTAGGCTTCACTGGCAGATGTGCTGCACTCTTCAGGAATTGCTAAATCCATGCTAGGTTTGGAATCGCTCATCATGCCAGTGGCAATTCAATCTGGAGAAGAAAAAGACAAATCACAATTTGGCATTTCAAATACTGACATTCCTTGAGGAAAACTATTATCAACATATTGCATTTTAATGCTTTAGCAATTGACTGTCATTTGAAATGCACTGTTAAATCGACATGTATACCTACTGGTAACCTTTGTCCATATGTAACCCACATAGAGTTATCAAAAGAATGCACTACACTTACCTGATGATCTACTACTAGCCTTCAGAAGGGGGAGGGGCATCAGAACAGGCCCCACCATTGTATCATACCCTATTCACAGTAGGGCTGCAATGGTCATCTTTAGAGACTTTAATGACCCCTCATGGGGCTTCTATATAACCTTGCAATTTTGCTAGGTTTTTGAAGTACTGTAAAAAAATTACAGGTAAAAGAGGCAGACATTTTGTATCATCGTAACTAATTTCGCTCTAGCACAAGCAAAACTGGCTTGTGGTCTGAGAAATATGCCTCTCTAACATAAGTGAAAGCGTTTCCTTCAGAGATATTAAGCAAACAAACGATAGAAGCAAACAAATGGTTTGCTTCTTATCTCAAAGGAAGATTGCAGACTACTGAAATCAAGAATTGCATATCAGAAAAACACGAAACACTATGCGGCGTACCTCAAGGATCCGTCCTTGGCCCACTCTTGTTCCTAATTTATATAAATGACATTTGTAACTCCTCCAAACTACTTGATTTCTTTCTATTTGCTGACGACACGAATCTTCTACGAATCGTATGCTAATAAAAATCTTAAAAAATTAGAAGTAGTAGTAAACAAAGAATTGGCCAAAGTTTCAGACTGGCTTATCGCCAATAAGCTTACATTAATATAAAGAAATCTAACTTTGTTATCTTTCGACCTCACCAAAAAATACTAACATTTCAACCAACCATCAAACTCTTTGATAATAACTCACAGCGTCTGGTCACTATTAACCGCAAAATTTTGTTAAATATCTAGGACTCCTCATTGATGACCATCTTAGCTGGAAATACCATATTGACCACATTGCTACAAAAATTAGTAAGACAGTAGGAATAATCGCACGACTCCGGCACTATGTCCCCTATAATATCTTAATAAACCTTTATCGCTCGTTAATTGCACCATACTTGTCTTATGGTATTGTTGCTTGGGGCCGTGCCGCAAAATTGCACATAAACAAACTTCTCATACTTCAAAAACGTGCCTTAAGATTAATGTATTTTTCGGATAAACAATAGCACGCTATTCCTTTTTTTCTTGAATCTAATTTTCTTCCAATACAAATGATCTATTTTGAAAAAACGGCTACCATGATGCATGATGTTTCCAACAAAGTTGTGCCGGTTCTGATACAGAAGCTTTTTACTAAAACAGAAGATGTGCATAATTACAGTACAAGGGCGGCTTGGAGTGGAAATTTTATGTCAAATCGTCAAGACTTGAGATCCAGAAACTTTCATTTTCACGGTCTGGATCCTGTATTTATAATAGTTTACCAGTAAGCTTGAGAAATGAGAATAAAACGAATTTTAAGCAACAATTAAGAAAAATACTGATACATTTGTTAGAAACTGAAAACGATTATATTGGTGTGGATAAAACGATCTTGAGGATGCCCATTCATTCGCTTAATAACAACTTTTTAAATTCATCTTACTTAATTTTCTTTCAACTTTTTCTACTTTTTCGCTATTTCCGTTTTATGTATAAACAAGTGATGCAGCTCTAATGAAAAATATTAATAATAATCTGTTTGTAAATCTAGTGCCATCCGCCTCGACTAGTTTTTCTATTTGCGGATGGCGCTACCTATTTCCTACTCTATTTATTTGCAAAAAAACTTCTTGTTGTTGTCTTGTTGTTGATATTAGTGTAGACATAATATATGTTCTGTAGTCAGTCGTATATTTTGTAACTAGTTGCTTGTAATTAAGATCTCTGATTAAACAATGATATAGTGCACTTCTGTCTGATAAGTCGAACCAGTTGACATTGAAATCACCGATCAAGATGTTGTAAGACAATGGTGATTGTAGAGATATGATCTGTGTTAGAGCTGCGCACAGCTGTTGAACAGGAATTCTCTCTGATCTATAGATCACTACTATGTTCACATCATGAAGCGCTAATAGTCTAAAAACTATCATCTCAATGCCATTGATGTTATGTTTGTGTGGAAAACCAGGTGCAAATTCAAGTTTACTGTAGACAGCTATGCCACCATATGGCCGCTAGATGTTGTTTAAGTTTGATTGATCATCATTCCTGAATAAGGTGAAACTTTGCATTCTATACATATCATCTATGTCAGAATTGAGAAATCGTGTCTCTGCAAACATGCAAACAATAAACATCGGAGGAACTGAAGTAGAGGTCACAACCGAACATCATCAATGTGTCTATGTCAGAAAGCATAGTTGAATAGACTTGTCATTCTGCTTGACAGGAGGAGACATAGTAATATATGTTCAGGCAACCTTCAGTACGTAACCGTTTCATTTCTTGTTGTACATCATTGCTTATCATGATTTTCTCTTCACACAAATCGGTAATGTAGAGACCATCTATAGTGGTTACTCTACTAAGGCCTACATAATATATGTGAGGTATAGCTCTCCTGAAATTGCAACTACTTTGGTTTCGGTGTCACCTTGGGATCTATATGGATGGTTTTGGCAGCTGCAGGGCGCAATGGGAATTGTTTTCTCACAACTTGCGCTGTTCTATTCCTTCCAACAGCAAATTGTGTAGTGATAGGCTTAATGCGAGTCCACTCATGCTTTATACTTTGAGTGTATAAATGTTTGTTATCGTGGGCGAGTTTTCTCTCCAACTTCAGGATGATCGAACTGGACCCATATTACTCCTGAAGGCTTTCCTAGCTGATGTAGAACTATCTTTTTTACAATGTTACTTGCACCATTGGTCATTCCATCTTCTTTTCGAATATTCATCACTAGTTCTGTTCTTCCACCTTCTGCAAGCTGCAGGCTTGATATGACTTGTTTTGTTTTCCTTGGATCATTTGGGATCTGTTTCATGATTTTCACTCTGAGCTCTGGGGAGTTAGCTCCAACAACACTGTCATGAGCTTTTATTGTATGCTTAACAAGTAGCAGATTGGTGACATTTGGAATTGAATTCGTCAACCTTTGCATTTTGAATGAAGAGATGGGGGGCATTCATAAGTTAATCATTTTCTTGTAATATATGTTCTTTGATTCATTAATATCTTCAGCTGTACTGTATGCTTTCCCTCTCTTAGCCTATTAAGAATTTCTACAAACACTTTACTTTCCTTTTGTCTCATAATTTCTGTGAGCTCAAACAATTTAAAGTGTTCCTGCCAGAGGTTTGGGGCAAGTGCGCCATACTCAAGGTCATCAAGATCTTTGAATACAAGACCATCCATAACAGGTAGTAGACAGTAGACGAACTTTCGGAAAATCGTACTTCATGAGGCATTTTTTAGTAAAAGCTGGCAACAAGTGCCATCTTATGCAAAATTTTACGCTGAATCCGAATTTTTTTGTTGCCAACGCAGATTTTGCATTTTTAGAGGTGAAATGACGTCATGATTGACAGCTGTCACACAAACCTCTACAATGAATTTTTCGCCGAATTTTCTTTTCAAATTTTAACGGCCAGTGAAATTCAAATGTATAAGTGGCAGTGTGATATTCAAAAAAATGTATCTATATTATGGGATAGGGTGATTGATGGGCGTAGAACGTCATCCAAAATGGCGGATCCAAGATGGCCGCCGTGCCGCCATTTGAATATCTGTTGATTGTTTGAGGCCATCACGTTCAAAGGCTAAACTTAAAAAAAAAAAAAAGACAAAACTTAAACGATTCTGCAATACATAAAAAGTAGCAACTGACGATTATGGTGGAAAGAGAATAATATATAGGCAAATATATGATTGTTGTTAGTGAATTTAGGTAGGAAGCGCAATCCACAAAATTATAGCAAGTTAGTCGTCCCTACTGTAAAGTTCTCACTATGACTATTGATTTCAAAGCCTATCACTGAGTCAAATACATCTACGACTATTGTTTTAAATGCATGCAGAATATTCCTCTTACACATACAAGAATAATAATGATAAGAAAAAAGCAGGGATAAAGGGGGAAATTTTTCTATGGCAATTTAGGCGTTGCTCCAGCCTTTTCCGAATTTTTTTTATAGCCTGGTGGTAGCAACTTTGAACTTATAAGCAAAAGTGTAAGACTTTAATTTGTCCTCGGAGTAGCTTTCCTCTCTATGCTTGAAAGCCCTTTCCTATTCCAACCCCTTTCTTGTCTGAGGTTTCCTTTTGAGGTTTTCTGCTGGTCCTGAGGTTTCCGCTATTTTTCGATTATGCCACAGGGGCAGCAGATTGCACGATCGTTTTGAACGAACTTTTGATATAAGGACTTCAAAGGCACAGTTTTGTTACCGGGACTGAGGATGATCATCGAAAAATGGTGATATCGTTTAGATCGTAAAATCAAGCGGCGGTGAATCTGATTCACCTTTTCATATTGATTTGCCTTTTATATATTTAATATGGCTTCATTCGACCAGCAGCACTGCATTTCATACTGTGATACCTTGAATTCATTGTCAGGTATTTATTTCCATGTCTTTTTTGACTACCTGACTGATAGTTTCTAAAAATCAAATTTCACGATATGGCTCCGCCATTTTGAATATCACAGCAGCGCCATATCCGTATAATACGACAATTTTTCTTATAGAACATTCTAAACTATCCTGTTCAAGTTAAATATTCGTTCGAATTTGAAATATAGCGACAAAACTATTTTAAGGGGTTCGCGAACAGCTGTCAATCATGATGACGTCATTTTCACCCATTAAAATGCAAAATCAGGGATGGCAACAAGAAAATTCGGATTCAGCGTGAAAAATTACATAAGAAAACTCTTGTTGCCAGCTTTTACTAAAAAATGCCTCATGCGCCTTAATATTGCAATTTTCTGATATTTCGTCTAGTCTATAGGAGTTGAAGTCACCAATGGCTATGATGCTGACTCCTCCAAAATCCTCCGTACTTCCTTTTAAGTCCTTAAGCCTGTTTTAATTTGAACATTTAACATAGTATTACCAACCATGGATACAGGGTGGTGAAGGGGTTCTCCGTGATCCGTGATTCACCCCAAATTTGCTCCGTGATTCGTGAAAACAGGAAAATTATTGCCGTGATCCGTGAAATCTCATGTCCTCGTGACCCGTGATTTTACGAATTTCTCTTACGTGACTCGTGATTACAGGCCTAGAGATTCGTGAAACGTGAAAGCTGGTCATTAGGGACGGACTATTTGATCTTGATGCAAATCGAGGAAGCTCATTTTCTCCTGACTGCTTTCTAAGGAAGCTCACGTCCTTATAAATATATTGTTTTTTTGTTTGGGTCGGCTCGCGCTGCGCGCTCGCCATGTACAACATTAAAATGTACTTTTAAAATTGAGTAAGTTTACTATCAGCAAACACTAAATAAAAGGTTTAGCAAACGTCAGGAAGCGCAATTGTTAAACACCAAGTTCTCATTTTCTCCGGGACTTTTCCCATTCTTTCAACTTATATGCCCAAAATTTGCAGCGCGCTTCGCTCACATAAATAGGATACTTTGGTGTAGCATTTAACAACTAAAACATCGTACGTGGTTATTTTATTTTGGAAAATTTCTATTATGTTTCTTCCGTGACTTCATTTCTTCAGCGTGATTTTCGTGTCCCAGAAATTAGAATTTCATTAACGCGTAGTTTGATTTTCGAAATCGCAGCGCGCTTCGCGCGCATCCAGAAACATACAAGCAAGGCTCGGTACTGATCCGAACATCTTCATAGTAGCAAAAATCCTAAATCCCATCACCAAAACCCGAACTGATCTGGATGCTATGAGCAAACCAATTTCGCGAAATGATAAAATAACAGGAGAGTTTAAAATCGTACTTTATTGAATTGTGATCAATTGTCGTTTTGATGGCGAAATAATTTAAGTGATATCTCAAACCAATCAAAAGAAATACCAGGGAAACAAATCGAGCACAGTCACCAGTCACTTTCTAGGGAAAAAACATCGAGCAGCAAAACTGGATGCGAAAAAAATATAGAGCCCCCCCAAAAAATTAGCCACCTTCCCCATCAAATATCAAATGGTCCGTCCCTTAAGTACATCAAATATTAACCATGACTGCGTCATTTTATCAGTAGAAAGAATAAAAACTTGAATGGTTGATTAACAGCTTATAATCTTCATTTACACGATATTTCGGTCAGCCAGTACCGACCTTCTTCAGGTAATGGTGAATATTTACATTGGTAACTACTATAAATAAAATAACCGTCAAAATTCAAACGTGAAATAGATACATACAAGTGGAGTGTCACGTGATAAAACGTAACAGGAAGACACAAAAAGATACATAGATACATAAAGATCTAACAGCTGAAATTGTTAAAATTTTCGTCTCTAGTATTGAGACCTTGGGGGATAAAGTTTGACCTCTGTTGATAAAAAAAGCCTCCCTAGCTTTCCTAACAGAATCTCTTTTGTTAGTCAGTCGTTCTAAAGGGATAAGTAGCATGTCTGTGGATGTATGGTTAGGGGTGTTATGAAAATGGAGAGCGGCGGTAGTGGGTGTAGATTGGCTGTCAGAGTCAAGTGTGCGTCTGTGCTCATTGAAACGTTCCCGTAATTGTCGTTTGGTTTCACCTATGTATTGAAGTTTACAGCGCTTGCAGTGAATCATGTATATAACATTAGAAGTTTTGCATGTGATTTTAGAAGTTATCCTACGTGTTTCATTAGTTGACGAAAAAGTGTAATGTGTTAGTCCATCAGCAATATAATTACAAGTGTAACAGTTATCACCACAACGGTACGAGCCTGAAGTTTGGTTAATTACATTAGGGCTTTTTAACTGCGCTTTAACTAAAAGGTAGCGGAGGTTAGGGCTACGTCTAAACGCCACGATAGGTGGGCTTGGAAAAGCGTTTTTACAACGGTTAGAAGTCTGAAGAATTCTGAAATATTTGTGTAATATGTGAGATATATTAGGGAGGGCAGGGTTATAGGTGACAACAAAAGGTGTGCGATGAGAAGTGTTATTTCTGTCTTTAGGTTTGAGGGCATCAGTACGAGAGATAGTGTTAACACGTGATATTTGCTGCTCAATAAAGTCACGTTTATAACCACGATTTTGTAAAAAAATAATAAGTTCATTAGACCGTTTAATATAGGTATCATTAGTAGAGCAGATGCGGCGAAGGCGAAGAGCAAGGCTGTAAGGAATGCCTTTTTTAGTGTGATAGGGATGACAAGAGGAATGAAAGAGGTGCTGATGTTTATCGGTGGGTTTACAATACAAATCAGTTTCAATTTTACCATTAACCAAGGAAACAGAGACATCAAGAAAAGGAATATTAGTGAGAGAATGTTCAGAGGTGAATTTAATGGTGGGATGTAAGTTATTAAGATAAGACACAAAAGTGTTAAGCTCATTAGTTCCTTTGTCCCAAATTATAAAAATGTCGTCTATATATCTCCACCATGTATGAGGTTTATGAGGAGCATGCAAGGGCTTTAGATTCGAAATGACCCAAAAAGAGATTGGCAAAAGAAGGAGCCATCCTAGTGCCCATAGCAGTACCGTGTATTTGGAGGTAGTGTTTGTCGTTGAAAGTGAAGTTATTCATGGTGAGAATCATGCGAATGAGGTCACATATAGTTTCAGTGGGAATTTGTCTAGAGGTGCGGGTAGAGAGAAAATGGCGACAAGCGTTATGCCTTCGTTATGGGGTATATTAGTATACAGAGATGAAACATCAAGAGTTACTAGCATAGCGTTGTCAGGTAGATCTAGGGTTAGCAGTTTATTAAGAAAGTCGTTGGTGTCTTTTATGTATGAGGGTAGTTTAGATACTAAGGGTTTAAGAAAGAAATCAACAAACTGGGAAATGCGTTCTGTAGGATGGCTGTTAGAAGACACTATGAAATATCACGTGTTAACACTATCTCTCGTACTGATGCCCTCAAACCTAAAGACAGAAATAACACTTCTCATCGCACACCTTTTGTTGTCACCTATAACCCTGCCCTCCCTAATATATCTCACATATTACACAAATATTTCAGAATTCTTCAGACTTCTAACCGTTGTAAAAACGCTTTTCCAAGCCCACCTATCGTGGCGTTTAGACGTAGCCCTAACCTCCGCGACCTTTTAGTTAAAGCGCAGTTAAAAAGCCCTAATGTAATTAACCAAACTTCAGGCTCGTACCGTTGTGGTGATAACTGTTACACTTGTAATTATATTGCTGATGGACTAACACATTACACTTTTTCGTCAACTAATGAAACACGTACGATAACTTCTAAAATCACATGCAAAACTTCTAATGTTATATACATGATTCACTGCAAGCGCTGTAAACTTCAATACATAGGTGAAACCAAACGACAATTACGGGAACGTTTCAATGAGCACCGACGCACACTTGACTCTGACAGCCAATCTACACCCACTACCGCCGCTCTCCATTTTCATAACACCCCTAACCATACATCCACAGACATGCTACTTATCCCTTTAGAACGACTGACTAACAAAAGAGGTTCTGTTAGGAAAGCTAGGGAGGCTTTTTTTATCAACAGAGGTCAAACTTTATCCCCCAATACTAGAGACGAAAATTTTAACAATTTCAGCTGTTAGATCTTTATGTATCTATGTATCTTTTTGTGTCTTCCTGTTACGTTTTATCACGTGACACTCCACTTGTGTGTATCTATTTCACGTTTGAATTTTGACGGTTATTTTATTTATAGTAGTTACCAATGTAAATATTCAACATTACCTGAAGAAGGTCGGTACTGGCTGACCGAAATATCGTGTAATGAAGATTATATATAAGCTGTTAATCAACCATTCAAGTTTTTATTCTTTCTCACATATCTACTGGTTGATAGGTCCTTTATTGGATCCAGCTTCAGTTTTACTTGTAAGCGGTCCTGCAAATACTTCAAAGACAAAGTGTATTCATTTTATCAGTAAACGCGACCTTTGACACCCCTCTTACTCAGCTCAGTACGCGCCCTCTTGTTTTGGCGTATCTGTTCTGCTTTTCTACTTTTATCGCTATATTTACTTAAAACACAACTAAAAACACAAAGGTTTTAAAATTTTACTTCCGTGATTCGTGAAAAGCGTTTTCATAACTCCGTGATCCGAGAAATAACGAAAAATCCGTCCGTGATTCGTGATCGGTACCCCCCCCCCCCCCCCCTTCACCACCCTGACATTTCTAGTGTGTTATTCTACCGCTGATAGCCCAGTCAACTAATAGTCCAGTCCCTGAACTCTCCTTCGCGGCTCCAACAGGCAACAATGGAGCCGCGAAGGAGTGTTCAGGGACTGGACTAAGTCAACTAATTGAGCTTTTGGCACCAATCAAGTGCAAATTTTTGAGAACAATAATGCAATTGAAGTAACAAAAGCATATGATAGAGGTCTGATGATATTATACATCTGGTTCTTCTTTTTATGCAACTTTTAGAACAAAACGTCTTACAGATCACGGCAATTTTTTGGAGATTCTGAGTGACGGTATTAATATAAACATAAAACCTCTCAAGAATCACTTATTAATATAATAACATTGGGCAACCAGTAGCTACTGGGGGTGGGTCATCTATATCTGCTGTTGGATTTAGGGGGGGGGGCATGAATTATTTTGGCAATGAGTGAGGGTGGGTCACATGAAAAGCGGCTTGCTGTTTTATGATCCCCCCCCCCCCCCCCCCCCTGTTAAACCACTTTCTAGCAACACCACTAGCACACGCTCAGATTTAATCCTGGATTAAACCCAGATTAAAGTTAATTGGGTTTTGAACAACTGGGGCCAGACGATTAACTAATGTAGCGAATAGGAAGGGGGCTATCTTCATTCCCTGGGGAATACCCCCATGTGGGAATACGGGCGATGACAGGGATTCCCCTACCCTTACCCTTTGTGATCTTTGGGACAGGAACGCTCCTATCCATCTAATAATGACTGGGTGAACATTGAGAATACGTAATTCCTCCAGAAGCACATTATAGTAAAATATGCGTTTCGCAGGAAAAAAGCCATAGAAATGTCAAAATGTCAAATACATAGCTGTCAACTCACCCACATTAGCGGGTTTCACAAGATTTTGAAGGCTGTCACCCGCATAATGATTGCAAAAATGTTCATACATTTACTGTATTTCACTCACATTGTCACTCTCAAGATTTTTTGACCACGTTGGGTTGACAGGTATGCAAATATTACAAAGTTTTTTTGGTGCTGCTACTACATCTAGTAATGAAGAAAGCATTTTTCTGCTTAACTTAAAACCTTGTGGCTTGCCCATTTAGCTTGTAAATATAATCTCTACATGAAGATAAGGCTGCATTCATTATGTATACTACAGGGGGGGCAGAGGAGTTTTTTTGACAATGCAAAATTTTCAGATCCCCAAGACACAACATATTTTTTACGAATCCCCCCTCTTGATCAAAAGAAAAAACATGCCCCCCCCCCAGAGATTTTTTCAATTTATATGTCGAGGTAGGGTCGCGTCAATAACATTTTTTCAAAAGATGCAGAACAAGGCTCAATGATAAAAAAATACAAAGTGTAAAAATGGAAATCCTAGGTGGCTGTACTCTTTTGTGTGTAGTGACTTTCTACCAAGCCTCGACTGGAACCTTACTACACAGAGACTGAGATCATTTATTTGTATTTGATTGTTTGGTTTGTTTTCCGTTGTGCGCGCGGCGCGCTTATTTGACAATGAAGCTACAAGGTTAATCAAAAGCCCAAAGGCGTTTTTGTCTGGCAGACAAAAGTCACTGAAGAGGACCTCGAGGAATTGTGGTAAAACAAGAAGGCCCTGTAAGTTTATAAATCTTTATGCGCGCTTGCTTTTTTCAACATATAGTTGAAAGAGGGTAAATACACGAGAATAGTGTAGTGCAAGTGATATTTCTTCAGGAGGTTCAAACTCGGTGTTCAACAATTGAGCCTTCCTTCATTTACTATTCTCATTGCGTATAATTCATTAGAATGGCGAAAGATCGATTAAAATCATCACCACGTGACCAAAGGGGATCACATGACCACGCTAGTACTTAATCCTGCGTTCCTGCCATCTTATCATTCTGCCTTCGACCAGTTTCACATAAAGTTCGAGAGTGAAGTTTGATCGCCAGTATTGCCACTGAGTTGCAGCACCATTATTCCCTAGAAGAGCGGAGTTTTGTCATACTGTATGCTGTACGGATCTTCATACTACAGAGAGAAAGCGAGATTTTTCCCATCCTGGAAATGTTTACCTCGAGTCTCCCGATCTTGCGAAGCAAAACTCATAAGTAAGTTAAAAGTTTAAGTTTACTGCACTACTGTGAACAGTTTTACCCTGAAGTGATTTATATGCTACCTTTGCAGGGGTGGATCTAGGATTTTTTTTGACTTGTGCCACCCTCGAACCCACCCATAGATTGTTTTGTCATTTTTTCAAGAATTTCCAGTAACAACCTCAGTTGCCTCGCTCATTGTCAAAAATAAGACTTGATATCCATGTGATGTCCTCATGTATTCATTATAGAAACATTGACTTAAAAAGACATCAGCAACTTACATACTAACTTATACATTATTGCAAAATGTCAGCCATTCGCATTCTTCTGGGGTGCATTTGTGCAAACAGATCAATGACCTGGTCAAGATTAATGTTCTTATCCTTGTGGACATACATGAGGGCAAGTCCATTAAGCCTATCTTGTGCCATAGTGTTTCTAAGATATGTTTTCAAGTATCTTAGAGTGGAGATAGACCGTTCACACGAAGCTGATGAAATGGGAACAGTGGCAAGAAGTTGTAGTACTGTAGAAATATTGCAAAAGGCTTGTTGGTCAATGACTGCCAAGGCCTCTGACACTCTGTCAGGAATGTGAGCTCCTCCGACAAGCTGCTGATCTTTCCACAGCCTTTCCCACATGACCAGTTCTGCCTCCAGACCAGCAACATTAGGGAGATCTCCTCTGTAATAGTCACAGAATTCTCTTACATTAGCTTTCCATGATGGTGCATTAGCAAGCATTACAGATGGGGTGATATAAAGTCCTTTATAACAACTATACACTTCATCTTGAAAACGACTGTCAATGTGCTGAGAGCAATGACCTAGGAATGGTGTAGTCAGATTTCTTCTGTAGTATCCCTCAGGAGTGAGAGCTGGTGCATTGGCTCTGTGTTGTTGTCTTGGCACCACCCTCGGCATGGAGGGTTGAACTCCAATGCTGGCTGCAAGTCTGACAGCTTCTTGATACAAGAGATGGTGCCTTGCATCAATGTCCCTTTGCATGTCCCCTAAAGCTCTCTTTAACAAAGAAATTTCCTGTTTTGCTTTGACAAGGTCGATTTCTTTCCTTTGCAATTTAAGGGTTAATGGTCTAGTCAAATCGAGAATGTGCCTGGCCACAACAATAGCTACAATAAATGTAAAAGTCATAGCATTTAATAATGACTGGGCATCATTCCTGCTGTTGATATTCCAATTGCCATTCCCTCTGTTTCCATCGTTATCTCTGTTTAGTGCAATGTCCTCTAATGCAGAAGACACGGGCAGCAACATTTCTACGATTCTGTCCATGCCATCAATCCTGGCCACCCATCTGGTTTTACAGACATCGATTAGTACACGATGATTATTATCAGGCAGTAGTTCCTTTATTTTCTCAACCAAATGGTCTTGGCGCTTGGGTGAATTGTTAAAAAATTCCGATAGCTTCCTTACAGTTGTCATCATGTTTTTAACTAATTGTAATGAGCAACTATCCGCAATACAAAGGTTGAGTCGATGACTCATGCAATGTACATAAATTGCTTTTTCATGTTCTCTTGTGATCAAGGACGAAGCCCCATTCAACCGACCTGCCATGTTCCCGGCCCCATCATAGCACTGCCCTCTACAATCATCCATTGACAATCCCAAGTCATTTGTCACTTCATCGATAATTAGTTCTTTAATAGCCTGCCCGGTCGTCCCTTCTTCGCACAGCTTGAAGCCGACAAACTCCTCGCGAATCTTATGGTCCCTATCAACAAATCTAATAACTATCGAAAGATTTTCTTTATTAGAAACATCCGCAGCTTCATCCGCAAGAATAGCAAAATATTTGCTCTTTCGAATTTCACGCGACAGATTGTTCAGAATATATTTTCCAACAGTTGTTATCATTTCGTTCTGTATTGTTTTCGAGATATATGTCGCATTACGTGACGCGCTTTCGAGGTGTTTCTTGTAAGACACGATCTCCACTTTCAACTCGAAAAGCAAGAAGAGCTTGAAAATTACCCTGAAGACTTTCATTAGTTGGATCCTCATCCCGCCTGCCACGCAGCGCAATGTTGTTACGACCACAGAATATTACAGTGTTTAATAAAGATGAAATGATTTCGCGGTTCTTTGCAATTTGTTGCTGTAACAAGGTATTTAGCTGTTGATCAATGGGAACCGCATCTTGCCTCATGCTACGCATAAAGTTTTCCATGAGCAATGACAGAAAAATTATGCGTTTCACATTTGCCACTGCAATGATTTGTAAGGCGCTGAAAGGCGGTTGTCCAAAATGTCAACGGCGATTTCACCAGCTTGTCTAACTTGTTGGAGTTACGACCGCATTCTTTTGCAAACATAGAGCAGGGGAGGCAGAAAGCTCCGTCAAGGTATTTTGAATACACCAGCCAAGAGAAACTTCTCAGCCAGGATGGATTAAATCGTCTATCTCTGCTTCCCTCTTTCGACTTTGGGAATGCGAAATCGACATCCGCCTTCCACACGTTTGTGATTACATTGTATTTTCTTTGATCCGAAAAACCATTACGATCAGGAAATAAAATACCAAAATCAAATGGAGAACACTCCTCCTTACGACAAGTTGGATCTCCGCGATTAATAGCAATAGCCATGTTTACAATTGCAGTTCTTCATCGAATTGTTAGTTATAAACTTATGGCGGTACTAGCATCACTAGCGTCTGACGCTGGCGATTCTAGTACCGCCATAAATTTATAACAATACGATGAAGAACAGCTGCAAGTCTTTCTACCAGTTCCAACTAGTGCCAGCCAGAACAGTAGCCAATAGAATTCGACTTTGACTAGTACCAAAAAACAAAGCTCACTAGTGCCGGCCAATGAAATGCGCGCTTGAGCTGTGCCACATGTCACACAGCCCCCGTGGGCTGTAAAATACTGTCTCGTGCGTTGCGTGACCAATCAAAGGTCACAAACTAAAAAGAAGGCCGCAGCGAGGTTTTTAATAGTTGCGCGCGAGAGGTTTGTACGTTTTTTTAAGTGAATTTTCCTTGGTAATGTTTGTCTTTCTTTATTTCAAAACAATATTGACTATTCCATGGAATAAGGAGAACTAGTCTTTGCTGATTTTTACTTATAATTTCTGTATTTTTTTTGTACTTTCCAAAAGTTTGACTAGTTCCATGGAATAAGTGGCACTAGTCTGGATCCACCCCTGCTTTGTATCTAATGGTCCTACTTCCATGCCTTGCTTATACAACGCTTGTACAAGTTTATACTGTATCTGTCGGTAATTTCTAGTCCATTGCTACTCGTTCGGATTTGCATATTTCTTCATGCGTATAACACGCAGAGTTCGCTTCCCGTCGCTTTCCTTCGCCGTTTAACTTTAGTCATCTCCTGCCTGTAGTTTTTATCCCTTGTATTTTTAAAATGTCCTTCTTTCTTGCTAACTTTTACTTTGTATTTTTAGGTACCATGGTAGTTAATATTCTCTGCCTCCCCGGATACACAGTAATAATATGAATTCAATAAACTGTACTTGTTAACTGTTCTTTGACTGCATTATGTTTGCTTTATAACCATTATGTATCTTACATAATCTTCCAGCACTTTTTAAATCGGCCGGCTCATTTTCTACGCCGGGATGCCATCCAGCCTTACAATTTCTAAGGTTTGGGCCGGTGTAAATTTTCTACCGGGTTGTTAGCCAGCCTCCAATTTCATCAAGGACTGGGCCGGCAATAATTTTTATGGTGTCGGGTTCTTATCCTGCCTTAGCAATTTCTAGTAAGGCTAGGACCAGTGTAATTTTTATACCGGGTTGTTAGCCAGACTTCAATTTCTTCAAAAGTCTGGGCCAGCACTAATTTTCTTGTGCCGGGTTCGTTATCCTACCTTACCAATTTCTAGTAAGGCTGGGGCCGGTGTAATTTTTATACCGGGTTGTTAGCCAGACTTCAATTTATTCAAAAATCTGGGTCAGCACTAATTTTCTTTTGCTGGGTTGTTATCCAGCCTTAACAATTTCTAGTAAGGCTAGGGCCGGTGGAATTTTTATACCGGGTTGTTAGCCAGACTTCAATTTCTTAAAGTCTGGGCCAGCACTAATTTTCTTGTGCCGGGTTGTTATCCAGCCTTAACAATTTCTAGTAAGGCTAGGGCCGGTGGAATTTTTTATACCGGGTTGTTAGACAGACTTCAATTTCTTAATGTCTGGGCCAGCACTAATTTTCTTGTGCCGGGTTGTTATCCAGCCTTAACAATTTCTAGTAAGGCTAGGGCCGGTGGAATGTTTTATACCGGGTTGTTAGCCAGACTTCAATTTCTTCAAAAGTCTGGGCCAGCACTAATTTTCTTGTGCCTGGTTGTTATCCTGCCTTAAAATTTCTAGTAAGGCTAGGTGTAGTGTAACTTCTGTTGACCAAAGCTTGAGCCAGCTTTGATTTTTCTATGCCGGGTTGTTTGATAAAATACAAATAAAATGAAATGAAATGTTTTAAACTTGATCCCTCAAAGATATTATGAATTTAGTATTTATAGGTATGTCAATCATATTTTCGGTCATTTCGGACTTCAGACTTGCACCCCACTGGTTCTAAGATTGGGCTGACTTAAGCCGTATCTCCGTTTCGGCGGGGCTTTCTTGGTTCCAGTGGCGTGTAGGCCTGCCTTCCAACACACCAATTATATTTTCCCTTAGTACAGAAGTATACTCAGCTCCCATTGTTCCAAAAGGCAATTACAATTGATTGTATAACGGATTATGTCCTATATGATTATGAGCTGATTACTTATTGCAATTTGTAAGGCAGGCCTACTTACGCCACTGGACCAAGATAAGCCCGCACTCGAGGGCCATAAGTTAGAAACCTACTTGTATGGTTACTATGAAAGTCTTGTGAAATAAAGTTTCTTGTATTGTATTCTATTATAGGAAATCATCATATCCTCGGTAACAGTAGTAAAATCTTGTATACTTGACTGACATTTCAGTTTTCTGTATGGAGGTGATTATACTGCTAAGGACTGTGCACTTCTCCTCAACTTCGCATTAAAAAGATGTATGTCACAGTAAATGTATCAAAATCACACTCTTTCCACTTATCTAAAGTCGTAAGGATATTTTTGCAGGTGACAAGTCCCCGTTTCTATTTATCATTTTATTTCTCTCGGCCAAACTAGTAATAGTCCAATTTACCTGGTAGACCCGGTAAACAAACTCATTGGATATTAATACGTAATTATTTAAAAATTTACATCGTCAATTCAAGGAGATGGGCTCAAAAAGGGGATCCCATGACGTTTTCTCTCTCCCATTTTGTATTGACTATTTGCGCTTCTCGAGGTATTTTGCGCTTATTTGAGGATAAAGCCCTGAAAATTTCGGGACAGTTGGTATAGGTACACAGCCACTTTGTTGTTTAGTACAGCCAAGTTCTCATATGCCAAGTTTCATGTTGCGTAGTTACGGGCTTGTAGTCACGTGTTGGTACAAACTCTATAATGACAATCCTAACATTCGAGTAATTTCCCTGACACGCGCACCAACGTGATTCAGTATTATTTATTTTTGTACCTCATGACACCATTCTTCATCTGTATATCGATCCAGTTTCTAGCAGTAAGGTGGCTATGAACTCGCTTTCAAGCTGATATTGACATTTTTTTTTATTTTCAAAATTTTGATTCTCAACAAATTAGCTAAAATTTGTAATTTAATTAATTAATTTGCGCCGGGGAGCACCCTTTACTTTTGCAAGAGGGCTTTTTCGTGGTATACTCCCGATTGAATTGATATTTTGTAACAAAGCTTCATGAATTTCACGAAGGAATTGCCACTGCAATTCCTTCCGCTTTATTAGAAAAAAATATATATATGTTGCCATGAAAACCAGCTTCACCTCGGCATGTAATAAAGTTTTGACCTCCTAGGGTCTGCATCCGCCACTGCTTCTTAAACTTGTCAACTCTCATTATGAAGATGTGACATCCTTATTAGCATCGCAATCCCCTTAGTACTCGTGATTTTCCCAATAATACGCATTCGGGCCATCACCGAAAAAAAAAATTACATATATATTATTTTTAAGAATCCTAAATATCACGAGGCAACGGCTCTCACTAAGGAACGTTCCAAAATTTAAAACTGGACGAACATTAACTAGCTGTTAATTATACTCTTTTTGAGTATATTCAATTTCAAATCTTTATGAAGCTGTAAAGGTGATTTTATACATTCACATATCTCATTTTATATAGGAGCCATACCTTTAAGTTTAATCGTATTTCTTTTACAATTTGCAGCTCATACTAGAGACTCGCTGCAGTCGTTTAGGCAATATTTAGCAAGCGCATGCCAAAGAGGAAACACGCAAAACGCGGGTTTAGTGAAATTAATGACGTCATTTATAAGGGGCGTTTTCTTTCAAAGCCAACGGACTTCAACTTCAACTTTATTATATATATATATTTTTTATATATTACGAAGACAGCACACCACCTGCAAATAGCATAGCTAGTCGAGGCAGGCGGTGAGAGGACAAAGAAGCAGAGAGACGAAGCGTAAAAACGTGAAAAAAAAGAAGAAAATTCGAGACAGTTTATAATAGAAGTAAACGTTTTCTATGTTTTTTTGGGGGGTATTTATTTTCACAGTTTATTTTCAAAAACTTTCTTGAAAAAAACAAAACATGCTACGTATATTCGAACAAAAACAAGGAACTAGAAAGGCCGAAACTTATTTGTTTACAAACGAATAGTTTGTTATTTACATAAAAATATAATTCAAAGAGTTGACAAAGACGACAGTGAGATTTGAAAGTCGGTATTATGTTGGCAGAGACTTAAAGGGTTTTGGACCTGACTCGCCATCGTCACATTCTCGTTACATTCCGACTCTATGCTTTCCATGCTTCGACTATGCCGATGCAGAGGTTCGTCAGTTCTTAAGATGAAGAACTTGCTTATAAGATTTCGGCGGTCTTATGGACGTTGAGGCCGGTGAGTGATCAAAGAGCTTGCTCATAAGGAAAACAAGACATATGAAGCACGTTTTATATAGTACCTTCTACGGCTTGGACTAGATATAGAGTGCTCTACATGCGTAACCAACGGACCTATCAATCAGATTATCGAGCATACAGTATATTTGTGCAAGGTCTCCACTGGCAACAGAAAATTTCTTAAGAGCAAAGAGACGCCCATGTCTTTCTACAAACAGCAACTACATCGCAGTCGTAAGCCCAGCTGAGAAACGTAGACCGCAGACACTTAGTAGGTTGAGACGCATATTACTAGAAAGCTAAACTTATGTACGCCATATTCTATATAACCTTATAATATAACGAAGGCAGTTTAGAGGTGCAGAACGATTATATCATCGAATATGGCCAAGGACGAAACATTCTCATTTTACGAATTTTTCTACGCGTCTCTCTCAACACCTAAACGGGCTGGAACAAGATTGTTCCATCATGCCCAAATTAATCCTATAATTAATTACTCGCCCTTCATGGTACCTACTAGCCTTGCTTTAATCTTACTAGCTACACCTGCAAGGGTGCTTGGGGCTCATACGCGTGCAGAAAATACTTTTGCCAATATCTCAAATAAGAAAATAGAGCAACGAAAGTTTGCTCGTCAATGTTAATTCCGCAGTACTAGCAAAATTTTGGATAGTTGATGTTTCCATGGCAACCAAATTAAAGGGACCCACCCCATATTTTTCCTAATGTGGGACTTAACGACAAGATGCAAAATGGGGAACAGGAAAACCTCAATGTATTATTTTCCTTTACTGGGTTGATTCCTTCAACATATCTTCTTCTTAAGGCAAACCACCTGCATAATTAACAGAAACAGTTCTTTTCGATCTATCACGTAACCCTGGACAAAATAAACAAGATGCTATCAACTGCAAAAATTCATGAAGGTTAGGAATCTAGGGTTAAAAGTTCGACCATAAGTTTTCCCCGTTTTTGATCGAAAGTTAATTGTAAACGATACTTAGCTACAGATAAAATGATGTTTCCATAGCAACCAAATATAAACATTTAATGCTGGTGACGTTTTACTCATACAAGTTCCACCTCTGTAACTATTGTCCTAATATAGTTGTTTGCAAAATTGCTGAGAAGCTTACTCATTGACGCCCAAATCTGTCACCTACAGTTCTGACTGTAACTGCAATACTGATAGTATAATAATAAATGGGTCCCGGAGCGTCATGCCAAGTTTCAACATCTTGCATCTTATTGGGCTGTCCCAAAAAATTGCCATACCTCCCCCTATATCGAGGAACTGCATATTTTCAAAAAATGTTCTACCCCTGTGGAAATTCCATACTTTCTACAACCTGTTGGAAATTTGAAGCAACCACTGTGGAAATTCCAAATCTGCAAATAAATGCCCACGTAAATTTTGGAATAAAATAAATGGCCCTGTGGAATTTTAGGGTCAAAATTTATGGCACCTGGATGAAACACTAAACACTATTAGCCCGGTGGAAATTCCAGTTCCTCGATAGTGAGGTAATAACAGATATAAAATGGAACAGCCCATATAAAACATACTTAACTCTGGAACTAGGCATGGAATACTGGTTAGTTTACCAAGGCAGCCGGCACACACCGTTCTAATCGGCCGTTGCCTAGCCACACACTGGGACATTTTCGTAAATTGAAAGGCTACGCTTTTGCTCAATTGACTACTACTTTTACCACAACATATGCTCTCCTTACTCAGACTATATCTGCTGTTATATTATTTCGTCTAGTATGAGTCATGATTATTATTCGATTAGCAATCATACTCTCATTGACAAACGATAACACCATCGTTAATCATTTACTTCATTCTACTATAAAACATCTAGTCCATTGATGATGTTTTAAGTTACAGAATTGGCTGGTCCCGATAGTTTGCATATAATAGTGGATTAAATTTTGTTCTCTAATATTGTTTGTACACACCGTCAGGTCATTTTGCCATTTTACTGAATAAGCATCCACAAGCAGTCTTGCACTGCTCTTGCTCTTTACCCCTTTAATCTCTTTCGTTAAAAAAAAACAACTAACAAGCACATCTAAAACAGCTTCAATGATATATGCCTTGGGACGGACAAGATGAGACGTCTGTTATTATAGGTGTGGGAATTATGCGGAACATTTAGATTTTTGCTATAACTATCCTAATAAGCCAGACAAGCTCACGGCATGGCATTCATGCTGTAATCCCTTTTAGGTATGGGAATGAAGTTTTGAATTAGGTTTGGGATGTTTTAGGTATGGGATGTTTATGGTATTGGTATGGGTAGTTTGGTATTGGATACCACCAGAGGGCGTGGTAACGTATTTGAAGACTTGGGCAAGCCTAGCCGAAGGTAGCTCGCCCCTCTCTCCATATCTTCTAATTAGCTCTGGAGCCATTGTATTAATTCTAGCAATGAGAATATTATACTTTTCAAACTGCACAACCTTGTCTTAAATAATATATAGATTTAGCCACTGGCTAAAAGCGGAGCTCCCGGTTATAAAATTTTCTGTGCGAATGAAAGGGATTCCCATGTGTACATGGTTTAGGGAGTGGTCATTATTTAACGGGGGGGGGGGGGGGGGCATTTTTTTCAAACCCGGGGCCCAAAATTTAGACCCCCCTAAAATGCAAGCCCAAAAATTTTGACCCCCCCCCCCCCTCAATGCTAGCCCAAAAAAATATGACCCCCCCCCTCTCGTAGTGTTACTGTTATGCCATGTGAATAGAAAAATCACAGTTTTTCGAACTCTTAAAAGAGTTGATTGATCCACGCAAAACTGATAATCACCATTGAACTAAAGTATTAGGATTCGTGGAAAAAAGATGTCGCAATTCCTCCTTCTTGTACATAGGACATATCACGTGTGTTACTATGCAATTAGGGACGGACGGATGCTTATACTACAGCATCCGGAACAGTTCGGGGTTTTGGTCACGGGATTTTGGATTTTCGCTACTATGAAGATATTCGGATTCAGGATTCTATTTCTTATCCAAGTGCTCTTTGGTGTATCAGTACAGAGTTTGTTAAAAATCTGCACAATTTGTTAAAAATCTGATGCGCGCGAAGCGCGCCGTGATTTTGAAAATCAAACTTAACGCGGTTAATGAAATTCTCATTTCTGGGACACGAAAATCACTCTGAAGAAATGGAGTCACGGAAGAAACATAATAGCAAATTTCCAAAATTAAACATAGTCCAGTACGGTGTTTTAGTTTGTAAATGCTACACCAAAGTATCCTCTTTGCGCGCGAAGCGCGCTGCAAATTTTTGACATATAAGTTTAAAGAATGGGAAAAGTCCTGGAGTAAATGAGAACTTGGTGTTTAACAATTGGGGTTCCTGACATTTGCTAAACCTTTATTTACTGCTGGCTGATAGTAAATTTACTCAATTTAAAAAAATATTTTAATGTTGTAGATGGCGAGCGCGCAGCGCGAGCCGACCAAAAACCAGTCTATTTATAAGGACGTCGGGTTCCCTAAAAAGCAGTCAAGAGACAATCAAGTATCAAATGGTCCGTCCCTAATGACCAGCTTTCACGTTTCACGAATCTCTAGGCCTGTAATCACGAGTCACGTAAGATAAATTCGTAAATCACGGGTCTCGAGGGCATGAGATTTCACGGATCACGGCAATAATGTTCCTGTTTTCACGAACGAAGCAAATTTTGGGTGAATCACGGAGAACCCCTTCACCACTCTGTCCTACCCTACTAACCACCGCAGTTGCTCTATTTCCAAAGGTAAAAGTTGAATTTGAAAATAGTTAATAGAGACTTCTAAGATTGCGCGGGTCGAAGCATCTTTAATAATGCTTTGTAAACTTTCATTTTGCTCAAGCCTCAGGCAGTGGCGAGGGCTGACCAACTGAGTAGTTTGCTTGTATGTTTCCCGATGTGCGCATATGATTTACGAGGTGAATGAAATTCTTATTTCTGGGAGACGAAAATCACGCTGAAGAAATGGAGTCACTGAAAAAACATCATAGAAATTTTCCAAAATTAATCATAGCCCACTACGATGTTTTAGTTTGTAAGTACTACACCGAGCATCCGCTTTTTATGCGCGCAAAGCTAGTAAAGTTATTTATTGTTGTAGATGGCGAGCGCGCAGCGCGAGCCGACGAAAAAAACACTCTGTTTATAAAGGCATCAGGTACCCTAAAAGCAGCCATCAATGTCACCCTGTCTAACAATCAGCGCCCAAAAATATTTGCCCCCCCCTCAAACGTAAGCCCAAAAATTTGAGCCCCCCCCCTAAATCGGCGCCCAAAAATCAAAGCCCCCCCCATATATTTGCCGGCCCACCCCCCCCCCCCCCCGTTTAATAATGACCACTCCCTTATCTATAGGCTTTTTAAGAAAAAATGTCTCTTGATATGTATACAACAGTGTTTTCTTCGGTATGTTGCTGCATTGACACAATACAAATACGGGACGAAAATAAGCATCCTGTCATGTGAGATGACCTCCTTCCGAAAAATTAAGGTATTAATTCCTCCAAATGGAATGATTCAAAAGTGCAATAAAGAGAATATTTTTTCAAGCATAGATTGCGTCGTCGATGACGTCATATCACCTTCATTTCGCTCATCTGGTGACCTAGACTACACTACCCAAGTTTCGTTGTTTTAGAGTTTTTCCGTTCACGAGATATTAATTTTTCAAGCATAGATGACGTAATCGATGACGTCATATCACGTGACCACTTTACTTCGCTCACCTGGTGATCTAGACTACACTACAAAAGTTTGGTTGTTTTAGAGTCTTCCCTTCACGAGATTTTAATTTTTCAAGCATTGATGACATCATCGATGACGTCACATCACGTGACCACTTCATTTCGTTCATCTGATGATCTAGACTACACTACCAAAGTTTGGTTGTTTTAGCCTTCCCTCCACGAGATATTAATTTTTCAAGCATAGATGACGTCATCGATGTGGTCACATCACGTGACCACTTCATTTCGCTCATCTGGTGACCTAGACTACACTACCCAAGTTTGGTTGTTTTAGAGTCTTCTCTTCAGGAGATATTCATTTTTCAAGCATAGATGACGTCATCGATGACGTCACATCACGTGACCACTTCATTTCGCTCATCTGGTGACCTAGACCACACTACCCAAGTTTGGTTGTTTTAGAGCCTTCTCTTCACGAGATAATTATTTTTCAATCACTGATGACGTCATCGATGACGTCACATCACGTGACCGTGCTACAGCACACCCCTTGTGGCAAAGACAAAATATCCCAAGTACGGCTATCTTAGCATGTTCCCTTGAGGAGATATAATTTTTTCTTTGCATACCACAGGGTTCCCATGTGTACACGGACGGCGGACGGCAGACGCGCTATAGGTTTAATACCAGAAAAATAAAGAAAAATCATATCTCCCGAAGGGAAGCTTCTATAGAAGCCAAACTTGGACAAACTTTCAAAGACCATAAGAGGAACTCTACACCAAAGTCACGTTCCCTCACGCCATCAATGACGTCATCAAAATGATCCATAATGCCCGTGACGTTCAAAAATCAACTCGATGGTATACGTTTTTCCCTTAGGTATGGTGCTCCGCTTACGCGGGCCTTTGGCCCGCGCTGAAGCTCCGCTATTATATAATACCTCAACAAAAATATGCATCCCCCCTTCATGTTATGAAAAAAACTTGACATCCCCCTTTTCCAGTTCCTAAATTTTGAGATCCCCCCTCAAAATCCTCTGCCCCCCCCCCCCCCCCCTGTAGTATACATAATGAATGCAGCCTAAGTTCATCTTGTGACTAAAAAAACGAATATCTAACCCTGCTACTGGCAAAAAAAAAAATGGTGAAAAAAAAATCAGCAAAAATTTGAATCTCACAAATTTTCTAGGAAATCCTCTTTTAAAACTTTACATCAATCTTTGTAGTAAATGTTCAAACTGAATTTCCGCCTGAGAATGTACAGCAAAAAGAGCGAGAAATGTACCCAAATATTAAAATGAATATTTTGGGGCAACAGAACAGTTGTAGTATTGTTTCAAAAAAAAAATTTAAAAATTTGATTCTGGTAATAAATTTTCAACGTAAGCCAACAGTGTTCCAACAAACCCACAAGACCATCCCGAAAATGTCCTAGTACATTCTGAAGATGTTCTGGAGGGAATTAACATATCTCCTTGACAATGCTAAGTGACCCAAAACTCTATTATTTAAAAATTATTGATAAGAGATAATGAAAATTATATTCTTGAAAATGACTGAGAATCCAAAACCCATGTTGTTCTGTCATGCAAGGAAAACAAGGTCTCATATGTGGGTTATGCGAGGAAATCAGAATTTCAAATTTTATGTGAGGAAAACCTGCACAGTCAGCAAGGACGTTGGCAGGTCTAGCATTGAAACTCAACCAGGAAGATGCTTAAATAGCTATAATATGTTATGTACAATATTTTTTGCATAGAAAATTCAAATACTGAACCATCTGGCTCCCAGAGCCTACTCTGATGTTTGTTGTTTGTTGTCTGGCGCCAGACAGTCATAGGCCGATTCTGATAAGCCAATATTCCAGCTTGCCATTTTACAATTCGATTAACCAACAAAGATGGTCACAGGGACGTCAACTCTTCCAGTTTTTGGCTTCATATCCCAGGAAAAATTCAAGATGACTGCCATACATTTTACTGCATTTCTTCCAGGAGAACTGCAGCAAATTTTGCCATTTCAAGGCAATCTCAAGATTTTTAAAGTCCTACCGGGGTTGACGCTCCTACATAAATGGAAAAGCCGGGTGTCCCAGTGTCTGGTACCAGAGTCTCTGACAGTCAGCATGACCAAAGAGGCTCTGGGGATGAGACTGAAACTTGAACCGAAAATCTAGGCAGCGAATCTTTGCAACAGTGAAAATTGGGTTCAAATAGGGTGAAGAATGGAGCAAATTTTTGAGAAAAAATTCGTTTTAACAAAGAGCCAAATTTGATGAAATCCTTTCTCATCATTTCTTTTTTGCCAGTGCTAGTAGTGTAATATTAAAATATTAATAAAGTTAAATATCAAGTTATGTGCAAAACAAACAACTAATGTAAAATAGACTTCGAAAGCATCTGAACGTGTTGAAGAATACTGTAATGTCCAGATGCATGTTCAATTGTCCAGCACGTTTTGACTGTATACTTTGCTGTTCTCTGGAAAGCTCCCGGGGCTATGACGTACTGTATGGGAGTTCATACTGTGTTTGGGGTATATTCCATTGCGGGTAAGCGATCATGTCTCGGCTTTCGATACCTCAACAATGGAATCAAACCCAAAATAATATACAAAACACCGCAGATTGTAAAGCCATAACCGACAATATAAGTGCTACCTTTCTTCAGTAACACGTAATGGAAAATCAAAGCCCACACTACACCAAGCACTATCAGAATGAGACCTGCGAATATGGTCTGACATCCACGCCGGCGCCAGAAGGCGGAAAATTCGCGACCAGTGTTTACATCTATGCCATCGATAAAGAGCCGATAGCCTCCCCAAGCTCTCGTCCATGAGAGAGCGTTGTATATAAGCAAAAAGTGGTGGCCTTCTTGTTGCCATTCATATGTCCCTCCTGGACAACAGAGCGGACTACAAGCATTGTACGAGAGCGTGTGATGTTCATGCACGCGGCCATTCACAAATATCTCGTAATCTTCGCAGAAACAACCGATAGATCTTAACAACTGAACGGTGTACTGGCGGTATTCCTGGCCGATCTTTAAGTTCTGTACCCAAGTTGTCGTTTGCTTACAGCAAGTTGGCATTCTCCGAAATAGCTTCGATGAAGGCAGAGGTCCAACGATGATGGTGCGATTCTCTCGCAGCCGTGTAGCAGCACTTCACTGCTGAGTCGAAGGTCTCTACGAAGTATTGTCGCTTAGGGCGCTAACAACAGCAGCTGTTAGGCAGTACCCAATTAATATCAGCGTAATTTTGAGAAATAAGACCACAGCCAGTCAAGATCAAACCACATCTAAGTGAGGTTAGCAGGTCTGCAGTCAGTCAACATTCAATTTAGCCCGACAAATCTAGGGTCTAGGGGAGGGGAGGGGAAAGTGATAGATTGTCATTACCGGAAATAAATGCCTTACAAAAATGTCAATAACACGAAGTGTGAGCGATAATAAAGGAAACAACAATATCAATTTCTCGATATGTTTTTTTGTATTGATGGATTCGACAGCTGCTAATAAAAACTGAAAACAAAAAGCGTACTCCTCTCTTACCCGTCCGTTACTAAACACTGGTCTGTATTTTGTTGTGCCAGCATCAGTTAGTGATAACACCAGGCAAGCCATAGAAATTGGCCCGATATTTAAGATAAAAGCGGAGCACTAGGATTGGAGAATTCCACTCTTATCTCATTCTTTTAGTTTAACACAAAACAAAGTATGAAATAACAACAGTCACAAACATACTCAAAATATGGTTTTCATTTTGTATAATATTTGTTTGCAAGCACTTAGGTTCTAGCCACCCTAGCCTCAGACAAATGCTTTCCTTTGTAGCTAATTATAAAGGAAAACTTACCATCCATATTCCGGAATATCTCCATATAAATCACTAGACTCCTCGCTGCAATGTTGAATCATTTGGTCAGTGGTTATTTCATATTATTTATTACTGCTGCATTTATAATTTTAAAAAGAGATATATACATATAAAGGTCAAGTAAAAAAAGAGTTTCTCGTCGCCGCCCGCGTCATTTTTTGGGTCGCATCAAAATTTTTAATATTTGCTATTTGTAACCAAATTCCTATAAAGCAAGAAATACAAACTGGTACTACTGATGTTCAAAACATTGCAAAATAAACTAAGCTTTAATTTCAGCAATATATGACTTGCATTGATTAATATTTTGATAAACGAACTCCGATTAGACCTATTAGTCATCTATACTAAATTCAGGCTCCTTCTTGAAAAATTCACTGAACAAAGTTATTCCTGCTGTATGACAAACTTCTGCATAAAAAAATACAACATTGAAAATATAAACAAATGCGTTATATAATTTTTTTAATATGGAAAATTTGATCAGCAACTTGTAAAATACTGACTTGTAAAATACTATATTGACAAGTATATTTGGCTTCATTCGGCAAAGAAAAGAACAAGTTGAAGGGAGCAGTTTGCCATGTCCAATTAAATTCAGTAGACTTTATCGTGTACAGCATATTGAATAACATTATTTTAATTTCAGTCCTGTGGCGGCTTCCAAGAACAAAAGTCCTGGATACGCCCCTGGCACCATAGTTCAGCCTGGCCTAAATTGTTTGGCTTTGTTCAGTTGGTTGGACTACAGTCACACTCATGGACCCTGTTTAGCTGCTGCTTTTGTAGAAATTTCTGTTCTTCATGAAGGCATAGTTTTGAAATCCAAAACCAAGTTCTGTGAAAATCAAGAAATAATCCCATACAGCTTGATATGCATTTATTTGTGACAGGACTAATGAAATAAATCAAATGTATGAAGGTAATGGCTGATTGCATTTTTAAACCGCACCGGGGGGGTGAGGACCTCCCTTAAAAAGACCCCCTCCCCTGGAATTTCCACTCGTGAAACAGACCCCCTCCCTTGGAATTTCCAACCTCATAAAGGACCCCCCTCCCCTGGAATTTCCAGTTTTCCTGGCAAAATACCCCGGGAAAATCTATTTTTGGACAAAATGTCCTTTGAAAGTCACCTTTTTTACCCCCCCCCCCCTGAATTTCCAGAGTCCAAAATAACCCCCCTGGAAAATTTTCCATCGGTCCTCAAACCCCCCCCCCCCCCCCCCCCCCCCCCCCCCCCCCCCCCCCCCCCAGTGCGGATTAATAATGCAATCAGCCAATGGGCTCCAAATCAAACAGTTTAAAATATGTTCTTGCTGCACAGTTTAGAGAATAACTTCTGGGTTTCCGACTTCCAGTACAGAACTCATGAATAACAAAGGCTATACAGGTGCCACAGGCTATACAAAGAAATAGGGAAATTTTCACTTTTCACAGGTTCTGATTTTTGGAGATTGTTTCTCATTTATTCAGGTTGAGTGGTACGTTTACTGGACAACAACTTGCTTTCATCACTAGAACGAAGTGTAATTTATTCTGGATCCAAATATTGATCAAAGTTGAGATGTTCATCGTGGGTTTCCATTCTAGTATCATGTTAACAGGTATGGAACTTCAATCCAGAGTAAAGGTAGAGCTGCGCTGCCTGGATCAAAATAGAGCAAGCACATTCCAAGGGTCTGATAAATCAGAAATGTGGGCTTGTTTTTTTATCCTTGTATTTAAAGACCCTGTGTCTGATGGGTGTGACACCTAGTTTTGTAGCCCATAAAAGTCTATTGTTAATGGGGTAATGGTAAAAGTAGTGAGCTCAATCATTTTAAATCTCATGGGATTCCAATCCATCCTTTTGTCTAAACCTGGCCTAAGTGATATGTACATAGTGATAGAACAGCAAACTAGGGGTGTTATTTTGAAAGTTCCATATTAGATCAACACTACAACAAACAGATCATAACAATTGTCACACCCATCTGACACAAGTCTTATTGCATTTCAGTGTGGACTGCAAACACTCTTCATTTCTTCAAAAGGCAGATTTCCAATGCAGCATTCACCCACAAGGGGTAGCAAGACAGACAACCTCACGTGGGTACATGCTGTATTGGAAATCTGTACATTTATTGGTTGACACTGTTTTGCTGCCATCTGCTTGCCATTGGAAGCTTCTCAGAAACAACTTACAAACATATTATTGTTTACCTGTTGGAAATGTGAAAAAATTTTCAGTCTACACTCAAATGCGAATAGTGGTAACATGGAATAAATATCCATCCAAAATTAAAGTCAACTTGAAGTAAAACTCAGCCATGCATCATACAATCTCGTGCCCAGAGCCTGTCATCTTTTGGCCAGCGGCAAGATTCAGGGCTCTGGGGGAATCGATTTTTTTAAACCCAGATTCTGGGTTTCCGGTTTGAACGTTGTATGAAAGTTTGTTACATTTTTGACTGACGCACACTCACAAATCGGATTCCCCCAGAGCCCTGAATCTTGCCGCTGGCCAAAAGATGACGGGCTCTGGGTATGAGATTGTGCATCATATAAATGTACCCTTAATGTTAGAAAGAGCTTTATAATTTTTATCGCAGCTCAAAGTGCCCACAACTCGATTTATTAAACAAATTCAATTTTCTGTGACCAGTGATAATCCATTGTATTGTTGCCCAGTTCATTAGAACGTGGAGCTGAAAAATAAAATCTGATTAATGTGCATGATCCAGCGATGACATACGACATACCAATGAAAAGGAATGGCACATTTATCAGAAACATTTCATCAAAATGAAGGTAGCCATCGCTTATAGTCATCATAAGAAATGCAACTAGTGAGCCCAGCATCATAAACACCAAGCCAAAGGCGAAAATCCGTTTGCCCCTCTTCTTCCAAAATAAACCATACTCCACTCTGGAGTAGGCTTCGTAACCATTAATAAAAAGGTACAATTTCCCACAAGGTTGAAGTAGCAGGGGACCTCGAAGCACCAAAAGAAACTTGTAACCATTTTCTTCCCAGCTGAACAGCCCATCGCTGAAGCAGAAGGAGTGCATGGATGCCAATTTAAATTACAGTCTCGCTCGTCTCCATTCACGAACAAAATGCAGTCATCCCAGAATCTTCCAAGAGTTCGAACCACTTTGATCTCGTACTCTGTGCCTTGGTCGAGGACTATGTGCCACGAGTCTGTCGATGTTGGGCAGTAGAAGGGGATGTCTTGGTGCTCGTGTTGTTCGTGATACATGACCCCCGTTCATCTGTTCTTCCGGTTGACGATCAACAAAACTCAAAATCCTTCTTGTTTAATACTCGGTTTTGCATTTAGATTTGAAGAAAATAAGTTTAGAATATGCACAAATTGTGTTACATTCCTTGATACACATTCCACTATAACTAGAAGTAGAAACTGTCGGCATCTTCACCAGTCCGCCATTATTATACAGCGCAGGGCAGTCACGTGCTATACGGGCTTCCTGTTTGCGGTCGGTCCACAGGTAGCCCAAGTTCGGTGTTCAGGTGGGGTAGGTGGGGTGAGTTACAAAACGAGGGGGTGGGGCGTCAAAAACAGCGCAGGGGACTTTCCCTACGTGTCGCGGGTTTGAAGTCGCGGGTTTGAAGTCACGGGTTTGATGAAGTCGCGGGTTTTAGCGGAGCTCCTTAGCGGCCGAAGGCCGCAGAGCGGAGCACCATACCTAAGAAAAAAGCGTCCAGAACCAGAAAGGGATCGAAGTGATTTTTGAACGTAATTCCCGCGTGTTCCTGTGAAGCCTAATCGACAGGGTACCCAATAAGAAAAAAGACACGTCAAGAAAGGGGTCGAAGTGATTTTTGAACGTAATTCCCGCGTGTTCCTGTGAAGCCAATTTCAGGGTACCCAAAGAAAAAAAGAATGACTGAAGTGATTTTTGAACGTAATTTCCGCGAGTGTCCCTGTGCCTACTAGCTGGTGAAGCCAAATCCACAGGGTACCCAATACGAAAAAAGCGTCCAGAAAGGGGTCGAAGTCCGGTCGAAGTGATTTTTGAACGTACTTATTCAACAAATCCCGAGTGTTCCTGTGAAGCCTTCTGACGTCACAACATGGCGCCGAATATGAATGACCGGGGGGGGGGGGGGGGGGGGGGGGGGATTGGTCGCCTTCGCGCGGTCGCGCGCCAGTGACGTCATCACATGGAGCAAGGCGGACGAGTAAGCTGGAATGACGGGGGGAGGGGTGGGTGGTCGAGGGGGGGAGGTGTTCACGTGACTGTGACGTCATTACAGAAGATTTTAAAAATACAGTTGTACCAGGTGAATCCTCGATCAAATTTTTAAATGTTGAGCTACTTCTATCGTGACCATGAAGAAAATAACTACTTTAAGCGACTACAGAAGACCTGCAGGACCAACTAGATTCGTACTACGCAAATTTCGGGACCAAAAGTGTCTGTAGAAGTCAAAAGAGTTTCTTCTTGAACAGGCAACTACATGTCACGCTGCAGCGAACAAGGAAAAAAATAAGATCTTCGCCTTGTATTGACCTTTTTCGAGATTTCTTTGAACCTGAGGTGTTTAGAACAGGACAGTGGCTTTTTCACTGTTTTTCGATGACTAAATAACCTGGAGGAAGCTACGTGGCTGAAACTATGTCACGGAAAAGGTAGGTTGTTGTCAACTATCGTCTCTTCTTGTTGTTTATAGCGAAGCATGATCATAGCCTAAGACCAGCAGGTCACATAAACTTGTCGGTCATGCTTAACTGCTTTGCTGGACTTACTGAAATTGTATAAAACTTTGTTTTGATTCTCATCTAACGGCAGAAGCGTTGGTCGATACGGTTTGATCAGTAGGAGAAGTAATTTGTGTGAGTAGAGTAGAGCACGTGTACGTAAATCTTAGGCCTAATTCATACGTCGATCTTTTGCCGCGTCAATTTTAATTATTTGTAATAAGCGCATGAGGAGATCGACGTATGAATCGGCCACTGAATTAAGAGCGACGCCAAGATGAAAACGACCGCTTGTGTCGGTCGAAACGACTAAAGATCGGCGTTGATTCAAACACCGCTCTTCTTCATGCGTCAATTCTAATTGCTCACCCAATGTTTATCTGTGCGGTCGCCGTAGATCGACTGCTTGTTGGCTCAATTTTATTTATTGAGATCGGCAGATTACAATCGACGTCTGAATCGGAGACGATTTCTATTAAATTCAAGTCGACCTTAATCCCAATTTGAATTGACGCGGCAAAAGATCGACGTATGAATTAGGCCTTAATGGCGGCCCTGCGAGCTGTCCAACTTACTTTGTAATTGTTTATACTGTATAGGAGGACATTTGCAAGTTCCATGCAGGATTAACAGTGAAGCTGCTCTGGATAAAGGTAAGCCTCGCTGTTCATTGTGAATCGAGCATTGCACTGATTTTTTGAATCGGCAGGACGAATTTCCTAGTCCACAGAACGAGCTAGCGGAAGCCTCTTTTCTCTACACTACATTTCGCTGGCTGAGGGTCTCTTTTCTCGCGACTCTCAGGCAGCGAAACTGCAGAGAAAAGAGAGAGGCCTCTGCTAGCAGGAAGCTTTTTTTTTTTCGTAATGTATCAGTCAATTCCAGCGATGACCATCCCCCCCCCGGACACCGTGGGGCATTTGCACACCAGTGCCTTCCCTGGGGTGGGGAATTTTGAAAATTTTGCTGCCCCCGGGGTCGGGAATTGTTTTTCCCCGGGGGAGGGGGGTGGGGAATTTTGATTTTCTCATCTCAAGCGCGTCGGGTTTTGCGAACTACAACCCAGTTACAGAAAATAACGCCACATAAAATATAATGCAGAGCATGGCCCGTGTACACCACGTTTGGAGACTGACACATTTGCACATTTCACAGTTAACGTCTTCTATAGAGAAGAAACAGATTTCGCAATTTCGTCTCAGTGGAAAAACATAAAAATGAATTAACACTATAAACAGAGTTCCAATTTCGCAAAAAGTCAAGTAACATAACTGCGAAATAGTTGCTCTGCAAATAGAATAAAGGTAAATTTCGCATTGAAAGATGCAGCTAAATGGCTACAACCGCGAATGGCCTAGGAATGTCACTTCTTTATTTATATTTTGTCTCACTTTCAGTGAAATGAGAACTCGTTCATAGACGAGAAAACTAAAGTACGTTTAAAAACGAATTGTGAATGCTCGGACAGTATAAATGGAGTTGAAGTTTTTGTTGTGAAGCTTTGTCACGCAGAATTACCGTCTTTTTCTCGTCCCGGGGGTGGGGCATTTTTCCGCTTTTTGTGTTCCCCGCCGTGGGGTATTCTGCATTTTTACTAGCCCGGGGGCGGGGAATTTTCAGTTTTATTTTTAGAAATGACCAAATGCCCGGGGGGGGCATGATCACCGCTGGAATTGACTGATACATAAAGCGAAGGTGTTGTTAGCGTTCCTAAAAAACAGAACTAGCCAACTTCCTCGTTTTATTGCGGGTTATCCTCGCCTTAAGGTAATTCCCCTGAAATAAAACTTGTCGTAGAATTTTTTTCTTAATTTGTCTATTTACTATTTAGTATATAAGGAATGAAAATATGAAATAAAAAGAGTGGGTGCCCATGCTTGTTTAGAAACTGTGATGGTGCAAACATACCCCATTTTTAGTGGCTGAGGGCTATTTTGTGAAGGAATACGTGAAACAAGAAAATTGTGATAAAACGCTCACTAATGAAGCAATCCAGTTCGCTTGCAAGTTTGAACAGAACTGTTGGATGCCTCACTACCTAGGACGAACATTAGAATGTTTAATTTTCTATGTGTGTTGACGCTACTCTTGAAAATGTGCAAAAATGTGCGCACCGCTCATGATAATTTGAGGGTCTTTGGTGTCTCATTTTGGGGCTTTTTATGACGATAGCTCAAAAACTTGTCGTGGAAATTTCTTTAAACTTTTTTTATAACAGGGGAATGATAGTCTTATCAAAATGGTAAAATAAAAAATTGGGGTGCCCAATCTTGTTTTCGCGCAATATCCCAAAAAGCGACTTTTTCTTGGTGTTTCTCGCTCAAATGGGGATATTTAGCTTGCGCGCGCGCGCTCGATTGCGTCATTTTCGAATGAATTGATCGCGCGTCCATGCGCAGAACAGCGTGCGCCGTGCAAAACAGGGGAATAACCTTAAGTCATGTTCTATTGTATGCTTCCATTGCAAATTTACCATGAGAATCAATTTCTACACGTATTAACTGATAAAACCTTGCCCACTGAAGCCAGAATTTTCATATTATGACTGTAGTGAAACCACTCGCAAAGTAATTAATGCACTAGTCATTTGCTTCCACCGACCCCCAACCCCCAACCCCCGCGACATGCGGGGATTTTGCCCGGCAATAGTGGGGGAAATATCAGTGGTTTGTCTTGTATTCGTGCCCCGATCCCCAGGGAGTTTACTTCAAATTTGCTATGGCTCAGATAACCGGCCGGGGGAATGGTGGGGGAAACAAAACATCTGTCTTTTTCATTTCAGAAAAGACACTACTGGTTTTGATAGTATTAGGAAAGTTTCTTGTATCCATCTTGTGGAGGGTGGAATTTGTCCCTTGGGTGTAGGAAATGTTTCCCCGGGGTGTAGGAAATTTGCCAAGGCGTTCTCCCCTGGTAGGCGGTGGAATTATTTCAAATTTGACAACATCTGTTTCATATTCCCCTGCTATGTCGCGGGGGTCGGGGGTCGGTGGAAACAAAAGACTAGTGCATAAGTTTATTCTGAGTAAAACCTACAGGAGTTAGTAATTACAAAGTAATTGCGAATTACTCATGACAATCATCTGAAATCCGCACAACACACCAAAAACTACCATAAATCCTTGGGTAAGGCACTTGGCACTTTTATATTGGAAAGTGGGGAGAGGTAATTTCAAAATCTAGATTATTTGTTTGAAAAGCCCATAATTAATATTAGTATAATTGACTAAAACGATTCTGCGCACTGATTAGTCAAGAGGTTCTGAATATTTTGCTATATTCACATTGAAAGCATTGGGGATTGCCCGCACACTTACTTATGCACCAGTCAAAGTAAACCCCAAGACCCCCCACCCCAGGATAATGTGGGGGCATAAGAATGAAATTGGTGCTAAAACGTCCAAATTCCCCACCCTGTGGGGACAGGTTTTATGGGCTAAATAGCACGAAATCTCCCACCCCCAGGGGCAGCCCAAGAATATGTCAACCCAACTTCATCAAAAATCTTGAGATTCTCCCTCATGTGGCAGAAAAATAAAGTAAGAAAAAATAACAAGAATGTCAATGCGAGTGCAACATAACGGAAGAAGGAAATAACAGACCATTAAAAAGCTTGCCAAAAATATCAATAAAAACTCTCACATTCGGCGGTCGCTGGCTTGTTTTGACAGCCTGCTGTATTCCCGATAGATATTGATATTTTGTATCAGAGGCACACCTATAACATATTGATCGTAGTTGTAGCTTTCTTCTGCAAAGGGCAAATCTAAGCTAAAATAGCGCTAAAAAGTCCAATCTTTTCTTTTGGAAATGCCTGCGTTAAGATCTGAGAAATCGAGAAAATAATACCCCTTGAGATGTAAAGGATAAAACAACTGCCTACAAAGCAATGGCATGCTTGACAGTTCAAGATTCTTTCTGCCTTTTACCGCAGTTTGTCAATGTTGTTATTAATTGATGTACTAGCAATATCACATGATGAAATAAAACTGTTCTTTTATTTCAAGTTTTCAGAGAGAAGAGACCGTATGCATTTTCCGTTGCATTTTTTAGCCTGCATTTTAGACTTGCCAGTAAGAAAACTGGCTGTCATTTTGTTTTACTGAGCTAATCCCCAACTAAAGCCCAACATCCCTTGGTGAGGGATGGCAAAATGAGCTAGTGCCCCACCTACACGGGACAAAGATAGCCACTAAAAAGGTTCTAAATCCCCACCAAAGCCCCACATATCCCAGGGGGGGGGGGGGGGGGGTCGGGGTCTACTTTGACTGGTGCATTACAAGAAACTAAAACAAAAATACTCCTAAATCCGATTTTTTGTCAAAAATATTAAAAGTCGCTTGAGTAATTATACTAAAACAATAGACCTCTTTCGCTACAAAGTCACGTGACCTGAATTGGGTAAACAAAGGCTTTCAACATGGTGGCCGACACGGCGAAAAACGCTTAACTTCGAAAAAAGCCTGAAAAATATAGGAAAAATCTCCTGACTAACTATCAACAAGTTCGAAGTTTGTCAGTCCTAGTCTTAGCTTCATCAGAGTCATTAATTAGTTGATCCTGTTTTGAAAGTATATGACTTCTTGGATCTGATTCTGTTTCGCAATCACTGTGACTCCTCGGAATTTGAATCAGAGTCGTACAGAGTGGAAGTGTTTATTCTTTTCTTCACCCAGTTTCCGTACCCCAGTAAGCCAAGTCACATCCATATTTCACTGTAGGGAAAAAAATTATGGACATTGTATAGTTTTTTCAAGCTTGTAAATCCAGTATAAATAGAGGATATTACACGGTGGCGCGAAGATATGGATTTTATTTTCGAGTGGCAAGAACAATATTTTACGAACGAGCGCAGCGAGTGAGTAAAATATTGTTTTTGACACGAGAAAATGAAATCCATATCTTCAAGCCACCGTGTAATGTTCTTTTTATTATATGGATTAGAATTGACATAGCGGCAAAATATTACAAATTGAACAACTCACTTGGTAAAGTCGAAAGTGTTTATTTGTGAAATCCTCATTCTTTCTGATTCCCAGTGTCGTTAAGAACTATAATTTCCCTTTTTGTGTTGCTGTCGCTTTCTCTGCCATAGTTGAAATAAGGTTTTTCTCTTTAGAACTAGAACAAAATTTAGTTTTGTGGCTTAAAACTCGTGTGACTGAGCGAGCGAGATTTCACTGCAGACGAAGTCAGGAAAACAACACTGCAAACGTGCACATCCGGGACATTCGGTACATAACTTTTTCATATTTTCACTAGTGAAGATATGGAAAATACGAGTGTTTTAGTTTCCGGTAAAACACTGGCATCCATATAATAATGTCGAATATTACTTTTCTTCCTTAGTTTGGTTATCGCACTTCTTAAAACTCCGAGTGAAAATCGGTGACTGAGTTTTGTCAAAACCATAATCCTGAAATCTCGTATATATAACGGCGAATAGTCACCTTGACTTCGTCTTGGTGACTTTGTCACCGATATTTACGGCGCCTGAGGCAACTAATTGTTAAATAATGTCCAATTTATCATACAAAGGACTATAAATTCTACAATTATTTGCTCTAGAGAAATATCAGCTTTTCATTTATCAAGGGGGAGGGGCACCAATTTATGGGTACTTATTCAAGGTTGCGTGTTCCTGTAACTCTAGAGATTTACTGTACTGTAGTGGTATGCTGCCTACATGTATACCAGGGCTGGAAATTGCACAGGTATAAGTCACTTTTGCAACTAAATTGAGACTTTTTCAGGTCATGCTTAAAATCAGAAACTTCTACCATACCATACATTTACAAAAAAAAACACACACAATACAGTACATTTAGTCTATGACATTGAAAAATAACTTAATCCATGTGCTTTTAGATTTTCTGGTATTATCCCCACACTGAGCATACTTGCATCATTCTGCTTCTGTATCACAGAATAAGTAATGTTTCTATTGACATGAAGCTGATTGAAATGCTTCAAAATCTATTTTCAATACACCCTTATTCAAAGTGGGAAATTTAAAAGACTGATTGTTTTTATAATGACCAATATTTATTTGTCAATCACAAAAATGTTTTCTTTTTTAGCAACATGGTTCAGTGTAAAAGCTTGTGCTTTACTAAACTGCTTTTTCTTCTGCTTTGTTGCCAAAATGTCTTTCTTATTATAGTCTCTCTCCCTAGTGGTCTGCCCTTTAAGGCAGGTCCTTCATATAAGAGTGTCCTTTACCATGTCAAGGGTTCCTGTTGTTCTTCTCCTCAGAGGCCTCTTGCCTCCCACTCTATGACATTCCTTAATACACAGTGCTACCTCAGGACTGCCGAGCCAAGTGGCTGCTTAACCCTTTGACTACTGAACCGGCCAAAATCGGCCATTGCTACATACAGGAACTTGGAAAGGCTCTACTATCAAAATCACGGCAAATTGATACTTGATCTCTGATAAATTGTGTAAAAGAGTGATTTTTCTACTGACCAGAGAGGCTGAGTGGACCAGAGGCTCGGATTTCTCAAAAAAAAACAACCACATAATTTCACAAAAAATAACACACAATTTTGGGCATGCAAAATCACATGCTAGACTGAGCACAAGGAGCCATTTTTTCACATTAATTTCTAGACTAAATCAAACACAATTAACAACCAACAGGTTTAACTTAAAAGTACCTTTAATCCTTAGCTCTGACCTGAAGTTTCTCCTCTGCAAGTGTATATTCAAGGAAAATATGGCGCTTTGAAATTTGAAGCGACTGAACAACAAGGCAACACAAAACCCTAGCGCTCGGGATTAGCTGTGGTAAACCAATGAAATTTCACAGTGGTTCCCCCCTGTATTGGCAGGTTAAACAAAAGATTTATATAAGTCTTTTTGCCCTGCGACATTTAAAAGCTAAACTACTCTCAGCTGCTTGCTTTTTATGTCTCAAACACAGATTCAACCGAATTCTGTGCTGAGCAAAAAGATTCCACTAGAAAGGAGCCAGGGTTTCTTTCACCAAAATTTTTCAACAGCTCTCAGAAGAACAGTGGAAAAAGTGAATTAAACCCGTCAGCCATACTTCTTTCTTAAGCACAGCACAAATGTATTGTCCATAATAGCCTTAATGATGTCCTATGGCCTCTTCTGAGTGGAATTTTGGTTGTATTTTGTGGTATTTTTTCAATGTGTAACCTGTGCGAGGGCTTTCCACCAACGGAAAGTAACTTATGAGTCAGCGGTAAACCTCTAAAGAAGCCCCAGCCTTCTATTTATTTATTTATTTATTTATTTATTTACTAGCTTTGCCCGAGGGCCGGGAAATCCTCACAGAGCGAGGCTCCACATGACGAGGCTCCCTTGTCAGTGTAGTGGGTTAGTATGTAAGTCCTACACTGAGGATGGGCAACTTCCGACGTCCCCGTGGTTCTTTAACGTCCCTCTGGTTCAGGTTAATGTAGTGCATGTGAGAGACGGGACCTACGGTTTAACGTCCTTATCCGAGAAGACGCGAAGGTCTAGCCATTTGCAGATATTAGAGCAAAGGCAGCACCTTCTCCTCAATTATTAGAAAAGACCCTGAGTGTTGGCCCGGCCGGGGTTTGAACTCCCAACCTCCCGAACATAAGCCCGGCGCTCTACCACTGCGCTAACCGGTCGTCGCCTCTCGATAAAACACAGGAAACCCAGGAATTCGGCACTGATATGCAAAAATGGGCAGGGGTGTGTCTGTTCTGGTCTGTTTGCCCCCAAAAAAGAAAGATTTCAGGGAAAATACTTCAGTAGTCAAAGGGTTAAGGTGGATCGACCCAGTAATTTTGCACCCATGCCAACCAATTTTGAATTCAGCATGTTGATTTTTATGGCACAGCCAATATATGTAACACAAATGCTACCCATAGACTGAAATACCTGTCAGTACAAAAGTATGGGGAGATCAGAGTTAGTATCATGTGACAATTGGGCCATGCCTATTTCTACTCACCAGTTTCTACTGTACTGACATTTTTTTCTAAAAATGCTCTACGGTACCTCAAGATTGACTGATTGCTTACCTGTAACCGAAGTTTGACTAAATTCTACAAGCCCAATCTGAAGATAGGATTTATAAATCAGGGCTATAATTATGTAAACTTCAGTGAAGTGAATTAACATGGCAGAGTTTGTACTTCATGGTTATAAATTGAAAGTCTATAGTTCATTCTATTAATTGTGTTTGTTTGAGGAAGGCCATGCTTCTTTTTAGTAAGAATTCGATGAAATCTATGCAATTTCATTGACTTTAATGTCCAATGAAACTATGTAGACAGTTTAAAAATGCTTCTCAAAGAACCTGCCACTGGTTGTTTGAGTTGCATCTCACATAAAAACTCCTTGATTAGACAAAAAAAAATAGAAATCATTTCATTCATTCTTGATTTGATCAATTCATGATTTTTATGGCTTTTACAATGACAAGGGGGCTCCAGTATTTTCCCCTTCTAAAGTTTGCATGGTGAGGCGGCCGAGGGGACCACTGCCCCTTTTTGGGGGAGATTTTCCCATACATTTACTGGAACTTTTGGCCCTATTATCACTATTTGCCCACCCCTTTCCGAAACTCCTGGATCTGCTCCGTGTATGCATAGCCATGCATGGTTTTAAGACTTGGACATACAAGATCATCTGTGTTTAGGTTCACCAGAATTATTGGTTATTCTCTTTCAATTTCAGCATCAGGGCAGCGGCCAGAGACATTCTGTGCTAACCTCGAAATATAGAATAAATACAAGACACAATTTACTTGGAGAATTGTGATTGGTTCGTGTTCAGTATATCAATAGCCGAAGGTAACAACAAAGCTAGTGCCAGAGTAAGTAACTGACAGAAATAAAAATGAACAAGTTTGTGTAAATATACTTAACTTAAAAAAAAAAGGCCCAATGCGAAATGAATACGACGTTACTCCTTTGGAAGTCGTTTGAAGAGTACTTGAAGGTATCTTTACGCATAAGAGACTCGATCGCTCTTCTTAATTTTCCGTTTTCGCGACGCTCCAAACTGTAGATTCACTTGTCGTCCTCTGAATCAGAGGGCCAATTCTGAAGCATTCCTTGACTGTCATCCAACCAAACCCGCTTTTGTCAGCAATCACCAATGGTTTATTTCTTGTCTCGTCGACTTTCTCTGACATCTCGATCTGATGATCTAATTGCTGCGCTGGTAATACGCGTGAATGTAGAAGATTCCAACTTAGCGGATACCAATTCAAATTTTGACTCAATTAAATCAGAAACGTGGTCGGTTAAAAGAGGGAACGAACACTTTTAACTTAAATTGTTATAGCGTAGCAGTCAAAGGTCTAAATTATCGTTATCGCCTGTCGTTATCGAACATGATAACTGAGGCCAAAAACTGGTAAAACTGAGTAAATCGTGTAGAGTTCTGAAGGCTGTGAGTACGAACCGAAGAAACGAATGCATAAAAGCTTGAACTTTTATACATGACATATGCGAAATATTACGTAATTGTGCAAACATTAAACAATAGAAGTTCAATGAACTGACATATTTCTGGCGGAACGCACAGAAAATAAATATCCTGCTTAACTGCGTATCGCAGATATTTAATTATGGTTCTTACCTTGGACAGACCATATGGCACAAGTCAAAAATAATATCAACAGTATTACTGTACATGGACTGTGGAGAAGACTCTGAAGTGAGGGGGATCTTCAGAGAATATGTATGGCAAAGTGTGTGTGTGTGTGAGGGGGGATCGTTTAGAGAAAACATGAACCATTGCTGATTAGTGAAGGATACACCCCCCCTTCCCCCACCACCACCACCACGAGCTCTTCCATCCAGAATCACTTTAATGCATTTACTACCATGTGATCCATCCATGAAGTGTGACATTTTTTTCAAGAAGGTTTACTTTTCAAGTGTGCATGTGTCATGTTTCTCCTTCACTGATGGCTGCGGTTTTGACCGTTATTTTTCAGACAATCAGAGAGCGAAAAGTGTGACTACTTTTGACAAAATGTGCACCTTTGAAAATTAAATCTTTCTGAAAAATCATCACACTTCATGGATGGATGAAAAATGGTAGTACATTGCTGCTATAATTTTAAGGATGTAATGCATCAACCAGTTTTGTCTAAAATTAGTCTAAACCAGCTGATGAGGGTGCAATAGCTGAGGATTGTAAAATGATACACAAAGCAATTAGCATAGCATGCGCTAGACCCTGTCTCAGTCTTGTGTTTTTGATTAGAGTATTTATCCACTGTTATTGGTTCATCTGGTTGGTGAACACTAAAACAATAGATTACTTGCTCTAGATTTCCATAATCTGAAAGTCTCCTCATTCATACTATGATCTTATAATAATGTAAATCTAGCCCAAATGAAGCTCTAGCTTGTTATAATTTTATTGTTACATAAATTGTGTAATATCGGAATAACCATGCTCTTCTCTCCATGGTGGGATTTTGCACATAGGATAGGTAGTTTTCTTAGGGGAGGGAGGAGAGGACTGGGGAAGAATCAGCAATTGTTTTCAAGAATGTGTTGACCCTCCCATGCATATTTAGGGAAAACATGTTACTCCCCATCTGCATGGGACTAGGAAAGGTACAACTGGTTCAAGCCCTCCGAGTAAACTATGCATCATCAAATTTAAATTGAGTGTATATCTTAAGTAGTGTTAGTAGTTCTAAGGTAGTCCATCTAAAATATTAACCAATTGAATGGAAAGCAACATAAAGAATGCTGTGACCTTCCCCTGAAATGCTCGCACATAGGTATGGCCCTCCCCTTATGACCTCCCCCCCCCACTTTCCAAGAAGAAGAAAAACGTCCTTTCCTTACCTTGGAATTTCCAATAAATGCAAAGGAGGATGAATAGAAAATAAAGATGGCAAGTGACTATTCTTACTTGAATGCCATGATGGGTTATTTCTTGAATGACACAAAGCACAAATAATAGCTTTTCTCTTAACTGCAGTTCTGTGCTTTGTTAGAGTCACTGGGAGAGTTTATAGTCTCCCGTATACCTGTATTCCTGTATACATCTCAAGATAATTTTGTCAATATATTTTTTTATGGTCACATGGGCAACCCTGTTTCACTCATACTCGGAAAAACTGGGAGCTCCGCTTTTAGCCAGTGGCTAAATCTATATATTACTTCTCATTTGTGACTCCCACGACTAAACGCGTTCACTTTCAGAAATTTTTTAACTCGCTCGCGTCGCGTCAAAAATGGTCGGATATTTTTGAGCTCTGGATATGTTAAACCTCGACTATCGGTGCTTTTAACTATTTGTTCGAATTTATTTTTAAGAGCCGCATTTGCTTATGCGAGTCGATAGTCCGTTTTCAAAAAGATTTGCGTCCACACTTATCGTTTTCGTATTGTTTTCGCCGTTTTCGGTGATCGTTTTCGGCGTTGTAGTGTGGACGATAGCCGTATCCGGAGCAAAAAGTATCCGTTTTCGTTTGAAAACGGTGTCGTGTCGGACGGGGTCTAACAGTACAATGGTATTTTTACAAAAGTCCCTCTTGTGCGAAAAATCTTATTTCTGAAACTTCGGATTTTGGGTCATTCAAGTTTGATGAAAATTGTACGAGCGAAAATTGCAGTACCACTGTTAGAATATCGGCTCGCATAAGCAAATGTTCCCTGCTAGCAGAGGCTACTTCTTTAAGTGGCCATTGCACACGAATGTCACATCCTCGTCCAGGATCGTGGACGTACTTGACTGGTTTCGCTGGTTTTACAAGAATGGCGTCAGTGTTTTTGCTTCGAAAACAGCGCGCGCTTTCACGAGTGATTTCTTGTTCAATGATCAACACACAACATTTTGCTCAAATTTCTATAAAAAATAAAATGATATCCAGCGAATTCTCAAAGGCAAACTTTAGAATGAGTATCAGAGCTGCGTTTAAGAGCCTTTAAATTGAGTAAACGAGCTACTAAAGGCCACAAAAAGTGCTACTTTTGCGTAGTTGAAAAACACAAGAAAACATTAAAAGTAAGAGAAAATGCAGGGAGATAAAAATTAGTCTCTGCTCGCAGGGAAAATCAAATGCGGCTCTTAAAAAAAAAATAGTTAAGACCACGTCGAGGGGTATAACATATCCAGAACTCAAAAATATCCGACATTTTTGACGCGAGGCGAGCTAGTTCAAAAAATTCTGAAAAACGCGTTTAGTTTTGTGGGACATTAAAAGTTCGATCCTGCAAAACGTTTAAGCTCCCAGACACGCTTTCATGTATTGTTTACAATTCAGGCCCATAGGTTCCGGGGGTGCCACAATGGTCGGTTGTTATGGCTTTTCTTCCCGGAAGCATCTTGAAATGAATTTTGGCTCACAGAGAAGCATTTTCTATTACAAGTAAGGCTAAACATAGTAAAATGTTATGAAGGCAATTTCTTCTACATAAAAACACAAATGTAAGGTTATTTTTGACGTTTTGTGTAATTATGACGTCATAAGTGGCATTTATTTTTATACAACATCGTTATGATCCCTGCTTCGATACATTCATTGTCTGGCTGTTTGAATCCCACTAACTTTGACCATGGTCATTTGGCGGTAAATTTGAATTTCTTTGATTAGCTGTAACTTCACGCCATTTTATCCGAATGAGATATGGTTTATGCCAAAAAAACACAACATTATGTACAGAAAACTAATATGCACTTTTAAATGTTGCCTCCGTGAATTTCCTTGTTGATGACAAATTTGGGCATGATTTATAACGTCACAATAGCGGTCACATGGGATGGAATAGATACTGATGAATAGGTAATTTCTTCACATTTGACATATTTACTTCTGTCTATGGCCTAAAACACTCATCATTTTAACCTTCCGGGAGGAAAAGCCCTACGCGACAAAAAGGTCCACATTTAATACTGTTTTTAATGATTAAGTGGGCCAAACAGAAGACCACGATCACTTTGACATACAGCCAGTTATTATACTTGCTTTTTCTAGCGAATTTTGACTAGCGGTTTCTCCATAAAAAATAGATTCATACCACGTTGGTCCGCTTTTTCTAGATAAGCATCCCCCATAAAATCCTTTGCTACGGGCCTGCAATTTATTTGATAACTTTGAACTAAAGTGAGTGATGCATATGAGATACTGCAAAAACTAAATAGCACTAACTAAAAGTCGAAAATATTCAACTGCCTTGCACGAGTCACTGATAGGACCTCGATGTTTCGGGTGCGTACGTACTGTGAATCTAGTCATCGTCGCAACTGAAATGCCGTGGCCATCAGTGACTTCAAAAGCTCATGATGTAAAGCGTCAAACGCTGTCTTTGGGGTATATCCACTCCATTTTCACAAGTGATGTCGCGCCAAAAACTGACCAATCACAGCGCTTGCAGGAAACACTGCAACAGTCGCATATGTGTTCAAATGAAAGAAGGGGAATTCACTATTGTCAGAATCAGCGTCACAGTACAGTTATCCCCAAAGCTATTCCATCGTATCAAACCACTGTGGGCTTTTTTGACACCGGGAGACAGCCATTTATGTATAGGATTGGAATATCAGGTAGGTTCGGTTCGATCAGGGAAGGCTTCAACACATTGCTTTAACATTTGCGTCTCGACACTTATTATGGCTTTAAAACAAGAAAGGATTTTTTGGTTCCTTTAAATAGGAAAAATAAGGAATGGTTTTCAAATGGAATGGAAACAGAAAACTCACAAGGACGACGTTAAGATCGAGGTTGGGGATTTTTGACCACCATTTAGTTGCCGGATTTCGTAATAAATTAGGCAAATCTAAAACTAACTACACTTGGGAAAATGGGGTAGGTCGAGAAAATGCTTGTTTCACGCTTTTACATGAGCTTTTGGTTGTAGATCGTACAGACAACAATCGGTTCCGTTTATTTATGTACCGGAGCGTCACTATGTCCCATAGGGGGGTGCTACGAAATCAACTTTCCAGGCTTCTTTTGAGATTTGGCTCATGGACTAATACTGACTGTATGAAACTTGAAATTGTATCAAGTGCAAAGCACGTTCCATTTATGTGCCTTTAGAAAAGGAAATAAGTTGCAACACATATAAATTTAAAAGCCATTTATCCTGATTTATATTATTTACAATATTGACGACCGCGAATGCAACGAGGAGACATGATGAACCAACAAGCAAAGTTGTTAATACATAATAATTACTGCCATGTTTGTTAATTCTGCAAACTCTTCACCAACCGCCAAACTGCGAGTTTCCATCAGTCAAGTCTCTAACAATTTAAATAGTCCCGATAGATTTAACTCTTTTTGAATGAAAATGATTGACGGACGCCTGAATGCCGTTTGGCCAATAGACTATTGCAAGTTGGAGTTTGCAGAATAATGAACATCGCAGTAAAATCGCAGTAATATTTCACTGCTATTCCACTTGTCCAGTTCCTGAACTCTCCTTCGCGGCTCCGTTGTTTCCTGTGGTCGCCGAAAGGAGAGTCCAGAAACCTTTGGATGCGCATGCGCTAGATCTGACCAAGAACTTGGGTTTTTTCGTTGGTGCGCATGATCCAAATACTGCTGTCGGAGATTGATTGTTGAATTTTAGCGGTTACGGTCACAAGGGCGTCCTATCTTGATGGGCAAAATTCATGTAGCCAGCAATCAATCTCCGACAGCGGTATTTGGATCATGCGCACTAACGAAAAAAGTTCTTGGTCAGATCTAGCGCATGCGCATCCAAAGGTTTCTGGACTCTCCTTTCGGCGACCACAGGAAACAACGAAGCCGCGAAGGAAAGTTCAGGAACTGACCTACTATTCCACGTGCTCTCAGGCATAGCGACCATCAAGGCACAGTGAGCGTGACGTGACTCACTCCAATGACTCACGTGACTCACTTCCATGTGATACGAACTGAGAGAATTATCCACGTTATAGCCATGGTAATTTTCACTGAGAAAAATTACTGCAATTCTCATAACACTGCGACCCTCAACCTTCAAAAGACGTCCGACTTGAAAAACGTGTTTTACTGGACGTCAATCAAACCGTTTCCATGACGACCTAATCTTTTCCCGCTCTCGACGGTATAGCTCGGTCTCGAGGGAACTCACTTATACACAAGTTGGCGGTGGTGCGCGCTTGCTCGACGCTCACATGTCCCGAGACGTGAAGTTGTCATTGTAACAGTTTGATATGGCGTCCATTAAAACGCGTTTTTGATTCGGGCGTTTGAATGTTGGGGTCGCAATGTAAATGAGAAGGGCAGTAATATTCTGGGACTGAGATATAAGTGAATAGTTTCAGCCATCACGCGGCACGATTGTGGATAGTAACGATCGGCTCGCAGGCTTGCTAAGCCCCACGGCACACTCTGTGCGTAACCGATTCTCATTCAAACGAAAACTGCACATGGACGAGAAGGTATCAAGAAATAATACATTTCTGCCCTCCTTTAACCCTTTTAGAGTCAGTCTTAGCAATAAGTTTGTAGTCCTTTTTCCTTGAGAACATCCTGACGTGTTTATTTTGTGGCGAGTTTGTGGGTGGACTCGCAGGGGCAATCTTATCACCAGAATGCGTTGGTGATTTCCCGCCATGCGTTGGCGACTTTGTGCGTGTTGGTGCTGCAAAAGATGAAGTGCTTTGCTCTCCGTGTGCCTTCACTCGTCCATCTTCTTCATTCAATGTTTCTTCTGAAAAGGATAGATACATTCAGATTTGATGACGTTCAGATTAATACATTTAAAATGAACCCCATTGCGGCTGTTTCTGAAGTCGTCGGCTTATAAAATGCGTCTTCTCGAATGCTACGTCATTTGCACGTTACTATGGTAGCATCGTTTCCCATAGCAACAACCCCAGCTCACCTTGCAGCGTCTGGTGGCTGTATTTATCTCGATAGTACTTGATCTTGGACAGTTCACGCGAGTGTACTCGCCGGGTGGTCCGTCGTGGTTTGAAGGGCAAAGAGGTTCTTCTGAATGGCTTGTGTTTGAGTGCGAGTGTCGCCAGGTGGAGCTGGGCTTCTCGTGGCTGCAGGAACCACACTAACTTGTTTGCCTCACCAGGAAACTCGATCACCTCGTCCTCAGCCGTCGAGATGTCCTGTCAAGCATAGAACAAGGGTGACTGTGAGAAAGTCCACCTCAGCCGCAAGTTGGTAAATCCCTGAAAGCACCAACTCTGGTCTCGTCCCATAATGTGTTGAAAGCATGCGCAAGTCTGTTAAAATGCGGGACGATCGCTTTTAAGGAAGTGATTTATAATTTGATTTTATCGTGACATAGTGGTAACTCACATTGTTTACTTCCGCAGCGTTTTCAAGGACCTTGCATGCAGCTTGGGCTATTTCCTACGGACAGATAATTCAAACACCTAAATACTCTGAAGCACCGGGTAGAACAGATAACGATGACTACTGCACTCAACAACTACAATGGCTTACTTCAAGAGTTCCGGTAAAGTCGCGCGGCCGATCGTGTGACGTCACGTTGATTCCGTTATCAGAGTAGTTGATGTCACGCAAGCTATAAACTGCTTTCCCCTTTTCCTTGTCGCGTGTGAACTCCCTGTGTTCCCAGCCCCCTGTTTGCGCATTGAATCGATACTGAGGCAAAAGCTTCCAGCCATGAGTGGCTACCATGTCCACGGCCTCGATCACAAAGTGCACAGTCTCGTCATCCATGAAGTACGGAAGGTTGAGACGAGCAAATCCAGGTCTGCAAAAACACACAACATCAATGGCTCAGCTTGTATTTACTCATTCCATATAAAGAGCCTCCATCACCCATCATTTTGTTAGCCTAGGAACATACACGAGTTAAAGAAGGAAGCTTTCCCCCGGGGTGAGTGGGTGTGTTTGTGTGTGGGCACGGGGATATTCGGGCTGATTAGGGAATGTGATGTAATATGTTCCACTGAATTGGGTAAATCAAGTGAAACAAGTTGTTTGTTGATGGTTATATTTCGAGCACGCAATTGTACTCCTAATATTAAACGTATCAAATCAATAACGAAGTAGCTTACTACAGTTCTTCCAGTCAAACTTACTTCATTACTTCAAGGGGCTCCTTGCAAACAACTTCCCCTTGGTCACTGAAACAAAGCAAGCGCCAATATTCATACTTTGGAAAAAAGGCTCAGGGAACGTACTGCGAACACGTTGATACCTATATGAAAGAAATTGCTTCTAAGAGCTCGGAGCATAAAAACACATTTTAACCACGGCCCGCGGAGGGGGAGGGGCTCAAGCCCCCCCTACTTTTTGAGAAAGCCCCCCATTTTCGTGATACATTATTTCTTATCAGCCCCCCTCCTCCCTCCCCCCACTTCAAAGAAGTGAGCTTCGCCATTCTCGGGCCATGATAAATCACGTAAGGTGAACTTCTAACACCTAACATTTCTCGTGAGCAAAGGAAAAACACCAACATCTTTTCCTGTTTTTCCTGTTTCCTATATATTAATGAAGGTTTTGCATACTGTATAAAATATTCTGGCTCTACATTTTTGTCCACTAACAAATAAATAATAACGCAATGACGGTTCACCGTCATTAGTTACATTCCTGGGACACTAATTGGTTTCACTTACTCTGAGTGACGCTCCAGAAACCAGGTGAACTTTTGTGCAACAGACTCATTAATGCCGAGCAGATCCTACAGAGAAGACGAAATATAATCATTTTACGTTACAAAAATACAGACTCTCGTGGTCAGCCTGGCTCCTATGAACTTACTTAGGATTACACAATGAAAGCCATTAGAGCTCAGTACTGGGGCTTGTAGGGATTCCCCTGGATACAAACATGGTCGGAACCTTCCTATAAACCCAAAGCTTTCGTGGAGGGCTGGGGTAAGAACGACGAGTGTGTGAGACTTGATATGATGACGAAAGCCGACCCTGTGTGTCAGATCCCATCTAACACTTGACACAATAGCACTGCGCACAGATTCTCAAATTAGATCACGAGACTCAGACAAACAATCCGCCCTCTGAAATCCTATTCAGAAGGAACGCGCTCGAAATACTAGCCAGGATAGGAGTACATACAAGCTCTGCTATAATGAGTGGAACTACCAGTTTACCGATTCATTTTGTATCGTTCTTTAGAGAGAAAACGGAGAAAATGTGAGAAACGTATATTTGTTTGTCTGAGTTTTAAATAAGTGTGACGGCATCTGAGCGCAAAACTATTACGGGAGATACCTCTCCCCAAAAATATTAATTCTAAACTGGTGGTGAAAAGGTGCTTTGTTGTGGACTTGTCGAGCTTGGTCTTATTTCGATGAACGCGCCAAACAAATTTATAGAAATTATTGATGACGTCATACCTGGGCGTATGGCCCTGCGCATGCGCACCCGCCCCTCGCCTGGATTCCGTACAGGTCATTCAGTAAGACAGAGATGAAGTTATGATGCAGCAGTTTACCGCTGTCATGGTGATAGACCAGGAACGAGAAAATTGGCAGACGGTGGGCGGAGCTACTTCCTAATATGGAGATGTTAGGGTTGGCTTTCCAGATCTCAAACGCTTTCCTGTAAGACAGTTAAAGAGCACTGTTTAGAAACATTTCACAAACATCGCAGGGAATCAATAAAAGCGAACTTTATACCCAGTCTTCTACCGTCTCTTGTGTCGACTAATTTGACTGCATAATTAATTAGCTCTTCGCGGGAAGTTGCATAACCCGTCAAATATCCACCAGGTTGCGCATGACACAGCTGACAGCCACGCTGCGCACCTAGCTACATAAATACGCTCGTTCTGCCTACAATTTTTTCTGCTCTCCACCACCAAACTTTGTTTGCCTGCTGTTCAGGCTCAAAAACCTGTACCGGTCTGAACTTTCACATGGTTACCCTGAAGGGTTTGAACTTTGTTGTAGTGTGCATTTGGTTGTGATCGGAGTTGCTATAGCAACGTTATAACCACACCCTTGTTTATAATACGCAGCCATCAGACGCGTTGGCCAGACTGGTACAGGTTTTTGAGCCTGAACAGCAGGCATACAAAGATTGGGTGTTGAGGGCAGAAAAAATTGTAGGCAGCCTCCTAATCGTGGTCATTTCGACGGTACTCCCGGCCAACCGGAATATATCTTTTGCGACCCACCCACCTCCCCTGGTATAGCGGTTGACAGCCTAACCCCACTTACCCTACGAGCAGTGATTTCCTTCTCTCTTATTTTCACACCTCTGCAGTCGCGAACCATCCCCATAACTCAATCCCCCGCGATGAGGTAATGAGTATGCAGTGAAAAAGGGTTACTATTGTATCCTATTTAATAGACGCCCCCAGTGTTTCACCTACCTACATAATTCCTCCTCCCGCGCTGTTATTAAATCTGAGCCAATCGACTGGAAAGAAGGCAATAGAAATGTTAGCATCACATCGACGGAAAAGTCTTTTTCACTTGAGCCTCGGTCGCAAATTACCCTCAGATCCTCTATCCAGTAAACGTTCCACCTGAGATTCACAACGGCTAAATATAATGTTCAATGCGAATGTCATATTCAATCGTAATATTCCGGTTTAGTAGATTGCTGGAAGGAGTAGTGAAGAAGGGATGCTCAGGGAAAATTTGCTCATATCAAAATAGCAGCGTGAATCAGGGGCGGATTTAGACTATTGCAACTGTAGCAAATGCTACAGTCAGATTTCACAGATTTTTTATATTTCTTTGTAATTTATTGACACAAATGTTAGTGCGCTACACTCTACAGTCAGATTTTTTCCTAAATCCACCCCTGTGAAAATATGGATTTAAAAGACTTTAAAAGTGATCACTTGACAGGCCATTCCAGGGACCCATCAGGGTAATTCCTATCTCTTAGCTAATCGCCTCCTTCGGCTCTAAGAAACATTTAAATCTAGATTGCGCTGATGAAAATTCTAACAACCTTTTACCTCTTTCAACTGGAAAACCAGCCCAGCCCGGATAGACTCGATAATGGCCGGGGTCCCGCCTTCTTCACGTGACTCGATGTCTTCCAAGTACAGATGAGTGTCACGTGTTACCTGTGAAATGTATGATGTGTGCCATCAGGAGGATGATAAGATTCAGATGCCTCCGACACGGTCATCAAAGCTCCCGGATACCCTTCGCAGGGACAGGTGTATGAGAAATTTAATTCAGGATCGTTATGAGGAACAACATCACGTGATCCCTCTCTCGAATATCTCATCTCTCATTCTTAATTTCCCATCCTTAAACCAGGGCGAAAGTCAGATGAATCCCAGCTGCCATTCTACTCCAATAGTTACCCCTCCTTCCCCAAAGAACATTGCCATTACATTCGCGCCACAACTGAACGATTTATACATCCACTTTGAGCAGCCGTAAAAATACTTACAAAAAGCACAGTTCCCCCACCACACATTCCTGGGACAGGATTCGTAAAGACGCTTTTCTTGGCGATGAGGACGCCTGGTGTCCCTGGTCCGCCAACGAACTTGTGAGGAGACAGAAAGACCGCGTCTTTGTATCTGACAAAGGAAATTGAAATCAACATGGTAAGAAAGTTTGTGTTAACCTTTAGTCTGCCGAGTAAGTCTTCACGCTAAGGGGGATGCGCTGATAGTGTTTTGGAATGACCACGAGAGAGCATGCGAGAGTGAATGATACTCAACTCTCATCACCGTTTGACCGCTGCTTTACCATTCATGTTTTCACACACGTGCTACATGCTAAGCGAGTGAGAATTGATTTTGATTGTGTGTGGAATGTGCCTGGTGGCACCAGATTTTTCAAGTACGTTGAAAGAAGGCATGCAACTTTAAAGGGGGATACGCAGAAACGGGAGAGGTTTCATGCTGTAGGTTGTTCTCACCCTCTATCAGTGGGATTCATATCAATCTTGAGATATGGAGCAGCAGTGGCGTAATCCCAAAACGACAGTGCACCGTACTGATGACATAGCTCGGCCACGGCTATAGTGTCTGTCAAGATTCCCGTCACATTAGAGGCGGCTGAGAACGCGGCGATCATTTGCAGGCCTTGGCGCTTGTAGTACTGTAGGAACAAAAACCTGTCAGGACAACAATTTCATTGACAACAAAAATAACGGCACGTTTCTGTAGCGCGCGCAACTGCGAAGTTCGTAGACATGGCCAATCAACTAATAGTGATCATAGTGCAAATGTTATAATGCAAGTAGTTTCATTGCACTGGAAACGCATTCGTTTCAGCCTCGTTCCTAGAGGTCTCTATTTGTCGGAGAAAGGCAGAAAAGATTCACAAAAAATGTCAAAGCTATCCGCAGTGGGCCAGCACGTAACGCCTTAGACTAAGACTAACACAGGGAATTTCTGCAGAAACCCATCCCCTGGGAAAAGCTGAATTTTCCAAGGCAGAAGCATGGGAAGTGTTCGGAATTCGCATTGATAGCCATGGGAAATTCGAACACTTCCAATTCTTCTACCATGGCGAATTCACCCATGGATGGGTTTCTGCAGAAATGCCCCGTGAAAGCGCGAATTAGTCTGCGCGCTTAGACTAATTCGAATGAGCAGCACGGAGAACCGTTAGTACACGCCTGAGTATGAGACAGCAGTCGTTTTATCTTATCTTAACCCTGTCTGAAAACCACTAGTTGAGATGAATAAATAATCTAGGCCATGCTTTCCTATGGCACATGACGGTATACCAAGCCTGGTCTGACCTTGAGGTTTGTCTCCAGCATGTCCATGTCTACTGTCCCCTTCTCGTTATCGCGGATGCGCACAATCTGGATGGAAAACAGTAGAAAATCAAGTTCACTAAGCACACATAACGATAACAGCCGCTACGATACGAGGACCGTGACGGTGTACAGTAAGGGTGAACCAGAACCATCAATTTTGGTCAGCGACCCTAAGTACCGCTGCTGTAGGAAACAGAAAGGGGCAACAACTAGCGTTAATGACGGTCTAAGAACATGCTGCCCTAGCTTGCTATTAAAGCTGGTATTTATCACTAGGCAGACATATTATAGATGAAATATGGACTCAGAGGGCTTGAACCGTAAGGTGTGGTCATACCTTAGCTCCACTCTCCTTCCAGGGCAGGATGTTGGAATGATGTTCAAAAGGGCCAACAAACACAACCTGCAGCCAGAAACACAGCAGAAAGCTGATTAGGTGGCACAGATCAAGGATAGACCTCCTTGGCTTGGGGGTCACGTGATCTGAAATGGGAAAACAATACGCCCAAGCCGAGGAGGTCGTTTTCATATGACGTCATACAGTTTCTAACTTTGAAACTATGATCGCTACCACTTTGTGCTTTTTGTCTCATTTCTAGCTACCTCTAGCGAGTTTCCATGCCAGATTTTAGGAACATCTGTTCTTTTGCATCGAAGATACGAATAAAACAAGTTTTGTCACGCAATACTAGTCACGATTTTTGGGAGGCCATAATGTTTTCAAATTCATCGGTATGACAATCTAAACTATTCCAGACTGTTATATAAGTGAATATCTATGTATTAAGCTGAATTTGGGTGAATATTTGTTGTTTTTGTACACTTTTGCGGCATTCGATCATTTGGCGGCCATCTTGGTGCACCATTTAGGTGCACCAAGATGGCGGCGCCATACATTTCACTGTAAATAAATTTGGTATTTAAATGCGTATATCTCGGACACCAAATATTCTATGCGGATAAAACTTGGCAGAATTACAAAGTTTTTAGTCCTCTTTCAGGTTCATTTAATGAAATTTGTTTTAATCTAGCGAGCAAAGAGCTGATTTAAGGCTGAAAACGATCTATTGGCAGAGCAAAGATGTCTCTCAAGAGGTGATGCATCTGACAAATTTTACGTGGAGGTCCTAGAGCCCAAGGACGCCAAAGACCACTAGAGAAAGACAACCGGCAGACATTGAGAATAGACCTGCTTCCTGAAGTCAAAACGTTATTTAAGGGGTTGCTCACTACCATACTCAACCACCCAGTTACATAAAGTACTGCTCAAGCAACAGAGATACACAGAGGAGTCGCACCCACCGTTTTCCTGGCCTTGTCTCCTCGTAACTCGAGGGCGTGGATAAGTTTGTGTATGGCTGCCGTGGTACCACTACCCGTGAAAATCACCGCGTCGTCATTACAGGCATTTACACACTCCTTCACGATCTCTCTGTTGAGCGGAGGAAACAAACATTCATGGTTTACATTATTAGCACTACCAGTTGTACATCACGGCGTACGTACCATGTCAGCTTACGTACCATACCGGGGTACGTATCACACAATCATAACACAGAATGCACAGCATAAATTAATACCAGGGGCCAGTCGTTGGACTGACGCCGAAGCTAAAACACCACTGGCGGGATGTGAAAAGTGTGAGTTAGCTAAAGCCACTTTGAGACTCGCTACCGTATAAGATTGGCCCACCGTACCTGGCTTCTTGTCTGAACCTCGTGGTCTGACGTGATGTCGCGGTAGTGGTCGTGTGCGTGTTACCGTACATCGGGTATACAAAATCCCGGATGTAATCCTCCAGGAACCGCAAGGGCCTGTCAGGAAAACACAGATTACAGTCAAATCACCTAAAACGTAAAGAGAATGTAAAGAGAAGGGAGAGATGTAGAGGGTGCAAGCATGTCGTACCTTCCTGATGCTGTGTAGTCGCAGTAGATGACTGTAAAGCAAATAAAAGCATTACACACTATGCTGGATCTGAACTGACTGATCGCATCACAAGGTGTCATACTGTACAATTATTTGATGCATTTCATAATACAACAGAAACCTGAGTGTAAACGCACGAGTAAAATGAGCTTCCGTGTGCTCTGCGTCTTCTCAGACGGAGCAATATTGGAAGGCCTCGCGCGCCTTATCTGGTGTCTCGACCGAGGCATGCAGATGACAGCCAGAGCTCATGGAAGCTGTGGCATTGCTCTGACAGCCATGCCAAAAAAGGGTTTTTCCCAGTTTAAACTGCAAGCGCAAGAGCATGATACTTGAAAGTGTTGCGCTGGTATTTGCGGTCATGCTTTAGGAAAAGCGAGCCTGAATAATGTACCCACCTTTTTTCTCGCCAAAAGGACCCTCAAACATGGCGTCTCCACCGATGACGTTATCGTCCAGATAATCCAGAATGACAGGCATGTCACCTATACTGACGTCAGCGGAGACATCATCGCCGTCACCATTAGTGACGCTACCCTCTCCCTTCTCGATTTCAAAATCAGTGGCGTCATTTTTACGTGTCGCGTCATCAGAAATAGAGATGTTATTATTTTTATTCTTGGTGTCTTTAGGATTAGATATGCCTTTGTTATCGAGAACCGTTTTCACAGCCTCGACTGGAACTGGTTTGACTGGCTGGACCGGTTTTTTCTTCTGGCAGCATCGCCGATTGGTTCTTTCTTTTTTCGGCCGCCTTTTTTGACTGAAGAACACAAAGAAGACAGAATCAATGTTAATTAAAGTGTCTGTGAACATAAATTCGGTGATTTCCTGTCTAAACATTTGAACTTGCGCTCTAGCTAGAACACTTACACTATGACAGCGAGCAAACCAAACGTTTATAGGGAAAACCATGGAATTACAAATTCATCGTTATCAACAGAAGAAGCAGAGAAAACCTTTACCATTCGAAATATGCATCGGATGTATACTTATTCTAGTTTAGCAAAATATTTAGAGGAAATAGCACTAAATATGGGAAGCGCAAAGAAAAACATGATCACAAATTCGTACATCTATTTCCTTGACCAATAATGGTATGAGGCAGAGCAGGAAGAGTTATCGTACTCCGCGTTATAAGCTCACACTGTCAATATAGACAATAAAAATGGCCAAGGTTAAGTGCACTAGAAAATTAGCCATTTGATAGCTGAGATATCTCAATAATTTAACGGCGTTCAATGTCATAACATACCGAGATGGTTCTCAGAGGCCTGTAGGTCCCTGCTATCCCCGTACAAACGAGCGCCATGACTAACAACACTTGAATTACGAGTTTCCACTGATCCGGAGTATTATTAGTGGCCAAATCTCTCGCCCTCTCCAATAACAAATTCCGACAAATTAGTTCAATTTCAATGCAGATCTGATCTCAAAAAGCCGAATAGTACACGGGCTCGTCCCTTTGTGAATGACTGTTTCTCTGCTTGAGTGACTTGGTTGCGATTAAACACGCTGTTATCTGCGATATAAGTAATATTATCTTTCCCAGTGTCAAAACAACTGCAAGTACAATGAGTTTTTATAAAGTCGGGAGAGGAAGTAAGCCGGTAGAGCGTGACGTACTTCACATGCCGTTATTGTCTCCTATAGTGCTTATTGCGTGGGTGCACGATAGAGTTACCGGTAAAATGCACTAAGAATAGACATAGAGGGGTCATAGGGAAGCTACTAGAGCCCATCATGTCATCTCCCTCGTCTCTAATGCTCTGAACTGACAATCACGGCATATGCTGTCTGGCTCGCGGGGAAACTTATAATGTCCCTGTCGTTCCTTCCATCTGTATGGAATGAAAAGAATGTAGCCCGATTGATCTCTCGAACTTATACAATCAGAAAACAGACGCAGCCGGATCCTGTTATTACCACTTCACGGATGCTCTAGTTCACGCAATTGATCACGCTTTACTGATACACTATGGTTCTGCAAGCATAAATGCCAGCAAACGTACGTTTTTCTCGTGCTCAAGGACTCAGCGAAACGTAATTGCCAACAAATTATGCTGCATCATGCTGGGTTATGTCTAATGAAGGTTTTTTTTTTTTGCAGGGGAAACCCTTTGAGCACTATTACTTACTTTAGAGCCATGGCAAGCAAGCGGGACCCCGTACGAAATACTTCTAAGGAAAATGCAAAAGAAGTCGAAAATTCCAATTCCCAAATCACACCTTACCGCGTTCAAGAAGCCTAAAAATTATACCCAAACTATAGACATTTTGGGGACCACGGAGTTCTCAAATTAAAATAAAACATGAAATACCAGATACTGCACTATTTACATTCTCTCTAAATTGACAATAATACTAATAAACAATAAAAATAAACAAGACGGGAACTCGTACATTCGTCGTTTCGTATGCAAAACGTGGTTATCAAGAGAGCATTGTGCTGGCCCGCGCAGGCGCACTAGTGACGTCACAAACCGGAAGTGTTAGCTTACACACATTGTCGCCTAGCTTGTTAGTAACACCCCATACCCAGCATAACTGAAAGTTAATGATCTGAACTGGGGTGTTCGTAACATCTTATCGCCGCAAACTCTGCTAAGTACATGGTGATTAGTATGATTGCCCTGCTTGTCAAGTCAATATAGCTTCCTGTGTAGGATTTATGCCTTTCATTATACACGTCGGCAAACTTTGCGATCAAAACGAAGGCAAAAAGAACGGCCAGGGCGTGCAAGATCGAAGATCCGTCTCTAAAGAAGTCCGATGATAAACATTTCCGGTGATAAAGCTTTAGAAATGCTCATACTAAGCTCGAATTCTGCAACTGACTGGTTCCCTCGCTGATCGTCCAATATTTCCCGTCTTTCTCATACTACCTTACACAGGGAAATTCTGCAGAAACCAATCCGTGGGAAAAGCTGAATTTTCCAAGGCACTTCGCATGGGAAGTGGTCGGAATTCACATGGGTAGCCATGGGAAATCCGAACACTTCACATTCTTCTACCATGGGAAATTCAGCTTTTCCCATGGATGGGTTTCTGCAGAAATTCCCTGTTAGTCGTCTCGTGGAGTTTGAAAGGGCGCGAATAGAATTATCATCCCGGCAATGTGGTTAGAGCTTGCTTAAACCTTCAATTATTCTTGTCTGAAAGACAGAGCGGAAAAACACTGCTAAAATAACTAAATTTCAAATAGTAAGGTCGGGTTAACTCAGATAAGCTTGATTTTTTGCATACAGACTCCTCATTTGATGGGAAAAAATATATCAAAAATGACTTTTTTCTAATGGATCCGTCTTTGAGATATTAGGCTTTAAACTTTGGTTTCTGTGTCATTTTATGGGAGAATTAGTACTTTGATCAGGAATTATGCAAACTTTGGTCGACCATATCTAAAAGTCATATTTTTCAAATTTCTTTAAAAATTGGAATTAAGCATTAGGTCACAGAAACTCTTTGTATACGGAATCTTGAGCTTATATTTTGAAATATGGCGAAGTTAGACATTTTATTTTTGGTAATTTCCGCTCTGTCAGTCTGAAATATGTAGGTTGGGAGGAGAGGGGGAAATAGGCCTTCCGTCTCGGTCAGCATTTTCCAGCCCTCAGGCACAGGCTTTTGCGTCAAATTTTCTTCTCCATCAGCATTAGTATTTGCCTTCACACGTCTGGCTATGCCTCTCGTTCGATAAAAAACTAATGGAGATGCAAATCATGGAGGGTATTCTAAGGCGATTCTATCTTAATAATAATAAATAATATAATAATAATAAATTTTATTTATAGAGCGCAAAATCGCTAATTGCCCTATAAATCTTCACTTGATTAACCACCAAACAATGGGCGGTGGAATATAGAATGTAAAACACATGTACTCTGATGCAGCGCCTAACATTGGTGCAATGGTGTCTTTTATATGCTGTTTCGATGACAAAGATTTTGGCTCGCCCGACCTTGCAACAGTAACTAGGGAGGTGAAACTATTGAAAACAAAATCATAATCTCCATTTCCCAAGTTAAGGGAGGGTTGAACTATTCCACCATCCTAAGGCAGGGTCCCATGAGACTGGTAAAATATGCCCCAGAAATGCAAATTCTATACCCATTTGTTTGTTCAATATCAGGAAAACTATTTTGCTTAGAAGTGCATTGTTTACGGTCACTTTAGCTGTCTCAAATCATGGTTTAATGCATATTCAGGCATTCCAGGATGAATTTCTCAATACCTACTTGGTGATAAGACCGCTGCTAAGACCATATCCGCCATGGTAATCTGGCCCCTCCGATGTTCCTATAAATTGCTAACTGGTCCAGTTTTCGACATCTTGTCAATTATTTTCTTGCGTCCGCCAAACATGTGAACTTTACAATATCTCAGGCCCTCGACTGTATTCAAATCTTTTGGGAGTAACAGCTTTCCAATGTAACAACGTGAGTTGGAAAGCGTGTTTATTACGGTCCGTAGCTTCATTTATCACTTCAGTTTAAAGTATTTTCATTATTTTCATTCAACAATAGTTTCTTACATAATGGTGATGTAATAGCTATTCATGATATTGTAATGAGCTATCTAGGTATAAATGCTAGTGCATTAGCATTTCATTTATCTCGCCTTTTGGACAGCCATTCGTTATCCAACTGAATATGAGTTTACGTGGATCTTCTGATATTGGCATAGATCCTGGCATAGATCCTGGCATAGATGCTGGGCCTTCTCAGCCCAGTACAGTCCAAAGTCCTTCTCCTGTCGTTTTAGAGCTTAAAAGCTTTCTTTCCGCAGGTCCTATCTGTCCTAAGGCACCATGCACAAGTCACACACCATAATGTGGTTGGTTTGTTATTGCGCGTTGCGCGCTTAAGTCTGTTAAGTGCGTAGGTTAGGAATGAACATCAGTTTTCCTAAACACATCAATATCCTAGCGGGTAGAAAGGGTAACGAATGCATGCGAACCAGCGACTTGTACCCATCATTACAAGTGTAAAATACGGCACGCACGTCCCACACACGTTAAACAAGGAACGAAACCGTGCAATTACTCGCATTGCATACATACTATAACTCGGTAACACGGCTGGCGGACAGGAGTGCCGAATTGGGTACGAACATAGCGAAGGACTATCTAGACTATGTGACCTTACCTGGCAAATGATCGCACCAAAGGTCTATTGGTCGGCCTCACACCAACTACCTTTTTATAGCAGAACTACGGGTCCATGTCGGCCGGGAGTGCAGGGCACTTGCTCGACTCCGTCTCGCTACACTCTACACTGGTAGCAATCAGGTGGTTTTATGTACGAGACATGGCAGTTTCCTGGGGTCTTCTATGCGCCAATGACATAATATTATGAACAGTCCGGCGAATGTACCGGCACAAACTACATCACAGGCAATCTGTTTTTTTTTTATAGAATAAATTGATTGATTAAAGAAACTTACATAGCGGTTTAGCTGTGCTGAAAATTCAGCCAGAGACTAGGGACAAGGGCGTTATTCCAGACACGCTCTAGGTGAATAGTGACAGTCGAACGGCTCATATCATTAGATTTAGACCCTAGAGACCGCAAAAACACCAGTACGAACACGCTGAACATACTATACAGCCAACATCCACTATGCTATATAATCAAACCTGTCAATGCATGTCAATCAAATAATCTTTGGGATAGTTTTCGAACTCGGGAATTCAAGGAAAAGGGAATTTTCTGTGTAAATGTAAAATGCTAACTTTCTCAAACCTACACAAATAAATAAATGTGTCCACGTGAAGAATACATCGCTGTATTTCAGAGTCTGTATCGATGTTTCCCAGCACATTATTCGTGATATCAGACTCAAGATGTCGAGATCCAAGGGCGAGTAGAATTAGCATCCGGGTAATGTGGTTAGAGCTTGCTTAAACCATCAATTATTCCATAGCCTGAAATATTATTTGACATGGGATCATTCTTATTGCAAAAACCTTAAGTGACTAAACAAGCTACTAATTTTCGAAAGCTAAACTAAAAATAAAAATACTTTTATTTGACTCTAATGCGAGAAAGCAAGCAAACATACAAAAAGAACTCCTCGTTTCCCTGATTATGATCAGATTATGATCGTCATCTAGTTTCGTTTAAACTTGGCTCAGAACATGCATTACGCTGAGTGAAGCCTGCACGGAAGGGAGCACAAAGGGTAATATAACAAGCCCATTTTCAACGAATGGCTATTAAAAGAGCACGTGTTTTGAAAGAGTGTTTTGCGAGGAACTAGCCGATATCACAGTTACTTTGCGAGGCTGTTTTTCATGAATTTCCTTGTTTAGTGGTTATCAATATAGAGAAATGCTATCTTTCACTTGGTCTTGTAAACCCTTACGAGTTTCTTATGTGCCTATCTACCGACAGAACAACCCATTTACATTGAACATTTATCAACATAAACTTCTCTTATGATTAAATTATTCATCACAGAAAGTCCTCTCGCGGTTGGCATGTTATTAAAACGAAACAAAAACGCAACTAGCGTTCATGCTAAAGCTTGAAGATTCTATATTATATATATATCTCTTGTCATCAGCTCTGAACATTTTTTCGAAATATAAGGACTCAACGTCAGACATTTCAATGGAAGGATACTTGAAGAAAGGAATACAAATAGCCGGAGGAATTTCTTTCACTTTAAAGCGCGAAAAAGCATTCCATCTGCAGGAATCGCTGTTTTTGTCGCCCAGATTTCAATGAGATTCGTAAAATGTATTTTGCACTTCTTCTCAGAATGTCAAACCATGCGGAACAGACTCGAATTTCTAGCACGGTCTTCAGTCGCTTGTCTACTTATGCTTGATATGTTACAGTTCGCACGACAACAACTGCAGACGCAGCTTAGTTAGTAGGAAATTCGTCTGTAAGAGACCTGACATTCAACACTCGGTTAAATACACAGCGAAACCAATCGACGAAAAGCTAAAGGGCAGCTATGATACAAAATAGTGAGACTACGTACCATTTTCGATTATTACCATTGGTGAAATCTCCAGTCTTCGCCGTGGTAGAGTCGAAATCATAACAAGCCCATCCTCATAATTTATATTCCACCGAAACTCGCCCGCAACTAAGGGGCCGTCACGACAATATTAGTGAGGTAGGGTCACGCAATATGCGAGAGAGAAGTCAAATCAAAGGATCACTTTAGTTTAGGTGTTCATGTGCCGTTGTTGAACAAACAGTAGGAGAAGACTTAGAACAAGTTGCCACCCGCACCACTAACAAGTGTCATGGTCAATTTCGAACAAGTGTTCTGAACATTTCTATGTGTCTCAATGGCACTATCAGTATCATTTCGTTACCCCCATAGTAATAAGGAAAACACACTCGTCTGTTGGTTCGTGCCTTTTATAACTACCAAGGCCCACTTACTTCCTTGTTTTGGCTGTTTAGTGTTTGGGAAATATTTATATGTCGATATGATTTGTTTTGATAGATAGCCTGTGAGCTAAAACTCCAAACTGAATTATGATCGATCAAGTAAAGAAAAGAAAAGCCCGGGAAAAGGTTCTGACCAAGACTACATCGAGTAGAGGAAATTGCATGTAAATCACGAAACGGGAGCCGTTATTGTGGGATTTGGGCAAGTTTGCACTAGCAACAAGCGTGCCCCGGGTGACAGATTTCGTATGGTCAAGATACATGATCACACTCGACTGTAAGCATTTAACCCTTGCATCATTACTTTTCATCAGTGCGCGAGCTTGTCAAAGCTGTCAGTTTGTCGATTGGAGAGAACATTCAAACCAGTCGTCGCTCGTTGTGTATGGCTTGCATGCTTTTTTGAAAAAAAAAAAAAAATGTCCTGCACGGCCCGAAGGGCGGAAAAAAAATTTCTGCACAGCAAAATGGTGACTAAAACCCTTCTTTCTTATCGGAAAAAAAAAAATTCTCACCGCATAACAGAGGTAGAAAAAAAATCTTGCACTGACAAAAAAGCCCCCCCCCCCTCAAAAGTTAATGGTCGGCCCCTTATTTGTTGCGGTACCGCCTAACAAAAGAAGTTTTGCATGATTGAACGTCCAGAAGTAAACTAAGCCCAAAAAAATATACGGCCCTCAAAATATACCAAGACAATTTTTTCAGCCGACGAGACTAGCAAAAATCGGTTTCAATGCAAGAATGAAGCTGAGAAAGTTTGGTTCTGGTGCAAAAGCTAGTTTCTCGAATATGTTCACATTTTGTATTTTTACACGCAGCCTCTGTCTGGACAAAGTAACAACAAAACATAATTATCAGCCATACGTGCCCTGATCGCCCTGAGGGCTCAACACATAGAAACATATACCTTTAACGCATAAAAATATCCAGGGCGATCGTGGTTCTTAAGTTTGATACTGAGATCTTGAACTTGTATTCGTACCTAGTTCCTGGCAGATGTTGCGTGTGAAAATATAAAATATGAACATATTCGAGAAACTAGCTTTTGCACCAGAACCAAATTTTCTCAGGTTCATTCTTGCATTGAAACCGACTAATTTTTGCTAGTTTCATCGGCTGAAAAAATCATCTTGGTATATTTTGAGGGCCGTTTATACCTTTACTCGACATGAAATCAAGCTTTGTCTTCTCCTGATGTTCTATCATGCGAAACTTCTTTTGTTAGGCGGTCTTGGCCGCAAAAAATAAATCCGTGCCAATGTAATAAAACAAAGAAATGGTTTACCTGGAGCATGAAAATTTGCCAGGAATGCGACGTTTGCGCAAACTCGCAAGCCTGCCCCCTTGGCTGCGACCGCATTGGATTGTTAGCGTCGACAAATTTCCCACCTACTGGCGTGAATGGGTTAGTTGTTGGCTATATTGAAAATTCGTAGCAAAGCCACGTCCAAGAAATATTAGATAAAAAGCGTGGTTCTACGCACTCACGTAGGTGATTCACTCGAAATGTTTTTTAAATGCATGTAACTGTGGATCGGGCGCAAAATTGCGCAGTCTTATCTGTACGACATGACAAAGTAGTATAAATAAGGATCATCAGCTGATAGATAGCACCAGTTTTTTGGAAAAACATGTGCCCCCATCTTTTTTCTGAAAAACTTTCGCGAGCCACCTTAGCTGCGACAAGGGAAGGAAGAAGATGGCACATCACTAAACTTTGTCTACTCGTTTGGTCTTTTCATTGTTTGCATTTAACTTCGAACAGCTCTTATTCTCATCCAGCGGAGGCTGATCACATTTCGCCATCCGCGGTCAAATCATCACAGACCATAAAACCTCCCTCGTCCTAATAATTCAGACGGTGGATGCAATGCATTTGACATCGTTGATTTGCAAGTGTCGAATTCAGGAAAATCACGTGGAAGCAATAACTTACCAAACACAAGAATTTGAATGTTGGTTCCTTGGAGACAAAGATGTTGGACAGGCGCGGCTCATTACAAAGCATCTCTCGACTTGGAGTCCTCGTTTCCTTGGGACTTCTACCATTAGCATTGATATGGGATTTCATCTACAAAATGAATGCCATGGCGTCAGTTGGTATCATGCTAGCAGGTGTTCGTGGCTGGTTTTCAAGTTAAAAACCCGGACTTCGCAATCGCGATTATAATGGGTCGAAATGACGTCCGCGATTGCGAACTCCGGAACGCCTGCTAGCAGATCGCCTGCGTGCAGCCGGTATCAAAATTCTTGCAGGCAATCTACAGGATTTTCATGGTTAATCAGCTCCAACTCGGTCTGTCAGTTTGTCTGATTATTTTCCTGTCTCGTGTCTATTATGTAATGATCTGTAAATGAAACCGAAGTGGAAATAAGCGGAGTGGCATAAACGTCACATTCAAAGGCCCATTACACTTTTCCATAATGCATTGCGCGCCGTGGTGTTTATGTTTTAGTTTTGAAAACGTAACGAAAAAAAAGATAACAAAACATTAACTGTTCAAAAGCTTAAATTAATCTATCAACTGGCCTCTCAATAGCTGTATTCACACTAGAGACGGAAAACTCGTCTGAGACGAGTTTCTCGTCAGCAAAAGTTCCTGTCTTATGTCAATTCTACTCAGAAGCACTTGCTTGTTATTTGTCTAAACTTTCTTCTTCAAAAAAATTGTTTTCGCGTGATCACAGGACAGGGAACCATATTCAAGGCGAGAAACTCGTCTCAGACGAGTTTTCCGTCTCTAGTGTGAATACAGCTATTCTCTTTTCTTAGTTGAGATGTCATGGATGTCAAGGATGCACACAACACGGCGCGCAATGCATTATAGATTAGTATCATGGGCCTTCAACCTTGAACGACGTTAAGTTAAAGTTTAACGAAATAATTTCCTTTCCTGAATCTGGTATCTATAATTGTAAGAAAAGGGTGTTTACTGACACATATGTATCTATCAATTACTTGGATTCTGAAACAGAGACGTGATGCCGGATAAAATAATAGTTCTACGACACGGCTCTCCGGCATCTATAGATTCAGATAAAATCAAGCTGACAAGCTCTTCCTTGTGTAATCATTTCTTATCCACTTATAATTAAAATTTCAATCATAGCGATATTACTGTTAGAAAGATCATAACAGCTGTTATAAAAAAAAGTGAGCGAAGCAGTTGGAACTTTCGGCCGATCTCTTCGGTAAGTTACAAAAGTTTCAGGTAAAAACTCCGCATAAATTAGCTGTTGTCTTGTAGAGCCAAAATACCGCGTTGTATATTGCTGCGAAAAATATAAAACAATACCAAACAATTCGCATGTTAGTCTAGTCGGTAGAGGGGTTTACCAGCACCCTAAGGAATTATTATCAAAACATCCTTAGGATGTCTAGAAACGGGTTTTGGATGTTAGCAGCTCGAAAAAGTGCTTCACGATGTCCATTTTGCCACATTTTTGCGATTTAATGAGATTCTTTTGTTATCCAATCAGGCCATAGACTGTTAAGGCCGATTTAGACTGTACGATTTTCGCCTACAACCATCGCATGCGACATGCTCGCATCAGCATACGACTCGAATCGCAAAGTCTAAATCAGCCCTACAACTCCTCTACGACATGCGCTTAGGAGCTAAGTCATGTCGCAAGCGTGTCGCATGCGATGGTTGTAGGCGAAAATCGTACAGTCTAAATCGGCCTTTAAGCGCTGTTCAGAAAGGCTCTTCAGAGTTCGTAACCTCCGTCGTCAAGTCGTAAATCCAAACAAAAATTGATATTAGTATAAACCAACTAATGGTCTATTACAAATACTGCATTCTGATTGGCTGAGCTACTAATGGTCTATTAGTGATAGACCGTGCCTGGCAAAACCACCACCTTTCTTTGCAAGAAAACTTGATTTTTTCAACATAAAATAATGGCATTCATTGCCAAAACCGACCAACTAGTTGGTTTATACTAAAACAATTAGACCTCTCGTCCTCATGTGCTATGATATCAATAGACCATTCGGCCTTCGGCCTCATGGTCTATTCATCATAGCACATTCGGCCTTGAGGTCTAATTGTTAATTATCATAAGCTGTTTTTTATAGTCCGCGGAGCCTATTTTTGTGAAAGGTTAAAATAGCACAACACTATCGAATCACTGGAGTGGCCATCTTGACGATGCGGCGTCTTCTTATTCGCAAGTATGTAACGAATATCATAACTGAAAATATGTATCGCCAGGAAGTCTTAGGCCTATGGCAAACGTCGTGCCAGAGTCCAATCCAAAACAATAGAAAGTTTTCTATTACAGAGCCTAATGAAACGGTATCACTTGAAAAAGGAAAGGTTCGACAGAAGAAGTTTGCCGTAGGCCTATGTTACTCTGGGCGACAGGTTGAACGATTAGTGTACAGTACTGTGTATTAAATAACGACACGGCACAGATTCTTAGGCCTGGAGGAATTGTTTCGTGTGGTTATTCAGGAATCCAGAATCTCTTAATTATTTCCCTGCATCCTGACAGAACATCCCTTGTCCAGTTCATAAAAGGTCGCGAGAACCATCGGCACTACATGGAGCCCCATATGGAAACAAAATCATCCAAGCGGATGAAGACCTTAGTCAGTAACGTACGTATAAAAACTTGCGTCTACTGATGACAAAAATGCTTCACTATAGACATCCTCGCAGGCATTACACGCTATTTCGGGAAAGTGGAATTCTAAAGGCGTAGTTATTGTAGAAGAGAAAAGACCGAGGTACTGGTGGCGTGCTTTTGCGCGCCTGTCAAGTAACGTAATGCCGGTAACAGCCGTCCAGTAAAACAACTCAAAAACGGCAATGACTGGATACGAGTCTAGGGAAGGGTAGTCCCTCATGACCTCGAAACAACACAAAACAATAAAATAGAAAAACAGTGGTGGGCGGGGAAGGGTGGCTAGACGCGGCATCGATGGCTTATGCCCATTCGATCACGTAGCAGTCAATTGGGGGAGCTACAAATCTATTGAGGATCCTCATGAAGCCATTACTCTGAAGAAAACTGTCGATGCTCTGATTGGTCTAGATGTCACTACGTCACCTACCAACTAGATACGCACGAGTTACGGTCTGTGCATGCGCTCTACGTATTTACAAATAGCGTCTACAAATTGGTACTAATTTCGAAAAAAAGGTCGGCATATTTCGCGGGTATATTTTCGCGATTTGGGTGCAAAAATAGTTTCTTAGGAAATTAATTTTCGCGAAAAATGGAAAAAAATTTCTTTCGAGAATTCTATTATTATTTTACACTTCTTATAGCTGAAAATCATCAACTCATAACAAAGCCAAACTATAGAAACCGCATCGTGTACCATAGGCAAAGTCACTAAAGACATTATCCTTATGTTCTTTGCAATTGTATAATACATATTTACATTATAGCGGTGAATTCTTCATTAAATTGAGAACAAGAAACATAGGCAGGTATTAAATTTCGCGACATTAAAGTTCGCGGGAATTTGGTTTCGCGTCGCTTTAAGTTCGCGACTTTTTTAAATCGCGAAATTAAATTTTTTAAATGGCGAAATTAAAGCGACGCGAAAATTAGTACCAATAAGGTAATTAATTCAAGTTTCGGAGCGATTACTCATATGTCATATTTTTTCGCTGAAATAGTGATCTTATGGACTGCGCCTTTTTGTCTTTGTTATTTCTTCGGTTTAGTTTGTTTTGGTACGTGTTTTGTAAATAAATGGCCCCGGGAGGTGTTTTGACTTTTCAATCTAAAGCCTGTTACCCGAAAGGCGTAAATGGCATAAGCGAGTGCCACAGCCGTCATTCAGCCGCCGTTGGTACTTAAATTATATTAACAGAGAGCTAATCTTAAGGGAGATATCTTAAAGTGCAATTGGAATAACCGAAAATGGATTACAATTAAATAGCTGAAATGGACGTGAACACTTTGTTTTGTATTGACAAGAGCTCGAATGGTTCAAATTCGTTTGCCGTTTCTGCATGTAAGGTCGGCGACTCCCAAGGTTAGAGCTCCCGTTTGAGGGGGTGTATATCTCACCTAGTAAAGACACCCGTTATTCCATGTATTCAGCAGAACAGGACTCTTATTGAAAGCAGTGATTGAGCGGTTATCATTGGTGGATCAACATGTACGTATGTGTAGCATTGTTGGTCCCAAAGATAGAGAGCTTCCAAACCTTCCAAACCAAAGTTCATTACTTATAACCTAGTATGGTTATTTAAAGCACAGGAAATAATAACATTTTCTGGTGAAAACAGCAATTTTATAATTTTCGCCTCTTAATTTTCTTGATATTTCTCCGGTGATGGATTCGAGCTGAAGGGATACTGCTGTGCACTTGTCGTTGAGTGAACATCGCAATCCCTCTCCACTGCTAATGTGAGATTAGCCCTGAGTCAATAGATAGCCCTGTTCGGGACATGCGCAATCAGTCATGTAATTAAATATCGAGAATGAGACTCATAAAGTGACGAACGCACGACAGTGGGGTTGCCATTTGCGACTTCTCTTGAGGAGTGAAGACAGCAATTCGAATGAAAAAGTCGAAAAGGACAGAGAGCTGAAGTAAGAATTGAGGTTTGAGAATATTGTTCTCTGTTAGTAGGTTAAAATGAACAGGAGTGGAATGGTAATGGGTATGGTTATTCCAAACTCTGAACATGATAACATGCAAACATTCTATGCACCTGTGACACCAAATACGAGTTCATGGGACATCAGGTATAATAGAAAACCTCTCTCGTACGTCTACTGCTCTTACAATAAGAATATTTTTTAGCGATTGTAAAGGACTACATTTAGGCTAATAAGGGTGGCTATAATTTCATTTTTGAGTGTGCGCTGACGGACGATGAGATGAAACAATAGGAGGTCTTCAACTTGCTACTCATTTATCTAATCCAGTCAAACTGCTGGTTTTCACCATTGATGTGCTTTGCTGGGAATCCTGTTGTAATCTAAAGCATATATTTCTAACGCAAATAGAAAGTGTTTGTCTAATTCTGCAGTAGGCATTAAGGAGCCGTTCAAGTGCACATCGAGAAGGTTTATCATCTTAGGTTACATGCTTACTCTGGGGCCTAACTACATGGCTCCATAGTCAACCCGGGATAATTCGTTAACGGATTTTATCTGTTCTTTAGATTGTGTGCTAACTTATTGCGAAGACTGAAAAATGATTTTCAGTAACTACAGTGAATATTTGATGTAAATATTTTACTGCATGGAATCACTTTCTTTTCATTTGCCTTCTCACGAAGTTCTCCACTCATTTCCATTGGTTGCCGTATTGGATGAAAAACCTGTTTTACCGGTACGCCAAAAAACATGAAATGGGCTCTTTCGAACCGACACGATTAGAATATGTTCTCAACAAACTCGTCTCTAAAAGCTTTTAACATATTCCTCGCTTTCAAAACACATCGTGAATCTGATATCTACCTTGCCAGAAATTCGAACTTGGACAGTATGAACGGTGCATTGGGCTGTTCCATTTAATATCCGTTACCCACCTATCAAGGAACTTAAGATTTCCACAGAGGTCTTTGTATTTGACCCTGGAATTTCCACAGGGTCTTCATTTGTAACTTAAGAATTTCCACGGGGGGTTTATTCTCATCCAAGTAATAGAACGAGCGATCTTTTAGACGAGGGACGGACCCTGAACAAATCGCCATGGAAACTCGAAACGTCACTTTGGCAAGACATTTGTAACGACATCAATCATATGAATACATTAGCCAATTTTGAAATTTTGAAATTTATCGCACCATACTATCAAGAGTTATATACATTTTAACACGGAAGGCTGTAGCATATATGTCCCATTATAGAGGGACCATAATGGGTAAAACATTTTAGTCCCTAGCACTTAATGCCCCAACGTTCCATTAGTACATCGTTCCTAAAAATTTCCTTGGAAATGTTGCTATTAAAATAGCATAGTTGCAAGGGTATGTGGTAGATTTTCTAGGCATGTTCTCAGAATCTCCTCCTTTTTCCATCCTTGTAATCTAGCCAAACAGTTCCCATACTACACTCCAGCAGACGTTAAAGCCTATCTTACAAGCTACAGTTATTGATAGAATTTAGCACATCTTTCATTTTTTTTTTTGCTACAAAAACGTCACCCGCTTCACAGTTTCCAAAACAAGCAAACAACGTTTCCGATTAAAATGCCATGCAATGAAATAACACCCTGAAGGGCGGGACTCGCCAGGGACGATTTACGCGAAAATTACCGGGGCATTTTTCAGTGGCTTTTGATGGGCACAAAAAATATTAGGGGAACATTCAAGAAAGAAATACAGTAAAAACCGGCAAGAACCTAGAATTTAAGAACCTGTTAATTTCCTAAAACTTCCCTGTTATACCCTTTATATAAGAACCTGTTAGGCCTAAAATTGATAATAGTTCTTAATTTTCAAAAACATAAAAAGTAAAGAACTTGCAATATTCAGGAAATTTTTATCTTTCATGAATCAGTAGCCGCGGGTTTTTACTGTACTAGCAATATCACTAAACAGTTTCGAAACTGAGAGTAAATATTAATAAGCCCTGAAGGGAGATTCCTGCATTAAAATAGAAACCACAATGACTCGGTGCGGCGGAAACTGCAGTTAAGACAAAATAAGGCGACCATAGATCTACCATAAGTTTTAGTCAATCTAGCTGAAAACGGGATGACATTGAAAGATAACCTAATTGTTTGTTCAAAATGACATCCTTACACACAGTGATTTATTAATTTAATTACAGCTGTTTTTAGTATTCTGCGAACTCTCGAGATCGATTTCAGACTGAGCCTCCCGTGTGTTTTCAGGGAAAAGAAACCCAGAGAAACAGAGAAAGAGGCGAGAAGTTCGACGAGCGAGTTTTTGGCCGCGCGAAAATGGGGCGAGCGTAAAAAAGGACATTTTCTGCGCGGCCCAAATCTCGCCCGAGTTTCTCGTCCTGAAAGTTTATCGGGAACGCTTGCTACGCAGGCTAATTTCAGACCGTCAAACCGGTTTCTGGCTTCCGTCAATCAGACTTTGAAACTCTTTGGAATAGAATTCAGTTATTCGCCATCCTAGTGAAATGCCCCAACACACCGCATCTTTTACCATCTTTCTCTCAACAAATGGCCTAACTTACGGACGGCTAAGACTCAAATTAGACCCGAGAGTTCGATTGACGGAAGCCAGAACGCCATTGGAAGTCGAACGCGAGAGTTCGCAGAATACTCAAAACAGCTGTAAAACGATTATTCTGTTTGTTTCATCATGTCAGGTATTTCATCACAACCAAGCCAATATGGCTGTTTATTTTATTTTAATCTCTGCCTCATCGGTCGTCCTTTCTCAGCTGCTAATGGGGTTGATTTTGGGTACTGAGTGAGTTATCGAAAATGATCAAAACTGTGCCGACGGAAGCGCGCGCTTGAATTTCTAAGTTTGTTGGTTTGGAGATGGACTGAATGTTTACAAGAACTATTATCTCGATCAAGATGGGTTTCATACAAAATATTGCGAACCAAAAAGATAAGATTATTATTGTAAACTAGTGTTAATCTGGACTTACACGACATTCTCGCGAATACAGCCCTCAGCTTACGCCGACTAACCAGTACTTCCATAGAGATCTATAAAACATCAGAGAGCAAAACCATTAGTTAGTGTTTAAGAAAAAAAAAAACGAGGCGGCAGTTGTTTTCTTGATTCTCGTCCAAACAAAATCATTGCGCGTGCTTGGAAAACATTCATCCAAAAAACGTTATGTATTTATTAATTATATGTATTTATTAAAACAATTCCATATAACGCTCACACAAGGGAGCAGTCATTATTTAACGGGAGGGGGGAGGGGGGGGGGGGGGGGGGGGGGGGCTGCGATGTTGAGCGTTTTTAGTGGCTCCAGAATTTCGACCCTCCCACGGTTTTATGCTGTACATTAACGACCCTCTCCCATTTCATAGGGAGCTCACTAGTTTACAGTTTAAATCAAGAAAACTAATAACAATTTTTCCATTTTTTGCTGATTAAAACGAAAGAGAAAACTATTTTCCTCGCCCTGCGTTGCGGTCTTTTCTGATTGGCAAATTATGCCTTGTCCAGACTCGCCCACTAGGGTCTCATTACGAGGTAAGCGCCAAACGGAAGCCGAGGCCCCAGTGGGTGAGTCTCGTCAAATTATAAGTTGCTAATCAGAAAAAAAAAACAGAACCAGGCAAAGAAAACAGATTGAATAATAAAATTGAATGATTGATTAACAGCTTATTATTTTCATTTTACGAACCGGTATTCAAAATAGATTTCCTTTGGCTTTATCCAGCGAAAAATAGAAATATTTCTTCCTCTCTAAGAGGCTTCTTTGTAGGGTGGGGGGTGGGGGCATACAGTTGGGTGAGTCTCGGCAAATTATAAGTAGCCAAGCAGAAAAAAAAAAACAGAACAGGCAAAGAAAATAGATTTAATAATAAAATTGTATGATTGATTAACAGCTTGTAATTTTCATTTTACGAACCGGTATTCAAAACAGATTTCCTTTGGCTTTATCCAGCGAAAAAAAGAAATATTTCTTCCTCTCTAAGAAGCTTATTTGTACTAGGGGGGGGGGGGGGGGGGGGGGGCATACAATTAGAGTTGTTCTAAAGACTCCTGAACGCAGTGGAACTTCTTTCGGCCCGTTTGAAAACCAGTTCAGGCAAATTGTTAGATTCTTTTTTGATCTTGGGTACGTAAAATGATATTCGGATGGTAGTTGGTAGAAAATCTGGTATTTTTTAGGGTTTTAAAAAAAAAAGTGGTACGCTGATGATGTATTTTAGACCAAGTAGTATTTTTAGGGTGGTTTTTTACGCCTTCCTTTATTTGCTATGCAAACTGTTATTAATCATATGCTGACAGCAAATTCACTTGTTGAACCTTTAATACAAGAAAAAAATTCAAGAAACTGTCATATTGTAAATGACGAGCGTGCAGCGCGAGCCGACCCATGTATCACTCTGTTTATCAGCCAAATGAGACGGTTGAGTAGGCGTAAACTTCCACGCTAAGTACCACACTATTAACAAAGAAATATCCAGGCGGTAGTCGTGAACAAAAATAGACTTCAAAAAAATAATAATCTTGATTAAAGGGTGTGCGCTGCTATCATTTTTCGTATTCTTAGCGAATCTACTGAAGATGCTTAGTGGCGGGACGGATTCGCGACTGTATTCACCAGTGATTTTCATCGTTCGTATGATATGGTATCACTGCAAATTTCTACAAAAAAACCACCCATGGCTCTAAAAACAGTTTCTGATTGTGATTTGTTAAGGAGGCTGCCTACAATTTTTTCTGCCCTCATCGCCCAATCTTTGTATGCCTGCTGTTCACGCTCAAAAACCTGTACCAGTCTGAACTTTCACATGGTTACCCTGGAGGGTTTGAACTTTATTGTAGTGTGCATTTTGTTGTGATCGGAGTTGCTATAGCAACGTTATAACCACATTCTTGTTTATAATTAGCAGCCATCGGACGCGTTGCGCGACCTAAACTTTTCAAATGACACCCCTCGCACTAATCCCTGAGTAGCTAACATTAATCACAGCAAGTTTGGAGAGCATTCATTGGGCCGATTTTATGTTATTCGAACGGACTTTTTCAGGCTCCAAAATGTCAAAGTTATTTATGCCGCAAAGATTTCCTTGAAAAAGAATGGCTAATATCTGCGGAATTAAAAGATCCTTGCCGCCCGAATAATCTACAAACCCAAGGCAATGTACCAGCCAAATTTCACTTCTTGGAATGCTTCCGATTTTGTTTGGCATGTGTTCAAGCAAACTGCAAAATTTGAGAAATTATATTATAAATCTTACGTTTGTCATAAAATTTACACTTTTCGCCTCTGACAAAAATCTCATATGATTTTTTTTTTGATACTTCCGTAAATTAATCTTGAATATATACCAAAAATAACCCTCTAAGTCTCGAGTTCATTGAAGTATTTTAAGGCACCGAGAAAAAAATGCTAAACTTCACCACTCTTTCGGTTTGCTCGAGCCGGTTTTTGTCATTGTACTTTGTTTTCACCTGTTGTAGCTTTCACGTGGTTTTCCCTGTAATCAGTGAAGCGAACTACATTCCAGCGTGTTGTAGTTTTCATGGGCCATTGACTCAACATTCATCTGACTCGCAAAGCGTAGCAAACAATGTCACGCAATAACAAGCCAACAACATTTAGTATGAACGTTAACTTGATAATGTTGAGCTTTCTAACTCTTTGCATTCTGTTGATTAGAAAAATACTGAATTGTTGTTCGCGTCTTTTCTTGTTTACCTAGTGGTTTTTATCATTTGAGATGTCTGAGAAAAGTCAGTTATCTGTCAAGTTAAACATTTATATGGCCAGCCTGAACGCTTGCAAATCCAAGCTGTAAATGTTTTCTATTATCTATTTGTTGGATCTTATCTCGCGATATTCATTGTCACTATTAAAATGGCTTTTCAGTAAGTCACAAGCCAACACGTGAAAAGAGAAGGCATTTAGCAACACTAGCAATCAAGGCAACTCAAATTATTTTGTCTTCATTCGGCCAAAACAAAAAAAAGAAAATGGAAGGAGTGCCTGGTATTTTTTGAGAGCCCTAGCTGCTTTTTTCGTCTGCTTAACCGGCTTGCAGGAATCTATTTTTCCAGCTCAGAAGCTTACGGGTTATTTTTGGAGGCATTTCGACTGCAACAATCCATGTAATGGTCTGTACCTAAAAGGTAATAGAATATGCATTATCTTTTGTTGTTGTAGTTAGTTAGTTTGATTCCCATGATGGAATGTAGTCCGCTTCACTGATTACAGGGAAAACCACGTGAAAGCTACAACAAGTGAAAACAAAGTACAATGGCAAAAACCGGCTCGAGCAAACCGAAAGAGTAGTGAAGTTTAGCATTTTTTCTCGGTGCCTTAAAATACTTCAATGAACTCGAGACTTAGAGGGTTATTTTTATTATATATTCAAGATTAATTTACGGAAGTATAAAAAAAAAATCATATGAGATTTTTGTCAGAGGCGAAAAGTGTAAATTTTATAACAAACGTAAGATTTATAATATAATTTCTCAAATTTTGCAGTTTGCTTGAACACATGCCAAACAAAATCGGAAGCATTCCAAGAAGTGAAATTTGGCTGGTACATTGCCTTGGGTTTGTAGATTATTCGGGCGGCAAGGATCTTTTAATTCCGCAGATATTAGGCATTCTTTTTCAAGGAAATCTTTGCGGCATAAATAACTTTGACATTTTGGAGCCTGAAAAAGTCCGTTCGAATAACATAAAATCGGCCCAATGAATGCTCTCCAAACTTGCTGTGATTAATGTTAGCTACTCAGGGATTAGTGCGAGGGGTGTCATTTGAAAAGTTTAGGTCGCGCAACGCGTCTGATGGCTGCGTATTATAAACAAGGGTGTGGTTATAACGTTGCTATAGCAACTCCGATCACAACACAATGCACACTACAACAAAGTTCAAACCCTCCAGGGTAGCCATGTGAAAGTTCAGACCGGTACAGGTTTTTGAGCCTGAACAGCAGGCAAACAAAGTTTGGTGGTGGAGAGCAGAAAAAATTGTAGGCAGCCTCCTTAAGTGCAGTTCTAAAACTCATGAATTGTAAATGAGCGAAACTACCAATCACCAACGCTCAAATGATCATGTGATTTCATCTGTGTATCCCAATACAGGTCAACAACTAAAAGCATGGGGGCGGAATGGAATATATCCCAGGGGAATGTGGGGCTGATGTAATATTCACGTGTTGATTGCTGTAGGCTGGTTGGTTGATTCGAAACTCATTAATAGTCATGAGTTCTGTAACTGATATTCATGAGTTCAGAAACTGATATTCATGAGTTCTGTAACTAAACTGATACAGACACTCATGTTTATTAAATAGCTAGTTACAAAATTCACGAACATTAGGTTAAAAAACTCATGACTATTATGCAGGGCTCGAAGAAAAAACTCCGACGTAACTTTACGTTCAGAATCACAACTTTTGACACAATCCCAAAGACATTTAGCCATAAATGCAATCGAATATGAATTGATCACATCAGCCCCACACTAACCTGCAATTTATTCAATGGCGCTAAGACCTACGGCAAACGCCGAACTTCAGTCGCTCTTTTCGAGTCGAACCAAGAAAGTTCGGCTGAAGTGCATGTGTAGCACGACGTTTGCCTCGCATGAGATCGACCTAATTGATTGGGTCGACCCAGAATTTTGGATCGACGAGCCGTGCCGGGAATCACGTTCTGGTACGGTGTGGCGGCAAACGGCGTTCTAGAGTCGCACCACCAAACCTACTTGTAATTTATGTGAATTAGCAAATAATGAATGCAAATTGCACTTTGTTGTGTCAAAACCTGAAAATCGATTCCTCTCCCTTATCGCAAACGTCGGTGTCCCCCGGACAGAACATGCGTAATGCGATACGACTCGCAAATACGTAATGGTGCCACATGAACTGGAAATCATTTCAACCAAAACTCCATAAAAGTGCCTTTTTATTTTAGAGTTTTAAATTATTTTTCGAATGGAACTAGTATACATAATACTTAGATCAAAGACCATCTTGAATTCATGGAGTGTAAAGGCCGGTTTACACTTTGTTGCATTTGTCGCGGCGATTTTTCTCGCGCGGAGTTGCAATTCCAACTCTCTAGTGTAAACGAGATGCAAATCCGGTGCGATTTCTGTGCTCTCTTTTCTTCAAATCGCATCAAGTTGCAAAGTGTTTCGAACATGTTTGAAATCTCCGCGACATCACGCGACAAAAATCGCGGCAGATCGCGCCGAGTTGCACCTAGTTCACATTAGTGCTTTTGAGTTGACGCGTACGTGCGAGAAAAATCGCCGGGACTCGCGCGACAAAAATTGCAGCAAAAATCGCAAGTATAAACCGGCCTTAATGCAGATCAGATAATTTGTGCTTGACACTTCGCAAGGTTTATAAAAAGCAGGCAGCTGACTACAATCTAAACCTTTTTAGGATTGCTAAAGTTTTAAATTGCTTTACGCGCAGATGAGCTCATTTTATTCAGTAAATACCGACTGAAACGGTCTCATTAAAATGCAACATTGAAGCTGGTTGAGGCAATGGCGCGTAACACGTTCAACACGTGTCAGTCCGTGTGACTTAATTAGAACTCGAGGGAAAGTTCGACTCAGGTTCGACGTTTGCCGCCACCAGTCGATCTATTGTCGAACCAATGTTTCTCTGGTGCGGCGCGACTGAAGTTCGGCGTTTGCCGCAGGCCTAAGATATAACTCTCAAATAAAAGGGCACTTTTATGGAGTGTAGGCTGAAATAATTTCCAGTTCATGTGGCGCCATTTTGTATTTGCGAGTCGTATGGCATTACGCATCCGGGGGGCATTACGCATCCGGGGGACACCGACTTTTGCGACGAGGGGGAGGAATTGATTTCAGGTATTGACACAACAAAATGCAATTTGCATTCATTATTTGCTAATTCACATAAATTACAAGTAGGTTTGGTGGCATGGTGCGACTCTAGAACGCCGTTTGCCGCCACACCGTACCAGAACGTGATTCCCGGCACGGCTCGTCGATCCAGAATTCTGGGTCGACCCAATCAATTAGGTCGATCTCGTGCGAGGCAAACGTCGTGCCACACATCCACTTCAGCCGAACTTTCTTGGTTCGACTCGAAAAGAGCGGCTGAAGTTCGGCGTTTGCCGCGGGCCTTGGGCCTACGGAATACAGAATACGAAGTTTTGAAAATTCCGCCAGTTTTCAAGTAATTCTTTTGAAACTTTGCAGTTTTACTAATACGGATGTGTAGAATTGAAAACTGGAAGCTGATAACTATTATATATTATTAATCAATATTGCGTGATAAAGGCCTATTCTAACACGAAGCAATTCAAACGACTTTGAGAAAACAATATTATTTTTCACTGATTATTTGCGTTTTTGGCAGATAACAAGGACCCATTTCTGCACGTCAGAAATTCGAATTCTGCTCGCGAATCCTCTAAAAGCACATCCAATGAACTATCTGATGGCACGTAAACAAGCACGGCAGTAAAAGCACATCCAATGAACTATCTGACGGCACGTAAACAAGCACGGCAGTGAAACCGTGAATAGCGATCATGCCAAATTTGAAACAAAGTACTTCAATATCAAGGGAATTTCTTTAATTGGCTCCTTCTTGCGATAGAGGAACACAGTGGGGCTGTTGAAATTAGTACTCGAAGTAGATCCACAAATTTGCAAACCAGTCAATCTGGTTCAAGTGTGTTCCTCTTCAGAGTCAATTATTGAATTCATTATTTCATTATCCATTCTTGGTTTCAATAATACATTATTTAATTCAATCAATCATTTATTTGCATTCCATATATATACATGGCATTGCAGAGGAAAACAAATTACAGTGTACATTAATATTTAAAATACAATTTATAGTACGGGAGCTGACCCCAGAAAAAAGTGGTCTCGTTCAACTCACTTTACATACAAGAACTTACTGTTCACTTTGGCTGCCAGATGGCTGAAGATCATCGCCAAGTAGTTAGTACATTCAAATTGTGGTATCAGTTTCGAGCTACAGCCAGATTTGTCAGGGGGTGGGGGGTCTTTTCAGCCACCAAATTCTAGCAATTTTAGCATGTTGCAAAACATCAAATCAGCATATCTTTTGACTGTGGGGTGCGAATCGATTGATATTTGGACATCATCTGTTATCCATGGAGGTCTTTCTTTTGCACTTGTCTTATGTGAGATTTATCGTTACCATGGCAACGGTTGTCAGGGGAATGCGTTTCTTGGACTTTGGGCAAACATTGTGCTCATAGCGATTTTCAACATGCCCTATTGCGTGCATAGTGGACTCAGAAACAAGTAAGTCATATTATTCCAAGTGCGGGTTCCCCCAAAGAGTAACATATTAGAAAATAGGATCCTTTGAGCACTGTGCCACCTTACGGTAAAAGTCCAAAGTTGCTAGAACTGCTCAAAACCCCACTTTCTATCTCAGTTATAACGAAACTACAAACATATATATAACTTTTGGCTATGTGATGTGCAGCAGATGATATTTCGCTATCGTAACCAACTTATCGAGTTCTTTCTTTTGCACTAGTTTTATGTTGGTTTTCCGTAACCATGACAACGGCTGCCAGGGGCATAAATATTGCTAGATTTGTGTAAATATTTGTGGTGAATAGTGAATTTTAGGTTCATTTTCGCATCTTTCAAAACCCTGAAACTATATTAATCATATCACTCCAGGTGTAGATGGCCCTAAAGAGTAACTTATAATAGAATAAAAAAAATTGGAGCATTGTGCCACCTTGCGTTCAACATCAAAAAATGATAAAACGGCTCAAAATCCCCCTTAGTTATATCACTTTTGTTGAAACTATAAGAACACATTACGTTTGAGTATGCCATGTAAATTGGTAGATATTTCTCTATTGTAAGAAATCTATCAATATCTTTCTTGTCTATGTTGACTTCGTAACCACGACAACGGTTGCTAGGGTTAATGTTTTTATATATTTGCGCTAAATAGCGATGTTTATGTATTTTTTCGTACTTCTAAACTCATAAAACATGGACGTCATATTCCTTCAACTCTAGATTACCTATAAGAGTGACTTATTACGAAATAAGGCATTTTGAGCATTGCGCCACCTTGCTGTGAAAGTCAAAAGTTGCCATTACTGCTCAAAACCCCACTCTGTATCTCCGTTATTGCGAAACTGTAAAAATATATATCTTTTAACTAGGTAATGTAAACTGGATGATATTTCACTATTTTAAGAAATTCGGCGGGTTCTTTCTTTTACACTAATTTTATTTATTTTTTCGTAACCATGACAACTGTTGCCACGGATAGGAATTTTGAGGAACTTGACGTGTAAATATTTGCGCTTAATGGTGAATTTAAGTGCATTTCCACATGTTTTTATAGGTCATTTCACTCAAAGGGTAGGCGACCACATATCACAAAATAGGATATTCTATGTATTGTGCCACCTTACTAAGGGAATCAATATGTGCTAAAATTGTTCACGACCCAAGTTTTGTACACAATCGAAATCCATAAAGTCTATTTGCCCATTTGTTGTGAATGGATCAATATTTGCACATCATATGTTATCCAGAGAGATCTTGCTTTTGCAGTACTACTATAAATAACCGATTTTTGTAACCATGTTAACGCTGTTGCCAGCTATGTGAATATTTCATTGATGTCCGTAATATTACGCCGCCCCAGTTCAATGTATCAGGCATGGCTTTGTCGTTGTCCAGAAGTCATTATTCTATTAAAAGCGCCCCTGTTTCCCAAATGTCACGAGAGGGAAAAAGCTACTAAAGGGACTTATTGTATAATGTTACCAGATATCCATGTGATAAAGCAGTGAATAAAAATCGTATCAGTGAAGTGATACGATATCACTTCACGGCAAGAATAAAATGCAATTTGTCTTTCTTCAGAGTATATAATAAACAAATTATGACATGGCAGTCGAGCAAGTGAGCGGTATGACACGAAAACAAGTGACTAATTAAAGGCATGCCGTAGGCTAACTCGTGGCTTTTCCCGTTGAAAAACGTGCAGAATATCGGAATTACCGCACTTCTAGCTGCGCTCGGTTATTAGTATTTTGCAGTTTATTTGACAGGGGACATGAGCTTACTATTTCTAATCTCGCAGTTTATGAATGTTCTACTCCATAAAGTTGTTCTATAGCCAAAAAAACTTAGGGAGAGGTGATACTTAGATCAGAGCAAAAATATATGTTTTACCATCTTTGTGCAGAGGAGGTAAGGTTCTTTTTACAGTTTAGGCTTAATTAAAAGAAGCCTTTAAAACTAATTCGATTTTTGCGCACGCACCTCTTATCTGCCCACATTTTGCACCCTCTTGCCTCTAGATGCCTTAGCTTTGCATAATAATCCATAATAATGGCTCCCACATGGATACATCTAGCGACGATCTGTTGTATATACTTTGTTGAAGGTAACCAGGTTCTCAGGAACCAGGTTCCATCAACCATGGAAACAACGGCTATAAAAAAAAAATATTTTCTTTGGACGAAATTAGAATGCTTCCTTTCTGCAAAAATGTCATTCCACTAACCACGCTGTCCAAATATAGATATTGACTATCAGCTTGCATCATATGGACTTTCGGCTTTTTATCATTCACTTAATAATTAATAAATAACAGAACTGCATGGTTGTCCAATTAAGATCCCGTCCACACTACTCCGTTTTCAAACGAAAACGATCACCGAAAACGGATCTATCCGAAAACGCTCTCCAGAGTGGAGCGATTTGAAAACGGAGCTGTTTGAGAAGGCTGTTTTCTAGTGTGGACGGATGAAAACGATGCTATATGAAAACGATGACGTCACCACAGCAAACCCGACCAATTCCACAGGCCAACAGATGGAAATGCGCCGTGCGTTCAGCTTATTTGAGCATGCAACCTCGTCCCCAGGGTCTTCTCGGTCGTTTTCAAAATGGCGGTTAGCTCGGTAGAAGACCCTGGGGGAGGCTGAGTCACATGACCGTTTCGAAACAAAGACAAACCTCGTTCCCATGTCCTCAGACAGTGGTCACCAACCGCCATCTTGAAAATTACCCACAAGACCCTGGGGACGAGGTTGTTGAGCATGCCCACTGAATGCATAAGAGCGTTTTCGTACGGATACGCGTTATAGTGTGGATGGGCGAATACGATACGAAAACGATAAGTGTGGACGCAATTGAAAACGGAGCAAAAAGTATCCGTTTTCGTTTGAAAACGGTGTAGTGTGGACGGGGTCTAAGACGAATGAGTTTTTGCAACTGATCCGGGGTCATTTTCGAATCCAGAGCAGGCGAGAAGATTGCCTTCGCTCATCGGCTGATTTTGAAAGTTGGGGCATGTGCGTAAAGTTATTTCTCTCGACGGCTCTTTCATGACATCATGGCATCATGACTTTTGATACATTTTTCCAACCCTTATCAAGTAAACACAACTACAATACTCGTTTAGCCTCAAAATTAAATTATTACCTTCCAAAAGCTCGCACGAATTTTAGAAAATTTAATATAAGATTCTTAGGAGTTAAATCTGGAATTCTATTGACAAAAATGACAAATTGCTCCATCGAAACCTCTATAAAATAAATTAACAGCCGACAGAATTGCAACTTACTAAATTTACTTTCTCTAATATTAATTATGCACCACCTCTGCATCTCGCTTTTTTTCGTACTTTTATTTTATTTTGTTTTGTTTGTATACTCGTCGTGAAGTCTTCCCTGTGCTTTTTCCCTTTGCAACACACAATCTATAGTACCATCAGTGTTTCCTTTTCTCTCCGATACATACATTACAATTTTTCCAATCTTAAAGTGAACCCTAGCTCGATTAGTCTAGTGCTACTCTAGGTTGCCTGTACAAACTATTTTATGTCAGATTTTGCACCTATTGTTTTTGTTGTTGTTGCATCAATATTGGAATAACAAGACTTACATATTTTTGCGTACAAAAACAAAGTTTCTGAAAGAAAGCGGAGTGCTGCGAGGACATTTTTTTAACGTTTTTGCAAAATGTCTGAAATCAATCATCTGATTATTTGAAGTGATTTATTTTAATAGTGCGGGGGATCGCTAGCCTGCGAATCGCGTGTACCGGATATTCGCAGGCTAGGGATCGCAAACGAGCCCTACCCCATCTTTGACCTCTTCGATTTCCGCGTTTCACGCTTCGTTTTGGGGGATTCCACGATTTTTTGTGCTAACCACAAAACCGTGAGATTTTGCTTCCAATACAAAAATTGTACGAGCGAAGCGCTCAGTGCGGTGCGGTGTGGGGTGGGTAAGAAAACCTGACTATACAAAGACTTGATCGAATAGACAAGTGACCACCCGGTAAGCTGTCACTCAAACCGTTATAGTTCAAAGACCAAAGGCGCCCGAGGGAAATTAAATGTTTTGAGATCCTCGCATCAAATACTGGCGTGACGACATCAAGGAGTGGACTGGCCTGTCGGTCGCTGGGTGCTCCACATTAGCACTCGACAGGCACGCTTGGAGAAGCATGTGTGTGGTCCCTAGGATCGCCGACCCTCAACCATGGAAGGCAAGGCAGGCAATAGGCAAGGCAAGGCTCCCTCGGAGTGACATATGTTTGATGAGTTTCAAATACGCGTAAATCATTATTAAGCGCAAATATTTGCACAAGTTCATCAAACTACATGTCCCTGGCAACCGTGGTCATGGTTACGAAAAAATAAAGAAAATTATTGCAAAAGAAAGAATTTCTTAAAATAGTGAAATATCATCCTAGAAGATACATATTTTTACAGTTTCGCAATAACATAGATATACGAAGTGGGGTTTTGAGCAGTAATGGCAACTTTCGCCTTTCGCTGCTAGGTGGCGCAGTGCTCAAAATGTCCTATTTCGTAATATGTCACTCTATGTATAGGGTCATCTAGAGTTGAAGAAATATGACTTCCATGTTTTATGAAATACGCAAAAATACACTTAAAATCACTATTTCGCAGGAATATTTAATAATATTAACTTCCCTGGCAACCGTTGTCATGGTTACGAAATCAACATAGACTAGTGCAAAAGCAAGACCTTGATAGATTTCTTACGATAGAGAAATACCCACCAATTTACATGGCATAGTCAAAGTTCTTATAGTTTCAATAAAAGTGATATAACTAAGTGGGATTTTTTGCAGTTTTATCATTTTTTGATGTTCATTGCAAGGTGGCACAATGCTCCAAATGTCATCTACACTTGATATGATTAATATGGTTTAAGTTTTGAAAGATGCAAAAATGCACTTAAAATTCACTATTTACCCAAAATATTTACACAAATCTAGCAATATTTATGCCCCTGACAACCGTTGTCATGGTTACGGAAAACCAATATGAAACTAGCGCAAAAGAAAGAACTTGATAAACTGGTTACGATAGCGAAATATCATCTGATTCACATCACATAGTCAAAAGTTATATATTTTTGTAGTTTCGCTATATAACTAAAATAAACTGGGGTTTTGAGCAGTTTACCAACTTTTCATGTTCCTCTCAAGGTGGCGCAATACTCTAAATTTCCTTTCCATAATATTTTACTCTTTAGGGTAATCTACACCTGGAGTGATAAGATTAATATGTTTTTGAGTTTTGAAAGATGCGAATATGCACCTGAAATTCACTATTCACCCCAAACATTTACACAAATCTAGCAATATTTATGCCACTGGCAACCGTTGTCATGGTTACGGACAACCAACATAAAACTAGTGCCAAAGAAAGAACTGAATAAATGTGTTACTATAGCGAAACATCATCTGCTCCACATCACATAATCAAAAGTTATATATATTTTTGTAGTTTCGCTATAACTGAGATAGAAAGTGGGGTTTTGAGCAGTTCTAGCAACTTTGGACTTTTACCGTAAGATGGCACAGTGCTCAAAGGATCCTATTTTGTAATATGTTACTCTTTGGGGAACCCGCACTTGGAATAATATGACTTACTTGTTTCTGAGTCCACTATCCACGCAATAGGGCATGTTGAAAATCGCTATGAGCACAATGTTTGTCCAAAATCCAAGAAACTCATTCCCTGACAACCGTTGCCATGGTTACGATAAATCTCACATAAGACAAGTGCAAAAGAAAGACCTCCATGGATAACAGATGATGTCCAAATATCAATCGATTCGCACCCCACAGTCAAAAGATATGCTGATTTGATGTTTTGCAACATGCTAAAATTGCTAGAATTCGGTGTCGAAAAAGACCCCCCACCCCCCTGACAAATCTGGCTGTAGCTCGAAACTGATACCACAATTTGAATGTACTAACTACGTGGCGATGATCTTCAGTCATCTGGCAGCCAAAAACAACAGTCAGTTCTTGTATGTAAAGTGAGTTGAACCAACTCGTTTTCTAGAGCACTTTTTGGAATTCAGCTCCCGTACTATTATGACTTCATTTTTTTCTCAAAAGCTTCATACACAGAATGTGCTAGTTTTTTTTACAAACGTAAGGATCAACATTATTATCATTTTAACTCAGATTTGGAAAGGTGGAACAGTGTAGTTTTATTCAAACTTTCAATATTTGAATTTCAAAGCTATGATATTACAGGCATTACAATTCATCCAGATCAACAATTTGTCTATTCGTGATTTTAAGCAGTTGAATATTGAATTTAATAATGCACTATTGAAATCAAGAATGAATTCAATAACTGACTTTAGTGAGGCATACCTGACCCGTATTGACTGTTAAGTGCATTGACAATAAAATTTGGAGAATACTGGATTCTATTGCATTTCGTCCAAATCAACCAAAAAAAGAGACTGTGCACTTTAAATGTCACGTGATAATCCTTAAAATCACTGTGTTGCCCACTTCTACATTACACTGTTTCTGTATCACAACTCCGTAGCGTATATGATCGGCTATTAGTTGCACGTACAGCCCTGCGTGGTGTATGCAGCAGACACAATCGCATTCATAAGTTATCGCGTCCAAATTAGTCGCGGTTACAGTAAACCTCTTGCCGAAGGTACTCGTGTTGTAGAAAAGTAATGAGTAAGTCGCGGTTAGAGTAAACCTCTTGCCGAAGGTACTCGTATTGTAGAAAAGTAATGAATAATGCGTAATGAGTAATGAGTGAGTAATGAGTAATAAGTGAGTAATGAGTAATGAGTAATGAGTAATGAGTAATGAGTAATGAGTAATGAGTAATGAGTAATGAGTAATGAGTAATGAGTAATGAATAATGAGTAATGATTTATTTTTTTGCCGATAACGCGGGGAGTGGTCGGTCGTGATCTCCCGAGCTAAGAGCTCATGTATGAAACGCTCGGTGTAAGTATGATTGTGAGGCCTGTACTGAGGATGGTCACTCCCGCGTCCCGTGGTTCTTTAACGTCCCTCTGGTTCCGGTTAGTGTAGTGTATGAGAGAGAGACGAGACCTACGGTTTAACGTCCTTATCCGAGAAGACGCGAAGGTCTAACCATTTGCAGATCTTAGGCTCAAGGTGCCATGATATCAACCATTTATGAAATACTTATGTATTTGCGCGCACCCAGCAAAGTTTAAATTACCACACATGTGCGTGAAGTATTTCTTCATGCCTATAGTGGTGTTTGTCGCCAGTAACACATGCCAGAGTTGTCTTATGCAAAGCGTCTATACAAGCAAGGTCAAGATCGAATCGACAGAGTAGCGGGAAACAAATTCCCTTCGTTCATTCAAGTCGCCGTGCAACCGATTGATCACAAGGACCGAGCTTTAGTGTGAAAGTCTCACACAATGGCGATGGAAATCAAACAAAGACAATCTCCGCTACAAGGGACGGGCTTATAAAGATTGGTAAACATCCGAATTTTATCTTTCGCAGTTTGGTGCCTTAAAATGATAATCGAAATATCGTTTTCCCACAAAATTGAAAAAATGCACTTATCTTGTATGACGCACGAGGACAAAGGGCGGAATGAGAAAGAGAGAGAGAGAGAGAGAGGTAAACACACACGCAATGCATTATATAAGTACTAGAGTAGAGGCCATGTCGTGATTACATAACAATCACGGAATCAAAACAAAACTGGATGGGCCCCTTTATGTCTAGTGAGCTTCAATGTTACTCTTTTGCCAGATTCGGTTTATTGCTGATTTTTAGCCAGAGTAATACGTTTGGTTCTTTGTTACAGGCTTAAGTGCCGCGCCTCCTTTTGAATCCTACAATCTGATTGGCTGAAGTATCTGGTAATCTGAGCAGAGATCATCTGACGGCGACACAAAAGAGTGGTGGGCTTTTTATCCATGCCTACTACAGGCGGTAAGTGGATAGTAATTAACAAGCACAGGAGTACAAGGAGAAGAGCAAGTACGGGGCGAGTACACGACTATAACAAGAAGCCTGGAGCTGTAATATTCTTGGTAAGTCTTGATTTGGTTCAGCCTCTCGCAACGAAGCTTTGCATGTGATGCCTTTGATAAAACACTTCAGTTATGGCCACTACACTTTTTAAAACATTTGCAAAGGCAGCGACAACAGAGTAGCAACAGTCGTCAGAACGGACTAGGTTTTCCACAGAAAACCACAGACCAAGGATAGAAAGCATTCACAGGGAAGACAAAGTCTAGACATATTTTCATCAGTTTTCATATCCCATACGTTGAAACAAAAAAGACATGATATATTTGGATGCAACATAAAAACAATAATGATTATAAAGTACAAGTGCATCATATACTCTACTTTCTTTGCCTCCCTGTCGGAAATTCCTCACATTATCGCGTTTTTGGTGACTATGTTCCTATTGAGACCCAAGTGCACTTAAAACAGGCGTGAATCGCAACTAGGCGCTCGTCAACCCTGTCGCATTTCACTGTCAAGTTTCTGAGTACTTGTTTATATATCTAATAACAATACACTTAGCTACAAACCATTGCACTTTGGCGGCTGTATCGCGCTCTATAGGAAGCTGAAGAATATGTCCTCGTTACAGCAAAACCATAATCGTTCTTTTTCAATTGAACTGGACCAAGTGGTCGAGTGGCCTACATAACTAAGCATTGGTGCATTGTCCTGAATGATTTACAATAAGTTTACTAGCTTGTTCATTCTAATTATGCAAAACGCCAAGGGAGAAAAAAAAAAAAGGCAGCGGCCTGAAACAGTTCAAGGCAAGCGGGTTCGAGAAACTTCCTCGCATCCCTCACATTTTGAGGATGTGGCTTATTGCACAACACAGTTGTCACTTATCTTACAAACTCTGAAAAAAGGCAAAAAGATACGACAATTTCCTTATTATTACCATTTGTTATATTCTCGTATGGCGTTGTTGAACAGAATCACAAGCTTAAATAATGAATATTGTAACTCAATAGTAACGTGGCCGGGGTTTCTCACATCAGATGTTTCACCACGCAATACTTCCGAATATAAAATGTCATGAGTAATCTAGTTTATCGTGTCATTAAGTTTTAAATAGAAATTTTCGTATGAAAAACGTTTATTTAGAACCTACAGTCATACGAAAACTACAGCTCGATTAACTTGAAATGGGGAATACAAATTGACACGCGCCATTCGGTTTCGAAAATCCTCCCTTTACATTACAACCTGACTACAATCAATTGAGCAGATCATTATTTTATAGAAAGCAATATATAAACCGAGTACCGGATTCGGAAAATAAGCGATAAGATCAGGGCAAAATATAGGAATTTTCCACAAACGGAAGAGATCTGGAAGATTCAAAGGCAATACTCATAAAGGATGTGCAGTCTATTTCTAGGCACAAGTAAGGAACTGGACGAGACATTTAACTAGAGGGTCAAATCCTGTTCTGTACTATTATCCATAGAAAGCGTAGTTCACATGATTGTCGAAAACTAAACGCAAAGTAAATACACTTAGGCCGGTTCATACGTCGCGCTTCTGCCGTGTCGAACCTAACAGTTTGTAATTTGCACATGAGAAGCTCGACGCCTGAATCAATTAAGTTCGGCACGACTGAATTAGACCCCGTCCATACCACACCGTTTTCAAAGGAAAACGGATACTTTTTGCTCCGTTTTTAAAAATATTTGCGTCCACACCTTATCGCTTTCGTATCGTTTTCCCCCGTCCACACTACAACGCGTATCCGTACGAAAACGCTCTTATGCATTCCGTAGTCATGCTCAAACCAGCTCAACCCATGTGCATTTCGATCTGTCGGGGTTTGCTGTGGTGACGTCATCGTTTTCAGATAGCATCGTTTTCTCCCGTCCACACTAGAAAACAGCGTTTTCAAACAGCTCCGTTTTCAAATCGCGTTTTCGAATTGATCCGTTTTCGGTATCCGGAGCAAAAAGTACCCGTTTTCCGTTTGAAAACGGTGTAGTGTGTAGTGTGGGGGTCTTAAGTTCAGCACAGTACTGAGCACGGCCGCACCAGTCGTGTCGCACGGCAAAAGCTCGACTCTGATTCAAACGTCGAGCCTGTGTTGTGCCGAACCAAATGCATAAATTAATTTTTGTTTGAAAGAGGCTGCAATACGATGCGCGCGCTCTTCGTAAATGGCGTCATTCCGGCATCAGCAGCGCGCGCGATTGACAGCTTGTGAAAATGTCAAACTTGGGGGTCGCATTTTGCCAGCAAGTTTGAGGAATTTCATAGCGGAGCTCCAGCGCGGGCCGAAGGCCCGCGCAAGCGGAGCACCACACCTAAGGAAAAAACGTATACCATCGACTTGATTTTTGAACGTCACGGGCATTATGGATCATTTTGATGACGTCATTGATGGCGTGAGGGAACGTAACTTTGGTGTAGAGTTCCTCTTATGGTCTTTGAAAGTTTGTCCAAGTTTGGCTTCTATAGAAGCTTCCCTCGGGAGAGATGATTTTTTCTTTATTTTTCTGGTATTAAACCTATAGCGTCCGCCGTCCGTCCGCCGTCCGTGTACACATGGGAACCCTGTGGTATGCAAAGAAAAAATTATATCTCCTCAAGGGAACATGCTAAGACAGCCATACTTGGGATATTTTGTCTATGCCACAAGGGGGGTGCTGTAGCACGGTCACGTGATGTGACGTCATCGATGACGTCACCAAAGATTGAAAAATAATTATCTCGTGAAGAGAAGACTCTAAAACAACCAAACTTGGGTAGTGTGGTCTAGGTCACCAGATGAGCGAAATGAAGTGGTCACGTGATGTGACGTCATCGATGACGTCATCTATGCATGAAAAATGAATATCTCGTGAAGAGAAGACTCTAAAACAACCAAACTTGGGTAGTGTAGTCTAGGTCACCAGATGAGCGAAATGAAGTGGTCACGTGATGTGACGTCATCGATGACGTCATCTATGCTTGAAAAAATAATATCTCGTGAAGGGAAGGCTCTAAAACAACCAAACTTTGGTAGTGTAGTCTAGATCATCAGATGAACGAAATGAAGTGGTCACGTGATGTGACGTCATCGATGACGTCATCTATGCTTGAAAAATTAAAATCTCGTGAAGGGAAGGCTCTAAAACAACCAAACTTGGGTAGTGTAGTCTAGGTCACCAGATGAGCGAAATGAGTTGGTCACGTGATATGACGTCTATGCCTGAAAAATTAATATCTCGTGAAGGGAAGACTCTAAAACGACCAAACTTTTGTAGTGTAGTCTAGATCACCAGGTGAGTGAATAAAGTGGTCACGTGATATGACGTCATCGATGACGTCATCTATGCTTGAAAAATTAATATCTCGTGAAGGGAAAACTCTAAAACAACGAAACTTGGGTAGTGTAGTCTAGGTCACCAGATGAGCAAAATGAAGTGGTCAGGTGATATGACGTCATCGATGACGCAATCTATGCTTAAAAAATATTCTCTTTTATTATTGCACTTTTGAATCATTCCATTTGGAGGAATTAATACCTTATTTTTTCGGAAGAAGGTCATCTCACTCGACAGGATGCTTATTTTCGTCCCGTATTTGTATTGTGTCAATGCAGCAACATACCGAAGAAAACACTGTTGTATACATATCAAGAGACACTTTTTTCTTAAAAAGCCTATAGTATAAACCATGTACACATGGGAATCCCTTTCATTCGCACAGAAAATTTTATAAACGGGAGCTCCGCTTTTAGCCAGTGGCTAAATCTATATATTATTTGGGAGTGGTTTTTAACATTGTAAAATGAGTATTCGGTGACCTAAAACTGAAACATATGAAGGTGGATTAGGCTCGACAATCAGCACGACGTTTGAATCAAATGCATTTGAGCCGACCCAGATAGGCTATTAAGTTCGACACGGCAAAAGCACGACGTATGAACCGGGCCTTAGCCTATCAGGAGTGGAGACCATTCAACAATAAACGAAGTAAGTCGTAAAAAAAGAAAACAAGAATCGCTGTGTCTTTTTTCTTCGCAGTCTGATTGGCTGAAAAAACAAGGACCCGTACCAAGACCTCCACCAATACAAAGCTCGAAATATTTCTTTTCACTTGACCTGACAATATCCCAACAAACTCCTATACTAGTGTGGTCGGCAAATTGATCGGACAAGAATGAGAAAATTGGACATATGTTGCGTGACATTTTGAATTTTGATCCCAGTAAAATAAAAATACCATAAGATCGTTTTCACGTGACGTCATGCAATTTATAACTTCGAAACTATGACCGCTATCCCTTTGTGCTTTTTGTATCATTTCTATCTACCTCTAGCGAGTGCCCATGACAAATTTTATGAAAATGTGTTTTTTTGCCTTGAAGATACGAACAAAACAAGTTTTGTCACGCAATACTTGTCATGATTTTGGGAGGCCATACGTTTTTCAGATTTATCGGTTTGACAATCTAAACTATTCCACAGTCTTAAAATAAGTGAATATCTATGTATTACAATTGAATTTGGATACATATTTGTAGTTTTTGTACACTTTTGCGACAGTCGATAATGTTGCGGCCATTGGTATACCACCAAGGTACACCAATATGGCGGCGCCATACATTTCACTGTAAATAAAATTTGTATTCAAATGCGTATATCTCGGACACCAAATACTCTATGCGGATAAAACTTGGCAGAATTACATTGTTTTTAGTCCTCTTTCAGATACATCAAATCAAATTTGATTTAATCTAGCGAGAGAAAATCTGTTTTTAAGCTGAAAACATTAAAGTGCATATCACCCCTGAAACGAGCGAAATGGGAGGAATTCTACGCGTCTCAAGCTTTTAATTGATGTATGATACGTGTGATTTGGATAAAACCCCAGCTCAGTGAGTGCAGTCAAAAGTAGCCGATTTTGCCCTTTTGGTCACCCTTTGGTAAACAGGCCGATAATTGGATTACCGGGTCGAGCTTACTTGTGACGTGTCCGGAGGTATTGTTTTCAGCTGTCACTCAAATGCAGATTCAGAGAGAAGTGCACTACAGTATATACCGTTTCTGGGAAACGTTGTCACCTAAAAAGCACATAAGCTTGAAGCGCAAAGGATGATGGGGGCATCTATGACTGCTGCTGTTTGATCTGAATTCAGACAGTTTTCGTAGCCACAGGTAAAATAATCAATTTCAGCACATTTATAACCATGTTTGTTTCTAATATTTTACAGAAACTCAAATAATTATTTACCCAGACTTCCTAGCGCACCAAGCTTTGCTGCTTTTTCCAGTGTCAACGTATCCCGGAAACGGTATATAATTTTCCACAGATGCACAAGAGAAACTCATTTTGATACGCTTGTCAACATCTATACACGCAAATTATTTCGTATTTTGAATGTCTGAAATGTTTTTTCGCCACTATGGTTTTTACAATACCTCTCGCCACGTCATTCGACCCAGGCCCTTTTAACTCAAAAATCTGTAAAATATTCATTTTTCAATGAAATTAAAAACAGTTTTCGGGAAGTTACCTATACTAACAGCCTACTTCGGGCGCCAATAACTTTGCTAATATTTACACAAATCAACTCAAATTTTCGGCTTTTTCTAATTTCGGCAAGCTCTTTTCAAATATGGCATTTTCATTTTATTAGGATCAAGATTCAAAATGTCACGCAGCACCTGCGAACTCCCCATTGAAAGAAATAACACAACATGGCGAAAGTAACGCTGGTATTGCGCTGTTACGAAAACTCTTGCTGATATTAAATTCGTATATCACCATCTCTTGTTGTCTTGATTATTTTGAAAAATTGTCTGTAGTAGTGTTTGGAGATAAATAGAGAGTTCACGTTATTTCTATGATATTATATTCAAATTTGGTCGGACATTTGCCGATTTTTATGATGCCTGTTTTCTGCTAATGACGTCAAATGTATTCTTTTCAATTTTGGGTCGACCGAACATATTTTAAAAGAATAGATTTTACGTCATTCGCCGAAAAAAGGCATCAAACAACTTGTCTCGCAACAAATCACAAATTTCTTGCGAACCAAATTTCCTTTGCGGTGGTAAAACGAGCAACAACGAGAAGTTTTGTTGCAAAAGTAGGACGGACTTCTACTTTCTGCAACACTTTTCAGCTTGCAAAATGCCAATTTGTTGCAAGACAAATTGTTTGGTCAGGTAGTTAAACGCGCAGCATCGCTCTTCAACTCGTTTTGCAACAATGTTGCGAGACAGGTTGAGCGTTTTTATTGCCCGTTTTACTTCGCCGTAAACAAACCACTCGCGTGCTATCACGAATGCTGCAATCTGATTGGCTCCCCTACATACTATCAATCATGTTATAGATAGTGAGTCAGTAGCGAAAATACTAGAGACAAAAAAGTTTAAAAAACAATATATTAAATGCGTTTAAGCAACAAATCGGAGGTAGTTTACTATTTGGTTTTTGCTAAAACAATGGACGATTCCAAGTGTAAGTGTGCGCTCTTTTCTTCAGAAATGCCTTTGAAACGTAACACAACTACTAGAATGCACTGCGCGTATGCTAGCCACTTATTACGCAACTACCGACACGCAGCTCGCACATTCATTGAGATGGGTAGGAAAGTTAGGGGGAAATATTTTTTTTTTGCATGTCGCCCAATATAACCCCTTGAGAAAAAACGTTAGGCTTCCTATGGCGTATCAAAAGAGCGCGGCTTGTATCTCATTCAAAATGGCAGTAAAATTAACCACTGTCCTATGAGATTGCGCAGAATATATTGTCTGATATTAGCCGACGAGTAACGCACTTCCAATTAAGGTATGGGGAAAGGTTCAAGGGATTGTTGTCATTTCGTCTGTTTTTAAGATAGGTACATGGATTATATTTTAAAGCTTTTGAAGAGTAGAACACAAATATGATATTTTTATTAATTATTAATAAATTATTAATAAAACCAATAATTATTTGTCAAAAAAACGATTTTCTCGCTTGACCAAGTTCTAGCAATTGGTATCAGCAATTGCTTAAAATTGATAGTCACTCAGATTTTGATCATTATCAATTGTTATCATATCCCAGTGATCAATTTTAACGCGCGCTCATTGGTCGAAACGTATCACGTGGTGCATTTTCACAGGACAGATATCAGACGATTATTGTCCGTCGGAAGTGATATCCGTCCTGGGAGAAATGTTTTAAGCAAAAACTGGATATTTTCTGTTTAAAAAATAATGGAAAACAAGCAACCAAGATTTTTGTCTAAGAATGTTGATGAAATACGGAAATTGGTGGCTGAGGCGACACCGAAAAACACAAAAAAGTCAACTAAACAGGCCGTGAATGTTTTGAATGGTTTACAAAGTTGTTAGTTTTTTGTTTTTGTTTCAATCCAAGTTAATTCGGTGTGACATTTGCGAAAAAAAATGAAAGAACTAAACAAAAAAGAGCAAAATGACGATAAAATAATTGTTTTTAAACTTACCATTTTGTCGTAGCTTGGCAAATAGAAAAACACTTGCAATCAGCTCAACTAATTCAACCACTTCGAGTGTAGTCCAGCAAGCCGACTTCCAAGTTCGATCAGCAGCGCTAAATTTTTCCAACTCTGCATTTCACGGCTGTAATTTTTTATACTTAAGTTCACAGCAGAACAATTAATTAACAGTCCGGCAAGGACTTAGACCTCAAAACCCGAAATCTGGACTAGATTTCTGTAGAAAAGCACTTGGGAAAGCACTAGAACTTGTGCGTTGTAAATTTGTTTTGTGAATTCGCTCTGATTTCTTCTAGCCCCACGTTAGGGTTTGATTGACAGTTTTTGTGTAACCAATCACAGCTCGAATAAAAATATCTTAGCCAATCACCGCTTACGATTTGTCTTTTCGCACCATACTGCAGTTTAGTGGTTTTCTCACGTTCACAATGTATTTTTCTCTCTCGAGTTTTTCAGTGAAGTCGCTGGGATATAAAATAAATAAACCCCTTCTTGGCTTGCTGTAATATCGGCGGATAATGTCCGCGGATGAAAAATGGTCCTCAAAATTTCACAGTTTCCCTCGAAGCTTCGCTTCTCCGCCAACTGTTCATTTTTCGTACCATTTCTCATCGTTGGACATTATCCGCCGATATTACAGCCCCCAGAAGGGGTTTATTTAGTAATTATCATTTGCTGATACCAAATCAAAAAAACATATAATCAGCAGTGATTTAAATCCTCGGTTTGATTGGTTGAAACCCGTAGGCAAAAAAATAAGTCGCCCAACTCCAAAATCGGAAGAGAAAATATTATCAATCGCTATCAATTTGATCAATTTTTATCAATTCCTATCAATTAGCAATTGCTCATCAATTTTTATCAATATCTGCTCACTCAGATCTTGGTTATCAATTTTTGTCAATTGCTGATACCAACTGATATTCAATTAACTAATTGATATAAAGTTTTATCAATTAGTAAAGCCGGGTATTTTTGCATAATTTCTTTTCATCGCCCTAAATAGTTCATTGTACACTAGCTGTTAATGCCGTTTTTTCCCACCCCATGACCTCGTTAGTTTGACAATTATCTTGTTCAATAAAGAGAAAGGCGACAATAAAAGGCAGGAAGAAAGAGAGCTCGTGAGCTCGTACTTTGACACAGGAAGACCACCGGCACCTTTCCTATCGTTTACTGACCAAAGTCACTTAGCTATACTGTCCACCTCTTTCATTGAGTGTCAGACCTGTAGTTCACATTAGCGACAAAACGACAATAGAACATGCGAACCACTCGAACCGAATGTTTACGTTTAAAGGCGAAAACGAGAAAAGATAACGATGTAACTTTACAAAAGAGTTTAATACACATTTTGGCTTAAAGCTATTTTTTGCTCTAGAACACAGGACGATTAACTCAGATAATGAGCGGAACCATTTGGTCAGTTCTACCGTCTAATAGGTATGTCGTACTGTAGTCGAGTTAGATTTCCAGGGGTTCCTTTATTGTAGGTACAGCCCAGAAAATTAAACAGATAAAACTGCACGGATCGAGTTGCAAGATCCACCAACTTTGCTATGAACCCAATAATCTCGCAATAATCTCAGCTAAGTATAAACTGAGGCGACAGCTTTGGCGGCTACGGGAAAGGTTTTTCTTATTTTTTAGTTTGATTGCCTCCCACCTGTCAAGATCTCAGGGCAATTTGCTCGATGAAGCCACGTTTATACCTTGTAATCAGGGAAGGATGCGCCGCGGGTGCCGTGTTAATCGCCGGAACTTTCCGACTTGTCACCTCTGAACCAGTCTTTTCGAGGATAGGGATAATTCACTATATAAACCTTCAAAGTAATAACGAGACGAGCGAAGGCAAAGTGGTTCTTGGTTAGCATCTCCACGAGAACTCTGCAGCGCCAACAAAAAATACCGGTAAACTCGCGCTTTTTTTCGCTGATCTGCAGCTCTGAAAGACTGTAAGTTACTACTGATTACTATAATTTATTTCCCTACAAACCTCCACTCTGGCTTCCACGTTCCCATACAAATCAGCATATGCCCTTTTTGTCTACAACTAGCACAAAATAAAGGTACTCAAACCAGAAAAATTTTTAGACAATATTTAATTTTGCACGATTTATATCTCGTAAGTATAAGCAGGGTTTTAACTATTTCGATTAGATAGCGTGATTGTTGCTGTTAACTTTTCTCTGATGAGGGCCACGCTCCTAAACTTTATCCATTGACGGCTTTATGCACTATTAGTTATTTGGTAAGTATAGCGTAGGGAACGTATAAGAAAAGGATCGCGGTTTGGGGGGCCTGTACCAGGGGCGGATTTAGACCAGTGCAACCGAAGCAAATGCTACGGTCAGATTTGAGCGACTTTTTTTATTTGTCCTCCTTAGTCGCTTTGATATCTCCTAATTTATTTTATTCTGGTCTTCTACATTTATTTATCCTATATGCGCTAAACATAATTTTCTACGTTATGTTTGCCGCTCTCAGTTAGACTTTCCAGAATCATCTGTCGTTTTGCATAATCTTCGTTGCGACGCGAGCGCCGAATGGCATCGATTGATCTTCGACAAGCCAACGACGGCGTGTCTCGTTGCCGCCGAGAGATGATACTATATTTAGCGGCTTTGTTGCTCCTATTGCATGCTAAAAATAGTAATTCTAGCGCCCGTTGCTGGGGGTCTTGTTACTATTTTTGGTGAAACGGCTCCTGTCCGCTCCTGTCAGGCGACTAAAAATAACTTTTTGCCAGACGTATTGAAACAGTTAACCAATCAGAATGGAGCACACACTGGCCTAGCGATCGTGCCTAGCTAGCTACTGTTTGCGTCACCTGTGAGAATGGATTCTAACGCGGGAGAGAGTCACGGATCTTCTCCGCGAATTTTCTCTGCTCGGTGATGTTGAAAGAAAATAACATTCTTAAAGAAAAGATTAGGACTGTACTGTGTAGTCACACAGTACATTCGTGCGATGAGTTCAAAGAGTAACGACAGTTACAGTTTCCAAAGCCAAGAAGGCGCCTAGAAAAGCATTTCTGCGTGAGGTAAGTCACAGCACAAAAACCTCTTTTTCCTAATATCAAATCCGCCTGAGTATGACTATGAAGTTTAATTTATTTCAGTTAAAACTGTTTGAACACAGCTTGACATGGCTTGAGATTAGCTATTCATGTTCTGGCCTTTTTCCTTCAAGTATAAGTAATAGAAGCATGCAACCACAATTATTCTCATATCATTGAAGAATCAAATTTATTAGACAGCATAATTTAAATTTGTGTTTTCCGCTGTACTCCAAGGGACGTGTCATTATTTAGCGGGGGGGGGGGGGGGGGGGGAGGGCTCCTATTTTTGTGGGGAGGGTCCTAATTTTTTTCGCGTGTCTAAAGGGAGGGTCCAAATTTTTTTCACTCCTGTTTGGGGAGGGTCATAATTTTTTTCAGCAACATTTGGACGATGAAAAGGGTAAAACAAATAGCGATAGTGGTTATTTCAGCAACTTCTCCATAAAAATTTCGACGCGCCTCGCGCGCATAAACAATGACATCTAATATACTATTTGAGCAATGAGGACACTACCGTTGAAAATCAAAAAAGGAAAATCAAACTCTCCCAAAATTTCCCTGCAAATGATAGGCCTGGAGGGCATGTCACTATATGTTTGAAAGAAGACCCCTTAGGTAAGCGTGAGTTTTCGACGTTACAAGCATAGAAATTCGTCCGTTGGGCCGCGCTTCGCGCACATGAATATTAATAACTTCGCATTTGCGGAGCGCAGTTGTGCGCATGAATAATATAACCTAACCTATATAATTGAGGTAGTGTACTTCCTGGGCCCCTGACAGGCTTTGTTTATTATACCGTACACAAAACATGTTCATCTACCCTTTCTCTGAGGCTTGATTTGTCTTTGGTATAATTTGTCTTTTGTTTAGTTTTGATGAAATGCGATGAACAAACAAAAAAACGATGAACAAACAAACAAACGTTTATCAAAATTTGGGCGCGCTTCGCGCGTAACGAAGGATATGCGAGCCCGTTTTTCTGTAAAATGTCTACAGTACTAGGTCAAACAGGGGACGGGAGATGTGGGATTATGTTAATCATTGTACAGGGAGGGAGGATCACTGCATTTTACCCGTGTATTACCAAACATTCTCACGTAAATAATCGAGGCGATGAATAATAACCGCGGTTCCTTATGCACCAGTCAATTGACACCCGGCCCCCACCCCGGGACAGGGCGGGAAAGTAACGCGGTCAGGCCGGGGATTTAACACATTAATCTACGGAAGGGCAGGGAATTTAACTGGGACCTTCTATAGCGGGGATATATAGTGGGGCATACGGGGAATATTAACGCTGAACCAGAAGTTCGATTATCGTGCGAAACCGAGGTCGGAGGATTTTGGGAGGGATCACTTTATTTTGGGCGAGAGAAAGAGGAGGATCTCTCGAAACCTGAAGCCTTGAAAGAGAGATTCCAGCAACGAGTTCTATATCATTTTCTAGTTTTATTTTACTCATTATGTTGAAAATTTCGGCGCGCTTCGCGCGCATAAGGAATGACATCTAATCTAGTTTTAGAGAACTTGCCCAAAGAAAACAATACGCTTGTGGCGCTTAAATGGAATGCGTACGAATGTCGTTACAAGCATGTGTATCTTGGCAAGGACAAATGAAAACCCCAAAAGCCCTCCAGTGATACGCCTGGTTGGCAGTCAATATGTTCGAAAGAAGTGAGTTCGACGTTAAAAGCTGCAAAAAAAAAATCGTTTTTGTGCTGCGCTTCACGTACATGAATAATAATAATTTGTAGCGCGTGAAGAATAAAACCAACAGGCTTTTTTACTACACGCAGAAAATAAAATGTTATCTTTTCTCTGGAGGCTTGATGAAATGCGTTTATCAAGATAAAGGCGCGTTTCGCCATGTTGCAAAAGTGTCCCCGGGGGCCTGGAGCTTTAACAACGACCATGTCCCTGGTGACCGGGAAAATAGTAACATTTAACACTTAGTGAATGTTAAATCGGGGGGCCGTGATGTCAATTGACTGGTGCATGACAGAAGTCACTTGGACAATAGTCTATCTAACAGGTTTTTCAGAAATAAATTGCATGGGGGAGGGTCCCAATTTTTTTACCTACGACTGGGGGAGGGTCACATTTTTTTGTTATGTTCAAGGGGAGGGTCCTAATTGTTTTTAGCCTTGTTTGAAGAAAATGGGAGCCCTCCCCCCCCGGTAAATAATGACACGTCCCCAATAAATGATCGTTTAGCCGATTTAGGATTGCCGGAATATTGCATTTTTATCCTTTGCGCGGTGAAGTTACAAATTGGCTGAAATGTAGGGCGTCTGCGGAAAAAAAGTGCAGTCAACAGTAACTAACAGTGAATGCATGATTAATTCATATCATTGAATCCACTAAAAATCCCTGAGTGTATATGGAACTCATGACCATGATTGTTAGAAATTTGCATGCAATGAAACACAGATTTATATAGATGTTCGTACAGGCTAGGGAGATATTTGTTAACAACTTGTAACCCAGTGCACTATCGAAAACCACGCGCGGGCAAACGCGTTTGTTGGTATTTTCTAAAACTACAACATGTATACGCTATTTTTAATAGATTTCTCTAAAACGTAGATTAACCTGTCTGGTGTATGCCAACTGTATCCCGACCGAAATTTTTTTTTCACAATCATCAATTATTGCGCTACGGTCAGATTTTTCCTAAATCCGCCCCTGTGTACAACTATTGCCGGAAAATAGCACAGACTAGAGAGATCAAGAGAGAACTAAGAGAGAACACAGACTAAGAGGGATCAAGAGAAAACTAAGAGAGAACACCAATAAATCATTCGACATATTATAATAATAAGGAAAAGGTAAATATGGAGGTTGTGAAAGAGGTCTGTAGTTGAAACTTCCTGTCTGAGCCTAGAGATGTGTGGAAGATTATACACGAGAGTATGATTAAACGAGAATTTACCTCAGTACTCATATTGCCACAGGGGTCAAGGTAGGGTCGGGGTTTTCACTTACTGTTTAGTTAGTCGCGATAAAACGACCCAGACACCTCTAGTTATCCGCAGCTCAGCACATGACAGATCACCAGGGTACCCTGCAAAACATTGTAAAAAAGCTTAGCACTGAATAATTTTCCGTTTTTCAATTTTTCCACTTGGAAATCCATCTTTCCTAATTGCTGCGCTCTACCCGCTCCTTTCCTTCTCGGTCCGCTCACCGCTGCTGCTACGAACGGCAAATTTTAAGGCCACATGCCACTCAAAATTAAAAATGCACCCGACTGTGGCTCATAACTTTTGTGCCTTTTCCTCCATTTTCACAATTCTTTTTGCAGCACTTTTTTATTGATGTCGCCACTTAGGGCAGGCATTTACCTTATTTCATCAAAAAGTTTAATAATTAAATCTTCCACAAAAGGACAACCTTTTTTGCGCGCGTTTGAATTTTTTGCCGATTATCTATACTATTATAATCGGGTTGTCTGCGCAAACGTTTCTGATTGGCTAAATCGTTCGCACTCACTCCGCTTAGGCCTGAAGCTGTGTCGCCAAAAGATGTTCACAAACCTGTAGAGAATGTGGAAATCTCGACAGTGAGTGTGTTTTGGTTGGAAAAGATTCACCCTGGGCTAAGTTCTAATTCAAGCGATTTCTTAAGCGAGGGACAAAGCTGCCATCGCCGCCATTTTGAAATCTCCCACAGAAACTAAAAAAGAACTCATTTCACACAGCCGAAAGCACCATAGTCATTCAGACCTAAATGGTTCTGTCACAGATTACTGTCAGGAATGTGCGGGGATAATTGTTATTCGAAAGCTTTAAGTTGAGAAAAAATTTCATTCAGCTTGAACAAACGTACACCACACAGTGCCTTGCTTTCCTGTTCGCGCGCTAAGGCGAAATGAGTGACAAATTTACACAAAGCAAAATCCTTACGCTGTATCGCAAAACGAAGGACACACACCCGAAGAGAAGAAGGAAATCTATCAAGTGGGCGTGTTTTTGTTGGAAAAGATTCACCTTTGGCTAAGTTCTAATTCAAGCGATTTTTTCAGCGAGGGACAAAGCCGCCATCGCGGCCATTGTTGAAATCTCCCACATAAACTAAAAAAGAACTCATTTCCCTCAGCCGAAAGCACCATAGACATTCAAAACTAAATGGTTCTATTACAGATTACTTACTATTATGTACCGGGATAATTTTAATTCGAAAGATTTGAGCTGAGAAAAAATTTCATTCAAGTTTGAACAAACTTACACCACTGCCTACAGAGCGCACGCTAAGCCATGAATGAAATTAATTCTCTTAAAAAACTTATGATCAACTAAAAATGTCTTAGAACAATTTTACTTTACCTGTTTCTTCTCTTCCCTCACTGAGATATAATAAACATACAAACAATTCCGAAGTCAAATGGTTTTCCTGTGTAATAGGCTTGCGTTTTCAATTTTAGCGGGTTCTTCGGATTAAGACATACAGATTAGAGAGCCGTACTGACTAACACGACACACGTGCGTCATTTTCTCCACCAAAATCAGGGAGACCAGTGCAAAACATACAAAAAGGCTCTGGGGCTCACTTCATTTATTTCGGCATGCGGCAGGGGATCTTTCTTGAAGGGAGGTCATTAGTAATGTAAATCAGCAGTTTATGGTAGGGGGAACTCAGGTTGAGTCTTCTAACGTCACGAAGTGACGGGCTGTTTTCTTGTTAAAGATTTATTCGCGCGCAAGCAAATCTTGCGCATTGCATTGTTGGAGTCAAACTGACGTCACAACGTACTGAAGTGCTTACTAATACAATGAACATTCACTGCGCCTTGTTATAATAACGAAATTACTAATATCCAATCTGAAATATATCGTGTAAACGCATGACCTATTTCAGGTTGAAGTTTGATTATTTTGTTGCTCTGAGGGACAGTGAATAAAAAAGGTACTGCAAAGAAGAATTGTGAAAATAGAGGAAAAGGCACAACGGTTATGACTCTGATTTAGCCTTTGCAACTTTTCGCCCGAGTCACAGATTATTTTTACTGTAATCATAGAAGATAATTATTTAAATATTCACTCAATATATATAGAGAATAATACATGGGCGCGCGGGGGGAGGGGGTTTTATCTTCGGGTGTTCAAATTGTGATATCTCACGAGTGAGCGCAGCGAAGATAAATTTCATATCTCAAAGCGCCAATATATTATTCTGTTTATTATATAAACTTTTTTCTGAAAAATTTGATGAATATTTTGATCGCGATAGTGGGCATTATTATCGCAATTTTTCACACGTGCGAATTACGGTATTTCTCTTATTATTATCATTATTATTATATTATTATTATTATTTATCATTATTTATAATAATTCTAATTATTATTAATATTAATAATAATAATAATAATAACCTTTATTCCAAAATCAAAAACTATAAAAATTTCTAATTATTTACAATATAAAAAATTGTTATAAAATTGGAAAACTATTTACAGAAAATTACCATTTAAAGAAAATTATATAAACTAAAAAAAAAGCTTAAAATAGGCTTATAATAATAATAATAATAATGCTCGTGATAAAACACTTTAGGAAAATCACACTCACACACTATCACGAATCCTTCATCCTGATTGGCTCAAAACTCACTGTCTATTGAGTCATAGTTTATAGTGAGTACAACATAATTTTAGAAGCTATTTGGTGTAAGTCAGCAAATGAGAGCTTCTATAAGGCGACGCCCATGTGGCTATTTATGTCTCTGGCTGTGTCATTTCGGCGCCAGTACTTCATGTTCCTCACTTTCGCAAGCTTGCTATAGTGTATCTTGACCTGGGATCCTTTCGTGTCATTCCCCGCCGCATATTTCATGTTCCTCAATTTCGCAAGTTTGCTATAATGTATCTTGACCTGGGAACCTTTCTAGTTTGTCTATACGCTTTGAGCAACATTTCAATTACCCTCCCCTCCCCAAATCGGTTTTGCCAGGCTGACTGGCCGCCATCTTGGTTTAGTTTTAAATGTAGAAATTTCATGAGAAAAATCTGAGTCGGAGTCGGATTTCAGGTTGTCGAAGCCAGATCGGTGACAATCTAAACTCATAAATGCCGAAAACTGCTAACATTAGAGGCCGTTGTACTCGCACCCAACGAGTTAATGATGTAAAATAGCTAAAAATGTTATTGCTGAGACAAATGACTGCACATTGGGTATTTTTAATCCCTACAATTTTTTTTCCCTACAAATCTCTTCGGATTTCGCCCGCTGAAACTTATGGGTTGCGAAAATTCTAGGGAGGAAATCAAGTCTTGCAAAAACGCCAGGGAAAAAACGTTATCCCGGCGGTCTCTCATGGCAACTGCCATGAGAGACCGCCGTTAACAGGGAAAAGACAAGAGCTTTTGGCTTCTAAAATTTCTCTCATTTTAAATGCAAGGGAAATTTAGTAAAAGACAAAGGACTCTGTTGTCTACTGAATTTCCCTTGCATTTATGAGGGAATTTAGCTAGTAAATGTCCCTCGGAGAACAAAAGAAACCGAGGCGATTATGGTATTACTTGTAAGTAATACCATGACACCGACAGAAATTAGGGATTAAATTTAATTTCCCCCGGAAATAATCTTTATACGTATACACTGATCCGCAGTTAGCTCGTAAGCCAGTCGAGGCGGGCTAGAGTGTGAAAAAAAGCTTTCCTTTAGTTTTAAAGAGATTTACAAGATTATGAATATATGAAGTTGCATTTATTTATTCAGTATTTATAGGCTGAGATAGAAATATTTGATACTTAAGCTCTTTTATTAGCTTTGGGAAGTTTATTTTCCGTGTTTGTCATTTTCCACAGAATTGCAGCTCACAAAACTACGGAGCCCTTTCAACATCCAACATATGGGCTGTCGCCACAAGGCCCTGAGGCACCGTCCACACTACGCGGCTAAATTTGCCACCGAAAACGGAACTTTTCGAAAACGCTGCCGAAAGTGGATAAATTTGAAAACGCCAGCTACGCGTTTTAGACCTTGTCCACACTAACGCGTTTTCAAAAGTATTCGTTTTCAAACTTATATTAAACGGATTCGCAGCGTGTTAGTGTGGACGGAAGATTTAGCTCCAAAGAAGCGATCAGTTTTTATTTGGTGATGGCGTGTGCAAGGACAGTCTCAAATTAATGGAACAGTTGACGTTATCGTTTTCATTTTTATCCGGATTCGACCGTCCACACTAAAACGATATGTATACGGATTCGTTTTTATTCACTTTCGAGAGCGTTTTCAAACTTTATACGGATTCGATGAAAACGATCAGCGTGTTAGCGTGGACAGAAGGCCTAAACGTATAAAAAAATATACGAATTCAAACGAAAACGCGTTAGTGTGGACGGGGTCTTCGTCCACACCTTTTGCAAACGAAAACGGATACTTTTTGCTCCGGATACGGCTATCGTCCACACTACAACGCCGAAAACGATCACCGAAAACGGATCAATCCGAAAACGCTCTCCAGAGAGGAGGAATTTGAAAACGGTGCTGTTTGAAAACGCAGTTTTCTAGTGTGGACGGATGAAAACGATGCTGTGAAAACGATGACGTCACCACAGCAAACCCGACCAATTTCGCAGGCCAACAGATCGAAATGCGCATGCGTTGAGCTTGTTTGAGCATGCCCACCGACAATCTCGTACCCAGAGCCCGTCATCTTTTGGCCAGCGGCAAAGATTCAGGGCTCTGGGGGAATCGATTTTTTTTAAAACCCAGATTCTGGGTTTCCGGTTTGATTGCTGTATGAAAGTTCGTTACGTTTTTGACCTACCACGCATGCTCACAAATCCGATTCCCCCAGGGCCCTGAATCTTGCCGCTGGCCAAAAGATGACGGGCTCTGGGTACGAGGTTGGCCCACCGAATGCATAAGAGCGTTTTCGTACGGATACGCGTTGTAGTGTGGACGGGCGAAACAATAAGTGCGGACGCAAATCTTTTTGAAAACGGAGCAAAAAGTATCCGTTTTCGTTTGAAAACGGTGTAGTGTGGACGGGATCTTTTACTCCGGATACGGCTATCGTCCACACTACAACGCCGAAAACAATACGAAAACGATAAGTGTGGACGCAAATCTTTTTGAAAACGGAGCAAAAAGTATCCGTTTTCGTATGAAAATAGTGTAGTGTGGACGGGGTCTACACCGTTTTCAAACGAAAACCGGTACTTTTTGCTCCGTTTTCAAAAAGATTTGGGTCCACACTTATCGTTTTCGTATTGTTTTCGCCGTTTTCGGTGATCGTTTTCGGCGTTGTAGTGTGGACGATAGCCGTATCCGGAGCAAAAAGTATCCGTTTTCGTTTGAAAACGGAGTAGTGTGGACGGGGTCTAAGAAAGAGGCAATTTCTCTAGCTAAAGTAAAGATAAGGCCGAATGGGCTATTGACTCAGAGGCCAGGAGGGCGAGAGGAATAATTGTTTTAGTTAAATCACACTAGTAGGTCAATTTGTATAGCCAACATTCGTCATTTTCTGGCTTTGAAATCCAACACTTTTCGCTACTTATAGCCTACTAGTAGCTCAACCAATCAGAATGGAGCATTGACATTATGACCACTAGCGTGTGATTTGAGTAATTCTTGCTATCCTAGTCTAAGAGCATACAGTCGAAGCTCTCTGTGCGACCACTCTCGTAAGCGACCAGCTCCCATAACGACCATTTTCCCGAAACCCGTTTGAAATGTCACATAAACTCTGTTATTTCAAGCTCTCGTAAGCGACCGCCTTATCGATGCGACTAGCTCCGTTAGCGACCACAATTTCAAATCACCAACAGAGATTTTCTATTGTTTTTAAGCTCTTGTAAGCGACCATAGTACTTTTTGTCTTTAAAACATCACTCATCACCTCATAAATATCTAAACTGATACAAGCTGCACCGGTGAAATGCTTTTTTCTATGTAAATATTTGCGGTTATCTATTCTTAATTAAAGTCGGGAAATAAATCAAACTATTTTTAAGCATTAGTATCACATGTTTTTTTCTAGATTTATTGTCTAAACTCTCTTAAGCGACCAACACCTATTGTTCAAGGAGGAAGTCGCTTGGTGGTCGCTTACGAGAGCCATTCTCGTAAGCGACCAGCTCCGTTAACGACCGCAATTTTCAGTTCCCGAGGTGGTCGCTTACGAGAGCTTCGACTGTATTTCTATTCTCTTACGTTTTTCATTTGTTCGGATTTCCCAGCTGCGAGTCTCAGGATTAAACAAATTCCAGGGATCAAAAGCTGCTAGTTTTCCGATAATGCCAGGAAGAAACAGAATATGTCCGAAAATTCTCGGCGACCTTTTTTTGTCCGACTTACATGCATGGTTTTGCGCGGGTTCTACCCTTCATGCAGGCGCGCTTTTGCGGCTATGGTTGCGAGAAGTGACCACGCATTCTCCTTAGTTTGGCAGGTGTAGTTTCATAGTGGAAGTGATCAAGTTAGCTCCCAAAACAATGCGTCATAAAATTCACCTAGGAACAGTCACGTACAGATTCATGTTTGCGGGGGAATAAGGAGTTATGAAACATTTGGTGATCTTTCTTACATTGCATAGAATACGTGGGATCTTTCAAACAAAACAGTGATTCTATGAGGCAATGTATGTCAGGTGTCTCTGAGGACGTCTTTGTGTGGCATGAAGCTACTTCTGACACACGGCGTAAAAACTCTACTTTCACTACTCTGCTCGTCTTCGCCTCGTGTCATGTGAGATGTTCATTATACTAGTGCGCTGACGTTGTAAATCATGATCTGCAAGGAATCGTGCGTTTACATGATTGTTTTGTTGCGCTAGAAAATGAGCAAATGGCAAAACAAATTAACGAATACCAATATTGTTTGGGAAGGTATAATTGGCTAAAGTAATTGCACCAAGATAAGAAAGTGATTATCGGCAAAAAAACAAACACACTGTAGATATGGCATGCACGAAAGTGAAAACGACGGAACCACTCAAAAAATACAAGGTAATAGTAAAATACCGATCGCATGATAAAAATTTAATTACCACAAGTTTGTGCACTTCTCACTTTCAATGAAACGTGCACGGTGCGCGTCAAAGGCAGTGAGAACTGCTTCGGGCTACCGTAGAATTCAATAAAATCTTAATGGTAAACAAGTAAACAAAGGTAGTATCCCTAATGAGATTAGCTGGCTGGAAACGTACACAATATCTAGGAGCTTGGTTCCCGGGAGTGGTTCTATTCTTAGCAAACAAGGTATTTAACGTGATAAACTATTTATCAAGGGAACGTGTTCATTTCCCATAAAGCCATTATCTATTTACTTCCACGCGGTAGTTGAGCAATATTTGAAGGTCATATTCTATGCTACTGGTTTGAAATTCATAACATCTCACTCTATTAGAATGATCAGAATATTTACCCGAAAATGTGAGGGCTCGGGGTAGATTGTCTTGAGTTGGAATCGTCATTGGAATTACAGTCCGAAATTGAAGCACTGGTAACCCACACCACTAACGTGATTCATCTTGGCTAGAGTGCCAATATGGTGAGTATACTAATATCCCGGTAATATTCATGGTATGGCGGTGGGCTTGTACGGTTTTCTGTTATGGAGTTATGGCCTATAGCCACATGTCAGAGCACTAAGCTTTATGCAGAATGGCTGTAATAATTTACACTAAAGGTACACACACTCTAAGGCGTTCATACGCGTCGGAGATTCGTACTATGAGCGCACCGCAAACGAAGTTGTTCGAAGCTGACGTCAGCGTAAACGATAAAACTGAGCATTGTGGAAGCGTTTCTTTTTTTCTCGAAAACGGATAATTTGTGTGGGCTGAGGCTTGCTCTCTTCATTGAATGGATGGCCTTGCTTGATTGCCAAACAAATTTTAACAGGTTCATGTGTCGTAGGTAGTGAGGATCATGTGTCCTCTTACGCCTGCCTTCCCAGCTTGGTTTTACATGGACATACTCTCAACATTTTAAGCTTTGTAATGCCTCATTGTCATACATGTTGTGTAATTCTTTTATGTGAATAAATTTAAATATTCAAATAGTTTGACATACGGTAATACCTATTGCCAGGTATACACAAATTGGGAAGATGCCCTTCTTTGATTTCACGATTTTTACGGTAACTTCCCCCAAAAAGACGATGCGAAATGCATACTGCTAATTTTTCAAATTTATTTCTTATTTATGCGAATACATCTAAGGCAGTTATGGTACAACGTTTCATCGTTATTTGGCCATTCAGGATTGTATACTCAACAAATCATGAAACAGACCAGGACTAATGCAGTTTATTTTTTCGTGTGACCTCAGTGACAACGAATCCGGGCAACGCATATTGTTGATAGACACTTCTATCACATACTATGGTCTGAACTAACTCGTCGACGACAAATCTCCCCTAAAAGCGACATTAGAAAATAGAAGCAACTCGTGCGATGATAATCTCTGGCAAAATTGCTCTTATTTTATCGCGTTGTAAGCCACAAAAACAGATTACGTATAATTTTGAAGCCTTGGATTATAAAATACATCTATAACATGATAGTTTGGGGTTTTATTATCATTATTTCACTAATATCACTGAAATCGCGGGGATTCGATAAAACGACTCAATAAGTATGAAAGCTAACAAATGAGAACTTAAAAATGCATAATTAGTGTAGTTTAGTCCATATGAAAAATGTGAACGGTTTTCTGTTTAAATTTTCCTCTTTTCAATATAATATTTTTTTCAGCTCCTAGCTACATTTTGTAAATTGGTCAATACATAAGGGAAGTTCAATTTTTTCCCGAGGGGGGCATGAAGATATTGAGGGGGGTCCTAAGGAAATTTTTTGGGTGTAAAGGGGGCATTGGCCAATTCGACTCAAGTGTCGACCATCAAGAGATTCCTTCTTCTTTCGGGGGTAGAAGCGGAATTTGAATTTTGAATGTTGACTTTGAAGCTAGTTTGAATATTTACAAATTTAGTTTGAATATTTGAGAACTTAGTTTGAATATGAATAATCAGAATATTGCTAGTTTGAATTTGAATAATCGAGGATTGGAAAATTTCAATCAATTAAAATATTTTGAACCTTGTCTGTCGACCTATGATACCTAACTGGTTAAACATTCACTTCATTCAATACTTAAAAAAAACAATGACATCTAATATAGTCTGTGTGAACCTGCACAACAAAGACACTCACTACCCTCGCGCCGTTTACAACAAACTCTCCCAAAAATACTTGCAGCAATAGGCCTGACGGGCAGTCACACTATGTCCGAAAGAAGACCCCTTAGGTAAGCGTGAGTTCGACGTTACAAGCATAGAAAATCGTCATTTGGGCCGCGCTTTACGCAAATAAATAAAACATAATTTCGTCATTTGCTGCGCGCAGTTGCGCGCTTAAATAATACAACTTACAGGTTTTCTTTACTACTGCACAATAAACGGAATGTTCATATCTCCCTTTCTCTGAGATTAGATGAAATGCGTTTATCAAAATTTGTAAAAATGTCTTCTATGTCACATAGGAGGGGGGGGGGACAATGTGGGGGGGGGGGGGGGTGATCAGTTCTGAGGGGGCATCAAGGAGGGAGGATCACTCAACATTTTGACCGCGTTTTACCCAAAATCCTCTTACCCCGAATGTTTATATTTTCATGAAACAAACAACGGTCAAAGCAACGATACTTTATAAGTATCCAGTTTAGGGAAGTGGGTATCCGAAATCCACCACCTCTTTCAATTTTCCTAAAAATCGGATTTTCGACTGCCGATACCTCGTGAAATAATTGATGCATCATGGCGAAAACCTACAGTTGTACTTTACACGAAGAGAACATCACATTTCTGCATTAAAACCGGATATCCTTATTTGTGCTTCGAAAAATAACTACTGGATATACCTATTGGGGGTGGTAATACCCGATACCCACCACCTTATTTACCATCCCTGATATACCTATCAGTACGGCGTTGTTTTGACCTCACCTCACTGCATAGTATAGTTGAAACAGTAAGCTGAAGTTTGAATATTAGCAGATGGAAGTTAGAATATTTGTCGAGGTGGAAGTTTGAATATTGAATTTAGATGTTTGAATATTGAATATTTGAGGTTTGAATAATGAATTTTGGTTTGAAAATATTCCGCTTCTACCCCCGATTCTTCTTGGCTCAACAAACAATAAACAGAGTCCGTAATACAAATTAGCTTAATTTTATTTATTCAATGCAAACCTGTTAGGATAATACAGCATCTTTTCATATAACACTTCTATTCTACAGTGCCATCATCGTCCTCCCTCTCCAGTCCTGATTCACTGTCCTCTGGACTCTCTTTGTCTGATTTTTCCTGCTCTGCTTTTCTTGCCAGAAGATCCTCTAGCCTTTGGCTTTTTCTGTGTCATCGATGGCATCCACCTTTAAAAAGGTGCTCGATTGCCTTGGTGGCATCTAGGATTTAGTCACAACTTTGTCAACTCTCGGGCCTTTACCTTTTTCAATGACCTTTACCGAATTTATGTTGTCAGCGAATTCCTTCCCTTGCATTTTGCTTACCAGCTTGAAGGCTGATCTCTTGCCGGAGTTTCTTTGTCTTTTTCGCTGTTGTTTGCTTTCTCCTTCTTTCTTCGTTTTACTCTTTTGTTTTTCTCACTGCCTCCTACATCACAACTGCCAATCGAGAACATGGCACCTTCTATGTGTTGGCTACGACTGAATGTGTGTCGACCAGATCTTTCTTGAGGGCATCAAACTTTTGGAGTTGGCCATCTATGAACATGGTTTCATCATGAATGTGGCTAGAGTATCGTACATCTCCTTTCTGCGCTCCTGTAGCCAGTTCACCATTTATCTTCCAATGTCTCTTCCTGTGATGATAATTTTGACCCTGTGGCTTTACGTTTTTCAACATATATCTTATACTTTCTGACATTTACATCAGCACCGTCACTTGTTTCAAATAAAAGTGATTTCTCCAGTCTAGCTATATCTTCTCAAAATTGACAAGCAGGCAGAGGGGAAGGCAAAGAGGCAGTATCCCTTCAAGATTTGGCGTGTGTGGGATCTCTTAATGGGTAAGTTAAGGCCATTTGGCAATGAAGTGTAGAGAGTGTGTGTGCTGGGGGGGGGGGGGGGGGGGTACGGAAAATGTTTGGAAAGCTTAAGGGGGAAGGGACGATTTTTTAGGGTTTAATTATTTATTGGGCCAACACTGATGCCAATAAAGCTTGTCTATGTCTATGTCTAGATGTCTTAATCACAATCCTCAGTCCCCCCCCCCACCCCCTTGGGATAAAAAATATATGTTCCCTAACTTATAAAATCTACAAATAATAAGGTCGCCTAGAATTTATTGCTGCCTGCCATTTTTGGAAAACCTGGTTTTGATCACTAAGAAGGTTGTAACTTGGGCCGCAAGAGAGTGTCCCAGCCCAGGGATGAGACCAGGCCTGACGTGCTGATGCCACGATTATAGTTGTTTGTTATGAAATGCGCCGCTTTATCAAACAAATTGTCAACAAGTCCAAAGCCGTGGAGGATTTCAGGTTTTTCTACAATCACAAACTCAATATTGAGATATATCACTAAAATACTGCAAACCTCTTAGGATAAAACAATTTGGCTCTCAATGTGAACAAAAAGAAATGGAAGCTTGAGAACATTCAACAACATGGCAGAGCTGCACACAGAGTTTTTCCGAAAACTTGTCTGGAAGCCTGCCGAAGATGTACCGATTACTCCACGAACAGAGGGGTGTTGCTGGCAGTAAGTTATGATTGCAAATGTGAAAACTGGACACCCATGCAAGTTCAAGACTCCACACCATCTACCATCGCCTTTTCAAAAGGTTACAATGGTTTGATAAAACCACGTATAGTTTCAGGCACAATAGTTTCTCCCTAGATGTGAGTGTTGTGACATTCCTGACTTAGAGACTTTAGATGTCAGCCTTTAAGTGCTGGCACCATCTTCAATTTGGGGGCATGCACAGTCTGGGGGCGAGGAGAAAAATCGAAAGAATAGGGTGGGGGAAATATTTTCTTTTCTGATTTTTTTTTCCTCGGCCCACAGACGCACATGCCCAAAACACCTTGGCCCCCATAAGCAGGTGTTTGCTTTTTCAGCTTTTGTGGCCTCAAATTTGCATGGAAACAATATTTCACCTCATTAATTAACAATTAGTTGCTGAAAAGGCGACATGATTATTGGCGCATCAGGGGTTTCAATAAGTTTGAAGTAGCAGGCTAGGTTTTGGAAGCAGGTGGCTGTTTTTGGGGCTCCCATTCAAAGGCCGTAAGGCCTGAACCTTCTATGGGTGTGTGGGGACCTGCCCTCAGGAAATTTAGGTTTATTCATGTATTCTATTGCTTTAATATCCAAGTAATAATGAAGTTTGCCAGCGGTCAGCAGTGAAATAGACGGCAGTTCACTGCCGGTAGCCACCTTCTATTGAAACTCCTGGCAAATAGGCACCGAGATGAAATTGTTTTAGTATAATTGCTCAAGTGACTCAACACATGTTTAGACAAAAAAACCTTTTTTTATTGGATTTTTTCACAATCATAACAAAACTTGCATGCACACATGATGTTATAATCACCTGTACGTGATTATATAGACTTTCCCGAAGTCTGCTGTTCCGCTTTTTTTTAATTGTCTTTTTTTGTACAACAGACTTTTCTTACTCTCTTCCTGCAATTTTTACCGACCTAAGACATCATCGTCCATGCGTGCGATTTGAATTTGGAATCTTTAAAACGTAGATCTATTCTTATGAATTTTTGTAAGCATTTCTTAAGAATTTTCCAAAATTAGCATTATAACACGATGAAATCAACAAAAGTCTTGATTCTTAGGCAAATGTTCAGTTGTTGACAAAATTCATGGCGCGCGCTGCTGATGAAGTTCACGCCCCTTTCAGTTGCATTTGTTTTGCGCTGCAAAAATATGCAAATTAAAACTGAAAGCATGCGAGCGAAACAAGTCGTACTCTCCCATGCCACGGGACCGTGTACTTTTTCTTTGCTTTGCTCCAAGGAAAAATATAGAGGACGATTTGGGGCAAGTCTAGCAAGTTCAAGTTTAAGTTCAAGTTTATTTCTATTTACAAAAATAGCAAGGGAAAACAAACCTCTCGACCAATCAGCATGCATAATTTCTTATAATCACTTGAGTAGTTACAGTAATAATCAATAATTATTTATATCAAAAAAAGCTATATTAACAAAGGATAACAACTTAATAAGAACAAAAAAAAAGGAAGGGAATTGAAATTTCACTTGCATGCCCACGGACCACGTCCCTGTTGGTTAAAGCTAGCTTACTTCAAAGAAGTTCAGAGCAGAGCCCTAAGGCCTGGTTTCCATATAGTCTTATCTGTCGTATCTGTCGCATCAGTCGACCGTGAAACAATAGAATTTGGGATTATTCCCTTGTTTCACGGTTGATTGTTACGACAGATAAGACTATATGGAAACCAGGCTTAAATCATTTCATAGCGAGGGCTATTTGTTGCATTTTGGCACAATACGGGTAAGTTTTTTTTACCTTAAAGACACCTCTTGTCCCTATTGCCATCCCCTTGCATATGCAGTCTTGTTCGCTGTTGTGTTCGGTATCGGTCCGTGCCAACCGTCCTTTTCAAGAGCCTCAGCGCCATTTCGGAATTTTGAGGGTAAATTTTCTCGAGTATATAAAAAAATTGAGTCATCTAGATTTAATAAGTGGCAACAGCGCCATTGCGCTCTACCCAGTGCTACAAAACGAACAAAGTATGTCTAAAATTCATTAATCTAGAGGCGACTTATTGAGTGCGCGGCTGTGGCCAGCAAGTCGCCATCTTTGTTTCTCGTCATTAACCGCTGGCCAATCCACAGGGAACCCACAATCTGCGACAAAATTAGTTATGCGATGTCTTCTTGGCCCTTTAACCAAGAATATCGATTCGATGGATTCTTTTCTTTTAATATATTATGCATTTTAAATGAATTGCATCAGTTGCAATCAAACAGAAAAAAAAGACAAAACCAGGTAAACGCCTTCCAGTACTAGCTGGTACTAGTTTTTTTCCTCAAATGGAAAACCATTTTTAGACAACGGGAAAACAAGAGCACTCTCTGCTGGGGACGCTGCGAGTCGTTTTTGCTATGATAGAATGCCCTCACAACAAATTTCATTTGTATCTAAATAAAACCTCCCACCCATTCCTCCTTCCGAAAACGGCATAAATATACTTTCTTGTAAAAAGATGTTTGCAGTGGTAATTGGCATATCAAATCACAAAATAGGTCGTAGAATCCGAATTCCGAGGTCTTTTACTCGTTTCGCCTTAAAAGTTGACTATTAAACTCGGCACCTACAAAACCTGGATCACGGATCGGATCATCGGATCGGATCGTCGATGACCAAGGGATGGGAAACGTTGTATGACGTCACCGTTGTATGACGTCACCAATAACCGTTGTTGATGACGTCATATAAACTAGATAATTTAATATCTCGACAAGGGAACATTCTAACATTCTAAGTCCAAACTAGGGAAAGTGGTCTCCAAGCCAAGGGGCTACAAATGCCTGTCATGTGATATGATGTCATGTATAACAACCTTAAAACAAAAAACAACAACAGTATCTGACCAAGAGTGGATTAACAAGAGTTAGAATCTTTCCCTACTGTATTTGTCCACATCACAGTCAGAAAAGTGTCTATTTTTAGATTTGAGTTTCGCGCGCGAAAGTATTCGAATGCTCAGGCTCGAATGCTCGTATAACCAATACACAACAAAATAGAGAATATCCTACCTTATCTTTGCGATTTTAACGGTTTTTCCATTGATCTGCGATTTAATTTTAGGCTGGATCTCACAACTGTTCGCGTGGCGAGAAAGTGGGAACCCTGTGGATGACGAATTTTCGCGGGCATCCTAGTTCTAAAAATAGAGACTTTTCTGACTGTGATTCGGGCGTACATAGTAAATATGGAAACTCTTGGTAATCCACTCTTGATCTGACATGATATTGGGCAATTCCAGAAAATAAAGGAACCCCCACGGGCGGCACTAGTTTTTGACCCCCCAATGCATCCAGAATTTCCAAAAAGGCGAAAGTTGCGGGGGTTGTTGGCTTGGAGACAAATTGGAATGTTCCCTTGTGTAGATATTAAATTTTCTAGTTTTAATGACGTCATCGATTAAGATGTATCGAATTTTATATTGATTACTACATATATAAGTGAAAATGATCCGATCCGATGATCCGATCCGATCCGACGATCCGATCCGATGATCCGTTATCCAGGTTTTGTAGGTGCCGTAACTCACGATTTTAAACTCTGAGGCTAGTTTTAGACGTCGAACTTAATTCTGTCGCACTAAATTGAATGGCTTTATTAGCCAGTGAAAACAAGTTATTTCGATATGAGTGATTTTATGAGGTTAATATAATCTGTCTGGCCAATGGAGAAGATCTCAGCCCTGATTTTATGAGCGCTGAAAGGATTCAAAATTGTAATTTTGCACGGCAGTAGCGCGGCGTTTGCACGGCAGATAGTGCCGTTCCTAATGCAAATGAGCTCGAGACAATAGCTCTAACTAACTAAACAATGGGAAATTGACATTTAGTGCGACAAGAATTAAGTTCGACGTCTAAAACTAGCCTGATCGACTCTGGGCGCGTCTTACAAATTTTTAGTGAAGTATATTTTTGTGATGAATTCACAAATTAGCCGATCCTTGCCTTTTATAAAGACATAATGTAAACAAATAGGCCTAGGATGAGCAAGTGCTATTATTTGAAATTCAGAGTGCCGCGATCTTTTCAAATGGTTGGGGGCTTTGAAATGGATCCTTTCTTTCTTATGATCATAGCTTTTTCGACTAAAGAGCCCTTTATCACAGTTTACTCTAAAATAAAAACATGAAATCAGTGTTGTTGGCGTCAGTCGTGCTCGAATTCAATCGCCGCTGCAGGAGCTCGTTTGTCGGTTTTCTTCGGGTGAATAGGGGGATTCACTATTAGGCTGCCGTGTGCCGCCAATAAAGGCCATCCAAACCCCTGCGGCAGTACTAGAACATTAACTGTGAATCGCGTTGAAATCTAAATCCAAGGCACCTCAGCTGAGCACTTATTGTCATTCAAGATATTTTAAATCGTCGCTCCGCCCATAAAATATCAGCGAACACAAGCCGGCTAGTTTGCGTAAGTAAGAAATAGATTTATAAATGGCTAGCTTTTACCAAATTATCAAGTTTGCAATCAATTGGAAAGTTAGCTCTTGTCACGTACTTTAGACATTTAAAAAAAATATTTTGAAATATTGCAACCTCTCTCCATGGGCTCTATTCACTGAGATTGTCACTGCGCAAGACGTGGAACCTCCTGTCAAAAGTCACGTGATATAACCATGGTAGCAGCTCTAAGACCTTGATAGTCCAACTTATTATTTTGATCTTTACAATTATTCCTTTCCTTAGTGGAGGAATACCCCTTATTTTTCAGTAAAACAAAATGAGCGGTCAACCGCGACGGCTTTAAACTTTCGTAACTATTGGTGATGTTTCTATTTTTTTCAATTGAAAAAAAAATCTACACGTAAGAAAAGGTCGCATTTTCTGACTGAATTTTTGGAAAAATTGTGTATATATATGATCACTCGAAATTCTAATCCTAAGACCCTCAGCTAGTAAATCCGAACATATAAACTTTCGAAAAAAAATATACGTTTGTCTGTGTTAAATTCAAATGTCAAGTTGTTTTGCGGTATTATCTCGTTGGGTGCCCCTGATTAAGGCACTTGTAACACAGGTCTTTTCGTACGCACGCTCATGCATGACATTTTACGGGAAATAAATTTAATCGCGAATCTGTTAATTACTCAGTTAAAAACTCAATAAAATGCCATAGTTCAGGCGTGCGAGCAGTGTTAGGGGCTTGACAGCTCTTAAACGTAGCGCGTTTGCCTCCGGCAAGCAAGCTTTTTACATTTGCGCGTGAAGTAAGCTTCTTCATGTTTATGTGGGTTTGGCAAGCGTTCTTTTGTCGTGAACAGCGTCATGCCTGGGGATATGAACCATTCAATTGCACGGTCGAGTAAAAAGATATACCAGTTTATATACAGTGACAACTGGCTGTTAGCATCTAAGGAGGGGTGGAGGGGGCAGCTAATATTCCAATCGCAGAGTTATTCCGAGTGGAAATAAATATCACGGTTTTCATCTTTTCTAATAATGCCCTCTGATTGGTTCGTCAACTTTGAGGGAAACCTTTGAAAATTCTAATGTTGGGAAATCTAATGTTGGGAAATCTAATGTTGGGAAATCTAATGTTGGGAAATCTAATGTTGTTAATCAAAGCGTTTGGCCTAGAAATAATCATTAAATTTTAAAAGCCTTTTCACGCACGTAGTTCTGTGCTATCAGAACAGCTGAATTGTGCGCGCATACCGGATATCGCCTTAGAGTAATGGAGTTAGAGTCTAATATAGTAATGGGCCTTTTTCAATAGCGCCTTTTCTCATTGCTGTAAGCTAGCTGTGTGTTTTCGAGTCGGAAGTTGTCTGCCTTGTAGTCACGATTCTGGAGATAGCGTTAAGACGGCCGTCCGTATTGGACACAATACATAGTGTTGTTGATTGCAGCTGTGGGGGCAAAGCGCTTTGATTTGCAGATATCGAACGATCACGGACAATGTTGAACGCGCTGACTTTTAAACAAGTCTTTGTTAAGGGTAAAGAACTGCATTATTACATGTCAAGTCTCAGTATAGAGGAACAAAACTATAAAAGGAAGTATGCAAGAAAGGACTGAAAACGGTACTTGTGCTTGCTCTAAGAGATAAGGCGCCATCGGATTAAAGTGGAAAATCTCACAATGTAAATAAGGACTGCATATATAATTAAGGTAGAAAAGAAGTTCCATTCACATTACTCGTGATGTCTCGCTACTATTCACGTTGTCAATGTCGACGTGACGCTATATTTCGGACCGTATTTTTCTACTGCATAGTCTTCAAGATCAGTGCTTGTGAATAATATTCGCAACCGGCTGTCGGTACTGGGCCTGTGAGTAGGATTGTCTTATCGCAAACTTCCGAAGCAGAATTACGTCAATATTGATGGCATACAGTACTCTGGCAGCTTAATCGTAGCATTTAGGCTTCACGAGATTAGTCAATACGGATCGCGCCATGGGCTATTGCTAATAGAGCCTCAACCAGTAAACAGCTAGACTTCCCAATAGACATATATTGCACTCTGGTGTAAGTGCATACATTGTTCACTGGCTCCTTTTGTACTGTGAAAGAGATTTCACAGTACGGAAAGTTAAATTTGTAAAGCAAATTTAGTTCCACTTCATTCCCCAGAGAGCAAGGTGTGCGGAACTTGTCCGAATAGTGCTGCGCATCTCGCAAGCGACCAAGAATGAAGTAATGTTTTGTATTCCTTCACTCTACAGGTAGTACATGAAAATGACCTTTAGCACGGGCGTGCCAAAGTCACCACTCTGCAGGAAGTCTGTGAGGAAGCTGAGGCAGCTCTGAAAACCTGTAGCTACGGCTATTAACGAAAAGACTTCAAAGAAAGAATCTACCTCCAGGGAAAACGTTACTGACGTTAGTACAGAAAATATTCCTTATACTAGATCAAAGCACTGAGGGCGCAGATACTCGTCTTGAAAAATATCTGAGCAGTATAAGAAAAAGGAACAAGGACTGAGGGAAGAACTCCAAGGTAATTAAATACTGGATCGCACATAGCTGCTCTCGCACTTAAGTAATGAATAACACAACGGTTGCTGCAATCCTGGAATATGCGCATGCTTTCCGAGTGGGCACCTCCCTTTTCACCATACTTCTTATCCTTGGCACAATTATCGGTAATGGACTGGTCATAGCCGCATTCATTGCCTATTCCAGAATAAGGACCGCTACGAACTTCTTTGTGGTGTCCCTGGCGTGTACGGATTTGGGCGTGGCCTTGTTCTCCATGCCAGTATGGGTTGCGTATATATTAACCGGTCCTACTTGGGTATTGGACCCGGTTTTAATGCGTGTATGGACCGTTATGGATATCCTATCGGGCACGGCCTCCATAGGGACCTTAGTGGCTATCAGCTTAGACAGGTGTCTGTGCATTACTCAACCGCTAATGTACTACCAGTATATCACCGCCAAGCGCGTTAACGTCGCGATAGGTGGTATCTGGTTCTACTCGGTCGTCATGGCAATTATCAGCTTCCTTATGTGGGAACACCGCATCTTCAACTTCATCGCCTCCATCATATATTTCTGGGTACCACTGCTGGTCATAATAACCGCATACTCAGTAGTGTTCCGTGTAGCACTTAAACAGTCGCGGCGGATAAACACCTCTTGCAACAACCCCCAGTCCAGGAAGGCTCGCTCGTCCAGGTACAGTTTCGTGCGAGAGTTAAAGGCGGCAAAGACTCTGGCTGTGGTGGTAGGCGCATTCTTTGTTTGTTGGTCTCCTTTTGTGATTATTAACGGAATCTACAGTATGTGCACGCACTGTCCCGTTATGGCGCCAGAAGTCATACTCGTTGCTAAGTGGCTACACTACGGGAACTCTCTAATCAACCCTCCCATATACGGGTTTTTGAACAGAGACTTCCGATGTGCGTTCAAGCACATTCTTTGCTGTAACTTAGTGGCGTCGGGATCGAGACTTGACATCTTGGTGCGACTGTCGGGAGAAAGCAAAACGAACTCTCATCATGACGGTGCTACAGGAAGGACTACAGCCACAATAGCCAACGGGGCCACCAATACTATCTGAGGGCTTGATCGCAAAGGCTGGAGCTGGGGTGAATATGAGATATTATTTTAAAAGCGTGAATCGTGCACCCATGACATCGCTAAACACGCAGTCGATATGACCAAGTTTAATCGGGATGGTAATCCTCGTTCAGCAGAAAAAAGTTGACCAGATATTCGCCGATGTTGACTGAACCAGTTGTACTGTTCTGACACGACGGCCACCCTCGCCTGATGCCGACCACCCCCCTCGATGTTTTAACTGGGACTTAGTCTTGCAGGTGCTAATAACATATCACTGGGTCAAACCAATTGAACATGTTAATTGATCATTTGTACCACCGGGTCAAACCAGTTGAACATGTTCATTGATCATTTGCTCCACCGGGTCAAACCAATTGAACATGTTCATTGATCATTTGTACCACCGAGTCAAACCAATTGAATATGTTCATTGATAATTTCATGTTCCACCGGGTGAAACCAATTGAACATATTCATTGATCATTTGTTCCATGCGGAGATCGTCCTCACGATCATACGTGGATAGACCCGAAGGTTTGCTTAAACTTACATGGCACCCGGCATTTAAAAATGCGGATTAGAGCAAAAATTTTCATCTAATGTTCAACAAACAAGTTCAACTGGTTTGACCAGGTCAAGAGGCGGGCATCGCTTGGTCAAACTGGAGAAGGTTCAGCACATGTAAAGCAATGGTTTTACACGTCACAATTAAACATATAAAACACACAATGGGCCATATCATACCAGGGACGTGCGAAGAGAAGGACTGGCAAGTGTATAAATTTGCACCATTAGTTTGTGAATGGCGCGCTCTGATTGGCTACAGCTGTTTGAAATCCTTGTTTCGCGCCTTTCCTTTGGGACGGCTCACTGCTCGACACCGCGATCATTCAAAACTCTGAGACTGAAGACACGATTTTACACTTTACAAACCACGGGAAAAAGCTTCACTTACAAGATCAATCACGTTTAGTTTATTTCATATTATCATTTGTGACAAATGAACGTTTTTGGGCAAAGAAAGCCATCAAAACCTCAAGTTCTTCGCGACTAAAGGCCATATATTAGACGAGGCAACTTTCCTTCCAACTCGCAACGCAACATTTGTTGCGTTGCGAGTTGCAGCGAGAATTTCTCGTGTAACATCCCGCGGCAATGCAATATTTTTTAATTTGTCATTGTTGCGTTGCGAGTTGCAAGAAAAATTGCCACTTGTAACAAGGCCTGGCAAAACTATCTCACAACTCAAAAACATGTATCACTTAGGAACACAATCTACCTTGAAAACGACCTTTAACAAGCCCCGATTTGTGTATTTTAAAGCAATAGGTATAGGGACATTGCGTATCAGAGTTGTATTTGGTAAAATTTCGAAATCCAGCGAGTCAAAACAAGCAGTCAAATTTGATGTTTTTGCAGTGTCAATAGAAATCTCGCTGAAAGTTCACACGTCCCTGATCAAACACACAATAAACCATTATCAAAAACACGAGATGCCACAACATGCATTTGATTCTTGATTATTACAAATATCTTACAATACATTTAGGTGGCCTACAAAATTGAATAACTGAAACAAAAATATTGTATTTGTGTTGAAAAATGTACATAACGTGTCAAAAGACATACTCTAGATACAAAAAACTATAAAAAATACTTTAAACTTGGCTAAACAAGAATAAAAACATGACACTGATATATACACATAAGTACGCAATAGTATCCTATTACAATAACACAGTAGTAACTCAGCATTGCATACGTACATTTATCTTGTAGCAAGTAAAACATGCATGAAAACAGGATAAAATGGTAATCACTGAACAAATGGGACCATATACACGATAAAAAGATTCCACAAACATTGCCATTATTCTTGTCATATTTTTCTGGGATTTTTTAAAATCCCAAATTATTTCAACAAATCTATACGGAATTTGTTAGTATATTACATGATAAGTGTATATGTATGTCATATTAGCCATGGTTCAATGGCTTTGTTAAATACCGTCTTGTTGCCATGCCAATGGATATGTTTGACACCTGAGAATGTGTACATATGTATGGAGCCACGCCTGTCAAGTGTCTTTAATCCAAATGAATCTTCTAGATACACCTAACAACAAGTGAACACACCATAACATTAGGACTTCTGAACCCATGTGTCCTAACAAAGGGAAGGTTGGAACAAAACTTAACACAGCTGCACAGACCAGATAAGCCGTTTAATCAAACTCCAGTTTAATTGACGTTTATTTATTTATATATTTTTCCTTTTTTCTATAAATCAGATTTAGTTTGTATATATTTATTATCTAGCTGACAGGCTGTATCGGTAAAAGTAAAATGTAAAGTAAGCCTTGTTAAACTATGCATTTTTGTGATCCTGGGTGAGCTGGTTAAATTCCTGTTATGAAGCCCTGAATTGTGAAGCATTCTAAGGTGTGACAACTGTTATAAAGCAGGGATGAAACGGTGATGACAGCTAATGAGAGTTCCAACTATCATCCACTCTCATCTACTCAAACATCTACTCAAGCGATCAAACGGTGATGAGAGTCAGCCGGAAGTCGCGCAAGTAATCTTGCGAGTTTCTTTCCTCCTTTCCGCGGAGGAAAGCCTGTAGTTCTTTGAAACCAAATGAGCCTGTAGTTCTTTTGGCGGCAGCTGCTGACTGGAAACTCTCATCAGCTCTCATCCGCGCGATCAAACAGTAAACAACTCTCATCGACTCTCATAAAAAAATTGAAAATGTTCAAAGTGCATGAGATCGAGAGCGGATGAGAGTGAATGAGACTTATCGATCAAACGGGAAAACTCTCATTAGCTGTCATCAACTCTCATCACCGTTTGATCACGCCTGCTGATTGAGTGTCTCTTTGGGGCTAGCATCGTGAAATGTTATCAAGCTTCCCCGAAAATAATATAACGAGTGTACAATAAAAGTTGAATTGAATTGAATATCATTCTGTGATCCATATTTTTTTTTCAATTCCCCATATTCGTATATACATACAGTACAAAGTGGCCGAGTTTTTGCAAGTCGAATAGCAAAGTTTCTCAGGGCTGTAGCAAGCCTCCAAAAACGGGGGGGGGGGGGGGGGGGGGCACGGCATATAAAAAACACAAGGCAGTTTTTAGGGAAAGTTTAAACTCTTTTGCGCGCGCGAAACGCGCCGAAAATTTAGAGGCCAACATGTGAAATTACCGCATGTTTAGGGAAATTTTGATATGCAGGGTGCAAAATCGAGAGATTTAAGGATTGTTTGGAGAAAACGGCACAAGCTGGAAGTCCCAAGCTGGAATCCAAACTGACTCATGGAATGGCTAATAACCCAAGCTGGAATTGACTAGATCCAAACCCATAGGATGGCTAGTAACCCAAGCGGGAATAGGTGGGATGCAAACCCATGGGATGCCTTGTAACCCAAGATGGGCTTGGTCGGATCCAAACCCATGGGATTACTATATTCCAAGCTAGGGTGTGGGATCCAAACCCATGGGATGCCTTGTAACCCAAGATGGGCTTGGTCAGATCCAAACCCATGGGATTACTATATTCCAAGCTAGGGTGTGGGATCTAAACCCATGGGATGCCTTGTAACCCAAGATGGGCTTGGTGGGATCCAAACCCATGGGATTACTATATTCCAAGCTAGGGTGTGGGATCCAAACCCATGGGATGTCTTGTACCCCAAGATGGGCTTGGTCAGATCCAAACCCATGGGATTACTATATTCCAAGCTAGGGTGTGGGATCCAAACCCATGGGATTACTATATTCCAAGCTAGGGTGTGGGATCCAAACCCATGGGATGCCTTGTAACCCAAGATGGGCTTGGTCAGATCCAAACCCATGGGATTACTATATTCCAAGCTAGGGTGTGGGATCCAAACCCATGGGATGCCTTGTAACCCAAGATGGGCTTGGTCAGATCCAAACCCATGGGATTACTATATTCCAAGCTAGGGTGTGGGATCCAAACCCATGGGATGTCTTGTACCCCAAGATGGGCTTGGTCAGATCCAAACCCATGGGATTACTATATTCCAAGCTAGGGTGTGGGATCCAAACCCATGGGATTACTATATTCCAAGCTAGGGTGTGGGATCCAAACCCATGGGATGCCTTGTAACCCAAGATGGGCTTGGTCAGATCCAAACCCATGGGATTACTATATTCCAAGCTAGGGTGTGGGATCCAAACCCATGGGATGCCTTGTAACCCAAGATGGGCTTGGTGGGATCCAAACCCATGGGATTACTATATTCCAAGCTAGGGTGTGGGATCCAAACCCATGGGATGTCTTGTACCCCAAGATGGGCTTGGTCAGATCCAAACCCATGGGATTACTATATTCCAAGCTAGGGTGTGGGATCCAAACCCATGGGATTACTATATTTCAAGCTAGGGTGTGGGATCCAAACCCATGGGATGCCATGGGAAAAACGTAACATTTTTTCGTTGTAGCCAAAAACCGTTATAACGGTCTTTCACAGCATAATTACTTGAACCAAGGAGAGGGTTATCTTTTTAGAACAGCCCGTTATAACGGCCTAGGCAAAGCGTTATTTTTCTAGATTAAGAACGTTAAAGATTTTTGGCAAAGCGTTATGTTATAACTAACCCGTTATAACGGGCAAGGCAAAGCGTTATTTATTTTAATCAACTCGTTATAACGGCCAAGGCAAAACAACCTGTTATAAAGGCTGGAAGACCGTTATAGACTTTTGCAAAGCTCCCCTATGAAGAACTTCAAGCTTTTAAACGTGAATTAATATTCACCCGACAAGATCAAGGCGGATAGTATTCGGCGATGTCATACTGGTGAGTCGATTTTATTGTGACGTCATCTGTGATGTTGACATAATTGCAAACTAAACGATTGTCGCGAATGTGTCAGGACGGTTCGTTTCTCCCTGTACTAACTATGGTTTTTCCGATCTCCTACTTTGAAGAGACCTAGGGAATAAAGCGAGCTCATTAAGCATAAAAATTTCATATCCACTTATGTTATCAACAGCGCAAACTACAAGTTCACAACGTGTTCTTTATACTGCCAAAGCTGACGCGTGAAAGGCTATCCCTTCGTTTATCATATCTTGACTATGTACAACACACATCATTGCACTGCTTTAGGTTGAGAGTGTTCTTTGTGTAAAAAACGAATCCAAACCCATGGGATGACTAGTAACATTCCCAAGCTGGAATAGCATGATTGGATCCAACACTTGGGATGCCTAGTCCCAAGCTACTGTACAGTAGGTCAGATTCAAATGGAGCCTTGAGCTCCTTTTATGTTGTTCATATAATAATTATTATCATTAACAAGTTTGCATCTAACTTACTGTTTGTTGTCTCATGTCAGCAACATGCAGACTTTCATCATTTGACATGTAAAAACCAAATTGGCTGAAACAAATGCACAAAAACTGAGAATCCCTTGTTATAAATTTAATTGAAGTGATATTGAAATAATTATCGGATTTTGAAATGCTACTGATAAATGTATTGCACTTAGCAACTGACCTGGATTGCCATGGGGTGATGACACCATCATCTGGTCCACCAATCAGAACAAGATTCTTGATCTTGGAAAAATTTTTCTTGTGAGCTTTATATGCTGTCAGTGAAACAAAACATGCCTTTGACTCATCATTTCCAGGATTCTGCAGTGCCATAGCTAGCATAGGGCTGAGGGGGCAGTCCCCCCCCTGCGAAGTAAAAATTCTATTGACATAGACATAGGCATAGATAATCTTTATTGTGACAGTGCAACCCTAGGGTGCTGCTATTACAATGTGTTTAAAATGTTTTTGTAAATATATATGTGTATAATAATCATGTAATTATATGAAAAAGAAAGGAAGGGGGGACAAGGCGATGTCATTACATATTGTATTCTCTGAGTATCTGTTCTCTTTTCGTCATACTTTCCCATGTGAATTTTGCAATTTCTCTTTGCACATTACCGTTTTGTTTCAGTTTCATGATTTTCAAGAAAGCGGTTGTGGGTGGTACGTCCTTAAGTGTGACTTTTTTGTGCCTTTCAAGATATTCGTACAACTTCATTCTACTTGTTTCAACATCTGTTTGCCTCCCCCCTCCCCCCTAGCAAAAGAAAGGATGACCACGGCTTGCCCCAGGCAAAAAGTTCTAGCTATGCCCTTGTTCTCATTTCCTTTTCAGACCTTATAAAACAAGTAGGTGTTTTGTTTTCATTGAGGCTTGTTGATCACCCATTTGACCTCTGCCCCTAGAAAAAGTCCTGAGTGAGAAGACACTGAGAGGAAGTATCCTTTCCTAATGTCTTTACTGAGTAAGCATACAAATATGCTACTAACCTGAATCATTTCTTTTTGATGACGATTGATTGTTATTTAAGAATGGCAAAAATACATCGTACTTCAAATTCAGTTCTTCATGAAAGGGATCTGTTAAAACAATGGCACTCCTTTAGGAAGAATGATAAGAAAAAGACACATGACAATAAATATTAAAAAATTATTATAGCACAGCATTGAATTCAGTCTATCACATCTTCAACAAACAATAAATCAACATTCAGAACTCCCATCAGGGAGTTTGAATGGGACGGTACAAAACATGGACCCCCGGGGGGACTCTAAGGTTAAAATGCTAGGGGTGACCATCAGGAAACTCGAATTTTGACCCTAAAAAATAGCTGGTTGGAAAAAATTTCCACCCTAAAAAAAATCCCTCAGTCTGAAAATACCCTAAAAAATACCATTTTTTTAAGGGTATTTTCAGACTGAGGGATATTTTTTAGGGTGGAAAGTTTTTCTGACCAGGTATTTAATACGTATCCCTCAGTCTGAAAAAACCCTAAAAATACCAACAATTTTGCCAGATTAAAACTAGTATTCGACCCCCCATGCATCCAGAATTTCCAAAAAGGCTTATCCCCCCCATGCATATAGTATTCCTGAGAGGTTAACCTACAATAGCCTCCAGCTTCAAACCCCCCTCCCCTCATGCAGGCAGAATTCCGAGCTTTGAAAACCTCTCCTCCCATTCAGAATTTCAAAATGTCACCCGTCCCGGGGTCCATATATTTTCTAGAATTGCCCAATACAGATCCGAATCAGTTATATTATTGGCATTATCCAGCAGATTTTCTTGTTTTATTCCCGAATAATGTATGTGCTGATGTTCTCAAGATTCAATTGTGGGAACTTCTCATAGTCTGCACAAGATATAGTCCACTAATAGTTTACCATTAAGAGGTGTGTCAATATACTCGGCTTCTTGTTCAGACTCAACAAGTCAGATTTTACAATTACAAGATGGATTATCTATGAAACTAGACAAAACTTATATCAAATCAAAGCCTTGGTTGTGTAGTTTGCGTTTCTGATGTTTATTGTGATGCGAACTCTGTAGGGGAAAGCAAAACCGCAGAGTTTTACTCAATCACTCGGCTTCTTGTTTGAACTCAACAGTGTAAAAAGCCGCCGTGATGCCAAAGACGGATTTCGCAATAACAAGATGAATTCTGTATGAAACTAGACAAAACTTATATCAAATTAAAGCCCAGGTATAGTTTCGGGTAGTTTGCGTTTCTGATGTTTATTCTGATGCGAACTCGATAGCGGAACGAAAAGCGCGAGAGTTCTACTCTCAATCACTCGGCTTCTTGTTCGAACTCAACAAATGTGTAACAGCCGCCGTGATGCTAAAGTCGGATTTCGCAATTACAAGATGAATTTTCTATGAGCTAGACAAAACTTTATATCAAATTAAAGCTAGGCTGTGCAGTTTGCGTTTCTGATGTTTGCATTATTGATTATTTCTGGAGTTTGCATTATTGATGCAAACTCGATAGGGGAATGCAAAAGCGCGAGAGTTTTACTCAACCCGGTACTCAATCACTCTGCTTCTTGTTCGAACTTTTTAACAAGTGTAAAGGCCGCCGTCATGTCGCAATTTTATTTACAAAATCCCAGACGGTAGGGAGACAAGTTTTACAGCGTGCTAATTAATTTGACGAGAATTTGACAGCGCTCAAATATTCTTTTTGCTTTGTGTCGAAAAAATTCACACTGAAGCGTTTCTAGTAATACTAGAAGTTAGCTAAATGTTTAAAATCGCTCGCTTGTTTTTTTTTAACCTGTACCGGTAGCAGATATTCGAGAGCGCTAAAAAATTCTCGCAGGACCACGCAATGACTTCTTCTTTATTTCTACAGTTTGCCGCGATGCTTTTTCAGACTTATGACTTATTTAGTGAATAACTTGATTGTTGATGATTGCTGTGAATTCACTTAACTTTGATTTTAAATACCTATCACATTTGTTCTTATCTCTTCCTGGCTGTGTAAAACACCTTTTTCAAACAATTTTGTGGACTCGAAAGACTCGCGGTCAAGAGTACCTCGAGCCATTCGAGTGACTTGTTTAATATGAAGGCAGATTTGAGACAAAAATCCGTAATCGTCACTTGCCCATTTAAACTCGCCGTATTGTGAGGTCATCTCGTCGTGTCATCATTGATTGGCCTGTCCGATCGACTCGTTGACTTCCCAAGTTCGTCCCGCCGTTCTCCGAATGCGACTCGTCGTGTTCCGAGTTCGTCCCGCTGTTCTCCGAGTTCGACTCGTCGTGTTCCGAGTTCGTCCCTCCGCGTTCTCCGAGTTCGACACGTCGTGCTCCGAGTTCGTCCCGCCGTTCTCCGAGTTCAATTCCTCGACTTGCAAGCTCGTACCCCGATCTCTGAGTTCGACTCGTCGTGTTTTCAGTTCGGTCCGTCGCCTGTCCATTCGACTCGTTGCGTTCCACATTCGAACCGTTGCTTGCTGACCACGCTTTCGTCTCGTCGTGTTCCGAGATCGTCTCGTCGACAAAACATTCCTACTCCCACCCCACTGGATCAATATTTCCAGTCCCATAAGTCACCACGGCCTAACACGAATACGCGGGAAATCAATATGGCGAGGAGCATCTTGAGAGATGTTGAAAAGGGATATTTTCCACCTAAAAAAGACGAAAGTTTGGGCACGCGGGAAATGACATGATTTATTTTCTGACACGAACCTGATTGCTACCGCTCTCGTAGCCAATGTAGGAAAAGTAGGTGTTGAAGATAGATAAATAATTTTTAATAATACACAGCTCTTTGGAAGAGCATATTTTTACATTGAAATTTTATGAAACGATTCTGTGTTGAAATAAAGTTTGATTGTTGTACTAGTAGAAGGAGTAGCAGACGAGGAAGTATTGCCAATTATATCATGCTCTCTTATTACAATCACTGGTATACATTTATTGTATATCTTGTAAAGTGAAATAAAGATTGCTTGATTGATTGATAAGCTGGTCGGCACTCTGAGGAAAATAGGGGAAAAAAAACATGAGATATTGGCTTGATAATCTACAGATATTATACAATCTTTCTTTTTCCTCAGGTATTGTCCCAGACTCTTTCAAAATTGCTCGTGTAATACCAGTTTTCAAATCTGGATCACATTTTTCTGTCTCTAATTTTAGACCCATTTCACTATTATCTATCTTTAATCAAATATTAGAACGTCTTATGTATAATAGACTTGTTAAATACTTGGATAAGTTTGATATCTTATATTCTGGCCAATTTGGCTTTCGTGCTGGTCACTCAACAGAGCATGCACTCTTGCTAATTACAGACAAAATCCAAAGAGCAATTGAAGGTGGTCTCTTTTCTTGTGGTATTTTTTTAGATCTTAGTAAAGCATTCGATACCGTTGATCATAAAATTTTGCTTGCTAAATTATACTCATATGGAATTCGTGGCATTGTACATAATTGGTTCATTTCATACTTGTCTAATAGGCAGCAATTTGTGTCTCTTGGTAATGTTTCATCAGCATCTCAACCTGTGTCATGTGGTGTACCACAAGGCTCTGTCTTAGGCCCCCTTCTTTTTCTCTTATACATAAATGATTTTAGTAATTGCTCCAAGCTGTTTGACATCCATTTGTTTGCAGATGATGCCAATTTGCTCTTCACAGACTCTTCTTTGGACTCTTTACAATTGAATATAAATTTAGAATTGAAAAAGGTCAATCTCTGGCTGTGCGCAAACAAATTGTCATTAAATATAGACAAAACAAATTTTGCAATTTTTCATCCACCTCAAAAGAAGTTATCAAGTTCTCTTTATATTACAATAAACCAGAAACCAATCAAACAAAAATCTAACATCAAATACCTTGGAGTAATATTAGATTCCCACCTTACTTGGAAAGAGCACATAAGTCAGCTATCAAAGAAAATATCTAGGGGTGTTGGAATCTTATCTAAACTCCGCCACTATGTCCCTCAGAATATCCTTTTGCAACTATATTACTCTCTTATTTATCCGTTTCTAATTTATGGCATTTTAGTCTGGGGGAATACCTATCCAACAACCTTAAAACCGCTTATCATACTTCAAAAGAAAGCTGTGAGGATAATTACATTTTCTTCATATACTGAACACTCCTCTCCTATATTCAAAAAGCTAAATATTCTCAAATTCTGTGATATAGTTTCCTATTGTAATGCTATATTTATGTATAAATTCAATACAAGTCTTTTACCTTCTCTTTTTGATGACTTTTTTTCAAGCGTTGGAACAAGGCACAAATACAATACTAGGCTGGCCTCAAGGTCAAGCTATTCTCTGCCTTCAATTCGTACTAATTATGGTAAATTTAACATTCGTTTCCAAGGAGCAATAATCTGGCATAGCATCAATGAATCACTCAAATCTCTTAACCTAAACAAATTTAAGTTTTCTATCAAATTCAATTTTCTAAATTCATATTAGTCTCTCCCATTTCGCTTTCTCTTTCATCACCGACATAATGTGTTTTTTGTCCGTTTTTATTACATTTATTGTTTTGTGTTTGTATTTGTGCCTCGTCTGACTTATTCATTTAATTGTACATATAGCCCTGCTGCCTAGCTGGATTAGCTTGTGAGTTATTTTCTAGGCAGCATCATATCCAGCGCATGTTTTTTTGTTTTTCATTCTGTATATAATGTTCAGTGTTGATATGTAAATAAAGAAATTTGTTGTTTGTTGTTGTTGCTGTTGTTGTTATTGATTGAGTTTGAGTGTGAGGCCTTGAAAAATATGGGAACGATCTTAAAGAAAACTGTTTTGGGCTCATCCCAAATTAGATCTGGCTCTCGATTAGACGAAAGCGTGCCAGCAAAACCCCGAGAAATGACGAGACGAACGCGGAGCATGACGAGTCGATATCGGATACGGCGGGACAACTTGCACTTGACGAGTCGAGTGGACAGGAACCGTCGAGATGAACTCGGCCAACGACTATTCGAAGCCGAGGAACGACGAGGCGAACTCGGAACACGACGACTGTCGAACTCGGAGAATAGTGGGACGAACTTGGAAGTCGACGAGTCGAACTCGGAGAACGGCGGGACGAACTCGAAACACGACAAATCGAACTTGAAGAACAGCGGGACGAACCCTGGAAGTCGACGAGTCGATCGGACAGGCCAATCAATGATGACACGACGAGATGACCTCACAACACGACGAGTTGAATGGGAAAGTGCCGATTACGGATTTTTGTCTCGAATCTGCCTTAATAGTTTAATGAGGCTACTCATTAAAACAGACTCGCGAGCCCCGAGTCTTTCGAGTATAAAAATAGACTCGCGACTCGCGAGTCGATGTTACGTTACTCGAGAGCGGTACGGTAAAGTAGCAGAATGCAACTACTTATCAGTTTCTTTGCATGGCTAGTAACATCACTGTATTATATTCTTGAGCTGAATCTACAAAAAGAAAAGAAAATGAAAATGAATACAAATAGAGGAAGTTTTTTTGGGGAATTCCCCTCTCTGGTTAAACAAGATATTCTGAATCAGGTCAAGGTGCAATCACTTTGCGATTGGTTTCACTACAGTCATGAAATTGACAGGTAAGTTATTTAAAAAACTCAATAAAAGCTTCATGTACAAGATTTTAGGGCAATTCCTCTCTCTGGTTCATTATGCACTACTCGGGCTTAATCTTAATCCCCAAATTGATCCAAGTTGAAGAAGACCTGAGTGGGAAATTATTTGGCAATTCGAGCTCCGTCTTGTACTCAACAAAGGTCAGTTTGGAGTTCTTTGAAACTTGCTCTAAAGTCGGCAAATCTTCCGTGGAATGGTTGTCAAATATATCTATAAATGCGATTAGTATGCATGGTAAGACTGACAAAAGAAATTAATAACTGTTACTTACCGATAATCTCCTGAAACTTGACAAACATGTTATAGGGATCAACAAATCGTGAATGTTTCCAATCTTGACTATAACTCCCCGATGTTCCACTGACTGACTGACTGAACCCAAAAACGAAGATACAAGTGGTATCTTTTAGACTTTCTGCGTAGCTTACTTCCCAAGATGAAAAAATATTCTCTTCCCTCTACTTTCTAACGAGTAGAGACACGCCGTCCATGACATGTGCTTGAAGCTTCACTAGTAAACATTACGTAATAGGCATGTTCTACTCTTTGATTGGTCCAAACACAATAGATTACTCATAGTGGAAGCCTGCAAAGGATTGTGGTTTAGTGTTTTGTTTCAACCACAATCCTTTGCGGGCTTCAGCTTTTCGGGCCCTATATTTCCTTAATGTTGTGAATTAGAGAGCTGCCTTGTTCGCTCGCTCAAGGCTAGCTCGCTCGGCGGCAAAAATACCAGATCTCCGATTTCACCCCCTAAAAATATGACGGTCACTCCTAGCATTTGAATATAGGGAGTCCCCCCCAGGCATGGACCCCTAGTCCATGGAATACCCATTGGACTACCTAAATGGACTAAACCACTAAAAAAGTGGTTAAACAACTGAAAACAAAATTTCTGTATTGGTTACAATCTGGATGCACAGACTACCTAAATGGACTACCGTATACCACTAATATATACAGGGCATCTGGGGAAGTGCGGTAAAAAACGGCAAAAAAGTGCGGAAAAGTGCGGGATTTTTTAGAAAAAGTGCGGAAAAAAGTGCGGTAAAACGGTAAAAGTGCGGTAAAACGGTAAAAAGTGCGGTAAATTATTTTCTTTAATTTAAGGTTTGCGCTTTTGGGGGATCATAACCAGTCGTTTCTGTTGATTTTCTATTTGTTTTGTCATTTTAAAACGTAATTTCATTGAAACTGATGTAACAGCTAAATATTAAACTTCGCATGATCAATATTTAGGTCAAGAACAATGGAAAAATGCAAAAAAGAAGGGCTCACCATGCTTGCTTGCGCGGCATCAGTCATTTAAAACTCGAACCCCAAAAATCACTAAGAGCACCTATTTCTCCATACAATCAACTCCCGCATGTGTTGTTCATAACAATAGAGCAGATTTCGTATGACTGTGAAAAGTACTGCCACAAAGCTGTTCCGCGCCGCGACCGTGACCGTACCGCGACTACGCGATTTCATTCCATACGAAATCTGCTCGTTGCAATAAAGTTCTCCAAATGTAAACTTGGTGCTTTGTCATCACCATCTTAATCTAGGGTAAATGGCTCCGGCAGTTTCATAGGATATTTACGGCGTTTAAGTACAAATAAACGAACTTCTAACATCCAACATTTTTCGTTCTCCTACTATTTTGTTTCGCCTAAATACTTGACCTATTTAGCAAATAAAAATCGGGGTCACCGAAAAACGTGCGCCATTTGTATTTTACCCATTTCTTACAAGATCAGCTATTGGCTTATTTCCATCTAAACTTCCATCCAATTACAGATCTCCTAATTGATGGTATCTCGTACTTATTCTCGGACGGTCTGCTGTTGAACGCCTGGTATTTTTTTGCATTCGGTGGCGATCGTATCGGAAGAAAATGGTGGAGTTTTCAAGGTTTTTGCGCTTAATACTTCCGCATCAACATAATAAACTAGGTATTGACCTGCAAATCTTTGAAATTACCGTGTTTAGAAGGATTTTTCCACACAATTTTCAGTAATTTTCTTAAAAAGTGCGGAAAAGTGCGAAGAAAGTGTGAAAGTGCGGAAAAGTGTGATTTTTGGGCAAAAGTGCGGAATCGCACTGCCGCACTTCCCCAGATGCCCTGTATATAGATTTAGCCACCAGCTAAAAGCGGAGCTCCCGGTCATGTCACATGATCTTGGTGTGCACCTCCCTTGCCTCCAAAATAACTTCACCCATGTTTGGTCACCTAGCGATGTTGCCTTCTCGAGATATTGGCTTTTCTAGTTTTTATGACGTCATCGATGACGTCATGTCACGTGATCTTGGTGGTGCACCTCCCTTGCCTTCAAAATAATTTTACCCAAGTTTGGTCACCTAGCGATGTTGCCTTCTTGAGATATTGACTTTTCTAGTTTTGATGAAGTCATGCCGGACGAACGAACGAACGCACAAACTGGAAGTCCATGACAGAATTGTTAGATGCATATACCCTTTTCTAGTTACCAGGCTTCCTGATACACTACAGATGCACATACATACCTTTATTTATTTTGAGCCCAATGTGTTGTGCAAGGAGCTGTGCAAGCCACCATCTTCAATTTTTCAGTAAAAGTGCCACAGTAAAGTTTTGCTGCACCCCGACTGTGACATCTACAGCAGGCCAGGTTCTGTGCTGCGGCCTCAATTGTGCCGCACCGTGTCGTGGCACTTTTCACAGTCATAGAAATTAATATGCTCTACTACTAAACTAGGGGTAGGGGTAGTCCATTTAGGTAGTGCAAGGGGTAGTCCATGGACTAGGGGTGCATGTTTTGTACAGTCTCAGTTTGGACTCCCTGCCTTATCCATTCACAATTGACCAATCAGGACACAAACCCATTTGCTATCCAGCAATCCAACACAAGTAGAGCATGGCATCCAAATCAGTGGACTAAAATATAGATTTAGGCACTGCCTAAAAGCTCCAAAGCTCGCTTGTGACATGCTGTGCTGTACATAGCTCTTCTATTCTGATCACACCAATGCATGCACTATACAAATTAATCAGCAATAATCAAGGGCATGAGTTAAACCTACCATTCCAATAATTTGCAAGGGAAAATGTAGCCTGAGCAAAACAAGTGTAGAGGAGCCTGGAATGCAAAAGTACACTTTTTAGGAAAAATACAATATGAAAAACATAATTAAAGGAAGTGAGGTATTAGATTAATCATGGTTGCCCTTACTCATATGCATCTTTTCTTCCCTTTGGAAAATATGGTTTCAAGTAGCTTGTATCTATAAACGAAAACAATTCAGCCACATTTACTAGAACAGTGTAGCTAGCACTGAGGTAATTAAGCTAATTCATTTTTTTCAAAGCAATCAGCACATTCATTGCAAATTATGGGAAAGAGAGACAGTTGCCTTACCTCCATACTGCCCCATTAGTGGGCTTGACAGGGCAATAAATGTATCAACATTGTGGTCTGGCATTGTTTCCAAAATTCCTCTTAAAGTAAGTCCACCTGGAAAAGGAAAAGTACAGGACGTATAAAGTACATTATGAAAAAAACTAACCAAGACAATACAATGATGATGAGGAAAACTGTTTTTCTTGTTATTAATGTGACTACAACACAACAATTTGACTGATTCACACTAGATGTAATGCACTTGTGGCAATGCTTATGACAATGACTACGATTATGAAGCTAGTATCAAAAATAAAAAAAATTTGGGATGACCAGATGACCAAGGCCCCTGAGGATAAGATTGCTCCTCCAGAAGTGAAGGCATTCGGATGTGAGGAGTGACAATACAATATAATATTCTTTAATGACGATAAACATGAATAACCATTTACAGTTGTCTAAATCATTGCCCTCACATTGAAACCCCACTCAATAAGACATTTGGCAGAAGCATTTCAATTCCAAACCCTCTGTTGAGGACCCGTGTCAGATACCCACCTTGGAAATTTTTGGTCGACCCCACCCACTCTGGAATTACAGTAAATTTCTTCACCTACCGTACCACCCTGGAATTTATGTTTACCCACCCAGGAATTTCATATTTTTATAGAAAACCCAGCCTGGATTTTTGCTCCAACCATAGAGTAGGAATTCCATGCTGCTCTGGGAGCACCTACCCTTGAATTCCAGAGGCCCCTGACAGGGGGGTGCAGATTTTAAATGATACTGCCCATTCCCAGGCAGAAGTCCATGAGTAGGAGCTTCCATCTCCCATATCTTATAGGTTGCACGAGGCCGCGTGGTTATGATGCTTTGGTCCCATTTTTTTGTTGATGTTGTTTCTTGCTTTCAGACAAAATAATCTTTGGCTCAGGGAAGAGGTCAAAACAATGGTACTTACCCAGTTTTTTTCCAGCATATACCCACTCAACCTCACCCAGGGTCTTCTGCTCAACTGACCGCCATCTTGAAAATTACCCACAAGACCCTGGGGACAAGGTTGCCCCCCAGTAGAAAACATCTGTAGATATGCGTGCGCATATAGTCTGGCTCAAGAAACAGTCAGGAAACCGTCCAAGATTGTGGACGGCGGCAAGGGCAGAGGTTTCTTTTCCTCGCGACCCTCAGACATCGAAATGCAGAGGAAAGAAGCCTCTGCTAGCAGGGAATTTAAGATGCCTCCAATTACACTTAAAGTCAGCATGACCGAGAGGCTCTGGGAACGCTTTAATCACTATAAGAAAAGTAATTATTTTGCAGTCAGTTGTAATACCTGACCTTGTGAGAATCCGATTAAGTGTACTCCATTCTTAGCTTCTACCATGATAGGAAGTATTTTTTCGGAGATTTCTTTCACTTGTTTCCAAAGAGGTTCAAAGCTCCTGACCTCTGGAAACATATCAATAACGGTTATGTTGGTACCAGGATGCGCCGATTTGATAAGGTTAGCAAGGTCTTCCATGTCCACAGCCTTATCTAAGATCCCGTGCATTATAATAACTGGTTTATAGCTCTGAATAGCGGAGAAAAGTAACGCAACCACGGACCAAAACAGAATTCCGAAAGCCATTTCCTTCGTTCGAGTCTGTGCTGGAATGAAAACAAGCACTCGCTGCCAACTCGCTGCCTTCGGGTTTACCCTTTCATTCTAACATGACTTGCTATTGGTTGAAGGCATCACCTCATTTCTGTGGACCAATCATACTCAACGTATTACTTGCTTCTTTCAAATACAAGAAGTGATTTGATTGGTGAATAAATATTACCCACAAGGCATTGCATAATATTTGGCGGCAAGTCCAAAACATCCAAGATGGCGTCCCCTTGCACTCCACAGTGAAGCGCTAACATTTCAGTCCAGTTTGTAGTTGTATAGAGCTTTAACAATAATTACTGCAGCAATGGATGAAAAGATAATTCGACTCAGCGAAGAAGGAAACGTGTCCGGTCTTACACAAGCACTGTTAGCTCTGAAAAACCAGAAGGTATTTCTATCTTTAAGAGTACACGGGTTCCGTCCATATCACTGTCGTGGCATAGTTTGCCCGAGGAGATTTGATGTTCACAACGAATATTAGCCCGAGGAAGTAGCTCGAATACTCCCCAAGGGAGTTTTCCTCAAATTTGCCGGGGCTCAAATACCCCCAGGCAGGGCCCGTGGTTTGATGCGGGATTTTTTCTGAAATTATGCGCGATGTTTTCTGAAATTATGCGCTAAAAATCCGAAATTATGCGCTTTTTTTCAAACCCGGGGCCCAAAAATTTTGACCCCCCCTCAAATGCAAGCCCAAAAATTTGGACCCCCCCCCTCAAAAAATAAAGCCCCCATATGTCATGTGATGAACATAAAAGAGTTGATTGATCCTCTACTCAAAACTGCTAATCACCATTGAACTAAGGGACCGGTCACTATTTATCGTCTGGGGGAACGGATCATGATGAAAGTAACCCCTGATGTTTTGCAGAAAGAGAGGATCATTATTCTTGTGGCACGCGAAGCGTGCCCAGATTAAAAAAAAAAACACATTTCATCAAGCCTCAGAGAAAAGGCTGATGAACATTTCTTTTTTTGGAGTGTTAACAAAGGTTGTAAATTTTTTATGCACGCAAAGCGCGCCCTAAGGAAATTCTTATTATTCACGTGCATAAAATGTGGCCCGATGAATTTCTATGACCTAAGGTGCTAGTTCTTTCAAACATAGTAGCAACTAACTGCCAGGCAATTAAAGGGACATGGTCACCTAGAAAACACTAAAATAATTATTGTCAGAAAATAGAAAAATATTCTCTGAAATTGAAAGAGTCAGATTAAAGAAAGAAGTACAGAAAATTTTGTTGGATTACGATGAAGGATTGCTGAGATATGAGCGAATTAAGATGGCAAATTTAGTATGTTTGAAAAAAGATTGAGGTAAACCGATTTCAAGAGTCAAATTTCCTCATGTAAGCTGTAATTACAATCCGCGAATATCTTTGCAATCCTACATCGAAATGACCTCAAATTTTCACCATGTCAAGTTGAAAGCATTCTTTACAAATTTGAGTTTTTATTTATTTTATTTTTTATTATTATTATTTATTATTATTATGAACATTTAACATTACATAATTTATATGCACCTTTTTCGTCTTCTTCGTTACATTGTCCATTTTACATTACACAAACATATTTCCATTTCCATTTCATTTTTACATGTTTTTTCTTTTACAGACACTTAACATTACACATGCATTTTTTTATTTCACAACGATGTCATTACATCAGCTAAACTAGCGCATCAAATTGAAAGAGTCAGATTAAAGAAAGAAAAAATTTGAGTTGTTATTTTTATTATTGGTGATATTATAATTTTGATGTTTTCGGTGACCATGACCCTTTAAGTGGGGGATTTTGTTTTGGAGTTATTGGCTTCGTTGCACGGTTCTCTAAAACTGTATTAGATGTCTTCTTTATGCGCGCGAAGTGCGCCAAAATTTTTAAACAGCTTTTACTATCAAAATCTTGTCCATGCTATTGCAGCCATCAATGTCACCCTGTCTAACAATAAGCGCCCAAAAAATTTGGCCCCCCCTCAAATGTAAGCCCAACAATTTGAGCCCCCCCTAAATCGGCACCCAAAACATCAAATATATTTGCCGGCCCACCCCCCCGTTAAATAATGACCACTCCCTAAATAGGCCATTTGCACTACTAGGTCACGTGACCCCAGTACCTCTTATGAGATGTTTTGTCAAAATCAATTTCAGAAATACAAAGAACTAATTGATATTAGTCAGAAACTCAAGTTTCAGCTTAAAATCTTGGAGCAAATGGCAGTGAGTTGAATTTTCAAGATTTTATTCAAAATGCATGGGATTTGGGTCACATGACCCAGTTAGTGCAAATGGCCTATTAAACAAAGTTGTCGGATATCATGCATGACATGGCATTGTTTTGCTTGTGTTGTTCGAGGGGCAAGATAAACAAAGAAAACAATGCATGACAACCAACCGCGAAGGCTAGAGCATAGGTACAATCAATTTCCTTGGGTGCGGGGAATTTGGCGAGGTAAACTCCCCTGATGTGTTGGAATTAATTGAAATCTGTTGCAAATTCCCCTGCTATATCGTCCAGCTGATTTCCTGCTCTCCGATTAGCCGATGACAACAATTTTTGTTCCATCGCCAAGTGTTCCAAACAGACTCGAAAAAAAATGCAAATGGACATAAAAATTTTCCATCTCCTCAGAAAATCTTGCTTTGTGTCAAATGAAAACTGGGTTTGACTTGTAGAATAATTAAATCCAGTTTTCACTTCTCAAAAGGGCGAAAATTCTTATATCTCTCGTTTGACCTAGGATTGTTTCAATTTGACAAACGATCCTTTGCACACTTTGAGGTAAGATCAGCTGGGTGGGGATCGGTGGGAAGAAATGGCTAGTGCATTATTTTGGCTAACGATTTCAATCGATTTTTATTGGTATTGATTGACTAGACGGGGCACCTGAAAGGGATGTCAATCAAGGAGAAAATTAGGTGGTGGAATTTTGTGCTTAGTCACATTACAAACAATACTGAATACAACAGTCTTTATTTCCCTACAAATAAGCCTCTTAGAGAGGAGGCCCTACCAGGGGGGGTCACCGTGTCACTAGTCTGCGTTTCAAAACTGACCGTGTCGCGATTTCGCAGGGCTCGCGTGTCGTTGTCGGTATTTTGGTTACGTTAGTAAGTCAATACAACATCAAAATTAATTCGCCGTAGAAACAGCCGAAGCCGACAATGTTTTGAAAGATGCCCGATGACATTCTTATAGAATGTGCGACATGTTAGTTTGACGAGTTGCGAGCGTGAGCTGATTTGTCCCTCATAAGTACTATTCGACTTCAGTCAAAAAACACTAGTGGCCTATTGTCAATGCTGCATTCTGATTGGTTGAGCTACTACTAGGCTATAAGTTATAGCCTACTAGTAGCAAAAAGTGTCAGATTTAAAAGCCAGAAAATGGCAAAGGACCAAACCAAAAGACGTTTTTGGCTATACAAATTGACCTTTTAGTGTGATTTGACTAAAACAATTATTCCTCTTGCCCTCATCGCCTCTGAGTCAATAGCCCATTCTGCCTTCAGCCTCATGGGCTATTGACTCAGAGCCCATTGGGGCTCGAGGAATAATTGTTAATTATTCAGGAGTTGTATAATTGTGGAAAATAATTTTTGAAGAGTCATAAAGTCGTTATGAAAGAGGCAAAGAGAGCGCAATCGCGAGGAGTGATACAACATAATTGCGAATTACTCACAACAGTCATCTGAAATTCGCTCTATCAGGAACTGCAGTCCAATGTTCAATTCAGCACACCCATAATTATTAAAACATGCTGCAATTTGGGAAGAATTACTTGAAAACTGGCTGAAATAAGATTTTACAAAAATTTTGGCAATCTACTTTGCTCTTCCCCTTGTAAAATATGTCTGTCTACTTTGTTCTGCTTATTTTATTGTACTTGTTGTGTATTGACCCCTGACATGCCTTTATCATTAAAAAATCTTTATTAGTTCCTCTGGCTCCCTGACTCATTTTAGCTTCTTAGTTATTTTGGGGAACCAGTGTCCTACCCTAATTTTCTATTAAAAAACAATAACATTAATCAAAATAGTAATAGGAAAAGCAAATAAACAGCAAAAACAATGTAATATATATATAATCTAGGGTTGTGGGGCTCAAATAAAGTTGTTGTTGTTATTGTTTATAAAGCTGTATCTCACAACATAGGTGGAATAGAAATTATGACATCAGTAACTTAGGTATAACAGACACAATGGCTGTTAAATAAACTGCCTAACATTTTCATATCAATTTCAGATAGTGGATTTGCTGGATGCAAGAGTACTTGAGGGCAGAGGGGAGCCTGTCCCTTTTCTGAAAGCTGTTATTAAAGGTTCCCTGGGAAATTCAAATGATGGTATCAAGAGAAGCATACTGGTATTCAAACACTGTGTAAAGTTATTAAGTGATGGTGATGTCCCAAACAAAATTGCTACAGAGATTGTTGGGTTTCTTTTAATGGAGGTGAGTTCCTCAGTTGATCATATCTTGCAAAATAGACATTGTCAAGGTTTTTCTTATTTTCAAAGGAGGCCTCAGAGAACAAAGCAATATCCATAGCTGGAAAGAGCACCTCAAAATATGATTTAGAGTAAGTTTGCAAATATTTTAACATCATGAAGAAGTGGCCTTTGCTTTGCAAATTGTACATACATTTGTTCCGGGAGCAAAATTGGAGGCTCGGTTGCAAAGCCTTGAACAAACTTACATAAAATTTTACAAACTTTGATTGTTTTAGCTTGATGTTTTTGCTCTGAAACTTAAACTTGTCAGTTTTACTATTTTTTAGGTGCTCTTTCCAGCTGTGTTGATGGATTTTTGGGCCATTGAGACAGGAATGTTTGAAATTTTAAAGAGCTGATTAATTTAGAGCCAATTCAGTGTGTCTGCTAGGATTTTTTCTAATGTAAAAAAGAAATTATTTTAAAAATTATAACTTGAAAGGAAATTGAATTTCCAAAATCTCCAAGTCAGTTTTCTAAAATGGTGTCAAAAAATAGTATTGTATTATTTCCGAGGGTGGAACTATCAAAAGTTGAACTGATGTACCGGAAAGGGAACTAAAGTAAAAAGTCTGGGTTTCGTCAAATTAAATTAATACATCCATAGCTTAGCCCATCATATACGCTTCAAAATGAGGTATCGCTTATCAATATAGGATTTTCATGAAATTCCAAAACCTTCCATGCCACTGAGAATCATGTAATAATTTACCCAGACTGACACATGCTTATCTGTTTAGCCCAGAAAGAAGTTTATTTATCACCGGCAATTAACACAAGCTACAATAAATTATAGAACATGGCAAATAAATCTATGCCACTTTAAAGCAAAAGCAAAAGAAATCACTTACAAAAAGTTCCTTTTGGTGCAATATTGTATAGGTGGAAAATAATATAAAAACAAAACTTTTGATGCATGCACATATAATATTCACCTAACATGGAAGTAAAATAATAATTATGTGCAAACCACCAAACTTCAGATGGACTAGCATCATGTTCCAACTGTCTATCACATCATTCAACATTTTATGTTATAAAGATTTTAGATGTACAATAGAAAAGAAAGGTTATAGAAACATCAGTTGTTTTCTCTAAAACAACACAAACCCCACATGTGCATGTATTAAAAGATGAGCTGTATTTAATCTGCATAATATTATAATTTCTCATACACTGTATTCTAATTCCAGTTGGACTCTGTGTCTGGTAAAGTTTTGAGTGAGCTTGCTGATGTGTTTCTTGATGCTATTAAAAATGGGATGGTATCAAATGGAAAGTGAGTAAAGAAAAACATTATCTAAAGTATTAAGTGACTGCAAGGCTTCTGTTATCACAGGGAATTTCTACAGAAACCCATTCTTGTGAAGAGCTGAATTTCCCATGACATCCAATTCATTCCAAAGAATGGGTTTGTGCAGAAATTCCCATGTATGTGGTCAATAGGAATAAAACAAAGCCAATAATATTATTCAATGATTTGCAGGAGCCTAGAACTATTTCCTAAAGTTATATCTTCTATTGCTGTTAAAGATTCTATTCCTCTGGGTTCAGGTAAGTGTTATTGTTACTGACAGTTGAAGAAAGACATGATGGCATATGCCTTGAGATAGTTGTCATACTAACACATTTTTTGGACTAGATTGTGGAGGAGAGATGACTGGTTCTGAATACAAGAGTCAGCTCCTTAACAGTTTGTGTTCAAGCAGGTAAGTGGCAGTACAAACAAGAAATATTTCTCTTACTAAACACGGCTTTGAATCAGAAAAATTTGAAGGGGTCAGCCAATCACATCAAGAAATATTGTATGGTGTATCAGCTCTCCTATCCTTATTTTTTAGGACTTTTCATTTCCAATGACACAAAACTTCTACACAACATACAGTGTAAGACTATGTAATTGTCACCACCCCTAAACCCCTAATATCCAAATATTGTGGTCTCTATGGTAAAAAATGTGGTTGGTGCCATCACAGTTCATGGAGTAGAATGCAAGGGAAACCCAGCAAATGTCAAAGTAACATGTTCAGCCCTCCAGTTCAGTCCTCCTCACACAATGTCCCTTCTCATCTCAGTAGTCCAGTCCTCTTTGCGCAAAGTCCCTGATCCACCAAGTCCTGCTCACACAATGTCCCTTCTTATCTTAGTTCAGGAGTCTATAGTCCTCCTCACACAAAGCCCCTGCTTCTCCACCTCATCTTCCCAGGAGTCCAGTCCCCCTCACACAACCTCCTCCACACACAAAGTCCCTCCTCTTCTCAGTAGTCCAGTCATCCCAGGGGAGGTACTCCGATATAAAAATGATGGGGGTCCGATGTATTTTTTTGGGTATGAAATTTGTAGTAAAAGTATTTCTTTTGGTTGAAAATTCTACCAGGTATTCTTTTTTTTTTTTGGGGGGGGGGGGAAATCTGCGGGTATTTTTGGGGGGTTGAAACTACTGACAGGCTAGTTGATGAGCAAGATACTTGAAGAACTTTGTTTATAACATTCCAGCAGCTCGGCATCATGTATATGCTGGTATTAAATAGACTTTTTAGGCTAAAAAAGTTGGATATTTTTTTGGGTATCAAATTTTGAGAGCAGGTAATTTTTGGGGGTCTAGAATTATGGCTCAGGTATTTTTTGGGGTATGAAATTTGGAGCTCTGAATATCCCCCTCGGCCAGTCATCCTAATACAAAGTTCCTGTTTCACCTCCTCCTCCTCCTCACAAAACGTCCCTCCTCTTCCCAGTGGTCCAGTCATCCTCATACAAAGTCCTTGTTCAACCTCCTCCCTGCACCAAGTCCCATCTCATCTCAGTAATCCAGTCATCCTCATACAAAAGTCCCTGTTCAACCTCCTCCCCGCACAAAGTCCCTTCTCATTTCAGTAGTCCAGTCATCCTCATACAAGTCCCTGTTTCACCTCTTCCTGTACTCACAAAAAGTCCCTCCTCTTCTCAGTAGTCCAGTCATCTCATACCAAGTCCCTGTCTCACCTCTTTCTTCTCGCACAAAGTCCCTTTTCATCTCAGTAGTCCAGTTATCCTCACACAAAGCCCCTGTTTCACCTCTTCCTCCTCACACAAAGCCCCTTAGCCTCTTCTCAGTAGTCCAGTCATCCTCATACAAAGTCCCTGTTTCGCCTCTTTCTTCTCACACAAAGTCCCTTCTCTTCTCAGTAGTCCAGTACTCTCCACACAAAGTCCCTGTTTCACCTCTTCCTCCTCACACAAAGTCCCTCCTCTTCTCAGTAGTCCAGTAGTCTTCACACAAAGCCCCTTTTCGCCTCTTTCTTCTCACACAAAGTCCCTTTTCATCTCAGTAGTCCAGTACTCTTTACACAAAGTCCCTGTTTCACCTCTTCCTCCTCACACAAAGTCCCTGATGCTCCTGTACAGTGGACATTTTATAGACACTAGTATTGTAAGGAAGAACAGTTATGTTACTGTGGCTAGCTCGCACATTAATGGTGCAACTAAATCGCACCGTTGAGGTTTATGTCAGTTAGGTTTCACCGAGTTTGGATGTTTCGAAACACTCTTGTAAACAACACCTGAATTAGTAAGAAAAGTATTTTGCTACAGCTCCGAACCATTTATGTTTCTCTTACTATTAAGCTAAGAACCCAACACGATAAATAATATCCTGGAAGCGAGTATAATTCGCGAATTTAATAGTCCGTCTGCGGTCGTTTTAGTGTGTAAGAAAGACAGAAGCGTAAGGGTGTGCGTGGACTATAGAAAAATTAACACGAAAACCGCCAGAGATCCTACCCTCCCGCGCATCGGAGCAACTCTTGCGACAGATAAGACTTTAGTAAAGCCTTCCAACATTTTGCCGTCAGATGGATCTTCGGTCCCGCCTGTGTTGTTTTTCGTCGCCAAAACGACTCCAGGTGTCTCCCTCACGAGCTCAAAATATCAATCAACTCCAGTTGTTATGCAAAGCCTGAATGAATATTTTGTGAACTCTCTCTGGTCCTCTCGGCCTCGTCTTCCAAAATGCAGGGTTACAAGGAGCCAGGGGGTCTGTTGCAAATTTGACGGGTCTTGGTTGTCGGCCTCGACAAGCTCGCCGGCATCGTACAACTTTTAAACGACTTCTTTTGTCAATGGATTTTTGTGGATGACCGGACGCATTTCTCCTGACTTGCTCAAGGTTTTAAGGAAGGAATTGAGTGCCTTGTGTGCCTCTGAAAACTCTGAATCGCCGACAATGGAAAAGGGCTTGTTGTGGTCATCTCGCAAGAAACGGTCAATGGCTGCGGTCAAACGGTCAAAAGTCACACCACAGGGAGAGAATACACTATTAATTATAATCTTAATAGTAATAGATGGCGGAGATGGCGGAGAACGAGTTCCCCGACTGCAGACACTGTGTTTCAGACATAAAAAGCAACCAACTGAGGGTATTTTTGCTCTAAACTGTCGTAGGGCAAAATGCTTATATAAATATTTTGTCCAACCCTAAATTCACCGGTTTTGGTATTTAGAAGGGTATGCTTTTTGCCTTGGTCTCGGAGCTTGGTTAGGTGAAATAAATATTAGAAAGAACGGTTTTGGTTAAGTTTATTTTCGGTTTGGGTATAAAGAAGGGGTACCTCCTCAGACCTTTTCCAAACTTACTTTAATGCCATGGTAGAATCACAATATCAACGTCATTCCTAAATGGAGGAATGCTCACCATGAATAATTTAACGATATTTTTGATAATATTACTTCAAATTGACCTAAACACATTCAAAATATTTGAACTATCAAGACTACTAGTCAGGATAAGGGTTAATACATCGTTTTAGTATATTTTTATAGTATATGCCTCGTTCTATTAAAGATTAATACTATTAAGGTACGTAATCAATAAAACGAGCTGTCCGAACCAGCGAATTCACACATAGCGTAGTGGTTGGGGTTTGGGTATAGTAACTGGAAAGTTACAGGTTCGAACCCTGATGATTTTCATAATTCTTTTTTTCATTTCTGTAGGTGAGCGCTTGTTTAGAAAAAAATTCTAAGTGCCAGTGAGCATTCCTCGATTTAGGCGTGGGTCAATATCTACATGTCGTATTAAGATGACGTAATCGGGTTCACGAACAATTTTGAGGAAATGTTAGAACGAAAAAAAAACTAAATATTCTCAAATTCTGTGATATAGTTTCCTATTGTAATTCTATATTTATGTTTAAATTTAATGCAAGTCTTTTGCCTTCTCTTTTTGATGACTTTTTTTCAAGCGTTAGAACAAGGCACAAATACAATACTAGGCTGGCCTCAAGGTCAAGCTATTCTCTGCCTTCTATTCGTACTATTTATGGTAAATTTAACATTCGTTTCCAAGGAGCAATAATCTGGAATAGCATCAATGAATCATTCAAATCTCTTAACCTAAACAAATTTAAGTTTTCTGTCAAATTCGATTTTTCTAAATTCATATTAGTCTCTCCCATTTCTCTTTCTCTTTCATCACTTGCCACCACCGACGTAATGTGTTTTTGTCCGTTTTTATTACATTTATTGTCCTGTGTTGTTTGTATTTGTGCCTCGTCTCACTTTTTCATTTAATTGTACATATAGCCCTGCTGCCTAGCTCGATTAGCTTGTAAGTTATTTTCTAGGCAGCATCATATCCAACGCATGTTTTTCATTCTGTATATAATGTTCAGTGTTGATATGTAAATAAATAAATTTGTTGTTGTTGTTGACTCAGCAAGTATCCAAGAGGTTCTGCGAATCAGCCATCGAAGTGCAGTTTGTTTCAGATAGAACTCAAATACGCTAAGGAGGTCATGCATTCTTAGGTTTTGCAGGATATTATCGGTCATCTGTGGAGAACTTTGCAGTTATCGCGGAGCTGCTATATCAGTTGACAAGAAAACGTGCCAAAATGCGTTCGAAACAATTATCATCCCAGACTTAAACAAGCTCTTTGTCCTTCACGCCTTGGTTCCGGATTCGGAATAGGAGCTGCGCTGTATCAAGCGAGAGAAATTACTCAGCATACCGACCACCGGTGGCTTGCAAATTAAGCAATTGTTGACTTACGGTTAGATACCGACCCGGGGCGAGTACGGTGTATGCTGATACCATGTCGAGGCTAACCTACAAGCAAGAAAGCGGAGACAGCCCTAATCATGACGAGGAGTATATCAAACCATTCTTAACCAAGTTGAACTTCTAGGCTATTGTTCGGACAAGATCACTGAGTTGATCTAGGAAACATTTTTCTACGCAGGAATAGCAAATGATATTGTAACTTACGTAAACAAGGATCCGCCCTTATGGTGTCAATCACAGTTGCTAAAGTTCTCTGGGACAAACTTTTTTCATTTTTGGTTTCAAGAGAGAATCCACTCAGATCAGGGTCGGGTCATCAAAGAGCTCTGTAAGATGGGTAACATTACGAAACCGAACGCCCTTACCATCCAAAAGGGAATGGACAAGTGGAGAGATTCAATCGCACCCTCCTGTGTATGCTGGGAACTTTAGACAAGGAGCAAATAAACAACTGGCCAGTTCACATGGAGTCAATGGTGTACGCATACAACTGTGCAAAGCTTTCAAGGACAGGCTTTACTCCATTCTTCCTTATGTTCGGGAGGCAAGCACACCTACCGGTTGATCTTTAAATAGCATCAGAGAAGTATGTCAGAGGAACACGACAAAAAAGGGACTATATGATCTTCGGAGTCAGGAAGGGGAGTTAGAGGCAGGCGACAAAGTACTTGTTAGAAATATTGGTGTGCGAGGAAAGGACGGATGGGAGGAAACGGTACAGTCAGTTGTTAGAAAGTCCAGAGACCTACCTGTTTACCTACCTACCTAGGTACGGCTAATTTTTGGAACAGACCATTGCTGATCCCTATCAATCCTAGTGTCATCCTTTAGATGATTCTTTTGCTTTTCCCTGTGTTTTGCTGTAATCATTAAGCATCCTTTCTAGTTTTAGAGCCGTTACAGTATTTCTTTATTCTTTAGAATTAGATGATAACTATTCCACTCTAAAACTTGCTCCACGTACAGTGAGGCTCTCTCTTTTTACAGATGGGATCCTCAATGTGTAATACATCTTGCTGCTATGTTCAGGTAATGTTGCATAATATACTTTTTGTTGCGCAATGCATGATGTTCAATTTATTATCCAGCCGCTCTAAGATGTGTGCAAATATTTAGGACTAAGACTAAAACAAGTTAAATATCCTGTTAATGTCGCTCTGCGCTCCAGAAAAACGGGAGTAACAACAGCAAATGGTTTGTCAAGATAACGAGGGGGAGGCAAGTCCGACCGAGAGCGAGTTAGTCTCACACGACTAGCGCATAGTGTGACAATGTTTACAGCAACACGTGACCTTTTGTGACCTCACCTATCTCCCCAGTCACGCACGCGACTGGATCGGACGGGAGTATTGGTCGGTCAATGACAGCAAAGGCATAACGATTTAGTAACCGACACTGCTTGGGGAAAGTCGCCAGATAGAACTAACCGTAAACGCCCGGAGAACTCATAGTCAGAAAATGAAACATTAAGTAACCAAGAAACAAATCCTTTGTCACTCAAAATTTAATAAGCGTCGCCCTCGAATAAGCGCCGCATTAGAGACCTGAACAAATACGGTAATACGATAATTTGGAGCGACGTTATAGCCTTCTGAAATTGCATATTTTTTATAGTGTTTGTATGGAGGTCGGACAGATTGTGTCCGAGCCTCACACAACGTCTCTAAAAATAGGGAACTTAAGCGGCCTATAACTTTGCTCCTTATTATTGCAATACTCCAAAATCATCAGGATGTCCTTGTTTTGGGGTATTCTAGCTAGAGCATAGAACATTTAGCGAGAATACCAAATCATTGGCTAACTGCTGCTTCGCGGGCATGTTTGATGTCATCAAAATTTAGAGACTCAAAAATTTAGAGATTAAAAAGCTCAAATACTTCATGTTTTTGGCAGCTTTGCAATCTGTATGGTACAGCCCACACATTTGACCAGACTGTTTCTGTTTTTGCCTTGACATAGGGCATTATTGGATCAAAGCAGGGGGATGTTGGTGGGGCAGTAGCCTGCAAAGAAAGACTACAAAGGGTTCAAAATTTGGCGCTAGACGCGTTTAGCATGAACGCTACACAATGTAATACTAAATGTCTCAATGACGCCAAACACTGTGTTTCTAATGCATAACAGTAAAAGTAACGTTTATTGGAATATCCTTGTTTGGGTCAGGGCTGTGTGGCCCTGTCAGATAGGAAATTAAAACTAAGCTTACATCGAGAAAAGCTAGGCTTACTGGCATACATTGCCAAGAAGACAAGAACCAAAGTAGAAAAGCCAATCGATAAGTTTGTGGTTTTAAAATATTTAAGAGTATCTAATAAGGTGTTTATACTGTAAATGTTTCCGGTCTAATACAGGGATGTTCCTATGAGTTCAGATGAGCTGCGTTTTGTAATTGAGAAGCTTCTGAGGATGTTTATGGAATTAGACATACAAGAGCTCCCTCCACTTGTCTACCAACTGCTGCTACTCTCCACTAAGGTACCTTGGACATTCAATTTATCCATCAAGAGTCCTTTTCCATTTTCCGTTATTTTTAGCGGCCTGGAATCCATTAGATCGCTCACTCTGATTGGCTCGCGGGCGGTCTGGAATTCATCAGATAGCTCTCTCTGACTGCCTCGCGAGCGGTCTGGAATTCATCAGATCGCTCACTCTGACTGCCTCGCAAGCGGTCTGGAATTCATCAGATCGCTCACTCTGATTGGCTCACGGGCGGCCTGGAATTCATCAGATCGCTCACTCTGATTGGCTCGCGAGCGGCCTGGAAACCATCAGATCGCTCTCTCTGACTGCCTCGCGAGCGGTTTGGAATTCATCAGATCGCTCACTCTGATTGGCTCGCGAGCGACCTGGAATTTATCAGATCGCTCACTCTGATTGGCTCGCGAGCGGCCTGGAATCCATCAGATCGCCCTCTCTGATTGGCTCGTGAGGGGCCAGGAATCCTACGATCCGGGCCCTAGAGTGCCCAATCTCGTTCCCAGAGCCTACTCCGCTGTTGGACAGAGCGGAAATGACCAAAAATGAAATGTCTTACTTCGCCATATTTAAATATATAAGATCAAGATTCCGTATACAAAGAGTTTCTATGACCAAAAGCATAATTCCAAATTTTCAAGAAATTTGAAGAATATGAATTTTAGATATGATTGAACAAAGTTTGCAGAATTCCTGATCAAAGTACCAATTCTCCCATAAAATGGCAGAGAAACCAAAGTTTAAAGCCTAATATCTCAAAGACGGATCCATTAGAAAAAAGTCATTTTTGATATTTTGTTCCTAATAAGACAAGGAGTCTGTATGCAAAAAATCAAGCTTTTCTGAGTTAACCTGGCCTTATTATTTGAAATTTAGTGATCTAAACAGGTCATTTCCGCTCTGTCCCGCTGTTGTTGTTTGTTGTAAGCTCTGGCGGCAGACAATCGTAGGGCGATTATGATTCGCCGAGATATTTTGAAATTTGCCTAACCGACAATACCGGATGTACCGGATTCTAGGACTTCCGGTTTCGTCTGCGTCCCAGGGCCTTCGAGTGAGCATGACCGAGAGGCTATGGGAACGAGAATGCAGAGTGCCAATCTCGTAACCAGAGCCCCTCATATTTTGGCCAGCGGCAAGATTCAGCAGGGCTCTAGGGGAATCGATTTTTTAAAACCCAGATTCTGGGTTTCCGGTTTGAAAAGTTGTATGAAAGCTCGTTATGTTCTTGATCTACCACGCATGCTCACAAATCGGATTCCCCCAGAGCCCTGAATCTTGCCGCTGACCAAATGATGACGGGCTCTGGGTATGAGATTGCCCGGAGTGCGCGCTGCATTTTGTGGCGCGCGCACTAATTTCTGTGAAGTTTCAGGATCTTTCAGTGAAAAAATTTATCGGCTTGGAATCGGTCCTGATCGCTAAATACTGTCCTTTAAAATTACTGACCCGTGTCAATCACTCCTTTGTTATTGTTTTCGTTTGACATTAGAAGACGAATTACGTGTAGAGAAATATCTTAATAAACATATAAAAACAAAGTTTCAGATTTGATTTACCAAGTTCAATCAAGAACATTGCTGTATATTCTCTAAATCAGCCGATGGAAATGGATGCTTTCTCCGACCTATGATGTCAAAATGGCGGCTGACACAGGCTCTTTAAGCCCCCTAGATGAGCTACGAGCTCTTGGGGCAAATGTAATTATATATAGTTTAAATGATAATAGTAATAAATACTGACCTCGACCTTTTTGATTCGGATCAGCTCTAAAATCTGCAAGGACTCTCCTTAGCAAGATACACCATGCATTTCCATTTTTACTGCCAGCAATTTACCACCATTCTGATTTGAGGTGGTATGTAATGGAATGTAATTGCATTTTACATTCAGGGTCACAAGAATCTTGTTCTTGAAGGAGTGACATCACATTTCAACAGCAAAGATGAAATTTGCAGGAAAGAAGATCAATCTGACAGGTAAACTAACACACTCTTTTTAATGTTTTTACAACTGTCCAAAGTTCAAGATAGGTATATTCCCACTTGTCAGTACAGCTACTGTAGAACCCTACACTGTACACGTACACAGCGAAAAAAAGCACTATGTGTTAACAGCTCTATTTGTTTTGTTAAAAGCTCATGTGCCCCATTAGAGCCAAATTGTTTCCAAGCCAAGATAAGCCGTGATTGACACGTTATCAATGTGCACCAATGCCATACGCCAAATTCATCCGGATGTTTGCTCTCCGCCCAAAATTGATGGTTTTCACGTGGCGTCATCAAAATGCTAACTTCTAAACTAAGACCTCTACGGAGATGTACTTTCAGTGTTGATAAGAACTCTACTAAAGGGGTCTTCGGGCCAAATGTCGGCACCATCTGCCACCTAGTTCCGGAGATATCGCTGAACTATTTGTGTCATGCAACACCGTGAGCGTGCTGTATTTCACTGAATTTGCTCAGTTGTTACGATCTGGACAATCCAGTTATTATATATGTTCACATGCTACTATTCCGACAAGATTCTTGATATACGCCATTTTGGAGAACTGATAATTTGGCCACCGTGTTGGCGCTCATCTGCTTGGCTTCATTACTGTACAAAATGGCCTAATTAATTTCCATATATTTCGCTCGGAAAAAACTCAATCTGCCTCATATTTACAAATTACATACAATTTATATAATTTTGTATTCTTTTTACAGTTCTATTGAATGGCAATTGAAACCCGAGAATTGTGTGTCTGTGTGAAGTACTTGCCCATAGAGCAGGTTTTAGTGTACTTTGATCCCTTGGCTTACAAATAACCCAGCCATGTGTTCTAGTGATATTACGTGCTTGTAATTGGCTGACGGGGAAACTATTTAGTAGCAACTTGTTCTTTCATCCCTTTGCTTACAAAGAACCCAGCCATGTGTTCTAGTGATTTTACGTGCTTGTAATTGGCTGACGTGGAAACTATTAAGTAGCAACTTGTACTTTGATCCCTTGGCTTACAAAGAACCCAGCCATGTGTTCTAGTGTTTTACGTGCTTGTAATTGGCTGACATGGAAACTATTTAGTAGGAACTTGTACTTTGATCCCTTGGCTTACAAAGAACCCAGCCATGTGTTCTAGTGATTTTACGTGCTTGTTATTGGCTGACGTGGAAAGCATTCAGCAGCAACTTTTACTTTTTCTCGTTTGTGATTGGCTTACTGCAGTCATTTGAAATTTGCTCTAATTCCATACAGATCTGAGTTCTGCAGCATTTCTAAAGACCAGCTGAGACACATGGAGGGTACAGTTATTTTGCACATAACATTTGCCATCAAACAAGACCAGGATCTTGGACGAGAGTTTATCAAATATCTAAAGGTGATTATCTTGCAAAAAAACATGAATCCTGAATCTAAGTAGCCTCGTTTTACCCATGTCATTTAGTTAGAACGAAGCTATTGATATTGAAATACAGCCGAACACACAAGATGATATACATATAGATTATATATAGATTATATGTATTTATTAGAAGACCTGAAGAGACTCCGTAAATAAAGATATTATACCAAACCACACAAAATGATACGAAACCACAGAAAATGATACCAAGCCACGCAAAATGTTACCAAACCACGCAAAATGATACCAAACCACGCAAAATGATACCAAACCACGCAAAATGATACCAAACCACACAAAATGATACCAAACCTCACAAAATGATACCAAACCACGCAAAATGATACCAAACCACACAAAATAATACCAAACCACGCTAAATGGTACCAATCCACACAAAATGATACCATACCCGACGCAGCACCCTTGTAGCTTCACCTTTGTCGATGTGGGAACATTCGCACCTCACAGACAGTCCTGGAATCACTCGCGCATGTCAAATCTTAAACTTAGGATTATCCATAACTCAAAGCGCGAGGACATGTTGGACTATGTAATGATTCCATTGACTCTTCCCTTTTCAGGCTAATCAGAGCTCCCCTGGGAAGATACTGACCCCATACACAATAGCACTGGCTCTTTCTGTTGCACAAATACACAGATTTGAGGAAACGGTAAGCATTTCTTGATGCCCTTTTTCTGCACTCATTGCTCAGCTGACACTTTTTAGCAAACTGTGGGTGTTGTCTCTCTTGGAAATGCTCTTGCATGCTGGTTGATTGATGGTCGCTAAAAAAATAGAGCTATATATTCGCCCAGGGGCCAGTTCCAGTTCCAAGAGCACTGAAATTATGCGGAATTTTTTCTGAAATTATGCGCTAAAAATACGAAATTATGCGCTAAAAATACGAAATTATGCGGGATTGTGCAATATTTTTCCTAGTGCCGTAACGTATTTTGCTCTATTCAGCAGTTTTGTTACATGGATAAAGCTGCTATTTGATTTCAACAACTCTTAATTGTTTATGAAATGCTTTATTAAATGCTTTCGCTTCGCTTTACTAACGTAATGACGCTACGTTTCTTTCAGGTAGACGTGTGTTTCACTTGTAATAAAGCTTATTACTTTCTTACAAAAAAAGCGTTACCTTTTTCATACCACAAGGATCATAGCAATGCACTCCCATTAAACAATGAACTGAACGGTCACGAGGGAGTTACATGCAGACTATCAGAGCTACAGTATCGTTACGATCTCTTGTGATCACAAAAACATCGTTGTGCTTCTTGCCGTCGTTCTGCGTGTAATTCTCAAAATTAATCCCCCGTTCGCGAGAGCAATCTGCAATCGTTGGAAGTAGCCATGTTTCTGTCTTGTAAATGATCCGTGAAAAAGCGTAATGTGATGTGATTATGATCAATGTGAACTGCACAAAGTCGGCTGTGTTTATCGCCGTTAGCGTCCTCTCCCGCTTGTTTTTACATTGCAAAATATCCAAAGCGCAAACGTGTTTTATTTCTTGTCATCAGTTCTCCAGCGCAACGCGATTAGCACAGAACGCCTTGTTATTTTCATTTCTATTGAGTTGTTTTGACGTTGGACAGATGATTTCAAAAGAAATGTATCACTTTTGTGAGAAAAACTATGTAAGAAAGTTTGAAATTCACCAAGTAATGATGCCTCGTAAATGATTTTCACAAAATTTTGGGAAGTTATGCGCGATTATGCGGGATTTGACGGATTATGCGCATTATGCGGAAAAAGCCAAATTATGCGTTTCCGCACCAGCGCATCAAACCACGGGCCCTGCAAGAGTTATCAGTAGATAAACGCTTATCCAACGGATAAATCCAGAACAAATCCTATACAACAGATAACTTTTATCCGTGGTTAACTTTATCCAACCTTTCAGGAACTGGGCCCAGGACATAAATCATTATTTGAAACTGCTTGTTTCACCATATTTTTGTACATAGGTGTTTGACTTTCTCAAGTCATCGGTACTTAAGTGCTTCAAAGATGACGAGAGACAGAAAAAGTCCAAGTGGATTAAAGGTATGTGTAAATGTTTTGTTTGAACTCGATACAGGACAAGCGGCAATAATTATTAATGCTGCTGTTTCTTTTGTAGAAAATATCCCTGAGTCTTCTGAGATCTATGAGAATATCCTGGAAACAGTTCAAAACAGGTATTTGGGTGTATGTTGTTGACGCACCTCGTTTAGTTTTGGTCTGTGGTTGTTTTAGCCTGTTTCTTGTTCATCAGCATGCTTCAGTGTACATTATACATCTCCTCTTTTGTCAGTTTGTTTGGCTGGGATCATGTGACTCAGGGACTTGTGCAACTTGGATTCACCCTTATGGACAGTTTTGGACCCAAAGCATTTGGTAAGAAGACCTTACACACCATTGGCTAGAGCCCATTTAATAAACAGTACAATGGAAAGGGTGATGCGTGATGCTAAAGATCAAATGTACATATTTTCAGATAACCACTTGTCAGGCATGACAAGTCCAAACCAGCAAGCCTGTAAACTGGGTTCACAGATGCTTCTTAATACATTCAAGGTACAGACAGTAAAACCTTCCTTGCAGAGATGGACCAGCTGGGAATAGGACTTTTCCAATGTTACAAGTATAAATGTTATTTATGTACAACATAACTGGGCCCTTGGTAAACATGTATTGCAGGTCCATGAGATGGTTAGAGCAGAGATACTTCAGCAGATTCTTAACCGTGTCATCACCAAGGCAACCACGCCTGTCAATCATTTTTTAGGTAAGCACAATACTTTTGTATAATTGTGCCAGTAAATATAGAGATTCGAGCGCGCTGATTGGCCAATAATTTTAATTTATTCAGCAATATTTACTGGCAGCGATCCCTTTCAAGATGGATGCTGCAAACAGATTTGTAGAATTAACAGAAGGAGAATATTTGAAATAAAATGAAAATGCTATTCCGAAAAACACGAAAGAAGCAACTAAGTTTGGTCTGAAACTCTTCAAAGGTGAGAAATGGAGTGCTCTAAACTTAGAATAAAGCATTGTCGCTCGAGAAAAATGATGTTTCAAGCTCACAAAGTTGCGAAAAAAATGTAAACAAATTAATTTATTCCCTCTGACGTTTTCCTGATATTTACTGGCAAAATTATACTAAAACAATTATTCGCACTCAGGCTCAGTGATTATCATGGAATATTTACCTCGCCGAAGCGACTCGGTAAATATTCTACTATAATCACTTCGCCTTCGGCGAATAATTGTTAAATAATGACCGCAAGGGCTTTGGTATGGTAAAGGCAAGGTTGTGAATAGTAAATACTTCGGCAAATGTCAAATTCTCATATTATATAGAGGTAATAGGACTTTCGGGCTCCCGCTTTGCGTTTCTATTCAGTCTAAAGAATAAGGGATAAACCCAGGAGTCTTCACTTGTCAATATTTCTTTGTAGAATCCTGTCCTGCGAAAACGTGAATATAAAGTATAAATATCTTCTGATACCTTCTATGTACGGTATAAGACTTAAATGGCAGAAATTGCATATTTAGTTTGAAAGAAGGTGAGAAGATAGCCATCCCTGTTATAATTTAACCTCATGTTTCGACGCTCACAGTGCAATGCTCTTCCTCTCCTCAGATTTACTCTCTAACACCGTCTCCTCTGCGCCCCACGTCTTGCTAGAGTCACTACCAAAGGTGATTTGCAAATAAACCCCATTTAGAGAGCCATGACATGTGGTGCACAAATGCATGCTAAAATATTTCATTTTTTAATTTCATTTCATTCGACAGGTAAAGGAAGCCTTGGACTACCTGTCGTTTCTACCGCCTTGTACTGCTGAAGGACTCCTCAAGTCCCTCCAGGTGCGGAGACTGGGATATTCACGTCTAAGACACCTACTCTTTCAGTCTACGGTCTATGTGCAGATTTGCATAGCGATTGTCCGTTGCTGTGGGGCAGTTTTAATATGACAACCGATGACGCTTTGACGCTTTGATCCCAAAAATACTGAAACACCCACATTGAAAATTCTTGCGCTCATCGCTTGTAGTTTATAAAAAAAAAAACAGTATAGCGATTAAGTTTAGGAGGTAAACTATCGCATACCAGCCATTCAAATTACGAATACGCATTCACAACAATTATATTTAGCGACATGGACAGCGTCGACTTGCTGAACTTCGATTCTAGTTTGGTGTGAAACGTGCTGTGCATATTAGCTGTGCAAAACAGCCAGTTTTCCAGTTCCCTTCAAAATTACCCCCAAAGTGAAGGACTTGCAGCTTCCAATTTTCTTCAATAAGAGTAGAGGCCCGATCAAACGGTGATGAGAGTTTTTCCGTTTGATCGCGAACTCTCATCGACTCTCATTCACTTAGACTGCTTGCAGCCCCTTCTTCGGCAAACGTCCGTAAATCGAGAGAATGTTTTTTACCCGCTACGCGCTTCAATTTGTTTACAGTGTCGAGTTACCCAGGAGAGGGAGAGATGCAACACGGGGGTTTTTCCCCCCGTGGCGCGCCTCTCCCTCTCCTGAGTAACTTGACACTGTAAACAAATCGAAGCGCGCCGCAAGGAAAAAAAGTTCCCTCGATTTACGGACGTTCGCCGAAGAAGGGGCTGCAAGCAGTCTATCATTCACTCTCTTCCGCTCTCATGCACTTTGAACACTTTGAGTTGTTGACCGTTTGATCGCGCGGATGAGAGTCAGTCAGCATCTACCGCCAAAAGAAATGCAGGTTCATTTGGTTGAACTGCAAGCTTTCCTCCGCGGACAGGAACTGGGTGTTAGTGCTCACGCTGACTCTCATCAATTCTCATCACCGTTTGATCGCTTCTCGTGAGAGTAGATGAGAGTGGATGATAGTTGGAACTCTCATTAGCTCTCATCAACTCTCATCACCGTTTGATCCCTGCTTAATAGTAACCGAAACGTTGCTGCGAATTTCAGCTCTGAACTCTTTTCTTAATCCATGATCCGATCCAGGTATTCTAGACACCGCTGTATTTTAAGTAACAAGATGAGGGCAGACAAAGAAGCCTGGATATTTGTTCAGCTACTACAAAATACGTTTACTTTGTAAACATAGAGCTATAATCATAGTAAATGAATTATATATTCTAACAAAATGTCGATTTTAACTTCATTTTTTGCTTAATTGTGCCATATTCAGTTAAAAAGTGACAGAGGTTCGCGGCTTGCCAGCAAGCCGTAAGCTAAAAACAGCGCGTGTTCATTTCCGTTCAAAATTTCACCAAAGCAAAATAGTTGTAACGTCTAATTTTCTTCAGTTTAACAGTAATGGCAACTAAAGTGTTGCTGTGAATTGGGCAGTCGTAAAAAAAAAATTCGCACCCCCCCTGTTGAGGACCTCTGGAATTCCAGGGTGGGTGGTCAAAATGGAGCTCGGAATTCCAGGGTGGGTCGTTAAAGTAGACCTTGGAATCCCAGTGTTGGTACCCTTAAAATGCGAAAATCCAGGGTGGGTAAGCCCAATTTCCAGGGTGGTCATGAGAAAATCACTGGAATTCCAGTGTGGGTGGTTCAAATTAAAAAAAATCCAGGGTGGGTAGCTGGGGTCCACAACCGGAGGGGGGGGGGGGAAATTTTTTTTTGCGACTGCCCATTTCAGGTCTGAACTCTATTTAAAACAGGCTTTACAAATAATCCGAAGTTCAGCAAGTGGACGCTGTCCTTGTCGCTAAATATAACTGTTGTGAATAGCTTACCTCTTATACTTGCTCTTGCTCGCTTTGCTGTTTTCTATCCCCCTTCAAAATACAAGCGATGAGCTCAGGAATTTCATTTGCGTGTTTAAGTTTTTTGGTGGATCAAAGCGTCATCGCTTGTCAAGTTAAATCAGCCCGACGGCAACGGTCAATGATTATGCAGATCTGTACCTAGACCGTAGACTGTTCGGGACCGTTGTATACCCGGATCTTTTTGGGGAGGGCGGAGGTGAAGTGTCTTCATATTACATAGAGTGTTGTCTGCGAGTGTAGAAATGTTAGTACCTCTCTTGCAGCCTTCATTAGAATAATTTAGAGAAAGCTACATACTTATTAGGTAGACCTTAAGTTTTTTGGTGGATCAAAGCGTCATCGCTTGTCAAGTTAAATCAGCCCGACGGCAACGGTCAATGATTATGCAGATCTGTACCTAGACCGTAGACTGTTCGGGACCGTTGTATACCCGGATCTTTTTGGGGAGGGCGGAGGTGAAGTGTCTTCATATTACATAGAGTGTTGTCTGCGAGTGTAGAAATGTTAGTACCTCTCTTGCAGCCTTCATTAGAATAATTTTAGAGAAAGCTACATACTTATTAGGTAGACCTTCGCTTTTAAGAAAAAAAAAACTTTTTGTCATATATTAAGCAATTATTAGATGCCGAGCCTCATTCCACTTGGTGAGACATTGTCTATTCCGGATATCACAAAAACTGAATTCAATAATTGCTTTATTATACATTGATTCAGTAAAAAATATTTTTGTGATGAACAAAGTTTGTTTTTCTGTCAAGCAGTTTCTTTTACACAAGCGCCCTGTTAAGTAGTCCCATGATGCTCTAGTTCCATGATGCATTGCGCGCGTAGAATCAAGAATCAGCAAAATTCTTGAAGACCCTCAAAGTGCGTGATTCCCAAAGTAAAGCGCGCGTTCTTAGCCAATCAGAATCGAGATAGTGAGTACAATGTGTAATAATAAGCAATTATTGGATGAGGTTTTTGTGATTTCCAGAATAAACAATGTCGAGACAGGTGGAATCAGGCGAGGCCGTGAGGCCGAGCCTGATTCCATTGGCGAGACATTGTTTATTCTGGAAATCACAAAAACGAATTCAATAATTGTTTTATTATACATTGATTCAGTAAAAAGACTTTTTTTGCTGTCAAGCAATTTCTTTTACACAAGCGCCTTGTTAGATAGGGAAAACATTCAAGTGCTCTAGTCCCATTGTGCATTGCGCGCGTAGGATCAAGAATCAGCATGCTGATTCTTAGAGACCCTCAAAGTGCGTGATTCCAAAGTAAAGCGCGCGCTTTTAGCCAATCAGAATCGAGATAGTGAGTACAATGTATAATAATATATATTATTATGATTTCTACTTTCAGCCACTGATGAAAATCAGTTTGTCACTTCGGGATTCTCTTATACTTGTTCTACGCAAGGCAATGTTCTCAAGGTATGTTATTTGGGCGGAAATCCTGTCTCCAACACAAGATATGCACTTGATTTGTTTATTAAAACTGAAAACACGATTTTCTTCCCTAAATCAATGTTCGATTCTCTTCGTGTGTTATCTCTTTCAATATACAGTGGACATCCTGTGGAATACCTAAATGTAGTTGCGAGGCACTATTCTTTCCTATTTTGGTAACTTTTGTGTGTTATTTCCTGACCTAGACAACTTGACGCCCGAAAAATTGCTGTCACCGGGTTTCTGCAAATTCTTAAGCACTTCAAGGTAGGTTTCACTCCATTTGCTTGTTGATTTGTAAATATATGTGACCGACTCTCCAGACTTGCAGTCGGTAAGCTGAATTACGCTGGATCTCACGGCGCCAATGGCTGCCAAGCGGGCGTAAGCACATACACTGAGGGTGGACATCCCCGCGTCCTAGTGGTTCTTGAACGTCCCTCTGGTTCAAGTTAATGTAATGCATGCGAGAGACGGTTTTGCGTCCATTCCCGGAAGACGCGAAGGTCTAACCATTTGCAAATGCTAGAGCAAAGGCAGCACCTTCTCCTCAAATATTTAGAAAAAAGATCCTGAGTGTTGGTCTGACCGAGGTTTGAACCTCCCGCACAACAGCCCGGCGCTTTACCACTAAGCAACCGGTCGGCGGTAAACCTTTACCGATCGTCATCATTACCGTTATCATCATCGTCATCAGTATCATCATCACTCTCGTCATTTCATTTTTTTTTACATCAGTATCAGCATCTTGTCATGATTATTAACATGGACAGGGTTCCCACGAGTCCTTGAAAACCTGGAAAGTCATGTAATATTTAAAAGCCTCCTATTCGGACTTGACGGGATTTCAAAGTCCGCACTAATTGCGTGGGCTTTGAAATCCCGTCAAGTCCGAATAGGAGGCTTTTGAATTACTTCAAATACTCAATAATTATTCATGACCTAATTAGCCAACACAGAGGGAAAACGATCAATGTTGAAACATCTCCATTTATTTATTTTTTAATTCCTTGGTCATTTGAAATACTCAGCCTGTGACATAATCTTAAATCACCGACCCCTCTATACCCTACCCAAACAGGATTTATCAATATAATCATATTTTACTTGTGAAACTTGAATTATGTCACTAGTCATGCGCACAAATGAAAAGGTCAAGATTGTTTCCACAAAGCCTGTCCCACATGAAAGTTGGCGGCGCACATGCATATAGTCTGGAATAAGATCCTTTCTATTCTAGATTTCCGAGAGAGGAGACCTGTGTCTTCTCACGGAACGTACCTACAGTCTGCCTTTGTACGGCGTAGACTGACTAGTACAAAAAAATTCGACGGGGAGAGGACCTTGAAATTATGAACTTCGATTGCGTCACTAGTCATGCGCAGAAGTGAAACGATTAATAGTGTTTCCAAAGAGCCTGTCCCACGTGGAGGTTGGCGGCGCACATTCATACAGTCTGGAACAAGATCCTTTGTATTTTACTGATTCGACAGAGGAGACGCGTGTCTTTCTCACGGAACAGTTGCTACAGTCTGCCATTGTACGGCGCAGACTGACTAGTACAAAAATATTTCGATGGCGAGGGCCTTGAAATTATGAATATTACTAATTATGAACTTGGATTGCGTCACTAGTCATGCGCAGAAGTGAAAAAGATCAAGAGTGTTTCCATAAAACCTGTCCCACATGGAGGTTGGCGGCGCACAAGCATATAGTCTCGAACCAAAATTCTTTGTATTGACTTCTCCGAAAGAGGAGACTTTTGTCTTCTCACGGAGTGGTTCCTACTGTCTACCTTTGCACGGCGAAAAGACTGAGTAGTAGAAAAAAATTTCTAGGGTGAGGACCTTGAAATTATGAATATTCATAGTTCAAAGGTCCTTGGATCTAGAAAAAATTTCTAGATCCAAGGACCTTTGAACTATGAATATTCATAGTTGACCTTGAAAAGTTTTCAAGTCCCACTTGCAGTATCTTCCTGGGATTTCAAGGTACTGCACGTGGTACAAAATGGGAGCTCTGGTTGGCTGATTAGGTCATGAATAATTAATGAGTATTTGAAGGATTTTAGAAATGCCCTTTTCCAGGCCTGGAAAGTCATGGAATTTTTAAAAAAAACCTATCAAGTCATTAAAAGTCATGGAAATATTTTCCTGAACAAAGAGTTTGCAAGATGTTGAGTGTGTTTATCGTTTAAGTAAAAATAAAGGAACCTGAATAAAAACTATGAATGTGCTATCTTTATCTTTGAAACAAAAGGATACTCATAATGCGCGAAAATCCGCATTTTTCATTATGAAAGGTCATTAAATTTTTTCAAAGTCCTTAAAAAAGTCCTTGAAAGTCCTGGAATTTTGAAAGCTTGAAAACGTGGGAACCCTGCATGTAAACCATTAACCAAGGCCTGGTTTTGTTGTTCTACAGGTTCTTGGCGGAGGTGTGACGGCTTCAAGTCAGCTGAGCCAGTTCTCACAGTCCAGTCAAGTGCAAGTTGATGTTCACATTAGAGGCGGGGCTGGTAACGAAGCACTCTGTCTAGAGATCTTAGGTAAGACACAGGAGGATAGAAGGAAAACAGAAAGCAAAAAGAAGGAAAGCGTGGGGGAAAGGTGGAATTCTTCTCCCGGCCTTGGTCCTTAGAAATAACTACATTTTATCTACTTGTGCTTCTGATGAAAACTCGCTCTGTTCCTTTTTGAGATCTTTTTGCTTGTTTTTTTTTTTCTTCTTCTATCTATACTATTATAATCGGGTTGTCTGCGCAAACGTTTCTGATTGGCTAAATCGTTCGCACTCACTCCGCTTAGGCCTGAAGCTGTGTCGCCAAAAGAAGTTCACAAACCCGGAGAGAATGTGGAAATCTCGACAGTGAGTGTGTTTTGATTGGAAAAGATTCACCCTGGGCTAAGTTCTAATTCAAGCGATTTCTTAAGCGAGGGACAAAGCTGCCATCGCCGCTATTTTGAAATCTCCCACAGAAACTAAAAAAGAACTCAGTTCGCACAGCCGAAAGCACTATAATCATTCAGACCTAAATGGTTCTGTCACAGATTAATGTCAGGAATGTGCAGGGATAATTGTTATTCGAAAGCTTTAAGTTGAGAAAAAATTTCATTCAGCTTGAACAAACGTACACCAGTGCCTTGCTTTCCTGTTCGCGCGCTAAGGCGAAATGAGTGACAAAATTACACGGCAAAGCAAAGCCATGAATAATATTCTCAAAGTGTAAATCCTTACGCTGCATCGCAAAACGAAGGACGCACACCCGAAGAGAAGAAGGAAATCTCTCATGTGGGCGTGTTTTTGTTGGAAAAGATTCACCTTTGGCTAAGTTCTAATTCAAGCGATTTTTTCAACGAGGGACAAAGCCGCCATCGCGGCCATGTTGAAATCTCCCATAAACTAAAAAAGAACTCATTTCCCTCAGCCGAAAGCACCATAGACATTCAAAGCTAAATGGTTCCATTACAGATTACTTACCATTATGTACCGGGATAATTTTAATTCGAAAGGTTTGAGCTGAGAAAAATTTTCATTCAAGTTTGAACAACTTACACCACTGCCACTGCCTAGCCTACAGAGCGCACGCTAAGCCATGAATGAAATTCTCTAAAAAAAAACCTATGATAAACTAAAAATTTCTGAGAACAATTTTACTTTACCTGTTTCTTCTCTTCCCTTACTGAGATATGATAAGCATACAGACAATTTGAAGTCAAATGTTTTTTCTGTAATAGGCTTGCGTTTTCAATTTTAGCGGGTTCTTCGGACTTAGACAGATTTGAGAGCCGTACTGACTCACACGACACACGTGCGTCATTTTCTCCACCAAAATCAGGGAGACCAGTACAAAACATACAAAAAAAGCTCTGGGGCTCACTTCACTCATTTCGGCATGGGGCAGGGGGTCTTTCTTGAAGGGAGGTCATTAGTAATGTAAATCAGCTGTTTATGGAAGGGGGAACTCAGGTTGAGTCTTCTAGCGTCACGAAGTGACGGGCTGTTTTCTTGTTGTCTTTATACGGTGGCTGGGTCAAACCTGACAATGTGGTTGATTCAAAATAAGGCAGTTCTGTTGGCAGACATTCCTAACAACCGAGATAACGAACCGTTGAAGACGGACTTGAGTAAACAAAACGTATTTAAAAGATACATTCAAGATGTCGCCAAATCACTACAAATGGAATATTCCATAAGCAAGGCCATTCTTTAAGCTTTAAAACGGCATATAAACGATCCTCGTAGCATGAATTATGACGCGACACGGATGTTTCTCCGCTGACATCTCGGGCACCTCATTTTCGTGAACCCATACCTTAACGCTGACATGTATTTGGTTGTATTTGTAGGTAACCTTAGAAGGTGTTTTACCCAACAAGCCGACGTGAGGGTTCTACTCTATGAGGTAAGACCCATAAAATTGCACTTTACATGAGATCCCTAGTTAATTACCCTGGGTACCAGAGGCTCGAAGCTTCACTTGTTTACTGACAGTCGCTCATCGATCAGTAAATATGTGTTTTGTAAACGAGTGAAGCTTAGAGACTCTGGTACCCAGGGTCGCCGAAAATTCAAATAGATTTTTGTTAAAAGTGAACACCAGCACTAGAACACACATCATCGCTTTAGTAAAAATACAAACTTTCGCTGCATTATATCCAATATCTTCCGAGAAAACGAACGTTGAAAATTTGAAAATTTACAGACGTTTGTATGACTGGGGGTATGCGTCAATTTATAGTATTACTAATGTGAAGATACTCTTTCTAGTGCCAGCATTTGATTTTCAGTCAGTTTAATTTCAAGAGATGTGAATTTGCGGCAGCCATTTGGAAAATGGTCTATTAACTGAGCTGGGTTTGAGGGTTAACGAACTTTTACTAAATGAGTTTTCGAAAGTAACTGTTATTAATTCTGCGTTTATTTGCCATGGTAAATAAGATTGCCACAACGCTGCTTGAATCAGAACACGCGCACGCTGTCATAACTAAGGAATAGCGTTCGGCTGCGCTGTTTTTGAAAGGAAACTTTCAAAACTTGGATTTTGTGGTAAAAAAAACACGCATCGAATGAGGAGTAGTGTTGTTTGAACTAATATTTACCACGTCCACGTTATCAACGTGAACAAACAGAAAACGAAAATAAATAAAATCTGTAGGATTCGGACCCAAGACCTTGCTTTTCGTGTGCCAACGCTGTGTCAACTAAACTATAGAGTCAGCAGGAAGCAGATTGTGGCAGTTTTGAACCTCGGTAAATAAGAGCTCAGATAAGGCTAGCTATAATCCAACTGCGCCACTAGAAAGACTATACAAACATAAATTGTCTTGGTATTAAGCACGTTTAACGTGATCAGAGAAGTGCCGTGATCGGTCAGGACAGGAAAATGTTGCCCGTGCACGCAGGCTCCAAAAACAATCAGTACACATAATTCTTTACCGTGCCCTCTAGCTAGGAAAAAATAAAGTTCCCTCAAACGTTTGTTATTGTTTTTGTTTGCCTGAGTTTCAAGTAAACCGCAAAACTTTCGATCTTTTTTGTAAACTAATTTTTGTAATTCACAGAGAAAAAGAGAGAAAGGGAAACAGACATCCGTGTAGGATACGCGAGTAACGTACACAGTAGCATTAGTGGGCTAAAAAGACATTCCGCTAGCGTGAAAATTACAACATATTAATTCAGGGAGCAAGAAATGGTCCTGCCATCTGTTTTATTTTGCTTGTCTCTATATCCAGGGTCTGTATGAGGTGATGTGCCGCAATCCTCAGCTTCGCCAACCCATCCTGGAAAACCTGTTTGTTCAGGTGGGTGTGTTACCAGCACGTCAAACTGTGTTCTGTAACTAATATTTGCTGCGTCGCCAGTTACAGTCAGATTACAGTCAGTTCGACAGTACAGTAAAAACCCGCATAAAATAACAGGTGTTTTGGGGAATCAGGCTGATTTTGTTCTTGTTTATTGGGTGTTTTCTGCAAAATCAGCCTGGAAATGTTCTTAAGGTGTTCTTAAAGTTTTTTCTTAACATCAAATACTGCATACTCTACCAACAGTCAAATAAAGAATGTGATTGGTAGAAAGGTGACAGTCATTTAAAAACGACAATTAATCAAGTCTAAAAAACAATTGCTAACTGTACCCTGGAATTCCTGCTGTAGAACTCGGTGTGTGCATGGCCTAGCACATTACATATTGATCTCCTCGGTATTCTATCACACAATGGTTTTTACTGTACTCGAATCTAACTGGCAGCAATTTTTTTATACAAGAACAATTTTCATTTTTCAGGCTGCATGTGTTCTTATATGGAAGGTACCTTTTTGGCCAAATTTCAGCCTGAGTGTTCTTAAACCACTTGTTCTTTTATGCGGGTTTTTACTGTACTCAAAGTGCCGTTATTGAACAACTCCTGAATATGTTTGATGACACATTTACCATGTCAAATCAACAGAGGGGCGGATCCAGGAATTTAGGAAAGGGGAGCCGGATAGTGAAAATATGAGACGGAAATTAGCAAATTTCCTCACGATGAGGAGAAGACCATTTCTTTCTTTCTTCTTCTTGACAATTATGTCCAAGTGTGGTTTTCTACCTGTGTTATCTTACTGAGTTAGCAGGTGTTGCTCTAGTGAGATCCGTTCCACTCCGTTGAACTGTAATCAGCGTACAAGATAGTATTGCGTTCCTTGCTGAAATAACAATATGCTGGTTCACACAAGCGTTGTAGTCGTAATCACAGTCGTAATCATAAGCTCCGTTAAAAATCAGACGTCGTCAGCGTAATCATAGACACTGAGAACGTCGTAAGCGCTAGACAGTGTGGATTCGTTTTTCTTGCGACTATAACTAAACTGAACCAAATCGTCGCAATCGCAAGCGTAGTCGCAAGCAACAAACCAATCAGGTTGCTCTTCAAAACGCTCGTCAGAAGACGAAAGGCTTACAGAAAGTGTGAGCAAGTTTGAGGTCCTGTATAACCAAGCTCATAAACATTTTAAGGAATAAACAAGAAAGAAAAGGCGTGGAAGGATGTCACAGAAGAAAAGTGAAACAGTTTTTAAAAAAACACGAACAAAGGCAACGAAACTTCTATGCCTCGCACGTCCACGTGCTAAAAAAATCGTTTATATCTTCGCCATAATACTAAACAGCTAATTTTCTCAGCAAAAGGAGGCTGCATTTTTTTTCTTGAAGAACACACACTTACTTGGTGAAACAGTCTTAGAAATTGCGCCTTTACCCGCGCAAACTAAGTGTCCATGCAAAGGGAAGCAAATGGCAAAGCACGCTGAAATGTAATCTATTTCTGCTGAAAAGGTACGCAATTCCATTGGCCAAGACCCGTTCGCACGAGACCGGTACAAAACCGGACCGGTACAATTCTGGTACGGTACCGCCTGTTCATACGGTACCGGAGCTACTCTGGCACGTTTTGCAACAATGTTCACACGGGACCGTGCTCGACTAGCCGTGCCAAAATCGGTCCGGTAAACGCGCGACGGTACCGTACCAGAATTGTAACGGTCCGGTTTTGTACCGTCTCGCCGTGAACGGGCGAGACATGAAAACACTAACTTCACTACGATAGAAAACATTTTGTCGAGTTGATCGTTATTGACGTGATTATAACTCCTCAGTTTCAGAAATACTACGAACCAGAAGAAGACGTCACACCGCCCGTCAAACTAGAATCGTGTTTATCTGCCTCTGGTGATCAAGTGTTCTTGTCCGAGCCACTCGTAAGTAGATGCGGGCTCTTTGTTTCGCCGGTTCGTCGTTGTGGATAGTGCCTGTCACGTACACATGAGTGTTATTATAACAATATAGCTGATGCTCGCGGGCGTAAATATGTTTTGGGCCCGACTCAGGCTCATTTTAGCCCAATTGCAGCGAGGGTTAAAATGAGCACTGAGAAGGGCCCAAAACATATTTACGCCCAAGAACATCAACTACATTACTATTATTATAACTTTGGAGAGCATTGAGTACAAAAATGAAAAATTATGGCGACCATCATAACGCCGATTGACTCGCGCGGGCTCTAATTAGAACCCGCCAAAATGTTCAATGCCCGGATAATACGCCACAATGCTCGCCAAAGTTATTATAATTCTATTTATTATATAAACTAGAAATAATCTAAGATTAATAAGTGCGTTTCCTTGAACTGTTAACAATTGGGCTGTTCCAAAAAAAAATTGTACCCTCCAAAAAATTTTCACAAATTGCTCTACCCCTGTGGAAATTCCAGACTCCTGTACAACCCCTGTGGAAATTTGAAGCAACCCCTGTGGAAATTCCACAGTTGCAAATTGATACCCTGTGGAAATTCCAGGGTATAATGGATGGCCCTGTGGAAATTCCAGGGTCAAAATCACGGACCCCGTGGAAATTCCAGGGTCAAAATCAACAAACCCTTTGGAAATTCCAGGGACAAATGCAGCGACTCCTGTGGAATTTCAAGGTTCCTCGATAGGGCTGGGGGGTACAAATTTTTTTTGGAACAGCCCATTGTGATGCCTATTAGACTGAGATCATTAGAATGCAATTGCTTTTGAGCTTTTTCATTCATGGCGCATGTATTTTTCGAGGAAAATTTTGGTCCTGGCTCAGAAAGATTCTTGATGGCTCTCTGTCAATTCTCTTTAGTTTGCTTTCTCTAGTAGGACTCCTTACTGTTTTTCTAATATTATGCAAAAACTGGCAAAGTGTCAAGTTCATCAGAAGCATAACTTTTTTCTTTTCTGGAAACATTGATCACAAAGTCATACAGGGTTCCATGATTAAATTTTGAACACACATGTGAAAAGCTATATGTAGGGTTGTGAACTGTCCATTCTGACAAGTAAGTAGGAATTGTATTTAAAGTCTGATCATAGAAAACTGACTTTTGGCACAAATCAGAGCTGGGATTTGAGTTGACTTTCAGATCCAAAACAGGTCACCCAGCGAAGCAACTGGGATTTGTGTTGACGTTCAGACCCAAATCAGGCCACCCAGCGAAGGAACTAGGATTTGTGTTGTCGTTGAGACCAAAATCAGGCCACCCAGCGAAGAAACTGGCACTTTGTGTTAACTTTCAAACCCAAATCAGGCAACCCAGCGAAGAACTGGAATTTCTGCTCTCTGTGTTCTTCTGACATTCGGTCGAAGACACGCACCCGCGTGGCGAAGATCGATTCGCCGTAAAAACTTGGATGGATTGTCACGCTCAGAGAGAAATATAACGTTGTTTTCTTAGCCAAAAATGTACTGCAGAGTGATTTGATGTTGTGATCAATGTCTCGTACCTTTCGTTGAGTCTTTTGTCCAAGCACAAGTAAAAAAATCCGCGCACAAGAACTGTAAAGAACTTCTTGTCTCTTGTGACTCGTCAACAGTTCACCTCGAGGTATAAAAACAGCCTTCCCGTGAGAGAGCATGTCTCTGCACGAAAACGAGGCATGTTTCTGAGCCCGCGATCTGTATGACATGCGCAAACGGTCATCCCAAAACGACTGGGAACGTCATTGGCGCTAAGAAATTATGTCACTTGTCTAGCATGAAAACGAGGCCATTCCTTAAAGTCTCAAGTCTCGAGGATAAAATGGCATAGCATCCAGCCGAAAACTCCCCGAATAGGTGGCGTTTCCTAACAGGATTTCCTTCGCACGTGTGAAAAATTACGATAATGCCCACTATCGCGAATACATCAAATTATTTTTTCTCACAAAAACGTTTTATAAACAGAATGATACATAGGCGCACTCGAAGATGAATTCCATATCCCTGGCTCCCTTGTATTATTCCTTATGTAACAGGCAGGGGTTTTGCTGTGCCTCACATGTGCGTGAGACTGGGCCGAGTAATGGTAGTTTATAAGGAGCGATAGCAAGTTTAGGAGGTAGAACTAGGGAGTTGGCGCGCTGAACGAACGTTTGAGTCGCAAAAGAAGGTTTTCTCCCGCCATTCTGAAATGATTCATTCCCACGATAAAGTAACGCAGCTAGTAAAATAGCATAACATTAGAAAAGCTGGTTACAATCATATCAGACTGTCAAATGAAATGCGAAGAAGAAGAAATTTCACTTATTTCAATCTGAAGATCCGATTAGTAATACAGTAAAAAAAGCTGTGCAAACTATAGAATACTATAGTGCATCGGCAATGTAGGAGAGCATGGGAAATAAAACCATATAGCAGAACGGGAGCTTTTTAAACCATTCTTACGGGAGCCTATTTTCATTCTCGATTCATTCTTAAAGTGCTTAGAAAGCACTTACTGTGAGGGGATTTTTGGACATCCGTTCGAAACATCTTTTGTTGTAATTAGTTGTAGGTTGAGCCCAAAATAGGTCTTATTTTACTGTATTATGATAGCCAGTTGGTGTTACGAGTTTGAAATATGCATGTAAAGATCAATCGCATTCAATGATCTTGAAACTTTAAAACTTACATCGATTGCTTGCTCTGGTGAGGTACAATCACAACCACGATCTTTTCATTTGATTTCACTTATCTTGTTTCGTATTTACAATTTTTTGTTTTTGTTTTTCTTTTAATTTTTTATAAAATGATTCTTTTAAAAAAAGACAGGTAATACGAAGGAAATGCGAAGGAAGTAGAATTGGACCATAAGTCCAACGACGCTAGTCAGACGCTAGTCAGATGAATGTTATTGTAATAAGGCATGGTAGTTTCCCCGAGGGAGTCCCCCTAATTAATGTCGGGATCTTTTTAGAAGAATAGAAAGTCCCTAAGCGATATGATTCTGGGCGCGAGTGACATCCCCACGCATGATAAGCAAAACATTTATTGCCGTTTACGATTTCCGGAAACGTACTCCTGGACCGCCTACTTCTGTGGAGTTTCCCAAGGAAACGTTTACGCGACTTTGAATCTGACTCCACTCTGAGTAAATATGCTCGCCTGACACGTCACGTCGCCTGAAACGTCTTTCTTTGTCTCTTACTGCATAAAACGTGAAAAAATCTACAGGGGAAAAGGTTGCCTAGAACTTTGGGACAACAATTTTTGCCTGGTATTTTCGGAAAACCTTGTTTTGATACCTAATTAATTTCGAATCCCATGACTCTCAGGTAGGAATTCCATACAGATGAACACTATTTAGGGAATCCGAAGTATGCCTTGTCGAGGTTATACACCGAACTCGAAAAGTTGCTGTACAAGCTTTATATCATGGTTGATTGGAATTTTCCCTTCGACCTTCAATCAGCTAGCCTCTCGGAACTGTCACGTGAAAAATCCCGCGGCTGTCATTCGTTTAACTCCTTGTATCTGATGACGTCATACCGCGTGATTATCAACTCATGTAAAACCTTGCCACGAAGGAATTCAGAACATGTGGTGATTCATTTGGGAGGATACGTCGGATCATCTGACCATTTGACTGCGACAGACCAAAATCGGCTAACGGTGTTTACATCTTGTTGCCACCCAATTCAGAACATGTGATGCTTCCTTTGAGTGGCTTAGCGTGTCAGTAAACGAGTGAAGCTTCGAGCCTCTGGTACCCAGGGTACCCGGCGCGAGTGCACGAGTGTATGTGCAGAACTAACAAAAGTAACCACCCTGAGGAATCATCACATGATCTGAATTGAGCGGCAACAAGATGTAAACACCGTTAGCCGATTTGGTCTATATGGTTATTCTTAGCCTCGTCCCTCTCTTTCAGCTCCCATCATGCTTTCTTCAGTTCATGATGGCCAGTAGCCGGGAATCCTTCGGGAATATCTCTGCTTTTCCAAAATTTCAACAAATTTTACTCAATCGTGAATTTTGATATAAATAAATATTATGGTTAAATATTACCACTTTCTCAGTCTATTCGAATCCTATTTCTTGAATGATTCTTGAATCTGACAGTCAGCGGGTTAGCTAACCTGCTTTCTTTGATAAATTTCTTACCCGTTCAGAGTACAAGGTTATGAAGTAGGCATTGTAAGTTCTGTTTGACCAGTACAGTAGAGGAGGAGAAACGTTCAAAAAATCCTTCGGCTAAGCTCCTTATGTGTTGTAGAACCCCTGGGAAAGCTCAGCTGTTGTCAAACAGAAGAGATGTACGAACTAACTTCGCTAGTTTCAAGCATTTAAATATGGCAAAATCCAGCAAAAACCTAATAACTATTGGAATGAAAAGATGACAATTCATGTCTGTACAGTCAGCGACATAGACATTTCAAGAAATCTCCCTGACAAATTCGGCGTCTCTTGCTGCACTTTCATAGACGCTGCTTGTGGTGAAATTCGAACAAAGCGCCAGGCTTCGAGGGGCGGGCAGCATTTGAAAGCAGTGACGTCATCAACTTAGCGTGACAGCCCGCCGAGAAGCTGGCAGTTGGCTAAATCAGACGATGTTCTGCAAAAATCGAGCAGGATAATGGTTATTCAGCTCATCGATAGCACAAAAACGTCCAAGCAATAATTTAATTTGCGTATTAAATACGTGTTTAACGCATATTTCCCTCAGGCGACGGATATCGCAGGATATCTGTCAGGTTCAGAAGGCAGCTATTGGCGTTCCAATGACCATATTTGGGCAGTGCATCGATGTGCTGAATAATAATAGGGGGTAGATACAATACAAGGGTATTTTCAATACTTGGCAAAAAATTGGTAAGGCAGTGCTTCCATGGCTAACAGGCAGATACACCCCTGAATATGCGTTCAAATCACCTCTAATTAGTTGTTCTTCTAAAATTCAGGAGATAATTCTAGCCAAGTAATTCTTTTTTCTCCAATGAGAATGCCATATAGAGGATAAAGCACCAATTGAATCATTTTCTTTATTAACAAAATAAGTGTTTAATTAATTTAATTGTTTAATTATTACGCGTTGATTTCCATTGTTTCCGAAGCTTCTTAAGCGGTAAAAAAATATAGCTTTTGTGTCAGAATCTGGTGTGATCAACTGGAATTTACAGTAGCATATTACTTCAATTTCTAACAATAACACTAATAATAGCCGTATTCACACTAGAGACGGAAAACTCGTCTGAGACGAGTTTTTCGTCAGAAAAAATTCCTGTCTTATGTCAATTCTACTCGGAAACACTTCCTTGTTGTCTGTCTAAACTTTCTCCTTCCAAAAAATGATCACAGAAAAACAGGGAACCATATTCAAGGCGAGAAACTCGTCTCAGACGGGAAACTCGTCTCTAATGTGAATTCAGCTAATATAGCAGAAATACATGTTAACTACTACTTGATAGCAAAGATTTTCTCTCCTGGGAAACGCATGTATCCGGCACCTGTTTTCACTCTGGAAATAATATATGTATGCATTTTATAAATACTTTCGCTTTTAAAATACGCCACTTCCGGATGCCAAACTCTTGAGGGAAAATTCCCTTCGATATTGTTCGTGGCGTTGGTCCAGTAGGTCATCCACTGGCTAACGCTTAATATTACAGCACTATACAGAACAAATGCAACGTTTGTATTCCTAAATTGAATACAGGCTCATAACATTATAACTGTTCCTAATTCTGCTGTTTGTACGGAACCTGTTATTATGTATATTTTATATTATATTTTCCTGTTATTAGTTGTTTTCTTTCAAAGAGATACTATGATACCTCTTATAATCTTAATGTCATATTTAACAATTATTAACTCGTTTCTCTGGTTTTCAACTAAGTATTAATTTACTTGTTTCTCATCACCACTAGGTCAAGGTGTATGATGAAATCGTCAAATGGCCAAATTTCACTTGGGCCGGACCTATTTACAACTCATCACGATTTTAGGAAATACTTTACAGATATATATATATATATAAATAATACCTCGATTATAAAAATGAACCAGGTACGGTGGTTGACGTTTCTCGTCAATTTCTAGAGTGTTGTTCGCACTTGTTTATCTCCTTGGTTTATCTCCTTGGATCGTTCTAAATGTTTTCTTATTTGCTCAATACGTTCATTATTCTCAAAGACGCATTTTTCTCTCATTCTTCTCAGTTGTGACTTAGTTGCTTACTGTAGCATTTCCCGCCACTAAATCGAGTGTGGGTTGACAGGTATTACTGAGTGCCATGCTCGACAGTGTCCCGAACAATCCCGCTAACAGATCATACTTGCTTTGTAAACTCTTCTTCTCCCGAGAAGCCCGAACAAGCTCCGACTTGAGTCGTTCTCGCTCCGCCAGAAGGATCTTGTTTTGTAGTACCAGATCTTGTTTCTCCGTCACTCGCTTTTTCTTGCACGCTGTCGCGTAGACACGATTCTTTAGACTTCGCCTTCGCTTTCTGATTCTCGTAATCTCTTCTCTGCCTAAACCTCGGATCTTGCTGTTGAGTTGCTTGATAGGTAAGTTTACTAACTGTTCGTCAGAAAAGCCTTGAAGGGCTAATTCATCATTAGTTTCGTCCCAGGTGGATGAACTGGACTGTACACTCGGTGGGTCAAACAACTCCTCCACACCTTCGCTATCCGATTCTTCATTAACCTTGAGCGTTTTGTCGATACTTGGGGAGGCAGCATCATATAAAAGCCATTCACTCATCAGATTTGGATCACCTCCGGGAATAAACGGTTCCGTTGTCTGCTCCAGCTCGGCAAAGTCCATCTTGGACTAGCAAACTCGGATGACTCATCAAAATCTGAACTCGTCTGATGCGCTAGGATCGGCCTGTCGCTGTCTAAAGCATCGACCGACCAATGAAATCGGGGATATAAGGAATGTGGGGAGTCCCCTTCTATGGGGATTCCCCTGTTTTGCTTCGGCGATGGTACAAATAGAAATGTAAAAACAAAAGAAAACTCGGGCTGTCTTCATAACGTCATCACATTGAAGTCTTTTTCTTTTGGTGACCTCTTTTGTTTGTTTGAATGCTTTCTCTTGATTTCTGGAACATGCGCATACTGAACGTTTTCCAATAAAAAGCCGTTAATTTTTGAAGGAATACGTTTTACTCTACTTGCCTTAGTGAGGTCACAAACAGCCAATCACGTCGCTGATGAGTCTATATATTCAAGTCACATTATCAAAAGAATGCAGAAAGCATTTGGATGTTTTATTGTTTTTTAAATATGAAGACAAAGACTAAAAAGAAGCAGGATTAAAGCCAACGTTTCGGGCATTTTATTGATTAACATATTATTGTACATTTGAAAGAAAAAAATCAAATTTTGTTTATCAGTTTCTCAGAAAATCTAACCTGCCAGAAAGCTATTAAAGCTAAGAGCGGGGGAATCCCCGTGGCATTCAGTGAGTAAATAGTGTAAATGTATCGAACAAATAACGCTCTCTGACGCTCGTTAACACATAGCACTCTCTGTATACATTTTTAAACTACGTTTTAAAGGAATCAGCTGATGTATGTTACATTTTGTGAATTTTGTTCTGACATTGTGTCTAGTAGGCATTTCAGCTTCCGTAGATGACTGCGCCATTCAAGGGTATTCCCCTGCAGAGTTTGCATTAGTTATTAAATATTACCCACTCTTCAATGTCTCGTGCTCGGATCACATGAGCGATCTTTTATATCAGATCTTTATCGTCAGAAAATTAAACAAAGCACTGCCATTCGCCAGGTCGTGGATATGTGTAAACCTTTTTTTAGATTTAGTCGAAGTCATCGCGCGACTGCCAAGGGCTCGGTTCTGATTTGCTTTCACGAGGCACATAAAAGGGTACTAGAGCTGTCTGTTGAAAACCAAAAAAGTGGGACTTAGCCGTGTTTTTATAGAAATAGCAGGCCGTGTTTAATTTTACCCCACTTTGTCCATTCACTGCATGATTTCAGGAAATCGGTTAAATGTATTCAAAGAAAAAGATATCGAGTAGAAAGCTGAATTATAGTTGTTTTATTGGCTGAAATGACAATAATCGGGGAACGTTTTATAACTAAACTTGGTGTCTAAAACTTCATGTTGTTTTGCCTTTGAATCGGTGTACGCCACCTTAAGAGAGAGAAATGCAAAGATTATGATTATCCATGATTATGTCCATTCACTGCATGATTTCAGGAAATCGGTTAAATGTATTCAAAGAAAAAGATATCGAGTAGAAAGCTGAATTATAGTTGTTTTATTGGCTGAAATGACAATAATCGGGGAACGTTTTATAACTAAACTTGGTGTCTAAAACTTCATGTTGTTTTGCCTTTGAATCGGTGTACGCCACCTTAAGAGAGAGAAATGCAAAGATTATGATTATCGGCTCGCCTAGCGTTTCCTTGCCTACCGCTGAATATGAGAGGATGAAGAACATCAGGCTGAAATATTACCAGTAAAGCATATATATATATAAGAACCGATTCAGCCAGACAAAACGTTCATATATGGAAAAGAAAGAGTTTGCCAGAATAAAAGAGCAATGCCTCATATTAGAACTATGGTGTGCTGGGCCATTACAAACTCACTAACCATACAGTGCACGTCAAGATGTATGGTCATGTTCTATTAGTATTTTTAATCTGATGAGATTTTATAGTGTACGTAATCCTTGTATGCTAATTTAAAAACCTAAAAAAATTTGATAACTGATTGCTAGGGTAATCACTTGGTGATTGCTTTAACTACTGTCCGAAATGTAATATGAAAGCCGCTCTAATAGCTGCGAGTCGTGAGGTTGACGCTTTCGTTGTCTTGTATCTTATTTGTGTAATATATCCTTTTATTATATAAACACCAATGAAATACCGGGTGATCTCCCGCGCGAAAACTTGAAAATATCACACTTGCCTTGCTCAATGTTCGATTTTTAAACTTAACTCAAATAAAATTTGAATTTGGTATTCCATTGATGTTTATATAATAAACAGAACATTACATGACCGCTTGTGACGCTTGGTTGTCTTGTATGTTATTTGTGTAATATATAGACGGTGACGCTTTCGTTGTCTTGTATCTTAATTGTGTAATATAAAGACGTTGACGCTTGGTTGTCTTGTATGTTATTTGTGTAATATATCCTTGTTTGTATTTGCTTTACAGGCCCATCTGTTGAGTGCACTCCAACAATGTGCTTTGTGGTGTAGTGAGAACGTGTCTAGCGAAGACGAAGATGATGCAGGTATGATGATGGAGGTGGACATCGCATTGCTTGTAAATAACGTTTACCGATTACGTCTATTGATTATTTGTAAGTATCAAGACATTCGTTTGGAACAAAATGTTCTTACACGAATTGGCATGATTGCGTTATGAACATGTTCGAGCTGAACTTCTTGATATTTACACGTAATACTATCTCACGGTTGCGCTGCAGGCTACTTGCGTGTATGTGTCACGAGAAGGGTGAATATCCTAGTATTTATGGTTCTTCTTGGTTTTCTCGTCAGATAATGTGGAGCACGTGTTTAACGAGGTCGAAGATTTGCTGCAGTCTTTAACAAGAAGGATGATTAAATCCGAAATGGAGGACTTTGAATTGGTATTATTACTGACCCTTTATTGTTGTGTGCGATGTGCTATGCTGTTCTCTACTTCTTGACACGCCCATCAGTCAGGGCTTCCGGTGCGATTTTTGTGATGATTTTCACTGCAGAAATGGTGGAAGTGGTGCAAAGCGGACGTGGTTTTGACACTGGTCATTCATGACGTGAAATCACAAGTGGTTTTGACACTAGTCATTCGTGACGTGAAATCACATTCAAGTGTTTTTAACACTGGTCATTCGTGACGTGAAATCACAAGTGGTTTTGACACTGACCATTCGTGACGTGAAGTCACAAGTGTCGGGCTTCTCCGGGCATTGTTAGATGCAATTTTTCAAACTACCGGCTACCTTCGTCACGGACCCTCTCAACTGCTAATGAGAAAAACTTGTGCCACCGTGTAATTTTCTTTTTATTATATAGTCAAACTAAAAAAATATACACAAAATCGATCTCGAAGCGCCTTTATTTACCGATATCCTACACTAGTGGAGATACGGAAAATACGCGACTAGGTCTCGGATGTAGTTTCGTGTGGGATGTACATTTTTCTATAAGAAGTTATTCTGTTTTATTATGTCATACCGTTTCAGGACAAATCTGCAGATTTCTCCACAACAGCAAGTGTTGGTGTTAAAAACAACATTTTCGCACGCTTGGTCTTGGGCATATACGAGGTATAAAGTACGTTTTTTTCTCCTGGGGTTTTTTGTCATTTTCTCATATTTCGACCTCTTATTCTTATTTATAGTTGCTGCTTGAGTTCACATTCATCGAAGGAGAATTCAGGTAGGTTTGAATTCCACAGGGGATTGGGGGAAGGATTGATAAGTTACGTAGAACCTACAATACTTTGCGTCTCAAAGTGCATATGAAACGAAATCAATTTTCGGATGTCTGGATAGATCATTATTAGACAAACATGCTGACCAAGTTTGAGAAAGATTTGATAAATAGCCGCGAAGCTATGCGCTCGCAAGGTCATGGGCCGACATAGACCTCTTTTCTTGATTGAAGCACACATTACAGGATATCCTCATCTTCAACCGCTACGGTCGAGTTCGTTGTCACTTCCTATCTTCGCGTCTGTTCAACGTCACGGGTTCAAGTGTTCTGTCAGGTCGACTTGCTAATGAATCGCGTCTGATCAACGTCACGGGTTCAAGTGTTCTGTCAGGTCGACTTGCTAATGAATCGCGTCTGATCAACGTCACGGGGTCAAGAGGAATCTCGTCTGTTCAAATCGATGAAACTTTTCCTTCCTTTGTTAGAATATCCATATTCTGACTGCTTGCTGAGTGACTTCTCTTTTAAAAAAAACTAAAAACAGAGGGAACTATTCCATCTAGCAAGTTGAATCTGCGAGGCTCTTGTAGCTGGTGAGATATAAGCTTAGCTCTGATTGTCCGATAGTAGTTCGAGGAAAATAGGAGCATCGTTGTTATTGGTCCGAATTTTCCACGCGATCTCATCCATCCCTTCTCCCCCGGTGACTTTTAACAGACGCGGAGGTAGGAAGTGACAACGTACTCTACCGTAACTGGTGAAAAGCACACTAATTAAACTATATCAATTTTTTTGGTCTTCAAAAAGATCTGTAGAGCGCTTTGTCGCAGTTGGTGTTAAATCTGTTGGGTAATTACTGGCAAGACGAAAGACAGCTTTTTTATTCTCACAGCAAACAATCAATAGACGAGGTTCTTCAGCTATTTGGTAGCTACCATAATCTAGTCGAGATCATCCGAGAAAAGTCCGCCACCACAGGTAAAGTTAACATTTCCACAACTGTTAGTAATCTCACGTTCTGATTGGCCAATGTGCCGTGGTAAATAAGAGTCCACACCACTCTGCTTACATCAGCATGTCACGCAGTGACGAGAGAGGATGTTCAAGAGCGAAAAAGATTTTACTGAAAACCTTGAATTAGAAGATACACAAATAAGCAAGTACAAATTGAAATACATTACCTTGAGCCACAGTTTCTTTATCTAAGTTCCTTATCAAGCGGGATTATTAAGTGGTCAAAGCCACGGATTTTCTTTCTAGAACAAGAAGCTGGTCGCGTTAGATATCCGATCTCCATTTAGGCTTTGCAGTGCAGTTCTTTCTTGCAGTTGTGACAGATAGTATAAATATAAAGGACATGCATTTCGTAGTTCCATTTTGTAATGTCTAGATTGTCTTATCCTTTTGATAACATTCCAGGTGTGTGCTTTTTCACTTGCTGTTGAGTGCTGCTTTTGCTTTCGTCCAAATCCAAGTTTTGTTTTTGAGTTCCGCAATTCCCCGGGCCTGAGAGAGTTTTTCGCCTTCTTCAGCTTATTTAGAAACTTTTCAAGCTTTTACAAGCATCTACTTGAGTTCTACGTGTTATTCTGCAGTGATTCCCTGGCAGCTTTTTCCCCCTTTTCTTCAAATTCTCTTCTTCTCGTAGCGAGAACTCGTCCTTCTCTGGGGCATTCTTGCACGCGTGGGGCATTGCTAATCAAAAATTATATATATCACAACGCGAGAAAGTTATATACCACAGTGCACTTTCTTTATTGTCACGCAAAAAGTAACGCTTGGCTACCAGAAGTCCGAAAAAAACATATATATATCACAACGCGAGAAAGTTATATACCACAGTGCACTTTCTTTATTGTCACGCAAAGAGTAACGCTTGGCTACCAGAAGTCCGAAAAAAACTGAAAATTGTGGTAAAAACAAATTTCAAGGGTTTTACAGTAGTATGTACTCTTAATTCCCACGCTTTACGTCATCATCGTGGTCAACGTGGCGAGTGAGTCCATAACACATTTTGACCACCCTGGAAATTTAACAACTTATACCACACCTCAAACATCAGTTGAAATATTGTTGGCGCGAGATCTTTTTTCCAAATGCGCGGTTAGTTTTGTACAACTCACAAAAGATAGTGTCAAGCAGCTTAAGTCCAATGTTTTCAATTTTACCCGTTTTTACTGGAGCACAATCAAATTTGATTAAATCTGTAGGTTTGAGAGGCTTTAAACGTAGTTCAAGCTCGGAAATTTGTATAAATGATTTATCTTCCAGAAGGGAAATAACCTACTTTCTTTTGTCTTTACAAGGTAAAAAGAGCAGATCCTCAAGTAGCAAACAGTCCTCATCTTGCAGCTTGTTGTCATTAGGATGTGTGGCCCAGATTCACAAGGCTCTATTCAGGTACCTTTGATCTGATGGATCAGTAATCATATCGTGTTGACACGCGTGGAATGAATTTTTTCTCGTGTTGATTGTAGTGATACCATTCCAAGCCACCAACAGAGCTTGTTGTTCCTAAGGAGTGACGCCCATTTCGTAAAGTACATCCTGAGTACGGCACTACAGAAACTACGACAGGTAGGAATTGCAGGGACAACATACACAAGTATAGCAGGCTGTCGAGCTATCATTAATGTAGCTTTAATTTCTTTTTGCCTTCCTATTTTTTGCCCCAAGCTTACTAATTTTCCTATTTTCGAAGCTTCTGACAATTAACATATAAGTGAGCTCCACTTGCATTTCCATCAGATTTTGATGGATTTCCAGTCACGAGTTGCGTCCAGACTTTTCTAATTTTCTGTTGCCTTTGTAGGTGCTGGACAATGGTTTGTGTAGTGGGCCACGAGGGCAAGACAAGGATCATGTCTACAGGCAATGTTGTATTATTGCCAGGTTAGAGAATCCTTTAAGTTTATCACACAAGGGTTCGAAATGACTTATAGTGTTACACCTTAAAAACATTTTGTGGCAAAATAAATGATGATGATGATGATGAAATAGATGCCTGACAACGGACGAGTTCGTGCTCCCAGCTGCATCACGGGTAATCAGAGCAAGATGACAGAAAAGGGAAGGGCAAACCTGGAATCCTCACTAGAAGTTTTAACTTTTAAAAAAGTTGTCAGAGGAGTGTAAGGAAGTGACACTTCCAATTTCAAGTTCATAATTGCATCTAATTACCCATGATGCACCCGGCCGAGTGAACTCGTGTATTGCCAAATAGTTTCCATTTTGGGCGAGCATGCAGTGGCAAGAAGATCCTTATCCAATTGGACAACAATAGACAATGTAAAACAACGAAACCATAGAACGAGCAAACAATGACCTATTGTTTTGTTTAGCTAATAGTGACATCTCGCCATTTTCGCTGTTATTGGTAATGTTGCCGCTGTTGTTGTCGTTGTTATCCACGTTGCTTTGTTCTTCTTGTTATGTGGTGGAGAGTATAAAGTGTTAGATCGCCATCTCGAAACCGCTAGTGTCACTTTGAAACCGTGAAGTGTGCTACTAAATCAGTGTCCTATTGACGCTCTCGTAGGGCGTCCTTGAAGCACATATCAGGAGAAAGCTGCTTACAAGAGGACACTAACAAGACTAAAGACAAGGTAAGATTTACGGTCAGCTAAACGGCAATAATGTTTTGGAGGGAAGACATCCAAATGTTTAGGACAACCAAGGGGGAAAATATATTTTTCCTGTGCGCCATCACTTCCTGTTTGAATTGACGCCATATAAGAGACGGAAGTAAAATTACTCCTATACGTTACTGAATAAAAGTGATGTTTTCTACGTGTAGTTGCACAGCTTTTCCGTGCTGAAACGTTCGGATGAATCAGTTGAATTAAGTTTGCATTCACTGTTAAAACCCAGGGATATCAGGCCTGGGGCAAACGTCCAACTAGTGTCGAATTCATTGGCAAATAGATTCGGCCAAGACTCGACTTTGAGTGAAGGTGGCAGCAAACGCCGAAAGTATGTCGAATCGCACCTCATTAAATCCCAGGAATGAATGCGATCACGAGATCCGTAATTTTCATTCAGTTGTTTTATTCCCAACAGAGTTTCATTCCGGAAGAAAAGAACTGTCGCGCATGTTAATTAGATATTTGTTTGACTTGTTTCTTTGTTGCTACGTTCATGATATCCCACGCTTCGCCAGCTGCTTATTCATCCTTATTACTCTTTGAATAACAAGTGTTTATTACAGATCGAAACCTCTAATCAAGCATATTTCCTATTAAGTGATATTATTGGTCTGTCGCTGTAGGATCGGAGCCTCAGTCCAATATCAACAGCAGATCCTATTTTTGACAACGTTTGTTTCTTATGACACAATGTTTTTCATTGATGTACCGTACCTATGTGTTTAAGAGAAAATAAAATCACCTTTGCCATTAGTAGGCACCATCCTAAAGTGTCACTAAAGGCAGAAATCAACCACATTAATTCATCAAAAAGATCTATTACCCAATAGAACAGTAGCGAAAGAAAAATTTGTTTTGCACGCGCCGTGAATATTTGATTGATATTTGATCGGGAGTCTACAATCTTGGACAAAATTGTTGGCAAAAAGTGGCATTTTTTGTCACAAACGCCTATGGACTGGTTCTATCGCCTAAAATGTATCCCCCTCCCCCTTTCTCAATGTTGTTTTCTTGGCGGTGGTCCTTCAAACGAATTTATGCTGAAAGGACCAACATTGATTGGGGGGGAGGGGGAGAAATGTCTGCTTAAAGCTCTTGTACGGCAACGAGAGTGAATTCACAACAGGTGCTAAATTTTGTCAACACATTTTGTCCAAGATTGTAGAACGGAAACATTCAACCACTGAGATGGACACAGGCTGGAGCAAGGAAAGGGAACTTGTAAACAATCACTGCATGTGCAAAATACAAATTCCTGAAAAAGAAAAAATCATTCAAGACATATACATTCATGGAAAACATCAATAACTTCCTCTTTGGCATGTTGAAAGATATCGATACTATCTTAAGAATATGTTTTGTTTTATTTTGTCACATTTGCTTCACGTATTATTACTCCATAAGAAAAACCTGTAAAGCCCGGTGCACACTAGTATATCACGACATAAGGACGTTATGTTGCAACGATAAAAGCATGGGAAAAAAGCATGATTAAAATAATTAATATTTTCCATGGATCATCATTAGATTACTTCACCAAAGCAATCTTGTCTTATTTTTGGTTTTGGTGGACTTCAACTTTTTGAAATCGCTAAATTTGGTTCCCGTGATATCATTCTTATGTCGTTATGTCGCAAGTGTGCACCAGGCTTAACAACGATTGTTTGTTCCATAATACCATCGGGAGATCTTCATCGATTTTTTAGTTAGTGAAACATTTCGAGACCTTCGTGGACCCTTATTTTATTGGAGGTCGCGACAGCTGCGTGCAGCCGAAAACCAATTCAACCGTCAGCACACCAAACATTTGTTCTAGTAAGGAAAACTTTTATTATGAGAACTGTTCTAAAGAAAACAAATTTTGTTGCAAGGGTTGCAATACCAAGCCAAATACCAAATTATTTCTTATTTCAGGGCAAGAAGACGGGTAGCCTGTGTCTCGAGGGCCTGTGCATTGTAGTGAACGTGATATGTAGTTGGTATCCCGACAAGCTCTTCGGGTTTCTTGCTGCCATCGGTAAGTGCCCTGCTATCTTGCTATGAACGAGCACGCGTCATCAGTTGGCTTCGCTATATCTAGCGACTAGTTTGTGAGCTAAAATATCAACCCCTTTATTATTCTCTGTTTAACAGCATTATATCGTCGGTCAGAAAAAGTGGGTGGAATAATTTATTCCACTAAAATGTCTATCTCTTATTTGCGGGACTGGAAAGTCCGGACATGAATATGTCTAAGCCGAATACAAATTTTTCATTTGGTATTTTATCCCGCTCTGCTCAATACTTATGTCCAGAAATGGACTGGAAATAGTATTTTTAGGATTCTTGAAAATCTTAACAATCTACAAGATCCTGAAATACACACCATATCTTAGACTCTTTTTAAAGTATTCTGTAACCGGAAGATAGGACATTGTAGTATAGTACTTTACTAATATTAATAATATTGTAGGAGATTGTTTTAAAGGTTACGAAACTGTTGATATTCTTGTTATCGCACAAGCGGCTTGGCGCATTTCCTTCATACGCCAGAAATAAACGAGAGGGTTGAGGCCACTGTTGAGATATATGACAGGGATTGTACTATATGCTGCGATATACATGTCACTGGTCATACTGGCGGTGTGGATGACCACCAGACCCACGCACCCGTACGGTAGAAAACACAGAAGGAAGAGAAGGAGAATTAGGAGCATGGTGGAAACGGATCTGCGGAACCTGGCTAATACGATCGGTCTCCTAGCTAAACTGAATGGCTCTTGAACGCACTCTACCCGCTGCAAAGCGATCTGTAGAGTATGCCGGCGTAGCGTGGTGGCTATTTTGGCATTGCTGTACAGTATTACAGCCAGACACGCGAAGAACGTTACTGCGCCGACTACTATCAATGCCGCGAATGAGGCCCCCCAGCCCGCGCTGTTCAGCCGCATTGTTGTGATGATTAGTGGGGGTATTAACATGGGAACACTGGCCTTGATTGTCCGCGGAACCGTAACAAGTTGTGCATATCTGAGGTGTACGTGAATTGCGAGGAAACGCTCGAAGGAAATTGCCGTCAAACAGATCAACGAAAAGTAAACAAAAAATCCTCCAAAGACTTCAGATGCGATGCCGGTGACGCAGAACGCTGATTCTAGTCTCTGTTGATTGTCACTTTCCATCTTGGTTTCCGCTAGGTACAACGCAATGACATTTCGAGCGATTGCTGCCGGCTGAGCGAACAGCCCCACCCCTGCATCTGCGCTCGCCATCATGAAAACGAGAGATTTAGCGGGCGTGTGAAGGGAAGGGGTCTTGTAGATCGTCACCAGAACCAGGATGTTACCCATCACCGCTGCCAATGATATGATCCCATTTAACACGCATGATATTATGATGGCCGTGCGAACATGTGGGACGTACGAGAGAGTGGTGATCATAAACAGGCAGCCATACGTCACATTACTCATAACTATACTCACCTCACGTAGTTCCCCTTTATATATTCTACTCGAAGACAAAATAGTTTCCTTTTCTAGTTATTGTCCTATGAGTGATATTCCAGTATATTCATTGAGTGTCTTGTGTATTTTGCAAGTTGCCCCTTGTCTAATGCACTCCCTTCAATCATAGGAACTGAATGCCTACACCTGTTCGGTTGTTCGACGGCCGCCCTCCATCTCTCTTGTGTGTAGCCCTCCTTGCCTGATTCGAATATCACTCTAATAAATACAAATTGTATTTATCAGGCTTTCTCCTTCTCGAAGATCTTTATTTGTAACCCTTCACTAAACGAGTGTTCTGAAAGTCTTTTGCTTGTGGATGAACTAAAATCGAATCGATATTTTATGGCATTTTTGATCATTGAATTGAAAGTCATTCCCATTAAATTATGCTCCTCTGTTTGCGTACCAAAATTAAAACACTTTGTCACAAATGAGTTATTGCAGCAAGTAAAAGGAATCTGCGACTTAATAAATAATACGGACCACCTGTGTAAAGAGATGACCCTCGTTAGTGTTATGAAAACATAGGAAGTGCAAGGAATGTATACCTGGATTGGGACAAGCCATCCGTCAATTAAAATTTAATAAACCCATGGCTCTCTCGCCTAAAGATGTCACATCGCGAAAATAGCAAAATATAATCCCATGATCACCATATTATATTATTGAGATCGTTGCTTATGTTGTGGAAAAGTAAAAAAATCAACTGTACTGTTAATTTAAATCGTAGACCTTGTTATTTGCACTTTATTTGTACCTTTTCCCACAAACAATACATATTATTAATCTATATTGTTTGTTCCAAAAGATGGCAGTAAAGCCAACGAGATCATGTGTGATCAAGAGCGTCTTTATGGCCACATAAAACGGCTACAGGTGGGTAAGCTTCGTCTGTTTTAGGGACATTAAAGAGTTCTTGTCAGCCACCCCTTTGTTAATGTTTCCATTCGATACTAGAAGTTGTATTTGGTGCAGAAATCTCGTAGTAGTCATCTAAGAACAAAGGTTTATACTAGATGTACCGAATTGAATCGAAAATATAGATTGCAAATCCCTAAATCAGCCGATGGAAATGGATTTCTCTGACTCAGTACGTTGTTAGGCTGACAAAATGGAGGCTGACCGAGGCTCTTCACGAGAACGACTAAATCTACGTCAATTCATTTGTTCACATTTCTCGATGTCCATCAATCGTTTGCATTTTGGTTTAGATAACAGCAAATTCACATCTGATTGCACTGATAATAAAACGGATGAAATTTTTATCATGGATCTGCATGTGCAAGCATTGTCTTTCGTAATCAAGCGTATTACTCTCTGCCGTGGTCGGCAAACAATTCAAAGGCAATATTCGTATTCAAACGGTGAGACTTCGACGAACACTCAAGTGAGGCTCATGCGGGGGATTCTTTTGTTTCCCCTTTTCCAAGTGAACTGAGCTGGAAATAGTGAAACAAAAGAATTACCCTCATTAACCTCACTTGAGTGTTCGTCCCAGTCTCACCGTTTGAATACGAATATTGCCTACTGTTGTGCAGTGTCTGTGCCAGCATGGCTGGCTCGGCGTTGCGGCGCTGGCCTCTCACCTCTGTGATCCGGGGACGACTTCCGGTCGGGACAGGTAGTTTTCTCTCTTGTCAAATCTGGTTCATATTGTGAGTTGAACTTTGTTCCTTTGTGTTTCTCATCTTTCGTCGAATTAGACAATAAACCAAGCTCCGGTCTCGCCTTCACTACCCTACCCAGTTTCAGGGAGAACTAAAGAACCACTGAGAACGTAATAACCCCGCAGTGTCCACCCTTAGTCTCTGTTTTTGGCCGCGTGGAATCAACTGCAGATAGTGCAGCACAATTATGCATCATGATTTCCAAACACCGAGAAGTGGGTTGAAAAAAAAAAACGGCTTCGAGGTGTCTGGGAATCCTGATGATAAACGCTGTCCAGTGTTTGAAGATGCTCCTCAACAAGTTAGTTAATATCGAGAAAAAGAAGGACCACAATCTAAAAAATCTATCCAAATTAAGATCGCGTGTCCAAACCTCCTTAACACTAAGGATTTTGATCAATGTGTTTGCTGTTTCAGCGACTTGTTATCGACATTATCTCGGAGTCATCTTCAGAGGAGAGTGATATTAGTGTCCGGGACACTCAGACACTCGTACATGTAGTGGGCCTACTAGCACAACACCTCGACCCTGAACAACAACAGGTAACGGTCTCATATACACTTAACGTGTCACATGGATATAGTCAGCCTATTACCACAGCACCTCGGCCCTATTCACCGATCCCGCATTCATTGTTATACCCCTAGTTACTGTTGCTACGTCGGACAAGCCAAACTTTATCTTTGGCATAGAGCGCGGAAAAGACACCGATTGCAGGGAGGTGTTAGAATTTGTTGCTGAAAAGCTGAATAATTATTGAAAAATCTTCGATATTCAAGTTTGTTGCTCGGACATTTTGAATTCCGTAAGGAAAACTTCCTATTGTTTGTTATGAGTGGGCGGAGCTATCGTCAAAATAGGGATCGGTCTATTATCATATCACCTCGACCCTATTATCATAACACCTTAACCCTGAACAACAACTTAAAGAGTTAAATAAATCTGTTGTTACAATACTTCGACCCTGAACAACAACACCTCGACCCTATCAGCACAACACCTCGACCCTATCAGCACAACACCTCGACCCTATCAGCATAACACCTCGACCCTATCAGCACAACACCTCGACCCTATCATCACAACACCTCGACCCTATCAGCACAACACCTCGACACTATCAGCACAACACCTCGACCCTTTCAGCACAACACCTCAACCCTATCAGCACAATAGCTCGACACTATCAGCACAATACCTCGACGGATTCGATGTAATTCATGGAATTAAGCAAATACATCTCCATACCCTGTTTTGTGCGGGGAGGAAAACCGGTTGTCCACAGTCATCCTTCTTGAACAGTTCGTTTACGTCTTCCTCCAGTTTGCTGAGCTCCATGCATGGGTTTATACTGTATGCAAGGAAAATAATGTTGGTAAGTTTTATCAATATAAGGTACGTCCTTTTTCATAAAGCTTATAATTCGGTTGCCATTGTACACCACCAAATACCACGTGCTAGCGGAGTTCACACTAATTATTTCTACTACGCACTCCTCCATGGTAGCTTTGGTCTACACACGAGTACTTGGTTACTTTTGGTCACAAATAGGAACTTGAGAGTAAGTTCAAGCACTAAATTGATACTTTTCTTCCTCCCAGATGACACGGCCTTGACCAAGGCGTTGGTTAATCTGTTAATCTCACTCACATTCCAGTGCAAGACAAGCGTTTCTTTGGTATGTGTTTTTTAGTCGAAAATGGTGCACTTCTTGTCGTTCTACTTGCTGCAATCCCGCACATCCTCCCGTGCGTCCACATAGATTAAACCACAGCGGGTCTTTGCTGTCCGTATGAGATCTATTGTTTTACTAAAGGATCTTCAACTAATATCATGCCATTTATTGGGAAATATTCCTTTTGTATCTCATTTAAAAACACCGATCTGTATTCTATAGAGCGGATTTCAGATGACTGTCGTGAGTAATTCGCAATTTCTTTGTAATTACTCCTATACGTTTTATTCAGAATTGGTGTAATTACTTTGCGATTGGTAATCACTACAGTCATATGAAAACCGCTCTAAAAGTTTGTTTAATGTACTATTTTATATTCGCAGATTCGCGACATGTCACAGGATATTCACAGTCAGTTAGGGGACGTAGACGAGGTGAGTGCAAGGCCGGCATCGTACATAGCAGAGCAAACAGGTGCATGTGTATCTATTGTGCTGCCCCATCGGTATCGTACATAGCAGAGCAAACAGGTGCATGTGTCTCTCGTGCTGCCCCATCGGTATCGTACATAGCAGAGCAAACAGGTGCATGTGTATCTATTGTGCTGCCCCATCGGTATCGTACATAGCAGAGCAAACAGGTGCATGTGTCTCTCGTGCTGCCCCATCGGTATCGTTCATAGCAGAGCAAACAGGTGCATGTGTCTCTCGTGCTGCCCCATCGGTATCGTACATAGCAGAGCAAACAGGTGCATGTGTATCTATTGTGCTGCCCCATCGGTATCGTACATAGCAGAGCAAACAGGTGCATGTGTCTCTCGTGCTGCCCCATCGGTATCGTTCATAGCAGAGCAAACAGGTGCATGTGTCTCTCGTGCTGCCCCCTTCGTTCCATTTGATGTCATCTGTTCTAACTGCCGTTTAGGATCTTGAGGTGGAAGTCAGAACACATTTTGCTATCGTCAATCCAAGAACGGCGGCGCCAACTGTGGTGGTATGTCTACAATATTGAATACTGAATATTATCAGCTTCAATGGTTACAGGGTTCGTAAGGCCTCGAATTTCTTGAAAGTGGTGGAATTTAGAATCAACTTGAATGTAGTGAAATGTTTAGCAAACTCCTTGAAAGTGTTTTAACGGTTTTGGTAGTCAAAGAGATTACTTGTTCATGTATTTGTGGCTGATGCAGAAGAATACCTAGACGAGTATCCATACAAACTATCAGTTATTTTGGGGTAAAAAATATCAGATCCGCACGCCCTTGAATACTTTCAAAACGACCTTGAGAGTCCACACCCTAGAATATTAGCTCAACTTTTTCACAAGAATGCAACGTCTTTCCTTTTTAGCTAATTGTCATCAATCAAATGGATAAGATACTAGACGAAATAGATTGGGCCATTGTGAAAATGAGAGGGGAGCTGGTTTCTGCCGTGTCCTCCTCGAATGCTGGTGGTGAGTTGTGTGTAATAGTACGGACGGTGTCATATCCTTTTTGGCTTGTTAACTCTATATAGTGTTAACCAGTCGTCCTCTTTGTCGTCATTATCAATATCATTATCACAACCAAATTATCGTCATGCCGTCGTTTTTCACCATTATGACAGCCAACGTAGCAGGCGATCCCGTGGAGATGCAGAGCAAAGAAACCCCAAAAAAGCGACGAGGGCTTGACGAGCGAGTCTGTGGTTCCTGCTGCTGCCCGCCCATACTTCTCGGGCGCTCTTTTCGCCGTGTTCGCTTGCTACATAGGCTACCTCCTTATTTAGCAATAAGTAGTAGAAGGTGACATGATTTTCGGCGAATAGGGGCTAATTGTTTAAGTATTATTGCTCAAATGGCCGTAAGATTTTTAGTCATCCTCATCCTCATCATCACCATTATCTTCGTGTGGCAACCTGTTGCCATCATCACCATGATCGTAGTATCTTCTATCGTTGCCGTGGATATACTCGTTATCCTTCGTTTCCTGTAGGTGACAAGCTTCCCACCTCGCCTGACAACACCCAGAGGAGTTCTCTAGAAGGCGCCATATGCCATCGACTTATCGGTTTGGTGATGGCATTCCATGAGTTAACCCAGACAGCCTTACCGGAGGGGCCCTGCACGGAGGCCGTGCTGAAAGTAATATATATTTTTTATAAATCAACCACGATTGAGTAAGAACTGGGTAATTCGGGGAACTGAGGGTTCACACGGTCCTGGAAAGTCCTTGAAACTCATGGAATTCTGAAAAAGACATCCCAGGCCGGGAATTTAAAAAAATATGCTTAAGGTCATGAAAAGTCCTGGAATGTAACATTGACTTGTTAGCCTGCTAGCAGGCGATGGTTGGCTGTTTTTAGGTCGTTTAACGGCGATAATCAAGTGAGTATCCCGATGCGGGCGCCATCTTGGACGGGTCAAAATTCTGTCTGGGGCGAGTGACAATTTCGCGATTTTTGAGTCCATGATCTTTAAATTATTGTGTTGGAAAAGTCATCGAAAAGTCATGCAATTTCATCGATGCTTTGTTGTGTGAACCCTTGCCGACTGTTTATGGCATATATTCTGACCGTATTGGAGTTCCATAAGTAAACCCAGCTAGCCCTACCTGAGTGGAGGAGTGGGTTGTACATGAGAGCTGCCTTTTGATCACTCTTTACCCCTAGTCGAAGTCGCTATAAGCGCCTTTATTCAGAAATGCCCAAGCCGGGTCCCAAACTAACAGAATGCAGCGTGCGCGTGCGTTATAGCTGGAGTCGTCCATATATCCGCTCAGTTCACTTCCACGATAGAAAAATCTCGATAAGGTCTTTCATCTAAGCCTAAGTTGTAACAACGTTTATAATATACAGGGCAAATTTACTCGATGCTGATTGGCTAAGAACGAGGGCATTTTTTCTTTATTGAGGGCAAAATTACTTCGCACACGTCTGAATACGTGCAGTCAACACGCGCGCTGAATTTTGCCGTTTTATATCATAAACATCGGGGTTCCGCGTAAAATTAGGGATTAATTTCACTTGTGTTTCCAATTTTTTCAAATTGAAAACACTCCCTAATTTTACTCGGCCCCATGCGATTACCTATACTTATTGAAGGAACCCTGTCCCGTGCATCTTGAAATACATGTTGTGCACCACATTACTTTGCGTTTATCGTTTCTCTTTCGATCACGTTCACGTTTCGATCATTGTTGTTTTATAACAGGTCCTGACGAAAATGTACTGCACCTTAGGAACGCTTGGCAAATATGTAAGTATGATCAACAAGGATATCCTAATTCACCTTCGGTATCGTAAACTCGAAAGATATGTGATGGTTCTAATTCTTGTACATTCCAGTATGTTGGTCTGTACAGCCAGCGGATGGGGTACTTGTCTCCAAAGTTCGAGAAACTGGTAAGGTGGCTAGGAGTTAGCTGTTCGCCCTTGAATAACTTTCACAGCTTTGGGTTCTCAATATATTTGTTCTTTTTGACTAAATGTTTAGTAAATAGACCAAATCGGCTAACGGCGTTTACATCTTGTAATAGCGCTGCGCGGACGTGCTAAAAATAGATTTCCAGTACCTAGACCGCCCACTGGGGTCGGACAAGTACAGCAAGATTGAAGAGTAATAGTGTAGCGAAAACTAAAATTTATCGCTGTATTCGTTGTATTTCGCGCTCCAAATGGTATCTACGACACACATCTGCTGAGAATGGCATTGCCGTGTTCCTGGGTATCAAGAGAAACTTCAACCGGCTGCCAAAAAGCAACCAGAGGAAGAAAAACATTGCTTTATAGCTTTTAGTCATACGAACACGAGACGCTCGCGGAGACTGGAGATTGCTAAAAGCGGCTGACCCTGTTGTATTGGTAAAGCTCTTGCCACGCAGGCGATGCTACAAAGCGTAGAAACTGCATGACCTCTTGTTCTATTGTGATTTTGTGTATGAATTTTGATGTAAACTTTATTATCCCGACTGAATTAAGCGGGCTCTGAAAGTTTCCGCGTTTCAAGAAACAAGAAAGGTCACGTAGATCCGATAATAGCCAGAACGCTGTTCAAAGATTTACTGTAAACTTCGAACGTTTTCCAGAAGCTGTTAGTCCAGTCAATCTACGAAAAATTTAGGGTCTCAGTCAAACTAATTGCAAAAGAATTCCTTTCACTGCTAAATGAAGGTTTTAGGGGACCTAAACAACATACTAAAAATCCCAAAAAATCCCTTCAGTGGAACATCCCGAAACTTAGCGATGAAAATATGGAGCCAGTACCACAGGGTACCCGCATCGAGTAAAATCAGCTAACTACTAAAAATCAGTCAAATAACCGTCTCTTTCCACATGTTTTGTGCCCATGAGCTGTAAATAGATTGATTGTGTTTAAATACAATTGAAGAATGAACTTGTTGACCGAAAAAAGATGTAAAATGACATTTTTGTATACCACAGGATACCCACCACTCAAAAACTGAGAATATGCAATTTCTTTGAGAAGCTCAAATTTTCAATTTCTTTTACAGATTTGGGTTTGAATTGGAAACATATAACATTTCTCTATTATATTTGGAAACGTTTTTCAATTCGCTGCATTTGCATATCGGGCCGAGCTATGTTGAGTCAGTGGAATCACCTGATGGCGCCACTTTTGTTCAATCCCATGTTACTGTTTCTCACAGCATTCATTTACCAAACCATAGGTGAATTGCATGAATCTAAGAAAATATTTTAACTACTGCATACCCGATGACGAGGACGGGCTGAACTTTCTGCTTTTTGGACCGAGCCCGAGCAGCGAAGCTAGTAAGTTATTTATTCCCATAGTAAAACAGACTCTCGATATTGTGTCACAGTCAGACATACTGTAATACTATAAAGAAATCTTGTCTGGGTCATTGGTAAGCTTTAAAGGCTTGTTCTTCCTGAAACGCAAGCGCAGACGCAGGCTCAAGCGCAAGGATACCAAACTCATACATATCTCTATGTGGATTACACTAAAACACAAGCGCAATGATATCAAACTCATACATATCTGTTATGTGGATTACACTAAAACACAAGCGCAAGGAAATCGAGATTTTGCATTTCCTTGCGCTTGTGCTTGCGTCTAGTGTGAATCAAGTGAAGGCAAGCATGACAATTATATTAATCAATGTTGATTTTAGGCTTGCGCTTGCGTCGCTTTGATTCACACAATTGCCTTGAGCTTGAGTCTTACGCTTGCGTCCTGCGCTTGTGTTCCAGTTAGAACCACCCTTAATAGTCTTCCCGACCTTCTAATCACAGCTTTCAAGTGGACTGGTGGTAGGAGTTGGACGCAGCAGGAGGTTCTAGAGATCCTTAGTGTTGGTCGGATAGGAGGGCTTGGCAGGGCGCCTGGCTCCTCGGTCTTATCTTTGGTTCGTCCAATCACAGAGCCTGGCGCAGTCGCCATCTGGTACGATCTTGGATTAGCTTCGGCTCTATCTTCCCATGCTGGTCCCTAACATCCACTCGGTCTCCCTGTCGGAGTGTTGGTAGCTTCACAACTCTGTGACGGTCGTCGTAGCCGTCAGAGTAGCGCTTTCTTCTTTCTCCTCAAACAGCTTCTTCTTAATGACTTCTCTTGGTTTTAGATTCTCTGGGACCTATGGAAGTTTCAGTGAAGTTTGCTTCTCAATTTCATACATCAGGATCTCACTTGGAGTCAGTCCATTCGCCAGTCAGACCAAGATGTCGTTGACTATTCTTCCTCACTGATGTTCTTAGCGGTTGTGACAGCTCTTTCAACCTTGCTATTGGCTTATGGATAATGTGGCGAGGAAGTAATTTCCTGGCTGACGTTCTGGGGTCCAATGTCCGAGACAAATGTGTTCGGTTCTCCGTGCAGGGCGAAGATTACACACGTGACGTGTGACTAGTAGCTACAGCTGAAATAGTCGACGGAAGTTTCCGTCAACTGGCGTTATGGTAGTCGGTCTGGTCTAACTCGCAGAGGTCCGACTCCATGGTTGGTTTGGCAATGACAGCGCCACGAGGTGCTCCCTCAGCTCTGGTTTTAGCTTTGCACAGGTGCGGCATCTTTTCACCATTCGCCATAAATGGTCACCAGACAGAGTAGCTAGCGCGTCCTTGACATTTGGTTATTCCAAAATGGCCTTAGTGTATGACCTAGCTGCATCGATGATGGGACTCACCTCTGGTCATACGTCAGGAGTCCACGGGTTACTGTCAAGCACGCCCGTAGCAGAGGGAGGCCACCCAATAATTGTGATAATACATATATTTTTTCCTCTCTTGAACTGAGCGCAAATTCGAGTAACAGCGACAGAGGGTGTAAAGACGTTTTTATCCATTGAACTGTGCATAAAAGGGCTGATCACAGCACAACATTGTTCTATAGGACTTGTCTAATTTGGAAAATCAGCGCAAAGGACATGCCAAAACGCCTCAACACAATATCAAAGTCTACTCAAACGTCGGTAGCTGGTAACTTGTAGTCAAATGTTAGTTACCGTTTCACTAGACAATTGTTAGGCCTTTTCACGTAAGCAGTGATACTGCCAACAGAGGGAGAAGCAAAAGCAATTGGATGTTGGTTCCCGTTGCCATTCGACTTGGTAGGACTGCTCCGAGCCCGTTTGGCATGTATCAGCAGCAATGCTCCGTTTGTTGGGGTCATTTTGTCTGCCCAAAGGGGAATGAATTCAGCGAGTCCCGACCTCGAGGGCCCTCGAGGATGGTGACGAGTAAGCCAGAATAATTTTGAATTTGAAGCTGGTTATGTTTATATTTACATCTCAAAGCAACGCAAGTTTACGAAGTGGTTGGAACTGATAAAAACAAACCAAGTGCGTTCTAAGACTGTTAATAAATTCTTTATGTGTCCCTAGTTTCTTTTATTAATTAACTGAACAGTTATACACTTCCCTACCCAAAGGAAACCCCAACAAGAAGAAATGGTGAATTATCAAAATGGGTACCCTGTGGTACGTCAAAATCGCAATTATCATAAAAATCAACGAAAAAATATATTATCAATGCTAATGAAATTTTTTTAAACATAATACATATAGAAATGCGTAAAAGGCACGTTCAAAATAGACTTCCACCATCGTTTTGCTTTTTTCTCAACGCGGGTACCCTGTGGTAAATGCTTGATATTTTTATTGCTAAATTTCAGGATGTTCCACCGACGGGATTTTTTGGGATTTTTAGTATGTTACTAAGGTCCCTCAAAGCGTTCATTTTGCAGTGAAACAAATTCTTTTGCAATTAGTTTGACTGAAAATCATAGATTGACTGGACTATGTAGATATTGAAAAAAACACATGTTTTGGATCAGATGAGTCATCAAAATTTATAAAGATTATCGAAAATTCTTTCAATTCAAAATGCGGCAGCTATTATACTAAAACTAAAGCGTAAAAGAGCAAATCGCAAATGCATTTTTTTTACAAAAGCATACATTACAAGATACAATAATGAATCCTATGTCCAAGACAAAGCACTTTATTCCACTGGAATCTGCTGGTTGAAAGTTAAATTTTCCATTTGACACTTTGATGAAATACCCGAGTTATTCTAACTAGTTTTATAGTGTTATATAAAATAATGACCGGCTTTTTCTCTTCGTTTAAAACTTTAAAATACACTTTCTCGAAGTGATTGTATAATCTCCTTGACTAGAAGTCACTTTGGAGTCAAACAAGTTTTCGTCTTCAGTGAAAATTACGAGCTTTCTTTGAGAGAAATTGCGTTGACTCTCCATACAAAATACTGTAACTAGTATACTACTTCCGGTGTGAATGTCCGACCTCACCGCGGGGTAGCATTTTAGTGACGTAACGTCCGCGCAGCGCTATTCAGATCATGTGATGATTCCCTTCGGTGGTTACAATTTTCACGTTTTTCGCACTCGACCGAGTGCACGAGTGTATGTGCAGAACTAACAAAAGTATCCACCCAAGGGAATCATCACATGATCTGAATTGGGTAGCAGCAAGATGTAAACACTGCTAGCCTGGTTTGTCGGTTTTTGAGTTGTACTCTCGGCATTCTATTATTTCCTGCAGGTAAAGTTGAGAGGGATTATTTTATCGCCGTTTTATTATTTCCTACAGGTTAAGTTGAGTGGCACTCATTTGTCTCGCCGTATTATTATTTCCTGCAGGTTAAGTTGAGTGGCACTCATTTGTCTCAGCAAGGCTATGCGCTTATCACATACATACAGGCTGCGCAGGCGCAGTCGCTACAGGAGCAGGCCTCCACCGCTAAAGGCAAGGGAAAGAAGAAGGGTGGATCTGCTAAAGGACAGAATGTGGCTGGAAAGGTTAGTAGGTTTGGAATGGCAAAAGAGAAAGAGAATGAAATCGTTTTTATTTGAATTTGTAAAACCAAACTACACTAAAGCTAAGGCTAAACTAGGACGCATGAAGCGCGCAATATTGTGTCCTGCATGTTTCCCCGAGTGGCTTAGTATAGGTTAATATAGATGTAAAAAATTTCCGAGAAAGACAGCAGGTTTGCAGCGATCACAAATGCAGCGATCACAAATGCAGCGATCACAAATGCACCGAACGCGTGCCAAACAAACGACCAAAGGTTACAAAACCTAACTAAACTTTTAAGTTAAAAGTATTTTTTATTTAAAAATAAACTTGACACAACAAATTCATTTTATACAAGAAAGAGGTGGAATTCTGTTTTGTCAAAGGTAAAACAACATAGGAGCCGGCCTGGTTGGTTTCTTTAGACAGTTCATTGAATTGCTTTTAAATACAAAAATAGTTGTTTGTGCATTTTCGGTCAAGCAAAACGGGCAAAATATTGTCCAGAATGGTAAACATAGCTAGATAAACTTACACAGAAGACATACCTGAAGTCTTCTCTTGTGTAAACTTTCTTGTAACAGCTAAACAACCTTGAAGAATTACAGGACTTTGACACGGGAATCTTTCCGTAGCTCATGCGTTCGTGTAGACTTTAGTTCCCCCATTCATCGCTGGCTTTTCCCGCTAGATTCGCAGTCAACAAAGATTTCCCTTCATTGCCCTCCATAATAAGAATGCAAACTAAAACAAGTCTCGCTCAAGTCCATAAGGAATTCACATTTTGCTTTCCACAAGTTTCGGAAGATGAATTTCATGAAAAGAAACCGATTTAGGAGTCATTTCCAGAGCCATCGATCTCGACTTTTGTAATTGCACTGCTCTCGACCAATCAGAATCGATAAATTTTTGCATCTATATTATTAATGAGGAAGCATTGGCGCGTGGGTCTTCGAAACTCAAAATGTATCTTGTCTGACGGAAAAACGTTTTTTTGTGTTCCGGCTACAAAATTTGTCACTCGTAACAATGTTTCTCGCGTTGCAAAATTGGGAAAAAAACGTTGGGCTACAATATTTCACGCTACATGTGTCCCTGGCGTCCTGGTTTAGCCAGGGCTTAAGAACACTCCTCGACTGGTGTTAACTATATTTCAGGCATAATTGCACATGAAGTGCCGTGATCTCAGGCAAAACCATTGTCCAACAACTAATGTGAGAGGAAAATATGGCGCGTTTTTTTCTGGGTCGGTTGCAAACGTAACTGTTAACCTGGTGCTTGGAACATTGTCAACGTGTCAACGGAGGAGTGACATGGCTAGGCCTCGAGAAAAGATTTATACAGTTCTTCTTCGGCTTTGCCTTCTTTGCTATGTTGTTGTTGCAGTGTTGTTTATTGTTGTTCCAGGCCAAGGTGATGAAGGAGATGAAGTTCATTCCAAACCTGATCTATGCTATAGAGCAGTTCGAGAAGTACCTCATTCAACTCTCCAAGAAGTCCAAGGTAAGCCAATACTTCTGCAATATGTCATTTAGTTAAGTGATGTTGAAGAGGCGATAACAAATGCCAGTGAAAATAGACTTCTTTAATATAAATCTGCGAAAAAAACATTCTGTTCTTGGCTTGCCTTCTCGTTTCCCTTCCCTTTGTCGCTTAGGCCTAGAGCATACGCCGGTCTAATCACGAGCCGTTCCTAATGCATATGAGGAAATCTACTGTCTAAGTTCATTTGCATTAGGAGCGGCTCATGGTTAGACCGGCGTATGTTCTAGGCCTTAGTTTTGTGTTTCTGTCGTTCTCTTCGACTTCGTGGGGATAAACACATTTTCTGAGTGTTCCTTGCTTTCAAGACAAATACTGTAATCCATAATGAAAGTTTTTTTAGATCTTTTTTTGGTTAACGTTTCGTTGATTTGTTTTGTTGTCGTGAATGGATGTTTACGCCTCGAGTCGAGCGAAACGATCAAAATCTTTGATTCGGGCCTTTCTCTATTGTGCGAGAACGTCTTAGCCAATTAGCGTGCACTAGCTATTTTGAAATAAAGGTTGTCGTGTATAAAAAAATTTTAGCTTTCGTAACTTTCATCCTCGGGTTTCAAATTCAGAAACGCATGGAATCCTACATAAATTAGTAGTGACTTGCTGCTGATGTTGTGTCCCGTCCATTTGGCAGATAAACTTGATGGAGCATATTAAGCGGAGCACCTCACGTGACTTCCGTATTAACGGCGCCACGCTAGAGGCCGCGCTAAGAGAGGAGAGTAGTGAAGAGGAGGAGGAGGTGAGCAACAATTAAAGATCCTTTGTGTGTAATTGTGTGGGAGCACCTCACGTGACTTCCGTATTAACGGCGCCACGCTAGAGGCCGCGCTAAGAGAGGAGAGTAGTGAAGAAGAGGAGGAGGAGGTGAGCAACAATTAAAGATCCTTTGTGTGTAATTGTGTGGGAGCACCTCACGTGACTTCCGTATTAACGGCGCCACGCTAGAGGCCGCGCTAAGAGAGGAGAGTAGTGAAGAAGAGGAGGAGGAGGTGAGCAACAATTAAAGATCCTTTGTGTGTAATTGTGTGGGAGCACCTCACGTGACTTCCGTATTAACGGCGCCACGCTAGAGGCCGCGCTAAGAGAGGAGAGTAGTGAAGAGGAGGAGGAGGTGAGCAACAATTAAAGATCCTTTGTGTGTAATTGTGTGGGAGCACCTCACGTGACTTCCGTATTAACGGCGCCACGCTAGAGGCCGCGCTAAGAGAGGAGAGTAGTGAAGAGGAGGAGGAGGTGAGCAACAATTAAAGATCCTTTGTGTGTAATTGTGTGGGAGCACCTCACGTGACTTCCGTATTAACGGCGCCACGCTAGAGGCCGCGCTAAGAGAGGAGAGTAGTGAAGAGGAGGAGGAGGTGAGCAACAATTAAAGATCCTTTGTGTGTAATTGTGTGGGAGCACCTCACGTGACTTCCGTATTAACGGCGCCACGCTAGAGGCCGCGCTAAGAGAGGAGAGTAGTGAAGAGGAGGAGGAGGTGAGCAACAATTAAAGATCCTTTGTGTGTAATTGTGTGGGAGCACCTCACGTGACTTCCGTATTAACGGCGCCACGCTAGAGGCCGCGCTAAGAGAGGAGAGTAGTGAAGAGGAGGAGGAGGTGAGCAACAATTAAAGATCCTTTGTGTGTAATTGTGTGGGAGCACCTCACGTGACTTCCGTATTAACGGCGCCACGCTAGAGGCCGCGCTAAGAGAGGAGAGTAGTGAAGAGGAGGAGGAGGTGAGCAACAATTAAAGATCCTTGTGTGTAATTGTGTGGGAGCACCTCACGTGACTTCCGTATTAACGGCGCCACGCTAGAGGCCGCGCTAAGAGAGGAGAGTAGTGAAGAGGAGGAGGAGGTGAGCAACAATTAAAGATTGTGTGGGAGAGTTAGTTTTATTACATTGTTTTATTGAGTAGACTGAGTAGACTTGTTTATTATGTTTGTTAGGTGCCCTTGTTGTTTATTATGTTTGTTAGGTGCCCTTGTTGTTTATTATGTTTGTTAGGTGCCCTTGTTGTTTATTATGTTTGTTAGGTGCCCTTGTTGTTTATTATGTTTGTTAGGTGCCCTTGTTGTTTATTATGTTTGTTAGGTGCCCTTGTTGTTTATTATATATATAATGAAAGGTCGACGAACAGCTTAAACGATGATTATTTAATACGATATTTCAATCGGCCATTACCGATCTTCTTCAGGTTTTGAAGAAGATCGGTAATGGCCGATTGAAATATCGTATTAAATAATCATCGTTTAAGCTGTTCGTCGACCTTTCATTATATATATTTTTCTCAGTTCAACTGGTTGACAGGTCCGTTTATCAGGATCCAGCTTGGCAAAATACCTCGTTCGCGGATTTTCATATTTTAGTCGTTGTTTATTATGTTTGTTAGGTGCCCTTGTTGTTTATTATGTTTGTTAGGTATCCTTGTTGTTTATTATGTTTGTTAGGTGCCCTTGTTGTTTATTATGTTTGTTAGGTACCCTTGTTGTTTATTATGTTTCTTAGGTGCCCTTGTTGTTTATTATGTTTGTTAGGTGCCCTTGTTGTTTATTAGGTTTGTTAGGTATCCTTGTTGTTTATTATGTTTGTTAGGTATCCTTGTTGTTTATTAGGTTTGTTAGGTGCCCTTGCTGTTGTTTGTTTCAGGAGGGATCTGGAAGCGAGAATGGTGAACCACCGAAAAAGAAAGGCAAAGTGGATGATGGGAAGGGTAAAGGAGGCAAACTGAGTCTCAGACAGAAGAAAGGCAGTAAAGCAGCGCTAGCTGAGGCGAATGCAAGCTAGAATGTGCACCCACGAGTGGAAATCATTTATACCACGAGGTCAAAAACAAGTATAATTCTGTGTAGTTCTATTTGGTTCTGTTTCGAGAAATCAAAGCTCCATAAATTGTAAATACATGTTTATTCACAAGAGTTGTTTTTTTATCTTTAAAGCGGTGCTCAAGAAAAGCATGTACAAAGTTAGTTAATGATTTTTGAAATACAAATATTTTATACCCAAGAACAACCTTGCTTTTCATATTTTAGAGTAATACTTCATTCTGTCATCCTTCCTGCATGTTAGAAGAATAATCAGGTGTTACATACACTCGTATTTGTTGTATTATGCATGTCTTACATAAACCTTTTATTATGGAATTGATCATTTGCTCAGTTCGCACACGAAACGCCCGAGAACTTTGTTTTGAAATTTTAATAGATTGATCCCCAAGTTTTTCGTTTTCTGTTCTACCCTGCTGATTTGAATAGTCTATAACTCCCTTTTCGTAGTTATTTATATTCTATAGTACTTAAAGAATCACGTGAGTTTAAACCGAACTTTTCGGGCACCCGAAAAACTCGGGTGAAAAACAATGGAAAGTTTTCGGGAGCAACTGACCTCCCGAGACTTTTCGGGTGAATTTTCTTCGATTTGTGAGTTTGAATGAAATCGGAAATTTCTTTTTTGAGACGTAAACAGTACACATATTCACGGATAGGAACTTGTAGACTACTTAAATCATCAGGGTAGAAAAGAAAACGAAAAACTTGGGGATCAATCTATTTCTAAATTTCAAAACAAACTTTTCGGGCCCGAGAATTCTCGGGCGTTTCGAGAAACGGCCCCCTGGTACCAGCCTTACCAGGTTAAAGTTTCCGTGGTGTTTTCACTGGTAGTTGGTTTTGCCTTAGTGATTCTTGTTGTATTTCTTGGTGAAACTTCACCCTGGGGACACTTGTGCTTGTATAATTTACAATTATATCAATCAAAAACGCCAGACCCATAGGCGGAGCGTCGGGCCTCTTGTTGTAAATCTTAGTGGTAAAAGTTAATGAGGAGACTGAGACTACATTATAAAAGAGTTCAAGTCCAAAGAGAGAAATGCGAAACACATGGCGAAATCCACCACGTCTGTTTGACAGGGAATCTGAGACCGGAAGACATGTTTGGCAGTTTTGCATCTTCAATATAAATAATAATGGAGTGATGGTCGTAGGTCGGTTGCATTGACTATTGCGGCAACGACTACACCATATCTGATCATTGACGACATTTGAGAACTTGTACAGTAAATAGCTCATGAATCCTTGAAATCATAGCGAGTCTCGCGCGTACCATAAGCCGTGTACAGCTCTTTTAAGAAGAAGGTGTCTTACGATCAGCTGTGCATCTTTTTATTGTTGAAGATCAAGTTAAATCCTACTATAGGTACTCAAGTGACTGATTTGTCGAAAGTTTTGTTTTCTCTTGCGGTAATCACCTACCCGTTGCTATAATATCGAAAGCATTGGGAGTGCGCGCGCGAGTTTTGTCATGAAAACTCTTATGAGACATTGAGCAACTCGACTTCTTCTCGGTGCCTATTCGCCGATAATCACGTCGCCTTGGTTGCCAAATAGGTGCTGTGTTTGCGGTGATATGGCATCAGAAGTTGTTATTCACACTGGTTATTGTCACTGAGTGCTGTGTCTTTATTGAAAATACCAGCGGAAATAGAGATCTAACCGAAAGAGTGGTAGATGTTTTTTTTTTTTTCAAAACAGGAAACTGGAGATAACACACGCGAAAAAGAGCCTTTTCAAAATCATGGTTGTTTTCAGACCTAGAACTTAATCTTATATGCTATCATATTTCACTCATGGGTAATTAGATCCTGCCAACGCAGTTTTTCCTGATACAAATAGGCGAGCGCGGAGGTTTGAGTCCTGCCGCGATACAACCGACTTGGCTTGCTTTGATGATATGGAAACGCGTGTTGAGTTCTGTGGGTTCTATTTCGTGCGCCACGCGCGCCTCTTTGCACAGCAACAGCTGTTTAAATCCTTCCCGATACTGGACGGAGTGGAAAGCGAAAATAAAGGGTTAAGACAGGAGTTTAACATGGCAATGACTATCGTCCAGTAGTGAACCTGATTGTTGAGTTCCCACGCGCCGAAGTTATACAAAGCATAGTAGATCTGGTTAGGGAACCAGAACATGGCTAAGGCCAGAGTGGAGGCCGCACCCATACGAGATAGACTGTGCCTCGCTTCGACGCCCTCACGCCCGCGAGACAGTCCGCGGGATCGGGCAGTCTCGCGAAAGATCGCTACATACAGTATACCAGTCACGGAGAGTGGGATAAAAAACTTGAACAGGAATAAGTTGAGCCCGATAACCTGCCTGAATGGCTTGCTGGCAAAGTCCTTGTTGGTTATCTCGCACCTTTGTTCTGAAGGTTTGTCATGATGGAAGTGTAGTTCGAATAGAAGAACTACATTGGTGATTACAGAGGCAGTCCATATAATAAGCACCTCGATCACAAGTCGGCGACGATGGAAGGTAGTGCGGTACTGTAGTGGCCTCACCACTGCGTACCACCGCTCGATAGCAAGCGCAAGAATAATATAGATTGACGCAGCGCTGAATGTAAACACAAAGAAATGCGAACATATAAGACGACAGAACGCCTCGCTGGCTACGAGCCCATCAGGCGCGGGTAGAATATCATCTGAGATAAATCCGGGCGTTATAGCAGTCATGATAGCGCTCAGCATGTCGGCGAGCGCGAGATGAAATATGCTGACGTTATACGGGTTCCGTAGCATGTCGCGGTTGCGCAAGTTCACCGCGCATACTAGGAGGCTGCTTATTATCGTCCAAGATACTACTACACCGAACGCTATCTTCATTGCCACGTCGCCTTGTGAGTTCTGTGTTTCTACAGTGCTTGTGTTTAGTTCTGATTTATTAACCAGCGCAATGACGTTCCGCGTACCACTGTTTAACAGGTTCTCCATAATGGACGGAGTCGTTGCTTTTAATTGCCAACGCCGCGCAGATAGCTGACTACGATGATCCTCCGTTGGTCGCATAACTGTTCGCCCAACAAACTCCTGCGTTTCTTCTTGTCTTCTATTCTACAAGTAATATAATCTAATAGGGCTCTTTTTTCTCAAGGACACTATTAGAAGTGCAGGCTATAGCTTCATCAACTCCTAGTATTCGATACCGGACGCAATAAATAATGGTCACTTGTCGAAGTCTGATTGCTTTTATAAATCCTATTTACCCGATTGGACTCGTGTTTCCCCTTCTAGCACTAGTACCTTGATTTATTCTGTTGCGATAGGGCGCGTACATATGACAAGCCGTATTAACCAATCACAAACCGCGCCCGCATAGCTCGCTATGTATACAGGTGTAGAGCTGTCAATCGAAGGGTGAGTGAATAAGTGAACGTTCTCGCTTTTATGAGTCCGGCTTCCGTGTGCAATTCCGGCGATAGCGATAAAGTGTTAGAGGAGAGATTATGGACTGACAAATTATGGAAATTAAGGCTCTTTATCAACTGCGCTTTTTCCCGGCGGCGTGCTAAAGCCCATGCATGGATCATGACAGCGCGCCGCGCGATTTCACATAGATTCTTAGTCAGTCAAGGACTATATTAGAGTCCATATTCGGCTTCTCACTTGAGGAGCACTTACAGCCGTACGTGCTGCGAAGCGCTGTAAACACTCCAACAGTCCATTCCATTTTTAACGTGCTACTGTGATAACCGATAATACCCGGAAAAGAAGTTCCGCCTACTACATGGTAAAAAACAGGGAATACAGGACAGTGGGAAATACGCGTTGATCTGCATTTGGGCTGTCTAGGCCTCGTCATTCTACCCAAAATGTATTTGTCATTAATAATAATAGCAGGACAAAAGCACAGACGACGTTTTTCCTACGTCTGTATTTAATGTGTTGCCTTGAGATCTGTTGAGATGTTCAAAAGAACAGCGTTTGTTTTCGTGTGTTCGCTGTTTCCAGCTTAGCGATGCTCTTTTTCGTTTATGATTGTATTTATATTAGTATTGAATTTATCTCAATCAATGTCTTGGTTTTTCGTTTGGTTTGTTGTAAAAAATGTCAAACTGGTCTCCTATAGCCGGGCTTAGATACCAAACCAATTGTACTCGACTTGTTTTTCTTTCAATGACGTTTCTAGCTTTGGGTTCTTTCCTTTGAATGTTCAACACTATTTTATTATTTTTTAAATCAAATGAAAACAAAGTTGTGTTGGAGGTTTAAAAGTTATGTCAACATTAAAGCCTGAATAAACAAATTGACAATTTCATTGAAATTCGCTTTTCAAGGTTCCACAAATACCGGCCTGTCACGAGGGAATTCTACCTGTTTAAATCTTGCGCAAATCCTATCACGTCCTCGGCATTACTCAATCTTGTTGAATGCATTCACGTGTATAGCAACTTCGTGTATATACTGATCACTGCTTTGCTAATCTATGTGTTGACAATCAAATAACTCATTGGAATATGTAAATAAATAAAAAAACATGTGAGTAGAGCAATCACATGTACCGGTAAATAATAAGTTAAGTTTGCGCAAACTTACGAATCCTTATTATTTATATGTGACTGCTCTGCAGCATCAGATAACTTTAACTCAGGGGATCGAATTAATTTTTAAAGGGACAGAACACTGCATCCATCGAAATGCAAGGTTGCAATGACGGCGAAATGCCGTCATTCCATTTTTAAGCCGAACCCACCCTACGGAAGAGCTCATTTTCTTTAGTAACCCCCTCGGAAAAAAGAGCCCTTTTTGGATTGCACCCCTCTGAAAAACCCACGGAAGAGGCTATTTTTTATTGCAACCCCTCGGAAGAACCCAACGGAAGAGGCTTTTTCTTATTGTACCCCCTCGGCCACGGAAGAGCCTTTCTTTCGGTTTGACCCCCTCGGAAATGGCCATTTTGCTATACCCCCTAGGAAAACTTCTTCTGTAGGGGGGGTGCCGCTAAAAAATGGAATGGCCCTGATGGCGAAAGGCCAAAAACCAATGTCGGAAAGCCTTAGAACACATCGAAGGCGAAAGACACGAAACACAAAGCCACCGGCGAAAGGCCTTCAGATTGTGGCAATAAACTAGCCAAAAAGGGGCTAGCTAACAACGGCGAAAGGCCGATAAATAATGGCGAAAGGCCAAAAACCAACACAGAGGCGAAAGCCAAGAATAAGAAGCCGAAGCAACAACCAGCACTGGCGGCCGATCGCCACGTGGAGGCTTAAAATGGTGTTTATTCAGACATGAATGAAATCAAATCACAGCTTAAAACTCTCACTGGAACTTTGGCTCATCTTGCGCCTGAAGTATCCGAAATGAAAAGAGCATATGATGCTTTCAATGAATCGGATAACGAGAGTGAACCCAGCGATCACGAAAAGGCGCCATTTAGTACAGCAGATTGTTGCAAAATTGTGCAAATTGATGTTACAAGCACGAAATTCGGCAGAGTGGTAGAGCTTGATATCCTGAGTAATTCTAAATAAAAAACACGCCCAAAAGTAAATACTTCTAGATAGCCTAAAAATGGGTTGATTTATCTTTATTTAAAACATAAGAATGTCTTAATTTTACACAAAAGCCTTACTAATATGCTACTTCATTCACAAATAGATGTCCTGCATTACTATACATATTGAGTCACGCCCTATCTTGCTTACTTACAGCCTTTATAGATGTACACTTCGCTATTTGGCAAAATCTATTTCTGGAGTTTCCCTTTTTTCCAAATTACAGGTATTGATAAGAATTTGTATGTCGAGTTATTCTTAAGTTGAACCACACCCTGTATCAGGTACTTCCAGTCGTGAAAGGTATGAAATAAAAAGCCATTCAAAGCAAATGTACTTTTCAAAAATAGTTTAAATTTGACTGATCTGCCACGATTATCTTGGCTTATGTATCAACAAAAATTATCAACAAAAATTCCATATTTTGTAATATGCCTGTCTGAAAAGTATTAAACATTATGAAGTCTTAAACAAATAATGAACATTAATTTGGTATTACTGTCGTTCGTAACCTTTTCTGCACTGCACATGGCAGTACGTGCATTGAAAGCGTGCACATGTGACACATTTACAGCGCCCGCGACACCCCTTATCAGTTTGACGCCGCATTACAGGAGAAGCTGGCACGCTGTAGAGATTTCGGGGAGTACGGTCCAGACAGTGCTTGTCCCCATAGGTATCACATCCATATTTGGCCTTCTGGGCAACATGTCCGCCCTTGCAACTCAAAGGCTTACTCCTTCCATACGATGTTTGGGACTGGGTCAGGGCAAGAGGATTTGTTAACTTTGATGCTACAGAGCTGTGAGCCCTACCAGGGGTTACTAGGAGCTCTTGGGGGACTGAGTGAGTGGAACTGACAAAGCTTGATGACTGGTCATGCAAGAACACATTGAAGTGAGCTCTCACATAATTCCTGGATGGAAGGAATATCATCGTCAACCATCTGTTTCCACCAATCACATGAGTCAGTGCTGCCACTCGGGTAACGTCAACGGGTAGTTGAAAATTGCGAGTATAGTATTTAGCTTCAGATGATTTGCATTAATGCACTTTTATTCCTTAGGTCTTTATACTGGTACGAGTCTTTGCCATGCTCATAGAGAGCAGTTTGTCTTTGAACGATCAGAGAGGTCTAGGAATATGGCTCTCGGTCTTCTACTCGTCTTCCTATTCCTTGAACTCGTTTATCTCTTCCGCCTACCTTCAGACTGTTCTTGCCACGTCCAAGGCAATGTCTCTTCTTCGTGTTGTTTGTTAGTAATGGCGCACATAAAGAATAAACAAAAGATATGTTTAGTGCTATCCCTTTTAAGGTCTTACAGTTCCCTTCATTGAGCATATTAACCACGGCGGTTCCGTCAATCACGACTGCATCGACTTCTGGGGGCTCACTCTGAACAGTAGGGGCAATCATCTCCAGGCATCCTACAGGTACTGGTGCTGCAGGTCACCAAAGTCGGATAGGGATGGTGAAACTAATTATTGAAGCACTCGCTACAAGGAACGATTGCTTTCAAGACTGAAGCAAGTATGTGAAATGATTTTTCCACGCTCGGGTGATCACGAGAAACGGAGTTTAGTGGATTGTACATCTCAGTTCACCCGGCCCTCGCCTCCCTTCGCCTGATAGCAGACAAGAAATGCTTCAAAAGCAACAACTGACCAAAAGGGGATTGAATTGCTAAAAAGCAGCACAACGCTTTTCTAGGCAACCTTTATTCTTCTACGCCTGGCGGGCTAGTGGCGGGTGCTCCTAGTGAGTAAGGTCTTGAAGAGCGTGGAAAACCATACGAGAAGTTATATAAAAGAACACAATTTTCCTATAGAAAAGTGCACTTGCGAGAAGTAGTGGTAGAATTAAAGCAATAAACGTTTAAGCCAAGAAGACATTTTGAAGGTGCCAAGAGCAGCCACTTTGGGCGTGGTTAGCTGTGAAGGTGCTAGGCAATTTGACTGTAATAGGTTGCAAAAAAGATTTCAATAATATCATGTTTAATTTATTTTTGTAAACAGTTACATTCGTCACTGAAATACCTGTAAGTACCGCTATTGGGTGTGATTTGTCTGCATGCAATCTCGACATTATGTGAAGTTTGGAACAATTTGGATAGCGTTTAGTCAGGCTTAAAATGTTTATATAAGATAATTAATTCTACCTCTGTAAAACGGAAAGTATGCACGTTTGGGCGTGGTTTTTGCATCAAGACTACTTAAGGTACGAAGCTCTGTCATTGTGCCAACTTTCATGCTTGTAACATTAATTTGCACAATTCGACCTAAATTCTGCACCAATCTGCTGTACTAATTATGTCAACCTCTGGTAGCGAAAGCGAACACGAGGAAACTGACAAGGACGCGTCTACCGCAAAACGTGCCAGTAATCCTGAGAGTGAGCCACCGACGGCAAAGAATTGGGGCGCTTTCCATTTGGCAAAAAATCCCGGTTTGAATTCCCAGTAGTTCTCTGAGTCAAATGGAAAGGTCTCAATCCGGCAATTCACGAGAACAGCCACGATTGGACGAAAGTCCGAGAACGGTCTGCACCGCTTTCCATTTGACCCGGAATTTCCGGGAATTTCGGTCAGAAATCAAATGGCAAGGGAAATTCCGAGTTCTCCGAAAATTCCCACTTTTTGGGTAGCTCCAAAGGTTGTCCCAAATTTCCGAAACTTTTCCCCGGGTTTGGCGCTTTCCATTTGACTTCTAACCGAAAATTCCGGGATTTTTTGCCAAATAGAAAGCGCCGCTGGACTCGGAATTGGCAGAGCTTGTCAAACAATACTTGTCTCAAGGCATGAGCAAAGAAAGCCGCGACGAGTTGACAGCTAAATTTCCAACTCCCGCCAATTGCCAATAATGTGAAAAAAAGAGCTGAAAAGTGAGGATGTTTTGCTCCAGAAAGTACAAAAATCTCTCCTAAAAGGAATTACAAACAGCGGTTACGAAAATCTTTGATGCATAGAGCAGATTTCGTATGATTGTGAAAAGTACCGTGACAAAGTTGTTCCGCGCCGCGATCGTGACCGTACCGCGACTACGCGATTTCATCTACAGCCACCGCGACAGTACCGCACCGTACCGCGGCACTTTTCACAGTCATACGAAATCTGCTCTATGTTAAGGCGGATAAGGGCCAACAATCCTTACCTCCTGCAAGTGAAATAACAGAAATGCTTTCTGATGGCATCTAACTCCTTGCTGATGCATCACACGAAATAGACCTCAGAAGGAGGGCTTTGTTCAAAGGAGAGATAAAAGATGAATACAAACTTCTTTGTAGTCAGCAAAACCCAGTCGAAGCAGGATTACTCTTTGGGGCAGACCTAGGCAAATCAGTGAAAGACTTGTCGGAGACAAGTAAAGTCACCTCAAAGGTGACCTTCAAAGCTACAGTAGGCAGAGATCTCAGAATAATAATAACCAGAGATCACAAGGAAGAACTGAGCACAAGTCCAAGTTTCCTTTTTTAGGAAAAGGAAGGGGAAAGGTCAAACATTCACATTCATTTGCAATTAGATAATACTACAGCTGTTAATTATATTAACAGTATGGGAGGAACTCACTCTAAGCTTTGTAATAAGATCACTCGTGATATATGGTTATGGTGCAAGGCCAAAAATATCTGGCTAACAGCTACTAGCACATCCCTGGAATTCAGAATATAACAGCCCACCGTCTGAGTCGCAAGTTTCTTGACCGCACTGAGTGGCAACTTGATCCGCAGGTTTTCAAATTGTTAGAAGTGAAATGGGAAATGCCAGAAATTGACCTCTTTGCCACAAGAAACAATGATCAATTCAAACCTTTTGTATCATGGCATGCAGACCCAGAATCTACTGCTGTAGACGCAATGTGTTGACAAATATGTTTGCATGTTTCCCCCATTTAGTATGATGATCAAGGTATTACAGAAACTTCAAGAGGACCAAAGGCGAGCACTAGTCATTGCGCCTCTCTGGAGAACACAGTTTTGGTTTCCCAGAATATCATACATGTTGATCAGTCTTCCAGTTTTGTTACCCAACAAAAAGACACTAAAGCCTTACCTGTAAGGTGAAGTTTGATAGAGATTCTACCTCCTCATTGTTGCATATAGAGATCACATGCCCACCCTATATATTGGTGATGGGTTCTATATGATTGATGCATAAAATCATGGGATGTGGCCCTCCCTGTATATTAACATGGGCCAATCTTTAAAAAATGACTCTTCATGCGCATGCACTTATCTCATGTGATCTCTATATGCAACAATGAGGAGGTAGAATCTCAATCAAACTTCACCTTACAGGTAAGGCTTGTTTAATTTTTTAATTAAACTAGCCATGAAAATTCGCTTTCATATGAATTATACTTTTGAACTCAAATGACTGTAAATCCTATTCAAATTATGCGTAACACTCTTGTCTTGAAACCGATACCACCAGAGAACGACAAATAAATCATACAAGTAAGTACCCGTGAAAAATTCACGAATTAAATTTTCCTTGAATGACGAAAATTATCGGATTGTCTGCCGTTGTGGAATGAACAGTTATACCGCTACGTTTAGAGAGATGTGCTCAAAGAATTTGTAACTACGCCTGTTTACTTTAAAGTATTAAAGTATTTGTTATCAGCTTATAGATAGGTGGCATACCGGTGTGAAATATTCGCACCATAGCATACGATGGGAAAGGCGTTTTAAATTAGAACTTTGAAAACAATGTTCCTTGTGAATGGAAATAAGGCAAATGCCATGGCCACACAATAACCCCCTAAATATTTCCTAACAAAGGTGTTGAGGCATTGGTTTCACTGTGGTTTTGGCGCGAAAAGATCGCGCGTGTGTCGGTCGAGATGGTCGTATTTTCGGTTAGGTCAAGAAAGAAAAAGGCTGAACTGTACCACTCGAACTTCAACAACTATTGGTGTTGATGTAAATAATTGCTTATAATCAAGAGAAGTCCCTCGTCTGGTGAATAGGAAGGTTTAGGAAGCGCCAGAAAGGTAAACTAAAACTTTTTAGATTCTTGCTGTTTTCAATGGAAAGTTGCTTTGCACTTCTCATCATGTTGGACTTTCTTTTAGTCATTTTTTTTCTTTAAAAAGACTTGTACAGTCTCGGTCAATTCGAATTCAAACGTGTGTGATTCAAAAACTTAGCTTAAACAATCTAAGCTTATCAGTAAAACTTGCTCAGGCATGTTAAGGCCTGGCTTGAAAGGAGGTGGGGCTTATACGCGGATTCTTAAGGCAAAAAGCTGTTTTTGCAAATAACTACATTAGCAAAATAGCTACCGAAATGGAACTTGGTACGAGTAACACGTCCCCGGACCTTAACTGTTCCATGCATTTAGTTGCTATGGAGACACAATTTTATAGTATCTGTAAGTACCGTTTAAAATTTACTTTCAATCAAAAACGGGGAAAACTTACTGCCAATGTTCCTACTTTTTGACCCTAAATTCGTAATCTTCATGGACTTCTGCATTTCATAGCGTTTTTTAATCGTGTCCAGGCTCACGTCATCGTGAGAAATGTTGCCCTAGCAACCAAGTTTCTCTCCTATCTCCACTAATTTTCAAGGTGGTCAGCCTTAAAAGACGCTCTATTGAAGGAATCAATGCAGTTAAAGGAAAATTCCATCGTATTTTAAGAATAGGATGAGGTTTTCTGTTCCCCATTTTAAGTTTTGTCCCCAAAATGGATAAATATGGTACACGCCACTTTAATTTGGTTGTCATGGAAACATCAACTGTCAAAATTTTGCTGGTACTAGAATTAACACTGATGCAAAGTTTCATTGCTGTAGCTATTTTCGTATTAGAGATATCGGCAAAATTCTTTTCTGCCCGCGTATAAGCCCCAAGTCAGGCCTTAACACACCTGAGTGGGAAAATCTCTTGAATTAGACCTTAGCTCAAGTAAAACCTTTTCCAACAAAAACATGCACACTGGAGAGATTTCCTTCCGTTCGGGTTTGTGAACTTCGTTTTTTCGGCTCGAACATCTCCGTTTTTAGTATAGATTTCGAAAATTTAATACATTTCCTCCTTCCGGTCGGGTTTGGGAGCTTCGTTTTTTCGACTCGAACTTCTCTGTTTTATTATAGATTTCGAAATAAATAGGCTGTCAAAGGACTGTTGTTTGTGAACTGAGTGTTTGTTTATTTATAAATGGCGCGCCGGGGTTTCGTGCAACTTTTGAATGGGATGTATTGTCCACTGTATTCTTTTTGGAAAAACGACTTTTGCCTGAACATTACTGTGTTATTTGTGAGAGAATCGGGTAGGTTTGGACGTATTTGTTGCTTTCGGCTGCGAGAAATTGTTTATTTTTTGGTTTCTGTGGAAGACTTAAAATGGCGCCTTTGCGAACTCGATTTCTCGCTTACGAAAGCGCTTGAATTAGATCTTCCGTCCACTTTATCATTTTCGAATAAAATGTACCCTATAACACAGTTCCCCAAGTTTGCAAGAAAATGGCGTGGTTTTGAAGTTCCGTGGTGCAGCCGTTTTTCCAGGCTGCTGGGCTAACAGTTTGACCTTGACCCCGCCCACATCACGTATTATGTATAAGATTTATGTATCTGACTGATGTCGCAATACTAATATATAGATTTAGGCACTGCCTAAAAGCGGAGCTCGAATTAATGCTTTACTATCATCGAGTCATCGTCTATCGACTTTTATAATTTTGGTGACGTCATTCCACCAGACCTTGGTGGTGTAACCCCTTGCCTCCAAGATAGTTTTACCCAAGTTTGGTGATCTAACGATGTTGCCTCCTTGAGATATTGACTTTTCTAGCTTTGATGACGTCATCGATGACGTCATGCCACGTGACCTTGGTGGTGCATCCCCCTTGCCTCCAAGATAATTTTACCCAAGTTTGGTGACGTAGCGATGTTGTCTTCTTGAGATATTGACTTTTCTAGTTTTGATGACGTCATCGATGATGTCATGCCACGTGACCTTGGTGGTGCACCCCCTTGCCTCCAAGATAAATATACCCAAGTTTGGTGACATAGCGATGTTGTCTTCTTGAGATATTGACTTTTCTAGGTTTGATGACGTCATCGATGACGTCATGCCACGTGACCTTGGTGGTGCATCCCCCTTGCTTCCAAGATAATTTTACCCAAGTTTGGTGTCCTAGTGATGTTGCCTTCTTAAGATATTGACTTTTCTAGAATTGGGATACCTGTGTTACGGACGGACGGACAAACAAACAAACAAACACACGGAATCACCACTATAGGTTTTATTCAGGAAAGAAAAGAAAAAAATCATATCTCCGGCAAAACAGCTCCAATAACGAACAAACTTGACAAAGGTTGCCTTTAGGTTGATAGCTATCTAACATCAAAGTCACGTGATATGACGTCACTGATTACGTCAAAAAATATGCCAAAATGTCTCAAACCACTCAAAAGCGACTTGATGGTTATATATGTCTGATACCACTTTTTCTTATGTATGGTGCTCCGCTCGCTATAAGGTTGATGAGAGTACAGATAAAACAGAGATCGCTTTGAGTTATATATGTATTAAATAACAATATATTTCGCCATCAATTTTTGTTGCATAATTTGCAACAATGATGGCCTCCTCTTTTATGTGCTGTAGAAAAATATCGAGATCATTTCTCCATCTTAGTTTTAGCATGATTTTAACCAGAAATGAACAAACTGTTATTTTTTAACTTTTTCTTGTGTTCAAAATTCGCCAGCATAACTAAAACGTTTTTTTCATTGTAGTACTTTTGTGATTTTTGTTGCATGTGTAGGTCTAGGACATATTTCATCCATTTGTTTTTGCCAGATCTTCGGAATTGTAACCAGGGGCATTTTTCACACCATCAAGGTTGTAATACAACCTGTGACAGAAATTTTTTTTAATGCTATTTTCGGCGGAATCTACCGACTGAACGCTTTGAATAGACTTGAATCCTATGATATCTCGTCCTCAATTTACACAAAAAAGATATCATAGGATTCTAGCAGAAATCCTGAAAGTGAATTACATTTTCTTCTGAATTCAGCAATGGCTTTTTTGTGGTAGCATATCGTGGTGTTCAAGCTGCATGCTATCATCGTCGTTTGAAACAATTCCGTAACACTGCTCGTAGCATGGCTTAAAAGTGGTTAAGTCTTGGATGGATTTTTTCATATCCATTAATGGAAAAGTCTATTAAACTATTTATTTACTTTAACTTGTTTGCTTCGCAATGCTGTTAAAGGTTTTGGTTGAATGCTATTTGCTCAGCAAATCGCTTCTTAGGGACGGACCATTAGAAAAGTGATGGGGGGGGGACAAAAAAAATCCATCCACACCAAAACATCGTGACAAAAAATCGATCCAAGCCCCCTGGACGAAAAAAATCCATCCACGTCCAAGGAACCAGACATAAGTAGGAGGATTCTGACTTCATTTCACAATTTTTATTTATATGAGTGAAATGAAGTCAAAATCCTCCTCCTACTTATTTCTGGTTCCTTGGACGTGGATGGATTTTTTTCGTCCAGGGGGCTTGGATGGATTTTTTTTTCACGATTTTTAATTTTGGTGTGGATGGATTCCCCCCCCCCCATCACTTTTCTAATGGTCCGTCCCTTAGGCCTAGTACATACGCCGCTCTTATTATGAGCCGATCCAACCTGTTGCCGTGAAATACGCGAAAAGTGGGGCATTTAAATGGATGATTCTACATCACCGGTATGATTTAGAATAGCCTAGGTGACAGGGTAGACCAGAGATGGACGAACAATATTGTTTTATCGAGATTTTGCAATTGGATCGGCTCATGATAAGAGCGGCGTATGTACTAGGCCTAAGAAGCGATTTGCTGAGCAAATAGCTTCAAAAACTGAATACCCAAAACAAGTGATAATAAGAATTTCCGCGCGCTGATTGGTCGAGAGGTTTGTTTTCTCTTGCTAATAATCACCTTCCGGTGAGAGGCTACACGGCTGTTCAAGAGCTCCCTGAGCGGACTTTTAGTTATAGTACAGCAGATTGGTGCAAAATTGTGCAAATTGATGTTACAAGCATGAAATTTGGCAGAGTGGTAGAGCTTGATGTCCTGAGCAATTCTATATAAAAACCACGCCCAAAAGTAAATACTTCCAGATAGCATAAAGATGGGTTGATTTATCTTTGTTAAAGAAATAAGAACGTCTTAATTTTACACAAAAGCCTTAATATGTTACTTTATTCACAAATAGATGTCCTGTATTACTATACATATTGAGTCACGCCCTATATTGCTTACTTACAGCCTTGATAGATGTACACTTCACTATTTGGCAAAATCTATTTCTGGAGTTTCCTTTTTCTCCAAATTACAAGTATTGATAAGATGTTTTATGCGGCATTATTCTTAAGTTAAACCACACCCTATTTCAGGTACTTCCAGTGTTGAAAGTTATGAAATAAAAAAAACATTTAAAGCAAAAGTATTTTAAATTTGATTGAGCTTCCACGATTAGCTTGGCCTCCTGCATCAACAAAATTCTATATTTTGTTATATGCCTGTCTGAAAAGTCTAAATATTATGAAGTCCTAAACCAACAATGAAAATTAACTTAGTCTTACTGTCGTTCGTAATCTCTTCTGTACTTGCACATGGCAGTGCATTGAGGACGTGCTTTGACACATTTACAGCGCCCTCGACACCCATTATCAGGTTGACAGCCGCATTGCACGAGTAGCTGACACGTTGTAGAGATCTCGGGGAGTACGGTCCAGATTGTTGGTTCAGCATTTATTACATGATGGCTTTTTCGCCATCCCAACTCTATGGCTATGGGAGACTTCTCCCCAGTAGGTATCACATCCATCTTTGGTCTTCTGGGAAACACGTCCGCCCTTGCCACTCAATAGCTTACTCCTTGCATACGATGTTTGGGGATGGGTCCGAGGGCCAGAGGATTTTTTCACTTTGATGCTACAGAGCTGTGAGCCCTACCAGGGGTGATTAGGAGTTCTTGGGGGACTGGCTCCGAATTTCAGTTAGTAGAACTGACGATGCTTGATGTCTGGTCATACAAGAACACATTGAAGTGAGCTCTCGCATAATTCCTGGATGGAAGGAACATCATCGTCAACCATCTGCTTCCACCGACCACATAAGTCAGTGCTGCCACTCAAGGACTTGACCTCTTTGTACCAATGGGTAACGTCAGAGCTGACACTTTGCGAGTATAGTATTTAGCTTTAGATGATTTGCATTCTCGTTGCACTTTATTCCTTAGGTCTTTATACTGGTACTACTCTTTCTTATGCTCTGACAGAGCAGTTTGTCTTTGAACGATCAGAGAGGTCAATCTAGGGATATGTGTGATGTAGCTCTCGAGCTTCTGCTCGTCTTCTTATTCCTTGACCTCGTTTATTTCTTGCGCCTACCTTCGGACTGTTGTTGCCACGTCCAAGACAATGTCTATCTTCTTCATGTTGTTTGCTAGTAATGGCGCACATAAAGAATAAGCAAATGATAATGCCTAGTGCTTTTACGTCTTACGGTTCTCTTCGTTTTGCATAATTACAACGGCGGCTCCATCAATCACGACTGCAATGACTTCAGGGGGTTCACTATGAACAGCAGGGGCAACCATCTCCAGCCATCCTGTGAGGTCCGACAGGAACTTAGCAGGAACTTAGGTCACCAAAGTTGGATATAGGGATAGTGGAACTAAATATTGATGCACTCGCTACAAGAAACGTTTGCTTTCAGAAGAAAGAATGTGAAATGATTTTTAGATACACGGAGATACAGTTATTTAGTGGATTGTACATTTCAGTTCACCCCTCGCCTCCCTTCGCCTGATAGCAGACATTAAAACATGCTTCAAAAGTAACATCTTACCAAAAGGATATTGAATTGCTAGAAAGCAGTACATGACAACGTCTATTTTTAGGCAACCTTTTTTCTTCTACGCTAGCTGGCGGGCTAGTGGAGTGCTCATAGTTGGTGAGGTCTTGCATTGTGTTGAAAACCGTTCGAAAAGTTATATAAAAGAACATTTTCCTATAGAAAAGTGTATTTGCGAAAAGAAGTGGTAGAGTTGAAGTAAGAAAAGAGGAATTAAAATCTTTACTGTCTCTTTCTTAGCTCAAAGGCCAAAAAAGACGTTGAATGTGCCAAATACAGGCATTTTGGGCGTGTGGTTAGCTACGAAGGTGCTAGGTAATTTGTCTGTAATAGGTTGCAAAAAGATTTCAATAATAACTATCATGTTTAATTCATTTTTGTAAACCCTTACATTCGTCACTGTAATACCTGTAAGTACCGCAATTGGGCGCGGTTTGTCCGCCTAAACTTGAAGGGCATGCAATCTCAACATTATGTGAAGTTTGGAAGAATTTGGAAAACGTTTAGTCAGGCTTTTATTCTTATATAAGATAATTAATTCCACCTCTGTAAAACGGAAAGTATGCACGTTTGGGCGTGGTTTTTGCATCAAGACTACTTAGGGTATAAAGCTATGTCTTTGTGCCAAATTTCATGCTTGTAACATTAATTTGCACAATTCGACCTAAATTCTGCACCAATCTGCTGTACTATTAGTGATCACTGGAGCGCGCAATTTATGCAAAACTGTTCCATTTCATATTATGCAAGAAGCACAGGAAGAAATGAAATGTACAGAGATAAAAAGCTTCAGTGATATGGTTCAAGAAAATAAATTCGTATCGCAAAATTAGTGAAAATAAAGCGGTTTTCAATGACATTAAAAACCTTCGGACACCAAGGCGTTGAAGCGTAACATAATTTTTATAATGAGGTTTAAATTAGGAAATTTAGAGAGCCCACAAAGCACATAACGTTCGAAACCTTTGTTTCATGCTACTTTCTTAAAACGCGGATTTAAAAAATTATAGTGCGAAAACGTGATTTTTCCAGCTTAATAGACCTAATGTATGATATTCTTTCATGTTTTGCGGAAACATCGAGCATAGTCTGCGCTTGCTAGGAATTCGTGATTTCGGATACTTGAATTTCAAACTAAACTACGCAATTAATTCAACAAAATGTTTCTCACTGACGTTCTGTTATTCATTGTCAAACCACATTTGCGCATTAGCCTTGAAACATCGTACCACGCGAGGTAAAGATGCCACAAGGTCTCGAGGGACTTATTGAGAACGTGTAGTGTGCGGTGATCGCTTAAATAAGTCAAGGAGTCAATAAAACCGAGAGAACAGTCGACTGTGTCGAATACAAAAGACAAGTTGTCTCGCGACTAGGCATCAACTCTATACCACGAAAAATGATAACGAAACTCAAACCAGCGTTTCTGTTCCTCGTGAAATCTTTCTTCGACAAGAGAACGCGTTTTCTGGCAAATGCACGGCAATGAAAACTGACTACGCCTGTCCCAAGGATGTTAATATAGGCGTGGCGGACGGATAAGAAAAAGCCCTAGGCTGATAAAGCATTGTTGTAAATGCCTTGTTTAACCATGTGGCTGCCCTGTGTGTCAAGTTCACTACTCTAGATGATCTAAGGGATCACTCATTATGTTTTGCTTTTTTTTTTTTTGGGGGGGGGGGGGGGGTTGGGCAATACAGGTCAAAATTAAATGATCACCCCTCTAATAAGTAATATGATTTACATGACCCCCCTCCCCCCTCTTCAAAAACAAATTTACTATTATTCATGTGTGTGAAGACAGCACCTGTCAAATTTCTAACGTCATGATCTCAAACTCATGCTCCTAGTAATAAAGGAATCTTCATCTGAACTCTAGAACTGCCCCCTCCCCCAAAAAAGTTATTTTTAGCAAGGGGTTTTCCTGCCCAAGATACATGTTGCTATAGCAACATGTGGCAGCATTTTATAAAAAAAAAGTGGATGCGCATATTATTCCGTTATTTCGGTTCTGAAAAATCATATTAGTTAAGTGCCATTTTTGCAAGCTGCAATTTTCAACATATCCACTTGACTGAGCCTGTAAATAATTCAGTTGTTGAAATAACTTGTTCGAAAATTTCCTGTTCCCCCACCCCCCACATATTTGAAAGTGTAATGCGTGGGTATTTAAAAAAAAAAAATCAATGCGACCCTAATTCGACGTATGCCCTAGGCCTTACATATACAATAATAACCCAATCACATGCAAACTATTCTTCTTTTTTCACAACTTGCCTCTCTAAGTTTAACTATGCCATTGTAATGGCCTACAGTATTGACACATTAGTAAGATTAGATCTTGGACATGATCACTGCTTTGTATATTATGGTAGCTAATGAAAATGATGTAACCAGAATAATAGAGTTGAAAGCAATGATGATATCAAAACAGCATTTCTCCTTGTATTTTTCCTTCATCTGGTCCAGTCGCATGACTTCGAGGATTATAATAAATGAGATGAGAATGAGGCATACATACTATTCATTCATATGAGTGTCAAAGAATATATGAGTGCCTCGAATTTCAACACCATGACCAAATTTGTACCTACAATGTACTTCTTGGTCAACATACAAGGGCTTGTCGTGTTCTTTTTCCTTTCAGAGAGTTACATCAAGAAGCTTCGCTCATATTTCCGTACATCTTTCACAAACCACACATTCTACAAAAGTTCCATATGCCGGTGATGCATACCCTTTCATTCATTCAGAAAATAATGGCCATTTTCATTAGGGTTCATTGAAGAACAAGGAGGGTAGTCATTTCTCAAGAAAGTACTATGAACAAATCCACAGTGTCACTCCATGTTGTGGCAACATTTTGCCTCCTCTGAAAGGGAAAATGTAGCAAACAAACTGAATTCAGGATTGCAAAGGCAGTTTAGATAAATTCTATAAACATCGATATTTTGATCTCATCTAATTTTTGGAGATCAGATGCTCGAAGTATTCCTTTCCCCTGCTAACCTGATGAATTTCTACATATAATCAATAAGGTACAGCTGCAGTTTGTTTTCTCTGGTTTCAGGGGTTGCAACAGGTGTATCTTTCCTTACATCTGTTGTGAACAATAAACTGCAGAGAATCCCTAAAAAATCCTAACACTCCAAACATTTTTAATAGGGTGCAAGTGCACTTTCATTTTAATCTTCTGAATACCAGAGACAAAACACAGATCTGCGGGATAATGAGAAACTTTCAACCATTGCATTGTACGCTTTAAGAAAGCTTACTTATCTTTCGACGAGCCTGCGTAGTACCACTTGTGGCGCTCGTCGAAAAAAAAATCAAAACAGGTTGCAACGAATTCCTAGCATCGAACCTACCTCTTCTAGCTGAAGCTGAAGACCCTTCAAATAGCATGTGCTGATCCTTAGTTCCCAGAAAAATCACAAAGTCAAGCTATCGTGGCTGTAACCTTGACATAACCTTGTTTGTGGCCCGAGAACACTAGATATGATAGAATACGTGTGTCCAATTGTTCATGCGTGGTTTGAGGTCAATGCACATTAGATTCACTTTCCCCAAGTCTTCCCACAACTCTTTGCGACGCGCGCGTGAAACCGAGGTCACATACGGCAGTTACTCTCGTCGCCTTCTTTCCTTTTCTCGGAACCCCTAATTGCTTGCAGACGTTGGTGAATTCTTCAGTTTTTAACTTTTTTACCTCTTGAACAGAGTTCACTTCAACTAAAGCACGGCGGTTGGGTTTGCCGGCGTCTGACTTTCCAGACGCCATTTTGTGTATTTACATTTTGCCCCCTGACCTCGGTTTCACGCGCGCGTCGCAAAGAGTTGTGGGAAGACTTGGGGAAAGTGAATTGCTGTTATTTTGTCTCTTCGAATTTAGTTGACATTATATCTTTTAGTCTGCTACTATTTCAATGTTATCCTTGTCCCAAAACACTTCGTTTGAACCGTAAACAAATGGGTAATACGCGTGGAAGCTGTTTGTGCCTTGGGCGCCATCTTTGTTTTTTCATTGAGCCAGGGGGAAGACCGCTACCAATGCTGCCCGTGGGCTCAAATCAATACGTTGTATGAATAATAATGAGCTTGAACTAAAAGTCCCCTCGGGAGCAGCCGTGGCTAGGATTGAGAGTGCGCGCGCGAGTTTTGTTATGATCGTTAAAAAATCCCCAAAAAACAAGATTTTTTTTTGGCTGAAAACCTTATGAATGACATTCGTCTCGGTGATTATTCGCCGATAATCACGTCGGTTTCGAAATAAGGTGCTCCGTTCACTAAACTGACAGCCCGGAAATGGAGCATGTCAGCCGTACAGTGGTGTTCAGAAAGGAACATTCGGCATGATTGTAAGTGCGTATAAAAATAATAACAATAACAATAATAATAAACATTGTTATAGCGCTTATATCAGCGTTCTAAGCGCTTTACAATAATCGATTCAAAGGAAATCACCATGTGTATCACCATGTCGGTAGAAAACGTCGAAATGCAACCCAGCCGCGTGCTAAAACTTTTTATCATTTTTCTTTCGCTGACTGGCCGGGCGGCAGCAGTCACGATACCAAGAACTCTGGATACAATGAAGTAGGAATGTTTCGTAGCTTGAAATGCAAAATAGACGACATGAATAACACAAGTATAGATTTCTCTTGAAGATGTTCTATTAGACTTCTTTCTTGCGTGACAAAGACTGTAAATTGGGAATTTTTAATCCCTAAAAATAGTGTCGTAGCTGAAAGTTATTATGGGGATGTGAAAATGTTAGGGATTGAAATCAAATCTTCCGGCGAAAAAGGGGAAAATTAAAAGGCTTTATCCGAAAATTCTCGGTGACCTTTTAGCGGCTGAAAATACCCCCAAAACCAGGTCGTGCGGTCACCAGCCGAGCACACGACAAACAATAATGGAGGTGTTTGTATTATTATTTGCGCACGACGCGGGAGGATTTGATTAATTTTAGGAGAGAGTTTCACCTTTTGTCAGGTGTTGGTGCAAATATATTTTGTCGAGGCAGCGCGCAGAGTCGTGGGAGTTCCCATGACCCCCTGCGCGATGCCTATTTTTGTTTGGAGACAAAACGTGCAACAAAATGTAATTCAACCACTTTGTGTTTTACTATAACAATGGGTCTACAAAGGCCTCGAGCGGGGCCCCAACAAGAATCTAAAGCTTAACGAAATGAGGAAGTCTTACCAATTATGGGGAATTGCAAAGAAACAAGGAATTAATGGTATTGGCTGCTGAGTTTAGACCAAATCGGGCACAGTGGTCCGAGACGGCGATATTTTAAGCTTTACGATATGATTCGAGCGTCTAGCCCGATGAGGAAGTTTTTTCTCTTCTTATCTGTACTCGGAATAGGCATCATGATGATCTGGTATTTTCAGGCCGATAGCAGGTTAAAGATACGAGAAACGGGAACAACAAAACTCACATCGGAGAAAACGTTGTCCGAGAGCGAGAACATCCCCGTGGCTCCCCCAGAGAGCACCGAGCTTCTATACCAGAAAGACGAACAAGTATCCACCGATAATAGTCCCGAACAATTAGATCACGGAAGAGAAAATATGCGAATACACGAGACAAACAGAGCTAATGGGGAATTTAAAGTTACAACCAGTAGCATTTTCAAAGAAACTTCTGCCAAATTAGTCGCCACTGAAAACTACCTTTCATCAACTTCTACTTGTAGCTCCTCCATAGCCAAGACCATACTAGCTACACAGAGTACCCATGCTACTGTTAAGTCAACCATTGCTAAAGGTCAGAAGATGCCTAGATATCCTAGTACTAGAACTACACACACTATCAAACCTACCACAGATGAACCAACAACTCAACCAGCTCTGGCAACCACTCAACCAGTTCTACCAACCACTCAACCAACACCACCGACAACCACACCATATTACTATGGTGAACAGAATTGTGCCCCAAACCCCTGGAGGCCAACCCTAGTAGAGATCTTTGCAGAATGGACTAAGCTTTCAAAGAAACATAACATAAACTATGTTTTATATGCAGGAACACAGTTAGGCCAGTTGCGTGATGAAGACATTATACCATATGACTCTGATATTGACTTATTGATGGATGTGAAGTTTTTTCCAAAAATGAAAGAGATAGCATCACAAAGAGGTTTTGATAATTCTGATGGGAAGATTCGTCTTGTTGTCCAGCCAGAGTTTCACATTAACCCTTCAACTAACAGAAAAAGATATAACTGTTGGGGAAAGGTAGGTATATTTGCAGCCTCTAAACACTCCACAATGTGTGATTCAAAAAATGCCCCGTTGATGGATTTCAAGCTGTGAGTGCCTGGGGCGAACCCTTAATATTACCATTATCAAAACGCAATTCACATAAAAAGAAAGAGCATGCTGAACTATACAAAATCCCAAAGTTTGGTATTCATCGGGCAAATAGTGATTGAGAAACAGCCATTCAAAAGGTCCAAAATTTTACAAGATTTGTGTGAAATCCAGACACGGCGTCCGGAAAACCATACAAAGCTTATAAAATTCCAGCATATTGGAATGGCTGTATCTCGAACGGAATTTACACAATCAACTCCAAACTTTAGGATTTTGTATAGTTCAGCATGCTCTTCTCTTTATGTGGATCACGTTTCGAAAATGGTTATATTAAGGGATTCGCCCCAGGCACTCTCGGCTTGAAATCCAGCAATACAGAAAGGAAGAATTGAAATTAATTAACCAAGTGGCAATTGGTCTAATGGCATGGCTTATTGTAGCCTCATGTCCCCAGGCTACTTTTGACTGCACAGAACTTATTTTCTAAGAAGCGGTCCAAAAATAGTTTAGGATAGTACAAACCAGAAGTAAGTAAGAACCTAGAATTTAAGGGGTCGACCATTTGACTTTTGAGGGGGGGTGGATGATTTTTTTTTTTGCAAGATTTTTTTTACGTCTCTAAGAGATTGTAGGATATTTATTTCGTAAAATTAGTTGAGGATTATGACAAAAATGCTGTGCAGGAAATTTTTTTCCGCCCTTAATTTAAAAAAAAAAATAGAAAAAAAACTTGCAACATTAAGGAATCTATATTCACAAAAAATTCATGTAGTGGAACGTTTTCTTAGCTTTACAATTTATATACATTATGTAAGCCCATGATGTCCATGACTGTTCGGTACAGTACTTCAATTGAGAGTTACTTTAATGATTTTAGAAATAAGGGAGTCAAGGTGTATATACCACTTTGCGAAAGTCATGCATTTCTATTTTGGCCAAAAAAATGAAGAACCTATTTAAGAACCTAAATAGCCCAAGCACCATTTATATAAGAACCGGTTTAGCCTACAATGTTTGTTGTAGCCTGCGTACCAAGCATTTCCTTGGGGTTTCGGGGGACAGAGAAGACAGAGAAAGCCTGAAGTTCAAGATTTTCAATAATTCGGCCATGCGAATTGCCCTATACTTCACATGGCTAAATCATCGAAAATCTCAAACTTCAGGCTTCTCTGTCCCCTGAAACCCCACGGAAACGCTTGCTATGCAAGCTATGTTTGTTGAGTAAAAATCATGTTTGTCACCTTTGGGGAAGATACTAAAGTCCTGTGATTTGCCAGGCCTCATGTGGCAGCTGAAAACACAGTGAACTTGTGTGACACAGAGAGAGATGACACAAGATACGTGGGGACAAGGCTAGGCTTATTGCATTTTGGATCATGAATATAAGCCCATTTGAGCCTTTGTAAAATCGTCTATATGTCTTATAGGCACTTTAAAGAAAAGTCTATTGTATATTGATTTTTCTCTTATTCCCCAGCAAGTACCCTATATGACAGATAACTGTGGATTCCAAGAGCCACTAGCACGACTCATAAAAGGCAGTCTACATATAGACTTCTATCATTTTTATGACCATGGAAAAACCTTGGAGGATTTCTCAGAAGAAGAGAAGAAGGTATACAAGAGGAGTGAATTTTATCCATTGCAACCTTGTACTTTTATGGGACTCAATACTTCATGCCCAAACATGCCATTCAGGCTGCTAGAGATATATTTAAACACAATAGGTTTATGGAGCCAAGTAGAAAGTGCAAAGGGGGAAAATGGGTTTAGTGGATTTGTTGTCCCAAAAATCAATCATGTATCAGCAGAAATGCCAACTCTCACACATTTTGCAGGAGACTTATTATCCATTGCAACCTTGTACTTTATGGGACTCAATACTTCATGCCCAAACATGCCATTCAGGCTGCTAGAGATATATTTTAAACACAATAGGTTTATGGAGCCCAGTAGAAAGTGCAAAGGGGGAAAATGGGTTTAGTGGATTTGTTGTCCCAAAAATCAATCATGTATCAGCAGAAATGCCAACTCTCACACATTTTGCAGGAGACTTACACATTTCAACCTCATCTGCTTCATTTTTTCTTTTCTTTTCTACATTTTACTGTATTTCTCCCACATTTTGATAATGGGCTGTTCTCATACAATTGACTGTATTTCTGCTAAAATTTCCTGCTTTTCTGTTCGATCTGGTTGGCATCTCTGTATTATGTAGGTTGAGAAGAGTAGAAGTCACAAATGCCTGGCATAAAATATACTGTACTGTACATGATAAAGTACCTTTTAGGTATTAAATGATATGAAATAGAAATTTATTCATTTTGCTTGGTAAATGTTTCAAAGCCTGAAAACCTGATTCAGATTTGTAGCTAGGTTTTTAATGTTAATTATAATTAATGTAATAAATTCTATAATAATTTAAATTAAATTAAATTAATTTTAATATATATTTAAGCATTAGAGCATAACTTTCTATGACTTTATCGGCGCAATAGAGCACGCATGATGATGGGAGAGACACGAGAACGTTGTAAAATCATGAGCCGGAGGCAAGTGATTTTAAACATTTCGAGTGTCTCTCCCAACATCACATCACGCTCTTTTTACCGATAAAGTCATAGAAAGTTATGCTCTAATGCTTTTATGATATAGCGGGGGAGAACCATGATATGGAGCAATTAGAGCGTGCGTTATATCGTAGCTATATTATAAATAATATATATAAATAATGGTTTCAAAACACAAACAAGTAAAATCTAGCTAAATTATATTTAACCGATGTTTCTGCAGCCTCATGATGCCATTGCCAGTATTTATAAATGCTTTTAGATCATCTTAATAAAATTCCATGCAGACTTTCTTTCGGTGGGTACAAAGACTATTTACACATTTTCATGCATTTCTGGTTGTCTTGAGGCCTAAAATTACAAAATTTTCTTTTGGGGGAGCATTGCCTGAAATGCTGTATAACAATCAGAATAATCAGAACTCATTATGTATGTCATAACAGTGAATTCTTCCAATAAACTTGTCCATTCTACTCTAAAATCCAATCGGTCTGTTGATCATTTCCTAAATAAATGAAATTATGTTGCCAAAATCCAGGAGTGAACCCGGGACCTTCACAAAAGAGCACCAATTTCGTGGATTTAGGAAATGATCAGACATAATGAGTTTTAAATATTCTGATTGTTATACTTCTGACAAGTATCACTTGAATTCCTGGATCAGCTGGTCAAAATCGAACTTTTGATTACAATGTGGGCCCCCTATGGCAAAGAAAAGTTTCAGGGAAGGGGTTTGATATACTCTCAAACTTTGAAAGCTGTTAATCCCAACAAGATTTTAAAATTGCCATTTCCATTCACTTTGCAATAGGTTTTTTGTAGTTAAAGGACTATTTCTCAAACCTAGACTATTATTTTGCAGGGTCGATCCAGGAATTTAAAAAAGGCGGAAAATTTCCTTCAGCAAATACAATAACACTGTCTGGTACTAAATATAATTGAACATGGGACTTCTAGCAGGTGACTTTTAGCCCCAGTAAGAATTAAATTGTGTGGTTCCAGAAATTATCCATACCCCCCTACGGAAGGGCATTGGAAATTCCGGAGTGGTGGGGGGGTCAATTTACCTGATCATTTCCATACAAATACTGTATTTTTCCTTGGAAATTCCAGAGGGGTGGGGGGGTCACTTTCCAACACCCTTCCGTGGAGGGGGTATGGATATTTTCTGGAACCACACATTAGAACCATTCTTAATCTTTGAAGGCTTCAGGAAAAAGAAAATCCCAATCCCTTCCCTTATGCAGGTTACCATTAATGGGAAAAAAAAAGATTTCTCATGTCAGAGACTTTGGATTTAAAACAATTATTGTAGCCACCAAAAACGTTATTTGTTGTTTTTGTGGTTCGGTCAGAATTCGGAGGAGTTCGGCTATTGTTCGTACTGTGTCGTTAGTCGGGAGTTACTCGTTGTGACGTCATGTATCCCTTCACGTTTGAATTTAGTTCTTCGTTAAATGGAATCCGTTAACTGTCATGGCGTTCGTGTACAGTCAGTAAGTCAGCATTTGTTTAAGTGAATTTCGTTTTATTTACGCCATTTTTGTCCATTAGTTTAGCTCTCTATGTTTAACTTTATGTTCTATATGTATTTTGTTGCTAGCAAACCTTATCTTATCGTCAGTATGTGAGTTTACGAATACGAAATGGCAGTTATAATTATAGACTTATTACATCCAAACTAAATTTAATATATAAGCTATTTTAATTGTTGTCATTCCAAGTCCCTATGGCATCTATAATTTTTGCTTTACCCATGAGTGGTGTTTTGGGAATTTTTCAAACGTTCCTCCTTGAACTTAAAATCCCAAAGACCAACTTCAAATCCAAACCTCGAGGTTATCGATTTCGTGGTATCAGCAATCCATAACGCATAAAATCAACGGCACTGCTTCTAGGAACCAAAGTCATGAAAAGTTCACGCCCAAAAAGACAGCCATGATTCCCTCATTTAGTCTTTTCTACAACCTTGTCCTTTGCCATTAAGTATCCATACCGATATCTGGAAAAATTGATACACCGAGTAACGATTTTAGTAAGCTTTGAATCCATTTCTGTGACACGGCCCAGAAAAGTCGCCATGACGAGCGATAAAATCTGCTTTCAAACTTGTCAAAATTCGCCCTTTCTTTCGCGTCATTTTCCTTCCGAGTTAATTCCGCTTGACTGCATCTCCCTTTGATTGTAAAATGCATACGAAAAAGCTCAGAATTCTAACTTCAGCACAGGTAAATGCTAAAATATATTAGTATATACCAAATCAGTGAATAGTCATTTTCGCGCGCACTGATTGGTTCCTCAACTAGTAGATATCCAGCACTTTTTACTGTTTTGAGAAAACTCTCAAAATAGCGGCTCGTTTGGCGCGCGATATTGCCTTTGAACATTTTAATCACCGTATTTTATTCTACTGATTTGGAAGATACTAAAACAACTATCCCCCTCAGGGTCGGTGCCTAGCGGTGGATATATACTTAGACGCTTCGCGTCTCGGTATATATCCACCGCTATTCACCTCCCCTTCGAAATAATGTTGCTTCTGTTTTCTGCTGAAGAAACTTTTTTTCCAAAATAAAAGTCCCCAGTCCTCCAGAAGCCGGATCTCGCCATTTCCCGCCAAAAGTAGTTTCACGGCATTGATAACGACGTCACGTCACGTCAGCCAGGCATTGTGTGCCCCTTGCTCTCTATATAATTCTCTCCAAGAATGGTTTTCTCACGTTTTATCCGTTTCGAGATATTAAAATTTCTAAAGGAATAACACAGGGTTCCCATGTGTACACGGACGGCGGGCGGCGTACGCTACAGGTTTTATACCAGAATGAAAGAAAACAAATCATATCTCGCAAAAGGAACCATATTTGGCAACCAAACTTTGACACAATTATCTATGGGGTATGGGGAAATGACTTTTCAACGCACTAAACAGTTGGGGCATGGCGCTATCAATGAAATGAAAAAATGAATTTAATTACACGTGACGTTTCAAAATCAACTCGATGGTATACGTTTTTTCCTTAGGTATGGTGGCCCGCGCTGGAGCTCCGCTAATAATTTTCACACTGAATGTCACGCGTCCACTTTAAACTTTAAGATAATTGTACTAATCGTCAATAGAGCGAGATAACCCCACAATGATGAGCCATAAGCGAACGAGCTCATCCCAGCCCCTCCCCTCAAATAGGCCGCTCAAGGAAATGCTTCAAAGACGTTTTAGAAAGAATACAAGAGCTTTCTTTTGGGGAGAAGGATCTCATTTGTGAGATCGACTATGACCCAGCAGCGGTTTAAGCATCGGCCTCCTCTTTTTCCACAAAGAACGAACTGACAAGCTTTGCCTCACCTATGTGGCGAATGAGTTCGTAACGCAATGAAAACCGGGGGAGAGACTTTGGAGCCTTCCGTGCAGAAGTGTAAAATCACTTACCACAGCAGTAAGGTATTATTTTCAGAATTTGCAATTTGCAATTGCTTACTAAAAAGTAACAAAGATAATCTTGTCTGGCTTAACAATTAATTATTTTCACATTTGTTAATTAATATAGCTACAATATAATGCGTGCTTGATTGGTCCAAATCTATGCTCCCCGATAACAGTGGCGGATGGAGACCCTTAAGAAGGGGGGTGGCTAGTACAAAGGATATACTACAGAGTTCAGACCAAGGGGGTGGCTAATCTTAAGGTTTTTACAAGAAATGTGAGAACAAGGGGGGTGGCTAGCCACCCTAATCATCCCCCCCTAGATCCGCCATTGGATAAAGTAATGGTTCTCCCCCACTATCATAAAAGTATTAGAGCACAACTTTCTATGTAGTCTAGGAGCAGATCTTAAAAAGAGGCCTAGGTTTTCGTGGCACGCTTCGCGCAGACCCGGAAAAGTAGCATAGGATGATAGTTATGTGTATAAGGTTTAATTTAGACCGGATGCTACTAATGAACCCATGGGACAACATTCCGATATCGGGCACTTTTGTGACAAGATGCTCACATGTTCTTTGCAAAATTATAAACTAATTTAAAGTGGGGCTACGATGTAATTGTTTCCACCGCTCTTTTCTGATAAATCACTTGTTAATAACCTAACTGACAAATACCTGCAGTTGTTTTCAAATTTTTTCACAATAAACAATGACTTTTTGAGCTCTAACTTTCGAATATCGCGCCATTTTGCACTGGGCCGGTGTTCCAGCGGCGTGGGTCAAAGTCCGCGGGGTGTGACGTCACAGGCGTAACTCGAAACAAAACTCAAAGTCACAACAGTAGTCGAAACGGCACATTGTGAACGAAAAAGTGAAGAAATGAGGATGTATTTGCAGGAAATGTTGTGTTTAAAAGTACTTCAGCATTATTGCTAACAGAAAACGTGGAATTTCAGTTCATATAAGCTTCACGCACCAAAATAATTGAAATCAAACATGTCTTCGATGCGCTACACAGAAAGAGGTTCGATCGTGGTGTGAATAGATTTCCAGATCCTCTGCTCACTTCGCAAAATCAAATATGGTTACGGTACCTGATAAATCAAAACCAAGTCCATCAGTGAGAGAAACGAAAACGACAGAAAGAGCGCAAGAAGGAAGCGTGTAAGGTCAATTCTCAGATCGGGAGCGCGATATGAATCAAAGACATTCCATGTAGCCGAGATGCACGCCAAGAAAAGTTTGTATTCTAAACCAAAATAAAAAGTAACTTAATAGGATTTGTCGGATGGATAGATGCGAAATTCTAGGGTTAAGTACTAAATTCAAGGCTTTGTAACGTTCAAGAACTGCCGCCGCGTAAAATGTCAACTTACATTCGTGTTTTTCCAACGATAAGTTCGGAGAAACTATAGTCTCAAGGGCAAATAAAAGAAGCATACATCTGGAGTTTTCTGCGCATTCTTATAAATATAGATCAAGTTTCAAGTCTGTCGGAGGTGAACGGGTAGGGTTTACTTGACTAGTGCAAAGTACTTACACATATCCTGCATAAACCAAATGCTTCGCGTTGTTTTTAAAATTTGCTACTTTTCTGAGAATGAAATTTAAGTCCTTAGAAGCATTCAAATACAGTTTTATTTGATAAACTTGTCTAAATGCATGGGAACAAATTGTGCAGAGCCGCACAGCCACAGCTGAGCAGTTGTGAAATGCTAGCATTTCCTCTCAAAACATTAAAAACTTTATTATCTAATGTTCTCAAAAAAAATTTTAGCTTACAGGAGACAAAATTATTTTTCTGTTCATTAGTACTACTAGATGTCAAGCCTACCACAGGTCTTCAGACAAAATACAAATGTTAATGGGAGATATCCAAGAAAGAAAACTGGGAGAAATATATAGTAAATATATGGCAGTTCAGGGAAATTTTGCTGTTGGAGACATGCAGGAGTGAAAAATCTTGAGACTTTAGCAAAACCAGCAGAGTTGATGTCCCTGGCGTCATTACTATAATTATCTACCTCCATGGATTCTCAAATTATTGAATTCTATTTCCAAAACAGCTGTGCCAGTTGTTTTTCCAGTGTTTGCGCAACTTCTGGAGAAGACATTTATGATAGATCCTTGAAGTTCCAGTGAAAACCCTTCTAGCTCTGGTAAAATCCCTTGCAATTCCACAAACTCTCTGCCAGTTTCATTGAAAACCATGTTCTAAGCCATGTTCTAACTTGTGGCAACAGGGAAATTAGAATGCAAATGCAAGCCAACAAAGAAAGTAGTCCAAATATAACATGTCTCTATTCGCGAACCCGCCTGCAGGATAGATCACTGCAAGTTTTGTGACTGGACGGTCATATGTGCCAGCTGCTGTTTTCACCTTTGCGTTGCGAACCCGACCGTCCTGTCCTGGGAATACGTTGATCACTCGACCGATTGACCACTTGCCTCTGATCGTATTCGGCTCTGATAGCACGTTTCGGTTTTCGACAGTCCACTTTTTTCTTGGAACGAGTGTTGGGAACACGTCTCTCGACCATCTTTTCCGAAATGAATCTACTATCCTTTGGACGCGATGGCGTGGGTTGCTTGTTTCTTTGAACGGGCCTTGCGGTACTCGGCTTGATGCGCGTCCGAGCAACATGTCATTAGGGCAAAGATAAGCCCCGTCATCCGGGTCATTTGGGATTCGCCCAATTGGCTTCTGGTTTACTAGGTTTGCAGATTCCAGCAGTACCGTATATAGCTCGAATGGTGTGAGTACTTGTTCTCCGATTGCCTTCCTGATCGCTTGCTTGCAGCTTTTGACAAGAGATTCTGCACACCCGTTTTGGTGAGGCGCAGAAGGTGTAATGAATTTCCATTCAATTCCCTTTTCTGCCGCAAACTCTTTCAGCTCGTCGTTATCAAGCCCTGCTATCATTTCCTTGAGCTCTCTCTCGGCTCCTACGAACTGACTACCGTTGTCACTGAGAACTACAGCTGGTTGACCTCTTATGGCGAAGAACCGGCGTAGCACTTGAAGGAACTCCATAGTGGATAGATCCGTCGCCAATTCTAGGTGTACCGCCCTGGTGTTTAGGCATGTAAATATTACTCCATATCGTTTGTCCGTCTTTCCTCTGCCGATCTTTACGGTAATAGGTCCAAAATAATCGCAGGCTGTGACGTAGAAGGCTGGGGTACAGGGAGCCAACCGCAACCGTGGTAGTGCCGACATCAGCTGTTCCTCCGCTCTGTGGGCCAGCTTTCGGCATAGAACACAGGACCTCTTTGCTGTTTTGCTTAGCTTGTTTCCTTTCAGTACCCAGTACTGACTTCTCACCTTGGCTGTGGTAGCAGCGACTCCAGTGTGACCCTGTGTCCTGTGTGTGTGGCTGGTAATCAGGTATGACACTCTGTGTGTGCTTGGCAGTAGAATAGGGTGCTTATTCTCGTACGTTAGTAGTGCTTCATCTACTCGTCCTCCTACCCGTATTATCCCTTTATCATCGACAAACGGGCTCAGCGAGATAAACTCTCCCTTCTGTAGGCGTTTCGCCAATTCCTTCTGGGCGTTTCTTATCCAAATCAACTCCGCCTTCCTTATTTCTTCCACTGTGAGTGGCCCTTCTCTACCTCTCTGTCCGTGACGTCTTAGGCGAATCTTCTCTGCGAGTCTAAGTATCCAAGCTGTCGTTCTTAGAAGTTTTCTCCAGCTTGAAAACCTGCTTGCGTCTATAACCTCTTCAGCTTCTGCGGTCATGGCTCCACAGAACTTCTCCTTTCGCCGCTCTTTGTCCTCTTCTTGGGGCTCTTCTTGGGTTGCTTCGTTTGGCCATTCTTCCTCTGGGCGCCGTAGGAACTCTGGACCATTGCTCCATCTTCCGGATAACTCCTGTGCTGCGATACCTCTAGACACGTCGTCGGCAACGTTGTTTTCTCCTGGCAGGTGTCTCCAGTCATTCGGGTCAGTCTTGTCTTGTATCTCTCTTACTCTTGCTGATACGAAGGGTTTAAAGCTTCTAGGTGCACTTCTTATCCAATGGTGAACTATCATACTGTCTGTAAACAGCATAACCTTTTCAAACTTTAGACGATTTTCCTCTTGTAGCGTCTTACATAGTCGTGCTGCCAGCACAGCAGCTTGAAGCTCTAAGCGGGGAATGGTGAGCTCTTTCAGAGGCGCAACGCGAGATCTAGCTGCAACAAATCTGACTTCATATCCATCGTTCGCGATTCTCCATCTCAAATACGCGCATGCGCCAAATGCGTCTTGCGAAGCGTCGGAGAAAATACAGAGTATCGGGAGATTGGTAGCGTGGGCGGGGGTGAAGCATCTAGGAAGCACTTGTCTACTCATCCCTTACTCTTCGAAAAGGGCTGTCCATTCTTTTGCCAGCTGTGGCTCTAGCTCCTGGTCCCATTCATATCCCATCTGCCATAGTTTCTGTAATCCGACCTTTGCTCTGATAACAACTGGTGCGGTGTATCCTATTGGATCGTAGATACGCGCAATGCGACTTAATATCTTCCTTTGCGTTAGCGAAATTTTCTCCTCTGGAGGATGGCCTTTAAACGCTAATGTATCATTCTTGTTGTTCCACGTGATTCCTAGGACTTTCTCTTCTGGCTTTGGCTGGAATAGCGTTGTTTCTTCTTCGTCATTCATTTCTTCAGTTGGCTCGCTGGTAATCCATTTCTTTACATGGAATCCTCCGTTTTCCAACACTTGGTCTAGATCCTTTGAGATCTTGTGCACTTTCTCCGCTGTATATTCCGAATGACAAATATCGTCCATGTAAACATTCTTCTTTAAAACTTGGGCAGCAGCGTGTTCTGGGCTTTTCTGTAATCGCCGTTCGGTTGATTCTAGCCTTTTTAACGCAGCTACTTTATTATCTGGTAACAGCGTTGGGTCTCGTTTCCATGGATACGGGATAAGCCACTGATTTTCTACTCTCTTGCATGAATTGCTGATAACCACGGCTTCTTCTCTTTCGACTTGTGTCAGTTTACTCGCTTCGCATGTACACGGTTTGACTTCAACGCCCATATTTTCTGTTTTCCAGAATGCCGAGAGATCGATGGAGTTTGTGTAGGAGATATGGTACACTTCACCACCCCTCCCTGTGCTTGTAGAATTGCCTCCAAATATGACCCATCCGATTGGGGTGTTGCGCGCCACCAGCTCGCCTGATTGTTTAGTAGGGCCTGTGTGCAGGTGGGCGTGATCGATACCGATGAGTAAATCAACTTGACCTTTTCCGCGGCGGATCTTTTCCCTTTCTAAGCCTAGGAGAGTTGCTATTTTCTTTATCTCTATGGCTGCCGCATCATCACTAATTGTCGGGATGCCGATTGCTTTAACGGATACTGTCTTCCCGCCGTCTGTACATATCGGTACCTTGTACACTTGTGTCTTCATGCCTTCCGATCTTCACCACCAACTTTAGTTATTGTTATGTGGGTGTCTTTTCCCTTTCGACCTAGCATCTTTGCGGTGTCGTGTCTGATCAAACTGATCTGGGCTCCGGAATCTATCAGGATGTTTGCCTGCTTTTGTAGACCATTTTGGCCGCAGATATACTATAGGCAAAATTGCCCCGTTGCTGTTGGATGTCGCCCCAACGGTTACACTTTGTGGTTTATGCAGTAACGGATGGTGGAAAGCCTGGCACGCCTCGTCGCTAGTGCATTGCTTGCGCTTGCTGCAATTTGCTGCGTAGTGATTTCGCCCTGCTTGTTTTAGGCAGCTGAAGCATACGTGGTTCTTCTTTGCCGCATCCAATCTCTCATTGTATTTGAGGGCAGCAAATTTCGTACACTGATCTGGCCAGTGTGTGGATGTCTCACAAAACCAGCAATTGTGTCTTGTTTTCTCTGATTCCCCGGCGCTAATCTGATGGACGGCGCTGTTGCCCTCATTCGGGATTTCATCTCTGACGTCATCCACCTCATGAGACCTTCTAGGGTAGCTACATTGCCCTCACGCTCAACTTCCCGAGACCAGACCTTTAAATCTTCTGCGCACATTTTTTTCTCTATCACAGCCAGCATGTGGCTGTTATTCATATCATTTTGACTACCGACTTCCTTTAACGCGTTGTAACTACGATTTACAAGATGGACTAATTCACAGAACCGAGAATCTTCACCCCTTTGCAAAGATTTGAACTTAGATATATCCTAGATAATTGTATCAGAAACAAGTCTCGGATCACCATAAATTGCATCAAGATAGTTCCATGCTGCGTCATAATCGCTTCCTATCCCTTTGATAAGTTCAAGCGGCTTTTCCCTGAGACACGTGCGAAGGAACGTTACTGCGTCTCGCTTACTATAATGCGACTCTACAGCGTGCTTAAAATCTGCTCTGAACGTGGCATACTCTCTTACATCTCCTTTAAATAAAGCAGTCTCGGTTTTTCTATTTTGAAGCTACACGTTGTTGTCATCGGGTTTGTGATTAGCGGGGTAGCGGTGGTCTGGACAATGTCAATAGCGGCGGCGGGGCTAGTCCAGTCCCTTAACTCTCCTTCGCTGCTCCTGTAGCCCATGTTGTCGCCGAAAGGAGAGTCCAGAAACCTTTAGATGCGCATGCGCTTGATATGACGTAATCCAGCGCCTGGTTTCCCGCGAAAATTTCTATGGCGTTGCTTCGTCTTGTTTTTCGGCCATTCAATATGGCATGGATTCTTGTGAAGTTTGCGCGAAAACCTTTACTGGTTCCAAGGCGCTATTAATAACGAAGAAAAGGGAACTCAGCGATTTGGCAAAAGCTTTTAAACGCTACTGCCAGATAGAATTTTCAGATGAAAACACCAGTTGTCCATATACTGTTGCAGACTCTGCAAATCAAGAATTGAAACAATAACAAAGAAAGCAACTGAACTACGAGGCATATTTAAGCAAACAAAGGCTAGTAAATTACGAGAGAAGAGACTGCGATCTCCTGCTCCTTCTTCAGTATTCTCGCCGACATTTAAGTCGCCTGCTGCGAAACAACAACGGACAAAAATTCCAAAGCGTTGCCCAAGTAAACGGAGACTTATTGCGGAGACAACGAGCGAGCCGACGACGCCAATCACAAACACGTTTGAGAAGGATTTCCAACCGCTAAACGAAGAGGTAACAAATAAATCAACGGCAGAATGTTTTAATCCTTCTCATAGCGAATAAAAATAACTTGATGTTGTTTTGCCAACAGCCCACATCAAAACAATCGAGCGTCACTGCCAAAGCAGAAAATACGTGTGAAGCGACTGTCAAGTTCAAGAATTGCGCAGTTTTAACATTACAGGGGAAAAATCATTGTTAGTCCATGCAGCCGTGTTCAGCGAAAGTTATCTGGCAGACCGAGTATTAAAAAACAAAGTAATCAAGGAGTTCGTTGTACAGAAACTGCTCGCCGAACTGAACGAAGAATGTTCAACCCTTTGCTCAACTTCCAATCCTTCAATGATGCGAAAGAAAGAAGATCTTGAAAAGTTCACATTTAAGGGAGTCGTTAATGAGATCCAAGAAAAAGCCAACCTCCTTTACCGCGTAGCTATGACAGCTGCGTGCCCTGACAAAGCCCAGCGTGCAATTAACACTGTCAAGACAAATGAAGCAAAGGAGAACGCTATTGGCATGGCTTTCTCAATTTTGTTCAAGACCAGAAACAAGTCCCTGGATGTTGGGCAAATAATAAATTCGTTGGCACTTGGGAGGGCGCATTTATCCATAATAGTAAGTATTTCATTCAGTTTATTCTGTCGTTCTTTTTAATGTGAAACTGTTACCAGTTACCAATACTGCAGGGTTATGCATCTAACAATCAGGCTACTACTGCAATTTGTTCCTTTTTAAGAATTACAATGTGCGACAACTTAGCGATACTAAAGCTCACAGCTTCTAAGAATCTTCTTTCATAAATGCCATCGAACAAAACATTATGAGATGCTAAAATATCTTGATAGTTCTGGTCTTCATCAAGTGAGGACGCCATTTTGACCATTCCCGCGAAAATTCGTGATGCCCACAAACAATCTCCGACAGCGGTATTTTTGACCATGCACATTAACAAAAAAACCCACATTCTCGTACCCAGAGCTCCCCGGCTCACTCGTCACTTCGCAGGGGAGGCTCTGGGGACATCCAATTGAGGGCCGTCGCTGATTGGCTCATTTTGAACGTTGGAGCATGCGCTGAAAGGTCTTTCTCTCAGCGGCTCTGTATTAAATCTCGCGCAAGCGTCAGTGGCTGTCACCAGAGCCTCCCCCGCGAGGTTACGAGCCGGGGAGCTCTGGGTAAGAGAATGAAAAACCCAAGTTCTTGGTCATATCAAGCGCATGCGCATCCAAAGGTTTCTGAACTCTCCTTTCGGCGACACCATGGGCTACAGGAGCAGCGAAGGAGAGTTCAGGGACTGGACTACGGCGGGGCTCGCTTGCGTGTCACTGCGGTGATCTGGATAATGTCAGTGTCAGGGCTGTCACTCTTGGTATTGTCGACAGGGGCAGAACTAGTCTGGACAATGTCACTGTCAGAGCTGTCAATTTTGTCTGCATTGTTAGGGGTCTGGGTCACAGCGGGAAGCGGTACGTTCGCCAAGACTTGAGTCGCGGTCAGAGGTTGCATATTTCTGTGATAGTAGCAAGATGGCGGCGCATTCGAACACGGAGCAGTGTGTTTTCTCAATATTTATAATGAGTTTAACCGTCATACCCTGCCCAAGATGAGGAATTTTGCAAGAAAAAGCTCCAGGGGATGTTGTTGTCGAGGAACAAAACATTTACAGATTCTCTTGAATTTCAACAAAATGAGTTGGACTCGTGTAAAAGTTCGCTACCACGTCTCCTATTTATCGTCTTCCTCAGTACATTCCTTGCAAATCTCAAGCGTACTTTTCGTCACAAGCGATTATGGCTTACAAGAACTGCCTGATGTTTCAGCAGAAGATAGCGATTGACATATTTCAAGATTTGAGTATGCTGCTCAAGGAGTGTAATTAAGATACAAATGAAAAGTTTGTCAAAAATTGATTTAAAAACTAACACCACGAAGAACTGCACTGTTGAATGGGACCTTGATATTTGACTAGGGACATGGTCATGGACACATGGATATTTGTATGCATTCTGCATTACGGAAACTTGTCAGTCTGACACATCTAAAGCATGTCAGTCTCCAATGAGAGAAAAAGAATATCAGGATTACCAGTGGAAAATTGTTGCTAGTAATGACTGCCTTTGTGTTATAATGCCTAGATTTCAGAACCTGTGAGAGGCTATATCTTAGAGCTTAGACCTTCTATAAAAGCTTTCATTCATACTAGAAGATAGGCCAATAACCTTTAAAGTAAAATGATAATAAAAACAACAGTATAAATAACATTTGTTTTATACTATTCAACCGACGCAGAAACTGGAGGTCGCCAAATCCATAGGCTATTTTTTTTTTAACATGGAACCAACACGCTTTTTGAAATAACGTTTCTTTAAAAAAAGCGCGAATCTCTTATTTCGTGTGAAACAGCGCGCTTTATTAAAGACATTCGTGTCATGACGTTCCCAGTAATATAAACGAGTTTTTTATAAATCAAACCAGTCTGCAGGGTACTTACTCAATCTTAACTTTTGTGATATTTGTACTCTCACTTACCCCGTCCTTAAAAAAGGGGGGAGATACGCTTCAACTAATAAAAGTAGGAGGAAATGCTCTGGAATTGGGTTATTACAAGAGCTTTGATTACTGTGTGAATATCTAAAGCTCGTTTCAATTGTTTGACACCCATGCAAGCTTTTCAACAAAATAATTCTAAAAAGTACTAGAGCAACTTGCGCACAATGCGTTTAATAACTTGAATCAAAATGCTTCGTATTTTTAAAGTTACTTATATTGTGCCATCATGCTGTTTTATTCTCTCGGCATCGAATTTCACTGCAATCTTGCAAAGCGCGACGCATTTGTAACAAGCGGAATATAAGTGCGGAATATAATATGCCTATTCCCGCTATATTCCACTAAATCGGAAAGGTCTATTATGGAACGGGAGGGCAGCGGTAGTAGGGGTAGATTGACTGTCAGAATCTAAAGTGCGTCGGTGTTCATTAAAGCGTTCACGAAGTTGACGTTTGTTTCGCCTATATATTGTAGGTGCCCGGCGTAATCAATCGAACAAATCCGAACAAAAATCAATCGAACTCAATCGAACACCAATCGTTCGATTTGTTCGGCGATCGAACAAAATCGAACGCGAGCTTTGCTGTGAGTTCGATTTTCGAACAAAATCGAACACCAACCAATCGAACAGATTGGATTGTTCGATTTTGTTCGGTAATTATGAATAATGTGTGACAGGATTTCTCAGAAAAAGACGGGGACTCCCAAACCTTTGGGGTGGAGATGCTTTTGGTTCGTGTAATTTTTAGGGGATAAAATCGGCCCTCTGGTACCTTTTGGGAACCAGGGTGAAGTTGGCGTCTTATACGCAGCGTCTTATTCGACCAGCATCTTCTTCGCTTGGCATCTTATTCAAATCGGGGGGCGTCTTTTTCAACATTTCCACTAAAATGCTGGCATCATAATCAATACAAATAAAATACCCTCTGGCATCTTTTTCAACAAGAATATATCTCTTCTGGCATGTTATTGAACACGGATACAATGCTGGCATCTTTTTCTACACAAAGAAAGCTTCTGGTATCTTTTTCAATACGGATAAAATTATGACATCTTCTTCAATACGAATAAAATTCGTGTTATTTTGTCCAGGTCAAATTTCGATTAACTGACATTATTTCTATGCATTCTACATTGGTTTAGAGTATAAATCAAGCTCATGCACAAATATGATAACATATAAAGACTTCCGGTGATTGTATTTCTCAAGCAGGGAAGAAAACAATGAAATAACTTCTTAAAGCTGAAATAAAATTTGATAATTATGTGTATTATGTTTGTACAGGAAATTTACAGCCAGAAACGCTTGTAAGGCCTAAAAACGCGATTTGTCAGGTGCCCCCCGGATTTGAATAAGATGCCAGGCGAAAACGATGCTGGTCGAATAAGATGCCGCGAATAAGACGCCAGCTTCACCCTGGTCTTTTGGGAGGAATTTTTTTTTTTTTTTGCATATGAAACTTATCCCATACAAGCGTGAACATTTGCTAATTTGGGGTCCAGGCCAGCGCGGACGTTATTTTGATGCTCTACGCATGCGTAATTGACTCAAATATTAAATAATTCACATGCCGAAGCCGTCAGACTAATGTATCAGTCAATTCCAGCGGTGACCATCCCCCCCTCCCCCCGGACACCGTGGGGCATTTGCACACCAGTGCCTTCCCTGGGGTGGGGAATTTTGAAAATTTTGCTGGCCCCGGGGTCGGGAATTGTTTTTCCCCGGGGGAGGGGGGTGGGGAATTTTGGTTTTCTCATCTCAAGCGCGTCGGGTTTTGCGAACTACAACCCAGTTACAGAAAATAACGCCACATAAAATATAATGCAGAGCATGGCCCGTATACACCACGTTTGTACACTGACACATTTGCACATTTCACAGTTAACGTCTTCTATAGAGAAGAAACAGATTTCGCAATTTCGTCTCAGTGGAAAAACATAAAAATGAATTGACACTATAAACAGAGTTCCAATTCCGCAAAAAGTCAATTAACATAACTGCGAAATAGTTGCTCTGCAAATAGAATAAAGGTAAATTTCGCATTGAGAGATGCAGCTAAATGGCTACAACCGCGAATGGCCTAGGAATGTCACTTCTTTATTTATATTTTGTCTCACTTTCAGTGAAATGAGAACTCGTTCAAAGACGAGAAAACTAAAGTACATAAAAAAAAAAACGAATTGCAAATGCTCGGACAGTATAAATGGAGTTGAAGTTTTTGTTGTGAAGCTTTGTCACGCAGAGTTACCGTCTTTTTCTCGTCCCGGGGGTGGGGCATTTTTTCGCTTTTTTTGTTCCCCGCCGTGGGGTATTCTGCATTTTTGCTAGCCGGGGGCGGGGAATTTTCAGTTTTATTTTTAGAAATGACCAAATGCCCGGGGGGGCATGGTCACCGCTGGAATTGACTGATACATAAAGCTTCAACACGAAATACAAATTACCTCAAATCTATCTGCCAAGAAAAGGAAAATAGAAAGATAGAAAGCTATACGACGTTCAAAGACAATGAGCAAGCGACACTGAAAACCATTATGTTGAATTGGAATCGGCGAAGTAGTACGATTACGATGAAGCCAAACTTTAATTTATTTGCCTTGTTGAGCGAATTACAATTCCATCTTCGGATACCATGCCAGAACGACCAATACTATTTCATGAAGAACTTTATCTTCACTAAAAAATAGAGCGATCAATCGAAATAAAACCTCGAGTTAATAAAACTGAACTTACTTGTTAATTTCGTGATTAAACGATGAGTATTCAATGCCTTTCGATCCAGTATTTCCAGTGCTTTGATCGCCTAGCGCTTTGATCGCCTAGCGCTACGACGAGAAGGTCACGAGAACGGTAATTTTGAGCACATACAAGTTTTCCGCTGCCATTTTCTCCGCGCTAAATCGCACCGAACGAGAGCATATTATGCATCAAAATCCGTGAAATTCAATAGACTATTCGAATACGGTTGCTGGTTTTTGATTGGTCCTTTTGATTTGCTAGCTTATAAAAACCCAGTCTATCCCAATCGATGAACGCCTTGTAAATGCTGTCACAATCGATCGGAAACAATTGCAAATTCTCCGCAGGAAACAAACGACTTTGAGGTTCAAACTATCACAACTATAGAGAGGGAAGATGTATATTCTATATTCCGTATGCTGGTTTTTGATATTTCGTATTACTTGGCGTAAAATTGGCAAAATGCAAAAATATTGCGTGATTTTGGGGAAATCATAAGAGACAACCAGTGGGGCGTGAGCAGATTTTCTTCTAGTGACCTTTCGTACGGGGTATGTTTTATATGCCGCATTGTTACCTGCGAGCAGTGCTTTTTTCTGTCAGTCTTTTAAAATTTTACGAAGTTAGTCACGTGTCATACATTCGCGTAGTTGTCTTGGCCGGTGGCGAGATAACAATTGAAAACAACACACGACAGCAAAACCGCGAGGGCTAGCCACAAAACGAGAGCGAATTACCGAGGAAAAGCCTCTGCTAGGGTAGCATGTCTTGGAGTGAAACATTTGGTTTATTGTCTCAGCACTATCTTTGACAGGCTATTGTAGCTTAAAACTTCTAGTAGCTCAGGTCTGTTTATGTACAGTAAAGTCAGATAAAACCACTCCCAATTTGGTACCTTTAGGGAGAAAAAACTAAGTATGTTTATAATTCGATTTCCGAACGTTCGATTTTGTTCGATTGTGAAGATTTTGCTGTGAGTTCGATTGTGTTCGATTGCCGAACAAGTCGAAAATCAATCGAACGATTGGTATTCGATTGAGTTCGATTACCGAACGTTCGATTGATTACGCCGGGTAGGTGGCAGCGTTTACACTCAATCATGTATATTACATTATTAGTTTTGCAGGTTATTCTAGAAGTTATGTTTCGGGTTTCGTTAGTGGCGTTAAAAGCATAGGAAGTTATGCCATCTGCGATATTATTACAGTTATCGCCGCAACGGTACGAGCCAGTAGGGAGGTTGTTTATGAAAGGTTTAGTAAGCTCAGCTTTAACAAGAAGGTCTCGAAGGTTAGGGCTTCTGCGAAAGGCAATTAAAGGAGGATCAGGGAAAGCTTCTTTGCAACGGTCAGAGGTATGGAGAATTCTAAAATACTTGCGTAAAATACCAAAAATGTAGGGAAGGCTGGGGTTATAAGTTAAAACGAAAGGAATACGATCAGATGAATTGTTAGTATTTTATATACTTGCTTACCGAAAGCCTCATGAGGCCGAGGCCGAAGGCCGAATGGTCTATTGATATCATAGCACATGAGGACGAGGGGTCTTATTGTTTTAGTATAAACCAACTAGTTGGTCGGTTTTGGCAATGAATTCCATTATTTTATGTTGAAAAAATCAAGTTTTCTTGCAAAGAAAGGTGGTGGTTTTGCCAGGCACGGTCTATCACTAATAGACCATTAGTAGCTCAGCCAATCAGAATGCAGGATTTGTAATAGACCATTAGTTGGTTTATACTAAGATATAAATAGACCATGAGGCCTTCGGCCTCATGGTCTATTCATCATAGCACATTCGGCCTCAAGGTCTAATTGTTAAGTATTGTATGTCGGGGAATGCTCTTCGTTGAGTCAAAAATAATATACATTGTAGAAACTCTGTAGGGTGTCCGTACTAGGGCGATTGTGAAGTCTGGTAATAGTAGTTTTTATTTAAGCACGGTGGTTCTATCAGCGAGAACCGCTGGTTTACATAAAAGCATCTCCATAAAAGCCGTGATAAAAATTCTAAATATATAATAATGCATAATAATAAAAATACTCAATACTGTTTAAAACAAGTCAAAGAAGCTGGGAGGCAAGTTATCTAATTTTGATTTAAATGAAATCAGCGAGCTGCTTTCCCTTAATTCTTTGGGCAGTTTATTCCAGATATAAGCGCCCCTGGTAGCCAATTCGCTTTTTCCCGTTTCTTAATGTTCATGTACAATAAATAACTTTTTTAAAGCCTGGATTTCAACTACAACTTTTTCAAACCCGCGACTTCAAATCTACAACTTTTTAAAACTTAAAATTAAAAAACTTAAAAATTAAGGGAAATTTCCCTAATGGTCGCGTGTCGCGGGTCGCGGGTCGCGCGGGTTTGAAGTCGCCGGTGTCGCGGGTTTGAAGTCGCGGGTTTGGAAAAGTCGCGGGTTTGAAGTCGCGGGTATTAAAAAGTTGTAGATTTGAAGTCGCGGGTTTGAAAAAGTTGTAGACTTGAAGTCCAGGCTTTAAAAAAGTTATTTATTGTACATGAACATTAAGAAACGGGAAAAAGCGAATTGGCTACCGGGAACTGCCCAAGAATTAAGGGAAAGCAGCTCGCTGATTTCATTTAATTCAAAATTAGATAAGTTGCCTCCCAGCTTCTTTGACTTGTTTTAAACTATTGAGTATTTTTATTATTATGCATTATTATATATTTAGAATTTTTTTCACGGTTTTTATGTAAACCAGCGGTTCTCGCTGATAGAACCACCGTGCTTAAAAAACTACTATTACCAGACTAGTCTTCATCATCACCCTAGTACGGACACCCTACAGAGTTTCTACAATCTATATTATTTTTGACTCAACGAAGAGCATTCCCCGACATACAATACTTAAATTAGACCTTGAGGCCGAATGTGCTATGATGAATAGACCATGAGGCCGATGGCCGAATGGTCTATTTATATCATAGCACATGAGGACGAGAGGTCTAATTGTTTTAGTATAAACAAACTAGTTGATCGGTTTTGGCAATGAATCATATTATTTTATGTTGAAAAAATCAAGTTTTCTTGCAAAATAAGGTGGTTGTTTTGCCAGGTACGGTCTATGGCTAATAGACCATTAGTAGCTCAGCCAATCAGAATGCAGGATTTGTAATAGATCATTAGTTGGTTTATACTAAAAGGAAATAGACTAATTGTTTGACTTCCCATTCGAGGAAGACAAACATTGTTGAAAAGATCAGCAGGGGATAAAAGGGAACACAGTTTTGATTATTAACTAATCAGGTTGGTAACTGCAGTGTACACCGAGTAAACGCAGAAAACCTATGAGAGAATAGTAGCTAATAAATAATAATAATAGTAGCTAATAAATAATAATAATAATAAAGATTATTAATCGTAACTTATGAAATTATCCACTTCAACATTCTCTCAGGTAAAGTCACTGATGGCCACGACATTTCGGTTGCGACGATGACAAGATTAACAGTAAGTACGCACCCGATGACTCGTGCAAGGCAGTTGAATATTTTCGACTCTTGACGGGGGGGTTCTAAAATTTGGAAAAAAATTGTTTGCAAGTGCTAAAATCCTAAAATAAATTGTTTGTGAGCAACAAAGGGAAAAAATTAATTGTTTGCAAAAGATTGGGACTATCATACAACTTAGTTATATAGCAAAACTGAAAATAATGTTCTGGCTGTAGGTCAGGCTTTCATTCATATATCCACCTCAGCTTACTGTAGTACTGTAATACATGTACCTACAAATTACAGTTGAACCTCACAAAGGGGACATCTCTATAACTAATACATAAATTACAAACAATGACTACTATGCTATTTTGAAGTTGATTGAATTTTATTTGTAATTTCTAAACAATAATGTATGCTCGCGAAACCTATGTGAACCGCGCAAGAAAAATAGCCAAGATCGCAACGAATTTGCGCCCGTCTACATTGGAGATTTGGGTGCGAAAAAATCGCCGCGACAAAATTTGCAGCAAAAAATCGCACGTATAAACGAGCCCTGTTGAAAACCTATTTAAGCCAAAAACAAAAATCGAAAAACAAATTGTTTGCAGACGCACGACGTTAAAAAAAATGTTTGCAAACGGGACCCGAAAAAAAATTGTTTGAATGAAAAAATTTTCCAAACCCCCCCGTCAAAAAATAATGGTCCGTCCCTTAGTGCTACTTAATTTTGCCAGTGTCTCATATGCATTCACTGCGAGTACTCTAGTTTTATCAAATAAAATGTAAAAATACATGTAAGCGTACTTAAACGTTTTTGCAGGAGTTCAAACTTGTAATGGTCATTAGTAATGTTCATAATGAACTAATTTTTTAAAAACCCGCGACATCAAATCTACAACTTTTTCAAACCCGCGACTTCAAACCCGCGCCATTTTCAAACCCGCGACACGCGACTTCAAACCCGCGACACGCGACACGCGACCATTAGGGAAACTCGCTTAAGCCATGTTGCCAGGTCGCTTGAACTGACAGCAAAGATCAAAGCGTTCCGCGGCTCTCCCGGTGGTCATCGGCAAAAATTATCTCGCTTGAAAAAAATCGTCCAGACTCGCCAAGCGAGATACCCCCCGTGGTATCTAGATAATTTTCCGAGTCTGAACGCACCCACAGTGCAGATATGTCCAACACTGTCAAATTGGGCCGATTATTACATGAAGAAGGTCGGTACTGGCTGACCGAAATATCGTGTAAATGAAAATTATAAGCTGTTTATCAACCATATAAGTTTTTATTCGATTCGCATCAGCTGGCTTAGCCGATTCGGCGAACCAAATGTCAGTTTGGGAAAGGGCCACTTCAGGGTTTCCTTTAGTGTGCTCAATTATGCTAATAGCTTTAAACCGGAAGTAAAACTCGGGCTGTCATAAAATAATGTCCCTTCATTCTCGTTCCCAGAGCTCCCCAGCTCGTCTGCTCGCAGGGGAGGCTCTGGGGACATCCACTTGAGGGCCGTCACTGATTGGTTGATTTTGAGTGTTGGAGCATGCGCTGAAAGGTCTTTCTCTCAGCGGCTCTGTACAATCTCGTTGGCGACGCATGCGCAGAAAATGCAGGGCTCTGGGAACGAGATTGCGGCTCTGTATTAAATCTCGCGCATGCGTCAGTGGCTGTCACCAGAGCCTCCCCCGCGAGGTTACGAGCCGGGGAGCTCTGGGTTCGAGAATGATGTCCCTTTTATTTTTTCCTCTTTCCTTAAAAATATAAAAATAATGTCGCTCTTATGAGTCGCCCCTTTTGCTGTTAAGGGGGAGTAGGGTAAGGACGTAGGTTTTCCACGCCGAGTGCATCGAACCGGAAGGATGACATCGGCTTTGTAACCAGGTGGTCCTAGAAGCGTGATTGAAAGCCCAGTGACAAGCATGATCACCCCTCCCCACTTAGTTTTCGTATAAGTTCAGCAAGTCCGGCGTCAACAACTATGATACTCATGGCATTTGCAACAGTATATCTGCTTCTTAGTCAGGATGACCTCCCCTTGGATTTTTTTTCGAAAGCCAGTTCATTCAAGGTGCTTCTTAGGGATGACCACCCCTCCCGCTTAGTTTTTCCGAATCGGCAAGCCAGTCCGAAGGAGTCTCTGAGATTCAAGATACTTGCAGTTCAAAAGGTCTGCCTCTTAGACAAAGGATGACTACCCCTCCCCCTCAGTTTTTCCGAATAGACAAATTGTGCCGATTCGGCAAGCCAGTCCGGAGGCCTGTGTCTGCCTCTTAGACACAGGATGAAACGTAAGTTATGTTTTGCCTGTGTGCTTCAGCTTGCTCTGACTCACACACATCAACTCATACACACACAAAAAAGAATAAAATGAATATTCAAAGCTGAGTTTAGTGGATGGAAAATTGCTGTGTTTTTTGCCAAACAACAATTTCGGTGCTGAAAAGTCCCAGGAGGTGCGGCATGGCTGTCAGGTCTCAACATTTCTCACCAATGAGCCTTGCACCTTGCATCCTGTGCTAAGGGACGTGTCATTATTTACCGGGGGGAGGGCTCCCATTTTTTTCAAACAAGGCTAAAAAAAATTAGGACCCTCCCCTTGAACATGGATAGATAGATAGATAGATAGTTTAATTCGATAAAACGTTGCAGTTATAAAAACTGAATTGCGTTATATACATAGTAAAATTATAAAAATATTTGGCTTTACAAATAATTATATATATAAAAATGGATAAAAATACTTAATATAATGACAATAGTTTTATTTAAATATATTTAAATTTACTTAATCAATTAACTAAGTTAAAAACTGTGGATTTCCTGATTCTTTATTCCTGACTCTCACTTCGACATGGCGTTAATGAAAGAGCGCTTGAAACGTTCCGTTTTGGCACGTGGCAAATTATAAGTCCTTTTACGCCTTAGATTATAGTCCGAATTGTGTCTAGGTGGCAGCAGATGATGTAGCTTGTGTTCAGGGTTGGACGCGATAGAATCGAATAATTGCCTACATAATTCGTTACGTCTATCTTTAAGCGTTGGCAGGCCTAGGCTCCCAAGGCAGTCCTGATATGACATGTCCGGTGATATAATAGAAAGTACTCTCTTTTGGATTCGTTCAATATCCTCGCAGAGATAAGCGGGGAGCGCATGATGGAAGACAGGAGCGCAGTATTCTAGTACAGGTCTAATAGTTGTACAATAGAAATTGACGATGTCATTAAGAGGGACGAGAGCCCTTTTCAAGAGAACAATAAAATACAGGCGCTTGTTTGCTTTCATAACAAAAAAAATGTGACCCTCCCCAGTCGTAGGTAAAAAAATTGGGACCCTCCCCCATGCAATTTATTTCTGAAAAACCTGCTAGATAGACTATTGTCCAAGCGACTTCTGTCATGCACCAGTCAATTGACATCACGGCACTTTTAACATGGCGAAACGCGCCTTTATCTTGATAAACGTATTTCATCAAGCCTCCAGAGAGAAGATAACATTTTATTTTCTGCGTGTAGTAAAAAAGCCTGTTGGTTTTATTCTTCACGCGCTACAAATTATTATTAATATTCATGTGCGTGAAGCGCAGCCCAAAAGCGAATTTCTCATGCAGCTTGTAACGTCGAACTCACTTCTTTCGAACATATTGACTGCCAACCAGGCGTATCACTGGAGGGCTTTTGGGGTTTTCATTTGTCCTTGCCAAGATACACATGCTTGTAACGACATTCGTACGCATTCCATTTAAGCGCCACAAGCGTATTGTTTTCTTTGGGCAAGTTCTCTAAAACTAGATTAGATGTCATTCCTTAATTTTCAACATAATGAGTAAAATAAAACTAGAAAATGATATAGAACTCGTTGCTGGAATCTCTCTTTCAAGGCTTCAGGTTTCGAGAGATCCTAGCTCCCCTTTCACTCGCCCAAAAATAAAGTGATCCCTCCCAAAATCCTCCGACCTCGGTTTCGCACGATAATCGAACTTCTGGTTCAGCGTTAATATTCCCGTTAATGCCCCGCTGAATATTCCCGCTATAGAAGGTCCGTGTTAAATTCCCTGCACTTCCGTAGATTAATGTGTTAAATCCCCGGCCTAACCGCGTTACTTTCCCGCCCTGTCCCGGGAGTGTGGGCCGGGTGTCAATTGACTGGTGCATAAGGAACCGCGGTTATTATTCATCGCCTCGATTATTTACGTGAGAATGTTTGGTACACGGGTAAAATGCAGTGTTCCTCCCTCCCTGTACAATGATTAACATAATCCCACATCTCCCGTCCCCTGTTTGACCTAGTACTGTAGACATCTTACAGAAAAACGGGCTCGCATATCCTTCGTTGCGCGCGAAGCGCGCCCAAATTTTGATAAACGTTTGTTTGTTTGTTCATCGTTTTTTTTTGTTTGTTTGTTCATCGCATTTCATCAAAACTAAACAAAAGACAAATTATACCAAAGACAAATCAAGCCTCAGAGAAAGGGTAGATGAACATGTTTTGTGTACGGTATAATAAACAAAGCCTGTCAGGAGCCCAGGAAGTACACTACCTCAATTATATAGGTTAGGTTATGTTATTCATGCGCACAACTGCGCTCCGCAAATGACGAAGTTATTAATACTCATGTGCGCGAAGCGCGGCCCAACGGACGAATTTCTATGCTTGTAACGTCGAAAACTCACGCTTACCTAAGGGATCGTCTTTGAAACATATAGTGACACGCCCTCCAGGCCTATCATTTGCAGGGAAATTTTGGGAGAGTTTGATTTTCCTCGTCAAGATAACTTGTTCTTGTCAACGGTAGTGTCCTCATTGCTCAAAGAGTATATTAGATGTCATTGTTTATGCGCGCGAAGCGCGTCGAAATTTTTATGGAGAAGTTGCTGAAATAACCACTATCGCTATTTGTTTTACCCTTTTCATCATCCAAATGTTGCTGAAAAAAATTATGACCGTCCCCCAAACAGGAGTGAAAAAAATTTGGACCCTCCCTTTAGACACGCGAAAAAATTAGGACCCTCCCCACAAAAATAGGAGCCCTCCCCCCCCCCCCCCCCCCCCCCCGCTAAATAATGACACGTCCCTAAGTTCAATAGGATTATAATAGTGATTACATGAGACCAGTATTTACTGAGATCACTCTGAGTTGATATTGGTCTCATGTAATCACCACCTTTTGCGATTGTGTTTAATATGTGAGACCGGTATGGACTGTCGAAAGTTGTTCGTGTCTGGTCAGCAACCAAAATGAACGTGTGCAAGCCTCTGGACTTTTTTCCAGACTGACTTCATGTATATGCATGTAAATAAATTTATGTGAGCCAATACCGCTACAAACTTAGAGTGGATCACAGATCACTCTGAGTTTGTACCAGTATCATGTAATCACTGCCTTAGATATCCTAACAAGATTCCGACGTACAATGTAAGGGGGAGGCATGCTCATGCACATTTTGAAAATATTTTCTGATTTACTTTTACCTGTAATAGGCTAGGGTTATAGATTTGCATCCACCACCAATACATGTCCCAAGTCGAGTTACCGCTTAAAATTGTCATTATTTTTTCAAATGTCATTATTTTTAATCAAATTTCACTTTGTCACATGAAAAAGCAAGTTTCAGGTTTTTATACACCAACAATAAACTGTATTTGCAATGTTTTCACTTTGTTTTCCTTTATTCAGCTAATGAATAATCAATGCATTAACAATGAATGATCAGTTATGCAGACTTTGAAATCCTGGTGCGGGTTGTTCAAAGGTGGATTAAATTTAAACCAGGTTTAGTTCTGAACAAAACCATCGAGTCACCATGGTAATTAATCCTGGATTAGTGATAAACCACTTTCGAGCAACTGGATCCTGATCAAGTCCGAATAAGGGGCATTTAAATATTACCTCAAGACCTCAGTCATGGTGTTTCACAATCCAGACCTCTACTAAGCCTTACTAATCTAACAACTCAGGCTGTCATGTACTAGATATCCTAGTTTGATTTTGATTCTTTGTTTTTATAGTTCATGGTGCTGATATTCTGTGGTACATTAGGGCTGGTTAAATGAAACACATGCAAGACAATAGCAAGGCTTTCCAGTGCCTGAGGTACTAGTAACCCCTGGAACCCACTGGTATTCTGAGGTCCTTAAGAGTGAAAGTGATTTCCTGGTGTTCCCTACTGTACGTTACCAGTTACTTTAGAGCTAGCAAGTTTGTGCATTTTACAACAAGTATATATTCCCGCTCTGGAAGAATTTCCGTACCTTTTAGGGGTACAATTTGAAAACTTGCAATATTTTCCGGAAAGGTACCTGTTAGGGGTCCATTCTAGCAAATAAATCAACAATGGTTTTATCAATATCATACTTGTTAGTAGCCTTAATTTCAGACATATTTTCCCTTGTAAAAAACGAGAGAAAATTACATAAGGGAAAATATGTCTGAAATTCAAGCTAGCTTGTTGGTTCCTTTTAGGGGTCAAAATCAACTAAGCCACACCCTTTTTGGTACTCTTTGGGGTAAAATCGAAAGTTCCAGATGAGCACCCCGCCCCAAAATATGGGAGTCCCCCTTCCCAAGGAAATTGGCATCTTCCAGCAAATGCTGCACCTTTAGAGAATTTTTCACGCCCCATATTATTAATTTCTGGCACAATTTGCCATATTTTTCTATGCACAATCAACAAAAATTTTCCACATAATTCACTCCCAGTAATGATGTTTTACTGTATGCACAGCATAATCCCAAGTGAAAACAATAAATTTTTTTCAAATAGGTACCTGTTAGGGGACCGTTATAGCAAATAAATCAACAATGGTTTTGGGAGCCTGAATTTCAGACGTATTTTCCCTCGTAAGAAAATACAAAACAAAATTGCAAGGGAAAATACGTCTGAATTTCAGGCTATTACTTGTTGGTACCTTTTAGGGGTCAAATTGAAAGTTCCTGACAAGCACCACCGCCCCAAAAATAGGGAAGTCCCCCCACCCCGGCACAGTTTTCCATGGATATTAGGTTACTACACTGTATCTGTGAAATGCATGTAAAATACTGATGTGAATAATTAGCTATTTAACAGTACATGTGCAACCTTTTTTATTCATTTATGAAGTAGGTGTATAAAAAGTGTAAAATAACATCTTAATAATGAGCGATTTGTAGTTCAATAAATATGTGGCCTGATTGTCAGTGAGGTAGTGCTTAATTGTTGTTAGAGCGGTTTTCACATGACTGTCGTGAAAACAATTGCAATTGAGCAATCACTAGCCAATCAGAATGGAGAGAAATCACGACTTGCTCCTAAATGGCTTTTTTCTTAGCCAATTGCAAGCCGAACCAATTAGTAAGTAATTACACAATTGTATTTACTACAGAATTGATTGGCTGAGAAAAACGTGTAGCCAATGAGAACGCAAAGCAATCGCAATTGCATAACAAGTCACGACGGTCATGTGAAATCCGCTCTATTTGCGAGTTCCGCTTTTAGGCAGTGCCTAAATCTATATATTATATTGCTCTAAAAAGTAGATTGAACCTGTCTTCGTTGACAACTAAAAGCAACACAGTGCAGTAACGAGAGAGGCTCTGGGAACGAGAATGCATTGGGTGACTATTACGATGCTTTTGATTGGTTGGAGTTATTTAAAATTGACCAATGCCGGCTTCTGTAAGATTAAGGCTACCCGTGATCCTATGCGAAACCTCCGACACGAGAACGAACCAAACCAACATGGCGGCGGTTGTGGGTATTCAAAACGCTGCAGTCAATCTCCCAGAGGCGCAAAATGGAGAGGTAATATACGCTAAATGATTTGTATCTCACTTTTCCGATTATCGCTTTTGTTAACTGTACTATTTTCTATAAAAAACATAGCCAATTTAAAGTTGAAAGTTTCGGTTTATGAGACAGTATAAATCATCGGCTATGAAATGATGGCACACGTTTGGTGTGTCAGAAACATGAGCAAAATCACTGCCAAAGAAACAAGTGTTAGCGATCTTCAACTTTTTTAGACCCCGTCTACCATACACCGTTTTCAAACGAAAACGGATACTTGTTGCTCCGGATACGGCTATCGTCCACACTACAACGCCGAAAACGATCACCGAAAACGGCGGTTTTCAAAGCATAGTTTAAATGCGATTTGCAGTACTGAGCACGACAGAACTTCTAGACGCCCAGAGTACAAGACGTGTTTGTGATTTTCGTTTAGACGTACACACTAATTACATATTCATAACTGGTTCGCACTTTTTATTCTCTAAATAAAATTCCTTTGTTTCCTATGTATACCTTTGTTCTTCTCTCGTTCTTTCTTCCTTTTCGGTCTATCCACAAAGCAGAGACTCAACTGCAATTCTTTGGGAATGCAAAAAAGGAAGCGTTTTCGATATAGTACCGACAATAAAAGTGAACAACAACAAATTGATAAGATATTGTGCATGTTTGTTTTTCACTTTGCATTGAGTTGATTTTGCTATCCATCGTACTGCGCTCGGTTTCCGACAAAACTACGAACGCATTGAAATAAACGACTTTGCTTCTCGTTCAAACGTTATCGAAAAGTTTAAAAACGACTTTGCGTTCCGTTTGAAGGGCTTTTGAATTAGCATAAACGAACTTTCTAATTAATGAGCACAACTTTTTCAGCCGTGCAAACAACTTTTCAGGTCGTTTGAACGGGTACCGAACGACTTAAGGAAAAAACGGAAAGTCGTTATGATACGTTTTCCCATGCAGGGTCACAAATACGAAAACGATAAGTGCTGATGCAAATCTTTTTGAAAAACGGCGCAAAAAGTATCCGTTTTGTTTGAAAACGGTGTAGTGTGGACGGGGTCTTAGACCTCGTCCACACTAACGCGGTTTCGTTTGAATCCGTATACTTTTTGATTCGTTTAGGCCTTCCGTCCACACTACATGCTGATCGTTTTCATCAAATCCGTATAAGTTTGAAAACGCTTTCGAAAGTGAATAAAAACGAATCTGTATACATATCGTTTCAGTGTGGACAGTCGAATCCGGAGAGAGTCAACTGTACCACTTAATTTGAGGCTGTCCTTGCACACGTCAACATCAAATAAAATCTGATCACTTTTTGTGTAGCTAAATTTCTGAATCTCCCGTCTACACTAATACACTGCGAATCCGTATAAGTTTGAAAACGAATACTTTTGAAAACGTGTTAGTGTGGACTGCTACAGTGACTTGATTTCTTGTGGCTCAGGCTACCGAAATAAGTTACAATTTTCATCACACATTCTTTCGATTCTTTTTACTTTTTATTAGCATTTCAAAGAAACATGTTCCCTGCGAGCAGAAGCTACTTTTGATCTCTTTGCATTTTCTTTTACTTTTAGACCCCAACCACACTACACCATTTTCAAATAAAAACAGATACTTTTTCCTCTGGAAAAAGTTATTTCACGGATCACAGAGTTATGAAAACGCTTTTCACGATTCACGGAAGTAAAATTTTAAAAACGATTATGCAAGTTGTGTTTTAAATAATAGTGATATAAGTACTGTGCTCGATCTTTTTTCCTGATATTTCTTTTGATGGTGTGAGATTTCACTTAAATTATATCGCCATCAAAACGACAATTGATCACAATTCAATAAAGTACGATTTCAAGGTCTCCTGTTATTTTATCATTTCGCGAAATTGGTTTGCTCATAGCATCCAGATCAGAATTTTTGCTACTATGAAGATGGTTCGGATCAGTACCAAGCCTTGCTTGTATGTTTCTGGATGCGCGCGAAGCGCGCTGCGATTTTGAACATCAATCTACGCGGTTAATGAAATTCTTATTTCTGAGACATAAAAATCACGCTGAAGAAATGGAGTCACGGAAAAAACATAATAGAAATTTTCCAAAATTAAAAAAAGCACAGTACAATGTTTTAGTTTCTAAATGCTACACCAAAGTATCCTCTTTATGCGTGCGAAGCGCGCTGCAAATTTTGGACATATAAGTTACAAGAATGGGGAAAGTCCAGGAGTAAATGAGAACATGTTTAACAATTGCGCTTCCTGACATTGCTGAACCTTTGTTTACTGTCTGCTGATAGTAAATTTACTTAATTTTAAAAAGACATTTTGATGTTGTAAATGGCGAGCGCGCGGTGCGAGCCGACAAAAAAAAAAACAATCTATTTTTAAGGACGCCAGGTTCCCTAAAAAGCAGTCAGGAAAGAATGAGCCTGCTCGATATTGGTCCAAATGGTCTGTCTCTAATGACCAGCTTTCACGTTTCACGAATCTCTGGGCCGGTAATCACGAGTCACGTAAGAGAAATTCGTAAAATCACGGGTCACGAGGGCATGAGATTTCACGGATCACGGCAATAATTTTCCTGTTTTCACGAGTCACGGAGCAAATTTGGGGTGAATCACGGATGATGGAGAACCCATTCACCACCCTGTACAACACGGAAAACGATTACAGAAAATGGCAAAAACAATACGAAAACGATAAGTGTGGACGCAAATCTTTTTGAAAACGGAGCAAAAGGTATCCGTTGTCGTTTGAAAATGGTGTAGTGTGGACGGGGTCTTAGTGTTTTCTTGTGTTTTTCAACTATGCAAAATTGGCCTCTGCATACAAATGTCATTTCTCTGTCGCGCATGTGTGAGAAAATGGCTTGAGCTTGGAGAAACTGGTTGAGCAAGTTTGTGCGCAAGCAAGAAAAAATCAATTTATCTGCTCTACAACTACTTACACAAAAACACTTTTTTGGCCTTTAGATTTACGCTCTGATACTCATTCTAAAGTTTGCCTTTGAGAATTTGCTGTGGATTGTTTTATTTTCTATTGAAACTTGAGCAAAATGTTGTGTGTTGTTCATTGAGCAAGAAATTGCTTGTGAAAGCGCACACTGTTTTCAAAGCAAAAACACTGATGGCATTCGTGTAAAACCAGCCAAACCAGTCAAGTATGTCCACGATAGTGGACAAGGTTGTGACATGTGTGCAGAGGCCACTTCAAAACACAGAACAAGATAAAAGAATAGAAGTGGCAAGCATTAGCAAATGCAAATTGTCTTTGTTTTTGACTATTTTATCTGACTGAGTATATAATAAACAAATTATGGCATGGCAAGAGTTTGATATCATTTTTATTTCTAATAATCTCTATAATAGCATCAATAGTGTCAATAAACCCCAGCGTCATTGGAGTTTAAAATAAAATCTGTCTCCAAGTGGACATGGACCTTCTGACATAAACTGATCTTCAAAGCTCAAAAAATAGTTGACTCTTCACCATGAAATTACAGAAGCAATTGGTTCACTGTTCTTAACATTAGTCTCCTTCTTAACATTTACATGTACCGTATGTACAGTTTAAAGTGTAGTTTGAGTGTAGTCCATGTGTGTAGTTTGCTTATACCGCATTTGTCTGAATAAACGCTGCCAAGTGGACATGGACCTTCTGACATAAACTGATCCTCAAATCTCAAAAAATAGTTGACTCTTCACCATGAAATTACAGAAGCAATTGGTTCACTGTTCTTAACATTATTCTCCTTCTTAACATTTACATGTATGTACAGTTGAAAGTGTAGTTTGAGTGTAGTCCATGTGTGTAGATTGCATATACCGCATTTGTTCGAATAAACACTGCCCTCGAATAAGTGCCACATTTTGAGCAAAAAAGTTGATAAGCGCCGCCCTCGAATAAGCGCCACAGCTTGGGTGTGGCCGTTCGACAACCATAAAAATCAAAGAAATCGATGACAATTGTTCCTAGTTTAAATAAAAAAACAACCTCATTCTTGGGTTTCAATCATGTGACTTTTGTGCATAATTTTGCTTCCGGTCTGAATCAGCTGGAGGTCAAGATGAAGCAGTTTTCTGAAGTTCACGAGCGAAACTTCAAATTTAGTAGCTACATTTTCTAGAAAATCACAACTATAAATGAACCTGATTCGTATTTAAACTAAATCGGCCTAGTGTAAATACACATTTGTAGCCATTGGAAAGTCGGGGTTTGCTTTTTTAGACAGTTAAACTGTGGTAAATGAATAAAACTTTACAAACTTTCTGATATTTTAGGCAGCGTTTTTTCAAATGCTTGATGTTTTCACTCATTTGGCTAAAAAAAAATTGTAATGTAAAATAGATATTTAATAGGGTTGACAAACATTTAAATGCTCCTTCTGTTCTTTGTTTCTGGACGAAACACCTGAGAAACAGAAGTTTTGGAAGACGGTAAGTTAAGTAAGTCTTAATGATTGCTTGATTGCTGTTTTTTTTTTGTCAAATTGACCCGGCTCTGTTGCATGCAGTTTCCCCATATTGCAAAACAATTTTCCACATAAACAAGATTCAATTCTCAATAAGCTATTACATGTAGGTGACACATTTCTGTAGTTTCTAAAGTATGTTTTTACAAAATGCCTAAATTTTGACTTTTCCAAAGTTGTGTTTCAGCCAGCTCAACGCAGCGACAAATGAAACAAAAACTTGACCAAATTTTAGTCAATGAAAAACAAATTGTATACACACAACTGCAAAAAAGAATCGAAAAGTCCATGTCGACCTAGAATAAATAAGTAAATCCCTGAGTAAATCCCAGAGGTTTTGCTGGGTTTTTGGACTCCTCCTGTAAATGTTTGACAAACTTTAATTTTTGCCTACCTGCTCAGATTGTTTGAAGCGAACTTCATGTGATTTATCTGTGTATCAAATGAGAAACCAATTCATCCATAGTCCTTGTGGTTTTGTGTAAATCCTTTATGATTCCCTAATCCATCCGTAGCTACCAAACTCATTTAAACTTAATTTCAAATACATCTCTTCATGAATCACTTTCACTTGGCGACAAGTTCTCGAGGCCACGGCGCTTTTCTGCTGCTTTTCTGGAGTCGTTTGGACCATTTCGATTGTTTTCAGAGTTTGTATTCCTTGCTGTCTGTTTTGGGCAGTCTGAAGACATCTGTTAATCTGTTTACCCAACTTGTAGAATCAGAAACAATGCGAGGAGATAACATTTTCACTTTCCATCTCGAAAAACACTGCAGGCACGGACGTTTGACCTCCAGCTGAATTTTTAATGAGGCTCTAAAAAGTGGATGTGAGGTCATATGAAACCCAAGAATTGTGTATTACCACTGTATGCATTGTTACGTAACCTCAAAGTTCACTGTTGCGATGGGCGATTGGCGATTTTTAGCCGTCAATCAAAACTAAAACGTTGGATTCGGCTACTTTAGTGGGCCGACATTGATTGCAAAATCAACTGAATTTATTGTAAGCTATCCTTTGGCTTTCTCATTCAAAATTTAATAAGCGCCGCCTTCGAATAAGCGGCACCTCGAATAAGCGGCGCATTAGAGACCTGAAAAATTTAATAAGCCCTGCAGCACTTATTCGAACAAGTACGGTACACTACCAGCAAAAAGAAACTGGAACGAAATTTGTCGAAAAACGGCGAAATTTTAATGACACCGAACTTCCCTCGAAAATTCGTTCAGCCTATTGTTCGAGACCTCGAATTTTCGATCCGAATTTTGAGGGTTGTCCAATACACTGACAAATTTATGCAAGGCATTGTCTAAAACAATGGAGTGCATTGGAGTGTATTATAGAACGAGGCAATACAATGGAGGAGAACAATACCATGCATAAATTTGTCAGAGTACTGGACTAGTATGCGAATTTTCGAACCGATATTTCGCGCGCCGAATTATCGCTCATCAAACTTTCGCTGAGAATGTACTGCCAACCCCGAAAACTCCAAAACCGGGAGATTCTGTTTTTCTTGCAACAACTGTATGAGAAGATCGCAATAAATTTACCCGGGCGATATACAGTAAATATATGGAAAGTTTCAATTTTTCCCCGGGAGTCTCCCGCATAAACCGGGAGAGTTGGCAGGTATGGAGAAATGTACTTCCCACTGCTGTGCATTAATGAGGTTCTATAAACTGTTATGCAATTATTCGCATGTATTGAATCTGTATTCGTACTATGCCATCCTGTATAATGAATAAACTTATTTCATTCTAGACTTACTTAACTTACCAAGTGGATACGAGGAAGCTGTCTTCCTGAAAATCTTGAAATGTGATGCGCAATGCTCGCTTCCGTACTTTTTAACTATTTTATAATCCAAGGATTCCATACAATCACAATTAATAAGCCACTATTAATAGTAAATCTAGAAGCCGCTGGGTTTGCTGGAGGTTGTGGAACTTGCGGTCTGCTCGCGAAGTCATGTCATGCGACACGTGTGTGAAGCCGAACTTGTTTCCAAGCCGTATTACACGAATCACTATAGCAACCAAGCGCAAAAAGGGGCGAGAACAAAGGTTCTGCATGTTGAATAAAATTAAACAAACAATAGCTGTTCACCAGCAGTTGGAACCGGTTCTCACAATGTTGTGTTCATGAAATAGGATTTGCGCGTTCTCAGTTTTTGCGAAATGTTTTTGTAGTAAAATCTTAACTATTGCGGATCTATTTCTCTTTGGTTTTAGAATATAAAATCTCTAATAAACAAATCAAAAATTATGTTTTCCATCTCTTAATTTTAGCACATTCCACGGACTTGCGTTTCCAAGACAACGCACGCGCTCTTTGACTTTCTCACGCCTGGGTGTCTCGCATAAAATTCGCATCGCAATTAAATCAACAACAACTAGAACTAGTAAATAGAAATCGTCATTTATTGATGCTATAAACTGAAAATAATCGTCAGTCTTTCCAGGAGATAGAGTCGCGTTTCTCTAGCGGCTGCTGAAAAATACAAGCACTCGAAAACAACGAGTGACTTTTGAATATTATCATTAGAATATCACAAACAAAAAGTACTCGCGGGCCTAATAAACGAGTCAAGAATTACCTAGGTTCACGAGGGGGGTTAAGTTTTAACTTACTGTGACTTATAAGGTAAATTCACATCAAGCGTACCTTTAATTTTGAATGGCGTTGTGTCACGGCAAGCAAATCAAGTGTACATTTTTCAGGTTAATCTACATCGAAAATTCAAAGGCCATCTCCGAAAATTCTAAGATAAATTTTTCGCAGCGCGAAAATTCAACGAAGAAAGTGTGAAATTTCGGAGCGAATTTTAGAGCGATATTTCATTTGAGCAAAGAGCGAATTTCGTTCCAGTTTCTTTTTGCTGGTAGTGTACCATTCTTAGTGTACTGAATGATCTTGCCAACATACTGCCATATTGTGCTACTTGTATCATGCTTTTCATTATGATATCCTTTATGTAGATCATGCATGCTGATGAAGTATCAGGAGAAAAGATGACCCCTCAAGAAAATGGTACTGCTGATGGTGTACAGAGAAGACGAAGGAAACGGGGGTTTGATGTTGGACCAGGTGAGAGTTTTGTGTAACACTACTGCTACTGCTGCATTTCTTGTTTGTTTGTTGATAAGGATGTTTATCGCCAAGGGTGGTTACTGGAAGACCATTTGAGACTGTCACTTCAGTTTTGCAAAGTATCCAGTCCTATTTATTCCATTGTTTTGCTTTCTCGAAATACAGCAAGTGATATCACATGGAAATAGCTTACTGTATGAAAGTAGTTCTAACCGATCCAATCCTTTTACTGCTATTCCAGTCTAAATTTCTGATGACTTTATTATTGGACCCAGGTATTTGGGTTTAAGATTTTGAATTAGCTCATCTAAAAATGTAATTCCCTTTTTGCAAACAGAAGGTTTGAGGCACCAGAAAAGTCTAGCAACCAAATTTTCAATATTTTGTGCCCTGGAGAATATTTACTATTCAATACAAAATTATACCATTTTTGGGATGTCCAGTGTATGCACCCCTCTATGGTATTTGTCAAATTCTGTAGAGCAGTCTTCTGTGGCTTTGACTAGAAGATGCGTTGAATACTGTACTGTTATTAGGATATATTGTAGCTAAAGGCTGACTAGAGATTGTATTTCTATGAGTGTCTTATCAGGATGAATGCTGCCTGCACCACACCCTGGACTTGGATGAGATTGACTACAAGAGATATATTGCCTTTCTTGCTTTACAGGAACTTACAACAACTCCGCTCTACAGTTTTCTTGAGAAAATTTAACATTATATACCTTACTAGATCAGTTATCCCATGTTCTTGATGTGAACTGAAACAAGTAAAAACAATTGAAGCTCAATTTCTTTTGAATTTTTTTATGTGAAACATTTAAACATCTATGGTACATCTGTAATCATGGTTAATAAGATGTACATGTACATGTATACATCAGGGCATCTGACAGAATGTGATGGTTATCGATCAGCATCTCCCATTAAATACAGCATATTCAGTATCTTCAGGAAAATGTTCTGAACAATTTCATGGGAATTTGGTAAAAAAAACTTCTGAAAGTCCCTACCTCATCATCTTGTAAATGATATCTCTATCAATTTCCATTTTTTGAGATTGTTTGAAGAGTGTGTAATCATGCCAATTGTAATTTTGCTGTGAACTCCATCTTATTCTGACAAGGATATTCCCTGTTTTGGCATTATAGAAAATTGCATTGTTTTAGTGTGACAATACAAAGGTAGACTGTACTTTTCCTTTTACATTGTTTGACTGCTCATAAATTTCCACATAAACTTGCCATTTTCTCTGGACAATGAACAAAATTTTCTGCAAAATCTGTTCCCACTCAAATTTCCACTCAATGTCTGATTTTTTTTCCTGCACCCTATCAGATGCCCTGAACATGTATGGTGTAAAAAGGTTTGAACTCCAAAAACATTGTATCCTGTGATTTCTGTACCTAGTTGTGATAGACACAGAATGGCAGTTACGTTTTCGTTTCAGCTCCTTAAACATGCTTTGCAAACCATTCCACATTCAGCTTCCAAATTGATTCCTAGTGTTGTCATTATAAAACCAGTTTTGATAACCTTGTTTTTCTTTTTCCTGTTTTTTTCTTTCTTTGTTTTCTCTTTATGTGCATCTGGACAAACTATTATAGCTTGATGTAAGAGCCTACATGTGCATGAGCCAGCACATGTTCTTGCTCAATATGGCCCATGGAGTGAGTGCACTATATTGTGGTAAACTGACCTCGCCTATACTGCATTAGTTTATTGAACACTACATCAGACGCAGGAACTGGATCCCTACTAGACAACTGTAGTTTATGTTAATTTGTCATGTAAAAGGCCTTTGTCAGTTTTGTTTTCAGCTATTTCAATAAAGGTTGCTGAATAGCATTTAGATTGTTGCCAAATGGTCCCTTTAAATGACCCAGAATGTCAGAAAAACTCTGGATTCTTAAAAGCATCAATAGACCTCCTCGGCTTGGGCGTAATGTTTTCCCATTTCAGATCACATGGTATTCCCATGAGCATTCTCTCTTTCTTTTCCTGCTACGCACTGAAGGATACATGAATATGGAATCATTCCAAACAAAGAGAGAATACTCATGGAATGCCACGTGATCTGAAATGGGCAAAACATTACGCCCAAGCCGAGGAGGTCTATTGAGTTTATTTCCATTCTCCTTCAGCCATAGCATTTTTCATGTGATGTGTATCAAATTTATGGTAAATATATTTTACAAAAAATGTTCAAAAAGTTCTTTGTTGATATAATGTTTACCAACATTGTCTATTAAGCCACTTTGCTTCCTTCATACAAGCTTCATCGAATTAGCTGTAAACATCTAAGACTTGCATTTTTCCAAAAACAACGACAAGAGTGTTATCCCTTTTTGTGACAAATGCCTTTTATCATGATTTTATTTTCTATAAATTACAAGTTACTCGCATTGCATCATATTGTATATTGTTCTTGTGTGCAGTACTGTGTGTTATGACTGAAGATTTTCCCAGGGTTCTGCTAAAGATTATTTAAGATTTCTTTAACATTTTAGTCTTCTACTTCACAGAAAATGTTGAGAAAGATGATGATCAGCCGGTAGATGTTGGCACCAAGGGCACACTCCTTGCAGGGCCAGCAGTTGGTGGCATGCAACCACGGCCTGCTGAAAGCAAACGAGCCCTCCCCTCCCTCACTATCATACAGGAAGAATTACTCAAGAGAGCTAAGCGTTACGCTATGGAACAGTCTGTCCAGCAGGTGTGAAAGCAGTCATCTATCAGCATTATAATATAGATAGCACATACTAAAATATCAAATACAAATACATATATAACATGTATTTATACATTCAGTGGTGGCTGAATAATTAATATTATTATGGGGGCGGGGGGCTCCACCAATGATATTGACATTTGCTAACAAAAATAAGCAAATAATACAGCTGCTTTTCAGGGCATTTCACAGACAAGATAGAGCCAAAATCTGGTAATTTAGCACCAAATTTTGTTGCATTTCTGGTCGCCTTGAATTTCAAAAATTTCCTTGGGGTGAGCATACCTCCTTTACCACCTAGATAAAATGCACCTTAACTTTGTGTGTTTTTAAATTTTCTAACAAAAATTATTCTTGTAGACAGAAATTAGTTTTGTGCTGTGTTCACAACTATTAATCACTTACATTGTATTAATGATTCAAATCTTCAATGTCAACATTTTCAGGCTGTTACATTTGCTAATCAATACATTCTACACCTTATATTTTATATTTTGACATTGATTTTATATTTTGCACAGGTTCTTGCCAAGCAACAAGCTCTTCAACAACAACAGATGTCTGCTCTTCAAACTGCTGCACAAAAGCAACGTGCTTTGGCACTCATGTGCAGGTAAGAAAACTAGGGTAGCACACTCCCAATGAAATTGAGGGGATAAGTAAGTCACTAGTGATCAAATGCACTGTATTAGATGTATTTGCTGTGTAATATTTAAAACAATGGCTACAGTCCATACCAAATTGCTCAGCCCCTCATCTGCTTGCTCAATTTTCTTTTACCCTTAACTCCCCTCCTTTCCAATTAGAGCCACACAGAAGGGTATGATTTGCATTACAGTACTTATTATGTTTGTTTTCCCATGAACCTTTAGTGACATGCATTGGCTGATTGCATTTTTAATCCGCACAGGGGGGTTGAGGACCTATGGAAATTTCCAGGGGGGTTGTTTCGGACTCTGGAAATTCCACAGGAGGGGGTGTGTCTGGAGACTGGAAATTCCAGGGGAGGGGTAAAAAAGGTGACTTTCCAGGGACATTTTATCCCAAATAGATTTTCCAGGGGTATTTTGCCAGAAAAAATGGAAATTCCAGGGGAGGGGGTCCTTTATGAGGCTGGAAATTCCAGGGGAGGGGGTCTGTTTCACAAGTGGAAATTCCAGGGGAGGGGGTCTTTTTAAAAGAGGTCCTCAACCCCCCCAATGCGGTTTAAAAATGCAATCAGCCATTTGATAACGTGCTTATCAATGGTTTTTGAAAAAAGTCTGTGCAATCACTGTGCCCATACCAGTACCGGTATGCTGGATGCAGACCCATATGTAAGACATAAAAAGAGAGCTGTTAATAATTGATTTTATGTACATTATCTTCTGTTCTCAGGGTGTATGTTGGCAGTATCAATTTTGAGCTCCGGGAAGAACACATCAAGCAAGCCTTTATGCCATTTGGGCCAATCAAAAAGATTGATCTCTCTTGGGATCCACTCACCATGAAGCACAAGGTGAAGCACTGTTTAAACAATCTTAACATCTTGCTACTATTCTGATTTGAATGAGAATAATTAAGGGGTCCTCTAATCAAATTGTAACAAACAAAATAGTCAGTGGTAGGAACACTTTTACATATCCACAAATTCAATTCAACTCATTTTAGCTTGAAAGTCAGTAAAATGTATAGGTACAAGTACAAGTTTACATGTACTGTATGTGTAAAGAGAGGCAAAAGTTTGGTGAAGTAAGGGCAGGCTCTTTGGAGAAATTGTCCAGAAATTTGAAAGTCAGAAGAAGCAAGTACATGAAAAAGTTGGCATGTGGTAAAACCACGAACACCGAAACGAAACCATCGCAGCGAAAACCACCGAAACAACCAGAACCACCAAACAACCAGAATGACAGAAACAAAACCACCCTGTCCTTGAAACAATATTTGAGCGTATTTTTTTGTAAAAAGCAATTGCCGCCACAGTAAAGGTGCTTTTGGGGTTTTTAATTATTATATAAACATCAGTGAAATACCGAGGTATCACTCGCGCGTAAAAATGATGTGAAGATATCATTTTTTTATCTTCACTCTTCGCAGTGAAGATACCATGCACATAGCTTTCTAGTTTTCAGATTTTCGTAAAATAAATGTCAATTTGGTATTTCACTGATGTTTATATAATAAACAGAACATTATGTACATGACCGCTTGGAGATACAAATTTTTCTTCAAGTGTTGAAAATTTATCTCACGAGTGAGCGCACCACATGGCCATGTAATATCCTACCTATATACCTACACTTCACTGCGGTGTGTTCAATCAAAAACAGTGGACCCCCATTATAACGGACACAGGGCGGACAAGAAAAAGTGGGAGTTATATAACAGCTTTCTTGGAACTACTATGTCACATCAAATTCGAGCTACATAGCTCCAGCATTAATGTTTTTAAAACAAAACTTAAAACATTTCCTTTCATGAAGCATACAACTAGAAGTTTTATATTTTTATTTTTACATGAAGTTTTTAAAGTATAATCCTTTTTAATTTTTACACTTTAAGTTTCCAGGCTTTAATGATTGTATCCAGGGAATTCCTTTAGTCACGTGTGAGATTTTAGGGGTGGAGGGGGGGGGGGGGGGGGGGGGGGGGGGGGGGGGGGGGGGGGTATTTTACTTGCAGGACTCTGCATGCCGGGGTGCAGCAGGAATATATTCTCAGGAATTTCTTCCTACTTGAAAAAAAAAGATTTCACATTTCGCTGTTCCGGTGGTTTCCTTCCAGTGGGTTTGGTGGTTCCAGTTGTTTCGTTCCAGTGGTTTGTTTCGGCATTCTGCAGGGCATCTGACAGGGTGTGGTGGTGCGGATCCACACAATTTGGCCACTTCCGCACCTTCCGCACCTTGAGAGCTTTTTCCGCACAATTTGGAAAAATTCTTGGAAATGCACTTCTTCAAAACCTCAGATTGTCTTTACCGTTATATATTTCCTCAATTTCTAGCATTTTCTGAGCGATTTGGATGATAAAAGAACGAAAATCTCTAGAAAGCTCGACTCTAAAAATTGCATATCGCTTCCTTACTGAAATTTATGCCCAGGCGTTCCTGGTGACCAAAATAGCCTGGGCCCTAGTTTTCACTTTCCTTGGAAAAACAAGAGCTTGCTGAGAGTTTCTCGTCAAATTTCTGTCCTGTTGATGGAGATCTTAATTTTAAGTAAGTGATTTAGCCTATGTATTTCTCTGTACATTTGCTTAAGTTAACTTTTAACATTTTAACATTTCCCCCCCCCCCCCCCCCCCCCCCCCCCTGTTTTATTAAAGCTTTTGTGTGCAAAAGCATCTTTAATGTGTATACACAATGGTAGACCATATTTAAACTCTGAATTTGTTTTAGAGGTGAATTAAAATTGTTTTAGAGGCATTTAAATTTCCGCACAATTTTTTTTTCCCACAATTTGCCTTTTCTTCCGCACATTTTGCCCTGAAATTTCCGCACAATTTCCGAAAAAAACCCGCACCCTGTCAGATGCCCTGATTCTGGGTTATACAACATGCCAAATTTCTTTTGTAAAATTGCTATGACTTGGCACCTTGTCCCTTCTCAAGCTCAGAGGTAGTTAACTTTTTAATTTGTTAAAAGCTAAACCTTTTGTTTATGGCATCTCTTATAGGGGTTTGCATTTGTGGAGTATGACCTTCCAGAGGCTGCACAGCTTGCTCTGGAGCAAATGAATGGTGTCCTTCTGGGAGGAAGAAATATAAAGGTTTGTTTACACCAAATACAATGATAGTAATATGATGACTTAGAGGGTTTAGACAGAGTTTTCAGAAAGGGAAGGGACTGGGAGGAATAAATATTCCATATTATTCAGTTACCTTTTGATGAACAATGATTTAGTGTACAGAACAAAATAAAAGAGTTTTAATGACAATATCCAGAAACCAGATGCAAATGTAGAAAGCAACTCCAGGAATTATGTGATGTTAATGAGAATTAGTCAGAAAATGGAGCAACATCAGCAAAGCGTGACCACAGTTCCTAATCTACCCTCATTTTTACTCATTCATGCGCGCGCAGCGCAAATGAAGGAGTATTGGTATGATGTGGGACTTCTGCGTTAGCACGATTCTGCGTTAGCACAATTTCGACTCGATTAGCGCCATTCGATTATCGCCAATAATCGTTCCACTTTCTTTCAACCTTTCCACTTATCGTCTCTCCAGTTTGACTACTTACAACAGTTGCGATTTCGCAGTGGTAACTCATCCACTTTCTAACCTCGCCCGATCGGGCTTAACTTTGGCCTATCAGCGTTCAAGTGCTACACACGGCTTGCCATCTTGCCTTGCCATGCTAACTTCCGGTACAAAAATAATTTTATAGTCGACCATGCCAGCAGATCTCGCAAACGTCACTTCCGATCCTTTGCTCGGAGAGTTAGCGACGCCATTCTTGTCAAGATGGAAAACATTCACGATTTGTCGATCGGTTTACAGAAATTGTTGTTTAAATCCGAGATTATCGGTAAGTAACAGTCATATGCCTTTGTCAGTCGTGATTGCATATTTGTAGATGTTTTTGAAGCGTATTTTGACAACAATTTCACGAACAATTTGCCGACTGCAGAGGGACTAATATTCTTTGGTGGATTTCTTTAAAGCTACTTGGCCCTAGAGAGGGGAATTCTCCAAATACATAGGTTTTTTAGCTTAGCTGATATTAATCTTACACAGTTTACAAGTAGTTGAAAAATGTTATTGTTTCAATATGCAATTTCCCCTAAACAAGCTAAGGTCAAGAGGATGAAGACGACTTTTTGTGGCTAATTGGGCTTTGGGTTAACTTCCATTACAATTGTAAACAGATGAAAATATGTAATTAATATATTCATTTCCTATAAACAGTGTATTAATCATAAATAAACTTGACTGATTGAGTGATATTTTTTGTGTGCTCACTTTTGGATTCTTTTCTTTTCTTTTTGTGGACTCGGCACAAGAATATAATTCCAGTGATGTTACTAGAAAATTTTTAATAGCCAGCCAAAAAACTGATTACAATTGCACACACATTATTCGGGAATAATTTACAAGAAAATCTGATGGATAAATCCAACAATATTACTGGTAGGGATCTCTTTTAATCTGAGAGATGAAAAATTAATTATAAGCTATTTCTGAAATTAAAAATAATTGTTTATAATATTTTTTTCTATATTCTTACATTTTGTTGCATCCCTATTTTGATGGTCTAAATTTCTGGCAAATATACTGTTGTTTTATAACACACCAAGTGAATGTTTATCTCACATTCAGTCTACACCTCATAAGCTGCATGCATACCAGACAATATTACATGGCCATATGGAGATCTTTGAGTGTTAAAATTTATAAATTTTGAACACAATAAGATTTGTATCACCCTTAGTAAAGCCTAAAACTCAAGCATGGAGCACAGGCAAGTGTGGTAAACAAGATGAAGATGCAAGAAATCCTTTGCCTTGGATATTGCTCTTCTGGCGATTTCTATTGGTTGTTTAGCACCATGCAGAGGAGGCGCATTGTCTGTTGCTGCGAGCACTTCACTTTCTATTAGAAACTTCTAGTTAGTCATGTAGAGACGTCTCAACGATTAGCAGCTCTGCAAAAGTTCGCATATTGGGAAGCATTTCTTCTGTATTCATGCACTCCTAGGGAGCTTCAAATTTGCACAGTGGAGTATTGGTGATTCCCGAGAATCTGTGGTGGAGAGAAAACTATCTTCTGTTTTTCATTAAGACATTCGTGAAAGAAATGGACGACAAAGTGGAGGTGGTTATTTGATCTTGGACTTTCCGGGGGTCGGGCTCTTTGGTCATTAGTCTGGTAACTATCTCATAGGTTCATTGCCATAAGTCACATGACTGACAAATTTTATGAAATCATGCAGCCCAGGGTAGGAATATTGACCAAGATTTGACACTGTATTTTGCCCCCCCCCCCCCCCCCCCCCCAAGGCGTAACATTGTGTGGGGGGGTGGCTTGTGAAAATGTATCAGAAAATAGGGTCTGTATACAAAATTGTACAGTTTACATAACAGGACTACTATGAGTATTATATATTGGACTCCATGCTTTACTATTAAGAAAAAAATTCAGTGAAAATTCAGTAGGCCAGATCCAGTTTGGTGTTCCTGAGAAATTTTGAATTCATTTTTTTCATTGAACAAGTATGGAGCCCTGTTATTCATTAATAATATAGCATTCATACATAGACTTAAACTATCCAATTTCAAAATAATTGGACACTTCAAGAAAAATCAATCTGCCAGCACTATTGGATTTTGTGCCTGTATATATGCTTGTCATCTCCATGCTAGGGGTAAACCAACTGGAGATCTCTTTCAAAGGCAATATGACAACATTTGAACAAAAATCAGAGACATTTTCTTGAATTGCCCATATCTTCCATGTGGCTATTGATGAGAACTTACCACATGCCTGTATCCAGTATTTTCCCAGTGGGGGCTCCCCTATTCTTGGGACGGGGGTGCTCATTGGGAAATTTCGATTTTACCCCTAAAAGGTACCAAACATGGTGTTGCTTAGTTGATTTTGACCCCTAAAAGGTACCAACAAGACATATTTTCCTGATGTAAATTCATGTCCAAGTACACCAATATAGATTCACCCAACAAACCACCTATACCAGTCTATCACTATCTATCATCCAGGGTTAGGTTAGGGTCAGGTTTAGGGTAGGGTTAAGTTAGGGTTATCCCTAAAAGCTACCAGAGGCCTGATTTTTAACCCTAAAAAGTATGACATGCACCCCGCCCCAAGATAGGGCAGTCTCCTCCCAAAGTATTTTCAATATCTGAAAAATTATCCATTCACTAATTCCAAATTCATGAATGAGTTGGCTCATAGAGCCCTTTGATCAGTTTATAGGAAGGTTTGGTGAGTTTACAATCCTGTCAGTGGGGTTTGTTTCTTGAAATAGGATTGATTTTAAGTAATTATTTGAGAAATATGATTTTGCCGTCTGGTGCCTGCCAACAAAGGCAAAATCGCCCAATTTCTGAAACTGGCTTGGTGCGACTTCACAACCAAATTTACAGGCAATCTAACACTTAATTTAATCAAAACAGAGATCTAGCATTTGTATTTATGATGGATTTGCGAGCAACCACGTTATTTAACAGGCATTTCACACTATTTAAAATAACATCAAAAAGCCAATTAGAATTTTCGATGTGCCCATTCTCCAAACATCCTCAAATTCAGGTTTTAGAACCTAGAGATAAAGTATTTACCAAATATCCAAACAAGCGCTTTAGATTTAGGGTGTGAATTTCTTAATATCTTGGTGAAACTGACCTTAAATTTGAAACCACCATTCTTTCACTAAATGTCATTAACATCACACAATTCCTGGAGTTGCTTTCTACATTAGCATCTGGTCACTGGATAATGTATCATTGAACAAAAGGACCAGTAATTGTGAAAAATAATGGTGAAGTTGAATGGTATACTTTGGTAACGGTCTCTAATAGATTGCTCTATTCATTATTCACAGGTTGGTCGCCCAAGCAACGTGCCCCAAGCTGCTCCTCTTATTGCGCAGTTTGAAGAGGAAGCCAAGAAGTATGCAAGGATCTTTATTGCATCAGTACATCCAGATCTCCATGAGGAAGACATCAAAAGGTAAATCAAGTAGTCCAATGTATATTTCATCAAAATTTTGCATGTCTTGTCTGCTGTGTGTACCCATTTCAAAAACTGTGTTGTAGCCCACTGTACTTCATTTTGTGCTTACAGCCATTCTCAGTTACACGCGGTCGCCAGGAAAAAAATAAACTGAAATATACTGAAAAAGCTTGCAAGCGAAAACTTGTTTTTCTGTCTTGTCTGAGCGCGACAAGCCGGCGAAAGCACGTGCGTTGCCATGGAAACTTTGACAAAAACGAGTTTTCGCTTGCAAGCTTTTTTCCTGCTGACCGCGTGTAACTGAGAATGGCTGTAAAAGACTATTTTGAGGTTAAGGACTGGAAGCAGCGAGGTGGTACTCAATACCGTCACATGCGAGTTTTGAGACTTATTTTTCTTTACTCATAACGTTTTGCATTTGGCTACTTTGTACTATCGTTTATAGAGAAATACGTTGAATTATCTACTTTTCGACTGATTTTGATAAATATTTCTGATAATATGAGCAATTTTATCTCCTTACGGTTGGGGCCTGGTAACTAGTCAAACGCAAGATTCCTTTCTTTTGCAAAAAAATTCATTTGCACTATCTCAATATCAATAATTCGAACGGTACATAACCAGTCACAACGTTTATAATAAATACTTTTCTTTTAGAAATGCCATTTGCAAGTGTTTCAGATAACACAAATCTAGTGAGAATTGGCAGTTAATTTTGCTGCGTAGGCAATCACAATCATGTGAGCCAATCAGATCCTTGTTCAGTGCAATCCTTTGGCTTGTTTTTCTAGACATGTCGCAACAGACATGTCGCACTAGGCGAAACTAGGAAAGGATCTGATTGGCGCATGATTTGATTGACTACGCTTGATTTTCTTGACAAAAAAATGGTCTTCGAAACGCTCTTGGCCTATTTCTTCAAACTTATAGTCTGACCTCATTGGCGTTGGTATTGCGAAAAGTTATCTTTCATGTCTGGGTGGATTCTTCAACTCACAAAATGGAGGACCGCCATTTCGTTGCCATGGAAGCGTCAATTTAAACAAAACATGTAAACACATATAACGATCAATTGCATGTTTCTTGCAAAGTGGCTTGCCTTTCTGTGTATGTATAGCACGTGAGATACAGGCCATACCAGACCGAAGAGTGAACTAAAAACTGCTATAAGCCACCCTCGAGTGCAAATTTTTGTTAGGTTTTTATTAATAATACGCAATGGCAGTGATTCAAAATAACTATTTTTTTGCAACATATAGACAACAAATCTACTAAAAAAAAGATACCTATTGTCTTGAAAGAACTCCCGTTGATTTGCGATAAATGTGAAAGTAATCGCGCGCTAAAATTATCTGAAAAACAGAAAAAATGAAGAACTTTTTCTAAACTGTAATGCATTTCTTCCGAATTGCATAAATTACAAAAATAGCATTGTGAGTTTTAAATCTCGTGTGTTAAAGCCGAAATCTACCTCATCGGTGCGAATGAAATGTCAGATGTATATAATATTTAAATAGTTTGAGCAAAACACCTTGAATTTTTTTAAATGTAAACGAAGAAATTAGAAACAAACTTCACGCTGGGACCAACCACCCCCCTAAATGAGTCATCAAAACGTGGGCAAAAATCAATTCTCGACATAACTTTCTTCACTTTGTGTCTATTTTTACCAAACTTCGTACATTGGATGACATTATGAAGACACACATTTTTCACGTATTGAGTGGTCACCATGGTGTTTGTGACGTCACTGGCGATGACGTAATTATTGGACTAATTTTTATTATGTCGAATCTGCTTGCTTTTTGTAGTGGCAATGATAGATTATAACAAGAGAAGCTGAAAATCGAAAACCGTTTGCGTTTTGGGTTTATATTAGCTGAGTTATGATTTTTTAATGATTTGTATAAGGTTGGATCTACCTTAACAATTGAAAAAATTACAAAATATTTACTTTTTGGAGGGTAACGTCATTCCACAGTCAAATATCTTAGTATATAAGTTATACTAGTTGACTACAAAAGAATTGCAATCATTTCCATTCTCGATCATCTATTTTCCGTGTTTAAAATCCGAAATGTAAACTCATGACGTCATAGATTATGACGTCACAATCTAACAACGCTTTATATCTTCGCTCTAAGGACGAAATTCAAAATTTTAAAATCATACGATTTTAGATACCATTTTGCTTGGCCCTTAACAACAGAAATCAGTTCAATTGACGAAATATTCGAAAAAAAATTACCAGTGAGTTTGTTTTACCATACATTTGTTACTGTAACAAAATAGTTAGGGGAGGGGAGGGGGTCAATCTTTGAAAAACTAGAACTCAGCTGTTTTTTATGCTATCAACAAACGGTTTTCGGTTTTCAACATCTCTTGCTGAAGTGTATCATCGCCATTACAGAAATAGTGCATATTCCAATTCGTAAAAATGATCAAACGATTGCGCAATCTCTGGTGACGTCACAAAACATCATAGTGACGTCAAAAGTGATGGAAAATATTTGTCATTGTGATGTCATCCTATGTACCAAATTTGGTCAAAATAGCCACTTGGGATGGAAAGTTGTGTAGAGTCAAAGTTTGGATGACGCATTTTGGGGGGTGGTTGGTGCCAGCGTGTTCGGTACCAGTCACATTTGCTGTCGTTTGTTTAGATATGCAAATTTTATTAAGTGGGGGACAAAACTTTCAGTAAACTTCACGCCATTCCTAAGCTCTCTCAAAATAGGCTATAAGTCCAGGCAATAGACAAATGACTGCAATTTTACTAGACCACACATCTGTAGTTTTTTAGTGCAATAAGGCTTATGGTTATCTATATATTAGAGGAAATGCAAACCCCTGTCGTATTATTATGCTTTAAATTTTGGTGGGGGACAATTCTTTCAGTAAACTTCGAAATTTTATATTTCCAAGAACTTATTTCCGAACTCAGTCAGAATGCCACATTTCGGCATAAAAATCTTTAGTATAAACCAACTTATGGTCTATTACAAATCCTGCATTTTGATTGGCTGAGCTACTAATGGTCTATTAGTGATAGACCGTGCCTGGCAAAACCACCACCTTTCTTTGCAAGAAAACTTGATTTTTTCAACATAAAATAGTGGAATTCATTGCCAAAACCGACCAACTAGTTGGTTTATACTAAAACAATTAGACCTCTCGTCCTCATGTGCTATGATATCATAGACCATTCGGCCTTCGGCCTCATGGTCTATTCATCATAGCACATTCGGCCTTGAGGTCTAATTGTTAAATAGACCACAGTTGGCTCAGTTTGTTTCATTGCGGCGTTGCTTATTTTGACAATAAATCTAAAAAACCTGAAATACGCTAAAATTATCACATTTTTGGGACACGAAAATGGCAAAGACGTTTTCACTAATAATATCGAAGAAGAGGCATATATTGAAGAAAATGCCATATAATTTATTTCATTTAGGATTCCATTTATGGCAAAATTTGCGTTGTATGTTGTAACCATGAAGAAATAAGTAAAAATATTTTTACACCAGGCGCTGAACGTGTGACGCTGGGACAAGCAAATTTGCATAAAAACAGAGAGATTTATAATCATTTTCGATCCTGAAACTTTATTCACAAAAATTATTTTTCCAGGGAAAGTTGAGTATTAGGTGCATAGACTTGTGCCTAGAGAATGAGCTTACTGCAAACCGATGCTTTAAAAATTGATTTTAACTGCAAAAAATGGCGCATTGTCTAAATGTACACCACCTCGCTGCTTCCAGTCAAGGTAACTTTAAATGTTTTTTAGTTGAGTTTATCTTTTTCTGTTTTAGTGTATTTGAAGCATTTGGAAAAGTAATACACTGCTCCTTGTCAAAAGAGGCTATTCCAACCAAACACAAAGGATATGGGTTCATAGAATATGAAAACCAGCAGTCTGCAAATGATGCTATTGCTTCCATGAACTTGTTTGACCTTGGAGGGCAGTATTTGAGAGTGGGTAGGGCCATTACTCCACCGGCCTCATCTAGTCTGGCCTCATCCAATACTGCTCCACCAGGCACACTTCCTGCTGCAGCAGCACTGGCTGCTGCTGCCGTGTCAGCAAAGATCCAGGCACAGGAGCAAGGGATACCTGCAGAGCTCTCATGTAAGTTACATGCAACCACAGCCCCATTCTATTACATTCTCCTTTTCGACATACAGCAAGTGTTCTCATTGCAACCTTAGTGAGTCGTGTAGCAGTGCTTTGAAATCTAACCCTGTTGGTTTGAAACACCTATTGGAAAAACAATAAAAACATTAGAACATAATGAGGTGTTTCAAACCAATAAGGTTAGATTTTCTGAGCAAGCTGCTACACTACAAATTGTTGTCAAGGTTTGGGCTCTTTTTTGTTGTCTTTGTTAAGGAATTTCCAATAGGCTGGTTGGCTAGTGTTTTGCATAGTGTTTCCAACCTTGTGTTGTTAGGCCTTTCCTGCAACATCATAAAACAGACAGTCATATGTAGATATGTGATATATTTACTTTTATTATATAGACACGAGTGTTTTACTGGAAAATACGCCATACAAAAGTGCTTGGAAATCAATTTGGAATATTTTTTTTTCTGGGTTGTCTAATAATAAAAAGAAAATTACACGGTGACTTCAAGATCGCCACCGTGTAATATCCTCTATATAGGGATTCTCGCAAGCAAAATAAGTGAGTTAATTATCCACCAAATTTGATAGATGGGTACCTGTAGAAGTGTAACTGTAAAAAGTTAAAGTAACTGTAACTCTACTATATTTGTAAATGCTTGCAAAATGAGTAATTTCTCCGCAGCCATGTACAGTATATCCTGTAATTGACGTCTTTTTTGTTGTCTTTCAGTTCCAGCTGCCATCACAACAGCCACTACGGTTATCTCCTCCATGATCCCAGGCCAGGCTGGTTTGGTTGCCTTCCCCACTGTGGCTGTCACATCGCTTGCTGCTGGGGTCATACCAACAACATTTGCACCTCAAACACTCATGGCTGCTAGCACAGGCATCATTCCTGGTAGGTCAAGTGACTATTCTAATCCTAGTTGTCATGGTAATTCTAGAAATTCCACAAAACTGACTCCAGAAAACTGCAATTTTTCTGTCCCCCAATTTTTCTGGCGCCGGTTGCCTTAGGAATTCCCATGCCTTCAAACACTCTTATAAAAGATTGGTACGCCAGCTGACAGTAGGTCACTATTTACAACGTAGTACAAAAGAACCGCCAATTAAAGCTAAGAGCACGAGAGCGTAAATGAACATCGTAAATGTCTAAACCGTTCTATACTAGTAACTCAGACTTGCGGATCAGGAGTATAGCCCAAAGGGATGAGTAACCTATTTAACTCAGTCTTGCGGATCAGTAATATTTTCTAAGGGGATGTCTCATAGACTTGCGGATCAGCCATGTTTCCCAAGGGGATGAGTCATCAACGTGTGGATCATGACGTCAGCATCCTGATCCGACAAATCCGTGTGATCCGCTGCTTGGTCCGGATCATAATTTCACAATAATATTTTCTCTTCATAGTCAACTCTCATAACCAAGTGTTGAGTTTCTCAGGAGAGGGAGAGACGCGCCACCCTATGAGTAACTCGACACTTGTAAACAAACCGAAGCGCGCCGCGGCGGGTAAAAAACATTTCTCTCGATTTACGGACGTTCGCCGAAGAAGGGGCTACAAGCAGTCTATATTCAAATTGCAGAACAAATTTTTCGGGTGTTTCGAGAAACGGACCCCACATAAGTGACTCTGAATCTCTCTCAATACATGCTACATGTTTTAGTAGTTTTAAAAGCATTCCTTCTTAAACTTTACTTTGTCAGTAGATGTTTTAGGGGGGGGGGATCAAACCAGTTGAATAACGCTGAAGAGCAGTAGGTCAGTGTTTTTACCACCGTATGCATTGCTACGCGACCTCAAAATTCACTGTTGGGCGATTGGCGATTTTACGCAAGAAAATTGTTGTCAATTTTCTTGAACCAGAAAGTTAACACATTCGAGACAAGGAAGCCAAAGGATAGCTTAAAACCATTTTGGTGATTTTGAATTCAATGTCGGTCCAGTGAAGTTGCCGAATCCAGCGTTTCGGTTTGATTGACGGCTAAAAATCGCCCATCGCAACATTGAATTTTGAAGTCGCGTAGCAATGCATACAGTGGTAAATGGTTGGTCAGAATAACCAGATGCAACTCATTCTTATTTTCCCGTTCAGCACCCATGGTAGCTCCAGTCGTGGCCACTCCTGTAGTGACCACTGCTGCTTTACCTCCTACGACGACACAGGCAGCGGCAGTACAACTCCAACAGAACCAACAACAGTCGACAGTCATTGCGCAGCAGCAAGCTGAGATCAAGGCCAAAATCGAGGAGGAGGCCCAGCGGAAGATGATGGAGGGGAGCATTAGTAACGAAGAGAACATGTCCATATCAGGCAGCAATGCCAGATATATGGTCATGCAGAAGCTTTCTCGCAAGTGTGAGGTTGGTAACTCTACATTTGTATGCACGCTATACATGTACGATGACCGCCTGTCCCGTGCTGTATTTTGAGTGTCGCTATTTTGATGTACAGCCTGACCGTACGGTTCCGGATGGAGGACGGGGGTCGAGAGTGTTGATAGGAGTTACTCGGTAGAATAGGCATCTTCTTGCAAACGGGACAAAATAACTCGAGCCATTTACAGAGGAATGTTACGAAGGACTAGCAAATTGCGTCAGCCTCATTCGCACTTGATGTATGTATGTTGTGATCAGAGAAATTGATTGAATAATTAAACGAGACTTACCATTTTAGGAAATAAGGGAAAGCTGTCACGCTCGTTTGATCGAACAGAAGCCCAGTTTTAACTAAAGGATGGGCCATAGAATTCATGGTTAAGCTATTCCCCAAACTCTATTTAGGGCCCGGGGGGAGTACTCCCAAAACTTTGTACGGGGGTGCTCGGCCCAGATTCTGGACCCCTTGCCCTTCTTTATACCAATTTTAGAGCAGAAAAGGTACCCCTTTCTTATACCAAAGCCGAAAAAAGTACCCCTTTCTTATACCAAGCCTGAAAAAGGTACCCCTTTGTTATACCAAAGCGGCTTTGTGCTCTGTTAATAAAGAAACGGTTTTGCTCCTGTGTTGCGGTTAAGAAACCAGTGAAATACAGACTCTTTTTTTTTACCAAAATTGCAATTTTCCCTACCCTTCTTTATACCCAGACCAGCCTGAAACCCTACCCCTTTCGGGCTGAGCATCCCCGTATAGTCCAATATAGGGAGTACCCCCCCCCCCTCCGGATTTAGGGAGCACGTAATCTCATATATATATATATTTGAAATACCACCATTACTCAAACTCAAACGCATCATATTTCTGTTAATGAGGTCCCCAAGTGCCTGAGGGTCATATAAGCAGTCGATTAACAGTGACTAACGATATATTGACAAGTAGCCAAAATGACCAAAATAATTTAGTCACCTATAATAATAATAATAATACAAAATTTCTATAGCGCCATTCCTGAAGCTCAATGGCGCTTTACAATTATCTAAGTAACTAAAACGAAGAGGTTAACGAAACAAATTACAGTTCAAATATTAAAACGATCTAAAACATTAAAAAAAACCTCTCCAAGGGAATGACGAATCAACCTTTCTGGGTGCCAACTCCCGGACTATTGACTTGCTTGGCACTCACCCCAGTCAGTAATGATGTAATGGCGAGCTAGAATGTACACTTTTTGGTGCTCTTTAATGGTTGGGCTTGCTGCTAATTTCTAAATTTGAGAGGAACGACGTTTACTGTTATTTTGGTAGATCGTAACGATATGATAAGATACTGTGTAGCTTACGCTAACTCCTCCTTGTGATCACCTCCATATTACAGTCAAAAGTGATGGTCCTGCGAAACATGGTGGGCGTGGACGACCTAGACGAAGACCTGGAGCACGAGGTGACGGACGAGTGCAGCAAGTTTGGCATAGTCAACCGTGTGGTTATCTACAAAGAGAGGCAGGGCGAGGAGGAAGATGCGGACGTCATCGTCAAGATCTTTGTGGAGTTCTCCACTCCAGAAGGTGACAATCATCATTGTATAACATTGTATCAAAGTCGTAACCATACTTCGCATTTGTGATAGTACGCTTACACCTTCTGTGACAAGTTGACAACTAGGTTTAAGTCCGGAATTTTGATCAGGGCACCAATTTAGAGTTTTCCCACATGCTAATGTATACTTGTTCTGTGTTTTGAATTTCATGATCACCTTTACTCAAGATGAGTGCGTGTTTTGTTTCCATAGAAACCGATAAAGCCACTGGTGCTCTGGATGGTAGATGGTTTGGCGGACGCGCTATCAAAGCAGAGGCTTATGATGAAGATAAATTCCACGCTGCTGATCTTTCCGGATAAGCGATACACTACGCAAAAGTTTCCATTCAGGGAATACTTGAAGCTCTATAAAATAACTTGCGTTTCAGCTCGGTTTCTCGGTTTGAGAATCTTTCGGTTTCTTAGCTACAGTAAAAACCCACGTATAAGAACCTAGAATTTAGCCTAAAACAGGTTCTTATTTGATTTGAAAATACAAGGAAACATGGGGTTCACATGGATAACTCTAGCCTAACAGGTTCTTAAAATCTAGAAGGCCAGTCAAGAGTTATCAGTGGATAAACGCTTATCCAACGGATAAATCCTGAACAAAACCTATACAACAGATAACTTTTATCCGTGGATAACTTTATCCAACCTTTCAGGAACCGGCCCCATTCTTATATACGGGTTTTGACTGTATAATAAGGCTGAATTGGACAGAGAAATAGAATTATACATTGGCATCAATGTCCCCAGCCTAGAAGTTCGATTTTTTATGCTTGTCTCGTTTTGTAGATGGTTTGTCAATGTGGCGTTCATCTCGTCTTAACTGGCATGAACTGTATGTAAATAGGTTACACCATGGCCAATCCTTGGTCTTAAACGCAAAAAGGAAGTAAATGATATCTATTGAAAGCAATGTTTTGCTTGCCTCTTGTTTGGCTCGTGTTGTCCAAGAACGTTTGAATCTCTATAATATTATTATCATTCAGCATCCGTAACGGGCTCGCCCGTATATTAGCCAATCAGAGAAATGCTTCTAATCTAGGCCACCAAACCTTCGTTTAGTTTTTCCGTTACCACACGTAGGGAGTCGTGGAAGATCATTACCCAGTCTAACATAATGAACTGTGCTGGTGTTTTCTTGCTTCCTCGGGCTCTAGGGGAATCAATTTTTTTTAAACACAGATTCTAGGTTTCCTGTTTGAAAGTTCGTTATGTTTTCTGTTAGGAACTTGATCTACGCATGCTCACAAATCGGATTCCCCCCAATTTTAACGTTGAGGAACACGCTCGAATAACACAGTGTCCTCGGAGGCCGGTATTGAAAATGTTCCTTCGCAAATACAGTAAATGTCTGGGGAAATGTCTTAGAAAAGGAAAGGCTCCGCCCACCCTAAATGCGCCGATGGCAAGAGCTTGATATCGTTTTTATTCACCAATTTTCGTAGCGCGAACGTTCAAAAATGCATTAGAAGACACCCTGGATCCCCGAGGGTGGGGAAATGCACAAATGATAACAATCTAAGCTCTGTTTCCAGCCGTGTATCGTTAAATTACTCATGGTGAGCATTCAACATCACGTGATTAGAGCTGTACAATCACAGCAGTCATGTCAATCAAAGTCGCGTCCACACGCCTTGATCAATGTAGATCTCATATTTGCTTCGTTTCCCTCGGAAAAAAAGAATTCCGCCTGATACTCGGGGCTTGTCTTGTTTCTTTGTTGGAATAAGGCCATCGTACATGCGATGCGTGCGTAGGTTTGGATTCCCGCACCGCACCACCCACTTTTCCCGACTACATACAATGAGTGCTCAAAACAAATAGACTCTGAATGATATTACGTTCACAATGCTGCTGAGCTTAACGGAGAATTAAGATGTCGCTAATCCTAGAACACATTTTGAGTTGAATTATTTGAGTTCTCAGCACAATAGAGCAGATTTCGTATGACTGTGAAAAGTGCCGCGACATAGTTCTGTCGCACCGCGACCGTGCCGCGACTACGCGATTTCATTCCGTATCTACAGCACGCAAACAGCAGGCCAGGTTCCGTGCCAGTCATACGAAATCTGCTCTATACAACCTGAAGTAGTCTCATTAAGATGTTTCAAACCTCATTACTACGGAAGCCGATAGGGGTCACGAGTTGTCGCTGTTCAGTTGTCGCTGCAGATTTGTCGCTATGGATCTACAGGGGGAGGAGAGGAGTGCGAAATTGTATTTATAGCTGTATGGCTATAGGTAACGCCATTGCTACTTGGGGAAAGGGGGTAAGGAGTCGTTTAACCCTATTCAGACTGGAGGGGGGGGGCTAAAATCCTGATTACTTTAAAACCACTGCAGCTATGATGGTGAAACTTCGTGACTTTTCCTAAAATTTATCTGGGGACATTTTGGTGTCAATGACATGTCAGTGTTAACGGCCCAGTTTCCATGGCAACCAATTTTTGACATGCATGTTTTGCAAAACTCGAAAAAACGTGAATTTTTCATATTTCAAGCTGAATGTTGGACACATTGCCCAATTTATGACTATCGGAGCTTGTACTCATTAGTAATTTATGTACAGGCTAATTAATTTTTGACACAAAATCTTTGGGGGGAGGGGTAGGTTTTTTTTGTTCATTTTAACATATGGTCTAAAACTAGGCTCGAGTCGATTGTGCTAGCATAATTTTTGGCATAATTTGTCAAAACGAGCATAATTTATATATTTTTTGTCAAAAAGCAATGCTAGCATAATTTGTATTTTGAAGACCGGAAGTGCTAAAACCAGGCTCAAATATCCTTATCGTAAATGATAAATTGACTTCAGACATAAAATAAGCTCTCCAAATAAACGGTCGGCGATGTCTAGGGCCTATACTTGGGATAGTCTTTTAGTTTTTTGTTGGGAAGAACCGGAACCGGAAGTCTAGAAAACCTTGTTCCCAGTCCCACTCTCATAGGTGTGACAACGTGACAAAATGGCGTCCTCCGCCCCCGAAGCAGAGCCCGAGAACTTTCAGGTCTTGCAAGGACCCAAAAGAGTTGACAGTGCTAGAGATCGGATACTTAAAACCACTAAAGCAGCCCGCACAGTATTACTTATCTCATCTAAGAGATTTATTAATATAAAAGGTTAATAAAACTCACCTTTCTTACTGTTTTGCCCATTTTTTGTCGAGCATAATATTGAAAAAAAGTTGCATAATTTTGGAAAACGAGCATAATTTGGATAAAAAACGAGCAGTGCTACTAGCATAATATGCCAGTTTTACTAGCACAATCGACTCGAGCCTATCTAAAACTAGCTCTGGGATTCACAAATATCCTTTCACAGTTGGCATAAATGCACCCCATATCGCCAGCATAAGGCAAGCATGACAGTCATAGCTGGCCAGCGGTCGCACGCATCAAAACACCCAGCTAATTCAAAATGGCGGAAACGGAGAAGAAGGTGAAATGTACTTTTCAGAGGATTTACGTTCCTAATAGGAATCTTCCGGTCTTGCCAAAGGAAAAAATATATATATTTGGTACTTCCAAAATGAAGAATACTCTCGAAGAATACGTGAAAAGAGAAAGAAAATGAATAATAGCAGAGGAAGTACACGAAGGGATGGCGAACTTGTGTGTTGTGTATTCACTAATAATTGCAAGCACTGACTTATAACTTCTGCGAGAATGGAAATGCAAGTTTATCAGATGACTGCGAATGCTAACAATTATTGGAAATTGAATCTTCAGTAGTTCACTGCTGTTTTAACTCTCACGCAATGAGCAAGACATTCTGTACTCTGGTTTCTGTGAAGACTCTTTCTTTTTATGAAAAAAAGAATCTTATCATTGTTGGGGGAAAAGAGTGACCTGGAACACACAGAACTGTAGCTTGGATAACATATTGGAAAAGACCATGATCCCTCTGCTTTTCTGGTAAAACTTTAATCACTAACAGGGGAAAAGAGTAACCTGGAACACACAGAGAACTGTATAGCGCTTGGATAACAAATTGGAAAAGATCATGATACCTCTTTTTTTTCTGGTAAAACTTATCACTAACAGAGGAAAAGAGTAACCTGAAACACACAGAACTGTAGCACTTGGATAACAAATTTGACAAGACCATGATACCTCTGTTTTTTTCTGGTAAAACTAACATTGGTACAGTGTTTTACATAACCTAAATGACTACTAGATGTTTCTGGTATCATTTTATGGAACATGATTAAATTACCTCTATGAACAACTCAAACATAGCTGCATGTTGTGATATCAATCTCTGAACTAAGGGGATAACTCTGTAGGCATGTATCAGGACTGCCTGCACAAAAGTCTAGATGCTACTAGAAAATGTTTTTCACAAACACACTGCTGCCACCAGTCAGTATTTGCTCTAGAATTTGCAATACAGGAAACGTCGACATGCATGTCAAATGCAACTTATTTTGATTATAAATTTATTTAACTACTTTAACAAATTTTTGTGTGCAGCTGCATACTTTGCGTGTTGATAGCTACGCCCCTGCCTGTCAGTTGCACAAGGTGGTACTGTGAAAACAAGCCTAAAGTGTGATAGCTGAATAATTTAGACATGCTTTCAGTGAAACAAGAGGAAGGCTAATCCTAAACAACATGGGGGGTAATAATATACACAAAAAATGGCATGAAGCTTAAGAAATCAAAGTCAAAACATTTTATAATTGACAACCCATACAGAGCACAGGGTACAAATAATCAGATAAATGGATTGAGAGGCCTGCTTAAAAGTAGAGCATCATTCAGTTTAATTTCATGTTTTTTTTTTGTATCTTTTATCAGCTTTTGTCTTAGACAAAATTTGCTTTGGTGACAATTTTTTCTTTGGTTACCTAAGTGTTCATTAAATGTAAATAATGTACAGAATGGTGATATCAGTGATATCATTGTTACACTCCCCTTAAATGTTGTCTAACTTTGGTTTGTCCAAATTTGGTTTCCTTCCTGAGATATAAATTTATAAAAATTGAGCTTGATGGCTATTTGGATGTTTTTAAAAAATTAAATTTAAAAATTCACAAGCATCTGTCACCACATGTAATTTGCATAGGGTATTTTTAGGCTGAGAGTTGAAATTGAATAAAAGTTGATTTTTTATAGCAAAAATATTAATCAATCAGCAGAGCTCCATGGGCAACTGGCTTATAAGAGGTGGGAATAATTTACAAGCTTCTATGTCAACAGTTACAAGCTAACTCTAAAATTAATCACCGATGCTACAATACAGAATGTACATATCAGCAGTTAAGTGTTACTTTCTAACCACTTGCCACCATGTAAGTCTATGACAGTGAAGTGTTGTGTCACTCTGTAACAGGGTCCAAACTTAAGTATTAAAAAGAGGAATTGTAGTCACCAACTGAATACCATTCTACAAAAGTTTATCCAACATACTGACATTTTTAGTCGAACAGTGAGAATGTTGGTCACTTTTGCAGCACATACAGTTGTGATTTGAAGCCCCTCCCAAGGAAAACAGGTTTCTAGTTCCAAGAAGAAGACAAGAATGAAAATAAATTATAAGATTTGTGTGATTTCTAAGTATCTAAGGAAATAAGAATGAGCTGTTCTTATGATTTCTGTCTCCCCCTAACGAGGAAAAATGCTCTATCCGTGTAAAAGTTCTAGGCTTCTGCACAACCCTGTGGATATTTGAAGCAACTTTTGTGTAAATACCACATTCTCTTGTGTCCCCTGTGGAAATTCCAAAGTTGCAAAGGAATACCCTGTGGAAATTGGAGGTGGGCAAAAAGAAAGTCCCTGTGGAAATTTAAGGGTCAAAAACAATGACCCTTGCTGAAATTCCAGGGTGAAACACAGATCCCTATGCCCAGGGCGGGGGGAACTCCCAATATTTTAGATGGGGGTGCTCGTCGGAAAATTGATTTTGACCCTAAGGGATAGCAAAATGGGTGTGGCCAACAGCAAATTTACCCCTAAAAGATGGCAAATTTGGCAGGTCAAAACAAATAAAAGCTTTGTAAATATTGGTTCTGGTGTCAGTAGCAGTATATTTCTGGGCAAGGATTGATCTGAGACTCCCCTAAGGGATAGGGCTGATTTTAAACACCCCTAAGAGATAGCAAGACCTGTCAATTTTATACACTAAGAGATAGGACAAGCACCCCGTATGAAAATATGGGGAGTCCCCCCCCCCTCCAGGTTCCTCGATAGGGGTAACACATCTAAAATGGAACAGCCCATTCTGAAAACAAAACAAAAACAGGACAGGAAGATGACCTTCCCCAGCAGGTGACTGGAAACAAAACAAAAGTAATTTTGCCATTGATTTACTGGGCAATCAATATTTAAGATTTTCCTTGACCTGGTTTTACTACATTCTTCCACCAATTTTCCACTTTCTGACTTTCTATTCATTGTCATTGATTTCTAGATTGCTGGCATTAAAAAGGTTAATAAGCTGCAATGCATTAGAATGAGAATCGCCGACTGATTCTAAAAAAGCTGATTGCACGTACAGAGCAATAATATCACCTGAAAAATGCGCACTTCTCTATAATTTGAAGAAATATTACCAAAGCAATGAAGATTATACGTCAAACCTTATTATTTCTCCATAAGAATCGTCCTTGTTTTGTCCAAACTATGTTTTGTTGTGATTCCAGAGCTCGTATAGAGTCACGCTTCCTTCCCAAACAAAGCAACGATATTGCGTACGTTTCGAAGCGACGAGTGGCAACGCAATGTCCACGAAATATGAAAATGTGCTCTCATGGAAGCTGAATTCAAAAAACTAAAAAGAACAACTTTTAGAGAGTTCATTGCACTTTGTATTCATCGTTCTGTTTACATTCCATCAGGTGGAACAAAAAAGTTATTTGAAGCCAAAAATAGGCATGAATTGAAGCCGAATAGCTAAATGCGATTTCCACAATATTCACCATTTCAACATTGCCGAAAGACTTGGTGGTTACTGCAAAAGCTAGTCATATTTGGTATCAAAATCTTCCTCTCTTCTTCCTCTGTCGAGTCCGCCATTTTGCAAATCTCTGTGAGGCTCGAGAGGTCTTCTGGGAAGTTCTAAAAATAGTTGTCAATCGATCCTTTAGGGCCCAGTCTCCCCATTTAAGCGCGCGTCCTTCGGGAAAAGCCGTCACAAAACGTGCTGTCGATTTCGGGTGCATTTGTGCCAAGCGTGTTTTAATTCAACTTTTTGAATGTCAAACACTTCTTTGATGAGTATTTTGTACATTTTGACCATTTTTTCTTATTGAGTATTTATCTGAAGAGTCAAATGGAAATTAAATGAAATCCAAGATGGCGGATCCAAGATGGCGGATCCAAGATGGCGGACAATATTTTCAAAAGTCGTCATTATGACGCAAGTTTAATAAAATTTATGTGTTTATGTCACAAATTATTACATTTACATTATCTTGATGTTAATTAGTTGGCTTTTAGAGTATTATCTACCAAGTTTTTGGAAGTTAATTAAAATTACCTAAAAATTGATAAACATTGAGAATGACGTCATTGTGACGTCACATTTTGCTCCCACGTTACAAAAATGAGTGTGGTGATTTGTCTAAGGCTCGTGGTCATTGTGTAAAAGTTTGATGATCATAGCCCCAGTCAGTTCAGTTCAGTTCAGTTCAGTTCAGTTCAGTTCAGTTCAGTTCAGTTTATTAGCACATATTAAAGTATATTACAACAAACAAGGTTTATACACTACAAAAAGAAAACAACTATAATAAAGATTTATAATGTATGAAACAAAAGCAAAGTGCGTAGTGACCATAGTAGCGCATGGCTTTCGAGATGGTCACTACCACTGAAAATAGAGAGACTAATTACAATTACATAAGCTTACCTACATAGAAAATAAAAAAAGTTTACAGTGTAGTTTTATTCTTTTTTGGCATATTTTGTCATTTGTTTACTTTTATTAGTATTCATTATTGTGTAAAGAAAAAAAGAAGAAATTAATAATTTTGGCTGTGAAGGAGGTGCTTTTTATAATGAGAAACAAAAAAATTAATTGGCATAATCTTAAAGTTGTAAGGGACCATCTCCCAGATTCTACTTGCAATTGTTTGAAAGCGTGAAAGTCCATAGTTTGTTCTGGAAGCTGGTCTGTATAAATTTCCTTTAGAGGCATATCGGGTATAATATTTATGTATTTCTGAGGCCGGGACAATCAAGTTATGGAGGGCAGTTGGGGTTTGATTTGGAAATGTTTGATTTGATATATGAGAGAAACTATTTTAATGTTGAACATGCTATCAAGGTTATGAATTTCTAAAAGCTTATAATATTGGATGCATTTTCTCTTCTAGAAGCAAAAAAGATGGATTTTATACATTTGTTCATTTTGAACTTTACAGATTTAAGGCGAGTTTGGCATGCAGTTCCCAGCTCATAAGGCCATAGGAAATATAAGGGTAAATAAAGCTATAATAGAGTTGCCTGAGTGTGCTAAGGGGTAGATAATATCGTAATTTATTTAGGATTCCTGTGTTTTTGATAAAGAGCAATTAACATGTTTGATTTGTGCATCCCATTTAAGGTGGTCATCAATAAAGATACCTAAATATTTGATATGGCTTTCTTGAGTAATATTGCATGCAGTAATGTTAATAGAGACCCTTCGCCTAGGAGAAGCAATTAGCATAAAGTTTGTTTTCTTGATATTGATAGATAACTTATTGGCATTGCAGTATTTCAAAACCAGTGGTTCCAGAGATTTAGAGGGGTGGCCGAATTAGCCCCCCCCCCCCCCCCCCCCCGTCACAGATGGTCAAAAAAAGCCCAGTCTGAATAGGGTTAAGCTGCGGAGCTAGTTGTCGCTGCCGAGTTGTCGCTGCGGGGTTGTCGCTGCCGAGTTGTAGGTGCGGGGTTGTCGCTGCCGAGCTTTCGTTGTCGAATTGTCCGCCAAGTTTTGCGTTTTTTTAAGCTTCTAATTTCGAAAAAATGCGCTGTGAAAATCGTCGCCTTTCCGCCTGCACAGTTTCTTCAAACTTCAAATGGCAAAAGCGATTAGGCATGGCACGGCACTGCTATAGGCACGGTACAATTAACCGTTAGGACACCGACACGCAACTAACTTTACGCTGCAGTCGTACGAACTGTGCTCCATTACAAGTCCCGATGCTGAGGAAAATGTTCTAATAAAATACTCGAGAGGATACTCCAAAAGAGTACCACGATCAATTGGAGTTAAGGTTCCGACCGTGATTACGGCGGGTTTTATGTGCATTTTCGGAAGCGACAACTCTGAAGCGACAACTCGCCAGCGACAACACGACAGCGACAACACGACAGCGACAACTCGGCAGCGACAACTCAACAGCGACAATTCTGCAGCGACAAATCGACAACGACAACTCTGCAGCGACAACTCGTGACCCCTATCGGCTTCCGTACATTACAGTCTCGTAACATGGTATATGCAGTCTCGCATTTCAACAATTATTCCTCGCGCCCGAATGGCCGGGGGCTCTGAGTCAATAAGGGCGAGAGGAATAATTATTTTAGGCAAATCACACGGGTATGTCAATTTGTATAGGCAAAAACGTTTTCTGGTCTGGTCATTTGCCATTTTCTGGCTTTCAAATCCGACACTTTTTGCAAATAGTACGCTATAACTTATAGCCTACTAGTAGCTGAACCAATCAGAACGCAGCATTGACAATATACCACTAGTGTGATTTGACTAACATGGTATAATTCTAAGCGACCTTTTCACCTATAGATTTTGCACTTTTCTGGGGGTAAGTCCAAGACTGATCCGAACAGATATTTTAGGGACGTGTCATTATTTAGCGGGGGGGGGGGGGGGGGGGGGGGGCTCCTATTTTTGTGGGGAGGGTCCTAATTTTTTTCGCGTGTCTAAAGGGAGGGTCCAATTTTTTTCACTCCTTTTTGGGGGAGGGCCATAATTTTATCTGCAACATTTGGACAATGAAGAGGATAAAACAGATGGCTATAGTGGCTATTTTAGCAACTTATCTATAAAAATTTCGGCGCGCTTCGCGCGCATAAAGAATCTGAAGAATGAAATCTCACATACTCTTTGAGCAATGAAGACACTACCCTGACGCCGTTGACAAGTGCAAAGTGTATCTTGACGAGGAAAAGCAAACTCTCCCAAAATGCCCTGCAATGATAGGCCTGGCAGGCAAGTCACTATATATCTCAGAGAAGACCCCATAGGTAAGCGTGAGCTCGACGTTACAAGCATATAAATTCACCAGTTGGGCTGTGCTTCGCGCACATGAATATTAAAAACTTCATCATTTGCGGCGCGCAGTTGTGCGCATGAATGATATAACCTTGTTGGCTCAGGAGCCCATCAATAAAAGCTTTCATCTAACCTATATAGTTGAGATAGCGTACTTCCTTGGCTCCTGACAGGCTTTGTTACTATACCATACACAAAACATTTCTCTGAGGCTTGATGAAAGGCGTTTGCCAAAATTCGGGCGCGCTTCGCGCGCAACGAAAGGCGTGCGACCCCCTTTTCTGAAAAATGTCTTCAGTATTAGGTCAGTAGGGGACGGGAGAGGTGGGATCACGTTAATCATTGTACTTATAGAGGGAGGATCACTGCATATTTCCCGTGCATTACCTAAAATCCTCACGTAAATAATCGAGGCGACAAATAATAACGCGGTTCCTTAGCTTTGACAGAAGTAAGAAAAAAGTGTTTCTGCTATTAAGAATAATGAAAGAGACATTGCATCACTCGGACAATAGTCTATCTGACAGGTTTTCAGAAATAAATTACATGGGGGAGGGTCCGAATTTTTTTACCTACGACTGGGGGAGGGTCACATTTTTTTTGTTATGTTCAAGGGGTGGGTCCTAATTCTTTTTTATCCTTGTTTGAAAAAAATGGGAGCCCCCCCCCCCCCGGTAAATAATGACACGTCCCTTACCGAAAAATGTATTTGGGTGCCCCTGGCCTTTTGATGTATTTGGATGCCCCTGGCCTTTTGATGTATTTAGGTGCCCTTGCCCTTTTGATGTATTTGGGTGCCCTTGCCCTTTTGATGTATTTGGGTGCCCCTGCCCTTTTGATGTATATTTGGGTGCCCTTGCCCTTTTGATGTATTTGGGTGCCCTTGCCCTTTTGATGTATTTGGGTGCCCCTGCCCTTTTGATGTATTTGGATGCCCCTGGCTTTTTGATGTATTTAGGTGCCCTTGCCCTTTTGATGTATTTGGGTGCCCTTGCCCTTTTGATGTATATTGGGTGCCCTTGCCCTTTTGATGTATTTGGGTGCCCTGCCCTTTTGATGTATATTTGGGTGCCCTTGCCCTTTTGATGTATTTGGGTGCCCCTGCCCTTTTGATGTATTTGGGTGCCCCTGCCCTTTTGATGTATTTGGGTGCCCTTGCCCTTTTGATGTATTTGGGTGCCCTTGCCCTTTTGATGTATTTGGGTGCCCCTGCCCTTTTGGTGTATTTGGGTGCCCCTGCCCTTTTGATGTATTTGGGTGCCCCTGCCCTTTTGATGTATTTGGGTGCCCCTGCCCTTTTGATGTATTTGGGTGCCCTTGCCCTTTTGATGTATTTGGGTGCCCTTGCCCTTTTGATGTATTGGGTGCCCCTGCCCTTTGGTGTATTTGAGTGCCCCTGCCCTTTGATGTATTTGGGTACCCTTGCCCTTTTGATGTATTTGGGTGCCCTTGTCCTTTTGATGTATTTGGGTGCCCTTGCCCTTTTGATGTATTTGGGTGCCCTTGCCCTTTGATGTATTTGGGTGCCCCTGCCCTTTTGATGTATTTGGGTACCCTTGCCCTTTTGATGTATTGGGTGCCCTTGTCCTTTTGATGTATATTGTCCTTTTGATGTATATTGACAACGGCCTTATTAATGGGGTCATTTTTATCGACCTTAGGAAGGCGTTTGATACAATAGATCACACCATCTTATTGAACAAGTTATCAAGCTATGGTCTTGACATGAGATCATTGTGCTGGTTCCGCTCATACCTCAGCAATAGAGCCCAAAGGTGTTTCGTCAATGGAGCACTATCAGGTGCGAGCACTTTGAGCTGCGGCGTGCCACAAGGGAGTATAATCGGTCCATTATTGTTCCTATTATACATAAACGATCTCCCAAATTGTCTGGCGTCAGCTTCAGCCAAAATGTTTGCAGACGATACTAATATTAGCTCTGCTGCTGGGAGCCTTGATCAACTCGAGCCAATTCTAAACATCGAACTTCAGAACTTGGCCATTTGGCTTAAAGCAAACAAATTGAGTCTTAATATAGCTAAGACAGAGTTTATGATCATAGGCTCCCGGCAGAAGCTTCAAGCGGAAGGGACATCTGAAATATGTGCTGCTATTGACGGTAATCCAATCCGGAGGGTCAATCATACCAAATCACTCGGTCTTATTATTGATGATCGACTCTCCTGGGGGGAATACATTAGCGAATTGAGTAAAAAAGTTTCTTCTGCAATAGGTGCCCTGAAGCGTGTTAGACCTTATATCACACAGGACGTTGCAGTACAAGTTTATAAAGCCCTGATATTACCCTACCTAGATTATTGTAGTTTGGTATGGGATGGGCTTAGCAACCACCTGGCTGATAAGGTCCAAAAATTACAAAATCGTGCTGCGAGAGTAATCATGAGAGCAAACTATGAGACGCGCTCTGCCGACTTGCGAGAAACACTGCACTGGGACACCCTCTCAGTGCGTCGACACAAACAGAAAGCAGTGCTTATGTTCAAATCTCTTCATGGTCTTGCTCCCTCATACCTGCAAAACCAGTTTACTCCTCGCAGCATGTCTTACAATTTACGAAATTTTGAGCGAAAATTATACCTCCCTAAGCCTAAAACTGAGTACTGCAAACGAAGTTTTAGCTATAGTGGCGCGAAGGTCTGGAACGATCTTCCCCAGTTGATGCGATCCTGCGAGTCACTTAGCTATTTTAAATCGAAATTGAGCAAGTTGTTCTAAATTGGGCTCCCATGCACGGCAATCATGTAAACCAGTTTGTATTTTGTTTTTATTTGAAATACTGTATGTAACTGATGATTTTTACCGTGTTGAAATAAAGTGTATGTATGTATGTATGGGTGCCCTTGCCCTTTTGATGTATTTGGGTGCCCTTGTCCTTTTGATGTATTTGGGTGCCCCTGCCCTTTTGATGTATTTGGGTGCCCCTGCCCTTTTGATGTATTTGGGTGCCCTTGCCCTTTTGATGTATTTGGGTGCCCCTGCCCTTTTGATGTATTTGGGTGCCCTTGCCCTTTTGATGTATTTGAGTGCCCCTGCCCTTTTGATGTATTTGGGTACCCTTGCCCTTTTGATGTATTTGGGTGCCCTTGTCCTTTTGATGTATTTGGGTGCCCTTGCCCTTTTGATGTATTTGGGTGCCCTTGTCCTTTTGATGTATTTGGGTGCCCCTGCCCTTTTGATGTATTTGGGTGCCCCTGCCCTTTTGATGTATTTGGGTGCCCTTGCCCTTTTGATGTATTTGGGTGCCCTTGGCCTTTTGATGTATTTGATGTGCCCCTGCCCTTTTGATGTATTTGGGTGCCCTTGCCCTTTTGATGTATTTGGGTGCCCCTGCCCTTTTGATGTATTTGGGTGCCCTTGCCCTTTTGATGTATTTGGGTGCCCCTGACCTTTTGATGTATTTGGGTGCCCCTGCCCTTTTGATGTATTTGGGTGCCCTTGCCCTTTTGATGTATTTGGGTGCCCCTGCCCTTTTGATGTATTTGGGTGCCCCTGCCCTTTTGATGTATTTGGGTGCCCCTGCCCTTTTGATGTATTTGGGTGCCCCTGCCCTTTTGATGTATTGGGTGCCCTTGCCCTTTTGATGTATTTGGGTGCCCCTGCCCTTTTGATGTATTTGGGTGCCCTTGCCCTTTTGATGTATTTGGGTGCCCCTGCCCTTTTGATGTATTTGGGTGCCCTTGCCCTTTTGATGTATTTGGGTGCCCCTGCCCTTTTGATGTATTTGGGTGCCCCTGCCCTTTTGATGTATTTGGGTGCCCCTGCCCTTTTGATGTATTTGGGTGCCCCTGCCCTTTTGATGTATTTGGGTGCCCCTGCCCTTTTGATGTATTTGGGTGCCCCTGCCCTTTTGATGTATTTGGGTGCCCCTGCCCTTTTGATGTATTTGGGTGCCCTTGCCCTTTTGATGTATTTGGGTGCCCCTGCCCTTTTGATGTATTTGGGTGCCCCTGCCCTTTTGATGTATTTGCGTGCCCCTGCCCTTTTGATCCCCGAGCCCGCTCCTCGGATCCCGGACATACTTCAGGCTTTGATCCCTGCCCATAATAACCATGTCACAAGACTGTATTTTCGGGCATCTTATTTTCTCGAATCTCTAGACTCTCAGAATCCAAACCGATAAAACACCTTCAGGGAATAAAAACGTACCCTCTGTCGTTTAAATGTTGAGATACACCTAAAAGGTTAGGAGTGGGGATCAATTGTTTCAGGTCTGGAACTGGATCAGAATTTTTAATAAGATCATGGGGATCAAAAAGGCAACAAATACATACAAATTATGGGCTCAAAGATCATGCAAAATTACTGTCAACAATAAGGATCTGTGTGGCTCAAATATACCATATTATACGAACCTGTCATTAGCATCATAAACCCCAGTTAGGGTAATAGCGTTCTGTATGACCAAATGGAGGAGTGACCCATGATTTTTCCCGTGTATACCTTTTGTATGCTATGAAAGTCATGGTCTCTTTTTAGAGACGGACTGACTTCATAGTAAATGTTGTCAAAGCCATTTCCAGCTGACGCGAGGCTGAATGAAACAGCAGTGAACAGGCGAACCCGTTTTCCATTAGGAGGTCTCACGCAAGGAGTCGAATCACACACCGCACGACTAAACTGAGAGCCTTTAGTTTTACTTTGTAAAAAACATTGCAACCAACTTGACACGACCTCGTTACAGCTGAAAACAGGTGGTTTGCACACTCGTATTCCCTTCTGTAGCTTCTCAGCTTTGTTAATGCCTTGGTCTCAGTTGCTTTCAAAATGGCGGCTCAGAAACCTTAGGGGGTGGTTTATATCGAGAACTTTTAATCTTTACCGTTCATTTCTTATTTAGAATTGTTGTTCGGCAAATGGTAAACAAATTCCGGTTTACATACCCATGGCAACGTGGAATATGACCTTTGAACTCAAAAGAAAGGAAATTTTAAAAACTGCCTCGCGAGGAAAGGAAAGGCAAAAAATTCTAATATGTAATTAATGATAGGACAAGTATCTCTGGTCCAACTAGATATGATGTCCATTTCATCAGGAAACCTAATTTTGGACATTGTGAAATATGATATCTACTAACAACTTCGTAAATGAAAACATTATGCACGATATCTAGTTGGACTGACTGCTTGAGGGTATGGCCTATTACTTCATCTAGTTTGTTTGCATTTTCCACTCCTCGTCAAGCTTTGAAACGAAACTTTTTGAAACAGAGGTCAAATGTTGGGCTTTTGTTTCTATGGTAACGGCAACTTATTAAATTATCAAGGACGTTGGGGTTGTAAGGGAATTGGAAGGATAAGTTGGACGTACGTTAAACTAATTTGTGCTAAACAGGGCGTGGTCCCTTTGACCCAGGCATTAAAGTGCCTGAGTTCAAAGGTTTCCTTTGCCGCAGACAATAATAGTGCGAAATCACGGTAAATCTATAGCCTGTAATAACCGCCCCTTCATGATCGATTGCTATAATTACTCGCCTTCGGCCTACATACGATTTTGAATGGGCTGTATAGGAATTTAGGAAGCGGAACCAGAATATTTTGAATATAAAAGGGGAATTATTGACATCACAGAATTAGCGTTCACAGGACGGAGGATGGTAAGCTAAGGACGAGGCTACACGCGAGGCTAGCCCACTTGAAAAAACATCTGAGAACTCTCAACTGGCCCATCTGGAAATAATACCGACTACTACCGACTCGTGAAAACTTTATTTACGGTTAATTAAGCTCGCACAACCTTGATCGATGCTGTTATGTTTATATTTTTCTCAATTTCTGTGACCCGAATATTTGCAGTCTCTTTGATCAAATAAAATAGCTAAAGTAGCTGTGACGGGAGGGGCTTTCAGTAAAGGCTGTACTATTCCGTATACTAATAAACGCTTCGATCATAGGACTAAATAAAGTTGGATTTTGGAACTGGAAATAGGAGCGTTTTAGCCTGCAAAGCTTTTACGTCTCCATCACAGAGTGACGGCGTGAACCGCGAAAGATGGTGTTTATATTATTAGTGTTAAACCAACAGTTCATTGTGGGTTTTACAGATTTTCGAGTTTCATTAACTGCAACAGGTGTTATTTAATTAATAACCACATTCAATCTGTTCATCGAGCATATCCTATCACGATATCAATGGAGCTCCTTCAGTTGTTTGGTCAGACCGCACATGTCTTATACTATAAAGGGGATCGTTTGCTTGTTCTGTTCACAAGCTCCACAAGCCCGCCTGATCAGCACCAAGCAACCGTACAATGTTGGCAATGAAGCATTTATTAGCTTTCCTGCTCCTACTGGGAATATGCCATCTGGTCACCAGTAAGTATTGCCCTTTAATAATAATATTAATAATAATAATAATGAGTTTATATATTATTTCAACCTCTTACAGTTTTACAACTGAATTACAGGAGAGAACTTTACAGAACAAACTCTCTTAATCGATTTGTGTTGACGGGCTTTAGATAGGAGTTACTTTTCGACCTGAGGTTGTAAACGGACTCATGGTTAACTAGGCGATCTTTGATAATGGAGTATATGGTTCCCCAGTTTAATGCGGGAGACGAACCGCTGACACGCATGTTTCTTGATCCGCTCGTACAGTACATTAAGACGTCATAAATGTATACATACTGTTTTGCAATAGGTGGACGCAGGACAAAAGTTTGTACAAAAAGTACCCCTAGCTCGAATTCATTGGTACGAAAGAGCGTAAGATTTCAAAGTAGAGAATAGAGCATAAGAGCCACGAAAATTAGGAAAGTTGTTACAGACGTTTTCACAACCCGCGAAACCCCTCCCGAAATACACACACATACAACCAGAGTTATATTTTTGCTAGCTTTCAACCACCTTTAAGCTTGGCAATCTTACCAAATCTGGCCGATGGTTTCATTTGGTTCGCGTGCAAAGGCTTATATTTTATTCTCGTTTACTTTGCCAATTTGTTAACTTTGCGTTTTATCGAGTTTGCCGCTCGTATTTTCGCTCTTGATTAGTGACATTCTGTGTGGCAGGCTTCCCGTTCTTCGATGAAGACAATTTCCCTGAATCCCTGTCAAACAGTGATGCCGACATCATGCCGCTGCTGGAGGACAGCCATCCCGGAAAGCGAGCAAAAAATGCACGTAAGTCTGTACGACACGACACAACGTAAAACGACACGACACGTTTTACGACGCCTACGCTGGCGTTTTCTTCTCGTGCAACCTGTTTACGACTTGAGTTTTGACTCTGGTATGATTTTCGCAAGCATGTATCTCGAAAGTTTTTCGTAAATTAGTAAATAAGGTTCAGGGTGCAAATAGGCGCATGAACGTTTGCTGCAGTTGAGATGACTAGAGGTTCGACTCCAGCATGCAGTAGGTTCGACAAGCCAAGACGGATATAACCACATGAGTTCGACTTCGCGGCAACGTCATTTTATACAGGCGTCTCGATCAGGTCAATTGATTTATTATGTAAATTAAGAAATAATCAATTCGAATCACAAGGACTGTTCCAACTACATAATAATACCTCTCTCCGCAACTATAAGTACAATATTTTGCCGCAGTTACTATTCAACGAGACGATGTCGAGGTGACGATTCGCCTATATTTACCGGAGGCTGAGGCGACTAATTGTTTTCTTATCCCACGTGTCCTTGATACTACGCAGCGTGTGTAAACACCAAGCCTGGGTGCTGCCAAGACGGTAAAACAATAGCTCCTGGACCCGGAAAAGGCGAGGGCTGTGACGGTAAGTGCCAAAGGGTTTCGGCCTACAGCTTGGCTTATACTCAGTGGGAACTTGAGTATATAATCAGCACAAGAAAGATTTTTCTGTTCGAAGGGAGAGGATGTGTTTCTCTTTTGAAACTCGAGAAAAGACAGAAACGTTAAACTGACATTGCAGCCTATTGGCTGCAATGATTATATTTAATAAACTATCTATCTATCTATCGACAAAAAAAAAAAGCCGAGACGTTAAACTCGAGACGTTAAACTGCAATGATTATATTTAATAAACTATCTATCTATCTATCGACAAAAAAAGCCTTGGTTTCCCAGGATCCGGCGCGAACTTCGAATGACGGCTATAATCCACACCGCGCATGCGTGAAACATTGGTAAAAAAAGGCAATCGAAAGTGAAAGTGAACTTATTTTCACTTGATTTTGCTGACAAGGGCGGTGGGACAAGGGGAGGGGCGGCGGTTTCACGTCAGCACGGCATGACTTGATGAGAAGTTCAGAGTAGACCTGAGTGTAGAGGTCGGCCTAGCAGGTCAGCGGATAACTTTCCAAAACCGTACAAGATGGCGTCGGCCACACCATCTTCTCGAAACGACATCCTGACAGGTCTGACAGGTCTGACAGGTCTGACAGGTCTGACAGGGAACAAAGAGCTGTCCCTTCAATAATAGCAAGAGATCGAACTTTAGATTCAGTATTAGAAAGGAGTATTTTCATTACTGAAAGCGTCCTTTAACGAACAGCTGAACTGTGCTCTTGTCATAGTAGCAAAAGATGACGTCAAACTGATTCCTAAAATTCATGGCCGTCATCTTGGATGTATTGTCTTCCCAAATTTCCACAAAAACTGCGGGAAATGCATCGAAATGTCCAAAAACGACCTAGAGCTATTTTTCACTATAAGTTGCGAAGTGTGCGACAGTGAACTGTGACATGCTTTGCGTTTTGAAGTCACGTAAAAATATGCCATTAGTTAGAATTTTATATCAATTTTCTATTAAAGTTTACTTTGAACTATGTTTGGATAAGATCTCAACCAAGCTTCTATGACGAGCTGAGATATTTCTTTGTCAACACATTTTGAAAACAGCCCTCTACGAAATGCCTGAAAACTTTGATAGAATATTTCCTATTTCCAAGAATATTACAAAACCCAAACCTATTATGGGATCCCATGAATGCGATGGATATACATGAATGCTAACTAAACTAAACTAATAAATCGTGGGTTGTCTGGAAAAAGCACCGCAACACTTGAGAACGGAGGAAATTATTTCAAAATATCCAAAAGTTATATTGTGGATTATTCTCGTCCAAGGGCACGGGAAAAGATGAAGATCTAACGAAAGATGGATTTGCTTTGTTGTCTAGTGGTGCTCTGTACCGACAAGCATGTCCAGAAGTGTTATGACAAACGCATGGGCGGCAAGTTAAATTGCGCCGCTCCCTACGAGGCGGAGAACTGCAAATACAGCTGCAAAGTATGCAGTAAGTCCATTTACACGTTATTCAGTAAAACATGTATAATTGTATTATAAAAGAAAATATTTTTTTGTTAGAATATTTTTTTACAGGAGTGTTTTAACTACTTTGTAATATTTCATTTATTGTATCTATTATTTCATGTTTTTCTCTGTATAAGGAACGTTATTATTGTCATAATTATTTTAGGTTCCTATTATTTTGGCGCCAGATTTGACCAGACTACTGTGATATTTTCTAATTGTTTACCATCCGTTGTTTTGGTCACAAGCAAGTCTGGTATTTCTTTTGTATTTCTCTATGTACAAGCCAAATAAAGACGAAAATAAAGGGTGATCCACCGATAACTAGTACGCAAGGTACACTAATAAATGCAAGGTGGCTCTCGCATTGCTCAGATTGGGGTTGGTAAGATCCACCAGAAAAAAAAAATAGACTCGTGCCGCGGTCCGCGGAATGGAATTTGCGTGCTGCTGACGTACGAGTCCTGTACATGTAATGTTATGTTTTATAATTTCGCCAGAGCCGCAAGCCAATCCTGTCAAGGAGTGTCTGAAGAGTAGCCCTAATCACGGATGCTGCTGGGATGGCAAACCTGCGCTCAAACCTGGCGGCACCGACTGCGCACGTGAGTAACCATGGCAATACGCTTGGCATAGTATCACGTGACACTCTTTGGCTAGGGCAGCGCAAACCAGACTGTTCTTGAGTAACATTTTCCTCTATGCTGCGACAACGCCTCAAATGGCGTATGTCATAAATTTCGACGATCACAATGAACATCGAAGAGTGTTTTTTTTTTAGAAAACCACTTTCTATAGCAAGGGAGCGCTTCTGTCTCGCTATGAACATTTGATAAGCACGTTTCCTCGAGTCACGCGGGCTTTTCTTCGACTCTCTGACATACTGATCATTCTAGGGACAGCTAAGTCTAATAATCATATTCATGATTATTTCTGATGGTTAGTCTAACGATTGGTGCGTTTTTCCATGTACAGCCTGCAAGAACGTGTACCCACAGACGTGTAAAATGTATCGTGATATCAGTGGCGGATGTGCGTCTGGTTCTTATGGAATCCGCACATTCATGAATACATACTGCCCAGACGCTTGCGGAATCTGCAACTGTAAGTAGAGATTGGTATTATGCCGAGATCAACTGATCGCCGGGCCGTGCGCTTATAAAATCAGAACTGCTCATTAGCCTCGTGACTAGAAATAAAATAGAAGTTAGCATTCTTACCCGATTGCTTCATGTTGTAATTTGGCTTCGTTGGAAACACTGGTTTTTTGGGGGGGTTCGGACTTTTTTAGGTTCGGACTTTTTTAATGTCCAAGGATGAGTACGAAAAATGAACAGTTGGCCGCGGCAGCGAAGCTTCGAGGGCAACTGTGAAATTTTGAGGACCATTTTTCATCTGCATCATTTTTCATCATCAACTGGTTGCTTGTTTTCCAATTTTTTTTAAACAAAAAATATCCAGTTTTTACTTAAAACATTTCTCTTAGGACGGATATCACTTCCGACGGACAATATTTAACCATTATTCTGCGGGATTGCGAAGAATATCGTCTGATACTTAGTCGACGAGGGACGCAGTCCCGAGTTGGCTAAATCAGATGATTGATTCTGCAAAATCGAGCAGGATAATGGTTTTATTATTCAGTACATCAATAGAACAAAAATATCACAGAAAAGATTTACTTTCGCACACTTTTACGAGGTTAAGATATCAAATTTCGCTAAGCTGACGGATATCGCAGGATATCTGTCGTGTACAGAAGACAGCTGCTATTGGCGAACCAATGACCATATTTGGGCAGTGCATCGATGTGCTGAATAATAACGTCTGATATCTGTCCTGTGAAAATGTACCATGTGATGCGTCTCGGCAATGAGCGCGCGTCAAAATTGATCACTGGGATATAATGTGATATAGTCAGATATAGTCCGATTGATGATAATCATCAATTCGTTTTAGTGACCATGTTGAAATTGCAGTGAGGTAGCTTCAACCTGGTCCCAGCGACTTGTGGGTAATGCTAAACATGGCGGATCAAAATAGCGGCATCAACGATGGCGACTCTGAAAAAGCAACATGATCTCCAACGCGAATTGATTCGTAAAAGACACTTGTATAATAAGAGGAGCCACCATCTTTAAAATTACCCACAGGACCCCGGGAACGAACAAACATTTTAGATTTTGCAATTTATTAATACAATTGGAGATTTCTGATTACGAAGAGCTGCATCACGCTTCCAAGTACGAGCATTTTGTTACGATAAAAACCTAGGATTCAGACTTTGTTTTTGTTGTCAGCTTCCATTTCTCCCGATTCTGTCTCAGTATTCACCCTTACATTAGTACCATAGTAATAGCCCATTTGCCTGGCGCATTTTACTACATATCAGAAACCTTTGCGCTGTTTTGCTCGTGCAATTACCACTATTGTTTCCAAAGCGACGTATCTAAATAAGATAAGAAAACTAAAGGGATTCTGCGTATGTTGTAGTAAAAATGACGCAATACTGCGAAGGGCTATTGCTGTCACTTCCCTCTCCACACAAAGTTTGCTAGCAATTCGATGCATAGTTCAAATGATCACAACACGCCCACAAACACGTTTTCAGGGCTTATAAAAACGATGGCAATCTTCCCTTTGTCGTCAATCTTACGGTTTTTGTCCAGTTACGAATTCTCTGCTCTACCGCTGAATAGGAATCAGCGGGGCTTAATATATACTATTCTCTTATAAGCTATTCTTCATTTCTGTTTCTTTTCAGTGGCCACCGGTAATGGAAATGAAAGGGGATTTGCGGTTCAAAAACTTGCAAGGACATAAATGTTACTAAAGTATTTTAGTAGAGCCTTGAGATATATTTTCGTGTATTCATAATAAATAATAACCACATTGTAGACCAGTTTAAAATTAGACAAAAGCCGTCGTTTAGAATAAAGAAAAAGGAACTTATTCATTTGTCGAAGTTGTATAGGCTCGTTGTTGTTGTTTCGCTAACTAGTTGACGCTGAAATGAATATGGGTTTGTCTTCAGCGTTTGAAACAGGGAGTCATTGAAAACGCTGTGCTGCAGTCATGCTTCTGTCGGTCGACTACAGACTGCTGTCATAAATGATATTTGTAAATTCGCCCCACTCCTCCCCACTCAAGCCGGGAATTAGCGGGGACTAAAATTTTCGACAAAGAAAATCACGTCCATTTGCGCCGTCGGAGAGGCATAAAAAATATCGCTTCTGAGGAAGCTGATCAAATACTTTTTCGTGTTACGTTATATGAAGACAATCGTTTTTTGTTTTGTTTTCGTGGTGTTTTTCATCACGCACTCCTAGCGTGCCCAAAGATCACAAGTTTCAGGGGGGTGAAGGGGTTCTCCGTGATCCGTGATTCACCCCAAATTTGCTCCGTGATTCGTGAAAACAGGAAAATTATTGCCGTGATCCGTGAAATCTCATGCCCTCGTGACCCGTGATTTTCGGATTTCTCTTGCGTGACTCGTGATTACAGGCCTAGAGATTCGTGAAACGTGAAAGCTAGTCATTAGAGACGGACCATTTGGACCTCCTGACTGCTTTTTAGGGAACCTGACGTCCTTATAAATAGATTGTTTTTTTGGTCGGCTCGCGCTGCGCGCTCGCTATCTACAACATTAAAATGTATTTTTAAAATTGAGTAAATTTACTATCAGCAAACAGTAAATAAAATTTTAGCAAAACGTTCGATGAACGGTAGCCCCACTCCTGTGAAGTATCAAACAAAAACGACTTTGATGAAAAAACAGCATTTGGCGCTCGGACTGCTCACGGCTCTTGACTGCCCTGTGGCCTGTACTCGGTGACGAACTGGGGAAAATTGGTTAGTTGGAATCAATATAACTGTACATAGATTATAGACTATTTATAGACACATTCACACCTGCACCTGCAAACCCGCACCTGCACACCTGCACCTGCAAATTACACCGTCCGTGTTTCTTCGTCTTTGTTTATCAAACATGATTTATATAATGATCTTTGTACACATTAAATCACAATCACATTGTTCTTGAAAGACAACATCTTCATTGAGCTCTTATTATCTTTTATTTCATATTTCTTCAGGACATACAGTCCAGTATCCAGATATCCCTATTGTTCATTTCACAACATTTTAGTGGTAGGTAAGCTGAGCTACAGAGGGCTGATCATTGTTAGCAGTACCCAGGACACAGGCTGGCCCAGTGAGGGCTCTTGGTCTTCAATGCACCCTGTACCCTAGTAGAAAGCCACTGACATTAATGATCAGCCCTTGAGCAGCTCAGTGACTAACACTAAAAAGTTGTGAAATGAACAGTTGGAGGGATATGAGGATACTTGATATTTTTTCAGACATACTATGTTAAGTACACTATCTAGGCCCCAACATCTCATTCATGTTACGCGGCTGTTTAGGGGACTGTACCTTAAATGCAAAAACAGAGTGTTAAAACAGATTATTCACAATGGGAACTTATGACAGTCCTCTTTCTTATCCTCTTTCTTTCTTATGTTGATACTTCTATAGTGCCAAATTTTAAGTTATAAAGATTTAGTTTATACCAAATCAGTGAATAGTCATTTTTGTGTGCTCTGATTGGTTCCTGAAATAGTAGATAATCCAGCACTATTAAACTGTTTTGAGAAAACTCTCAAAATGGCAGCTCGTTTTGCATGCGATGTTGTGCTCTGAACCTTAGTCCACCATATTTTATTCTACTGATTTGGTATCTAAAACAAACTATCCCCCAGGGTTGGTGCATAGTGGTGGATATATACCTCAACCCTTCGCGTCTCGGTATATAGTCACCACTATTCACCTCCCCTTTTGGGGATAGTTGTTAGACTAAGGGCAAGGGTGTGGAGAAAATTGATCACTGGGCAACTTGTATTTACTGCCAAAAATGACAGTTCTTGATGATAACTGCTGAAAATCAGCATATTTATGCACCAGTCATTTTAAGGCCCAATACCTCCCCACATCCCTTCTCTACTGGGGGATGCCAAGGGCTTTCACTTTTACCCACGGTGAAAGGAAGTGAGCACCCTGCCTTCAGGGGCGAAAATTTTAAGTAAACTCCCTGCTCTTCTGATATTAAACACAGCACCACAAATGTTATTATTAAAGTTGTAAATAGGAGCACATCCCCAGCCCCCCTCAGCCACTAGGGAACCAAATCAAGTGAACATTACCTGAAATCCCTGCTACGTCCCATCCCCAGGGTCTCCCAGTGCTAGGGTGATCAGGGCTTTAAAATGACTGGTGCATTATAAGCATTTGATAGTCCATACTCTTGGAGTACTATTTCGGAAATTCTGGGAGCATGTGGTGATGGGGATACTTTATAGGGTTGCATTATACATTTAAAAGAGTATATAAGTCTTATGTATTTACCTTGTTTTTTGGCGACTTTCTCATCGAACCACGGGTAGTCCCAAACGCGTTTGACTGATGACGATGTCAATTCTTTTCTTACTTTGTACATATCTACATATATGCACTCTACATCTTGGACACAATGCCTCTGGAAAAACATCCGAGCTCTCGGCCTCCAAATCAACATTCCAAAGACGATGGAACCCATCGCAGAATTGAAACTGCTTATATTTCTTGCTGATCCTTGATGAGCCCTTCCCTTTTATCCTCTGGTAGTCAATCGACTTTACGAGACCAGCACATATACGGCATCGACTTCTGAGGAACTGTCTGTGGTGTTCCACGCTACTCGCTTCGAGTACATCTATCCGACGGCGAGGAGATTTTGACTTCACATAGCGAGTACCCCACGAAATCGCCGGGTACCCAAGTAATTCTTGTATATATACGAAGCAAAACTACTATATTGTAACGGACCGAGCTCCGGTTACAGAGCCTTTGAAAGCCCTGTAATGGCGGCCGAAGCCGCTAAACAACAACTTGCCACAAGAGCTGGGGTGAAGACTGATTTTATTGACAAGCCAGTCACATTTTACATGTCAGGATGCACCATATAAGGGCAGCATGCCCAAATACGTCCGAAAACGCGGGAAACTACAGAAATGCCCAAAAGCAGCAGTCCCAGTTCGCTACATTATCCCCTTCTTTCTAGAAATGCGTCCCGCATTTACACAAAATAACAGCATCAAACAAATAAAATCCAGCTAAAATTACAGCATTACAGTCAAGGTCTTTTTAACCCCGTGTTTTTATCTCGACAAATCCAGTTTTATAAACTTCTGCACTTTCCCAAATCTCGACCAGCATAGACGTCGAATGTGTGTCGCCTCCCGTGCTGCATCCTCGCGCGCCAGGGTCCTTCCCTCACCTCCCCTCTGTCCCCTGGGGGGAGGTGAGGGAAGGACCCTGGCGCGCGAGGATGCCCGTGCTGTAGCTTGTGTCGAACCTCAGGAGTGATCTGGCCACAACCACTCCCAATCACAAGCCTTGGCGCGGGCCTCTCGCATCAAGTACGTTTCAGCAACCCATCATGACAATTCTCTCCACTGCGGCGAGGCCTGAGCTGTGCTTTACTGTCCACTCTGAACTGCAAATCAGTTTATCTTTGTAGCCATCACACACGCGGGTTTCCACACACGAAACGTCGCACCAATTTTAAACATGACACAGTCGTGGTTTCGTTGCTTCCCTCGGCACCAACACACACACTACACAGGCCGGACACTAAAGCTCACTTCAAACACGAACTGTGACCCGTTGTCTACTGAAAGGTCGAGCGCCCATCGGCCAAAACGCCGACAAGCACACACACAGCCCTCACATTCACAATCAGCAGCCATTCCCTCGTCACTTCCAAACCATTCACAGCCAGAGTCCGTTGTTATCTCACGCAAGTCCAAGTTTTGGTCACTTTTAGAGGCACCGTTGGACCAATTTCGGCGCCTCGAGTCCCCAACGCCAGTTCTGCAGCACCTTTAAAGTTCTTTAAGGCATTTGCCTGTTGTAGTCTTGAGTATCGTCCGTCTCAACACGCGACGCACAGTGACACATCCTCGACTACGAGCACATGGCGAATCGAAATCGGTAGACCTTCTGTCTTCAGAATATTTCGCGTCTTGCTCTCGTTCTTTGAATCCAGTAAACACTGTAACAGTCGTAGTTCTATCCCACCGCGCTGCCACCATTGTAACGGACCGAGCTCCGGTTACAGAGCCTTTGAAAGCCCTGTAATGGCGGCCGAAGCCGCTAAACAACAACTGGCCACAAGAGCTGGGGGTGAAGACTGATTTTATTGACGAGCCAGTCACATTTTACATGTCAGGATGCACCATATAAGGGCAGCATGCCCAAATACGTCCGAAAACGCGGGAAACTACAGAAATGCCCAAAAGCAGCAGTCCCAGTTCGCTACAATATTTTCACGCCTATGGGTGCATTTTTTGCACAGATGGGTGGAACCGGCTAGACTGCAGAATACCCGTCTTCTATTTTTAACCACTTCTCTCATGGGCTGGGGTTGGGGGTCGGTGGAAGCAAATGACTAGTGCATAAGAACGAAGATATGAAATAACAAAGATACTTGTGGTCGAATATTAATTATTTAAGAACGAAGATACTTTTATCACACTGGCACCGTGGTCCGCGGTGCCGTGGTCGAATTTGAATTATTGAAGAACGAAGATACTTTTAGCTATCTTGAACAACCGTCGTCAGCGGTGCTGGTGTCGAATATGCCGAACTATCTAGTACGGATTTGTCGAATATGCCGAATTATCTAAGTCTAAGAACGAAGATACTCTCATGAATTTTAATGTCGGTGTAACATATTTTAAAATATTGGCACCGTGGTTGCGTATGACTTTAATTTCGGTGTCTGACTTGTTTTAAACTGGCAAGATATGTTAAACTGCAGACGGCGGACAGATTATTTTGCGTAGGCACAACTGATGCAAATATAAGTATCACTCGCAGCGGCAATATATCATCGGCAATATATCATCGTCATATTTTATTGAAGCCTTTAAGAAGATCATACATATTACTATGTATTTAAGAAGCAATGAAGTCATGAGTTTTAAAATGTGTGTGGCTCTGAAAAGAGCCGTTGTTATGGGTGGCTGAAAACAGCCGCTGTTTCTTGTTTACAATTTGTAAAGAGTAAAGAGTCACTCAGGAACTCTGTGAACAAATCTTTTCCTTATTCATGTAACGCCACATGAATTCCGCCAGGTAGGACGAGAACTGGTCCTTTTTTATGCCGAATGGTGGGAAGCTTGCCTTTGCTTGACGCCAGTGACCCTCGATCTTGTTGGTGTGGTCGCCATCCGCATTAACAAACTCGTCTGAGTGGTTAACGGTCTTGTGATCGTAGCCATGGTTCTTTAGATTTACGTAGCTCTTCCAGCAATCCGACACTATAATGGTCCCTGGGTTGATGTGGTCCTGGATAAGCGGCAGCAGTGTGGCCTCGTCTCTCTTTTCGACCGCAATCATGAAGCACTTTCTGCTTCCTTCCTCGATCCCACCAAATACCCATTGTCCTTCTACATGATGGCCTCTATGGTATTTTCTCTTTCCGAAATTGCTCTCGTCTATATGGACACGTAATCCCTCTCCTCCCAGCTTCTCTCTGCGATTCATCAAAGTCACTTCACAGATTTCTCGGCAAAAACTGTCCCAGTTAACAGCGGAGTGAGAGGCCAATCTCAGTTCATGCTTTATCTCGGCTTCATCGATATCCTGGCACCACCAGTAGGTGATCTTCAACATCTCCTTTAGTGTCATGTTGCTGCCTGCGAACCAACTGGCAGTCCGGATCGACATCTCAACCTTGTGTCTTTTGCTGCCTCCTTGCTGCCTGCATTCGCCACTTGTATCCGTCAGATCTGTCTGAACACGACACGAGTGTCATACTTGCTTCACACTGGGGGCAATTTTGCCTCTTAGCTAGCAACTCTTTCTCTTGCATCCAACTAATAAGGAAGTCCTTGTTCCACAACAAGACCACCAGATCGTCGTACGTCCACACCTCACCACCCTTGCTGCGATTGTAGCTCCCTCTTGCCGGCGCGTACACGGTCCTGAGTTTATGAGTTCGAACCCCGGGCCACCGTATCGACTTTTCTCTGTTCCGAGTGGCTTGCTTTAAATAGCTTTGAATTCCTTAAGACTGGTTTTCATACGTCGGGAACGATCGGGGAGTCGTGGTTTCCCGACCATCCCCGTCAATCCCAGTCTTATGAAAACGCATATCGGGAATTGTCGGCGACATCTCCGATTGACTGGGATGCGATCGGGAAAATAGAAACCGTTTCTATTTTCCCGATCGCATCCCAGACGATTGCCGACGTCGCAGATTGTCCGCGAAACCGTGTTTCAAATGTCAGGAACTGACTGGGACGGACGGGAAACACGCCATCGCCGATAATCCCGACAGTCCCGACATATGAAAACCAGCCTTTAAGGCTGGTGCACCGTCTCCCCGATTAGTAGTGCACTCGTGCACGGCTAGAAGTTGAGACGTATCAAGAGAAAATGATATAAGAGAACATATCCCCGTGCAGGGAAATAAATAGACAACTTCAACTATAACAAGCGGCGATTATTATATTATTTTAGGCTTTTCAAGCACAATTCTTATATAACTAGAAGTAGAAGTCATGTTTTGTGAATGCAGAATATGTTTCTAGCCCTAGCTCATTTAAAAGAAGGAGAAATGATTTAAGATTTTTCAATCAAATGAAAATGTTTTTGTCTATTCAACATTCGCCTTGGAAACAGAATGATCAAGCGGAAAACGAAGATCTTGCGCCCCACTTTGATTTTATTTGAACGAAAATGAAGATAATAAGCACATAAAAGGGAAGGTAATTCACAGAAATTTGATAGGTCTAAAACTATAATATTCAAATTGAACTTCAGTGATGTGAAGTAGCTTCAAAAAGGGCGCTGCCGAACAAACGTCAAAGAAATAACTTAAGTTACTTAAGTTAAGTAGTAGAAGTGATAGCAAAAAGAGAGAAAGAAGACAACACACAAAAACGCTTACTTGCTCTTCCGGAATCCGTATCCACTGCAGAATGTTTATCATTAAAAGACTATAAGTAAGTAGTTAAGCTTTTCCAAGGAAGTTCTCTTTGAGGAATAAGGTGAGCTTTTCCCATCAATTTCTCGTGTTTGAGAACGCAAATGGTCGAGTACGTGTTCAGCCTCGTAAAGTTTTTTTCTCGGAACGACTCATCTTCTGCGGGCAATGTTCTGTATTCTTCTGGTCTCCTCTTGAAGAAGTCTGCAGCTCCAACAGTCTTCCGTTTTTCTTTCCAAAGTTTGGTGAAACACTGTAGAAGTGTCCATCTATTTAACAATTAGACCTCAAGGCCGAATGTGCTATGATGAATAGACCATGAGGCCGAAGGCCGAATGGTCTATTGATATCATAGCACATGAGGACGAGAGGTCTAATTGTTTTAGTATAAACCAACTAGTTGGTCGATTTTGGCAATGAATTCCAGTTATTTTATGTTGAAAAAAAAACAAGTTTTATTGCAAAGAAGGTGGTGGTTTTGCCAGGCACGGTCTATCCACTAATAGACCATTAGTAGCTCAGCCAATCAGAATGCAGGATTTGTAATAGACCATTAGTTGGTTTATACTAAAGATGGAGATATTTCAGGCAACACAAACCGACAAAACCACAGAAAAGCCCCCCCCCCCGGGGGGGGGGGACTCCCTTATTTTTGGGGCGGGGGTGCTCGTCGGGAACTAGAACTTCTTTTTTCTTACTCTAGCAAAGTGCTTCTGTGAGCAGTTACTTTTCTTTTGAATGAATGCATTTAGTCAGGACTAAAACCTTGACAAAAACCAGAAAAACAATCGCCAAAGAACTCGGTAAAGGACTAAATGGCTCAGCGATGCCAAGAACTGCATTATCAATGAAAAATCGGAGCAGCTAGCAGCACCCACAAGGCGGCAAATTGTTGAAGGCGATGCGTGACACCGTGACAGCACTCGGTGAGAACTGCCAACTTCCGGTTTCTAAAAATAGATTCTTATTGTCGACTTTCATAGGCCTGGACATGAATACGCGCGATGGATTCTCTTACATCATTTTCTCTTGGACGTATAAAATAAAGTTCCTTGGCCTTACCCACGCTTTGATCTTCTGCTTTGATCTCTGGTTTACAGTAACCGCGAGGAGACTAGAAACTATCGAGTGATCGCTGGCTCACGTCTGATCGCCGGTCGTACTTTTCCGCTCTTGACAGTATTTGTTCGGTTCGTTCCAAAAACGCGAAGGATCTGTGGCCAGAGTTTTGCTGTAGACATGGCAGAAATAAAGAACAAGGTGTGCCTGATAGTTATCGATGGCTGGGGGATAACAGAAAACCCGAATGGTAAGTTTAACACAGACTTGATAGCCTGCAAAGCTAAATATTTCCCCTGTAAAAAAGCCCTAAATGGCTAAATATGACGATATTAAAAAGATAAGCTTAACAATTTGTAAGAAGCTGGTGTGGATCGAGGATGCCAATAAAAGTCAAAAAAGCCCTGTAGTCCTTAGCAAGAAAGACAAATGCGACATCGAGGTGTGTGAAGATCATTTTGGTATTAAGAGCAGTTATCCCCAGTTATCAAGCTTGTCAAAACTGATCTTTTCTTCGACTTTGATTGACAGGGTTGAGGCAAGTGGGATCTTGTGAGGCCAAAAATTAAATTGAATATAACTACAACTTATGTCACAATGCAGGAACAATTTCATAATTGATCAAACTAGGAAATCAACAGGTAAATCTCAGAAATTTCTTGGAGTTGAGATTGGCAATAAGCTCAACTTCAAACGACATGTAGACGAAATTTCCAAGAAAATTTGTTCAGGCATAAAGATGCAGTAAGAAGAGTTAGACCATTTGATGTCTCTTGTTGGTCGTGTGCGGCACTGTATAATGCATTCTTCCAACCCTACTTCATTGTCCCCCCCCCCCCCCCCCCCCCCTGTGGGATACATGTGAAAAAGCATTGGGGGACCATTTGCAAAGATTACAAAACCATGCCACACATGTCTCAACAAGAGAAAAATATGATGTGCGATCTGAAGGCCTTAGAATGGGATACTTTTTATGTTCGTCGTTTGTTGATGTATAAAATTAAAAATAATATTTTTGCACCAAATTTAAATCAAAAATGTATTTTCACACTATTAAGACTGACCTGATGCTATCCAGGCCAAACACTAACTTTCTAAAACACAGTTTTGAAGACGATGGCGCCTTTGATTTAAAGTGTAGTTCATGATCATTGGTAGCTAAGTTTTATGCATTGCAAGCTCTTAGGAATGCCAAACTGGTTACCCTAGAGCTCCACATAAAAAGAATAACTCCAACTACTAGTGCCATCTGTGGAATACCATAGTCATTTCAGTTGTGGCAAGCAAATAGAATGCTCTCAGATAATTTCCTAGTGGCTGCAGCAACTTGTTTAACAGTCTAAAATAATGTCTTATTTCATTCATGCTGTTCTTGGAAGGCAAGGTGTTTTATTCATATTACCCCACAGGCTACCCACGCTACTGATTTGTGTGAAGAATTTAGGGCGAAAATACTGAGAATGTGTGGAAATGTAAATCATGAGAAAAATTCTATGGAAATTTTAAATCATAAATAAAGAATTGTTCTACAAATTGTAATATCTGGTACTACTTCTCCTGATATCTGTGAGAATTTTGAGGATTTGATCCCTTTTTACTGTTCTCTCACTCAATATCATTCATTATAATTCAACTACGCAGGAAACAAAATGGTGCACAAGCATCTAAACCACAGAGAGCCTCTCTATGATGTCAAAATTTCTCAAATCCTTTTACGCACTTCTTGTACATAGATTTTACTACTAATCTGACAAATGTTATGGTAAAAGATCCAGTCCTGCTGAGGAAGTAAATATTTTTGCAGGTCAAACAATACTTCCACCAGCTGAACAAATTGTGTACACCAGATGTCCATTGACCAGCATTGAGGTTCCCTTGACAGCAGCCACAAAAATTTATATCTGGTCTAGATGGAGGTTTTTCCCTGGCCATTCATTGGGCCTGCAGGGTCAGGGTCTGGTTGTCTCTCACTTCTAACCTCTTTTTAGCAGCAAAACTGCCCTCTTTGTGGCACATTTACCATAAGTCTCATTGCTGAACCCTTTTCCCCTTGCTTTCAACATGTAAAGTAGTACAGTACAGTCTGGATGTATGTTAACACTTACATGCGTGTAGTGTGGGTGGAGTGTGGGTGTAGTATTACACGAAAAGTGCATGTAGTTTTCCTTGTTATGCAGGAATGCAGGGATGACTTGAATAAGCTTGTCGAATGAATCGGCTTGTTTAAAAAATATGTTCGGTAATGTAAGCTTCCGAGCTGACAGTTTTTAGTTTTATGTTGGAAAAGCCTTTGATAACTATTCAAATAAAAAACCGATTGCGCTGAAATTTGTACCAAATTAATCTATGAGACCTAGAGAATCTCACGATTGTTTAGTCTTTGCATCTTGAATCCTGCGAGTGCATTGACTCAAAGCTATATGCAACTGACGAAGGGCGCCTTATCCAGCACCCGAAACCGGTCTTGCATATACATAGCTATCATGGCTCATGACTTCAATGAAGCGCCACGTCCATGATTCACACTTGGTAATTTGTTTTTGCCAGTTTTTACAGAGCCGTCACATTGGTGAACGTAGAGGCAAGACAGCAAGCAATGTTTTAGACTTCGATCTTACATCCCGCTCGCCTGCGTAAAAACGTTCTCTATTCTCTGAGAACATCTACGTTCAACCACTTCAACTGCTTTCTCTGTAATTTAAACATAATACCGCTACCGGTATTACAGCGAAACTTATTACATAACAACCGCCATCTTACTTTTGCAAGCCACACACAAACGTGAGCAAATCCGTATTGAAGGACCTTTAAAAGCCCTTTGATCTATACTGTTCACACAAATACTGTGGCTTCCATTGAGCAGAAGCGAACAACATTTTCTTTCATTCCGAAAAGCGAAATAACTGGCAAACATTTTAGTCTGCACCAAAATTCCCGCCAGAGAATGAACTAAGTATCGGCACTAAAAATATCACTGAGAAGATTGTGTGGACTTTGCAACATTATTATAAACCTCAAACATGAAAAGGTTCAAAGGATGCTTTAGTCAGTTGAACATGTTTGTGCGCTATTTTCATTCACGCTGTAAACTTCGCATCGGAAAAAGGACGAAACAAATTCGCTAGGTCCCAAGGATCAATTTGATATAAGTTTCATTCCGATCCGTTGTTTATTAAAAAAGTTATCTTGTTAACTTCAAGCGCAAAGTCTTACAGTGAAGTGGAAAACTCGAACATTAATGTCGACACGCTTTAGTCCGCTGAGCATGTTTGCATACTCTTGATCTCAGCTCAATAATTAGGCAGAAATCTGCGTGTAGTTTGCTGAGTGTAGTACACTCAATCCCACTCTACACCCACACTACACGAAAAAAAGATGTTAACATACATCCAGACTGTACTGTTTGAAATGAATAGATGGATTAACCAAAACAGCTTTTGTTTCCATAGCCAGGCCTTTTGATATTTCGTATGGGTGCGGGCCCGCAAAATTTAGGTAAATCCCGCAAAATTCACAAAAGTCTGTGAAATCCCGCTTAATTTGCCAGAATTTTACAAAAAGTCTGTGAAATTGCGCAGAATTTGCCAGGAATTTTGCAAAATACATACCATTGAACTACAATAGTGCTTTCACAGTTACAGTGGGGTCCTTTTTATGCCATAAAGTCCAAATGTGCCGGGAAATTGCCTTCAAAACCGATTCAAAATCAATCGTTTTCATTTCCACAACAAAAAACTGCAAGGCATTCCAAGTGTAATACCGCGGGAAACAGGGCACTAAAAGAGATTTTATTTTTGCAAGTATTGTTTTTAGAATAGCAAATCAAAAACTTGTTCTAAAATCATGTGAATTTGAAAATTCTGTATTCCCTTCTTAGCAAGCACGATAGATCTTTTAAGATATCACCTCATTTTATTTAGGAAGATCTTTTTAGCTGCTCAAACAACCGAAATTTTGCTGAGAAATCCTGCGAAACATCCGATTTTTTCCACAAAAATTCCCACAAAATACACCTTTAAAATCCTGTGAAATTCGGTAGTTTGTTTGTGAAAATATCAGAAGGCCTGCTATAGCATACAGGAATTAAAAGGTTGACCTAAATTGCTAAGCATGAGGGATACTGGAGGCAATAAACCATATTGCCTTGAACAAAATTTCAGCTCTGTTGCTACAGATAATTGAAACATTGATACCATAACTCAGCTTATACTTGAAGTCAAGAAATTATGGTAAAATGTAATTTTTTTTTATTTGCCAATCATTCCTAGGCAATTCCATCATCAATGGAGAGACTCCTGTCATGGATGCTTTTGCCAAGTCTGAGGGGTGCAGTTACACCACTCTGGATGCGTCTGGCCTCTCTGTTGGCTTACCTGCTGGTTTGATGGGCAACAGTGAAGTTGGTCATCTTAATATAGGTGCTGGAAGGGTTGTCTATCAGGTAAGTAATGATATTCAACTTTATTTTATGAGGGTGACAGGCGTAGAAGTTGTTGAACTGAGAAACTTGTGGCCCTCCAACAAAATTAACTATACAGTCAGTAAAAGTTAAATGGTAACTATATTCAATGTCCTGGTAAGCACTAAAAAATGCACTGATCATAACATACTGTATAGTATGGTGCTTTGAATAGGAGGCTGTCAGTTGCCCCCCTTCTAGTGCCGCCTCTGGGAATGGCTCTGGAGTCAAGAAAGTCATTATGCATGGGTCACCTTTCCTTTCTAAAACTAACAATGTTTATGAACACAATTTTAATTGTTTTGGTTGATCTTCCTCTGAATATGCTGAAGGTGCGACATGTAAATTTGTGAGAAGATGCCAATAATATGAACCACTATGATGTTTCAATATTATTTGGAAAATAAATAAAAAACCTGATACCATTTTTCAAACCTATCAAATAATGGAATTTGATTATTTTGTAGGTAGGCACACCTTAATGTGCCACTCAAGGCTGAAATTTTAATGGCTTATTTGATTGCACATTCAAGATAAGGAAGAATGTCGTTTATTTCACGTTCATAGCTCTTTTGGTTACAGAGATATTCAAGATTTTTACTTATGCAAATTAGCAAAAAATGACGTCACAACAAGACTAATGCAAAAGAGGCCAACAATGTTTTATGTATAATTCTGTTTGGAATAGTTAGATTCACTTTAAACTTGGTAATAACAAAGAAGGACCAAAACCACAACCTCTGACATGTTTATTTCCGTGGTAACATTGTTGACACTAGGGCTGTGCCTGTCTGTTTAGAAAATAGGAAAAATCTGAAACTTATTCACCTACAAGTGAAGTGCTACAATACTTTGCCAAAATACTCTGAGTTGTGTTGACAAACAAATCAGGAAGTTTGGAAGACTTTCACAACTTAGGGAGTATTTTCAGAGATTTTACCTATTTTTCCAGGAATCAATTGTGACCCCATTTTGCCATTGATACATATATCTTATTAGATGTTTTTTCATGTAATACGGGCGGATATTTTACGAGTTGCGGACGTATTTTTCCAAGCCCCCAAAAATGTCCTGCATTTCCGCATGAGATACAGACCATTGAAGTACAAGGGGTGAGGACATGCAAACCTGCTATGAGCCTCCTTCATGTTTCTCCCTCAGGCTTGTGTCATTGTGCTAGTTATCAACACTTTCAATCTTTCAATCTCTATCAGCTCCGTCTCTAGTCCAGCGTACTGGGATCTCCGTTCTTTTGCCCTATCTTTCGATAATCGAGTTTGAACATTTCCTTGTTTTGCATTTGATTAATTCCCAGCAAAGTTGCGGGCTTGTGATTCCGTTTTCTCTCAATTCCTGCTTATATCTTGTTAGCCTATCTGTTAAGCCCTCTACGAAGACATTATTTTTAATAAGAGAATTGTTTTAACAATTTTAAAAAGTGCCAAAAGGATGGACCGTGTCTGGCCTCCGAAATTGAGCTAAAATAAATTTTGACTGCTTAATGATCGCTAGATGGTACCGTAGTAGGGTGAGCTTACGGTCACTACTCGCACCCTGCTCCACCCCTCTCCGGGTATACCTCTTAATGATCGCTAGATGGTACCGTAGTAGGGTGAGCTTACGGTCATCCTCGCACCCTGCTCCCTCCTCTCCGGGTATACCTCTTAATGATCGCTAGATGGTACTGTAGTAGGGTGAGCTTACGGTCACTACTCGCACCCTGCTCCACCCCTCTCCGGGTATACCTCTTAATGATCGCTAGATGGTACCGTAGTAGGGTGAACTTACGGTCATCCTCGCACCCTGCTCCACCCCTCTCCGGGTATACCTCTTAATGATCGCTAGATGGTACCGTAGTAGGGTGAGCTTACGGTCACTACTCGCACCCTGCTCCACCCCTCTCCGGGTATACCTCTTAATGATCGCTAGATGGTACCGTAGTAGGGTGAACTTACGGTCACTACTCGCACCCTGCTCCACCCCTATCTGGGTATACCTCTTAATGATCGCTAGATGGTACCGTAGTAGGGTGAGCTTATGGTCACTACTCGCACCCTGCTCCACCCCTCTCTGGGTATACCTCTTAATGATCGCTAGATGGTACCGTAGTAGGGTGAACTTACGGTCATCCTCGCACCCTGCTCCACCCCTCTCCGGGTATACCTCTTAATGATCGCTAGATGGTACCGTAGTAGGGTGAGCTTACGGTCACTACTCGCACCCTGCTCCACCCCTCTCCGGGTATACCTCTTAATGATCGCTAGATGGTACCGTAGTAGGGTGAACTTACGGTCACTACTCGCACCCTGCTCCACCCCTCTCCGGGTATACCTCTTAATGATCGCTAGATGGTACCATAGTAGGGTGAGCTTACGGTCACTACTCGCACCCTGCTCCACCCCTCTCCGGGTATACCTCTTAATGATCGCTAGATGGTACCGTAGTAGGGTGAACTTACGGTCACTACTCGCACCCTGCTCCATCCCTATCTGGGTATACCTCTTAATGATCGCTAGATGGTACCGTAGTAGGGTGAGCTTATGGTCACTACTCGCACCCTGCTCCACCCCTCTCTGGGTATACCTCTTAATGATCGCTAGATGGTACCGTAGTAGGGTGAGCTTACGGTCACTACTCGCACCCTGCTCCACCCCTCTCCGGGTATACCTCTTAATGATCGCTAGATGGTACCGAGTAGGGTGAGCTTACGGTCACTACTCGCACCCTGCTCCACCCCTCTCCGGGTATACCTCTAATGATCGCAAGATGGTACCGTAGTAGGGTGAGCTTACGGTCACTACTCGCACCCTGCTCCACCCCTCTCCGGGTATACCTCTCAATGATCGCTAGATGGTACCGTAGTAGGGTGAGCTTACGGTCACTACTCGCACCCTGCTCCACCCCTCTCCGGGTATACCTCTTCAGATCAGGGTTCCTTACTCTCCATATGTCGCATAAGTGAAGTCAGAAACGTATAAGGGATTTGAAACAACTCCCTTATGTGTTTCTGATCAAGTTCGCTCATAATGGAATGTATCGTTTCTAATGATTTCAACTTCAATTTAGTCCAGTCAATCTACGCTCAAAAAGGGGTCAACCGGGAACTAATTGCAACAAAAGCTTTTTCGATGGTTTTGTGCTACATTTAGTCGCCAAATGAACATACTAAAAGTCCCAAAAAATCGGAGTGCAGGAACACGCCGAAAACGGCAATTGAAAATTCCCTTACAAGGCTTGTATGAAAAACCACAGGGAGCCCAGATCTCAAAAAATGCAGAAGATTTTAAATAGACTCGTTTATGTACAAATACAAATTATTCAAATTATTCCGAAACATATTTTGAACATAAATGGCACAGGTTTCAGTTGTTTTCTCGTTCTTTTTATTAAATAATCACTCAATTCTGATTTGGCGCAAGAGCTTGAGATCTCGAAATGAGGCGCCGGCTAGGAAGACTTTTGATCGCTAAATTATCTCCGTTGATAGCCATACTAATCTCAGATTAACAAATATTTGATGACAACATGGAATACCCAGACTAAAAATCAAAATAATTGGGATCGAGATCGTTTAATTGACAGTTTGACTGGTTTTCTGAAACCCTAAAAATACTTGAAAGTCAAGGGAAGTTGGCTTTTTATCTATTTCCAGCGTATGTTGATATCTTTTATATATTCTTAGACACTAATGTCCCTGAATTCCTCTTCAGTTAATAGCCACAATGAACAATATTTGTAAAGAAGGTGGCCAGTTTCAGTGCTAGCTTAGCTTGCCTCGGTCCGTGTTCTCAGCAAAAGACGCCACTTTCGCGCCGCTACGGGATAGAAAAGGGCACGCGCGGCCTTCAAGAACCATGCCAGCTCTCTATCATTGTATCAGCAAGTAGCAATATTCGACTCCCTAAAGCACAATAACAAACAGAAAATATCTCAAGCTCGAAAGGGGAAATGTTCTTGTCTTTATCCTATGATATGGCAAACACGGACGGGTGAGACCACGTCCATCGAACCACAGAATCTCCTTCCAAAATCCACTGTTGCTTAAACTCACAGGCTCCACGAGTGTATTTATAAGTCAGACAGTGAAACAGTGAAGATCAAGGTGTGAAGATTGGGCGATGGAAATTGCGCGGTGAAATCATCCGTAGGCCCGTAGCTCGCATTATTGGAGAGGGGGGCGTTGTCCTCAGTTTTACAGAAAGAAACACCCTGTGCAAACCAAATTAATAGCATTTTGTCGCATTTCGTTCCTGTTTTGTGATTGTGAGCCTGATTTTTCTGGCCCCAAGGGGCTTCGTTCGTACCTCTGAAACCCTCCTACGGTCCTGATCGTATCGCCCCTCCTCACTCTGACCGACGAGCGGGTCTACAGTAACCTCACCACATTTGGCGCTGCAATTGCATTCAGGACTGCATATTCTCCGGTGCTCTTGTCAAAACACGACCTTGAGTTTCTTAAACTGTTTGCGGACAATGTAAGAGATCCGCGTGCACCAACTCGCCTATGGCGTCTTTGATGAGGGTCATTAGGACACGGACTGAGACCAGATCGACTGGCAAAATTGGCCTTCTCTTTGGTGGCTATTAATTAACACTGAATATGAAGTCAGGGACATTAGTGACTAATAATATATAATCTATATCAACATACGCTAGAAATAAGAAGCCAACCTGCCTTGACTTTGAGGGTTACAGGAACCAGTTTCACAACGTGTCAGACGTTGAACGATCTCGTGATATCTCGATCCCAAATATTTTTATATTTCTCTTGTTATTTTCTTAAATGTCTGCGTAACGCATCAAATATTTTGTTAATCTGAGATAGTATGGTTATCAACGGAGATATTTATCGAGCAAAAGCGTCACTAGCTCGCGCCTCCTGTGAGCTCCAGATATCAAACTCCGAGAAAATAGAATTAATTGATTATTCAATAGAAAGTACGAGAATACAACTAAAACTCGTATTATCTATGTTCAAAAGTGTGTTTCGGAATAATTCGAACCATTTGCATTGTCAAAAGTTTCATCAAATGACTCTATTTTAATATTTTGCATTTCTCGAGATTTGGGCTTCCTGTGGTTTTTCATACAAGCTTTGTATGGGAATTTTCAATTGCCATTTTCGGCGTGTTCCTGTACTCCGATTTTTTGGGACTTTTAGTATGTTCATTTTGTGACTTAAATGTAGTACAAAACCGTCGAAAAGGCTTTTGTTGCAATTAGTTCCCGGTCAAACCGTAGATTGACTGGACTAATTGGGGGTTTCCACCTAAGGTTTATTTGTCCAAGTCAAAAAATTGATTGAAGCCACCCACCCATAGAAAAGTGGCGTTGATTGAAACATCAGCTCCATTGATTTGTTGAAACAATTCGTTAAAAAAGAGACTTCTCTTTCTCAGTGTTTGGCGCAAATGAGTTAACTAACATATTGTGCAGTACGGTATAATATATCGGCCATGCGGATCACCGACATTCAAATGGATTTTATAATTAAATTGTAAGTACTACTAAGTGCGAAAAGCCTAATGACTCTGCCACTATGAAATGATCCGTGAGAAAAATCATATCACGTGTGAATTGCTTTTTCCAAGCTGACTGGATATCCGGCGAGCCGTGGGCCTCCTGGATAAAGGCGACGTCATTCTTTGTTCCATGCGAGTTCAACCAATTAAGAACTTTGATCCTCTTTTTGGATTCCCGTATACCACTCAGGGAGAGGAGTGAAAAGAATCATTCCCATGTTTTTCCCTTTTTATCTCAACAGGATATAGTCCGCATCAATATGACAGCTGACAAAAATCAATTCCACGAAAGTGAAACCCTTTCAGCAGCAGCAGAGAGAGCAAATAATGGCAATGGTAGATTTCATCTTCTGGGATTGGTAAGGAAATCATAAGATGTACATGAACACGATCTATAGATTATTGGAACAAAGTCAAACTCTGGCTTCAGAGTTATACATTTTCTGGGAAAAGGTCTTTTTCAAGCACTGTAAAGTTTTCTGGCATTTATTAATTTGAAGTAGTTGTTGGTTGAAACTTTGTTAATAAGAAGTCTAGTTTGAAAATAGCTTACATAAGTGTATACTGTAAAAGATCATTATTTGTGAACTCAGGATTGCCGCATAACGTTTCCTTCTTTGTAGTAGAACAGGAATAGTTGGATAAAAACTTTTACAAGTGGTTTTCATAAACCCATGGAACACATCGTTTTCTTTTGTGTATTAAAACCAACTGAAATGACGATCCTGATTAGCATTGTGGTTAAAGATGAGTAGATGAGAGTAATAATCAGCTCTGAGAAGTGTCTTTGAGAACAGACATTTTGGCATGCCTTTCGCAAGTTGAAAAATCAGACTTTAACAGAATCCATCTGCTAAAATATCTTGGTAGGAGGAAGTAAAAAGATTTTCTAGGCAAATGGCCAGGCATTTTCCAATAAACAATATTATGTAAACATTTAGACATTAGTATTTGGCATCTACTATGTGGATATAGTGGTTTCAATAAAGTTTGTCACCCCAAAGACTAAAGCCTACAAGCTGTCGGCGCCAAGCATTGTGGGTCATTCGTGCTTTGAATAACAAATATTCTCCATGAGTCAAAAATGCCGCGCGCGATGAGGGAAGTCGACCTTAGACATTAACGTGTTTCCGAATTCGAGTGAGAGAATTGCACTGGCATCTAAAAATGTGCATGCTTAAGAGCGAATGTCTGATAAAATTTCAGCCAAAGCTCAGCAAAATTTGACATTTCACGGTCACGACCCAAAATCTAATTTCCCTCAAAATTGTTTGGATGATACAATTAGCATTCTGTGTTTATTTTGCTCAAAGAGTTCGCTTCTCAAAGAAAGAGCGTTCCGATAATTTACTTTCATTATACCTTCGAAGGTGTAGGATGACGAGCAAAAACGGACAGACGGCAAACAGAATAGAATTTGCGAAATATTTCTTTCTTTAGATATTTGTTCTACAGAATATTCCAGCGGAGTTTCAGTAGATCGGTTCTCATGCAATCATCTCACAAAATACCCCGTCAGTATTTGATTCCTTCTTGACAAAGGAATAGCGTGAAAAGTAAAACGGACAGCTTAATGCTGTACGCAGTACTGTCGTTCACGTTTAAGAATAAAGTTCTTGCGCCCTCCAATTTGAGATTTGAAGTGCACTATAAATTAAAAATCGCGCTGTTCCCAACACGCGCGTAAATCGAATTGAATTTTGATTAGCACGTGAGACAACAAATGACTCGCAAGGCTTGGCGCCGACAGCTTGAGGCTTTAGCCTTTTGGGTGACAAACTTTATTGAAACCACTATATACTGTATCTACATTATTGTGCCTTGCTAGAAGAGTTTTCTCATAGCCTAAACAGATAGACCCTAAACAGATACAACAGTTTTTATATTGTGTAGGTGATGGTTTCCTTGCTGAAAAGTGTGATTAGAGTGGATTTCAGATACCTGTCAAACGTATTTCAGATTTGCGTTTTCTGTGCTCTTATTGGTTGAGGTCTTGGGAGTTTGTTTAGTCAGCCAATCAAAATGCGAGGAAAAACCAAAAACACAGTTGACTCTTGATTCTTTGGTCACAGGTTACCCTCATTGGTTTGCTGTTGAATGGGTTTCGTTTCTGATTGGCTAGGTGAATTCAGTTTGTGTTTAGTTTTCGTCGGTAATCTGAAAGCCGCTTTAATCAAAACTGGTTCAGTTTGCTCTCACCTCACCAGGATGAAGAATGTTGTCCCAATTTTAGTTCAAAAACTAAGGGTCAGGTTGACATGCTGACTGTAAATTTGTTGTTGATGAAATACTTGTTTATGTGACAGGTAAGTGATGGTGGTGTCCACTCCCATATCACTCATCTCTTCAGTATGGTGGAAGCGCTCAAACTCCTTGGTGTGCCTAAGTCCTTTATTCACTTCTTCTCTGATGGCCGAGATACTCGCCCTACTAGTGGAGGTGCGTTGCATGTGTTACCAGTGAAGCACTCGTTATCTGTCACAACTAAACAGCAAACAAAGCATACAACACTATCTTAATATCTGTACGTGGAACTGGACATATCGAGGGACAGGCGCCTGTGTAGTTCCACTGCTTACAAGCTTTTGTGTAGGCGCCCCGCTAGTTTGATGTTGAACCCGCACCTCCTGCGTTGTAGTAGTTGTTGAATTTTTTCCTAGTCGTTGAGATTGCTTCGAAGGCTGGCGAAGCTCGGAGTGACGGAAAAAGTAGTGGCCATAACCCTGATGGCCGAAGCCTCGCAAAATTCCAATCGGCGCAACTTAACTTGCTGAGCTATCTAAGCATTAAAACTTCGAACACCCCTCAGGTGTAGCTCGAGGCTTCATCTTTTAAGTAATTCGAGAAGCTGTAACATGGCGCCCTTTTGTTTAGGCTCGTAAGTCTTGAAAATGGCAAGAAATCCAACCCAAAAGTTTGCCATATTGAGTTTCTCGAAATCGACTGACGGCGCACCTGGAACGAACTCTTGTGGCCAGTCGATTATTCGCTTGCGACGGTCTTTAGGCTTGAGGGTGCTTGTGGTTTCCGCCCCATCGGTATCAGACGTGGAGGGCTTCGAAGCCGACGCTGTTTGGCGAAGGTTTAGTACCTCAAGCTCTTAAGGCAAGCTTGTCGCGTTGAAGCTCGGTGAGGCGTATCTCGTCGGCTCAAAAAAAAAAAATGATTCTCGTCGGCGACGGACAGCGGCATAGGCGAGTGTTGATTCGGTAAAAGCTGGACAGAGGGGGATGGTTGCGGCGATATCGGAGTAGAAGTAATTGCGGAGTCCGTGACAGCCTGCTACTCGCGTTCTATCTTCGCGAGTTGACTGGTGGCGTATTTGATATCCTTGTCGCGGTCCTCCTTGAGCTTGGCCGCCATAGGGGAAGAACGTCGAGTTTGTCCAAAGGACGCAGCCTTGCAGGAGCTAGAGTGTGATTACAAAATCGAATCGAGATGCTACCTCTGCATGTGGAGAGTATGACTGATTTGCCTTGATCACATGCTAAGCAAATATATCGGGTCTGACGTCATTCAACAATTAATCACAATCACTAGCGTAATTTTAACCCAACTGTCTCCTATTTTTTTATAGTAACCTTTGTTCAACAAGTTATTGACAAGCTCAAGGAATTGAACTACGGATCCCTGGCAACCATCATGGGACGTTATTATGCCATGGACAGAGACAAGCGATGGGAAAGAATCAAGATCGCATTTGAGGCTTTAGTGCAAGGAAAGGGGAGCACACAGCACTTGATAATGCTATCAGTGTAGGTTTGGGTAAACATGATTAATAACCGTCATCCCATTGTCCTTAATTATTCACTGTGTGACTGGTTGACTCCTGTTTCTCTCAGGTTATCAAAGGTCGGTACGAAGCCCAAGGGGACACACACGAGACTGATGAGTTTCTGAAGCCTCTTATTATAGACAAGGAGGGTATTATCAAAGGTTAGTGAAAGTTCTTCTGGAGCCCATTACAGTTCATCTAATCCTAACGATCCGAGAGTTATAGGGCAGAGATCAACACTTGTTTCTAGAACCTTCCCAGATATATATCCACTACTAATAGTATAACATGCACATAAATAGCTGTATTCAGTTTTGCGTTGGACAAAATTGTTGCTGAATGATTTCATGGTCTTTTCTTCTCGGAAACAATGCAATCTGAAGTCTTTTGTTCTTTGCCCAGTTGTTTTTGTGTTATCAGAAACAACGAAAGTGTTAGCATAGTGTCTTGGGAGATAATCAGTTAATGAGCCTGATTCCAGGAGTTCCTTGCAGCGAGTAGGAAAGCCGGAGGATACGAGCTGGTGCATAAGTGTAGAATGCTTGGTGAATTTCGCCAGAAAAAAACTTAAGAATTTTTTTATTCTATTTAAAACTCATGAATTTGATCAATTAAAGCTCATGTTCAAAAACGTCTCCATTACTCCGTCCATTACCTCACGCTTTAGTTTCGAACTGTTAGGACGATCTCTAGTGGTAACACGCACTAGTGGAACACGCACAATTCTTGGGCAAAAGTAGTTGCTTTGCCACCAGTCAACCCAGATCAAGTTTCTGAAATAAGCTTCTTCAAACCTCAGTATGCCCAATGCGTCCTTCGGATATTGTACAAATTCCAATGATACTTGCTCAAGGTCTTGATGAGTTTGACCAACGGTATCCAACATATTGGACAAATTTCACCAGGCATTTGAGAGGGATTTTGCCTCTATTACAACAGGGATAACGAGCAGAAGGCAGGAAACAATTCCTTCCTTTTAAATAATGCAAAATTGAAAGCCCTTTGTAAAGCTTGTTCATATTTTGCTTGTGTTTCAGATGGAGATACCGTATGTTTTATTGATTTCCGAGCTGATCGCATGAGACAGATCAATGAAGCTTTAGGAATCAAGCCACCTTTGAGACAGATGTTGTTCCAAAGAACCTGGTTAGTTCGATATTGGACTTTTCATTACGCCCTACTATCAACGCCTACTACGCATTATTTTTATTTTATATCATTTATTATTATCATAGCAGCATGACTATAAATAACAATAAATAATTGATAGATAAGATAAATACCAACGAACCAAAACCAATATCATCATAGTCGCTTCGCTTCCACGTGGACTTAAGTTGCATCTTGACAAGAGCATTGCGAAATGTTAATTCAGCTGGACTGGCCTGTAACTGGGAATGTTTTTTCCCCAGCATCATTGCACCATGACCCAATACAAGAAGGAGTTTCCATTCCCCGTTCTCTTCCCTCCTGTAGTACCCAAGAATGTGCTGGCAGAGTGGTTAGACTCCAAGAGTATTCCTCAGTATCACTGTGCAGGTACTTAGTAAACTTTTAGCATTTTAGCATTTTTACCAATCGGGCTGCACTGCTTATTGATACCAATTCCAAACCCAGAGGACAAGATACATAGTTTATCTTTGGACTGCCTGTGGTTAGTGGAACCCGTGATCTTTTGAAAGCTAAAATTTCTCAACTAGGACTCCCTACTTGGATGTACTAATAGCTTACATGCACTTCGCAATGTTTATTGTAACTCCCTTGAAAAGGATGCACTGCAGTCAACTTGCTTCGGTTCGACAGCTCCTTAGTTCGACACTTTCATAAACTTATTTATCCTTTTGTCGTCAGTGAGGTATATTGAAATTGGGGCTTCGAAGTTCAAGAGCACCCTTCAATTCACCATTCAACTGCTCGTTTCAGTACGAAAATCTCGTTGCTGAAACTCTCCATTATTCAGTCAACTTCGAGATGTCTACCCTGGATCGTTACAAAAAACACTATAGAGCGGATTTGTGTTATCCGCCGAAGCGAAGCTAAGCAAAAAGCGTAGCAAACCTACTACTGGTAGCCATGATAAAACACTGGCGAAGTGACCTAGAAACTTCACAACTCGGTGTTTGCTATTGGCTTGCGTTATGACGTCATTAAAGTGCATCAATCCTAATGTCTGTAGGGTGACGTCACGAAAAGCGCGCCAAGAAGATTTCGCTGCGTACTATTAGCCAATCAGAATTCAGAAAGTGGAGTGGATGAATAATAATAAAAATTGTCTGTCTGTCATCTGACAATACAAGTGTAAATGTAGTAAAATAAACAGCATCTGCGCAATACTTTAAAAACGTTTGTACTTTATCAATTGAGTGGATCTACTTTGCGTTTAGTTTTCGACAAAAAAGAAACCTCGGCGTTGCCAAATCTCACTATCATGCTCAACCTCATCCATAAGTGTTAATTGGCACCTAGATGTCGAAGAGTTTCTGGCCCGCTTCCCCCCCCCCCCCTGGCTTTTGGCTTGTAATATATGCAAGTTGTTAGGATAATTGAATCTTAGACCCCGTCCACACTACACCGTTTTCAAACGAAAACGGATACTTTTTGCCCGTTTTCAAAAAGATTTGCGTCCACACTTATCGTTTTCGTATTGTTTTCGCCGTTTTCGGTGATCGTTTTCGGCGTTGTAGTGTGCACGATAGCCGTATCCGGAGCAAAAAGGATCCGTTTTCGTTTGAAAACGGAGTAGTGTGGACGGGGTCTTAGATTATAAGTAGCAGCATTTCGCCTCAGTGTAAACCATCTGGCCATTTTACTGCGAGCGGTAGGAGAAAAGGATGTGGGTAAAATACCATGAAAATAGAGTTTTAAGGACGGTAAAAGTGTGGATCAGGAAGCTGTTTGTGTATTCAATAACTGTGCTTTCAACGTTTTGGTAGGCTGACGTGCTATTTTGTATGGGATTCTTTTTGTGAAGTGGATTTGTTGCCCATTACATAGTCATGGGGGTATTCTAGGGCAGCTGAATACAGGAAGATAAGACGCTACGTCTAGAAATTGCTCATTTCAAATCATGTGATTTGGTAATCCTTTCAAATGTCCTCTCATGAAAATATTCCATCTTAGACAAAATAACTATAATAACTAATAATATTGTTGTAAACATGACACTTTGAACTAGACAATTTACTCTCGTAGCAAAAGAGATCTATTCTCGTAGGTTGAGATCAAATAATATATTTCATGTTTCAGAGACTGAAAAGTACGCCCATGTGACCTTCTTTTTCAATGGCGGGGTAGAGAAGAAATTCGAGCTGGAAGATCGATGTCTTGTTCCCTCTCCTAAAGTCCCTACATATGACCTCCTCCCAGCCATGAGCTCAAAAGGCGTTGCTGATGAGGTATGGACGCAAGGGTTTATAGCTATGTTTTGCATTTCTTCCTATTCATTGTAACCAGATAGATGATGAGGACGGCTAGGGATCATGACTGAGGCTAGAGTGAAAGGGAATCAAGGGAGGTATTCCTCAGGCACCAAGCTTGGGCCCAACCTTTTCAGCGTAATGGTTAATGATTAAGTCGAAGTTTGGTTATTACGTCGTTCCAAGAAACTCACCATCTCTCTTCACTACGGGTGGCAGTAAATATCATGTATCCGCTTTCCACCCCTTAAACAATCATAAAGACTAACGGGTAGTATGCTCGGCAGATGGTCAAGACAATCGAGAGCGGCAAGTATCCGTTTGTGATGTGTAACTTTGCTCCCCCTGACATGGTTGGTCATACCGGCAAATACGAAGCAGCAGTTGAGGCATGTGCAGCTACTGGTGAGTAGTTCCCGGGCACACCTAATATCTCACTAGAAATTATCCATAAAACAACCATGTGTTTGGAGAACTGAGTGTTCTTTTAGTGGATAGGTTTCTTCATAATTCTTTCCTAAAAAGCAGTCTCAAACAACACACTATAACTCATAGTGAGTACCCACTGCGCTGATCAAGCAAAGTAACATATGGTGATAGGTAGGAATATAATGTAATGTATTATGTAGGCCGCGTATCAATAATGGGCCGTCAACCTGAAATGTATCATGTAGAGTCATGATGGACCGACAGGGTCATCTGTGGCATGGAATCTAATGTGAGAAGTCTTGAGTAAAGTTTTAAGACTGATAAGTTCCAGCTTGTTCGTTGTCATCCATTTATCAATATCCGAGCTACATGACTGTATCTATGTTCAAATCAGATGATGTACAACCTTTGAAAATCGTATTTGAACTTCAAATACACCGAAACGCGTACCTTGAGCTTATTTTACCACAGGGAACCAGGGGCGGCGGCGCACCCTAAAAAAATGGCTGATTGCATTTTCTTTCCGCACGGGGGGGTCGATGACCCTGGAAATTCCAGGGGGGAGGGGTCAAGGACCCCTGGAAATCCTGGAAATTCCAGGGAGGAGGGGTCTGTTTAAAGGGGCTCTCGCACGTTTAATATTCGTCCACCGTGGACATAAAAGAAGTAAAATTGTAACCGCGAAAACACATGTACATTTGCCCATAGTAATCAAAATAATCCTCCACATTGATAGAAAAACCTGTAAGACAAACGCAATTCTAGGTTGCTTTGACCCGTTATCAAGAGGATGGAATTGGATTGTGATTTGAGGTATAATCTTGTCAGAGAAGTGAACAGAAAACGTGCGAGAGCCCCTTTTTAAAAGCTTTGGAAAGGGCGTGTTTAGGCAACCTAGAAGGAGGAGGGGAGGGGGGTATTTAGGCCCCTTGGAAATTCCAGGGGAAGGGGGTGTCGAAGACCTGGAAATTCCAGGGGAAAGGGGTCTTCAAATTGTAGGGTCCCCGACCCCCGGGTTTGGAAAAATAATGCGATCAGCCAATGGGGGTGCCGAAGAGGCAAAAAAATGTAATTTCGTTTTTTTCGTGTTTTTAGCTCATATACATTTCGGATGAAAATATGTCACAATGTAATCTTAACCCCTACGTTCTCTGAGCCTAATGTCAAAACAGAAACAAAAGGACACGCTTCTCCTCTTCTGTTCCTTTTCTCCTTTACGTGTAAATACAAAAAATATATCTAGCTTTAAAAAGTGGGGGTGCTCAGCCCCCCTCCCCAGTTCAAAAAGTAGGGGTGCTCGCTGCGCTCACTCGTGAGATATCAAAATTTGAACACTCGAAGATAAATTCCATATCCCCGCGCGCCCATGTATTATTCTCTATGTGTTTGTCAAGACGGCATATAAATTATAGGGAGTATTATGTAATTTATATCTAGTCTTGACACAAATATTATCTTATTACTACGGAGAAATGTAAATAGTATCAGGCGGTGTAGACATTTTGTGTAGGCTCCCTGTGACTTTTTCTCCATGGGCACTTGTTTGTTTTATAAAACCAATCAGAAATCAAATCGAAATGTTTTACCGGATGTGGGTCTATAGTGATGACCGATTCTACCTATAACTATCGTGATGACCGATTGTAACTATAACTATCGTGATGACCGATTGTACCTATAACTTTCGTGATGACCGATTGTACCTATAACTATCGTGATGACCGATTGTACCTATGACTATCGTGATGACCGATTGTTCCTATAACTATCGTGATGACCGATTGTACCTATAACTATCGTGCTGACCGATTGTACCTATAACTATCGTGATGACCGATTGTACCTATAACTATCGTGATGACTGATTGTACCCATAACTATCGTGATGACCGATGGTACCCATAACTATCGTGATGACCGATGGTACCTGTAACTATCGTGATGACCGATTGTACCTATAACTATCGTGATGACCGATTGTACCTATAACTATGGTAATTACGGATTGTATCTATAACTATCGTGATGACGGATTGTACCTATAACTATCGTGATGACCGATTGTACCTATTACTGTCGTGATGACCGATTGTACCTATGACTATCGTGATGACCGATTGTTCCTATAACTATCGTGATGACCGATTGTACCTATAACTATCGTGATGACCGATTGTACCTATAACTATGGTGATGACCGATTGTACCTATAACTATCGTGATGACCGATTGTACCTATAACTATCGTGATGACTGATTGTACCCATAGCTATCGTGATGACCGATTGTACCTGTAACTATCGTGATGACCGATTGTACCTATAACTATCGTGATGACCGATTGTACCTATAACTATGGTAATTACGGATTGTATCTATAACTATCGTGATGACGGATTGTACCTATAGCTATCGTGATGACCGATTGTACCTATTACTGTCGTGATGACGGATTGTACCTATAACTATCGTGATGACCGATCGAACCTATAACTATCGTGATGACCGATCGTACCTTTAACTATGCTCTATCAGTTAAGATTGTTTTAAATTCGAGCAATTTGACCAAGAAGCGGTCAAAAATATTTTGATTTGATTTTGGTGTTTTTTGAAAGGTATGAATATAAGTGATTAGTCGAATCACGCTAGGTGGTCTATTGTCAATAATGCTGCGTTCTGATTGGTTGAGCTACTAAAGCGACAAGTGTCGGATTGAAGCCAGAAAATGGCAAATGACCAGAAGAGAAAACTGGCTATACAAATTGACCTACTAGTGTGATTTGACTAAAACAATTTTTAATTGTTAGTGATCGTCCTGCCAAATAATTCTTGGGTTTCAATCACGTGACTTTTGCGCGTAATTTTACTTCCGGTCTGAATCAGCTGGAGGTCAAGATGAAGAAGTTTTCTGAAGTTCACGAGCAAAACTTCAAATTTACTAGCTACGTTTTCTAGAAAATCACAACTATAAATGAACCTGATTCGTATTTAAACTAAATCCTAGTGTAAATACAAATTTGTACCGATTGGAAAGTCGGTGTTTGCTTTCTTAGCCAGTTAAACTGTGTGTGGTATGAGTAAAACTTTACAAAAACTGGCTGATATTTTAGGCAGCGTTTATGTTTTCACTCATTTGGCTAAAAAAAAAATAATTGAATGTAAAATAGATATGTAATTGGGTTGACAAGCATTTATATGCTCCTTCTGTTCTTTGTTTCTGGATGAAAGACCTAGAAACAGAAGTTTTGGAAGACGGTAAGTTAATTACTTGATCTCTTTTTTTTTTGTCAAATTGAACTCAGAAAATCGACCCGGCTCTGTTGCATACAGTTTTCCCATACTGCAAAACGATTTTCCACATAAACAAGATTCAATTCTCAATAAGCTATTACATGTAGGTGACAAATTTCTGTAGTTTCTAAAGTATGTTTTTACAAAATGCCTAAATTTTGACTCTTTCAAAGTTATGTTTCAGCCAGTTCAACGCAGCGACAAAACTCACTTTGAAATGAACCAAAATCTTTCAGACCAAATTTTTGTAAATGAAAAACAAATTGTATACACACGACTGGGAAAAAGAATCGAAAAGTCCATGTCGACCTAGAATAAGTAAATCCCGGAGTAAATCCTGGAGGTTTTGCTGGGTTTTCGGACTCCTTGGTAAATGTTTGACAAACTTTCATTTTTGCCTACCTGCTGCTCAGATTGTTTGAAGCGAACTTCATGTGATTTATCCGTGAATCAAATGAGAAACCAATTCATCCATAGTCCTGGTGGTTTTGTGTAAATCCTTTATGATTCCCTAATCCATCCGTAGCTACCAAACTCATTTAAACTTAATTCATTTAAACTTAATACTTAATTCCAAATCTTCATGAATCACTTTCACTTGGCGACAACAAGTTCTCGAGGCCACGGCGCTTTTCGGCTGCTTTTCTGGCGTCGTTTGGACCATTTCGATTGTTTTCAGAGTTTGTATTCCTTGCTGTCTGTTTTGGGCAATTTAAAGACATCTGTTTATCTGTTTACCCAACTCGTAGAATCAGAAACAATGCGAGGAGATAGCATTTTCACAGTTTTTCATCTCGGAAAGCACTGCAGGCACACGCACGTTTGACCTCCAGCTGAATTTTTAATAGGGCTCCAAAAAGCGGATGTGACGTCATATGAAACCCAAGAATTATCATGGGAACCTGAGAAAATAAAATTCAAAGTTCACAGGAAATGTATGAGCACATAACCGTGTAAGGCCTAGGGCATACGTCGAATTAGGGTCGCGTCGATTACATTTTTTCAAAAGATACCGACTCATTACACTTTCAAATAACAAATTATCTATTGTTTTAAATGCATTCGAAGCGACTCTAATTCAACGTGTGCTTTAGGCCTAATAGTCTGGCTGTACTTGATATTAAAAACCGATTCTTGATTTCACAAGATTTATGGTTCGCAATTTACTGTTATCACATTTGATAAAATTGGAAACTATTGGCTAAAGAGTAAATTAGACACTCTTAAAATATACCAATAACATCCGGCACTTGCTTCTCACCGCTGTTACTCGGGTTGGAGACCTGGCATGGGCGTTAGGGGTTTTCTCTTCTACTTGAGTTGTGTTTCAGACAGGGTTGAAATTGTGGGTTGAAATGATTCGTCTTTCGGATGAGACAATACACCAAGGTCCCGTCTCTCATTCCACCACTACACTGAACCGTTAAACTTGCTACAGAACTTACTACACTACACTGAACCGTTAAACTTGCTACAGAACTTACTACACTACACTGAACCGTTAAACTTGCTACAGAACTTACTACACTACACTGAACCGTTAAACTTGCTACAGAACTTACTACACTACACTGAACCGTTAAACTTGCTACAGAACTTACTACACTACACTGAACCGTTAAACTTGCTACAGAACTTACTACACTACACTGAACCGTTAAACTTGCTACAGAACTTACTACACTACACTGAACCGTTAAACTTGCTACAGAACATACTACACTACACTGAACCGTTAAACTTGCTACAGAACTTGCTACACTACACTGAACCGTTAAACTTGCTACAGAACTTACTACACTACACTGAACCGTTAAACTTGCTACAGAACGTACTACACTACACTGAACCGTTAAACTTGCTACAGAACTTGCTACACTACACTGAACCGTTAAACTTGCTACAGAACTTACTACACTACACTGAACCGTTAAACTTGCTACAGAACTTACAACACTACTGTCAAGAGAAAAATCTCTTGACTCTTTCTTACTTCTGAGTTCTTTTGCTACTCGAATAAATTATGATCTCGCTCTTTTGACAACAGCCGATTAATTAAATATTTCTCTACGCTTTATGGAAACTAGGTTACAACTCAACTCTTGAGTTAATCTCTAGGATTTAGTTACTTCTATGAACTTCAATTGATATATATTCCATCGATATTCGACTTGTAAGAATTCTGTTATTTTCTAAAGTGAATTCCAGTTACAGTACGACCTTGTTTAGATTTTCATTTTAGATCCAATTTAGCTGCTAAGACAGATGTGTTTACTCATAACCTGACTAAGCGTGAAGTCTTTGTTCGGTTTTTACTTTGCTTCACAGCTTAAGCCACAGCTTAATTAAACAGGAGATGGTTCTATACCTTTTCCAACAAAAGGTCGTTAAGGTCATTGTGATTCACTTCCTACAGCTGTTCTCTACCTAAGTCCAATTAAATGTACCTCGGAGTACGTGCCACGTATTGTAAAGAACAATAGAGACTTATAGGTATAAAAGTCCAGTTGTATAGGAAGGAGAGAGGATACGGATACAGAGAGAGAGAAGGGACTGTATGGGAATACGAGGAGACTGTATGAGCGATAAGAGAAGAGAAAGGAGATAGAGAAGAACGTATGAGATAGAAGAGTTATGAGATTGAAGTTGTGGCGCAAGCCAGAATAAATGATGTACTGAGACTTCCAGTGACTCCGTACTCCGTACCCAGAAACCAACATAAAGGAACTACGCGAAGGAACTACGCGTTCTAAAGCAGAGAAGACCCCGAAGTAAGTTATTCCATATGGCTGTGTTCACCACCACCGTTCTAATTGTCTTGACCCTTCTATCGACGTCTCGTCCAGAGCACCTTGAAAGTACCGGACGACTATTCACCTTCTATCCATCTGCCCTAACGGTCCTAACGATCGCCAGAAACGCCCGACCCTTATGTCACGAAACACTTGCACAAAGTCACGAGACGGTCTTCGAAATTGGATAACACTGTTTTTCAGTATTTGGAACTTGCGGGCACAAGACGCCGCTCTCTGAACTAGGAACATTGATATTCACATGGACTTGGACGAGAAATATAATTCTTGAAAGATTACTCCTTGAAGAGAAGAGGAGGTCGGATCGTAACAAGAAAAACTTCGATAAGTATAAGTTTAGAAACATGACTTTTTCATATGGATTTTGCATTAAATAATTACAGATTTAGAAGCCTAGAATTTAGTAGCTAGTAATGTCTTTTCAATTTAAGAGATGTCTTATTTAACCGCGAATGAAATCACTTAAAAAAACTTCACATATTAGAAACTTCATCAGACTGAATTTTAAGCGTTGAGAACAATAGGACACATCAAATTCGTAGCCTAAATATAGCCGTGCACAGCTTACAATAATTTTAGTTTTGTTAAGTTCAGAAACCAAGATATCAACTAGTTGAGACAACAAGACTTCCATTGTTTTAAAAATGCAAAGAAGAGTTTTTTCGCAGGTTATTTCTGAAAAATTATTGGCGTAACGTACAAAAAAGAGGTATTTTCCCGTACAGAATAATCGGTCAAGGAAGACCTAAAATATACAAAGGGGATTAGAAGCCTTATTTGCGAGCAAGAAGCTCATTCAAACGAGAATACAAGAGTTTAAGAGATACAATTTCAGTGATACAAGAATTTCAGAGATACAAATAGAGATATAAAATGCGATGCACGAGATACAAGAATTTAAAGAGATAAAATGAAAAACGTTATGCCATATTTAAGAATCGGAATTTTGAGAAAATGCTTGTCTCACAAAATGTACTTTCTCAAAAATGATACTTTCTCGGACGAAACTATAAATCGCCTAGCCATTATCACATTGCACAGTAGTGAATTCCTGGTGTTTGTTTCTATTCGATTACAGAATTTCATTGAGACTTTTAGTTCTGTTGCTGCAAGCGTCGCAGTAAATCGCCTAGCCAATGCCACATTGATTATTTCAATTGCGATATTGTCCTTCGACATCGCTTAAAAACTTCAGTCAACTTCACTCCACAAAGACCTTTGGCGATCCGCTTTCATAAGCTACAAATTACAAAAAAAACATAGAGGAAGATCACTATCGTTCTTGACTCTTTCATTGCCATTAATTACAATTTCAACTGATATTCAAATATTATATAATCAGTTTACCAATATTTACATAATGCATGCTTCATATATAAAAAAACATATTTAATCAATTTTACATTTCTCAATTTAGGGTTCACTATATATTATCGAAGAAAAAAAAACACATAACGTTACAAACTAGACTCTTGCACCTTCTCCGTTGGAAGAAAGAATTTTTGTTCAAAAATCCTCAAGAGTATTTTTGAAATTGGCCGTTGGGTAATGTCAAGAGAAAAATCTCTTGACTCTTTCTTACTTCTGAGTTCTTTTGCTACTCGAATAAATTATGATCTCGCTCTTTTGACAACAGCCGATTAATTAAATATTTCTCTACGCTTTATGGAAACTAGGTTACAACTCAACTCTTGTGTTAATCTCTAGGATTTAGTTACTTCTATGAACTTCAATTGATATATATTCCATCGATATTCGACTTGTAAGAATTCTGTTATTTTCTAAAGTGAATTCCAGTTACAGTACGACCTTGTTTTAGATTTTCATTTTAGATCCAATTTAGCTGCTAAGACAGATGTGTTTACTCATAACCTGACTAAGCGTGAAGTCTTTGTTCGGTTTTTACTTTGCTTCACAGCTTAAGCCACAGCTTAATTAAACAGGAGATGGTTCTATACCTTTTCCAACAAAAGGTCGTTAAGGTCATTGTGATTCACTTCCTACAGCTGTTCTCTACCTAAGTCCAATTAAATGTACCTCGGAGTACGTGCCACGTATTGTAAAGAACATTAGAGACTTATAGGTATAAAAGTCCAGTTGTATAGGAAGGAGAGAGGATACGGATACAGAGAGAGAGAAGGGACTGTATAAGAGATAAGAGGAGACTGTATGAGCGATACAAGAGAGAAGAAAGGAGATAGAGAAGAACGTATGAGATAGAAGAGATATGGATTGAAGTTGTGGCGCAAGCCAGAATAAATGCTGTTGAGTCTAAACCACTGAGTCTTCAAGTACTTCTACTCTGTGTCAAGAAAACCCCCTTGACACTACACTGAACCGTTAAACTTGCTACAGAACTTACTACACTACACTGAACCGTTAAACTTGCTACAGAACTTACTACACTACACTGAACCGTTAAACTTGCTACAGAACTTACTACACTACACTGAACCGTTAAACTTGCTACAGAACTTACTACAATACACTGAACCGTTAAACTTGCTACAGAACTTACAACACTACACTGAACCGTTAAACTTACTACAGAACTTACTACACTACACTGAACCGTTAAACTTGCTACAGAACTTACTACACTACACTGAACCGTTAAACTTGCTACAGAACTTACAACACTACACTGAACCGTTAAACTTGCTACAGAACTTACAACACTACACTGAACCGTTAAACTTGCTACAGAACTTACAACACTACACTGAACCGTTAAACTTGCTACAGAACTTACTACACTATGGTATATAATCCCACTCACGATTGTAAACTGCGGTATGAAATTGCAGCCCGCATCTTAGAGATCAGATATCTCACAAATGTACACCGCATTTGATTATATACATAATGTCAACTTATGGTATTCAAATGCTAACATTTATTTATTTATTTATTTACTAAAATTACGTCACCTCCTATGCCTTGAGTGCGTTATCGTATATGTCAAAAAAGCGTTTCAAATGACTGAAGGACCTGAAAAGTAAATAACGTCTGGCGAAAATTCGAGTGGCAATATTGCATCACCGAGAGTAAACCCAAAATGAATTCATATTCGGAAAGATTCATGAATGATTTAACACAGTAACACAAAATATGCCACTCGCTCAACACCCTTCTCGTTGATGCAGTCATAGTGCTGCCTGTGTGTTGTTTATTTTTCGCGTCTGTTGCACAGATACAAAGAGGCGTTGTTCATGGGCCTTAAGATAATCAACACGATTAGATTTAGAGTAAATCATCATAAGCCCCCCCACACACACAAGGGATTGGAAATTCCAGAGGAGTTGGGGATCAATTTACCTGATTCTTTCAATACAAATACTGTATTTTCCTTTGGAAATTCCGGAGGGGTGCGGGTCACTTATCAACTTATCAGCACCCTTCCGTGGGGGGGGGGGGGGGGGGGGGGGGGACCACACATTGTAACTTAAGATAAGTTTTTTTTATCTTTTAATGAAAACCGTTTCAAATGACTGAAGAATAACATCTAGCGAAAACTCGTGGCAATATTGCATCACCGACAGTTATCCGAAATGAATCTATATGTCCCACTAATATTACTTTCCTATCAATATTGCAGATGTAGGTATTGGGAGGATATATGAAGCTTGCCAGGCACACAACTATACCTTGATGATAACTTCTGACCACGGTAACGCAGAGCAGATGATCAGTGAGAAGGGAGGACCTCACACGGCCCACACTACTAATAGAGGTAAGAAATACGGCTCACACACTACTAATAGAGATAACCACACACGGCTCACACTACTAATATATGTAAGACACACGACCTACACTACTAATAGAGGTACCACACAGCGCTCACACTACTAATAGAGGTACCACACACGGCTCACACTACTAATAGAGGTACCACACACGGCTCACACTACTAATAGAGGTACCACACACGGTCCACACTACTAAGAGGTAATACACAGGGCCCACACTTCTAATAGAGGTACCACACACGGCTCACACTGCTAATAGAGCTACCACACACGGCTCACACAACTAATAGAGATAAGAAACACGGTCAACACTACTAATAGAGGTAAGAAACATGGCTCACACTACTAATAGAGGTACCACACGGCTCACACTACTAATAGAGGTAAGACACACGGCCCACACTACTAATAGAGGTTAGAAACACGGCTCACACTACTAATAGAGGTACCACACACGGCTCACACTACTAACTGAGGTAAGAAACACGGTCAACACTGCAACTAGAAATAAGAAACACGGCTCACACTACTAATAGAGGTACCACACGGCTCACACTACTAATAGTGGTAAGACACACGGCCCACACTACTAATAGAGGTTAGAAACACGGCTCACACTACTAATAGAGGTAAGACACACGGTTCACACTACTAAGTACCACACACGGCCCACACTACTAATAGAGGTGTGACACACGGCCCACACTACTAATAGAGATAACGACACACGTCCCACACTACTACATAATCAGTTGACTAAGATGGCGAACAGCAGGGGCGTTAGCTTGATACCTTGAGGGATACCTCCATTTGGTGAGACTACGCGGGACAGGGCCTCGCCAATTCTGACCCGTTGTTGCCGATTCGAAATGAACGAGCAGATCCATCTAATAGTAGCCTCGTGTACTTCCAGTAATCTCAGATAACCACACACGGCCAACACTACTAATAGAGGTACCACACACGGCCCACATTACTAATATATGTAAAACACACAGCAAGCACTACTATTAGAGGTAAGAAACACGGCTCACACTACTAATAGAGGCACTACACACGGCTCACACTACTAATATATGTAAAACACACAGCAAGCACTACTATTAAAGGTAAGAAACACGGCTCACACTACTAATAGAGGTACTACACACGGCCGACATTACTAATATATGTAAAACACACAGCAAGCACTACTATTAAAGGTAAGAAACACGGCTCACACTACTAATAGAGGTACCACACACGGCCCACATTACTAATATATGTAAAACACACAGCAAGCACTACTAATAGAGGTACTACACACGGCTCACAATACTAATATATGTAAAACACACGGTCCGCACTACTAATAGAGGTAAGACACACGGCCCACACTACTAACACACACGGCTTACACTACTAATGGAGGTAAGACACACGACCCACACTACTAATAGAGGTAAGACACGCGGCCCACACTACTAATAGAGATAACGACACACGGCCCACACTACTACATAATCAGTTGACTAAGATGGCGAACAGCAGGGGCGCTAGCTTGGTACCTTGAGGGATACCTCCATTTGGTGAGACTACGCGGGACAGGGCCTCGCCAATTCTGACCCGTTGTTGCCGATTCGAAATGAACGAGCAGATCCATCTAATAGTAGCCTCGTGTACTTCCAGTAATCTCAGATAACCACACAAGGCCCACACTACTAATAGAGGTACCACACACTAAGAAACACGGCCCACACTACTAACACACACGGCTCACACTACTAATAGAGGCAAGACACACGACCCACACTACTAATAGAGGTAAGACACGCGGCCCACACTACTAATAGAGGTACCACACACGGCCCACATACTAATATATGTAAAACACACAGCAAGCACTACTATTAAAGGTAAGAAACACGGCTCACACTACTAATAGAGGTACTACACACGGCTCACACTACTAATATATGTAAAACACACGGTCCACACTACTAATAGAGGTAAGAAACACGGCTCACACTAATAATAGAGGTACCACACACGGCCCACACTACTAATAGAGGCAAGACACACGGCCCACACTACTAATAGAGGTACCACACACGGCCGACACTACTAATAGAGGTAAGACACACGGCTCACACTACTAATAGAGGTACCACACCCGGCTCACACTACTAATAGAGGGTAAGAAACACGGTCAACACTGCTAATAGAAATAAAAAACAAGGCTCACATTACTAATAGTGGTAGGACACACGGCCCACACTACTAATAGAGGTTAGAAACACGGCTCACACTACTAATAGAGGTAAGACACACGGTTCACACTACTAAGTACCACACACGGCCCACACTACTAATAGAGGTATGACACACGGCCCACACTACTAATAGAGATAACGACACACGGCCCACACTACTACATAATCAGTTGACTAAGATGGCGAACAGCAGGGGCGCTAGCTTGGTACCTTGAGAGATACCTCCATTTGGTGAGACTACGCGGGACAGGGCCTCGCCAATTCTGAACCGTTGTTGCCGATTCGAAATGAACGAGCAGATCCATCTAATAGTAGCCTCGTGTACTTCCAGTAATCTCAGATAACCACACACGGCCAACACTACTAATAGAGGTACCACACACGGCCCACATTACTAATATATGTAAAACACGCAGCAAGCACTACTATTAGAGGTAAGAAACACGGCTCACACTACTAATAGAGGTACTACACACGGCTCACACTACTAATATATGTAAAACACACTGCAAGCACTACTATTAAGGTACTAGAGGAGGCTCATGATCGAAATTTCAATTCTCCCCAGAATCACCCAACCTGATGCTGGTGATACTATTTATCATATAGGGTAGTTTAAAACTTTGAAATTTCACGAATTCCTACAAAAATCGAGAGAGAAATGCAACGTTTTTCGCGCCAAATATTGTAATGTTATACCTTGTGTTTATCCTGCCCGAGTATTTATCTGGTATTGTTGCAGTGACCCTTGACCTACTGTTAGTCATTAACTGGACACAGAATTCGGCTTTTATATGCGAGAAAGTACTTTATTTTTGTTCATAGAGGTTTTAATCATTTGTAGCAACGAAATAATTTCAGAGGTTGTTTCTTTTCCTCTCCTGATGTTAAAAACAATGAAATATTATCAGTTGTTGTGTTGGTCAAGCCGGATCGCATTTCATTTCCAGTATTTAATCCCTGGTGGAGTCATGCCGTGTGCATTGATCGATGAATCATTCCTGAGACGTAAAAACATGTTTTTGGCAGCTTAAAAAACAGATTTTTACTTGTTATAAAAAGCCAATGTTGTTAAAACCAAAATTTCGCAGCTATGCGGTTTGTTCTGAGCTTGTTTACGAGCGCGCGTGACTTCTGAAACTTGAGTGAAATTTAATCCGATTTACTTTGCTTAGTAGCGTGTACTTATTTTCGCGCGAAAAACATTGGTATATAAGGGCAAAAGATCCTTATTTGGGGGGAAATATTGAATACAAAAGACCGCTGACTGGTTAAAAGTAACCAACACAGATGCATCTTGCCAACTGAAGCGAACAAAGCCATAGAATCGAAAATTCGTGAAGTAAGGAAGTTATTTCACTGTAATTAAGGCGCTTGAACACCGAAAATGATGAATAAGTGCGTGTAGATTTCAGCTATGTCTCTGAAACTTTCTGAAACGAAAAAGATAGTGCATTTAGAAGGATTTTGACCATGCCCGTATGGAAACTCATAATATTATTAATTCTGTTGCGTTTTGACTTTATTAATCGGTAACTTATTAACTTATTAATTTTTTGCTACGGGCACGGTCAATTTTGTCCCTTTTTTAATGCAAAATAAGCTGGTGCACTTAGTTTAGGTCTGTTGTTAAAAACGTGTGAGTTTTTAGATTTTTAGTGAAAATGTAATGGTTACTATGGAGACCGATACTCGCGAAACAGGGCGTGGTATCAGTATGCGCATTACATCAAAACAAAGCTAAATATTTAATAAAAACATGCTGAAATGCTGATTGGGTAAAAGGAAATATAAAGCGAGATATAATTTTTCAAATTGTACCCTCGGGAGCCTCCTGTAGTACCTTAAAGGTAAGAAACACGGCTCACACTACTAATAGAGGTACCACACACGGCCCACATTACTAATATATGTAAAACACACAGCAAGCACTACTATTAAAGGTAAGAAACACGGCTCACACTACTAATAGAGGTACCACACACGGCCCACATTACTAATATATGTAAAACACACAGCAAGCACTACTATTAAAGGTAAGAAACACGGCTCACACTACTAATAGAGGTACTACACACGGCTCACACTACTAATATATGGAAAACACACGGTCCACACTACTAATAGAGGTAAGACACACGGCCCACACTACTAACACACACGGCTTACACTACTAATAGAGGTAAGACACCCGACCCACACTACTAATAGAGGTAAGATACGCGGCCCACACTACTATTAGAGTTAAGAAACACGGCTCACACTACTAATAGAGGTACCACACACGGCCCACACTACTAAAAGAGGTAAGACACACGGCGCACACTACTAACACTCACGGCCCACACTACTAATAGAGGTATGACACACGGCCCACACTACTAAGAGGTAATACACAGGGCCCACACTTCTAATAGAGGTACCACACACGGCTCACACTACTAATAGAGGTACCACACACGGCCCACACTACTAATAGAGGTACCACACACGGCTCACACTACTAATAGAGGTACCACACACGGCTCACACTACTAAGAGGTAATACACAGGGCCCACACTTCTAATAGAGGAGCCACACATGGCTCACACTACTAATAGAGGTACCACACACGGCCCACACTACTAATAGAGGCAAGACACACGGCCCACACTACTAATAGAGGTAAGAAAACACGGCTCACACTACTAATAGAGGTACCACACACGGCCACACTACTAATAGAGGTAAGACACACGGCCCACACTACTAATAGAGGTACCACACACGGCCCACACTACTAATAGAGGTAAGACACACGGCTCACACTACTAATAGAGGTACCACACACGGCCCACACTACTAATAGAGGTAAGACACACGGCCCACACTACTAATAGAGGTAAGAAACACGGCCCACACTTCTAATAGAGATACCCCACACACGGCCAACACTAGTAATAGAGGTACCACACACGGCCCACACTATTGAACCACACACGGCCTACACTACTAATAGAGGTAAGACACACGGCCGACACTACTAATAGACACGGCTCACACTACTAATAGAGGCACCACACACGGCTCACACTACTAACAGAGGTAAGAAACACGGCTCACACTACTAATAGAGTTACGACACACGGCTCACACTACTAATAGAGGTACCACACACGGCTCACACTACTAATAGAGGTACCACACACGGCCCACACTACTAAGAGGTAATACACAGGGCCCACACTTCTAATAGAGGTACCACACATGCTCACACTACTAATAGAGGTACCACACACCGCTCACACTACTATTAGAGGTACCACACCCGGCTCACACTACTAATAGAGATACCCCACACACGGCCAACACTAGTAATAGAGGTACCACACACGGCCCACACTATTGAACCACACACGGCCCACACTACTAATAGAGGTAAGACACACGGCCGACACTACTAATAGATACGGCTCACACTACTAATAGAGGCACCACACACGGCTCACACTACTAACAGAGGTAAGAAACACGGCTCACACTACTAATAGAGTTACCACACACGGCTCACACTACTAATAGAGGTACCACACACGGCTCACACTACTAATAGAGGTACCACACACGGCCCACACTACTAAGAGGTAATATACAGGGCCCATACTTCTAATAGAGGTACCACACATGGCTCACACTACTAATAGAGGTACCACACCGCTCACACTACTATTAGAGGTACCACACACGGCTCACACTACTAATAGAGGTACCACACACGGCTTACACTACTAATAGAGGTAAGACACACGGCCCACACTACTAATAGAGATAAGAAACACGGCCCACACTTCTAATAGAGATACCCCACACACGGCCAACACTAGTAATAGAGGTACCACACACGGCCCACACTATTGAACCACACACGGCCCACACTACTAATAGAGGTAAGACACACGGCCGACACTACTAATAGACACGCCTCACACTACTAATAGAGGCACCACACACGGCTCACACTACTAACAGAGGTAAGAAACACGGCTTACACTACTAATGGAGGTAAGAAACATGGCTCACACTACTAACAGAGGTACCACACACGGCTCACACTACTAATAGAGGTAAGAAACACGGCTCACACTACTAATAGAGGTACCACACACAGCTCACACTACTAATAGAGGTACCACACACGGCTCACACTACTAATAGGGGTAAGAAACACGGCTTACACTACTAATGGAGGTAAGAAACACGGCTCACACTACTAATAGAGGTGAGAAGCACGGCTCACACTACTAATAGAGGTAAGACAACCGGCTCACACTACTGATAGTAGGCCAAAACTACTAGTTCCGTTGTGTGCCGTGCCGTGATCGAACTGTCTTCCTTGCCTTTTCACGGCCATACGAAATCTGCTCTACTAAATTACGGACGTTTTTTAATGTGTACATTATGTTTGCTCTGCGCTGAAGCCTGAGCTGGCAGTTTGTAAAAATTAAAATTAAAATTCAGTACTTTCCACCTTCCCTTGTAGTTCCATTTGTGTTGACTGGCGGACACAAGTTCCGAAAGATTATCCATAATGCAGCACTGTGTGACGTAGCACCAACCGTGCTAGATGTGATGGGTCTGGAAGTTCCTAAAGAAATGGATGGACAGTCGCTCCTCCAGAAGTGAACCCACTAGCATCTCAAGACCATTCATGGGATAGAAAATAAAATGTTTTAAGGATACAAAGCGAAATATATTGATTTAGAGTGAACATATATTTCCTCACGATAAGTGCTTGTCAGTTGGTCAAGCGACTGGGTCTGGTTAGACTGTGTCTAACCAGTTTTACATGTTCTTCTTTCACCATCGCTCAACATCTGTTCCAAGTTGGATATTGCGATGAATCTTGGTAAATACTTTCCAATGTATTTTCAGGGATCTGATCTAAAAATATGCATTTTTTACGCCTTTAAACCCGTTGATAAAGAACGTCGTGGAACGTTTATGTAGACATTTAATTTAACTTTAACTTAAAAGGTTATACGTCAAGTGTGTTCATCTGGCAAGTTGATGGCCATTTTTTTTCCACTTTGTGCTATCGTTTTTACGAAAGCCGAGAAGGGACATTGGATTTCAGTGTTCTTAAATACATTTCGTTGTTCTTAAAATACACTTCAGAGTTCTTATTTCGTTGTTCTTAATTGACTTCAGAGTTCTTAAATTTCGTTGTTCTTAAATTGACTTCAGAGTTCTTATTTCGTTGTTCTTAAATTGACTTCAGAGTTCTTAAATTTCGTTGTTCTTAAATTGACTTCAGAGTTCTTATTTCGTTGTTCTTAAATTGACTTCAGAGTTCTTAAATTTCGTTCTTCTTAAATTGACTTCAGAGTTCTTAAATTTCGGTGTTCTCAAAGTCCATCAAGCTTACAGCCTGAGCTATGTTCTTATAGTATGTTCATATATAATTTTATTTTGCCAAATCTCAGCTTTCGCGTCCTTATAAACTTCAGAGATCTTAAATTTTCGAGTTCTTAAAATGATTTCCAAGTGGTGGATCCAGGACCCGATCCAGGATTTTACTAAGGGGGGTTCCGTTTCTTCTTCACTCCTTCGAAGACTGATACCGCCATGAGTATTCTGGAGAATATTGTGGTCTGGGTATCACATAAGATCCTGTTCTAAAATAACTGTTCTGATGCTCAACCTTGGAACCCTCTCTGGATCCGCCACTGTAATTCCACAATGCTCCGATGGGGTTCCGATATCAATGATCACTGTAATCATACGACGGCCATGTTACAATCGAACGAACGAGCCGAAAGCTGGCGGGCGGCTACATACCGATTGGATAAATTGTCATGAATTACATGTAGCTCTTCCTCTTCTATCTAGTCTATTATGAGCGTTACTACTAAACAAAGTGGCATTACTAAATCCGAAATTAGAAGAGCTACATGTTAATCAACAATTGATCCAAATCGGTATATATTACAGTGGCGGATCCAGAGAGCATCAGAACAGTATATTTTAGAACAAGGATCTTATTGTGATACCCAGACCACAATATTCTCCAGAATACTGGCCGTATCAATCTCTAAGGAGTGAAGACGAAACGGACCCCCTCCCCCCTAATTTTAAGAACACTGAAATTAACAACACTGAAGTTCATTTTAAGAACAACGAAATTTAAGAACTCTGAAGTCAATTTAAGAACAACGAAATTTAAGAACTCTGAAGTCAATTTAAGAACAACGAAATAAGAACTCTGAAGTCAATTTAAGAACAACGAAATTTAAGAACTCTGAAGTCAATTTAAGAACAACGAAATAAGAACTCTGAAGTGTATTTAAGAACAACGAAATGTATTTAAGAACACTGAAATCCAATGTCCCTTCTCGGCTTTCGTAGTTTTCCACTGCTTTCAAGTGGTTTCAATGAATCGTTGAAAATGGAAGTATCTCTAAAATAAATATCCGATTTGAATATCATCTACGTGAGGCAAAAGGACTTGAACCGAATCACTATACTCCTCCTGAGTCGGTGGGCTACCAATCAGTGGTTGGACTGAAATTCATGGCTGAAATTTATATTTTAGATAGAAGTTAGAATGGTCTTTTCTCTTCTTCTCTGTTATAGTCCATGAGCTAGGACAAAAATTTGGCCTTTCATTACCAAATTGCAAACAAGGGCTATCATACCTTTTTGAAATACCTAGTATCTGTACTTCATATTGTGTATGATAGCCTTCTTGAATTGGTAGCTTATATACTTTTTCGGCGTTTGAATATGGACCATCAAAGTTGTCAAAAAGCAACATATCGGCCTGGAAAGCATATGTGATAAGAATTGAATACTTAAATGGTTTGATCGTGTAAAGCAAACCGAACGATACTTAGACATGATGTCTTACTCTATCAGTTCTTTCTTTGAGACAATTTTGTTTCCCGGTTTGACGTTGCCATGGTAACGGTACCAGGGAAACCCATTTTAGGCTTTTGTATATTTTTTGGAAAATATGGCAAAATGTTAGGCGCTTTTCCTGTTTAATATATTGTTGCTAAAAAAACACATTTTCATAACTCGCAATGCACCTAAAAAGTAATATAGTGCAAAATTGGTACAGTGCAACCTTTTTAATTGCCAAAACTCATATTTTGATACATACTTTATTTCATCTCATGTGTATAGAAATTATTTGTATCATTTACAATTACAGTAAATGAAGCCATATTTGGCCATCTTGTACAAAACAATCCAATATTTATTTTTGACCTGTATTGTATATGTTTCACGTTACCAAGGCAACGGTTCCCTAGGAAACAAGAACGTTTAAGCTCTAAATTTGTCCGTTTATTACCAAAGAAATCAAACAAAGTCTCGTCATTTTTTTTGGAAATACTTTTGAAAACGTTTGTACTTAGTGGGACTTGAAAGTATGTATAACATATATCGCAACCACCTTGAATTTGCAACTTTAACATGTGACAGGTTTGGTATATAGGGATCACCCTGAAGTGATTAAAACAAACATCCAAATTAAACAAAACAAGAAATTTTAAAACCTCTCTAGTATTGGTGATTTTTTTGTTGAAAAATGGCTCTGTACACAAATAAACTACATGCAGAAGTATGCAGGTGAACAAATATAACCCAAATATAATTTGGTTACTATGGCAACGGGCCATATGGAAAACTGTACCGGAACTTAAGTTGCTGTAGACGTTTTAGTTAAATATTGTTTAATGTATTGGCTTATATTTTCGGAGTTCTAATTCACAGGATTATGTAACCGTTGATCCATGCCCCCTTAAGCTTTTTGAAGTGTTTGATAACAATAAAGGAAGGGCATGAACTTGCCCCCCCCCCCCCCCCCCGGGGGGGGGGTGTTCTCCATGTAAGAGTGATAGGGGTGCTCGTCGGGACATCGGAAAATATACCCTAAAAAATACCAGGACAGAAAAAATCCAACCTATTAAAAAATACCTTATAAAACAAAATGACCCCTATAAAAAACAACAATAAAACCTTTTTGTTATTGTTTTTCATCGCAAAACAAGCTCATTTTAGAGCTATAAATGAACAAAGAAAGAAAAGTACGTTTTACTTGGTCTGTGACCCTTTCATTCATTTGCGTACCCCCTAAAAAGTACCATTTATTAGTGAAAGCCACAAAGTTTCTCCGATACCCCCTAGAAAAATACCTGAGAGTCGATTTTGACCCCTAAAAATACGACGAGCACCCCTATCAGGTCGTCCCCCCCCCCCCCCCCCCCCCCGCGTTATATTGGCAGATTGGAACAATCAGGGCCGAGACAGAAACACGAATGAAGCTGTAATGACAAATAAAGCAATCACGTTCATCCAAACAATCAGGCCAAAGTATCATATTACGTGCGACATTGAAATCTGCTGGGGTTTGAATCACAGAAACTGGGGCCACTGCATACAGTACAACATGTTTGAAGCTTTTTTGTGGAAAACGTTTTCAGCTGTTTTTGCATTTTGCTTCTCCGTTTGCTTTATGCTTTGCATGACGGCTACGATTCAATCTATGAACGTTGCACTAGCTCTATCTCCTTTCGAAAAACAAACTACATGCACACCTGACTGTTTTATATGTGACAGAACCCGGTTTGAACTTCTGCAGATTAAGCGGGTTTTTTTTTCTTTTTCGCCGTTTTGAGAATTTGTAGTCTCCCTCGCAATCCGTTCTTTGTGTCGGAAGGAAACGTTCGGCATGGCCGACACAAAGACGGGCTGCGAGGGAGACTAGATAATGGGCTGTTCCGATAAACCGTATGACCCTATCGCGGAACTCCAAATTTTCAAAAAAACACTCTAACCTTGTGGAAATTTCGGCTTATCTCCGGTGTAATTACCTGTCATTGCTCATGAACTGCGTCACAAAGCTTCCTTTGTTTGGTAGAACAAATCATGATGAAATAAGAACTGAACACAAAGTTGTCCTCTGGGAATGGTTATTACACCGGAGTTAACCCGAAATTTCAGGCTCCTACAACCACTGTGGAAACTCATCATCTCTTGTGGACCCGCAGTGGAAATTCCACAGTTGCAATGAATACCCTGTGGAAATTCCAAGGTAAAAATGGCCCTGTGGAAATTCCAGGGTCAAACACAGCGACCCCTGTGGAATTACCAGGGGTAACGGATATAATGGAACAGCCCGATGTAATACTAATTGGGTGGGGGGGGGAGGGGGCTCAGAGCTTCACGTTTGAGAATCTGTCCCGATTATTCTTGGCCTTCAGCTGACACGTGACAAAATGTATATCTCCCAAATATACTTGAAATACTGTATACTCAACAGAACTGTAAAGAGAACACAAGATTATGTTTCCTTGTAAATTTGAGGCCTATTGAGTGTTTTCCGAGCGAAATATACGGAAATGAATCCCCGCCATTTTGTACAGTAAATGCATGGAGCCGCCATGTAGGTGCCCAAGCAGATGAACACCAACGTACATGGCGGCCAAATTACCAGTTCTCTAAAGCGGCTATTTAATGGATTATATCAACAAGAATCTAGTCGTAATGGCAGGATATGAACATTAATAACATTCTAATTTGTCTAGATTGTAAGAATTAAGCAAATTGAGTAAAGACGACACGCTCAAAATATTTGACTGGTGTTGCGTGACATAAATAGCTTCAGCGATATCTCCGGAACTACGTGGCAGAAGGTGCCGAGATTTGGTGTGATGACTCCTTCAGTAGAGTTACAATAAACATTGAAAGTACATCTCCGTAGAGGTTTTACTCTCGCCTGCTTACCCAGCAGGTTTTCTCATAATATTTCATTTCTTGCTCAAATTAAGTAGAGCATAAGTGGTAAGTGATAATGAACTAACACTTAACATCTTGAAGTCTTGCAACAACATTATTTTCAATTGTTTATTCTGCGAATATTCCGCAGCTTGGTACTAAAGCAATGTTTGTTACACGTTTCAACTCACTTATATGTTTCCGTTAACACTTATTATTAGTAATACCACCATGGGCTGAGGGAAATTAGGGATTAAATTTCCCAAGGGTCTAGGGGAAATTTAATCCCTAATTTCCCGAGAGTGGCACATGGTTGCATTTTTGTGACATCGCGTAACTCAGAGCTTGGACATTGTTTGGACATCTGTGGACATTAATTGCCCGATCATGACTGAAATTGTTCGGACACTTGGCGATTTGGTCGGACATTCGGCAGTAATTTCCAGCTCTTTAGCGCTGTTCACGTTGACGTCATCTATTGTTATTAATGTGCCAATCAGAGATCGATTGGTTCACAGAACAAAGGGCGCTATTCGATCTACGGTTGGCATATTAACATTGGGATGACAATGTTGATTAATAGTGAATAGCGTGTGAGCGGCAAACACCACCAACTACAGAGCATGGAAGAGGCGGAAAAAAACGTTTTAAGAATTTCAGTTAAAAAGTTAAATGTTGAACAACAACGATCATGCGCGTTTCGAAAGCAGCCATCCCACATGGCTGTAAGTTGAGCTGACTAGAGCTAACAAGATTTGAATTTTGATTGGCCAATACACACAGTGTAACAACTAACAGCACTTTGTTCAACTAGAAGACAGGGGTTTTGTCGTGGACTATATTCTCTCAACAAGTTGGAAGATATGTTGAATACAAGAGCTTGGACCAAGGATCAATCATTTGTCTTCCCTCTAGTGACGTCACGCCAGGGAAAATTAGTATAAGACAAAGGATTCTTTTGTCTACTAAATTTCCCTTGCATTTATAATGAGCGACTTTAGCTGTAGCGAGCAAGATATTGTATCATTTCAGTCAGAAATGAAATTCAGAATATATAAAGATGACTCGTCGCCAGCCACTGGCACAAGTAGGTAGCTGAAAAAGCATAGATACTAGTAACATGGAGTGAAGGAGCACTGGAATATTGTGGAAAGACTACTGAATATTAGAAGGATAAACAGCTATACGAAACCTGGCGAGGTTATAAGAAGGTACAAGTATAGCTTAATGTAGACTACATTGGCAAATTTACGATTTTCGATATTACTCTTCGTGACGTAGCAATCTCAGCACATGCCTCGAAACTTGATTGGCTAAGTACAACTGACTTTTAACTAGGAGGCGGAGCTAGCCAACCAACTGTGAAAGTCCTGAAGCTTTGGAGGGAGGTTTTTTAGCGATTCAATTCTGAGGAAACGTGTTCTACTTCTTGGACCTTTAGGTGGGACATGTTTTAATATATTGACATCAAATTTGCGGAGATGATAGGCGCATGCCGTGTGCAAGATGTTTGATTTCTTTTCCTAATTGATTTTCTGAATTGATTTTTTTCAGTAGAAAACGTTAAAAAATAAGTTTAAGTTAAGAACGTGATATCAAAGAAATATTTTGCAAATCAAATTCATTTTAGAACACTTATCTGTTATTATAATTCAGTTTAGAATTCATTCATTCCTTTAGCTTTAAAATGATACCAAGATCAGCTGTTTCATCTTCAATTGGCCCATACTAAATATTTGCGCAAATTATTGAAAATAATACATGTTCTACGAACTCGATTTGTTTCTACTTTGGATATATTATCAGTAGTGGTATGATGATCGATTTTAGAGAAAACACTTTGGGTAGTAATGGCTACAACCATAAATCCTAAGCTTTTCTATGTTGTTGTTTGGCCAGCGCGCGCACTTTTCAACGGGCTTATTTCGAACAAAATGCGCGCGCGACCGTGCGCAGAACAGATGCGCGGTGCAAATCAAGGAAATCGCCCTAACGAGTGAAAGCTACCAATTCAGATTGGCTATCATACTGATTTTAACTTTGCACAAGACAACCTTTAAATTGATAACACTATCAATTTGTTTGCAATTTGGTAATGAAAATTGAGCTGGCTCATGGACTATTATATCCGAAAGAGAAAAAAATAGCAAATATTGTTCAGCTGTCTCCGTTGTCCAGCGTTGGCACGGTAGATATAGCATTAGTGACGGTAGTTATAGAGCAGATAGTTCGTGTGACTATAAAACGTTACGGCCCTTTCAGTGTCGTGTCCACGCCTAGTCAAGTCCCTGAACTCTCCATCGAGGCTCCGTTGTTGCCTGTGGTCGTCCATTCTCGAACCCAGAGCTCCCGGCTCGTTGCCTCGCAGGGGAGGCTTTGGTGACATCCATTTGAGGGGCCTTCGCTCATTGGCTGAAATGGCGTAGACGCGTACATAAAAGTAGCTTAATCTCGCTTTATAAAAACTTATCTGTCAAAATAACACTGGCATTCGTTTCCTAGTCGTCTTGTCCACCTACCCTCCGACTTGAACGCTTCAAAAGAAATTATGAGGCATAAAACCACCATTTTCTTATACGCATGCGTCGGTGGCTGTCAAGTCAAGTCAAGCTTTATTTACCCACGATAATTATAACAGCTGTTACGCTGATTTCCATAAAGCTGATTTTCATCTAGTTTTTCTCAATCAAGCAAATCCAGGACTAGGTCAGTGCTAGTTCTATTGTCTGTACCCAGGATAAGTCTGGCCGCTCTATTTTGAAACGTTTGCAACCTGTGATAATAGAGACCTTACGCAGCGAAGAGGACGACGACGTTTCACTGAACTTCGTCTATTCGTTTGTTCATATTTCTCAAATACAACAACGGTTTGGAATTCACCATTGCATTTCAATTTTGATAGCAGCGAATTGACACCCAACTGCAATCACGTCAAACAAAATTTTGACAAAATCGGTAGCCGCACTCACGTTCACGAGCCGAAGGCGAGAATCTTTAGATGGTAATAGAACACGATTAATTTTATAAATGACTTATCAAATCAGTCATGATAAAGCATTGATGAATAAAAGATTACGTTTATATCGTTTTGATAAAGCATTGATGAATAAAAGATTACGTGTATATCGCTGTTGATATAAACGTAATATTTTATTCATCAGTTCTCTCGGAGACTATATGTTGTTTTAGTCCGCCTAGCTCCATGTGGGACATGACATTTTGTAGCAAGCATACGCAGAAGGTATGAGCCCTGTCCCACATAGATCTAGCCGGACTAAAACCACATATAATCTCTCAGGTGAAGTCTTTTTCAGGTACTGCCCTAGAGAGAAGACCATATTTGGACTTCACTTGAGTGGTCTCGTCCCCTTCAGCCTAAGGACTGAGGGGTTGCACTGGAAGGTGTCTGATAGAGAATACTATTTGGTTCAATTAGTATTCTATATCAGACATCTAGCAATTCTTTATCGGGGGATACAAGTAGTGTAACCTGATACGAATCCAGTGCAGAGATTGGATAAGCATCCTATGAATAAAGGATGAATTTGATCAGTCATTTGTTTGAGCCACTCGGTGTAATAGTAGTATCATCAGCAAACAAGCTTGGAGTTGAGTCATCAATGCGCAATTTGGTAAATCATTTATAAATATTACAAACATCAGGGGCCAAGGATTGATCCTTCATGAACACCGCATGTAATTCGCTTTTTCCAAGATAATGTTTTCTGAATTCTACAAGATTGCACCCCGCCACTTAAGTATGATCACCCGAGCCTCCCAGCGGGAGCTCTGGGTACGAGAATGATGGTCGCCGACAGGAGAATCCAGAAACCTTTGCATGCTCATGCGCTAAATCTGACCAAGAAGTTGGTATTTTTTTGTTAGTGCGCATGATCGAAATACCGCTGTCAGAGATTGATTGTTGGCATTATGAATTTTGTCATCAAGATAGGACGGCTATTTTGGCCGCCGTTCCAGCGAAAATTCAACAAACAATCTCCGAGAGCGGTATTTGAATGATGCGTACTAACAAAAAAAAGTACTTGGTCAGATCTAGCGCATGCGCATACAAAGGTTTCTGGACTCTCCTTTCTAGTACAGCAGATTGGTGCAGAATTTAGGTCGAATTGTGCAAATTAATGTTACAAGCATGAAAGTTGGCACAATGACAGAGCTTCGTACCTTAAGTAGTCTTGATGCAAAAACCACGCCCAAACGTGCATACTTTCCGTTTTACAGAGGTGGAATTAATTATCTTATATAAACATTTTAAGCCTGACTAAACGCTATCCAAATTGTTCCAAACTTCACATAATGTCGAGATTGCATGCAGACAAACCACGCCCAATAGCGGTACTTACAGGTATTTCAGTGACGAATGTAACTGTTTACAAAAATAAATTAAACATGATATTATTGAAATCTTTTTTGCAACCTATTACAGTCAAATTACCTAGCACCTTCACAGCTAACCACGCCCAAAGTGGCTGCTCTTGGCACCTTCAAAATGTCTTCTTGGCTTAAACGTTTTTTGCTTTAATTCTACCACTACTTCTCGCAAGTACACTTTTCTATAGGAAAATTGTGTTCTTTTATATAACTTCTCGTATGGTTTTCCACGCTCTTCAAGACCTTACTCACTAGGAGCACCCGCCACTAGCCCGCCAGGCGTAGAAGAATAAAGGTTGCCTAGAAAAGCGTTGTGCTGCTTTTTAGCAATTCAATGCCCTTTTGGTCAGTTGTTGCTTTTGAAGCATTTCTTGTCTGCTATCAGGCGAAGGGAGGCGAGGGCCGGGTAAACTGAGATGTACAATCCACTAAACTCCGTTTCTCGTGATCACCCGAGCGTGGAAAAATCATTTCACATACGCTTCAATCTTGAAAGCAATCGTTCCTTGTAGCGAGTGCTTCAATAATTAGTTTCACCATCCCTATCCGACTTTGGTGACCTGCAGCACCAGTAGTACCTGTAGGATGCCTGGAGATGATTGCCCCTACTGTTCAGAGTGAGCCCCCAGAAGTCGATGCAGTCGTGATTGACGGAACCGCCGTGGTAATATGCTCAATGAAGGGAACTGTAAGACCTTAAAAGGGATAGCACTAAACATATCTTTTGTTTATTCTTTATGTGCGCCATTACTAACAAACAACACGAAGAAGAGACATTGCCTTAGACGTGGCAAGAACAGTCTGAAGGTAGGCGGAAGAGAGTTCAACGAGTTCAAGGAATAGGAAGACGAGTAGAAGACCGAGAGCCATATTCCTAGACCTCTCTGATCGTTCAAAGACAAACTGCTCTCTATGAGCATGGCAAAGACTCGTACCAGTATAAAGACCTAAGGAATAAAAGTGCATTAATGCAAATCATCTGAAGCTAAATACTATACTCGCAATTTTCAACTACCCGTTGACGTTACCCGAGTGGCAGCACTGGCTCATGTGATTGGTGGAAACAGATGGTTGACGATGATATTCCTTCCATCCAGGAATTATGTGAGAGCTCACTTCAATGTGTTCTTGCATGACCAGTCATCAAGCTTTGTCAGTTCCACTCACTCAGTCCCCCAAGAGCTCCTAGTAACCCCTGGTAGGGCTCACAGCTCTGTAGCATCAAAGTTAACAAATCCTCTTGCCCTGACCCAGTCCCAAACATCGTATGGAAGGAGTAAGCCTTTGAGTTGCAAGGGCGGACATGTTTCCCAGAAGGCCAAATATGGATGTGATACCTATGGGGACAAGCACTGACTGGACCGTACTCCCCGAGATCTCTACAGCGTGCCAGCTTCTCCTGTAATGCGGCGTCAAACTGATAAGGGGTGTCGCGGGCGCTGTAAATGTGTCAAATGTGCACGCTTTCAATGCACGTACTGCCATGTGCAGTGCAGAAAAGGTTACGAACGACAGTAATACCAAATTAATGTTCATTATTTGTTTAAGACTTCATAATGTTTAATACTTTTCAGACAGGCATATTACAAAATATGGAATTTTTGTTGATAATTTTTGTTGATACATAAGCCAAGATAATCGTGGCAGATCAGTCAAATTTAAACTATTTTTGAAAAGTACATTTGCTTTGAATGGCTTTTTATTTCATAACTTTCACGACTGGAAGTACCTGATACAGGGTGTGGTTCAACTTAAGAATAACTCGACATACAAATTCTTATCAATACCTGTAATTTGGAGAAAAGGGAAACTCCAGAAATAGATTTTGCCAAATAGCGAAGTGTACATCTATAAAGGCTGTAAGTAAGCAAGATAGGGCGTGACTCAATATGTATAGTAATGCAGGACATCTATTTGTGAATGAAGTAGCATATTAAGGCTTTTGTGTAAAATTAAGACATTCTTATTTTTTAAATAAAGATAAATCAACCCATTTTTAGTCTATGTAGAAGTATTTACTTTTGGGCGTGTTTTTTATTTAGAATTACTCAGGATATCAAGCTCTACCACTCTGCCGAATTTCGTGCTTGTAACATCAATTTGCACAATTTTGCACCAATCTGCTGTACTATTCGGCGACCACAGGCAACAACGGAGCCGCGAAGGAGAGTTCAGGTACTGGACTATTTCACGGCATAACGTTATTGTTCCAAGTCTAAGCATCTTGATTTGCTAGTTAGTAATATTGTGTGACGTGGTAGGCCGGCTAAATGTTTACACGAGAGGCGTGGTTCCGCGTCTTGCCGTGACCGTGCCTTTTCTTGGCCAAACGAAACCTGCTCTTGTATTAGTGACAACTAAGTAATATAATCATGTCGCGGGCAAACAGATACCCAGGGTGCAAATGTCGCTAAAGGAATTGCCGTGCGCATCGTCTTGATATCGAGAAACCAGTGTAGACACATCTGTAATGAAGGATTCTAGCTATAAGGTTTTCGGCAGCGGTGTTTGATTGTGTAAAACGCATAAAACGCGGGCAACTATAACACGTGACGGTTTTTTGTTTTAAATTGTAATCAGCTAGCTGTTCACAATTTTTAATTTTTGGGCGAACTTTATCGCTAAAATGAAAGAAATTATGTAATAAAATCAAGGAGGTTTTAAAACCTTGATAAAACCATGTTTTGCTCAGGTGTGGAAGTGTCTTCTGATAGAATTAATTTAAAAAATCAAAATTTTCAACTAGATCAAGCTCTTTATCGCGCTCATTATTTGTGATTTTAACCTGAAACCGTGGATTTTTCGAGAAATCATTTTTGAAAGTGAAAAAGAAGGAGCCTGCTGTGATTCCGTTTCTCGTCAATTTATGTAGCCCCAATGCCAAGACACACCCCCTGAAGCGTTTCCAAGTTTTGGAAATTGATAATGCCATTTTCCAGGACCTGGAAAGTTTTGGAAAAAAGAGGTTTTTCAAATGAGATGGAAAAGATATTATTTTTCGTTCAATTTTCTGAAATTATAATCATGTATTATATCTGCCTATTCATTTTATTGTATTTATTGATAACCTACCGAAAAAAAAATGTTTTAAATACGCGAGGTACTGAACACTGACGTGAGGGCTTTTGATTTAGCGCGCGGAGTTCCTGTGTTTATTTCATGATCCACTCATTTGTTTTCATAGTGTGGTTTTGGGTTTTGGAAATTTTCACTGAGGATTCTGTACGCGACCCTGTTTAAGTATTGTCATGGCCCTAAGTTGGATACTTGCGCATATCAAGCATAACTATGTTCAGAATAACGATAATCATAAATTCGAAGCCCTGATTAAGATTTTACGATAATCAGAGGCCTCTTTTCTCTGTATTTCGCTGGGAATATCCTATCAGAAAACTCAGAAAACCTTGTTTACCGTTCACGCGGACTATGAGATCCTTCCAATTACCAATCACTTTGTTTTTAGGGACGTGTCATTATTTACCGGGGGGAGGGCTCCCATTTTTTTCAAACAAGGCTAAAAAAAATTAGGACCCTCCCCTTGAACATAACAAAAAAAATGTGACCCTCCCCAGTCGTAGGTATAAAACTTGGGCCCTTCCCCATGCAATTTATTTCTGAAAAACCTGCTAGATAGACTATTGTCCAAGCGACTTCTGTCATGCACCAGTCAATTGACATCACGGCACTTTTGCAACATGGCGAAACGCGCCTTTATCTTGATAAACGCATTTCATCAAGCCTCCAGAGAGAAGATAACATTTTATTTTCTGCGTGTAGTAAAAAAGCCTGTTGGTTTTATTCTTCAACCGCTACAAATTATTATTAATATTCATGTGCGTGAAGCGCAGCCCAAAAGCGAATTTCTCATGCAGCTTGTAACGTCGAACTCACTTCTTTCGAACATATTGACTGCCAACCAGGCGTATCACTGGAGGGCTTTTGGGGGTTTTCATTTGTCCTTGCCAAGATACACATGCTTGTAACAACATTCGTACGCATTCCATTTAAGCGCCACAAGCGTATTGTTTTCTTTGGGCAAGTTCTCTAAAACTAGATTAGATGTCATTCCTTATGCGCGCGAAGCGCGCCGAAATTTTCAACATAATGAGTAAAATAAAACTAGAAAGTGATATAGAACTCGTTGCTGGAATCTCTTTTTCAAGGCTTCAGGTTTCGAGAGATCCTCCCCTTTCACTCGCCCAAAAATAAAGTGATCCCTCCCAAAATCCTCCGACCTCGGTTTCGCACGATAATCGAACTTCTGGTTCAGCGTTAATATTCCCCGTTAATGCCCCGCTGAATATCCCCGCTATAGAAGGTCCGAGTTAAATTCCCTGCCCTTCCGTAGATTAATGTGTTAAATCCCCGGCCTGACCTGTCCCGGGGGTGTGGGTCGGGTGTCAATTGACTGGTGCATAAGGAACCGCGGTTATTATTCATCGCCTCGATTATTTACGTGAGAATGTTTGGTAATACACGGGTAAAATGCAGTGATCCTCCCTCCCTGTACAATGATTAACATAATCCCACATCTCCCGTCCCCTGTTTGACCTAGTACTGTAGACATTTTACAGAAAAACGGGCTCGCATATCCTTCGTTGCACGACATGTTATGATAATACTTTGGCGTGTCATGGCTGGCGATGGCAGTCTATGGCAAACCTTGCCATGAGGCACCATGGGGTGACACACTCATAGTATGGTAAGCCATGGCAGCTGGTAGTGTTAGTGTATGTCAATCCTTGCCATGAAGTGCCATGCCTCAATGCAGACCTTACCATCACGCGTCATGACATGCCATACTTAAAGTATGGTGCCGTGCCAACTTCATGGCAGTACATGTCAAACCCGTGCCATACTCAAAGTATGGTAAGCCATGACAGGTCATGGTAGTGTATTTGCAAACCTTGCCATGCAGTGCTAAAGTATCGGGTAAGCCATGGCAGTGCACGACATCGTATGACAATACTTTGGCGCGTCATGGCACGCAACGACAATATATGGCAGTATATTGGCAAGGTTTGCCATGCAATACCATGACTTGCCTCTTGCCATGGCTTACCAGGCAAGGTTTGCCATATGCTACCATTGTGGCTATGTCGTGCCATGACGCGACAAAGTATTGCCATAACATGTCATGTAATGTCAGGACCTGCCATGGCTTATCATACAAGGTTTGCCATACACTACCATTACGTGCCATTGCTTAGTATACTTTGAGTATGGCACGTCAACGCTAGGTTTGCCATAAACTGCCATTGTGTGCCATGATGTGCCATGATCCGCCAAAGCATTGTCATAACATACCGTGCTCTGCCATGGCTTACCATATTTTGAGTATGACGCGCAATGGCAAAGTTTGTCGTATAGTGCCATAACCTGCCATGGCATACCATATACTTTGCCGAGAATGGCACGTCATAGCAAGGTTTCTCAGATACTGCCATCCTTTGTTATTGACACACCGTGCACTGCCATGCCGTATCATACTTTGAGATGGGAAGATTTGCCATAAACTGCCATTGTGTACCATGACGTGCCATGACGCGCCATGACGCGCCAACGTATTGCCATATATGCTGTGCTCTGCCATGACCTGCCATTGGTTACAATACTTTGATTATGGCACGTCATGGCAAGGTTTGCCATATGCTGCCATACACTGTCATTGTGTGCCATGACGTGCCTTGTGTGCACACTACCATGAACTGCCATGGCGTACCATACTTTGAATATGGTCGACCATGGTACTCTAATGTCAAGGCTTGCCATATACTGCCATGACGTGCCATGCTCCGCCAGAGAGTGTTGCCATGATATGCCATGCCGTACGGCCGACCATGGTACGCCACGGCAAGGTTTGCCATACACAATGGCGATCTCTATTTCGTGACAGTCATATAGCCTGAATTTCAGCCGTCTTTTCTTACTACACTCCAACGTTGCGGGAGAAAAAACGACTGAACGCCGACTCCCAAAAGCGGTTCCAGGAGTTGCGTGATTCTCACATGTCCTCAAGATCTTGAGAACAGATGTCAGTTTTTTTTATGAGCTATATTTATGCATAATTTTCAGTGACAAGAGAACTGCACTCAAAGGCAGATTCATGGCAGCCCACAGAACGGCTAAAATATCCAGAAAAATATACCTCAGCCCGGTAAGAATATTTTGTACCTGTTACGAAATGCCAAGCGATCTTAGAAACACATTAGCATGCAGAAAATTTGATTAATTCGAGGCTTGTGAACTCTTCGCGAACTAGCAATTCAATTCGATGAACGAGTACCGGTACGAACTAAAAAGCTTCCACAAATTCATTGTTTCGACTCCTCAGACACAAAACTTTCTAAAATGACTCCAAAACTTCATCCCAACTTTTTTTAGATATTATTTCATAACTATTATTTCATATTTTAGAATCGCGTATTATAATCTGTATAGTTTCAAAGTTATGATCGTTATGATCAAGATTATGATCGGTGACCATGCCCCCCCCCCCCCCAAAGACAAAAAACGGAAAATGCCCCTCCCCCGGGACCAGAAACAGAGATTCCATCGACACTGCGTGACAAAGCTTCACAACAAAACATTTCCGCTCAAAACTTCAACTCCATTTATACTGTCCGAGCATTTATAATTCGTTTTTAAATGTACTTTAGTTTTCTCGTCTTTGAACGAGTTCTCATTTCACTGAAAGTGAGACAACATACAAATAAAGAAGTGAAACAAATCTATAAAAAAAAGTCTTCTACTAAGGTATTAGTGCAATATCGTTAGACATACCTAGGCCATTCGCTATGATTGTCCCCGGAATCTCTCCATGCGAAATTTACCTTCTTTCTATTTGCAGAGCAACTATTTCGCAGTAATGTTTTGACTTTTTGCGAAATTGGACTCTGTTTACAGTGCAGTCAATTCATTTTCATGGTTTTCCACTGATATGAGACGAAATTGCGAAATCTTCTTCTCTATAGAAGTTAACTGCGAAATTTGCAAATGTGTCTTCCCCAGACGTGGGATAGTGTATACGGGCCATGCTCTGCATTATATTTTATGTGGCGTTATATTGTGCAACTGGGACATTGTAATTGCCAATCGATAGTTATTATAGCGGAACTCCCCGTGCCGAAGGCACGGAGTGGAGCCCCATACGTATCATTCAACGTCACATGAGAAAGCAACACATCCAAGCCAAAACGATACGTTCAGCGGCTTACGAAAACATCGCGGGCTCTTATTTACGCATGCGCACTTGCGTTTTTGGCGACCCGTGTACACAGCCAATCACAGTCCGTCTTGGATCACTGAGCGCGCGCGTCATTTTGTTCTCCAGCACAGCGCCGCGGTGGCAGAGGACACGGACCGGAAGTCGCTCCTTCATTTTCCCGCCGAAAAAACAATCACAAAACACGCGCCCGCGTCGGCTCACTCGAGTTCATAATTTTTGTTGAGACAAACTGAGACAAACTCGTGCTCAAAAGAATTCTCTAATGATTGTCAAAATACTTCGGATTCGATTCCTTCGCCGAAATTTCATAATGTTGTTTAGTCATTTTGGAGAAACTATGAGGGAGTTGCAAAAGATTCAAAGGCTGGATTGCAGAATACCCGGCCCACGGCGAAGCAAGACTTCGGCGTTCTTCTGAAGAAAAACAACAGTTCTTTCGTTAAAAGCTGCAAACGACGTGTTCTTCGAATACTCATATGAGATCTACGAACAGGGAGCCAGAACTGGATTGACAATAACAGAAAATTGCAATGGCAGGGGCGTAGCCAGGGGGGGTTCCAGGGGTTCTGGAACCCCCCTCTCCCGCAGCGGAACCCCCTCGCCTCTGTTCTGGACCGACTTATTACTAAAATTCGGTAAATATTTAATAGACAAGAAATAAAGGTCCAATAAAATGTAGCAAATTTCTTCAAACGCTAGTTTTTTCCCGAGATCATATTTTTGGCTGGGTTTCCTGGGCGAGAACGCAAAAAACGTCCGATTTATGTGGAGTTTTTTATTTTTTGAATTTGGAACCCCCTCTCATAAGTGCTGGCTACGCCCTGAATGGTTTTAGCCGAAAATTATATTTAGGAAAATTGGCTTTGTGCAAAAGCTTGCCAAGTAAGAATGAATTCAACTCAACACGACGGAGACTTTCGGAGGAAAGAAACGATTTCACTATCAGTTATCGGTAAGCACAAACAAAGCTTGAAATTGCTTCTTATGCTATTTATATTTTTAGCTTCCAAGTTATTGCATTCCTGATGAGAAAATTCTGACTTTACATGTAACTTTTACGTTTTGCTGCTTTAGTTGGCTCCCTCGAGGTTTCTTTTTCTCCGGCTAAACTCGAATTATAGTTTGAGTAATCTTTACTGATATTCTAGCCTTGATTTTCCTTTGTCACATGTTAGATTTAGTTAGTACAATGAGACAAATACTATGTCAAGTATTATTTGTTGTGGATTTCGCTGAAAATCTTATTTTTCATTTTTATTTCAAGGAGATTATGTATCAGTCAATTCCAGCGCTGACCATGCCCCCCCCCCCTCCCCCCGGGCAACCCCCGGGATTTTGGTCATTTCTAAAAATAAAACTGAAAATTCCCCGCCCCCGGGCTAGCAAAAATGCAAAATACCCCACGGCGGGGAACACAAAAAGCGGAAAAATGCCCCACCCCCGGGCCGAGAAAAAGACGGTAAGATTCCATCGACTCTGCGTGACAAAGCTTCACAACAAAAACTTCAACTCCATTTATACTGTCCGAGCATTTATAATTCGTTTCAGTAAATGTACTTAAATTTTCTCGTCTTTGAACGAGTTCTCATTTCACTGAAAGTGAGACAAAATATAAATAAAGAAGTGAAACTAAGGTATTAGTACAATTTCGGTAGACATTCCTAGGCCATTCGCCGTTGTAGCCATTTCTGCAAATTGTCTCCGGAATCTCTCAATGCGAAATTTACCTTTATTCTATTTGCAGAGCAACTATTTCACAGTTATGTTACTTGACGTTTTGCGAAATTGGAACTCTTTTCTAGTGTCAATTCATTTTTAAGTTTTTCCACTGAGACGAAATTGCGAAATCTGTTTCTTCTCTATAGAAGACGTTAACTGCGAAATGTGCAAATGTGTCTTCCCCAAACGTGGTGTATACGGGCCATGCTCTGCATTATATTTTATGTGGCGTTATTTTCTGTAACTGGGACTTTGTAACTGCCAAACGATAGTTATTGTAACTGGTGTTGTAGTTCGCAAAACCCGACGCGCTTGAGACTTGAGAAAACCAAAATTCCCCACCCCAGGGAAGGCAGTGGTGCGCAAATGCCCCACGGTGTCCCGGGGGGGGGGGGGGGGGGGGTGGTCACCGCTGGAATTGACTGATACATTATCTTTAGCCGGTAGTGAACTGCGAGTTGTTAGCATATCAGAACGCGCTAATACTATCATTGCCATAATGGTAACATGAATTTTCTTGATTTAAACTGTAAAGGTGAGCTCCCTGTGAGTAAGACGTGGGGTGTGTATGATTGGAGTTCCGCTTTTAGGCATTGCCTAAATCTATATATTAACTGGTGGTTGTCGTTCCGCAAAACTCGACGCGCTTGAGATGAGAGAACCAAAATACCCCACACCCCTCCCCCGGGAAAAAACAACTCCCGACCCGGGGCCAGCCAAATTTTCAAAATTCCCCACCCCAGGGAAGGCAGTGGTGTGCAAATGCCCCACGGTGTCCCGGGGGGGGGGGGGGGGGGGGGGGGGGGGGGGGGGGGGGGGGATGGTCACCGCTGGAATTGACCGATACCAAGAGATCCACTCTTGCTGATACATTGATCTCATGATTTATTTGAGAATTTATAATCGAGGAGTTGATAATTAAAAGGAAAAACCTGAGGCCGGTTGCCAATTCTCAGTTTCGAGCGTCCAAATCAGTCAGAAGTTTCAACCGCAAAAAGGTACCCGTGGATTTTTCAACCCTGTTATCTGGTAGAAATTTCAACCCCAAAAAATACTTTTACTACAAATTTCATACCCAAAAAAATACGTCGGGACCTCCCAGTCATTTTTATATCCGAGTAGCCCCCTGGGACCTAATGCTTTCTTAAAGCTTGCCAATCACGCCGACTCTGATTTCAAGGAACTCGCTAACTTCCAGGCTCCAGATTCGCTTGCCATTGCTTGTCAGTTGCATAACAATTTAAGACCCCGTCCACACTACACCGTTTTCAAACGAAAACGGATACTTTTTGCTCCGGATACGGCTATCGTCCACACTACAAACGCCGAAAACGATCACCGAAAACGGCGTAAACAAACGAAAACGATAAGTGTGGACGCAAATCATTTTGAAAACGGAGCAAAAAGTATCCGTTTTCGTTTGAAAACGGTGTAGTGTGGACGAGGTCTAAGACAACTCAACTGGAATAGAATGTTAGTGTGTTTGCAGGTGAAAGTCCACATGCACGTTTACCGATCTGAACGACGAGTTTGATCGGCCGTGCAAAAACCGCAAGAAAATTATATTCTGCCGCGTGTTATGTGTTTCTCTAAGATCACTTCCCCGGGGGGGACTTCCCCGGGGGGTTCCCATATTTTTGGGGCGGAGGTGCTCGTCGGGAACTTTCGATTTTACCCCTAAAACGTACCTAAAATGGCGTCGCTTGGTTGATTTTGACCCCTAAAAGGTACAAACAAGACGTATTTTCCCTGGTAATTTTCACTCGAATTTTTTACGACTATCAGTCGCCTTCGCATTTCGGCACATAGACTCCCGGTGGAACAAGGCCGCTATGATAATGTTGCGCGCCCTGATCGTTTATGTTGTATTTGTAATCAGGGAGCTGTAGGAGACGAATTTCATTATGTTATGGAGTGTTGTAATCACAGTTTAATTCAATTACGAACCGATTTCTTTAATTCACTTTTTGCTAAACGATTCATTTGTGAAATTCGACAGAAAGTCGTTATTCTTGTATATTTTATCAATGAAGGGCAAATCTGTAATGAAAATATCAGCAAAGTTCTTCTATGAGGTTCTTGCAAGCGTAAATAACCAGCTGAGTTTAAAGGTATAACTGCTATACTATGCCTGTTAGTGGTTTTAAAATGTTAATGATTGTCAATGTTATTTCTTTAGTGATTTACCGATGTATCTTACTTGGATATAAGGTGCATTAAATATTGTTTGATTATAATCGTGACGGTTATCATCTAGGCCGAAAAAAGCTCCTAAAAAAATTTCTCACCGCATAACATTGAGGCCATACCCCCCCCCCCCCCCCCCCCCTCAAAAGTTAAATGGTCGGCCCTTTAGCGAATTAAATCAAAGGATTTGATTGACCGACGTTTACGACAAAGAAACTTGTAGTGGCGCGCCACGGATTTATTCGCAAAGAATGGGATTATGCAAATATGATTATGTAGTATCACTTTCAGAGATGCACAAAATATATTATTATTGTTGTTACTATTAATTATGCCAATCAGATCGAAGAAAAAAGCGGGAATTATAGCGGTAATATAAGGCCTAGTCTAAACGTCGAGCCAGCGTCGTGCCGAACCGAAATATTGGATTGAACTCGACGCTGGTGCGACTCTAGTACGACGTTTAGAGCCAACTTTTAATTCGGTTCGACCAAGCTATTGGGCTCGACATTCTCTGTCGCGCTACCCGACTGTAGCACGACTTGGCTCTAAACGCCGTGACATCGTCGCGCCGAGACTGATGCATAAATTATAGAATAAATTTACAAAAGTGTTTTGCTAAGAATCCAGGCCTGTCACGTGGCCACAGGAATCCCCAAAACTTCGCATTGCCGGCTCGACTCTGGCTCGACGTTTAGAACCGCTACCGCGCCAGCGCCGAGCCAAATTAGATTCGGTTCGGCACGACGCTGGCTCGACGTTTAGACTAGGCCTAACAACTGTATGAGAACAGCCCATGATGAAATGCAAGACAAATACAGTAAAAATGTATTTATAAAACAGGAAAAAATAAGTGGGGAGATGAGGCCAAAATACGTGAGTCTTCCGCAAAATGCAGGAGAGTTGGCATCTCTGTAGTTTATGCGAAGAAACATCAAAAGTAGACGAGCACAATACGATAAATGTCTAATTACGCCACAGTGCAGTCAACCCAACTGGGACAATGGAGTCCCGCGGTGTTTTCCCTTACTATACGCCTTCACAGCTGGCACAGCCTTCTGGGAAAACAAGCTTGTAAATAATCATGGCGGCCGGCGTAGCGTATACAAGACGAAGAACGAGTTATAGGTGAACGAAGCGAGCTTATCATGTGTAAAAAACAGCATCTTAATGCAACACAATCTAGCCATGGAACTCTACCAGGCTAAGGATAACTTTATTATCAAGAATGGCTACTACAGTCTGTGGTGTAACAGGGCTGATGGCGGTCTTTTGCCGAGACAAGGTATTCGCCAGTGATCCTTCAGTAGAGATGGTGCACTGCACTGAAATTCTCTTTTCGTCATACGAAACAAACCATGGAGAAGCCAAGTGATGTTTATAATTTGCTTCTCTGTGATCTTGAACTTCATTTCCACTTCTAGGTGTTCATCCTAACGAAGCGTTTGATCCGGTCTGCAAAGGCGTAGTTTACGGAGTGATTGGGAAAATACAGTTCTTCCCCGGTAAGTAAGCTTTAAAGCGAATGAAACTGCAACCGGGAAATATTACCGCAACTTGCAAGCGGATGTTTGCCCTTTAGTGTTGCGGGGAATAGAAACGTACTGATCTATAGTAAATCATTGTATTTGATGGACAGTTTCGCAGAGTGGAGAGGGAAAGAGAAATTTACACGTGTTTAGGTTATGAGGTACGATTTGAAATCAATCTTTCTTATGTATGTTTTGCGACGACGAGTGAGTAAAACATTAGAGTCTTAGGCGATTAATTTCTCAGGCCGAAAGAGCAACCATTCATGAGGTTTATGCCCCCATTACTCAGTCTGTTGACATGCTCTATCTCCTTGGTCAACTGTTTGTTTGTGCTGCTTTAAAAACTGATGGAGCCGCTTTAATTCGCCCTGTGAATCGCACAGCTTATTGCTTTTCTTCGAAAGAATAGAAATACAAACGGTCACAGATTTAAATAGAGCTATCTATTTTACAGCAATTATATCAGTTTTCATTATTCTACTCTTATTATTTTACTCTCGGTCGTAAGGAACTTCACATTATTTGAGCATGTTATGGATATTACCCGTTCCGCCACTTTACTTTAATATTTACTTTTCCCGAGAGTAAGCTTGTCTTTTTCGCAACATATAAGTCTTAAATGTGAATTCTAAATTCACGGTTTCAAGGCACTTGGGTTGCAAAGGATATCGCTTGCTTTTCATTTTCATCAAAGAGAGTAATTAATGTTGTATGTGTATCTCACTTGAGAAAAATCCTCACTGTCAGTTCACTTGTTTATTGTTTTTCATCTTTTGTTGACAATATTTTCTTGGTTTGGAAATGCCATGACACAATAGATTTCATAACATGTAAGTTAATTTCGTTTAAAAAGAAAAAAATACTTTATTGTAGACATTCATATTTGCATTCTTATCATTTTAATGTTATTTTTATTATTGGTTTACAATTTTCCTGTGATTTGCTAGATGTCATGAATTTGCTGATCAAGATTCAGACTGTAGGCTGCCGAGGGATATTTACTCCCTATTCTTGGTTTTCACTTGTCACGTGACAAAATATATTTCTCTAAATTAACTTCTAAACACTGGATGCCTAATAGAATTATAAAGAAATACAAAATTATGTTTCCTGGGTAACTTTTAGGCTGTTTGGTCACTTTCCGAGCGAAATATTAGCAAGTGAATGTGTGCAATTTTGTGCAGTAATTGTATGGAGCTGCCATGTTGGTGCCCCAGCAGAGGGGCTCCATAATGGCGGGCAATTAACCGGGTCTCCAAAACGACGCTATCTTCAATCCAAACAACAAGAATAGTATCAGAATAGTAAGATATGAACTTGTATAAAGTAATTTAGATAGTACTTGCCCTCTGATTGGCTGAGAGCTGTGTTTGAAATCTCTATGAAGGTCATAGAAATTATGTCATGTCTCAGTCATGTTGTAAAATAGTGGCAAAAATGGGCGAAAAATGACAAAAAAGCACTCCAAACAAAAAATTATTTTTTCATGGACGAGCTTATAAATTGGTGGGAGAGGGCGAGTTTCCTTGAGCTTTGTTGAGGCTAGCAATTGGCGTGATGCTACCAAATTTCGGCGAAGAACAAAACAAAACTTTTACAACATCGAAATAATTTAATAAAGGATTAAAAAATGTCTTGAAATGCCTTCCACAGTGCACATCAAGCTCTGATATAGAGCTGAGGCTTGTAAGATAACACTGTTTAGTAGTTTTTACCTGAGCTCGGCTGCTGAGTGCTGGGCAAAAGCAAAATCAGTCTTTCACAATGACAGCTGAGTACTCGTCTTTCAGTTTTTCCGAAGCAGTTCTCGTTTCAGTAAAACCTTCTAATCCCAATCGGTAATGTTTGACTAGTCCAGATAATGCAAATCGATAGTTTTGTTTCCTTCTTTGCCATAAATAAAGCTTTCAAATTCACTCATCGCTTACATTCCAGCTCGCCATCGATCATGTTCTGACACATGAGCTTTCTAGGGAGACAGTTTCCGTCGGTTTTGACGATGACACTCGAAGTCTTTTGTCCACTTTCTGTCATAGATATTTTGTATTCGAATGGAAAATTGCCATTATTTTAAGCCATGGATGCCATTTTGAAACCAACTTCGCTCGCCGACATTACAGAAACTTGCAGTTTGTTCAGAGATTGAGAAATTAGGTGATATAAGGCGCATGCTGATTGGTTGATCGGTATGGAGAATATAGGATTTCATCGGCTTCAAAAACTTCATATTGTATGTTTAATCCTGTCTTTGCAAATTAAATATAAGAAGAAAATTATTTTATAAAAGAAATAAAACATTTTTTCTGTGCCTTCATAGAGTTTTGAAAACTTCGGCTTTTGTTTGGGAGAATTCTCGAGTCAGATCATGAAGCACTCGACTTCGTCTCGTGCTTCATGATCTGCTCTCAAATTCTCCCAAACAATGCCTTGGATAGAAAAAATGTTTTATTTCTTAAGTATAACATGCTGATGTGCTAAAAAGGTAAAAGTGGTGCAAATCAAGTGAAATACGGCAAGTTCAAAATACGTGACTGGTGTTGCGTGACATAAATAGCTTTAGGCGATATCTCGAGAACTACTCGGCAGAAGGTGCTGACATTTTGTATGACAAATCCTTGAATAGAGTTATATTCATGACAGAAAGGACATCACTGTAGGTCTCTTGGTTTAGAAGGTTAGCTTTCTGATGACGTCACATGAAAACTGAGAATATTGAACCTGCCAACCTCCTGACATTTATTAATCCAGGTTTTCTTCACCTAAAATTCAAAATTCTGACTTCCTTGCATAACCTGCATTACATTGCTTACCTTGCCTATAACTAACAGAATGACATGGCTTTCGTATTCTCAGTCATTTTCAACTAATATAATATACCAGCTCCTAAGAACGAGCAATTTGATTGGTTTAGAAACTCGGAATCTCAGTGTAATATATCTCAAAGACTGAGCACTGAACTTAAATAATGTTTAGGTTAGTTTTGTCATGTTTGGTTTGCCTGTGGTTTGTGAGCCCGCAATTTACACAGCAGTTACCCTTATTTCTCTTGGCAGCCATCTTGTTTTACTTCGCATTATTCCAAAAGTTCTCTATTAATTATACAACAATTTAATCAGCATAATCTCTTAGTCCAATGGATAAAGTACTGCGACCAGAACGTCTGGAAACCGATCCAAACAGCAGTTTAGCAGCGAAGGAATGGCATCACTGGGAACTTACTTTCGAGAATTTCCTGACAGTTTTACCCCAAACTGGCCTCAACAAACTCAATGTGTTGACTAACTACATCTCTCCAAAGATCTTCCAGCACATCGAGGACTGTACAGAATATGACACAGCAATCGACACGCTACAGGCTCTGTTTGTAAAACCACAAAATGAGATTTTCGCTCGACACATTCTTGCCATAAGAAGACAACAACCAGCTGAAAGCCTAGATGAGTACCTTCAAGCACTGAAAACACTTAGTAAAGACTGTAATTTCAAGAGCGTTACTGCAACAAAGTACTGCGAGGAAAGTATACGGGACGCTTTCATCACTGGGCTGCAGTCCAACCTAATTCGGCAGAGATTGCTAGAGAATAAGACGCTGGATCTTCAAACCATGTTTGATCAAGCCCGAGCCCTTGAGTCAGCCATGAAAAGTTCTGAGTCGTATGGAGCACCACAGGCCTCCATCAATTCGGCCGTTCCGAACCACTCGTCAGTAGAGCAGCCCGATGAAAGCACACTAGCTGCAGTTGAATCTGAACAAGCCACTTGCTTTTTCTGTGGAAACAAAAGGCACCATCGCACTAAGTGTCCAGCTCGTGATGCCGTCTGCCTCAAGTGTCAGAAGAAAGGCCATTTTGCTAGAGTTTGTCGAGGGAAGCCTATTGCCAAGGATAAAGATACAGTTTCTGCTGCAACCTGGTCCCCAACACTGGCTACGTTAACACCAAGCGCACCAAAATCTCTCAAAATCTCTCAAAAGACTGTTGACATCGAAGGATTACAAGTCAAGGCTTTGTTTGACAGCGGAAGTAGTGAAAGCTATATTCACTCCAGTTTGGTGGAACAAGCAAGTTTTACAGTTCAGCCATCATCTAGTACAGTATCCATGGCAACATCGGCACCTGGCCCTATCAAGATAAACGGTACCTGCACAGTTGACCTAACCTACCAAGGACGTAAATATGAAGGCATCCAGTTTTCTGTACTCTCTGGACTTTGCGCCGACCTCATACTAGGAGTAGATTTTCAATCCAAGCATGAAAGTGTTGTATTCAAGTACAGGGGCTCGGAACCGCCCTTCTCCGTCTGTGGTTTCAGCACCCTGAATGTAGACCCGCCTGAGCCTTTCGCGAACTTGACATCGGACTGTCATCCCATCGCCACTTAATCTCGCCGATATAGTCAGGAAGATTCTGCCTTCATTGATGGGGAAGTTAAAACGCTGCTCGCTGAAGGGATAATCGAACCGAGTCGCTCCCCTTGGCGGGCCCAGGTCGTAGTAACCAAAGATGAGAACCACAAGAAGAGGCTGGCCATTGACTATTCACATAATATCAACAGGTTTACCCTCCTCGATGCCTTCCCATTGCCACGAATAAGTGACATGGTTAACCAAATTGCTCAGTACAAAGACTTCAGCACAATTGACCTCCGCAGTCCCTATCATCAAATCCCTCTCAAGGATGAGGACATACCTTACACAGCATTCGAAGCTAAAAATAACCTGTACCAGTTTACCCGTCTCCCTTTTGGCGTAGCTAACGGGGTAGCCTGCTTTCAAAGGGAGATGACAAAGCTGGTGGAAGAAAATGATCTCAAGGCGGTCTTTCCCTATCTTGACAATATCACGATTTGGGGAAAGGATCAGAAAGAGCATGATTCAAACCTTCAGAATTTCTATGAAGCTGGCAAGCATAAGAACATCTGCTACAACGATGACAAAAGCATTTTTTCGACACGGCGCCTCCCTATCCTTGGATACGTGGTTGAAGAAGGAAATATCAGCCCAGACCCGGAGCGCCTACGCCCCTTGCGCGAGCTCCCGGTCCCACATGATTCAAAGTCTCTAAACAGGTGCCTGGGACTGTTTTCTTACTACTCACAGTGGATACCAACATATTCTGACCGAATGAAGCCCATAACCAGCTGTAAGTCATTTCCTCTATCAGAGCCAGCTGTTGAAGCATTTGAGAGTATCAAGAAAACAGTGGAAGAGGCTATTGTTACGGCAATCGATGAAGCCATTCCTTATGAAGTTGAGACGGATGCCTCCGAAGTAGCACTAGCTGCCACCCTCAACCAGAATGGGAGACCTGTCGCATTCTTTTCACGAGCCTTACAGGGTAGTGAGCTCAAACATGCTTCAGTTGAGAAGGAAGCACAGGCTATCATAGAAGCTGTGAGACACTGGAGACACTTCATCTTACATGTTTGACCAACGCCACAGAGGGAAGATAAAGATTGATAAAATCATGCGATGGAAGCTTGAACTTTCTTGCTACACGTTCGACATTGTCTACCGTCCAGGAAAAGAGAACATTCCTCCTGACACACTATCCAGAGCCACGTGCGCTATGGTAGATGAAGACCGACTCTACAAGCTCCACGAGTCACTCTGTCATCCAGGGGTCACCAGGCTCAGTCACTTTGTGAGGACCAAGAACCTGCCATATTCCCTTGATGACATCAAGAAAATGACAAGCAAGTGCCCTGTTTGCTGTGAATGCAGGCCACAGTATCACCAACCTCCCAAACTTCCTCTCATTAAAGCCACACAACCATTTGAGAGGATCAACATTGATTTCAAGGGTCCTCTGCCAAGCTACAATGGAAATAAGTTTTTCCTCGATGTCATCGATGAGTATTCCAGATTTCCATTTGTCTTCCCCTATCCTGATGTCTCGACACCAACGGTAATCAAATGCTTCACTACACTTTTCTCTCTATTTGGGATGCCAGCCTATGTGCATTCAGACCGTGGTTCTTCCTTAATCAGCCAGGAGTTACGGAACTTCCTAGGAGAGAAGGGTGTGGCAACGAGCCGAACCACTGGCTACAACCCTGAAGGAAATTGGCAAGTCGAGAGGTATAATGGAGTGGTGTGGAAAGCAATCTCAACGTGCCTGATGTCCAAGAATCTACCAGTAAGGCGCTGGCAAGATGTCCTTCCTGATGTTTTGCACTCTATCCGCTCTCTATTGTGTACAGCTCAGCGGCGTAGCCAGGAATTTCTGAAGGGGGGGGGGGGGGGGGGGGGGGGCGGATAGTGAAAACATGGGACGAAAATGCTCAAATTTTCTCCAGCAAATACAGTAAATGTATGGGAAAATTTCCGAGAAAGGGGGGCCCCGGCCCCCCTGGACCCCCCTGGCTACGCCCCTGCAGCTACCAACGAGACACCACATGAGCGATTCTTCGCTTTTCCCAGACGGTATTCTGCCGGCTCTTCCATTCCAACCTGGATGAGTGAACCTGGACCAGTTCTCCTTAAGCGTCGTGTTCGTGCCAGCAAGACAGATCCCTTAGTAGACGAGGTTGAGCTGCTTCAAGCAAATTCCCACTATGCCCATGTGCGCTATCCAGATGGTAGAGAAACAACGGTCGCTACCAAGCACCTTGCCCCAAAAGGCGAGGTAAAGTCCCAGCTCCAACTACCAGCTAAGGCTACCACTGTGGAAACCGAGCATATCCCTGCTTGTCCACCGTCACCCTTAGTAATAGATGTATCAGTAACAACGGCACCTCCAGCTAACCCAGGAACTGATGAGTAGCCGTCCCTGCGACGTTCAGAGAGGGCACGCCGTGCAGTGGACAGACTCGACCTCTAGCGGAGGGGTGAATGTAATATATCTCAAAGACTGAACACTGAACTTAAATAATGTTTAGCTTAGTTTTGTCATGTTTGGTTTGCCTGTGGTTTGTGAGCCCGCAATTTACACAGCAGTTACCCTTATTTCTCTTGGCAGCTATCTTGTTTTACTTCGCATTATTGTACGACATTTTTGCTGATTAAAGCCTTATGTTTGGGCAAAAGGTCTTTATTAATTATACAACACTCAGACATTATTTACCTCTGAAACAGTAGATATTGTGTTGGCAACCAAATTTCATGTAGTGACACATGCATACCTGTGAACCCCAGAAGTTCTGAAATCTGGAGAATTTGTCGGAACCATCTTTCCGAATCCCTTCTAAAAACATCCGAACTCTCTCCGAATCTTCTCCGGTGGCGTGGACTTCAGTTGACTTTTTGGTGCCTCACTATGAATCATAGAATATGTTGAAAAATCTGGGAGATTTGATGCTTTAGACTGGAGACTGGGAAATGTGATTCCCGGGAAAACCTGGAGAGTTGGCAGGTATGCACATGTTTACGGTGATTTTTATTAATAAGGCTGAAGAAAAGGCAGTCAACAAAACTAAAGAAGTAACAAATTGGATTTCTTTGTCTCTAAATCGGCACTCTGAATAAACAAGTCTCACAAATTGTCTGAGCGTTGTTTCTAAAGCCCGGCGCAAACGGCACAACTTTGTTGTGCAACAACGTCCAACATTGTTGAACACAACATGTTGCATCCGTTTGCCGTGTGTGTTGACAGTTGTTGTGACTTGTTCCATGATGTTGAATGATGTTTGAAACCCGTCAAACTTTTGGCACAACAAGCTTAAACTTTTCTTTTGTCCTGTGACCAGCGAAGCATAACACAACAAAGTTGTGTTCGTTTGCGCTGAACTCTCAACAAAGTTTGCCTCGCGCACGCGCAATGTATACTGTATTCATAGAAATAGAGTGTAAACAAATAGGTTTTTGCCCAGAATGCATCGCATCGCCAGCGAGGCGAAAACAATGTTGAGACATGTTGTATTCGTTTGCGGCGACGCGCAACATTCAACAACATACGAACAACATTGCTGCTGCAACAAAGTTGAGAAATGTTGAGTCCGTTTGCGCCGGGCTTAAAAAACAAGCTTACGCTGAAACCCAAGTTGAAAAACTTTAGCTGGCAAGGCATAAATGAACATTTTATTTGCAGTAGGCATGCATTTTCCCTTTATTTTATTAATTTGACAAAAATGGAAACTATAATCTACAATATGTTGAGAAAATACAGTCAAAAAAACCAATTTTCAAAGTACCCGAGGATGGTTTGTGTCTTGCAATGACTGACCGGCATCGTTTCTTGTAGTTTTTTTTGCGAGCGAACTGTCCATCACAAACAAGACTTCATTAAGTAGTTAGTTAGCTCCCTCATCTTGCCTAATGAAAAACCTTATAAACCCTTTTCACCATGTTTCGTGTAGCTGTTTTATCCTTCTAATCCTTTCCCCCCTGAGATATCCAGTGTTTACGGTGTTTATTCACTCCATTTTTCCAGCAAACTAACTTACTTGTGCAATGAGTGGCTGCAGACGAATAATTTTCATCTCGGAAACGTTTGGTGAAATATGCTTACAGAAGCTCTTCAATTTGAACTTAATTCCTCCTTGAATTGAAAACAATATCTTGCTCGCTACAGGTCCCTACTGCAAGACCTCAGTCTGATATTATTTCCTGTACAGACCTCGTGCTTGGTTAAATATCCCTTATTATCGCTTGTCAATATTTTTTAACAGACCTGTTCTTCGGTAATCACGGTAGAAGCTGGTAGAGATTATTATTAATTCTATAATGTGTACACTTTGTTGCCATTGTCAAGGAGATAATAGTTTCCTTCAGAACATCTTTTTTAAAAGTTGGCAGGTCTACTATACATGTATATCGAACTTCCTTGTTGGAATAATATATAGATTTAGGCACTGCCTAAAAGCGGAGCTCGAATCAATACATTACTGTCATTAAGGCATCGACTTTTCTAGTTTTGATGACGTCATCGATTATGCCATGCCACATGACCTTGGTGGTGTATTTTCTTGCCTCCAAGATAACTTTACCCAAGTGTGGTCACCTAGCAATGTTGCCTTCTTGAGATATTGACTTTTCTAGTTTTGATGACGTCATTGATGATGTCATGCCATGTGGCCTTTGTGGTGCACTCCCTTGGCTCCAAGATAACCCAAGTTTGGTCGCCTAGCGATGTTGCCTTCTCAAGATATTGACTTTTCTAGTTTTGATGACGTCATTGATTAGGTCATGCCACGTGACCTCGGTGGTGCATCCTTCTTGCCTCCAAGATAACTTTACCCAAGTTTGGTCGCCAAGCAATGTTGCCTTCTCGAGATATTGACTTTTCTAGTTTTGATGATGTCATTGATTAGGTCATGCCACGTGACCTTCTTGGTGCACCCCCCTTGCCTCAAACATAACTTAACCCAAGTTTGGTCACCTAGCGATGCTTTGTTCTGGATATATATTTCCCGCTCAAAACTGGTGGGTTACCTGTGTGACGCCGGATGCACGAATGCACAAACCGGAAGTACAAACCGGACGTTCATGACAAAACAGGTCGCTGCATATGCACTTTTGTGTTGTTTCCTATCCTCCTGCATGAAGCTATGGGGCTCCGCCACCGCGGGAGCTCCGCTACAAGATTATTTAAGCATTAGAGCACAACTTTCTATGACTTTATCAGCACAATAGAGCACGTGTGATGTTGGGAGAGACATGAGAACATAAAGTCGTAGAAGGTTGTGCTCTGCTTTTATGATATAGCGGGAGAGAACCATTAATTTATGGGTGTAATAGAGTATAGATTTGGACCAATCAGAGTGCACGTTATATTGTAGCTACATTATAAATACTAATATAGTTCATGTTTGCGGGTATAAATATCTTTTGGGCCCAACTCAGATTCATTTTAGCCCAAGCACAGCGAGAAAAACATTACGCCCAAGAACAACAACTACACCACTATTATTATTATTTTTGAAGTACATTGAGTACAAGAACAATAATTTATGGTGACCGTCATCAACGCCTTACCATCTGGCTACTCCTTTTGCATGTGTTAGTCTTTTTGTGCTCCTGAGCCCTGGCGACGCCCTTTTTGCTTTTCCCACCCACCCCACGGAAGGGTGTTGAAAAATTTTTTTGACCCCCAAACACTCTTGAATTTCCAAGACCTTCCTTGAATACTTTCTGGAACCACACATGTGTTTCTGGCTACAGTCAGTACTGAGGATATTCCACCGAGTGTTATGACTGCAGGGCCAGGGGGTGCCAGCTAATCCTCACAGTTTTCCCCATTCGAAACGCGAGTTACCACTCAAGTAACTAAGTGCGAAAAAAAAACTTTTCATGTTGATTTAGATCATGATTCTTTTGGGAAATTGTTCATTATCAGCATCAAGCAATCATTTTTGTTGAATACTATGCAGCCCCTTTCCTACATGTACATTGTGTTATTCCAGAAGAAGTCATACCCAACATGGAAGCGAAAGCCACATTAGGATTGATGCACTCTAATGATGTCATAACGCAAGCCAATAGGTTTGGCCGCCATGTTGGTTTTCATTTTGGAAGCGAAAGCCAATTTTGCCAATATTCTCGTTGAATCTGTTATGATTTTTGCCGAGAGATCATTGCTCAGGATTTCTAAACATCAACTATGGCTATTTGAATTGAATACGAAGTGGAAAATACCAATGGACGTAAGCTGAAGTTGAAAAACCATTTCGCAGAGCAATGTCTCATGGTCGACTTGGTTTAGCTATAGGTAAGAATTGCTGGTTGCTGAATAATAAAACACTTATTGAATTCGGTTTTCGTATGATTTATATATCTTAGACATTTTGATGTACAATATCGCTGGATATTTTTTCGAGTCTGGTGTATTTTGTTGAGCCCGAAAAAATTATCCGAGATATGTACTTTTTACAATATTCGTGGCTATGTTGTATCGCGCGTAGCGCGAGTGTTTGTATCTGCCGATACAACATAGACACGAATATTGTAAAGTACTTATGATATTCTAACTTTTGTACTTATATTAAATTGAATGTGCATTGAAAATGAAAGAATTTTCGGGTGTTTACAAAAAACGCCAATCATTTTGCAGAAAGCATGCGCAGAAGGCATGATTCCTGTCCCACATGGAACTAGCCGGACTAAAACAACATATAGTGCCATGCTTGGACTTCACTAGAGTGGTCCCCTTCAGCTTTTAGTCTGTAGGGGATATTTGAAACAATGTGCATTGAAAATGAAAGAATTTTCGAATGCACAAAAAACGCCAATCGTTTTGTAGCAAGCATGGGCAGAAGGCATGATTCCTGTCCCACATGAAACTAGCCGGACTAAAACAACATATAGTCTCTCAGGTGAAGCTTTATTTAGGTACTGCTCTACGAGAGAAGACCATACTTGAACTTCACTAGAGTGGTCCCCTTCAGCCTTTGGACAGTAGGGGATATGTGTTATTTGAAACAAATATCCAACTGTTCAAAGACTGAGGGCTGCACTGGAAGGTGTCCTATACAGAATACTAATTGGTCTAATTAGTATTCTGTATCAGATACAGAATACTAATTAGATCAAATAGTATTCTGTATCAGACACCTAGCCATGTGGTATCGGGGGTTGCAAGTAAAAAAAAATAAAGTAGTTTGGAAGTGTACAATATCGCGGGATATTTGTACTCGCCCCAGTCTCATTCCTGCAATACTTGTTCTGTCTTCTCAGTTGGATAATAAATGTATTATTGTATTTATTATTGTTATAGTTATAGTTGTAGTTATTCAGTTATCAGCGCAACCATCGTTATACTTTTGTAATCTCCCTGTAATTCAGTACGGCTGCAATAGGGTTGTAATAAACTATATTATTATTATTATTATTATTAGCCTGCAAAAGCCAATACCACTTTAAGTGCTTGCCAAAAGAGACTCTTTCAAAGAGCCATCTGCATGCTCAAGCCAAACATTCCATACTGATGACGTATTATGAATATGTGGTCAATTTAACCAGGGACGTTTAATTTTGATAGCACACCTTACTAGTGAGGAATGATGATGTCGATGAAAGAAGATAAATACGTTTGACTGGCCACGTAATCCTTTTAACCAGATCTAAGTCAAAATATCATCAATATGGAATGTTGGGTGAGAGTATGTAGACTACTCTTTGTGGGAGTCTCTTTTGTTGAGTGGTTAGTAGTGTTGGCTTTCGCAGGCTAGCTGCCATCAGCCCAACTGTTACATAATTCCTTCTGCTGTACTGTAGGTGGTGAATGGAAGTTGCTTGTGATAACCAAGAGATCTTTACTTGGACTCTTTCCTGGGAATCATGAAGTGTACAGGATTGACAAAGTAGCATTTCTACCACTTGCACCTGGAGATGTTCCTGACTTAGAGTTGGATGTGAGTAATAAAATGTGAATGAAAATGTGTAGTGAGCAGACTTATGCTGGATCTCATGGTGCTGATGGCTGCCAAGCGGTCTTAAAGGCCCATAACCACCCAAGCCGCATTGCATGCACACAAGAATAAAACGCAGTTGAAAATTCAATGCAAATATTCAGTTTGAACTTGTGAAATGTGAAGAACAATAGGAGCCCCTTTGGGACCTACAGTATCAGCCAATCACAGCTGTTGAATAACAATAGAGCCAATTGAAAACAAATTGCAAAGGTTCCCGGTAGACTATGGGCCTTAAAAGCACAGATACTGTGTCTGCAAAATTAATTTCGGACTTGTCAAGATCCACTTTCCACCTGATATTCTATTTAAAGGGGCACTCGCACGCTTAATTTTTGTACCACCTGTCAAAAATAAGTCTAATTCTAATCACCAAAAATACATTAAAGTTTACCGGGAATAACCAAAATAACAGTCCAGGGGCCCGTTTCTCAAAACGCTCCGTAATTAACGGGCCCGTTAAACTTATCGGGAGAGTTTACGGAGAGGTTTATCGGGTACGAGCGAGCGTTTCTCAAAGCTCCCGGTAACCTCCCGAAAGTTTACGGGGCCCCGGAATCAAGTTTATAATTTCCGGATATTATTATTGAAAAACTCAGCAATTTGTCGACACTAGATCACAAAGTGTACCGCTAAGTTTGTATTTCCAGCGAAAAAAGTAAAGAAATCAGCTAAAATGTACGAAAACAAGAGCAATTTGTAGTAAAATTGTGCACTGAGATTGAACATTTATTTACATTCTTGCAATCAACGCGTCAAACTGATTGACAGCTATGCTGTCAAACGAATCGTTTTGATTGGTTGAGAAACGAGATGGTTGCATCTGATTGGCTAAAACTCTCCCTGTTTATCGGAATGGCGGGAAAAACAATCCCGGTAAGTTTACGGGAAACCATGGCACTGCGAAGCGAGAACTTTTCGAGGCAAAACGAGACAGGCCGGAAAATGGTTAGTTTTGAAGGAAAAGAGGTAAGTTTTCGGTAAGTTTAACTTGGCAGAGTCTAGTTGAATAACTAAGCTTTACCTAGAGTGAAAAATTTCAGGAAAACAAATCAATTTTCAACCTTATTTTAAGACTTCAAAATGCTTCCCGGTAATTAACGGGAGGTCAAGAGCTCCCGTAAAAAATCCGCCGATTTAACGGGAACTTTTACGATTTCGAAAATAACGGGAGTTTTGAGAAACAGTCAAAATATATCGGGAGGTGTTAACGGGTAGGTTTACGGGTCCGATAACTTACCGGGCGTTTTGAGAAACGGCCCCCAGGTTTGTTAAATGGCCATTTAACTGTAAAATCAATACAAATCTATAGTGTTTTTATCTGTTATCAAGAGGATGGAATTGGATTGAGATTTGAATTATTTGCTTGTCAGGCAAGCGTGCGAGTGCCCCTTTAAGCCTGTGTTCTACTCTACCAGAGCTAGTGTCCGTAACCATTTCCAGTTCGCCCTCCTTCCAGCCAAAATCAATGCCTTCCAATTTTCAATTTTATTCACGCACTATATTCATCTGGAATGCTTTGCCCCAGGCAGCTTTTCCACCGACCTCGCACTCAGCATCTAAGTTTTTAGCGGCCTTACCTAGTAAGCTAATCCGGTGATGGGCTATCGTCCTTAGTCTTACAACTGTTTTTATATATGTTGCGATATTTTCTTTGTATTGTTTGTTGTTATTTACTTATACATTGTTTGTCATTGTCCTCACCGGTCAGTCGCCGCTGACCGCCCAATGCCGGATTATTTAAAGGTACACTATTGATTGATTCTAGGATAAGAATGGACTTTAGTCCATTCAATGGGAAGATCAATAACAGTCTAGTATTGCCATAGAGCTGGTTGCCATAGCAACCACATGACATGTATCACTTGAAAGCGATGCTGGAGTTCTTTATGCCTGTCTAAGATTCTAAGATAATGTGACAAAATCGTTTCCGGCATGTCAATTCCGATGTCATCAAATCATTAAAAAGCAAAATGGCTGCCATCTCAAGCTATAGTCTTTGAGCTTAAATATCTCTGGGATGAAAAGAGATTTGAAAATAGAACAAAGCATTTTGTTTCCTTTAACTATACTCCATCATAGGAGGTGTGGCTGGGTGGCACAGTGTGTTTGTGGATTGGCACACTATGTGTACGGTCCTGACAGACCAGCTTTACTGTATAGGCTTTTCTCTGTCTGAGCAGCTTGCTTATAGCTTTGAATTCCTTTCAAATGGAGCTTTTGTGAGATTTACTGAGGCAGAACTACCCTGGTTTCGACATGTTTATTCTTCTCTGATAGAGTGATTAGGATTACAACTTATGATGTGATAATTAGAGTTAATTAGTGTTCAGACTGAAAGATTCCATATTTCGTAACATCCCCTGGGGCCAGCAATGTTCATTATTTGAGTTCGTGTATCGAAAAATAAGTTGTAATAAGAGTATAAAAACAGTGTTCTCATTCTAAAGTGGTGTAGTTTACATGTCTTTCGAAAGTTCTGAGATTCTTCTTGTCGCCCTTTGAGCAGCTAATATGCTGGGGCGAGCTTTCGCTTCATTTGAAGCTTTTTCTTCCTTATTTTGGTTTGATGGCGCGATGTCTCCGCTGACCGCTACTTCTTCATCTGATACTTCTAATGGGTACAGCTTTTCGATGGGTCTTGTCAGTTGTGCTATATCTTTCCCGTTACTAACGCGTAAAGTGACTGCTCGCACCATTCCATCTAAACCAGGATGGAGTTTTGTGATCACTCTCAGTCTCCATCTACTACGTGGAAGATCTTCATGTATCAGTACCATATCTCCTTGCTTTACTGTGTTTTCTTTGGGATGTTTGTTCTTGAGATGAGTGTGGTGTTTTCGAAGATTTGTTAGATATTCATTCTTCCATCTTGTCCAAAATTGATTTAGTAGTTTCTGATGGTATGTTACCCTCCGAGTCAGATCGTCTTATGTTGAGCTTGTAGGTGCGTAATCTTGATCGCTGTCTTCATCTTCGCTGAAGACGCCTGGTAGTGCTATCAATCTGTGACCGCATCAGAAATCTGACGGTGTGAGTGGGAGTGCTTATTTGTTGTCGGCATAGGGATAGGTTAATGGACGACAATTGAGGGTTACTACAACCTCGGCGAGGATTGTGGTCAGTTCAATAAAATTTAATGACGTTTTCCCTAGGGTCTTCTTTAGGCAGCGTTTTACCAGTCCAACTAGACGTTCATAAAACCCTCCCCACCAAGGAGCTCTCTCTGCAATAAATTCCCAAATAATGCCTTTTTTGCGAAAGGAATTGTTGTACAATAGTGTTTTTAAGTATTTCAATAAGTTCTTTAGAAGCTGCCTTGAAGGTTTTAGCGTTGTCTGTTACTATATGGCGTAACACTCCTCGTCTTGCGATAAATCTCTTGAATGCTCTTATGAAGGCGGCTGCCGTTTGATCTTCTACTAATTCCAAGTGTGCTGCTCTAGTTGTTGCGCATGTGAAGAAGCAAATGTACGACTTGGCTTTATTGTTTGCTTGATTTCGAATATACAGTGGTCCGGCATAGTCGATGCCTGTTGCCTGGAACGTCAGAGATCCTTTAACTCTTGATGGGGGTAGAGGTGGTGTTGTTACTGAGCGAAGAGGGGGACCTTCCACTCGCCTACATGTCACACATCTAGAAGTCACCTTTCTTATTGTCTGACGTCCTTTTGGTATCCAATGTGTTTCTCTGATTTGTGTGAGAGTTTCACCTACACCGCCGTGCATAGTGTCTGTGTGCGCAGACTCGATCACTAGTTTTGTAATATGGCTGGTTTGTGGAAGGAGTACAGGAAATTTTGAGTCAAACGATAAGCTAGAATGTTGTAATCTTCCTCGGCAACGAATAAGACCATCCTCGTCTAAATAAAGTTGCAATTGTTGGGTGAGGTTCGGTGATTTGCCCTTAGTCTTGTTCTGTAGATGTGTAGATGCGATAACTCCTGTTTGTAACTCTTGGCTTGAACGGCTTTGATGAGCAGTTTGCGTGACATGCTGATATCTTTGGCTGTGATAATGAGTGCATCTTGTTTGCTTGTCTTTTTCCATTTGTCTGTACACTCTTCAAAATTAATGCTGTGATTCTTAGTGTTTTGTTTCATGTACTATATCGTGTTATGTCTACTATATTCAGCATGTTGGGCTGGTTTTTGTTGTTCACGGTGTTGTTGAAAATCATCTTTCGCTATAGTTGGCTCAAGTTGGCTCGGGGGCCATTTGTCTTCGGGCCCATTGATCCACGCAGGTCCGTTTTGCCAGATTGTGTTTCTTGCTATGTGTAGTGCAGGGAGACCACGTGTCAATAGATCGGCTGGATTTTCTTTACTTGGACAGTGGTTCCAAAGGCTCGAAGCTGTGATTTGTGTGATTTTATTTACTCTATTTTGTATAAATTGTGGGAGATGTCTTTTTGATGACAAACATGAGATCACTATCTGTGAATCATTCCACATGTTGACTTTCATGTTAGCGAGCTTGAAGCTTTGAGTAAAGTATTCACAGAGTTTTGCTCCTAAGAGTGCGGCTAATAGTTCCAACCTTGGTAGGGTTTGGTTTTTGACGGGCGCTACTTTACTTTTGGCCATTAGGAAGGTTGTTGAGGTCCTTTCTGTTGATGATTTTCGTAGGTAAGCAACTGCACCATAAGCTAGAGTGCTACTATCACAAAAATTGTGAAGTTGATACTGTGATGTGTTGTCTAAATTGTATGATCTTGGTACGAAAGTGGGAGTCAAATCTTTGATCTCGCTAAACCACTGTGCCGATCGTTCTCTGTGTTCCTTCGGTAGCTCCTCGTCCCAATCGATATCTAGTTTCCATATTTCTTGGAGCATGATTTTAGCTTTGACCGTGAATCTTGATCTTTATCTTTATTGAGCTCTTAGTGGTATATCTATTTACATTGTGTATAAAATAAGTGTCAGAAAAGTTTGAGCAGGAAAACTAAATTAACCCTTGGGTTTTCGAGTTAGTTTCCCTAGCCTTATTAAGTTATTTTTATTACCAGGTAATTACTCCCCCCCCCACCCCAAGGGTTCCACAAATCCTAGAGGATCGAAAATTTGTGATGCTATTCTGAGCACTGTTCGTTTTGTCGCTCTACTGGCGTTTAATTTTTCTGTTTCTTTGACTATTTTGTCTAGCGATAGGGATATTGTATCTGTATCGGCATGCCGTTCTAGACCGAGGACCTTCACTGTTGTTGACGGTCCTGTGCCGTCTTCTTGAATTTTGTTGTTCAGTTTGCTTGCATTGGCTGCGTGCTGTTGTGTAATATTCTAAAGCTTCAGCCTCTGTGGGCGCACCAGTCACTACATTGTCCATATACATTGTGTGCATAAGGTCCTTTGCTACCCAGTCATTCTTTTTGTTGAAGTGGTACTGTAAGGTTGCGTTGAGTAGGAAAGGTGATGGGGCTGCACCAAACAGGACCCGACGAAATCGCAGCGTCTTCAAATTATCGTTGTTTGCGGGATTGCAGATATTTCTTAACCAGAGGAATCGGGTTGCGTCTCTGTCTATAGGATCTATTTCAATTTGAAGGAATGCTTTTTCTATATCTGCAATGAGGCCGAAATTGTAGCGCCTAAAATTCAGTAGAATGCGTGTTAAGTCTTGCATTAGGTTTGGCCCTGTGTGCAGGCAGTCGCTTAATGCTTTAGGAGACGCCCTTGCTGATGCATCGTAAACCATACGAGTTTTTGTAGTAGCACTATCGGCCTTGAATACTGGAAAATGTGGGATGTAATGCACAAGCCCTTTATGTGTTTTATGATCTACAACCTCTTCTAGAAATCCTGAGGCGATCTGTTCTCTAATTGTTCGTTGTACTTCGTAACTAAATTTGGATCTTTTTATTGAGACTGTGCAACAACTGTGTTAATCGTGTTCTGCTAAAATGGAAGTTAGTCGGCAAGTCGTCTTTGTTTTCTTTCCATGGGAGTCTGACACTATATCTTTCGCTTGACGGTTTGAATGAAATTGTTTCTTGAAATGACAAATGACTATATCGTTTGTGTTTTCTTCAGGTATGTTGTTGATTTCCCAAAACTTGCTCAAAAGCTGACTAAGCTTATCATCTTCATTTGTCTTGCTAGTTTGAGCGTTTGTTAACTGACATAATGTGTTGTGTGTGCAATCTTCGATATTGGGCGCTGGTCCCGATAGGAACCATCCGAATTTGCTTTGTATAGCTATCCATTTATCGTCGTATGATTTTCTTATGTTTCCGATAATAATTTGGTTGTAGTAGTCTATGCCTATAAGGATATCGACGTTATGTTCATCTGCCGCTTTGAATTTGTCTGCTAGATCGAGAACTTTGAATTCTGCGGGAACGTTAACTTGTTGAAGTGTGACCGATAATGGGGGGCAGATGATTGGCGTTATGAGAGCTTTGATGATGATATCTTCCGAAAGTGAATGTAGCGTGAATGAGACGACTTCATAAGACTTTTGTTGGCTTTCGATAGTTCCGAATGTTGTTATGTTAAGCTTGTCATTGTGTGTGGATTGCAACTCTTTTAATTGTTTCGTGATAAATGTTCTTTGGGAACCTGGGTATTGGGTATCCAGTGTGATGTTTGTGACATTTGGTATCATGCAAATTGCATGGACATTGACACTGGCACCTACAACGGGCTGGCTTCCTCCTCTATGGTATGGATTTGCAGTGCATGCGGTACGCCAAATTTTACCTCTTCAAGCTGTACCTCTTCGAGCGGCCCATCGTTAGAAGTGTCAAATTCGTTCTCGGCACTTTCTTCTGGTATCGAGCAAGTTCCGGGCCCTGCTTTCACCCCCCTGGATGCTTCATCCCCTCAGCAAAACCGAGGGCCTCTTCGCCGCCACTGGAACAGACGAAAGTTGCGTTGCATGGAGATAAATTGTGATAGTATATGGAGTTCCTCGAGGGCTGCTTTGCTGGCTGGGCTAGTCGATTATCATAAACCTGACATAATATTTCGGTGTGAATCAAAACTCAACTGTGACATTCCAACTCAGGCTGCTTTTCCACAAGGTTTCACCGTTTTCCGTAAAGGACGCTGTGATCAGGGAGGTGGTGGCCTATTTATTGCAATCAAGGAAGAAATCCCTGCAAACCTCGTAACTTTTCTCACCGAGGATCCTGAGGATGAGTCTCTGTGGATGTCTATACGAGTATCTAAGTCCAAGGAACTGTTTGTATGTGCATTTTACAAGCCACCATCATCTCCGGCCACACGCATCGACCTCCTATCTCAGTCGTTGTTAAAGATTTTCAACAATCGTCGAAAGTCTCACCCAAGTATTGTAATTTTAATTGCGGTGACATTGATTGGAAACAAGATCCTCCAATATGTACAAATCCCGCCAGAGCGGCACTAATGAACAGGCTCTTGGACTTTATAAATGAGCACTCCCTCCACCAACATGTCACAGTACCGACTCGCCCAATATCCAAGAAGACCCTAGACCTTGTGTTGTCATCGACACCTTCATTGGTCTCAGATGTGTCTGCGGCACCTGGCATGTGCGACCATGATGTTGTAAATTTCTCGATCCATCTAAACCCTAGCCGTGTAACCAAGCCTCCTCGGAAGATCTACTTGTACGATCGAATGGATTTGTCTGGTTTCCGAGAGCATATGCGCTCGGCTGATGATAGCTTCATGGCTTCCGACCCTAGTGGTAGGACTGTTGAGGGCAACTGGCAGTTCTTCAAACAAGCCCTTTTGCCTGGAGTTGAGAAGTGTGTTTAGACAACTAAACGTCGCCCCGACCTACCTTGGCTATCCGCGCAAGCGTGAGCGGCTTCTCAAAAACGCCCACCGGACAAACTCCCCTGCAGCCTGGTCTGCGTATAGATGCCTACGAAATAAGATCAACAAATCCATGAAATCTGCCCACAACACCTACCTTAACACTGTTATAGGTGGCAGTCTAAAATCGGACTCAAAAAAGTTCTGGAACTATGTTAGACGATCGCGCACTGAATCAACAGGAATTCCGCCGCTGCGCAAAAATGGTACCTTGTATGTCTCACCCAAAGAAAAAGCCAGAGCCCTGAACAAGTGCTTCCAGGAGGTCTTTACTGAAGATGACGGCTCTCGGTCCGACTTAGGCCCTCCTTTAAACTCATCTATTGAGGACATTGTCTTCTCTTCAAATGGCGTCAGGAAACAACTTCAGGCCATAAATCCACGGAAGGCATCAGGGCCTGATTGGCTCCCCGCGCGTCTTTTGTACGATCTAGCCGACGAATTAGCTCCCCTTTTGTGTAACATCTTCCAACAGAGTTACGACTGTGGCATCCTACCTTCCGATTGGTTGGTTGCTATGGTTTTCCGGTCTTCAAAAAGCGAATCCGCGACGACCCGCCCGGTCTCACTAACCTGTATTTGCTGCAAAGTGATGGAGCACGTGGTCGTTAGTCATCTCCACGACTTCTTGCGTGTAAACGACATCATCACCATCTTACAGCACGGTTTCCGCTCGCTCCTGTCATGTGAAACCCAACTCGCGCTAGCCACGCACGATTGGGCTACCTCTTTAAATGACCATGCGCAATCGGATGTCCTCCTGTTGGATTTCAGCAAAGCTTTTGACAAAGTTTCACATCCAAAGCTGATCCACAAACTGAAACACTATGGCGTTACTGGAAAAACTCTGCACTGGTTGAGCGCATTCCTCGGACATCGCTCCCAGTTTGTCGTAGTGGACGGAAATCATTCCAGCAGGGTTCCAGTAACCTCAGGAGTTCCCCAAGGCACCGTGCTTGGACCATGGCTTTTTCTTTTATACGTTAATGATATGGTGCTGGACAGTGATTCCAAAGTGCGTTTATTCGCCGACGACACTATAGTGTATCTCCAAATATCATCTGGCGCAGCTGACCATGAAGCCCTTCAGAGCGATCTAGACAGACTTTCGGCTTGGTCTGATACCTGGCAGATGAAATTCAATGCAACTTAATGCCACCTATTGGAAATATCAAACAAGCGAAAGCGAACAGGGCACAATTACTCTATTGCGTCAAAGCAACTATCTATCTGGAACCCACACACGGATACTGCAGTCAGCAGGGTGGAGCAGATACAGAAATATGCGGCTCGCTTTGTGTTAAACAACTACCAGCAGCGGGCCAGCACATCTGCCATGGTGTCACACCTTAACTGGCATACCTTAGAGGACAGACGCCGTCTTTCCCAGTTGTGTCTTTTCTATAAAATCCGTAACAATCTTGTGAACATAAATTTTCCCCAATGTGTTAAACCAAATACCCGCCCTACCAGATCCAATCAGGCAAAGTACCTCCAACCCCAAGCATCAGTCTCAGCGTATAGCTTCTCCCTTTTTCCTAGAACTATTAGGACATGGAACCTTTTATCTTCCCAAATTACTAATATGCCGTGCCTGCAGTCCTTTAAGGACGCCGCCTTGCCCGCAATCACTAACATGCGGGCTCCTTGCCACCTACGCAGGCTATAAGACCTTAAAATCCTGCAGCTCAGACATTAGTGTAAGCTACCATGAGCTAAATTTATTTAAGTATTTTAAGTATACCTGTATCTATCAAGATGCATGATTGGCATGTACGTGAGGATCCGCTTGCTTTGGCCAGAAGAGTGTTAGTGTTTGTTGATTTTGTTACTAAATTGGTCACAACGGGAGTTTAGGTGGGTTTGATTTTGATTGATCGCTTTGCTTAGACTCTTCTTTTTCTTTGTTTTGTTGTGAATTTGTTTCGCAGAGAGATGTATGATGGTTTTGTTTGCAATGAAAGCATCTTCCTCTAGATTGACATTTGCTATGTCCTGGCCTTGCGCAATTGAAACAAAGTCGTTTTTCTGCTAGTTTGGCTCTCCTTTGTTCGACAGTTTTAATAGTATCACATTGGTCTGGCTGATGCCTGCCATCGCAATATACACATGGCCTTGGTTCATTTCTTTCGTTTCGCTGACTAGGGGGATTTGCTAATAGCTGTAGGTAAGGGGGTATCTGCGATAGGTGGATCGTTTTCTACTTTTAAATGTCCTTTTTCTCTCGTCTCTATTTCTTGACGGAGTGCTATTCTTAGCTCATTTAGCGAACTATCTGCTGAGGAGTTAGCTCTAAATATTTGACAGCGCATTTGTTCTGGCAGTTTCTTTAACAATATTGGTATTAGTAGGCTCCCATAGCTGTCTGTTTCAACCCCTAACGCTTCTAATGCGCGGATGCTGCTTTCACAATTGTCGTAAAATGCTCATAACTCGTGTATTTCGCTTGATGTTGTTCTAATTTTCGAAAGTGTTTCCATATGAGCGTTAATTAGAATTTGCTTCCTTCCAAAACGATCCGTCAGCATTTGGATGACTTTCTCGTAATTTAGTGACGAAATAGATAAGCCTGCAATAGCGCGTACAGCTTCTCCTACAATCATTCCTTTAAGGTAGTTCATTTTATCCACGTTCGATAATGCTGTATTAGTGTGAATTGCATTGGAATAACTGTCCATTAAATTGTTGTAAACTGAGCTTTGGTAATTTAACATGGATTTTGGGCGCTGTTTGGCTTTCTTCTTATTCACTAATTTGGAACGAACTCACCGTGGGTTGCTCTTTCACTTCAATTAGTTATTGAATTTTCAGGATCCAGAATTCGATGTTGTCTTGGAATATGAGCGCTAAATCCGTCTGTTCATGTAATCTTCGTCTCTTTCCATGGCGTCTATAATTTTCTGATCCATTTTTGTTACTTCATCTAGTCTCCTCGATAGTCGTCCCACGATGGCTTTCAGTTCTGTCCGATCGATCTTGTCGGTTTCTGACATAATCCTTTCCGCGCGCTTTATGTCCGATGTGCAGTGTCCTTTGTAGGAACCCCTGACAGCCTTTAAATGTGCGATCTCTGCCTTTGACATTGTAGTTGGGTTTCGGCACCAGTTTGTGAGATTAACTGAGTTAATTAGTGTTCAGACTGAAATATTCCATATTTCATAACAGAGCTCTGATAAAGAAAGAGGGTAAAGCTGTAAACTGTCGACCTCAGCTTTGTCAGATGAAGGCTGTTACAAGTTATCGCCGTTAAATAAGGAGCTCTACTTTTACTTTACTATCCAAGACCATAAACTTTGAAATCTGGTTAATTTGAAATCTGGTTATAGTAGCACTTTGAAGCTTAAATACAAATCAGACAGGTGATCCTATAAGGTCATTTAAAAGGCCTATTGTGTACAATAACTTCTTAAAGTGCCACTCAAGGAAGAAATCAACCATATTTCATCAAAAAGATGCATTAGGGAAGGAAAAATTGGGTTTTGCGCGTGCCGTTAATATTTTATTGATTTTTGAATATTTTCGATTGGCGGATTTTTTTCGATCAACTATGCGCGATGCATCTTGGGGGAGAAGCTCTTCAGAACAATGGTTCCTGTGACGCATGAAGAAGACAAAGAAAGTAGAACAAAGGCAGGCCTTTCATTTCCTTTCTTTGTCTTCTTCTTCTTTGTTCTACTTTCTATGTCTTCTTCATGCGTCAAAGGAACCATTGTTCACCCCACAGGATGCCGAACGCACAGTTCAACGAAACAAAAATACCAATCAGAAATATCTACAATCAACAAAATATTAACGGTGCAAGCAAAATACATTTTTCTTTCGCCACTGTTCATTGGGATAATGGATCTTTTTGATGAAATGTAGTTGATTTCTACCTTAATAAGTGGCAACTGTAAAAGAGATCAAAGGGATAATTATTGCCCCATTTCTTTGGGAGTTTCATAATATTATTTAGAACTGAACTGACTATTTTTTATTTCATATTTTTTTATTTAGTTTCTTATTTAAGACATTAACCCGTGTAGTAAGCAATTCCTGTGGGTTTCATAGGTCAGAGAAATGTGCAAGCAATTGCCATTTTGCCATTATTTTGTGCGGTGAAATAATTGAAAATCTTTTCTTTGACCATGAATTCTTACGGACTTCTTTAAATAAGGTGCTATGCTTGCCATGCAGGTTATAAAGAAGTAATGTTTTTTTTTTACTCCAGTTTTGTGAGAGGCATCAAAGTGGTGGCCGCGGATCCAGGACGTCTCAGCGTGGAGAGAGTCAGCAGAAGAGTTTTCAACAGACATGGAAATCAATAAAAACGGCTGCATCCAATATTAAAGAGAATGTGAAAAGCACAGTAAGTGTACTGCAGTCTTTCCAACCTTAACCCATCAATCAATGTTGTTACTGTCATAATTTGGCATTTTGTATGGTGCACATAGGGGTTCAACATTACTGCAGGGGAGTGGGGAGGAATGTTATTATGTTGCTGCGTCTTTGGTCTGAATTACTGGATGCACATGCCAGTGTTGAATAAAGAGATTGTGTCAGCTAGTTTTGCTACCCTAAATGCTGCATTGCTCTAGATTAGAGTCGATAAGCAAAAAGCAATAAAAAATAATAATGGGAGGGCGGGAAGGGGAAATAATCCTTCAAGTATGCCCTTCTGCATGCTTTGAGTAGATAAAGGAAGTATAGAAACATATAATATATGGGCTGAAGCTATTCATGGGAAAAGCTGCATAGTAAAGGTTTGGCTTTCACTAGCTCATTAAGCGGAGATGGAGATCAGTCTACGGAACATAGCCATATTTGGCAATACCTTGTTCTGAGCCTCCATCTCATGCAGCGCCATCTTTGAAGCAAAAGCTTTCTATTTTCCAACTTTCTTGCGCCTATTTCATGGTCAGATTGCAACAGCTGGCCAACTTATCTGTCTAGTAGCCTGCAAGTGATGTTAGAGGCCAGCCTTAACTGGTTCTGTTTTCGATTATATTCATAATTTCGGAACAAATCGTAGTCGAAGTGACTTCGGTGTTGAATTTCGGCATTGGCGCCAATTCAGTACACAACAAGACGTTCGAGAGCTGAAGGAAAAGAGCTGTTTTTATCAGGGTTTCTTCACCGATCTCCAAATCAGGTAAGCCATTTACATTAAGGGTCTTAGTACTTCGATATGTAGGCGATCGACCTTATGCATTCGTCTCCTTCCATTAATATTTCTCGGCATTTGAAGTATTCACGACACGTCATGGCCACTACCTCAGGTTCATGCTCTTCTTGTACTCTTTCGCGAGGCTTGGTTAGCTATTTGTTTACTCATTAGTGCTGAATACTCTGAATACTCTGCTGAATACTTTTTGCTACTTGTGTACAATGTTTTAACGGACTTGAAAACACATCAAAACCCCATCAAAAGCGGATGTTTCATCGAACAAGGGCGTCGAAGCATCGAAGGCATGACATTTGTTTTCTAAATTTCACTCGTTTTGTTTTGTAAGCTTTGTGAATCTAAAATCTTGCCGTGTAAAACATTTTCGTTGTTTCTGTTCTTTCTTTGTGCCACATATAAAATGAGCTGCTCATCTATAGAAATCATTCTTAGATATAAGGGCTGGATCTAGGGTTTAACAAAATAAAATAAAAATAGGGGCAGCAAAGATGCCAACTCATGCACATTTTGCGGGAGACTCAAGAGTGTTAACCTTGTCTCCCACTTAATTTTCGGATGATCTGTCTCATATCTCAATAATAGCTCCTGCAAAAATTATAATGGAATATCACATTAAATAGACTCATCTACCCAGTGAAATTACATATGCTAAGAGGCCAAACTTTGTAACTCTGGGGTCTCTGGGCAATTTCAACTTAATCAAACTGTGATGAGCTCACGTTTGATCGCATACTCACATGTTCTCTCATTAACTCTCATTCCATTTGCCGGGCATTGTAGGATGTATTCTGAAGTCGAACCCATCTTGGTGGCCTTTTTTCAATCAGTTGAATTTTATTGTATATGGAGCGAGCGAACAGTAAAAGGGCTCAAAGCCCCATAATTTTCGCAGATTTCAAGAGAAGTACAACTAGATATTATTGTAGAACAGTTTTTTATTCGTGATTTTAAAATTTCCATCGTATATTTTTCTCGTGATTTACATGTGCATACATTCTCTGTATTTTGCCGTTAATTCTTCTCACATATCAGTAGCCTGGGTAGCCTACGAATGTATTGATTGAATTGTTCTGCTTCTCCTACAGGAACAGTGCCTCATAGCCTCATAGATCCCAACACATGATGGTCGTCTGCAGTACTATCTAGTCGGCCGGTCGCCTCCCAGACACAACATTCTTTGCATCTATGCTTTGCAGCGCTTGATGGGCGGCCTTTTAAGTTTTTGGTGAAGGAGGAACATCTGCTTTGCGTTTCCTCAAGACGCCGGTGGCCGTTTTAAAGCAGTGTACGAAGACCGCCGATGTTTGACTTTGAATTAATTATTCTTACTTAATTTGCATAATAAAACACGCAGCGTAATAATATTATTCCTAGTGAATCATTTATTCTAAAACTTATATTTGGGCGGGTTGGGTTAGACAAAATCAATTTTAACCCCCTTTTTACAAATTATCTGTTTACTTTATTTGAAACAAAGGAAAAACTAAAAGAGTTATGCATGGTTTAGCGTTGTTTTTGCAGCATGCATGCCGGAATGTTCGAATGTTTCATCCGTGCCTTTGAAATGTGCACCACCGTTCGCACACACAACAAAAAGCTACAGAACGACGTGGTTTAGAATATTGCTCTTTATTTCAAAACGCGAAACGTCCATGAGTTCCCATCTCGTATACGAATAGTTCAATAATAGGGGATTCGCATGGGACGTACGATGTTTATGTTGCGCGTTTATGACAAGGTGTACAAAAATCGGCTTTTGGCGCGAGCATGAATTTTGCGGTTTCAGAATGTCTTTCATATTTTGAATAATATTTCGTCATATTTGTGGAGTTATGATAATCACATACATGTAACATAGTACCCAAGCAATATATAACAAATAGCTAATATGAATTTCTGTCGATTTAAACTAGTTCATGTGATATTCAGACCAAAAGTTCACAGACCTAGTTCACTCGCAGATGCTAAATACGGTGCATGTTGATTATGCACTAACAATTTCCCAGAGCGGCCAAGTTGTTCTTTCAAATTTCTCTTAGCGAAACCAAACTAGTCAGTCTAGCTATGCTCTGAATTTCAGCGTCTAACTCCTTTTATGACGACATGTACAAAAATGCTGAAGTTGAGTAAGCCAAAGCGGGTATCCGGCAAATCGTTGTCTCGATATAACGGTAAAGTTTAACAGCTCAACATAGTTTTCAGGAATTCAATTCACAAGCACGAGATAACTAGACCCTTGTAGTTAATTACCATGCAAAAATTATTTTCGCAAATCAACATAGATGAGCGAACGAGCCCATGTTGTTGTTGATGTATTTTTCTAAAAAATCTCCGCTTCTGTGATTTTATCAAAGCGTCGGCCGTTGTCATGGAAAATGGGCTGCATGAGATAGAGGCTCAGAACAAGGTCTTGCCAAATATGGCTATGTTCCGTAGACTGGATGCAGACGGAGACGTTGGTGTGAAAGTCAAAGAAAAGAGACGGTTAGTCTAGGAGCAAATCTTGAATAGAGGCCTAGAAAGTGGTTTTCGTAGCACCCAGCGTGCAGATATGTATAAGGTTTAATTTAAGCCGGGTGATGCTACATGGTACATTCCGATTTATAAAATAACTAAGATAGTACGCGCACTCTCATTGGTCGACAGGTGTGTTTAGATGAGAGTATGTAAACACGGTTTTTGCCTTTTTTTTTTCATGCTTACATTTTCGACAAAAATTTATCCAAACATTTGAAACAATGAAATCGTTAACATTTTGATCGCGAGGCTAATGATGATGATGATGATGATGATAATAATAATAATATAATAATAATAATAATTAAAAATCTTAAAATACTCCCGGGGGGAGGGGACTCCCATTTTTTGGGCGGGGGTGCTCGTCGTACCTTTTAGGGTTTAAAATCAGGCCTCTGGTACCTTTTAGGGGGTAAAATTTGAAAACTTGCCGTTTTTTCTAGATAGGTACCTGTTAGAGGTCCGTTCTAGCATAGCAAATCAAGCAAATCATACTTGTTGGTAGCCTGAATTTCAGACGTATTTTCCCATGTAAAAAATACCAGAGAAAATTACCAGGCAAAATACGTCTTGTTGGTACCTTTTAGGGGTCAAAATCAACCAAGCGACGCCATTTTAGGTACCTTTTAGGGGTAAAATCGAGTGTTCCCGACGAGCACCCCCGCCCCAAAAATATGGGAGTCCCCCCCCCCCCCCGGGATAATACTATAAAAAGCTAATATTTACACATATTCTAATATTTAAGGAATAACAATTATAATCAATATAAAATTCATAGAAATACTAAATTGAGTGTTCTATTTATAATAAATATTTAAAAATAATAATAATAAAATAATTAAGTATAATGAAAGTGTCTTTAGAGTGCCTCGCCTGTTACAGTGGCGGATTCGGTAAGGATAAACCTTCACCAAAATCTTAGCTCTTGCAAACTCCTTCAGTATCCCCTTTTTTGCGTCTCGAGTGTTTCTCCCAATATCTATTGATAGAAAGTTCCTCTATCATCCTGTCGGTGGTGATTTGTAGTGTTTTCCCTGAGATGATGATGAAGGCTCCAAGCAAGCATTGTGATGTTCACCCAGTGTAGCTTTTCAAGGAGTTGAGGTTCTCGCGTCCCCTGTCACGAACATTGTTATTGCTTCGTTCACTTAGGGCTGTTAGGGTTTGAGCTCAATTATTGACCAATTGAAAAGCTAGCGTTCTTGTGCAAGCTCTAGTAGCTAGAAGCTTGTTCTCAATTTATAAACTATCCTAGTGGAAAATGATCTGGTTGCGAATATCCTGTCAGCCACTCAAGGCAGAAGTCAAACACATTTCAAAAAGATCCATCATCCAAGGGAACAATAGCGAAAGTTAAATGTGTTTAGGGCGCGCCGTGAATATTTTATTGATTTTTGAATATATCCGATTGACGGTTTTTTTATTCAACTATGCGCGATGCATCTTGGGGTAGAAGCTCTTCGGAACAATGGTTCCTGTGACGTAACAACAAAGAAAGAAGAACAAAGACAGTTCTTAAGAACAAAGACAGGCCTTTGTTCTTCTTATTTGTGTTGTTGTTACGTCACAGGAACCATTGTCCATCCCACAAGATGCAGCGCGCATAGTTTAACGAAAAAAAAAATCGCAAATATCCAAAAATCAATAAAACATTCAAGACGCGCGCGAAACACATTGTTCTTTCGCTACTGTTGTATTGGATAATGGATTTTTTTTTGATGAAATGTGCTTGATTTTGCCTTGAGTGGCACTTGAAGGTGGCTCCCGAGTATTTATTGCAGAAATATACCTCAACTTCTAGCGTATGTTTGACCCTGAAAAAATCTTCCGATTTCCATAATTGTTCTCACAGAGCTTAAGCAACCTCTGCACTACCAAATGGTGTAGTTCATTTGATATATTAAGCTCGTCTGTTTGGGATATTTTAAATTTTCCAAAGGAGGTGTTTTTAGAATAATTGGTATAACTTGAAAATTCGACCGTGAATGATCTTATTACCAGCTAAAATCGCATCTATAGTAATAAGGGTTTACTCAGAGAAATGCCCAGGTCAGCTTTTCCCATGCGATTTAAGTTGTAAACGATGTAATAATTTTACCTCTAAAAAAGTCTTATTCCGCTTCTGTTTAGTGTGCCGAGCGCGGATATCAGAAAAGTAGGGGAGCTCTTCAGGATTATATCGGCTAATGTTTACTTTAAATTATATAAAAGAGAAAATAGAATCGAGTATCTACAGAAAGCGGTATTTAATAAACGAATGAGAGCAGCTTCTTGTCCAGAATGTGCTGTTGCTATAATATTCAATTCGAGCTCGAAATAACTAAATTGCTGGAATTATTTCATAAGTTTCTTTCGTGAGAGGTAGAGTACAACTAACTGAGAAGACTTACCAAGTTTGGGCTCGTCGTTCCAATACTATGTTGAGAAACATTATCCAAAAGGAGTCAGTGTTTCGTTGCTCCAACACAAACGCCAAGAAAACCCACATGTTATGAGCGCAGTGTTCTCGCCTCAGTGCACTTCGCTCAAATTCTTCACGTGCGACGCTTCCTAGTCCCGAAGTAAGACAAGTTAATACCGGTAGCTGTTCCGCGATCCCGCGGGTCGAGAAAGCGCCGCACGTGAAGTATTTAGCACCATGTGCACTGAGAGACGAGAACGCTGAGTTCATAAACATATGGGTTTTCTTGGCGTTGCGTTGGAGCGAAGAAATACTGACTCCTTGTGGATAATGTTTCTCAACATAGTATTGGAAAGACGAGCCCAAACTTGGTAAGTCTTCTCAGTTGGTTGTACTCTACCTCTCACGAAAGAAACTTGCGAAACAATTCCAGCAATTTAGGTATTTCGAGAGCTCGAATTGAATATTATAGCAACATCACATTCTGGACAAGACGTTGCTCTCATTCGTTTATTAAACATCGCTTTCTGTAGATACTCGATTCTATTTTCTCTTTTATATAATTAAGAGTGAACATTAGCCGAGATAATACTGAAGAGCTTCCCTGCTTTTCTGATATCCGCGCTCGGCACACTAACAGAAGCGGAATAAGACATTTTTAGAGGTAAAATTGTTACATCGTTTACAACTTAAATCGCATGGGAAAAGCTGACCTGGGCATTTCTCTGAGTAAACCCTTGTTACTATGGATGCGATTTAAGCTGGTAATAAGATCATTCACGGTCGAATTTTCAAGTTATAACAATTATTCTAAAAACACCTCCTTTGGAAAATTTTAAATATCCTTAACAGACGAGCTTAATATATCAAATGAACTACACCATTTGGTAGTGCAGAGGTTGCTTAAGCTCTGTGAGAACAATTATGGAAATCGGAAGATTTTTTCAGGGTCAAACATACGCTAGAAGTTGAGGTCTATTTCTGCAATAAATAATCGGGAGCCACCTTAATACAAATGAGATGGCTATGTTGAATGTACAATTTGATGTTCTCATTTACAGAACATTCCTAAGGAAGTGAAGGATAAAGAGAGAGACAAACTGGAAAGAAGACTGATAGAGGTTAGTCATTATTGGCAATGTTTCGCTTTTGTTCATCCCTGCTATTAGTTCGAGAAAAAGAATGAGTGCTGTCATATAAATACAAAACATCAATCTCAAAACCAATGACCTCATCATTATGGAAACTATTTTGAAAAATACGGGAAAATTACCATTTTTTACATAATAAATACCTTATTATAGGAAGTCATGGCTTGTAATTATTAACGTGATTTAAATTCACGCGAACGAGGGGAGCCCATTACTTTCAAATCAAGTAAATCTAAGCGAAAATGGGCTAAAGGAAATTAACGCGATTGAAAAAGACGGCAGAAAGTTCTATGTCAATCTTCAATCGATCGAGCACGTAGGAATAGTGCAAACAAATGACTTATCCTATCAAATTTATTAACAGCTGCTAAGTAAAAGAAAAAAAATATACTTTTCATATTGAGTTTAATTTCTAGCAAGTAAATGCTTCCATGTATTTGTCGATCTGGAGTATAATTCATAGAAATTATGTGTCCTAAATTAACGTTTAAACTTAATTAATGATGTGGAAATTCTTGCGACCTAAATTAAAGCGATTTATTAAAATTCGCGTTAATTAAGTGTAGCGTTAATTTCCTATAACAAGGTAACTGGCTATGCAGCAACAATGGTGCAAAGCCGAGGAGAAGTGGACTTGTTGTTCGCTCTAAGTCTTTATTTACGACTTCTTCTCGGGCTCTTCTTTATTTGTGAATTTTGTAGTTAAGGACAACAACGCTTTCAGTCAACCAACGAGCAAGAAAAAGTGCAAACATTTTAAAGGATCAGCAGGTTAACTGCAGGGCGGTTTGAAACGTCTCTACAAATTGCAAAATTAATTAAGCTGATCTGTGAAACATATCTTTCTAATGCTATTTCTTTTCGATGGACAAAAGACAGTTTTCATTCCATAGATGGTTTTCGACTTTTTTTTCTGCTTTAGGAGCTGTTAAAGATGTTCAATGATTCAGATTCCTTCTTCTACTCCCCGACTGGAGACATAACTAATACCCTCCAGAGGCAGCATTCCGACCATTACGACCACGCCCTACCCCTCTGGAAACGGGTAAGTTTGTGTTGAGGTGGCACAGACACTTATGTATTAAAATACGCTAGCTGATGCCCGTGAAAAATTCACGGAGTGCAAGGGGGAAATTTACCTTACTTATATTATTGTCTTAAAACAAATGAAAAAAAGAAAAAACTCACAACGGACAGAATATTATTTGCTTTGTGAAAATGTGCCATTTCCATTAGCGCGCGCTCTGCGAAACAAGCCAGTGGTGTAACGTTTGCTCAAACTTGAATAAAAATTATTCTCAGGTCAAAGCTTTCGAGTTAGAATTATCCCTGCACATAACTGTAAGCATTCTGTAACAGAACCATTTAGGTCTGGATGTCTATGGTGCTTTCGGCTGCGCGAACTGAGTTCTTTTTTAGTTTATGTGGGAGAAATCGCTTGAATAAGGTCAAGGTGAACCTTTTCCAACAAAAACATGCACACTGGTGAGATTTCCTCCTTTTGTTCGGGTTTGTGAACTTTGTTTTTTCGGCTCCAACATCTCTGTTTTTAGAATAGATTTCGAAAGTTTTATACCGGGCTCAAAAGGCTGTCAAACGACTGATGTTTGTGAACCGAGTGTTTATTTATAAATGGCGCGCTGGGGCCATTTTACCTTTGAATGGGATTTCTTGCCCACTCTGATCTTTTTGGAAAAACGAGTTTTGCCTGAAGACTTAAAATGGCGCCTTTTCGAATTTGATCTTCTCGCTTACGAAAACGCTTGAAAGAATTAGATATTCCGTCTACTTTATCATTTTCGAATAAAATGTATCCTATAACACAGTTCCCCATGCAAGAAAATGGCGTGGTTTTGAAGTTCTGTGGCGCAGCCGTTTTTCCCGGTTTCTGTGCCAACAGTTTGACCTTGACCCCGCCCACATCACGTAATATATATGAGTATCTATATCATAGTTATATGTATATCACGGTACCTCGGATGAAGTGTCTATTTCAACACTTCAAAGCACATAGGGGTGTACAAGGGTGGACCCTTGCCACCCCGGGATCCTCACTAGTGCTTTGAGTGCACTTCTGGTGTTTTGGTCAGTGGCGGCTAGGATGCCCCCACTTAAAAATTCGATCGCAATTTATGCTATGATGATCAGCTATATATCATTTTAAAGCTAAAAAAAAAGTAAGACCCCGAACTAAAAACTACCTTGTTTACTTAAGAAGCTCCAGACCACTGGCAGTTTGTTGCACAATTTCACACTTTGTCGGATATTAATCGAGAAATGAACTGCAAAACTGTGTGAGCGACTGTCGATATCTTGCATATTTACGAAAATATTAGGTCGCAAAGTTGAAAGTCGCATTTTTTACAGTTTGTGGCCGCAAAATTTATCATAAAATCTTTTTCAAGTAAAAAATAAAAATACATTCACACGGTTTTTTAGTACCAACGTATGCCAACCGGATAAAACTCACGGTTTTTTTTAGTTGTTATCATTTTCTAACGAGACAGAAAATTTGACGCCGATATCTTAAATCATGCGGGGTCAGGAGCTTCGCGAAGGTAAAAATGTGACCTAAAATTTAAGTGCTAGAAAAAGCATGTAAAGTTAATTAAATTACAGAAAATGAGTTGCGGGCAATACAAAAGAATGGGCAATGGAAGCCTAGGAAAAAAGTTGACGCGTCATTTGAGGTTTTAGAAATATACTTTAGGACTGTATCAAATGAATTTCGGGGAAAAAGTCATATTATGGATTTTTACATCACGCGACCTTAGGGACCGTCCATTTTTTATCAGGGAGAGGGGGCTGGTGGAAATGAGGGGTGAGGGGTCACCCAAAAAAATACGGCCTCAAAGGGGGGGGGGGGGCACCCAAATAAATACTCCCCTAAAGGGGGGGTCACCCAAAAAAATACAAGCACATAACAGGGAGGAAACGAAAAGTTTGTATTTTTTACAGCATGCAATATGTTTGTTACATGTTTCAACTCGCTTATATGTTTCCGGGCAGGCCTACCGGGCAGTCTCTATGTACGAAAGAACACCCCACAGGTAAGCGTGAGTTCAACGTTTACTTACAACAAGCATAGAAATTCGTCATTTGGGCCGCGCTTCACGCACATGAATAATAATAATTTCTTCATTTGCGGCGCGCATGAAAAATATTACCTAAAGGCTCAGGAGCCCTTCACTAGGAGCTTTCATATAACCTATATAATTAGCGTATTTCCTGGGCTCCTGACAGGCTTTGTTTACTATACACAAAAAACCTTCATCTACCCTTTTACTGAGGCTTGATGAAATGCGGTTATCAAAAGTTGGGCGGCTTCGCGCGCAACGAAAGAATTATGTGACCCCCTCTTTATGTAAAATCTTTTCTACTAGGACCTGAGGTGGGTGTCACCAAACCGTTTAATAGTTCTGAGGGGGGATCGGTTCCTTAGCTTTGACAGAAGTAAGAAAAACGTTGAGAAGAATGAGACTGCATCACTTAGGCAAGAGTCTACCTTACAGGGCAAGCATTTATAATAGGGGGGGGGGGGGGGGGGGCACCAGAAAAAATACATTGGATTTTGGGGGGCCACCTAAAAAAATACGGACATGAAAGGGGAGCCAACCAAAAAAATACAGGGTCCCCCCTCATTTCCACCAGCCCCCCTCCCTGATAAAAAATGAACGGTCCCTTAACTTTATTACAGTTAATCTTGAGATCAAACTCTTATAATTGACAATGATCAATAAACGGAAACTAAATAAAATAAAATAAAAAAATTAGGAGGAAGGAAAATTAAGGAAAGCTGAGATATTTACATAATTTACATGAGTAGCTGTAGTTTTGCTCTAAAGCAAATTGTCTTTTTTGTAGTTTTCTTTCTGTATTTTTATTTACTGGTTCTATGTCTTGGGTGAAATTTTCTAGGATTTCATGAACACTGGTCACTAGAACCGCAACTCTTATCAAAGTGGGATGCTTATTCCTGTACCTACACATGCTTGACATTCACTAGCCATACTCTGCGGTTGTCGACACATTCTTTAGTTTCTTGTTCTTATGATAGAAAGAACGCGTCGAATTAGATGACTTGTTCATTAGTTGACTTCGTTAAGGTGGCCCATAGCTAATTCACTGGAAATCACACCCAAAAAGTAAATCAACATATTTGCCTAGAATGCTGCAACATTCAGATATTCTTTTATGTGGAGGTGATAAAGGGTTCTTTGCACATTATATTTGTTGGAAAAGTTGTTCCGGTTTCGTTTGGTATGTATTTGGTGTCAAGATGACATGGAGCCGTTCAAATCTAAAATGGCACGACAGAATTTTACTTTTTTATTATCAATGCAATGGTATATCATCCTTGTTTACACTGTTAGTAGCATATCAAAATCCTAAGTTTAGTTGTTCGTTTATGTTATAAAGTAGCATAAATCGCCCAAAAAATAAGTAAACCAAAATCTAAGCTTAGGATTTGGTTGAGCTTGTGAGAGTGTAAACTAGGGCATCACCCATAACAAAAAAGTAAAATTCTGTCGTACCGTTTTCGAATGGGAGGGTTCTGTTCTATGTTGACAGCTTTAGGAAACTGCGTTTAAAATGAAATTTCTGTATATGTCATAATAAGTATTTGGTGTAAGGAGTGCTTTGTCACATTCGCTTAAAAATATTTGACATCTTGACGTCTTCTAAGCAAATATTAGGTTGTGTTTTTGCTTTAGGCGTACATGTATAATGCCTAGTCCTTCCTACTCGTAAAATATATTTGGTATTGACAATTCAAGTTATAAATTTCCGCATCTTGTAATATAAATTTCAGAAGTGTTTATAGAACTCGCATGTCGTGTTTTATCGGGATGATACACCCGATAAAACACTCCAGCTCGTTCTATAAATACCACGAATACTTCATTTTCTTTTTTCCCCGTTGCTAAATTAACTAAACTAGTGTCTACATGACTAGTACACACATTCGAAGTTCATCGGGTTATTTTTACGGTTTACGCTATCTCTGTGCTAACCTAATGTCTTTCCCAAGGTGGATAAAAGATTTTTCTGGAACAAGAACATGCTTCAAGATCTCATCAATAACGAGGTGATTATTCAGAAAAACCCGCTTGTAAGAATGGTTTTAAGAACTTGCCGGCAGAAATTTTAATACTCCAAAATGTAAGAAGCAAATACAAACAGGTTCTTATATGTGGGGTTACATTACATTTTCACGTAGATTGCAAAATAGAATTACCCCAAAACACATATATACACACATTTGATGTACTAATTGTTTTGCATTTTTCATCTATTCTATTCCATTCCCTTTTTGTTATTTTATTTATGAACGAATTCATTTGTTATACAGCTCTTATTGAAAAGATACATTGTATATCCATCCAGCAATATATATCCAGCAATCAGTGCTGTGACTAAAATGCTTATAATGAAGGACAAACCACATTCTCACTAGTTTCTGGTTTACAACAACCACCCGTCTCCTCTATAGAAATTAAGAACCAGCCTGAACTGCCAATAACTCCCGGGGAGGGGGCTCCAATATTTTTTTGTCGGTGATGATCGTCGGAAATTTTCAGTTTCACCCCTAAAAGATACCAAACATGGCGGGCCATGGCGTGGCTCAAAAAAAATATTACCCTAAAAGATACCCTAAAAGATGAGGTCTTATGTACCAAGTAGGCGCGAAGGACACAGGTAAAAGGTGAAAGATACCCATCAAGAAATTTCCGTGTTTGTTTCTAATTTATCGTCTTCTCGAATCGAATAATCTCTCTTTCTTACACGGTTTTTAGAAGCACCATCATAAGAAAAAACAATTTGGACACAGTTTCGGCCCTAAAAGATACCAATCTCCCTAAAACTTGTTGAAGATCACGATCACCCCTAAAAGAGACCAAACCATCGTGATTTTAACCCCTAAAAGATACGACGATCATCCCCGACCAAAAAATATGGGAGTCCCCCCCCCCCCCCCCCCCCCCCCCCCGGGGGGGGCAATAACTACCCCAAAATATAAGAACCTGTTTTGCCAAACTTTGAAAAATGTAGGTTCTTGCACGTGGGTTTTTACTGTATTTGTTTTGACTAGTTTGATATTATCAAGGATGCTATTAACGTATTAAAATACCCCAAAATCACACCGTGATACTGGGGATCAGATTAAGAAGTAACCATATCAGCTTGTTTTCCGAAAACAACAGCAAGAAACGTTATATTTAATGCCACTTACTAAAGTTGCGCTGTTAATATGAACTGCAAGTATTGAAACATGGTTTAAAACGTGACACAAACTACTCTTCGCGTGTAGTTTTTGCCTTCTAAAAACTAAGCGATTTTTAATTTTCCTCTTTTGTTATAAAAATTGTTTTGTGTTCTGCATGCAAAGAAAATCTCGATTTTATGCGAAGTGGCTGAAAACTGGGCAAAAATTTCTATTTCTAAAGCAAATTTGAATGTACACCTGTCACTGCATTCAGACAAGCTTATTTCTATGGACGTATTTTTTTTTTTGCTTTTGCCAACAGGATCCTCTTGCCACCCAGTGGATCATGCCAGTTATCCAAGGGTATTGCGCAACAGCCCACTGTCGCAACACATTTGAGGAAGATGACATGGAGGACGTGAGTGACATCCAAACAGGTGTGGTCCCTGCAGAGGAGTTTGATCTTTTGCTTATCTCACGGAGAAGCATTTTCCGAGCAGGTGAGTAAATGGCCGAGCAGTAAAAGTAACTCATTGTACCAGGAACAATGCGCCAGTCGAGAAGTTAGAATGAGACATGCGGCAAGATAGTCTTATGAAAAATAGAACTCTCCAGTCTTTATAACACTGAGGCAATTAATTGTGCTGTTATCTGCGTATGAACGTTATTCGTACGTATATCGTGAGGCAGAAATAAAAGGAAAGTTTCTTTCTTATGTCTTACAGTATCGCTGGGACTATCGTCTCATGTGTTAGTAGTTTAATCGACAGATATTTCTGTTTAAAAGATAGAATGAAAATAAATAGTCTCCTCATTCAAATGGTCGAAATGCACGACCACGACGAAACAAGAGGTGAAAACAAGGGAGACAATCCCCTACTCTTACGAAGAGTGCAATGGGTTCTTTCAGAAACATATAACTTAGTTGAAACGTGTAACAGACGAATGAATTTGATGTAACAACCAGCGAACAACTCGCGATCACAAAACACCATATTTGGAAAACGATGCCCTTGCGTGCAACCAATCAAAATTCATATAAGACTTTTCCGTTGGGATTGCACGCGCATGTTATATGTTTCTGGTTCTTTAGCATTCGCCTTGTACAATTGTATAATTTTGTTGTCTAGTAGAACTAAGTTCAACCAAGAGCACATAAATAAGACTATATAACAACATGATAATAGGGTGTGAGAGATTCTTTAGACAGACCTAGTTATTTTTAGATTGATACTTAGTCTTCTTTATATCCCTAAGGTCACGCGCAGAGAACAACAAAGGCGGAAAACAATAGGCCTAATTAAATAATACAGTTTTGCAAGAGCGTATCGGTTGTAAGTACCGAATATTTCATGAGCTACACTGATGAAATGAATTTGATTGGCTACAAAAACAATATATTTACATTTTAGCGAGAAAAAAAGTTCTAAAATAACTAGGTCTGTACAAAGGATCTCTCACTAATATTATATCGGAGTTGTTCACTCTTATTTATGTACTCTTGGTTCAACCCACAATATGAACTTGTCTAGATGACGACGCTTGGATTTTCCGGCTGTTGAGATATTAGCCGTATTCACACTAGAGACGGAAAACTCGTCTGAGACGAGTTTTTCGTCCGGACGGAAAAGTCGTCTTAGTGTGAAACCGGGACGAGACGGATTGTGAAACCAGGACAAGACGGATCTATGACGGGAAATCGTCTGAATTCATATCAGCCGGAAAACTCGTCAGACGAAAAACCCGTCATGACGAGTTTTCCGTCGTCTAGTGTGAATACGGCCATTGCTGTAAGAATCCTACCTCATGCTGTTTAGTATCTACAAAATTTTTAATCTATACCGAGTTCTGATTCAGGGCCATATCAAAGGCTCGTGAGAGCTGTGCTCGAGAATACACCTATTTCAGAAAAGGTTTCACATTTACAACTGTCTGTTGTAGCCCGCGATGCATTATGGGAGCAAAAATGATACCAAAACATAATCATGGGCACTGTTTCTTAATACATACCCATACTTATCACCCAAGTGATTGTACATCGCTCGCAAGACATTTTGTCCTGAGTTAACACAATAATTCCGTTCTTCTTAGTTTCTCCCATGACGCACCGCGGGCTACAACAGACAGTTGTGACGATGCAACTTTTTCTGCAATAGGTGTACCACGATGTGAACAATAACTTACTTGTGCGATTGCTGGTCGTAGGTACCCGTTACAAGAGGAGAGGCGTGGATGAAAATGGTGAGGTGGCCAATTACGTGGAGACAGAACAGGTAAGCTTCCCATGAATATAGCTTATCTGTTATAGTTTTTTGTGTTCTTTGACCGTAACATCGTCAAGTAAGAAGTATGGAAGTCAGAACTGGTATACCTTTACTAATACTTTGAATTATGGATATTCGATGTTATCTTCCACCCGCGCCAAAGTCGGGCGACCACACTTTGACAAAGTTGTTCATGGTTTACCCTCTTATCATCAAACACTGATATGCAAATCACACGTCCAGACAACCCTCAGACTGTGCAATAATTCAGTTACAAATTAAAGGTCTCCGTCACACGGACTGGATTTCGTGATGGCTCGTCTAGCTTCAGGTATCGCTCATAAAGCAGGGCAAACTGCGATTGCGCCCATTGCTTCGGTTTTGTTCTTCAATTACCTAGTAGTTTTATCTGATCAGAAAGTTGACGATTTGTCACAATTAGCCAATCAGAATTCCCGGTTCGCTGACAAACGGAAAAATGTCGAAAGACGGTCTTGTTTGCCATGCCAGGTCTCTTTTCCCGTTTTCCTTCCCGTCCTCTCCCTCTTCTTCGATTTTTCGCGTGCCACAGGAATTCTGAATCCTGAAAACAAACATTTTCAAATAACTCCATATGTTTGCCTCACTTAATATCCTATAAAAAAAATAAATTCCCCTGTTATGGGTTTGGTATTAGGTATATAATCTTTAATGGTCTTCCTCCTCCAAATTTACGAAAGTAGCATTTTGATAGCGCTTCCAGATTAAAGAAAAACCGAGTGCCTTCATGTTGGTGATGCTTGCCGGCATCATATCGACACGCCTCCTCCTCCACACAAACCCCTTCTCTTACTCACGAAATGGTCCTAACGATCGAAGCGACTTTCATGTTGTAAATTGGACACCGACTTTGGTGATATCGTCATTCCTGAAGACAGGCTAGTTAAGTCAAGCCTGAGCTTAAGATCGAATTTGACAAATAAGTGTTGTTGTCAAAATTGAACTGTCACCAGAAGCCAAATGAATGCGTTTGGTACTTTTTGTTTTTGTATTACTAAAAAAGCAGTCGTATGGGAGGCATTGTGGCCGATTGGTCAGCGCGTCGAACTTGCAATCCGGTGATCCGAGTCCCACTCGCTGCATGACCTCTAAGAGGATTTCTTTCTCGGTGTTGTAAATTGCACACTTGTAGATAGCCAACTGGTTTGCATCTCTGCCAGTTGAGATTCTTAATATGTTATGTTTATATCTTAGATATTTGGTTTCAATTTAGTGGAGTGTCTGTGAAATAGCTGGGTGTAGCTAAGTGCACTTCCACTATAAACATAATTTGTATTTTGTAGGTTGTGTTTCTCCATTTTTCATAATAATAGTTTTAATTTTGTTAGAGCTTGAATTCGATTAAATCGCTTTTCTGCTACTAGAGAAGCTCCATTATATACTCCAATAGATTTGTTCTATCAGCGCTTCTTTCCAACATGTGTTATTTCGTGTTTGGTACAGATTGTGAGAACAGAGGTTCACTCGGTCTCATTTGTACAAGTACGCGGTTCTGTTCCTGTATTTTGGAGTCAACCTGGATATAAATACCGACCCCCTCCACGACTTGATAAAGGTTTGTTATATGAACTGTGGTTCGTTGCCTGAGCTTGTGAGAGTTTCAGCAGGTAAACCCGCGGAGGCATATTTATTATTTATTTTATCAGGTTATTTGGGATGGACCCTTATTAGTGACCACAGGTTTCACGCATAGTGCGATCTTCAGACTAAATTACAATTCAGCTAGCTCTGACCGAGAAGCTATGCATTCTGACTAGCCAATCAAAAGACCTTAAACAAGCGTTCGGAATTAATATGTAAATGTAGGCATGAAACAAATTTTATGCTTGCAACTATAAAGATCAGAGCTAGCTGAATTGTAATTTAGTCTGAAGATCGCACTATGCGTGAAACCTGTGGTCACTAATAAAGGTCCACCCCAAATAACTTGTATCCTGCTCTACGTTTTTTTTCCCGCATTGAGCACTCTTTGGCTTTGGGGATAAATTACCTATACGTTATTCATTTTATCTTCAGATGAGATGGACACGCAGACAGCGTTCAGGCATCACTTCTCACATCAACTGAGTCTCTATGGTGGATTGGTATGTCTGCGAGTTCCCGGCTTTCTCTTGCGATTCTCTAATGTTTTCTTTCAAAATAAGCATAGATTCTGAAAACACCATTGATTGCCCTTTCAAGCTGATGAACTTTTATACGGTTACGCGATACACGATATTTTTAAAAAACGAAAAGCTGATACAATGGACAACAAAAAATTCACTCACCAAAAATGACTACGTTTGTGAATGGTTTTAGTGCTCAGCAGACAACGAAGGCTGGACGGCCAATCCTCCCATCCCAATTCGTGGGGTCGTAATTTCTAAGAACAATAAGATCAATCATTTCCTATCCCTTAATTATAACTGAGAATGTGAGTGTTGTTGAATTGAATACTATTCTTTAATATGCTACACCCTGGGCCTAGATTACCGTATTTGTTCGAATAGGCGCCGCCCTCGAATAAGCGTCGCAGCTTGGGTGTGGCCGTTTTTGGCGACAACCATAAAAATGCGAAGAAACGACTTAAAATTGAAAATGTTAATCAATGACAATTGTTCCTAGTTTAAATAGAAGAAAATCCTCATAGTGTATTAACTGTTGTGAAAACATAGTCAGAAAATGAAACATTAACCAAGGAACAAATCCTTTGTCACTTTCTCATTCAAAATAAGCGTCGCCCACGAATAAGCGCCGCATTAGAGTCATGAAAAATTTAATAAGCGCTGCGGCGCTTATTCGAACAAATACGGTTCTCATGGATATCCGTCTCTAGGAAGTAGATGTTTCGATCGTCTCATCCCTTCCTCTCAACCCACCAGGGTGTGGCCAATCTATACCACGTGACACTTTTATCCCAACGCTTGAATTATGACACAAAATGTTTATTGCTGTTCTATTTACAATAGTTGGTTTGATTCTTTCTACAGGCGATAATTAACTTAGTCGACCAAACAGGCAGAGAGAAGGTGGGTTCTTACTATAAAACTCTAAAGAATTTCTGTAGGAACCTTTTATAGCTTCTATTAAATTTCAAATAGGCTTGTTGTTGCTGCTCTAGTGTCGGTTTTGGCTGGTTCTACGGTTTTAACTGACATTCGTTTAACGAAAGATAATCACACTTGCAAGAAAAGAAGGGTTATTTCTCAAGAAGATTTGCAAGCTAAAAATATTTTGTGATTTTGTTTTCAGATCATGAGTGATGTATTTATGAGACACATCCTGGCGTACAACTGCCCGCTGCTCACCTACATTACATTTGACTTCCATGAATACTGGTGAGAATCTGCTCTAGCTCACCTACATTGCATTTGACTTCCATGAATATACTGGTGAGAATCTGCTCTAGCTCACCTACATTGCATTTGACTTCCACGAATACTGGTGAGAATCTGCTCTAGCACACCTACATTACATTTGACTTCCACGAATACTGGTGAGAATCTGCTCTTGCACACCTACATTACATTTGACTTCCACGAATACTGGTGAGAATCTGCTCTAGCTCACCTACATTACATTTGACTTCCACGAATACTGGTGAGAATCTGCTCTAGCACACCTACATTTCATTTGACTTCCACGAATACTGGTGAGAATCTGCTCTAGCACACCTACATTACATTTGACTTCCACGAATACTGGTCAGAATCTGCTCTAGCTCACCTAAATTGCATTTGACTTCCATGAATACTGGTGCGAATCTGCGCTTGCTCACCTACATTACATTTGACTTCCATGAATACTGGTCAGAATCTGCTGTAGCTCACCTACATTGCATTTGACTTCCATGAATACTGGTCAGAATCTGCTCTAGCTCACCTACATTACATTTGACTTCCATGAATACTGGTCAGAATCTGCTCTAGATGGATAAAAAATTTGGAATTTTTTCACTATGCCGATACTATCATCATGCCGATATTTTTACAAACTCTCAAAAGTTAAAATGATGTAGCGGAAAGGGAACTCGGAAAAATATGGGTTAAATAAAAATGAGGTCTCATTTGTCAGAAGTGTATTAAGGTGTTATGGTACGTTAACATTTTCCAAGCCGTTCAATCCGCTCTTCTTTTCTGTTCACTGAATAGGGGAAACATAGTAGACTAAACAGTTCGTGAGGGTTGTGAGTTTAATCTGTTTAATTGTCTTCATGTCGTGATCTTATATATATTTTTTTTACACAAAGTCGCGGAATGAAGTTTGAGAATGTCTCTGTTCTTGTGGAAAGCATTGCTGATGTCATTAAAGACATGCGTTATTGCTGGTGAGTAATATTTCACAACAATTGTTGTTATCCTACTTGCATAGGAGCTATATGATGTATTACGTTGAGTGACAGGAGTTTCCTCACTTTGAGAGGAAAAGAACGTATTACCATAAGATAGGCGATAAGATAGAAAGCTTTGACGTTAATTTCGATCTTGAAACATCCGGAAATGGAAAGTCGGGAATATCTAGTGGGGCTTTTTACGGCATCGAGCTATTGTCGACATTACATAACCACTATTTGCCCGGCAATATTTACTGGAAACCCCTACCTTTTCCATATTGCACCCCTTGCACCCTCAATAGTACCGAAATAATGCCAAAATAATGAAAGCTCGGACCATAGTTGTTAGCTCATTGGCCTCCCTGTGGTTGCGGTGCGAAAACATGATCGCACGTGTGCTCGTATGTTTGTTCAGCAAAGAAATGCTATTGGGAAAGATGGAATGAGTAATTGTAGCAATAAAACTTCCACCGCCAGAAATGCAATCCAATACTTTGTATTGTTCGTTTTGCTTTGATAAAAAGTGTGAATGGATCACACTCGTGGAGCACACTTTAGCGTATTACAGTATAGATGGTTATTTTCGTGGTTGGTAATACTGTGAGTTAAGGGTTTAATTTCCATTGATATTTTCCAGGACGGATCCTAAAGGTATTATATGTGAACAGCGTAGTGTGTTCCGCGTGAACTGCATGGACTGTCTTGATCGTACTAACGTGGTGCAAGCCGCACTGGCGCGACATTTACTGGAAATGCAGGTAAAGAGAAGATCGGTTTGGGACGGAAACAAAACTGACAAATGAAGAAGGTGCTGACCAATACAGCTTCAACATGTGCAATAGAATTAAGGAAAATCTTTTCGCCCGCCATTTTGTCAGCGGGAAAATATTTAGTCGGGAAAGCCTTCATAAATAAAAATACATCATACATTTTTGTCATTCTTTTGAATACGGGCAATCGGGGATTGCAAAGGTTAGGAGAGGCTAAGCGTTATTTCGACATTTTTTCAAGCATATTTTAGAAACCTGAAATGCATCTATCGATAATTGCACAAAAATAGAACATGACGCTCTTCCCATTAATATGAACAACAGCTCAACTCAACGAAAATTATATCGTGAAAAAGATATAAGAAAACAGGATTCGCAATAAAGTCTTTGTCAAAAAATACATTGCGTCACTTCTTCCCCTTGTCTCCCTCCCGCCGCCGTATATGTATGCCCTAGATGGCCCTAGTTCACGGGTATAGCAGTGGAGGTATGAACAGCCGAGACGGCGGATGATTATATCGTGAGCAACGGTGATGCAGTCAGGAGGACAATGACAATAGCTAGGGTCTCTAAGTCCAGTCAGGTCGGCAACATGCGAAATCCCTTCAATATAATGTTGGGATATGGAATGTTGAATATAAAAATACCACAGCGTTATTTTTAGGTAATTAATTATGCTTGCATATTGTTTTCAGTTGCGTAAGTTAGGCAAGCTTCTTCCTGACCAGAACCTTCCGACCTCAATACGAGCCGCGTTCAAGGAGATGTGGGCTAATAATGGTGACGCAATTAGTCGACAGTATGCAGGCACCGCAGCTCTAAAGGTAAGCAATGCTGATGCGTGTAAAGCCTGGTGCACACTAGCGACATAACGACATAAGGACGTTATGTTGCAACGAAAAAAGTACGGGAAAATAATTGAAACAGTCAATATTTTCGATGGATCTTCATTAGATTACTTCACCAAAGCAATCTTATGTTATTTTTTGACGACTTCAACTTCTTGAAACCACTAAATTTTGTTCGCGTGACATGTTTCTTATGTCGTTATGTCGCAAGTGTGCACCAGGCTTAAGCGGAGCACTCCAGTGGAGCACCATAGTCATGAGTAATAAGCAATGCATATAGGGATACTAGTACTTCCTCCTCGGGTAATGACTATTAGCGGAGCACAATAAATTCGCGTACTTTTTCTTGTGGACACATATATATATTTCCAGTCGGTGTTCTTCCATACTGTATGCCAAAGAAACATTTTGGCTTGTCCGACATAGCAACAGTAACTAGGGGCATAGGCCAATGAATTCAGGATCGGTTACTTGTCAGGTGTTGCCAATGTGATGCAGGAATATCTTTGCAATAGCGTATTTCTACAAGAATGCACGTAAAGTGGAAGTAAACGTTCTTTATTTGTTCATGACAGGGTGACTTTACCAGAACAGGAGAACGAAAGTTCACTGGTGTGATGAAGGATGGATACAACTCAGCTAATAGGTAATTCTGCCATAGAGGAGAGCAGTGGGGAGGGAAGAGAGGGAGGGGGGATTCCACCTGACCCTAAGGCCCTAACTAAAACAAGGAATAAACAAAACAAATATGAGTTTGTAACATGATCTTACTGAATACTTATTATAGGTACTATCTCAACCGGTACAAAGCCGCGTACCGTCAAACTTTGATAGGTAAGTACCTAGTAACCTTCCATTGTCTTTTGCTATGTATGTCGTCACTACTTGTCTCATGTTGTGTATTATCCAACTGACCATCTGATCAACCACCCCCTACCAACATCCAAAGACAACTGACAGACCAGCGGTGAACGCTGAACAACTGACGGACCAGTGCTGAACGCTGAACAACTGACAGACCAGCGGTGAACGCTGAACAACTGACAGACCAGTGCTGAACGCTGAACAACTGACAGACCAGCGGTGAACGCTGAACAACTGACGGACCAGTGCTGAACGCTGAACAACTGACAGACCAGCGGTGAACGCTGAACAACTGACGGACCAGTGCTGAACGCTGAACAACTGACAGACCAGCGGTGAACGCTGAACAACTGACGGACCAGTGCTGAACGCTGAACAACTGACGGACCAGTGCTGAACGCTGAACAACTGACAGACTGATCAACCAATTAACCACCAACTTTGCACCAATCATGGAGTTATTATGCGGGATAATAACTCCATGCACCAATGTACTCTCCCGCTCACCGAAAGAGGATTATCGTAATAATTTCGTGCTGTGGAAAGCTAAATGATATTTTTCGTTCTTGTCCGAGAATGCCTGTAACCCTGGGTGAATGACACGTTGTGCACTTTGTTGTGTGACAGACCTAATGCTAGGTAATCCACCGACGGAGGACCTGTTTGCGCTAATCGCTGCGCTCAAGAATGGCGGAGTCGAGGAGGAACTGTGGACGATGGAGCGCGAGGAATGTGTTGCACAGCTAGTGGTTCACTGTCAGTGTCTCTTGCTATCCGTAGACGAAGAGTGTTTAGGAGGCTGGGCGCTTGTCGATCCCTTTTATAGGTGCGTAAACCATCTGATTGCAGGCGCTGTGTTGGTGCCCAGAATATGGCTATTTGTGATCGAGGCATCCATATAAGCCATTTCATAGTGTGGCGCGCGGCCCTCGGGACTAATCAGGGATAAAGTCGAGCTTCTCGCTCGTTTCGATGTCATCTGTTTACTTTTTAGACCTTACGACAACATATACTAGCAACGTCGGCAACCGATTAAAGACATCAGTAGTTTATGTTGATAAAGTGGAGTTATAGTATACTCATTTCCTCCATTTCGGAGGATGATCACATCATTCTGGCTTCAAACAATTTTCTTAAGCCTGGTGCACACTTGCGACATAACGACATAAGGAAAATATCACGCGATCAAAATTTAGTGGTTTCAAAACGTTGAAGTCCAAAAAAACTAACATAAGATTGCTTTGGTGAAGTAATCTAATGATGTTCCGTGGAAAATATTGATTATTTCAATTATTTTCCCATGCTTTTATCGTTGCAACATAACGTCCTTATGTCGTTTTGTCGCTAGTGTGCACCGGGCTTTACAGTAGCTTTTATATTTTTAACACGTTTAGGCTTAGACTATTTACGGGCTTTTATCTAGAAGTACATCCGCGCCGCTCGGCAATCAATCTTTCGCGGCAAAAATCCAGAGCGTTATTTAGAAATATGCTGATCAGAAATTGGAAGATATTTTGCATTTAATGTCTCCGTATCAACAAACATTTATTCCCGTGAGTCTCCTGACTTGGAAAATAATCCAGAAACGAGTTCTCTTTTAAAAACATCTTATAATTGTCAGTTTTATTAGCTAGCGAAGTTGTTGTTCGCGTGTCTGACATTTTGCATGGTTGTAAATAAAACAACCTCGTATGGTTGTAAATAAAGAAACCTCCATCGAGGCGTTATACTTGCCTAACCATTCTCGTACCCAGAGCTCCCCGGCTTGTCTTTTTGCGGGTGAGGCTGATTTCGCTGATTGGCATGCGCGGAAAGTGTATCAAATCTCGCGCATGCGTCAGTGGCTATCACCAGAGGCTCACTCGCGAGTTGACGAGCCGGGGATCTCTGGGTAAGAGAATGTTGCCTAATATGATAAGTAACATAAACACTGAAGTTATTATGTACTACAAGTATATCTTACATGTCAGTGGAAAAAATAGCCTTGATGCCAATAAGGATACTCCTGGGAACTTAGTCCGTTTTTTAGTTTCATTTTTTTCTTGTAATTGTATTCTATCCGGTAATATTTTTTTCAATCTTAAATTTGTTGCCAGTTAATAATTATAATTATAATTTATAATTTCGTTAGGGGTTGAAACTCATCAGTGACTCTGTCCAGTTTTCATCTCCTGTCACCTGTATTATGCCATTTAGTTTCTTCTGTGAAACTGTGACAAATTCTGATAACAAAACTAAACTGTTTTCCATGCACTGTTTTAGCCCCGAAGGAGAAGGCATCCAAGACCAAGATGTGATTTTACTACTAACGTACCATGCATACTACGTTGCCAGGTAAATCACTCACACTAAATACTCAAAAGGTTCTTTCTTTCTGGAAATAAGACACAGCTGGTAGTGCTTTGCCATGTTACTGTAATGAGGCGCGCGACAATGGATTATTCCAACTTATCAATAACTGAGAATTTTGTCTATTAAGTTCCAGATGTATTTCCTATTGAATCTTGCGATAGAATGCCTATATAATGCAAATTTCAGCTCGTTAGACTAAATAATAGAATAATATAGGAGTCTGAGTTGTTTATATATATGATGACTTCATCGATTACCTCATACCACGTGACCACGCAGTTGTACCCCCTTGCCACTTAGACAACTTCACCCAAGTTTGGTTTTCTGAGGTTCATCCTTTCCTGAGATATATTATTTTTCTCCTATAATGACGTCATCGATGACTTCATACCACGTGACCAGGCAGCTGCACCACCTTGACACTACCATATGTTCCCCAATCCCCCACCCAAGTTTGGTTGTCTGAGCTTCATCCCTTCCTGAGATATGATTAATAAACGAAGAAGGGTCTTGGTTTACCTGTGGAATGGGCGCGCACGCCGCACGCACGCATGCATCCCCCTTGCCACTTAGGCAGCTTCACCCAACTTTGGTTGTCTGAGGTTCAACCCTTCCCGAGATATATTCTTTATCTCCTATAATGACGTCATAGATGACGTCATACCACGTGACCACCCAGTTGCACCCCCCTTGCCACTTAGGCAACTTCACCCAAGTTTGGTTGTCTGAGGTTCATCCCTTCCCGAGATATATTCTTTTTCTCCTCTCATGACGTCATACCACGTGACCACGCAGTTGCACCCACCTTACAACCTATTAGACAACTTCACCCAAGTTTGGTTGTCTGAGTTTCATCCCTTCTTTTTTCCTATGATGACTTCATCAATTACGTCTTACCAGGTGACCACGCAGTTGTACCCCCTTGCCACTTAGACAACTTCACCCAAGTTCTGGTTTTCTGAGGTTCATCCTTTCCTGAGATATTGTTTTTCTCCTATAATGACGTCATCGATGACTTTATACCACGTGACCAGGCAGCTGCACCACCTTGACACTAGCATATGTTCCCCCCTCCCCACCCAAGTTTGGTTGTCTGAGCTTCATCCCTTCCTGATATATGATTAATAAACGGAGAAGGGTCTTGGTTTACCTGTGGTATGCGCGCGCACGACGCACGCACGCACGCAAGGACGCGCCCCCTATTCAAAGCTCATTGAATATTCATGATCCTTCCTGATGACGTCATAGCATTATTTAAGGTTGCATTAATTATGCAAATGTGTCAGTTGCCGCGAAGCTTCAAGCAAAGAAGAGTCGCGCCCACCCTCCCACCCTTCCTGTTTACTCATTGGCTTATTCATCAGGGGTTACTCTCCATACCTTAATAAATGCTAATGAGTAAGCAGGAAGGATAATGTACTATACAAACATCGGAATACCGCTGAACCATGAATAATGAAGTCGATCGTATACCTGAGTTCTACTTTGAGCTATTATATTCTTCCTGCGCGATACCTATGGTGCTCCGCTCTACGGCCTTCGGCCGCTAAAACGTACTTTTTTCAATGATTTTAGAAAGTATTACACTTGAGTTTTCGCTACTCACTATCTATTACGTGATAGATAGTGTGTAGTAGCGGAGCCAATCAGATTGCAGGATTCGTGATAGTATGCGGGTATGCGAGTGGGTTTTTACTAATGCTTGATATCACGATGTCTTTCACAACACATTTCCTCGTCGAATCTTAGAGTTCGAGGTTGTTGCTCCTACACAACCTCGTCCCCAGGGTCTTCTCGGTCGTTTTTCGAAATGGCGGTTGACTCGGGAGAAGACCCTGGGGGAGGCTGAGTCACATGACCACTGTTTGAAAACATGGGAACGAGGTTTGTCCTTTGTTTCGAAACGGTCATGTGACTCAGCCTCCCCCAGGGTCTTCTCCCGAGTCAACCGCCATTTCGAAAAACGACCGAGAAGACGAGGTTGGGGACGAGGTTGGCTCCTACATTTGAATTACACTGGAAAAAGCTTCCAGTTGTTTATTTGTAAATCAATGCGTTTAATTGCATTTACATTTTGATCTTTGAGTTTTGTCTAATAGACCTATTCGGCATCGTATGCAAGTTGCCCATTTAAAATCATGTGATGATTATGTCGTTTTTAACTCTTTGTCTTTATGACGAGTTTGGCTTATTTTCATGTGAATATGAAACATAGGTGTAATGGATAGGACCTTTAGACTTGTAGTCTCCCTTTATCTCTTCAGTTATGATGACGAAGCTGAAAGGATAACGCAGTATGAAAGGATATGGATAGAAGATTTAGAAAGAATTGAAATAGGTAAGACATCAATTTGGCTGTTAATGCCAAATAAAGAGTGAGCTGCAAATATTTGTGGGGGATATTGTGTTGCCTTTGCTTTGCTCTACCATCTGCAAATGGTTAAACCTTGGAGTCTTCTCACATGCACTACACTAACCAGAGGGACGTTTAAGTGACCATCCTCAACGACAGTGCTTACAATCCCTAGCACACACTCATGTTTGTAAAATGCTTCAAGCAGTCCGATATTAAGAGGACATAAACGACACACTTTACCTTAGTTTACCTTTCACTTAGTTTCATTGACATCACATGCTGATTTCGGATTGGAGGAGAGGCAAAAAGGCTTGGAGTTGCAGTATTGTCGATAGTTGACAGTTGGAATTTTCAGGAGGTGTTTAAGAAGGAAATACCTCTCGACTGTTGAATTACACTTGACTATTTCATCGGGCTGTAAATTGTTAACTCGTACTGATAAAAATATGTGTTGAATGCGAAGATCCATTAGGGATGAGGGTTTTGAAAACAGTGCTGTCTGTAGAAAGTAGTGCTTCAATGGCTCTGTCATCTCAACTGACTGACTGATGTATGTCTAATGCGTACTGCAGGGTTTGAGCCACTTTTCCATCAGCGATATCTCTTTATCCGTATCCACTTCAAGCTAGAAGGCACCAGTGGCTACTTCCACACTCTGAGGACCATCCAGCACAGAACACCGGAAGAAGCGCATGGTAAGGTACTATGCAATCTCCTGTACTCGTGTCAGAACGAGATGGAAAATATAATTATAAAACTCATATTTTCCCAAGAACCGCCATTTTACTGACATCCCTTTGCCGTTTTTACTTTATTTTCACTATTTATATTACATAGACGCCTAGGAGGCGTTAAGGCGAGATGAGATCAGGAAAGAGCATTATGAGTGGAATTGTCATCTGATGCAATAAGATTTGATAAAGGCAAAAGAGGAATCTTTCCGTGCTTGCATACCCTGATATATAAACACGAATCTTCAATGGCTTGTCGCTGTAACCAGATTTCAAAGCTGTCAGAAGTAGTTTTTTGGGAACAATAATATTGATGTTCAGCAACATTCAAGAGGTTTTTACTGAGCTCAGTACCGTAAATTCGAACTTTTGCATTTCTCAACGTATCCTGGCGCCCATGGTTCATCGAACGAATAGCACGAACGAATAGTAGTCCAGTCATTCTATGGTTTGACCCGTCACTAATTGCAACAGAAGGTTTTTCTTCACAATATTGGTCAGTTGAACGTACTAAACAACATACTAAAAGTCCTAAAAAATCCTAGCACGGGAAAGCCTCTAAAATGAGCATCATTGATACGCGCGCTCTCCTGTAACATGAAAACGAGGCTGAAACCGGAACTAGCGCTATTTTGCCCGTTTTAATAGTATTTTCTGCCTGATTTTCGAGGATTTGTCGTAATTCTATGAATAACAAGCTGTTCAATCAATTAATATGGTATTTGCATATCATTTACGCTTAAAAAGAGTTTTCGGTCTTTCCGCTTCTCTAATATGTTAATTGTTTGCGAAGTTTTTTTCAACATAAACATTAACAAAAGCGACAAAAAATATTAAAGAGCTCTAAGGTTATCGTTTTTGTTTCCATCGTCAATAATAAATGTATTTATAAAGGTAAAAGCAGTTCAAAATTGAAAAAAGTGTCCCGAGACCATCATTAATCGGAGAGTTGCAAAGTCCCTTTGCAGTGGCAACAGGCGGATGTGATCATTCTGTTATGCTTGCGGCAAGGAGTAATGATCGTAGTGTGCTACATCCTGTTGGTGCTACATCCTGTGGTACAGTTGCATCTTATAATGCGTAGAAGGTTGTCCGGCGCTCAACCAACAGCTCTTCCCTCTGCAGCCGCGACCTTCTCTCGAGTGCTATTTAGCCAGCCTAGCTGGCTCTCGAGTTTTTTCGAGGAAGGATCTCCGCGCGAAGCGCGGTCCGGAGCCGAGTGCGAACAATGGAGGCGAGTGCTACCCATGGAATATGTTTCGTAACCGACTCCTCTCGAAAACAACAAACGTACAGAGCCGGCTACGCAGGCTAGTGCTATTAGTCTGCTGGAACACGTTGGTTTGCTCTCGGAAACGATCGAGTGAGATGAAATTCTGGAGTGACGCGCCACTATAGTTTCGCGAAGTCGTGTCCCATCCGAGGAACGTGTGTAACAGAATATTCCGACACACCTCCACTCCTAGCCGTGAGCTCGAATTTTCACGCCGTTCCAAACGCGTCACAGAGTGTTGCCCTTTTGCTAGGGGATGAAATACAAATTGAAGACCGCCTGGTATGGTGTGGGGGTGCGAAGCATTTTGTCAGTTTTGTGAAATAAACGAACAAGTTATATATAGAAGTGATATCCCTCTGAAAGTACTATGAATAACGCTCCTTAGAGCTGTTAAAAGTTTTCGTGATCCCCCACAACTCAAGGGCTAGGCAGTTCAAATAGGAAGCATAAATGTAAATGTAAATGTATAAAGGCCATGGCATGCCTCTTTCGGTGCGCGTGATTTTGATAAGGGCATTTCATCAAGCCCTGAAAAAATGTAGGAGAAAATGCCATTTTGTATATAGTTGACAAACCAGGTAGATTGTTTTCTTCCTCATGCGCCGCAAATTACTCATAACTTTTCCAAGAGTAGGATAGGTGAATCCTACGATGTGCGTGAAGCGCGGTACAAATGACGCAATGCGCGCTGCAATTTTTATCGTATCCAGTTGCGAAAAATGCAAATGAATAAAAGTTGCTGCAATTGGTACTTGCAGCTACCCCTCTTTCGTGAGATGCCCCTTTCGCTCGCCTAAACATAGAAAAATCATACTACTCCTCCTGGCGATAAATGATGACCAGCCGACCAGCCCTTGACGTGCGACGCCTTATGAAGGAGTTCGGTTTTAGCAAAGGTTACTTACACGATCAAAATTCTGTTATTTGTGCGTGGGATTGCCACAATATCATCACCGCGCTCTTTGCTAGCATTATTTATTCATTTACTCCCTTTTTCCCGTAGGACCATTACATCCGTCCTATTGGTTGCGCATGGCTCACTGCATATCACGGCTAACTTCAGCCATTTGGGGTTCGCATTTATTTGCTGGCAGTGTACCGGCGGCAAAGAAAAAAATGTCATTTGAATTCCAAGTTGAGAAAAAAAAAAAGTGTCAAAATAGGGTACACACTAGCCCTTCTGGCTGATTTCAAATGTCGCACCCCGTGTAAGCGTGACACCGAAACAAACATGTGCACTCTACGCGAACGAGCAGGGATGGTTCGGCCCGTGTAACAGCACGTATCGTATGCAAACCGCAAACAGAAATTTGTATGTTAGTCTCTCGACAGAGCAGTCCAGGGTCGCACTTGGGCAGACTTTTCTGACTTTGCGATATAAAATTTTGCCAGCTGATTGACGAAAACATAAAAGCGCCGACGAGCAGCCTTAGCGCTGTCTTTTTGCCGGGGGGCCGGGGGCCCTTATAAATGTGGACCTTTTGGTCACTTGGGTGGGTGTGTGTGTGTGTGTGTGCGACCACAGTCTTAGAGCAAAACACTTTGCCGAATTTTCGGCAAATTATTATTATATTATGTGGCAAACATGAAAACTTTGCAAGTAATACCTTGCCTTATTCATCTTGAGTTTGGCTCCTCTGAAATAAAATGATACAAAATTATTGGCTAGAACCACTTCAAACTCGTTCGTGTAATCAGTGAACGTACCGTTCAGTACAAGCAAATAAACTTTTAAAAAACTCATGCTCATTGCTCTTCTAAAATTTCTCTTTTAAAATCGAAGAATTAGATATGTCTACATAAAATACATTGCCATGAAATGTAAATTTGGAAAAATCACTCACAGTCGTCTTTATTTGTGCGCATAATTAGCAGGGGAAACCCTCAATGCTAATCCCGCGTACTCTCGACAAAACTGCTCCTTCAGAGAGTTGAGTTGACAGCTGATTCTTTAGTATGTTTTTAGTAAAGATGATTCTAATCTTCATATAGTAACTGAGGCAATTCTTCTCGAGCGGGTCCTAAGTAAGTGACTCTCTATTCAGATGCTTGTTTGGCAGCAAGAAACGCAACACTTTTAGTAGTGACGGGCTTTACTCAATCAGGTAGCTAGAGCTTCGCATTCGTAGCAGATTAAATCAACTTTATTTTATAGTCATAATCATGTAAACGCAGTTTGTTTGAGACAGATTGTGGTGTCAAAACATGCGAGCAAGAAAATTGCGAGTTCATCATTCAAGAAATTTTCATCAAGAAATACTCAGCAGTTTGAGAGAAAAATAAAACTTAGTCTACATGATTAATATTAATATTAGGATTGAAATTTTGGATATGATTTGGACATTTCCTTGCACAAAAGAAAGAAATCTTGGATAATGTTTAGGAAGTATTATGCACAGCCTCGTTTTCATGCAGAAAAAATCCTTTCCAAGGCGACCTAAAAAAACGCAATTTTTCACCGTGTTCCCGTGATAGGATTTCTTAGGACTTTTAATATGTTATAAAGGGGACTTTCGGCACCTGAAACCGTCGAGAAACCTTCTGTTGCAATTAGTGACAGATTGACCCCTTTTTTTCCATAGAATGACTGGACTATAGCCCAATAGAAGCCGCCAAAGCGAGCGCAAACTCCTATAATTTTAGCAGCTTTCGGCATCAATAAACCCAGTTTTTCACTGAGGCAGAGCCAGCTCCTCAGATCGCAAATCTTTCGTGAGATTTGAGGTTCAAAGACCATATTTTCCTCAGGTTTAAATTATGGCATTTCAAATTATCCATAATGGCGGCCAGGGCCCGGTTCCTAGAAAGTCGGTTAACACTAACCCGGGGTTAATTGTGGCTATTCGGGACATCTTATTTATCCCTAGGTTAGCGGTAACCATCTTTTTAGGAACCGGGCCCAGGCAGCTTGGAGAAGAAGGCAACGTTTTCGATCACGTGACTTACCATCCCGCTTAATAAAACAAAGGGGCGTAGTTAGGGGGAGAGGTTCCTAGGAGGCCCGTGAGCACCCTTTTGGGACGAAAATATGGTGAACATCAAAGGTAGAACGGACAAAAGTGCCCAGAGTCATCATATTTTAAGTAGTTGCACGACCCAGAGAATGGAAACTGATTATACAGATAACGACCACAGCCAGGTACAGGGTTCGACGCAAACTAGTCTTAATAGCGATGTCTAGGGCGCTCCTGCGCTGGAATCGGAGCAACTTGTTTACCTTGACGCACTTGTGAAGAAAGTGTTTGGTCCAAGTCAGGCCAGAGCTCCTGTGAATACGGAGGTATTTTTCGTGTGAAAAGGGGTTTGCTTAATCATGTATGGGAACTCGAGAGGGTTCATATGTCTCATTTGTACTCGTTAAACAGTAAGCCCGCCGAGTAGGCGTTCCAGAGAGGAAAGATCACTTTGCCTGTATATTATCCATGAAATGTCATGAGAGTTTTTTATTTACGAGCCGTTTCTCGTGAAAAAAGAGCATACAAACCAAATGCTAAAAAGTTCTTTCATTTCAGGCTTTTCTTTAACAAGATCAAACCAGTTTAGTTTGTGGGAATAGTCGTAGTGACTAATATTTCGTCCCGGTGGTGCACATAAGTGAGCTTGTCCCTTGGGCGTGTCTCCTATGTGTGCAGAGCATAAAAGTGAAGATTTCCCCTGCATTTTGTAATCGCCGTCATAAAGATACCTTCAAGATGAGGAACGTTTATGGGCATTTCATGTTTTTTGTTGGAGTTTCTTCTTCACGTTTGGACGTATATTTTTTCTCAGATCATCCTGCTCTGTTCATAGTGTAAAAATATCGTAAAACACAAAAACCAAAACAGCAAAATCTCGTACATGCAGTTCTTGAGGCAAACTTGATAAGCTCGCATATGTTTCTATACTCAGGTGTTCTACTTGGTATCGCGGACGCATTCAACACCGCGCGAGGTTGCCTGGGACTTAAAATAACAGAAAGCAAACTTGACAGGTGAGCACTTGAGGAACACATACAGATGTTATCAACTCTCATTTTATACAATTAAAATTTGATTAAGGATTTGAAAATGGAAAATAGTGAATGCGATTGATGGAAGTGCTAGAGCAAGGAATAGCGAACGGCGCCACTGTACTGATGATGAGGATTTGAATCGGCAAAATGTTCCGTGTAGGACGCTAAGTTGCGCTAAATTGAGGCCAAATCTTTATGAGCAGGGTACTGTTTTATTTGTGTAAATCGCCCTCTCTTTTGCAAATTAGTAGGAGAGCTATAACAATATTTTCTAAGTCGAAATAAATTGCATGTGTTAAGAATTATTGATCCGGCAAACAGCAGGAGGTCGGTATCGTGGAAAGTACTTTCAGTCTTCATTTGGCTTTTTCGATGTTGATAAATGAACTTTCATTTGCGCATTTCAAGTGAAAGTGCATTAATTACACCGATGTGTAATGTTTGTTTCTGTGTGTTTGAAAGACGCAATTACATTCTGGACTAACAAGCTTGGACTAATAATAATAATAATAATAATAGAGAAAGGAAATGAATTGTTTGCAATTTAACGCCAGGTGCCACTGACGGTAAATCGGCCATAAGCACAGACGCTGAGGGGCGGGGGGGGGGGGGGGGGGGGGATGTCACTGCAGAGGGTTTGCTACGTCGTCCTCAGTGGTTCTTTATAGTTCCCCCTGGAACTGGGTATAAGGGTAGTGAATGCGAGACGGGACCGTGGTCCGACGTGGAACACAGTAGAACTAGAAGTACATGTAATGCAGGAGCCTCACAGTATGAACTCATTTCGTCTTAGACCACGTCCACACTAACGCGTTTTCGTTTGAATCCGTATACGTTTTGATACGTTTAGGCCTTCCGTCCACACTAACACGCTGATCGTTTTCATGGAATCCGTATAACTTTGAAAACGCTCTCGAAAGTGAATAAAAACGAATCCGTATCCATATCGTTTTAGTGTGGACGGTCGAATCCGGATAAAAATGAAAACGATGACGTCAACTGTACCACTTAATTTGAGGCTGTCCTTGCACACGTCAACATCAATAAAAACTGATCGCTTTTTGTGTAGCTAAATTTTCCGAATCTCCCGTCCACACTAACACGCTGCGAATCCGTATAAGTTTGAAAACGAATACTTTTGAAAACGCGTTAGTGTGGACAGGGCCTTAGAGCGGTAAGAGGCCCTAACGCCAACCGCAGGTCCAGTAAAGACGTGTTTTTAATGATTGATGGGCGGAGGTTAGAAATACCGTGGAATGACCCATCGAAGGATTTATACATTGTTGGGGTTAAATGCTTTTCCCGTGTGTTTAGGAAAAAGAGCAAGTCCCCTCCTGATGTCATCCAAATTTCGTCTAAATCTCGACTAAGCGGTTGGTCCAAACCCATTGAACGCGTGGAGAACAAACATGAACTGGAAGCACGCGTAGATGACTCAATCTTCAAGTCGCGGTTACAAGAAAAAACAGCTCCAAAAACTCTCCGGTCTTTTTTGGAATCTCGCGTTGGAGATATGCCAAGGCCGCACTCAGACCCATGCCTTGTGCGGAGCGTCATGGAAGAAGAGTTCGCCGCAGTGCGTGGGAGGACTGGCACTATCAGTGCGCCTGAGAGCGCCAGTAGTTCGGTGAGCGATGACGATGAGATGAGCGAAAGAGCTGGCGAGGAGCCTCTTACCTTAAGAATTGACAGGGTGGCTCATGATACAAGCGAGAGTGTTAGTGCACAAGCACGAAATGATGCTTTTGACGCTGGACAAACCGGCGACTCTTCGGATCACTCAAATAGGGATACTACCGGAGAAATTCAGACAGAACATAACTTGCAATCCATATTTGACGATCAGCTAGTGGATGATACACGCTGTGGGACAGAGCTACTTCATTTAGATGAGGACGGCACGAGTCCTCTGGCTGAGCCCGCTCATCAGGACCCTTTCTCAGCGGTGCTTCCACCGGAAGATACATCAGTAGGTAAAGCCACGAACACCAGCGCGGAAGTAGATAAAAACTATGCGGTAAATCTTAACGCCGGGGCGTTCAGTGTCCGCTACAAGAATTCGTCGACGTCTGATGAACCGAAAAGCACTACTGAACCTTCAAACCAGTCTCTGGCTAATCGGTTGCGCTTTCCTACTCGGTTGTTAGGTAATCGTTCACCTAGTAGCCAGCCCAGGAACTTGTTTGCATCTGCGCAGGCACGGAGTCGCACGTCATTTTCGGACTTGCGCAGCAAGCTCTCAAATATTTCGTTTCCCTCCAAGTCAAGGTCACCGCGGTTGACACACAAGCACGCTAATAGTACTGACCTTACAGTGGAGCAGAAGAAGCCCAGTCGACGCAAATGTCAGACAAAAATAATAGAGTTGTAACACGATACAGTTGATCTTCACCTGCTTCTTGTTACCGCAGACCTGGGAATGGTTTAATTTATCAACAGTCATGGGGTGATGAAAAATGCGATGGTCATGCGTTTATTAGTTTCAATACCGTACAATAACACAGCTCTTCACCTTAAAACTGAATTATTTGCATCCTTGGATGTGGTTATGGAAACACATAATTATGGTTCTGAAAACGATTTTAGCGATTTTTTACGGCGATGCTTGTGCCCTTTAACACCTTGCTCTTGTTCTTAAAGTGGCATTAGTACGAAATCCAAATGCTGCCTTTATGCCTTTCTGTGAAAATTTCACTTCCGTATAGTCTAGTACACGTTGTGAAGTACGTATAAGTTGTAAGAAGTTCGAAATACGGAATTTTAGTTTAGCATTTTCGTCTTCAAAAGACTACTTTTGGATGGCCCTCATTCTTGGGTTTCAATCACGTGACTTTTGCGCGTAATTTTGCTTCCGGTCTGAATCAGCTGGAGGTCAAGATGAAATAGTTTTCTGAAGTTCACGAGCAAAACTTCAAATTTAGTAGCTACATTTTCTAGAAAATCACAACTATAAATGAACCTGATTCGTATTTAAACTAAATCCTAGTGTAAATACAAATTTGTAGCGATTGGAAAGTCGGGGTTTGCTTTTTTAGACAGTTCAACTGTGGTAAATGAGTAAAACTTTACAAACTGGCTGATATTTTAGGCAGCGTTTTTTTTCAAATGCTTTTTTTAAATGTGTAATAGGGTTGAGAAACATGTATATGCTCCTTCTGTTCTTTGTTTCTGGACGAAAGACCTGAGAAACAGAAGTTTTGGAAAACGGTAAGTTAAGTTTACTTGATTGCTGTTTTTTTTTTGTCAAATTGAACTCAGAAAATCGACCCGTTTTTGTTGCATACATACAGTTTTCCCCATACTGCAAAACAATTTTCCACATAAACAAGATTCAACTCTCAATAAGCTATTACATGTAGGTGACAAATTTCTGTAGTTTCTAAAGTATGTTTTTACTAAACGCCTAAATTTTGACTCTTTCAAAGTTGTGTTTCAGCCAGCTCGACAACGCAGCGACAAAACTCACTTTGAAATGAAACAAAAACTTGACCAAATTTTAGTCAATGAAAAACAAATTGTATACACACGACTGGGAAAAAGAATCGAAAAGTCCATGTCGACCTAGAATAAATAAGTAAATCCCTGAGTAAATCCCGGATTTTGCTGGGTTTTCGGACTCCTTGTAAGTTAAATGTTTGACAAACTTTCATTTTTGCCTACCTGCTCGGATTGTTTGAAGCGAACTTCATGTGATTTATCCTTGTATCAAATGAGAAACCAATTCATCTCATAGTCCTGGTGGCTTTGTGTAAATCCTTTATGATTCCCTAATCCATCCGTAGCTACCAAACTCATTTAAACTTAATTTCAAATACAGATCTTCATGAATCACTTTCACTTGGCGACAACAAGTTCTCGAGGCCACGGCGCTTTTCGGCTGCTTTTCTGGAGTCGTTTGGACCATTTCGATTGTTTTTGAGTTTGTATTGCTTGCTGTCTGTTTTGGGCAATCTAAGGACATCTGGTTATCTGTTTACCCAACTTGTAGAATCAGAAACAATGCGAGGAGATACCATTTTCACAGTTTTCCATCTCGAAAAGCACTGCAGGCAAGGACGTTTGACCTCCAGCTGAATTTTTAATGAGGCTCTAAAAAGCGGATGTGACGTCATATGAAACCCAAGAATTATGGATTCTCTGAAATGCGTGCAGATAATTATTGCGGGATAAATCTTTGGAGGCGTGTAAACTGAAAAAAAGGAAACTATTCAATTGCAGAATAAGGTCTCGCTATCCGTCCTAAGGTCACTGGTACTCAGGCTATTCCCGGTGAGCCAAATTCTGAAACACGAACGATCACTGAAGGGGGATTTGCGTTTTTAAAATTACCAAAATTTTACTTCAAGATAATTATGACAAAACGGCTTGGGGACAGACGGCAAGGCACGGATTTCGTACTAGTACCACTTGAAAGCAGCATATCATGCTTAGTGCTCGGACGGACGAACGAATTGATGAACGTACACTTTGTTTTGTCTTGAAGTAGCCAGCTCACCCTGACCATCATGCATTGCTTTGTTTTCCGCATCAGAAATTCTGACTTCGTGCAAAGGATTTGTCATTTACGAGTCTTTCTTACATTAGTAAGGGACGTGTCATTATTTAGCGGGGGGGGGGGGGGGGGGGGGGGGGGGGGGGGGGAGGGCTCCTATTTTTGTGGGGAGGGTCCTATTTTTTTCGCGTGTCTAAAGGGAGGGTCCAAATTTTTTTCACTCCTGTTTGGGGGAGGGTCATAAATTTTTTCAACAACATTTGGATGATGAAGATTGTGAAACAGATGCCGATAGTGGTTATTTCAGCAACTTCTATCATTTGCACTTTTACTTAAAGGGGCTCTCGCACGCTTGCTGGCCACTTCTCTGACAAGAAAATAGCTCCAATCGGAATCCAATTCCATCCGCTCGATAACAGGTCAGAACAACCTAGAAGTGCACTTGTCTAACACTTGAAAGGTTTTTCTATTAATCTGGAGGATTATTTTGATTACTACGGGCAATTTTACATGTGTTTTTATGGTTACAATTTTACTTATTTTATGTCCACGGTGGACGAATATTAAGCGTGCGAGTGCCCCTTTAAGGTGGCTCCCGAGTATTTATTGCAGAAATAGACCTCAACTTCTAGCGTATGTTTGACCCTGAAAAAATATTCCGATTTCCATAATTGTTCTCACAGAGCTTAAGCAACCTCTGCACTACCAAATGGTGTAGTTCATTTGATATATTAAGCTCGTCTGTTAAGGATATTTTAAATTTTCCAAAGGAGGTGTTTTTAAAATAATTGGTATAACTTGAAAATTCGACCGCGAATGATCTTATTACCAGCTAAAATCGCATCTATAGTAATAAGGGTTATTCAGAGAAATGCCCAGGTCAGCTTTTCCCATGCGATTTAAGTTGTAAACGATGTAATAATTTTACCTCTAAAAATGTCTTATTCCACTTCTGTTTAGTGTGCCGAGCGCGGATACCAGAAAAGTACGGGAGCTCTACAGGATTATATAGGCTAATGTTCACTCATAATTATATAAAAGAGAAACTAGAATTTCAACAACATTTGGATGATGAAGATTGTGAAACAGATGCCGATAGTGGTTATTTCAGCAACTTCTATCATTTGCACTTTTACTTAATAAAAATTTCGGCGCGCTTCGCGCGCATAAAGATTGACATTTAATGTACTCTTTCACTAACGAAGACACTACCCTCACGCCGTTTACAAGAACATTAGTGTATCTTGATGAGGAAGAGCAAACTCTCCCAAAAATGCCTGCAATGATAGGCCTGACGGGAGGTCACTATGTTTGAAAGAAGATCCCATATAGTTAAGCGTGAGTTCGACGTTACAAGCATAGAAATTCGTCATTTGGGCAGCGCTTCACGCATGAATAATAATAACTTCGTCATTTGCGGCGCGCATCTACCCTTTCTCTGTGGCTTGATGAAATGCGTTTTTCAAAATTCAGGCGCGCTTCGCGCGCAACGAAAGAAAAAGCGAGCCCCTTTTTCTGTATAATATAAAATGTCTTCAGTACTTCGTCACATAGGGGACGGGAAAGGTGGGATCACGTTAATCATTGTACTTATGGAAGGAGGATCACTGCATTTTTACCGTTTACCCAAAATCCTCTCACGTAAATAATCGAGGCGATAAATAATGACCGCGGTTTCTCAGCTTTGACAGAAGCAAGAAAAAAGTATTTCTGCTATTAAGAAAAGAAAAAGACATTGCATCACTCGGACAAGAGTCCATCTGACAGGTTTTTCAGAAAATATAAATTACATGGGGAGGGTCACAATTTTTTTACCTACGACTGGTGGAGGGTCACATTTTTTTTGTTCAAGGGGAGGGTCCTAATTTTTTTTAGCCTTTTTTGAAAAAAATGGGAGGGGAGGGCTCCCATTTTTTTCAAACTCTTTCAAACTCTCCTAAAAATGCCTGCAATGATAGGCCTGACGGGAGGTCACTATGTTTGAAAGAAGATCCCATATAGTTAAGCGTGAGTTCGACGTTACAAGCATAGAAATTCGTCATTTGGGCAGCGCTTCACGCATGAATAATAATAACGTCGTCATTTGCGGCGCGCATCTACCCTTTCTCTGTGGCTTGATGAAATGCGTTTATCAAAATTCAGGCGCGCTTCGCGCGCAACGAAAGAAAAAGCGAGCCCTTTTTCTGTATAATATAAAATGTCTTCAGGACTTCGTCACATAGGGGACGGTAAAGGTGGGATCACGTTAATCATTGTACTTATGGAAGGAGGATCACTGCATTTTTACCGTTTACCCAAAATCCTCTTCGCGCGCAACGAAAGAAAAATCGAGCCCCTTTTTCTGTATAACATAAAATGTCTTCAGTACTTCGTCACATAGGGGACGGGAAAGGTGGGATCACGTTAATCATTGTACTTATGGAAGGAGGATCACTGCATTTTTACCGTTTACCCAAAATCCTCTCACGTAAATAATCGAGGCGATAAATAATGACCGCGGTTTCTCAGCCCCCCCCCCCCCCCCCCCCCCCCCCCCCCCCGGTAAATAATGACACGTCCCTAAGGTAAAATGTGCTAAACCAGGCTAAACTGACAAAAACGAGTGTTTGAGCGTTTTTGTTGAGTCTGAGTGTTGATGGTATCAACAATTGCAGGAAAGCAGTGCATTATGGACAGGGTGTGTCGGCCTGGGTTGAATCTTAACTCGTCTGTAGAAATTGTACCTTCGTAATGAACTGTGTTAAGGGGAACACCTTCTAAAGAGTTTGAGCATAGTCCTAACAATTCAGTTTTATCCATTATATACTGTCAAACAAGCTGCTGTGTTTTTTTTTTTATCGCTTGAGGCTACGGTTTGAATGTTGAATAGGGATTTGGGGGCTTTTCAATAGGGGTATTGTACAATAAGGGGTGGAGCGAGTATTGGTTGAACGTCAGAACGTCTTTGACCTATTCATTAGGAACAAGGCACCAGTTGAATGACTTATGAATACGTCCCTGTAGAACACAAGGCAGGGGATAATCACATTGATCCTCAAGTACTGGGAATAGGATTTGGTGTCTCTGTTAGATACTTAGCTTTTAGAATTTTACCTCAAAAATGTTATTTGTACAGTGGCACAGGTTTTGTGCTTGAAGCTGGTCTGGATTTTATTTATTTGTAGTCTGCAAAAAATCTTAGTAAGTTCATATGCAAAATAAACTGGAAAAATATTTGAAGTCCTTGTTGGGATTTTACGTTTTCACGTACCTTCAACAGATAGCTTTAGATGGTGTAGATCATGTAGATTGTAGTGTAGATGGATGATGGTTAGATGTGATAAGTTTTGACTGTAGATTGGGTAGAAACCTGAACAAATGCCGTATCATCAGAGTCGCATCATCAGAGTCGCACCATCAGAGTCGAAGCTAAAACAATAGATTATAAACTCTTGGCACTGCTATCATAATCAGAAATAAAATCTTCAAAGAATCATCGATTTAAAAACATGTTGTCAGCCTCTTGTCCCCTTCAATCAGGAGAAAATTTGGCAACTTATGGCGCATGGTTTGTACACCAACACAAGCGCAGAAAGTCAAGCTCAAGGCAAGTGTGAATCACAGCGACGCAAGCACATGCTTTGAATCAATATTAGGGCCATGCCACACGGCCATGTCATTAAGGCCATGTTTATGAACGTTCATAAAAGTAAAGACCAGATACAAATCTGATGTTGAAATTGTCGTATAGATATTATCTGATTATTCTGATTATTTGTAAACAGGGTTCTCATACACTATATAAAATGCTTTGAAGTTTCTTTTAGGGCAAGCGACTTTATAATTACAGGTGTTTTTAAAATTTAAAATCGATGGAGCTTATTTTATTTAATTATTTGGCGACGCATGCGCAGAAGATGCAGGGCTCTTTGGACGAGATTGGAATCGTGGTTTCAAACAATGCGCAAGGAAGTCCAACGAGCTCACCCAGCAGAGCCCTTGGCTCGTTTAGGGGACGAGATTGAGGCGAAAGCACAAGGGGGCGCAACGTTTCGAATTTGCTTTCTATAGTGTAAACCAACATTCTCGTACCCAGAGCTCCCCGGCTCGTCTCCTCGCGGGGGAGGCTCTGGTGACAGCCACTGACGCATGCGCGAGATTTCATACAGAGCCGTTGAGAGAAAGATCTTTCTGCGCATGCACCAACGTTCAAAACCAGCCGATCAGCAAAGGTCCTCAAATGGATGTCACCAGAGCCTCCCCTGCGAGGTGAGAACGAGCCGGGGAGCTCTGGGTACGAGAATGACAAACCAACGAATTTGCTTTCTAGTGTAAACCGAACAAACCAATGAATTTGCTTTCTAGTGAAAACCGAACAAAAGTGATTCACAAGGGAAATGTATGAGTCTTCTCGTCACCTCCCAGGGGAGGCTCTGGTACCAGGTGATAATAATAATAATAATAATAATAATATATTTTTTTAAATAATAATAATTTATTAACAGCTCTATTACAGTCAGACCGGATATTCGTTTCCTCACAACTTTGCAACATTGCATTATTGATTATCTTCTTGCTCGATCGATTTGCAAATGTGTCGAGCAAGTTGCTAATGTATCAGTCAATTCCATGCCCCCCCCCCCCCCCGGGCAACCCCAAAAAAGCGGAAAAATGCCCCTCCCCGGGACCAGAAAAAGACGAAGATTTCATCGGCACTGCGTGAGAAAGCTTCACAACAAAAACTTCAACTCCATTTATACTGTCCGAGCATTTATAATTCGTTTTTCAACTGTACTTTAGTTTTCTCGTCTTTGAACGAGTTCTCATTTCACTGAAAGTGAGACAAAATATAAATAAAGAAGTGAAACTAAAGTATAAGTACACCCGGCATAACTAATTCGAACAAAATTGAACAAAATTTCAATCGAACCTAATCGAACACCAATGTTCGATTGGTTTTAATTGAGTTCGGTAATCGAACAAAACTTTTTGGTGAGTATGATTACCGAACTCAATCGAACAAAATCAAAATGATTGGTTTAATTAAGTTCGATTTTGTTCGGAAATTTTAGGTGACTTAGAAATTGGGTAAGACTCATCAGTGGCATGCAATAGGGCAATAACAAATAGACTATTAGCTTATTAAATTTCTATTTAGCTATGTACGTAGTCTGCGATCAAAGTACTGCGATCAAAGTAGATTACTGGTGGTCTTCCCTTTGTTTTTTGGCACACACAAACAACACTGCCCTGAATGTTAGAGTTAATTACCGAGATTCGAAGCAATAAAACGCTCACTAATGAAGCAATCCAGTTCGCTTGCAAGTTTGAACAGAACTGTTGGGTGCTTCACTACCTAGGACGAACATTGGAATTTTTAATTTTCTATGTGTGTTGACGCTACTCTTGAAAATGTGCAAACATGTGCGCACCGCTCGTGATAATTTGAGAGTCTTTGGTGTCTCATTTTGAGGCTTTTTATGACGATAGCTCAAGAACTTGTCGTGGGAAATTCTTTAAACTTTTTTTATTACAGGGGAATGATAGTCTTATCAAAATGGCAAAATAAAAAATGGAGTGCCCAATCTTGTTTTCGCGCAATATCTCAAAAAGCGACTTTTTCTTGGTGTTTCTCGCTCAAATGGGATATTTAGCTTGCGCGCGCGCGCTCGATTGCGTCATTTTCGAACGAATTGATCGCGTGTCCATGCGCAGAACAGCGTGCGCCGTGCAAAACAGGGGAATAACCTTAACCTGGGCATGATTTTATCTTTATTTTCAGGTTTACGTCTTAAACATACTCTATGGCAACGAGACCAAGCAAAGTAGACTGGACAAACGCTTCTCAATTATGGTTCAAGTGAAGGCGTTCTCGGAAATCGTGTTTTGTGGCGTTCAACGGGATTCGCATTAAGGAATGGTCCATGCTTAGCGTGCGTATATCCAGTTCTGGAAGCACGCGGATAGTTGAGAGAGTACGAAGGTAGCGTAAGAGTCGCACGAGGCGTTAGCAGAGTGCGACTCTAGAGCTAGCTGAGTGCTCTCTCAACTATCCAAGTGCTTCCAGAGCTGGATATACGCACTGCTAAGTATAATGAAAAGGGTTTCCTTGTAAAATTTCAGTGCTGAATGCAACGATGTTGTTGAAACATCACAATATGCGAGTCCACAACATTAGTGTACACGTAAAAGCTTTGGAACGGATGTACATCTGCTCGTTCACGTACGCTGGAGGCGAAGGTCTGTAGTCCGCTAGCATTCTTTTGTCGGCTACAAATATATACCATTCTCCTACGGTTTCATCAGTTACCCCAAAGAGACGAGCAATACCATGGGGTTTCCCGAGTTCAAGTTCAGTGATTGAACCAACTGTATCGAATCCCAAAGCCATTGCTAATCGTGGCCGTAGTAGTAGCATCATTTCATTGGTTAACTTGATCGTGGTCATGTTCTCTTTATAATTGTATTTGAACTCAAACCTATTGTGTGTGAGTTCGTCTGGCCGTAATCTACGTTGTTGCTCATGCTTGTTAAGTTTGTTAGTAACTCTCTTCATGCCTTTCACAATATCTTCCAGCTTGGTGTACTTTCCTGTGGGTAACGTGTATTTTGTCCATAGTTCGTTAGGGTTTACCACGTGAGTGGAAAGAACCCATATGTCAAGATCTTCTTTTTGCAGCAAACTCCACGAATGGGGATAGATGATGTTGGTAAGGGCCATTTCCCATGATCCTTCGCACAAATCGATAGGATATTTGGTTCGTAGGGTGTAATCCCCAATGGTGTTGTCGGGAAGGGCATCTTCAATAGCATTGCTTGCCAGCGTAATCACTTGGTCCGCTCGGTCAGACATCCTGAGGCAACTGAGGTCTTTGATGGTATATCACACGATTTTATGCACTTGACTTGCTAGGATCCAACTGTCGTACTTGTCAGGCCAGCCACGCCAATGGACCAAATACTCTTCTTGACGTCCCTTCCCACGGCTCTTGACAATTTTGTCGATACGAAAGACGTCTTTTTGTTCATCCATGCTGACTTTTTGCAATTCTTGTTCGTAAAATTGTCCTTCCAACAACGCACCGTCGTATTCGCGTATTCGATACGCATAGGGATCCCGTGCCGTCATCCGATAGGCAATCGTAAACACTTCTTCCGTCCAGTTGGGTAAATACCCTTTTGCAAACACGTGTTTGACTTTACTTATACGTACTAAATCTCCCACTTGAAATTTAGGTTTTAGCTTCTTCTTCTTCTGAGCCTTCTTCTGGTACAAGGTATGCCATACGTCTTGAGCATTGGCTAACGTGACGTCAGCAGGGGCACGACGAATGCTTCGATGATACGAATGATTGTAATTGTTCATCAGTTGCGGAAGCACGTCAATGTAACGTACTGTTTCTTTGTAGGTGAACCATCGCCACATCCATGTTTTTAACGTACGATTAAATCGTTCGACGACAGAGGCTTTGGTTTCGCTCTTGGTGGTAAAGTGATGGATGTTTTTCGATTTGAGAAACGCTTAAAAGTTTCGATTTAAGAACTCGGACCCATCATCCGTCTGCAATTTCTCAGGCACACGACCTTCCTTGAATATTTTCTGAAACGCTTTCATCAAACTGAGTCCCGTCTTGTTCTTCAAAGGTACTGCCCATGCGTACTTGCTTAACACGTCAATGACGGTTAATATGTAATTGTAGCCATTATTTTTGGTTCTGTACGCTTGCATGTCACACAAATCCGCTTGCCATTGTTCGTCGATACCTTGGACGACCACACGATTGCGTGGAAAACGACGACGGTACGGTTTATGGAGTGTATATGACGGTTGAGACCGTATCCAATCCCGTATCCAAGCTAAGACTGTGCTCTTTTTTATGCCTTTTGAGCGCATAGCCCTTGCCAGTTTGGCAACACCGCCCAAAGCAGCAACATTGTTTGGATCGTAATAGGCTTGCTGAAGTAGACGTTCGATATTCTTCTTCTTCTTCTGTGCTACGGTCTGCTTGGGTTTCCTGGGTGCCATCGACTACCACAATACGACCACCACAACACGCTAGCATACAACGTATGCGTTTCAATAAGTTACGACACGTTAGTATGGGACGGTCTTTAAAACATACCATCCTTGGCGGTGTTCAACACCAAATGATCATTCCAATGCTGGGTCATCCCCCTTTATAGACAAAAATCACACTATTTGGGTTTTATAGGTTCTTTATTATACATAACTTTATATACACCGAGCTGTTGCTTAAAGCCTTAATAAAAGTCTTATTAAAAGTCTTATTAAAGTCCATAATACCCATAAGGGTAAGTGTACATGCCACGTCGTACACGTTTGTTGTACACGACCTTGAAGGACTTGGTTTCTGATACGGTATGCAACGTACGGGTCGTCACATTGCGTCGAATGGTGTGGGGATTGGTCACTTGACGCACAGGGTTCCCATGACCCTCCAACAATTCCACCATGCTATCCAAATTCACTGTTTCTGTGGTACGTAGATTCATGCGTAGTCCTTTGACTTTGCACACGGTCTTGCCATGGTTGGTCTTGTACCCATAACTCTTGGGTCCTGTGGCCACATAGTGCACGATGTGTTCTTCTGGATCGAGTTCGCTGGTCAGTTCTCCCAAGTAATCGCCAAGTGGTGGTTTCCATTGACCAGGACGCCACGTAAAGATGACACTGTCTGTGTCGTGGTACAAACATCGGTCCCCCAAACCATCCATGACGTCATACAACTTGAGACGCGCATACGCTGTGGTGTAAGCACAAATTTTCCCCACATGCAATTCAGGAACATTTTGGCGACAGAGCGAAGACCTGGATTCTTCTCGATACGCTCACGATCCAATCGAATGCCTTGATGTTCTTCGTACTGTTCCACGTACCGGACCTTGTCTTCTTCCGTCTCGCACCAACTTGGCCATCCTGAAGCTTCTTGCTTGTACTTGAGAAACGTCTTGATGTACTCTTCGAACAAGCGTTCCCATTGAGCCCAGTGCCACACCTCATACACTTTCATCACTTTATACCCTTTCTCCAGAGCTTTGAATAGTTCCACGTGCGGCCACGTCCCGGTAAAAGCGCGTTCTTCTTCGGTGTGCGTGCATGGATGATCTTGGTTCTCTTCTTGAGCACAGGTGTAACACAAGGGAAACATCAGCTTGCCGTTGATGCGTACGGGAAGCACTGGGAAGTAAACATCCTTGGGTGGAAGGACACGTACTTTCATCAATCCGCGATACAGGTGCAGGTCTTGTTGGATCTCATCGTTCACCAGAACTTCTGGATGTCCCACAGGGTACTCACACGTGACATTCACGTACGGGTACAACGACGTGAAATCGTAATAGTGGAGTTGCTCGTCATCCTTGGCTTCGCATCGTAAACGGATCGCATTGGTACGTCCACCAAAGAAACTGTCCCGGGGTTCCAAGGGTTTGCACTTCTCCACGTCACCGACCATCGCTTGTATTCTAGGAGTTGCTGTCAGTTCACGATCAAACTCACATTCCCACACTTCCACGAGGTGGTAACCAGCCCGAGTAATAAAGGTGCGCACGTTGCACGTGTCATGGTAGAGATCACCCATAGTAGTGCCAGAGAAAGGATTCCTCGTGTCCTTCGTGTAGCACTTGGGACAACCGTGATAGAGACATCCATGGTATTGGTACACGGTATGAGTACTCTCTGCATACCCGTCGACCTTGTACCGTCCCACCTTGAATTCCCCTTCACTCGTGCCAGCGTGACGAATATGCACTCCATCAGTGATGTGCCTGTACTCGAGCCACTGTAATGCTTTGAGCGAGTGCACGTCGCGTCCACGGTATCCTTGAGCAGGAATCACAGCAACGGTGTTGGCCTTGAGAAATTTGGTGCGCAAAATACGACTGCACAACGATGCAATGGTGACCGACGTGTGAAACGGGTGGACGTCACCCGTTGCCATGGTAAGCTTGTCAAAGGCCAACACAGCTTTCTTCAGCACTTCAACGTCTTGATGACAATAAGACGCCAGTTCTTCTTGGAAATTAAACACGGCAGCACGTGCGACTTCGTTCTCGTACCACGTGCTTAACGCATCAGCATCTTTCTTCGTCATGTTTTCAATGCCATAATGCTTGAGATCAGGCATAGGTCCCACGTACGTTTGGTTCTCTGGGGTGTTGAAGAAATGTGGAAAGTCGCCTTTGCGTACCTCTTGATCAAATCCCATAGCTTTGGGAAGTTGACGCAATGCCATCTGGAGATAATTCAACGTGCACTTCATACTGATCTTGAGATCTGGGAATCCAAGCATCATGATCTTTCCTCCATTAAAAATAACAGTAGGCCTGAATGCATTCTTGAACAAGTACTCCAAGATAGGATAGGAATCGTACCCTTTAAAGTTGTGTGCCAAACACGTGTATCCTGCATTGCTTCCACCAAACAACCATTGACAAAACTCGTCCAGAGCTTGTTCCCCTTGGAAACCACGTTTACGCAACCCGCACGTGTCACAATTAGAATGTGAGTGTAAGGGAAGATCACGACCGTCCTCACACAGTTTCTGGACACCCACAAAATTGACCCGATGTTGCGTACCCATGGGTTGAGCCTCAAAATCAAAGATGATGAGCCGCAATTGATCCTCCTCATCGTTCTTCTTCCGTCCGGTCACTGCTGCTGCTGCTCCTACGGGAACATAACATAAGTGGTCCTTGTCGACCATCTTTTTGCAGACGTGACACACGTATTCACCACACTTGTGAGGCTTGCCTTGCCGCTTCTTGTCTAAGACATCAAACCTCGTAAGACATTCTTCACACTTGTGTATCTTTTGACACTGCGACCATTCCTTCCGATTATTCGCGGGACCATGCTTTTTCACGCGACGATGGTTGTCAAAACATTGTTGGGTACGGAAGTAACGGTTACAATCGGTACAATGTTGCCAGTTCCATCGTTTGGTATCATCATCTGGTGGACTCGGGGGAGAACAGTTCTCTTCACCACAAGCACTACATCGGATATTGCATTTGTGCTTGCCTTGATCTGAGTGACCCTTGTTACATTTGATACAGAAGTAGCTTCTTCCCAGGAGACCTTTCATTTTAGTGATAAACTGGTAATGGTTTCCTTCAAGGTACAAGTACAAATGATATTTAGGCTCCTCCTCCAAAGCACCTTGCCAAATAATGTCATTCATATTCTCTCTGGACACGAGGTAGAGCTTAAACCCTTGTGGAGCCAAATACGTTTGGAACTTTTTCAGTTCTGGAATACCGCACTCTCCTTCAGGGACGCCAGCTTGTTGGTGCAACTCTTTCGCTCTTTTAAGCTGAGTGAGATTATCGCTGTCTCTTGGCCATTGGCGATACATGTTAACATAATCCCGTTTTGATCCGGTATGGAAGGCGATTCCAATCACGATCGCACGTGCCGCACAAAGCGTATCCTGATTATGTACTGGTACAATAGATCTCTTCATCTTCGTCCATACTTCCGGATCCGCACAATCCAAGCTCCTCCTATTCTTCTTAGAGTGCTTTTTCTTCTTCTCACCAGCTTGATGGTCATCGTCGTCATCATCATCATCATCATCATCATCATCATCATCATCATCGTCAGTAGTATAGTAATCATCCTCATCATCATAACCGCCATGACCACCACGGGGTGTACGTGCTCGTATCACGTGCAACTGAAACTGGCCATTGAGAACAAATTCCTCGTTAGATTGCACAATGGTTTCAATCTGCCCCATAATCCTCTGCGATGTCAACTGTTCCCGTAGCATAAACGGTAACGATATGGGATTTTTCAGAGCTGGAGCATTCAAGGTCACGCGTGCAAAGTCCTTGCTAGGTACACCTTTGAGCGTTTCTTCTAACACACTGTCAAGAACACGTTCTACATCTTGCATGGCTTCTTGGACAGTTGACCGTAAAGGAAGATTGATGTTTAAATCATAATCAGTACAATCGGTTTTCATCTTACGCGAATGCCGACTGTGGACTTCATTCAATTGGTACGAAATACCATTATCATCCTCTTCATCCTCCTGCTCATCATGGGTACGCTTGACACCTCTTCCAATTTGATTTTCAACATCTTGTGGTGATGATGGTGGTGGTGGTGGTGGTTGATTGTTAACATCTTGTGGTGGTAGTGGTATAGACTGTGATGGTAGTGGTGGTGATAGCTGTGGTGTTTGTGGTCTATCGGTAGTCAAATGCTGTTGATGTACAAAACTTTGTGCCATATCAATATCGTCTTGCATCACACAATCGATAACATCATTAGCATGTCCTTCCTCTTCTACTTCCACTTGTGGCGACGACGGCGGTGGTGGTGGCTGTGGTTGGTCATTTAAATGCTGCTCAAAGAGCTCTTCGACACTTTGTGTCATATCTACGTCACCATCATCTTGCATGATCCAATCGATAACATCGATAGCATGTCCTTCCTCTTCTACTTCCACTTGTGGCGATGGAGGTGGTAGTTCTCCCAACTCAAACTGATCTATCCAGGTAGGTTGTTGTTCCTCCTTCATATCATACAATTCCCTCTGTTCTCCTTTCAACATATCTCCAAGAGATGTTTCTTGTTCTCTCGCCGCCATTACTTCTTCTTCTTCTTCCATCACTTTCTTCAGTATTCGGAGTGCCTCTTCTATTTCATCTTGCTCACTTATTCCCGACATCTTTCTTCTTCCTCCTCCTACAACGATGAACAGAGGAAGACTGTGATCTCAAACTGAGTTCTCGCCTTTATATACTAGTGGAATGACGTCATCGAAATCCCTGTAATTTGATTGGTGCGTTACACACGCCATCTGATTGGTTGCGTGATTCTAGCCTTCTGATTGGTGGATTTCGATCCGCTGGTAAATTGACCTTTGGACCCTAATCTCTATCCTCATAGGACATGTAGGACAAGTTGTACAGCTAGGACACTACTAGGACAAGTAGGACACTATAGGGCAAGTAGGAAAGTAGGACACTACTAGGACAGATAGGATACATAGGACAAATAGGCCAGGTAGGACAGACAGGTCAGCTAGTACACTTCCGACGATCTTCCGAACACTTTCCAAAGAACTTCCGAGCACTTCCGAATATCTCCAAAGCATTTCCGAAGATCTTCCGAACACTTCCCATGATCTTCCGAACACTTTTCGAAGAACTTCCGAACACTTCCGAAGACCTTCCGACTACTTCCGAAGACCTTCCGAACACTTCCGATGATCTTCCGAACACTTCCGAAGATCATCCGAAGACCTTCCGAACACTTCCGAAAACCTTCCGAAAACCTTCCGAAGACCTTCCGAACACTTCCGAATATCACCCGAACAATTCCCGAAGGTCTTCCGAATACTTTCCGAAGATCTTCCGAGCACTTCCGAGCATCTCCGAAGACCTTCCGAATACTTTCCGAAGACCTTCCGAGCACTTCCGAAGACCTTCCGAACACTTCCGAAGATCATCCGAACACTTCCGAAGATCATCCGAAGACCTTCCGAACACTTCCGAAGACCTTCCGAAAACTTTCCGAGCACTTCCGAAGACCTACCGAAGACCTTCCATTTTTTTTTCGAAATTTTAGGTTACATATTATTTATGAATTTATAATTAGTCTACCAACCTGACTACGAAGCTTCCATTCTTTGCTCAAATTGAGTTCCGCTCATCTTTGCGAATACCACACATCGCTCACACACCACTTTTATAGATAAAGTGCTAGTGTATAAATGCTAGTGTATAAAGTGCTAGTGTATAAATGCTAGTGTAGAAATGCTAGTGTATAAATGCTAGTGTATAAATGCTAGTGTATAAAGTGCTAGTGTATAAATGCTAGTGTATAAAGTGCTAGTGTATAAATGCTAGTGTATAAAGTGCTAGTGTATAAATGCTAGTGTATAAATGCTAGTGTATAAATGCTAGTGTATAAAGTGCTGTTCTCGATCCAACTCAAAAGTGCTGTACTCAAATTGCTGTTCTCGATCCAACTCAAATTGCTGTTCTCAAATTGCTGTTCTCAAATTGCTGTTCTCAAATTGCTGTGTTATAAGTGCTGTGTTATTAGTGCTGTGTTATAAGTGCTGTGTTATAAGTGCTGTGTTATAAAGTGCTGTGTTATAAGTGCTGTGTTATAAGTGCTGTGTTATAAGTGCTGTGTTATAAAGTGCTGTGTTATAAGTGCTGTGTTATAAGTGCTGTGTTATAAGTGCTGTGTTATAAAGTGCTGTTTCATATCCCCACTATATACTACTCGCCATTTGGCTGCAAATTGTCCCCGGAATCTCTCAATGCGAAATTTACCTTTATTCTATTTGCAGAGCAACTATTTCGCAGTTATGTTGCTTGACTTTTTGCGAAATTGGACCTCTGTTTATAGTGTCAATTCATTTTTATGTTTTTCCACTGAGACGAAATTGCGAAATCTGTTTCTTCTTTATAGAAGAAGTTAACTGCGAAATTTGCAAATGTGTCTTCCCCAAACGTGGTGTATACGGGCCATGCTCTGCATTATATTTTATGTGGCGTTATTTTTTGTAACTGGAACATTGTAACTGCCAATCGATAGTTATTATAACTGGTGTTGTAGTTCCACAAAACCCGACGCGCTTGAGATGAGAAAACCAAAATTCCCCACCCCCCTTCCCCAGGGAAAAACAATTCCCGACCCCGGGGCCAGCAAAATTTTCAAAATTCCCCACCCAAGGGAAGGCAGTGGTGTGCAAATGCCCCACGGTGTCCCGGGGGAGGGGGGGATGGTCACCGCTGGAATTGACTGATACATAATAGCTCCGAAGAATTTCCTAGAAGAAAATCCACCAAGGTGCTCAGTTTTGATCAAAATATGGCTTATTTAAAGCAAAATCATACAGATGGTGAAAAACCGAGCACCTTGGTAGAAGGAATTGCAAAGTTGTGAGGAAACGAACATCCGGTTTGACTGTAAAAACCTATTTACACAAACTTTTAAAATATATAAAATATTTACTAAGGCCTAGTACATACGCCGCTCTTATCATGAGCCGATCCTATGCAAAATCTCAATAAAGCAATATTTTTGGACCATCTATCGTCTGCTTGTAGCCTAAACTATTCTAAATCAAACCGGGAATGTAGAATCGATTTTAACGCCACGAGTTTTGAGTATTTCATGGTAACAGTTTGGTACGGCTCATGATAAGAGCGCCGTATTTACTAGGCCTAAGTCGATCAATATCCTTGTTGAGGTATTAAGGAGAATACATGTATCTTAGGATAATTTGTTTTTTTGTTTTTGATAGCTCCTATCAACTACTAGTTTTTTTTCTGTTTTCTCTGTCGAAAGCATCCGATCAGTTTTTTTCTCAGATGAATTTACTCATTAATCCAAGTCTCTGTGAACTGAGAAGAAAGTGATCGGATGGTTTCGACAGAGAAAACACAAAAAAATTAAATAGGCAATCTCGCCTGCAGCTCGTGTCTTTCAAGTTTTGATCAGTTTTCCCAACATCCCCCTCGTGTTTGTAAGAAACTAGAGAGCACGCGGAAAGTACTTTTATTGCTTAAAGACAAAAGCGGTATGATAGATAGGCAAACCGGAAAATTATAAAACCGCCGCCAAAACACACACACACACAACATCTGTCGTTTTGTCACTCGGCCCCAGATGGCGCCCACAAGATGATGCCCACATCTGAGGATTCTCGCTGGATTCTCGCCGTAAATTAAACGACCTATAAAAACAGCGAATCAACACCTCTAGCAGGCTACATCTATACGTGCCAATGCAGCAGCATGGCAGCAGTGAGCAGGTAATCAGCTGACAACATTGGGTTTTAACTTATTTATTATATAAACTATTTTAGGGGTCGTAAGTTTTTGGGTCGTAGCTTTTGGGTCTTAGGGAGTGGTCATTATTTAACGGGGGGGGGGGACAGAAAAATCACAGTTTTTTCGAACTCTTTAAAGAGTTGATTGATCCACGCAAAACTGATAATCACCAATCACCATAATCACCATTAGGATTCGTGGAAAAAAGATGTCGCAATTCCTTCTTCTTGTACATCGGACATTATCAACGTGTGTTACTATGCAGGTAGGGACGGACGGATGCTTATACTATAGCATCCGGAACAGTTCGGGTTTTTGGTCACGGGATTTTGGATTTTCGCTACTATGAAGATATTCGGATTCAGGATTCTATTTCTTATCCAAGTGCTCTTTGGTGTATCAGTACAGAGTTTGTTAAACATCTGCACAATTTGTTAAAATCTGATGCGTGCGAAGCGCGCCGCGATTTTGAAAATCAAACTTAACGCGGTTAATGAAATTCTCATTTCTGGGACACGAAAATCACGCTGAAGAAATGGAGTCACGGAAGAAACATAATAGAAAATTTCCAAATTAAACAAAGTCCAGTACGGTGTTTTAGTTTGTAAATGCTACACCAAAGTATCCTCTTTGCACGCGAAGCGCGCTGCAAATTTTTGACATATAAGTTTAAAGAATGGGAAAAGTCCAGGAGTAAATGAGAACTTGGTGTTTAACAATTGGGGTTCTTGACATTTGCTAAACCTTTATTTACTGCTGGCTGATAGTAAATTTACTCAATTAAAAAAAAAAACAGTCTATTTATAAGGACGTCGGGTTCCCTAAAGAGCAGTCAGGAGACAATCAAGTATCAAATGGTCCGTCCCTAATGACCAGCTTTCACGTTTCACGAATCTCTAGGCCTGTAATCACGAGTCACGTAAGAGAAATTCGTAAAATCACGGGTCACGAGGGCGTGAGATTTCACGGATCACGGCAATAATTTTCCTGTTTTCAAGAACGGAAGAACCCCTTCACCACTCTGGCCTACCCTACTAAACACCGCAGTTGTTCTATTTCCAAAGGTAAAAGTTGAATTTCAAAATAGTTAATAGAGACTTCTAAGATTGCACGGGTCGAAGCATCATTAATAATGCTTTGTAAACTTTCATTTTGCTCAAGCCTCGAGGCAGTGGCGAGGGCTGACCAACTGAGTAGTTTGCTTGTATGTTTCCCGATGCGCGCGTAGTTTGCTTGTATGATTTACGAGGTGAATGAAATTCTTATTTCTGGGAGACGAAAATCACGCCGAAGAAATGGAGTCACTGAAAAAACATCATAGAAATTTTCCAAAATTAATCATAGCCCACTACGATGTTTTAGTTTGTAAGTACTACACCGAGCATCCGCTTTTTATGCGCGCAAAGCTAGTAAAGTTATTTATTGTTGTAGATTGCGAGCGCGCAGCGCGAGCCGACCAAAAAAAACACTCTGTTTATAAAGGCATCAGGCACCCTAAAAACAGCCATCAATGTCACCCTGTCTAACAATCGGCGCCCAAAAAATCAAACCCCCCCCCCCAAATTTATTTGTCCCCCCCCCCGTTACAATAATGACCACTCCCTTAGGTCTTAGGTCTTCGTTTTCTAGACACCCGGTGAAGTTGCTTAAGTGGCAAGGGGGGGTGCAACGACGTGGTCATGTGGTATGACGGTGACAGGCTATTTACAATGGCAACCTTTTTGTGTCATCAACACAGTGAAATATGTAACCCGGAGCTCCGCTTTTAGCCAGTGGCTAAATAAATCTATTTAGTCAAATCACACTAGTGGTCTATTGTCAATGCTGCGTTCTGATTGGTTGAGCTACTAGTAGGCTATAAGTTATAGCCTACTAGTAGCGAAACTTGTCGGATTTGAAAGCCAAAAAATGGCAAATGACCAGACCAAAAACGTTTTTGGCTATACAAATTGACCTACTAGTGTGATTTGACTAAAACAATTATTCCTCTCGCCCTCATGGCCTCGGAGTCAATAGCCCATTCGGCCTTCGGCCTCATGGGCTATTGACTCAGAGCCCATTCGGGCTCGAGGAATAATTGTTAAATATTGGTAGATCCCTCATATATGGTACACTTTAGTGTCCTCAGTTGTAAATTTCTTTGGTAAGTACCCATCGCTATCCATCCCTGTCCAGTGCTATCCATCCCTATACACTGCTATCCGTCCCTATCCATTACTGTCCATCCCTATCCATTGCTATCCATCCCTATCCATTGCTATCCGTCCCTATCCATTGCTATCCATCCCTATCCATTGCTATCCATCACTATCCATTGCTATCCATCACTATCCATTGCTATCCATCCCTATCCATTACTATCCATTCCTATCCATTGCCATCCATCACTATCCATTTCCATCCATCCCTATCCATCTTTATCCATCACTATCCATTCCTATTCATTGCTATCCATCCCTATCCATTGCTATCCGTTGCTATCCATCCCTATCCATTGCTATCCATCCCTATCCATTGCTATCCATTGCTATCCATCCCTATCCATTGCTATCCATTGCTATCCATTGCTATCCATCCCTATCCATTGCTATCCATCCCTATCCATTGCTATCCATCCCTATCCATTGCTATCCATTGCTATCCATCCCTATCCATTGCTATCCATCCCTATCCATTGCCATCCATCCGTATCCATTGCTATCCATCTCTATCCATTGCTAACTGTCCCTATCCATTGCTATCCACCACTATCCATTGCTATCCATTGCTATCCATCCCTATCCATTGCTATCCATCCCTATCCATTCCTATCCATTGCTATCCATCCCTATCCATTGCTATCCATCCCTATCCATTGCTATCCATCACTATCCATTGCTATCCATCCCTATCCATTGCTAACTGTCCTTATCCATTGCTATCCATCCCTATCCATTGCTATCCATCACTATCCATTGCCATCCATCACTATCCATTGCTATCCAATCCTATCCATTGCTATCCATCCCTATCCATTGCTATCCATCCCTATCCATTCCTATCCATTGCTATCCATCCCTATCCATTGCTATCCACCCCTATCCATTCCTATCCATTGCTATCCATCCCTATCCATTCCTATCTATTGCTATCCATTGCTAACTGTCCCTATCCATTGCTATCCATCACTATCCATTGCTATCCATCCCTATCCATTGCTATCCATCCCTAACTATTCCTATCCATAGCCATCCTTCACTATCCATTGCCATCCATCCCTATCCATTGCAATCCATCCCTATCCATTGCTATCCGTCACTATCCATTGCTACCATCCCTATCCATTGCTATCCATCCCTATCCATTGTTATCCATCCCTATCCATTGCTAACTGTCCCTATCCATTGCTATCCATCCCTATCCATTGCTATCCATCCCTATCCATTGCTAACTGTCCCTATCCATTGCTTTCCGTCCCTATCCATTGCTATCCATCACTATCCATTGTCATCCATTACTATCCATTGCTATCCATCCCTATCCATTGCTATCCATCCCTGTCCATTGCTATCCAACCCTATCCATTGCTATCCATTGCTACGCATTGCTATCCATCCCTATCCAATCGTATCCATCCCTATCCATTGCCATCCATCCCTATCCATTGCTATCCATAACTATCCATTCCTATCAGTTGCTATCCATTGCTATCCATCCCTTTCCATTGCTATCAATCACTATCCATTTCCATCTATCCCTATCCATTCCCATTCATCCCTATCCATTGCCATCCATCACTATCCATTGCCATCCATCTCTATCAATTGCTATCTATTCCTATCAATTGCCATCAGTCCCTATCCATTGCTATAAATCCTTATCCATTGCCATTCATCCGTATCTACTGCTTATATATCCATCCCTATCCATTGCTATCCATTGCTATCCATCACTATCCATTGCAATCCATCCATATCCATCCCTATCCATTGCCATCCATCTCTATCCATTGCTATCCACTGCTATCCATCCCTATCCATTGCTATCCATCACTTTCCATTGCTATCCATCGCTATCCATTGCCATCCATCCCTATCCATTGCCATCCATCACTACCATTGCCATCCATCCCTATCCATTGCTATCCATCCCTATCCATCACTATCCATTGCTTTCCATCCCTATCCATTGTTATCCATCCCTATCCATTGCTAATCCATTCCTATCCATTGCCATCCTTCACTATCCATTGCCATCCATCCCTATCCATTGCTATCCATCCCTATCCATTGCTATCCATCACTATCCATTGCTATCCATCCCTATCCATTGCTATCCATCCCTATCCATTGCTATCCATCCCTATCCATTGCTAACTGTCCCTATCCATTGCTATCCATCACTATGCATTGCCATCCATCATTATCCATTGCTATCCATCCCTATCCATTGCTATCCATCCCTATCTATTCCTATCCATTGCTATCCATTCCTATCCATTGCTATCCATCCCTATCCATTGCCATATATCCCTGTCCATTGCTATCCATCACTATCCATCCCTATCCATTGCTATCCATCCCTATCCATTGCTATCCATCCCCATCTATATTGCCATATATCCCTATTCATTGCTATCCATCCCTATCCATTGCTATCCATCCCCATCCATTGCCATATTTTGGGGCGGGGGACTGCTCGTCGTACCTTTTAGGGTTTAAAATCTTATTATTTATTTTATATCACTATTGGGCCGGGGGAAAAGGTACTTTGCTTGGTATCAGTGCCGCTGTGACGTCCAAATGCGGACTCGGTTCTTAAAACGATTTTCATAACGAAAGATACGGCCCCGTTCTATGACTTGCATCTAAATTGATACCCCGTTCTAAATAGAAGAATTACTGCGGTTTTCACAATTCTGCGAACTCTCGTTACCCATTTCCCGCCGTCAAGCCGCCTTCTGGCTTCTGTCAATCAACTTCCCGCGTCTTTTCGTCGTTACTCTTTGTGCTTTCTGATTGGCCAGCCCCTAAGCAGTGCTAAAATGGCTTCCTGTCACGCCCGCAACGGTTACGTGTTGGCCAATAAAAAGGACAAAGACTTAACGACGAAATGACTAGGGAGTTTGATTGGCGGAATAAACCAGAAGGCGGTTGGAAATCGTTATAGCAAGTGTTCGCCAGAATTATGAAAAATCGCAGTAAAAGATACCTGGATGAAATTTAATTTCTGTGTCAAAATAGAACAAGGGCCACTACACAATTCGATACCTTCTGAGAATTAAGTCTGGATTAGGTGGTCTGGATTAGGTGGTCTTCAATATCATACCCCGTTCTAGATTGCATTTCGTAATTATTTCCCCGTTCCATATGGTGAAGGAAAAACTCGGGACCCCGTTTGGCGGCACGAGTAAACACATTTGACTCCTAAAAGATACCAAAATGGGTGTGGCCGAGCTTCAGAATAGCCCCTAAAAGATATCGCGGAAAATGCCAATTCATCTTTCCCAACACCGCATAAAATGCAGCTAAACTGACAGAGGTTTACAGCGATGATAAGCGACTTTTTCCTAAAAGCCTAAAAGATAGCATATCCCAAAATTTTAACTCCTATAAAAAGATTCAGACGCGCACCCCCGCCCTACTAATAGTGGAGCTAGTTAGAATCAAAGGCACCGAGTGCCTCGTGAAATCGTGGATACTGTTTATCCAACTAGTTATGGACTTTTGGTCCTGTTCCCTTCCCGAGATATCAATTTTCTAGTTGTGATGACGTCATCGATGACGTTAATACTACGTGTCCTTTTTGCTGGACCCCATTGTCGCGAAGATAATTTACCCAACTTTGCTAACCTAGCGATGTTCCCTTCTCGAAATACTTTTTCTAGTTTTGATGACGTCATCGATGACATAATGTCATGTGACTTTAGTGCTGGAAAAGAAGCGGCATGTAATGCATACTAACGTGCAAATGAAGGCAAGATTAGACTTGCTCTCCGCTCGCTGCGCTCGCTCCGAGCAATTATGTGTGAAAACGAATTTCTGTACTTGTAGCGTCGAACTAACCCTTACTTAAGTGTTCTGTTTTAACATAGTGACTCCTGCCAGTGTGTAACTTGCCGAGGAAAAACAAACTCTCCAAAAAATGCCCTGCAGTGATAGCACTGCAGAGCATTTGTGGGATTAAAAGTTTTTCAAGAATAGTCATTGCTGCTTGTCCCCAAACAGTGATTCCATAAGAAATATAGGGCTGAATCAAAGACTGATAAATTTTCATCAAAGTAGAGGTAGGAACAAAATGCCTAAGTCTAGAGAGAATGCCAATAGACTTACTGATCTTGGAAGAGATAAGGTCAATGTGTTGTTTCCATGAAAGAGTACTAATCAATCATAGTACAAAGACACACACCATTACAATACATAGTAACCTTATTCAGTGCACTCAAATAAGACTCTCAAAGTTTGTTCTTGTAAGTTATATTTGTTACAGAGCAACTTCAGTCAGCTGAGGCTATACTTGATATACTTGTGTATTCTGGAAAGACTTCCATATTGTCCGGAACAATGGTTTTAGAAAAAGAAGCAGTTATTGACAGCATTATTTTATTCAAACCGTACTAAAAGGCGGGAGCAGCTCTAGCTAGTAAGAACTATTTCTAGTTTATCTGTTCGGCTAACATTCCCCGAATTCCCCGATTTTTTATAAAATAACTAAACAGGTTTTCAAAATTTTGCCCGGTCACAGCTTTACTTATAAGGCAAGATCTAGATTTTCCTAACCTATCCAAATTTGATGGCTTTTCTGCCTCACTAATACTGAATCGTGAGTCGCGTGCTTTTCGCATTGTATTCACTCTGGCGAATACAACTTATTTTATGGCAATGATAGTAGACGCGTCCTGGCTGGCTAACGAGCGGACGTTACTTTCTTTACTTATTATTACGATTTTTAGACAGCAATACCACAAAATAGGATAGGAATGGATGGCAATGGATCATGCATCATCATCATCAACACTGTTCTCTTGGCCTGTGTTCGGCCACTGGGCGCGACTTCAGAGCAAGGCGAGCATCTAGAATTCGCATTAGCTTTGAAACATCCATCATAGTCGTTCTGGCTTGCGTCCTGTCCACACCCAATATTTTTTCAACATCTGAGGAGGCTGCCTACAATTTTTTTATGCCCTCGATCATCAATTTTTGTTTGCCTGCTGTTCGAGTTTGGAATTTTTCTCGGTTCAAGTTTGGATTTTTTTCTCGGTGCCTTAAAATACTTCAATGAACTCTAGGCTTTGGTTTTATCTTTGGTATATAATCAATAAAAATTTACAGAAATTTGAAAGGAATTTACATATGGGATTGGGCAATTCCAGAAAATAAAGGTACCCCCCCCCCCCCCCCCCCACGGGCGGCACTAGTTTTTGACCCCCCCCCCCCCCCCCCCTCATGCATCCAGAATTTCCAAAATGGTTTACCCCTTCAATGAACTCTAGACTTTGGTTTTATCTTTGGTATATAATCAATAAGTATCGCGATTCACCCTGCCACTCTGTTGTTGTGAGCCGTCAATATTTTGTGGAATTGACGGCTCAAAAACAGCTCGCAAAATTCAACTTTTTTCGCACGAATTTATGTTTCATTTCATTGTCAATAGTTAGAAATAACGTTTAGCCATATTTCTAGCAACATCTTATGGCAGAAAGAGATTTTTTCGCCGAAAAGATGGAAAAATGTAAACAGAAAATGCTCGAGCTCGTGCGAAAAGCCCTTGTGATTGCGTGAGATCGTGCGTAAATGTAATGAGAATTGAAATTTCAATCGACAATAAATAACACTATTTCTTGCCATTTCCTCCAGAAAATCTTCAAGAATCGCGATACAATATTAATTACGATTAATTACGATCCGTCGCTGCGCGACTCCGCCCAATACGTGAACATATTTTCTCCCAACTAGCCGTCAATATTTTGTGGAATTGCCGTCTCAAAATCGTAATTAGTATATAGAATTTACAGAAATTTGAAAGGAATTTACATATGGGATTGAGCAATTCCAGAAAATAAAGGTCCCCCCCCCACGGGCGGCACTAGTTTTTACCCCCCCCCCCCCCCCCCATGCATGCAGAATTTCCAAAATGGTTTACCCCCCATGCATATAGAATTCCGGGCAGGTTAAACCCCCCTCCCCTTCAGAAATTTCAACTTTTACCCCCCTCCCCTCCGGAATCCAAATAAGCACCACCTTGTTTATTATTGCGAGAAAAAGTAAAAATTTGCGAGAGGGAAACGTTGCGGAGAAAAAGGCCAAAGTTGCGGGGGTTGTTGCGGGAATTTATTAAATTTGCAAAGTGAAGAAAGCACAAAAAGCGCATAATCTTCTTTCAGAATATTAATACAGAGCATGATAGTTTGATTTTGAAGAAAAAAATATCACTGGCATTCACAACATCCACTGAATATGAGCTCTACATTTTTAGCGTGTTTAACTAGTAGCTAACTGGCTATTTTGTAGGATTTGAATTGTAGGGGCAAAGACTCGGATGATATTATCACGGAAAAATTTGAGACTTTCGCCATTCGATCGTGAAATGGGGGAATAGACATTTAAAATGAAGTGTGGAAGCTATTTACTTGAAACACACATTTTCAATCGCTTTCTAAAACAATTTTTCCAAATATATATAACCAATAGGAAAACACATTTAGAATGAGCTAGACCAAGCTTGGAAAGCCTAGTTGCTACTTTTTGCGAATCTTCGAATATTTGAGGCTTAGGAAAAACCCATAGAAACTCTAAAAAGGAGCAAAAGAAAAACATATTATTCAACAGGCATATTACATGTACCATTTTTGAGAAACGTTTATTAAACTATACCCTTTTGTTCCGGGATTTCATAAGATATGTTAGGGAAAGTTGCGGGTTTTTGCGAACCTTCACGTCATGGTTATGCCTTTGTGAAGTATAGTATTAAACGTAAACGTAAAGTTGCGCGTCCATGCAAGCTCAACTTATCCCGTATCGCCAACATCCTTTATATTAATCTCAATGTGTGATTGTACAAAGTTGAACCTGATGCGTGATTGAACTAACAGTCGAAATCAGTAGAAAATTGTGACAAGAAATCCAGCTTCGAAAACCCCCCTTGCAATCAGAATTCCGAGCTCTTAAACCCAAACCCCCCCCCCCCCCCATCCCTTCGGAATTTCCAAATGCCGCCCGTGGGGGGGGGGGGGGGGGGGGTTACCTTTATTTTCTGGAAATGCCCATTTTTGTCAGGGGAGAAAAAACGCAAGATTTAGAATTCTGGCCAAAATTTCTCAACTTTTGCAGTTTACTTTTCCGCGATATTTGAACACATGCCAAAGAAAATCAAAAGCATTCTAAGAAGGGAAATTTGGCTGGCACATTGCATTGGGTTTGTAGATAATTTGGGCGACAAGTATCTTCTAATTACGAAAATATCAGCATAATAAGTTTGACATTTCGGAGCTTTAAAAGTCCTCTCGAGCGAATAACACTTTAAAATTGGCCCAATGAATTCTCTCCAAAATTGCTGGCATTCTTGTCTGATACTCAGGGATTAGGGCAAGAGGTATCATTTTAAAAGTTTAGATCGACCAACGCGTCTACTGGCCCCTAATAATAAAACAAGGGTGTGGTTATTACGTTGCTATAGCAACTCTGATAGGAATGGATAGAAATGGATAGCGATGGAAAGCAATGGATAGGGATGGATGACAATGAATAGTGATGGATAGCAATGGATAGCAGTGGATAGGGATGGATAGCAATGGATAGGGATGGATAGCAATGGATAGGGATGGATAGCAATGGATAGGAATGGATGGCAATGGATAGCAATGGATAGGGATGGATAGCAATGGATAGGGATGGATAGCAATGGATAGGGATGGATAGCAATGGATAGGGATGGATAGCAATGGATAGGGATGGATGGCAATGGATAGTGATGGATAGCAATGGATAGGGATGGAAAGCAATGGATAGGGATGGATGGCAATGGATAGTGATGGATAGCAATGGATAGTGATGGATAGGGATGGATAGCAATGGATAGGGATGGATGGCAATGGATAGTGATGGATAGTGATGGAGAGCAATGGATAGGGATGGATGGCAAAGGATAGGGATGGATAGGAATGGATGGCAATGGATAGCAATGGATAGGGATGGATAGCAATGGATAGGGAGATAGCAATGGATAGCAATGGATAGGGATGGATAGCAATGGATAGGGATGGATGGATGGATAGCAATGGATAGCAATGGATAGCAATGGATAGGGATGGAAAGGGATGGATAGCAATGGATAGGGATGGATAGCAATGGATAGGAATGGATGGCAATGGATAGCAATGGATAGGGATGGATAGCAATGGATAGGGATGGATAGCAATGGATAGGGATGGATAGCAATGGATAGGGATGGATAGCAATGGATAGGGATGGATGGCAATGGATAGTGATGGATAGCAATGGATAGGGATGGAAAGCAATGGATAGGGATGGATGGCAATGGATAGTGATGGATAGCAATGGATAGTGATGGATAGGGATGGATAGCAATGGATAGGGATGGATGGCAATGGATAGTGATGGATAGTGATGGAGAGCAATGGATAGGGATGGATGGCAAAGGATAGGGATGGATAGGAATGGATGGCAATGGATAGCAATGGATAGGGATGGATAGCAATGGATAGGGAGATAGCAATGGATAGCAATGGATAGGGATGGATAGCAATGGATAGGGATGGATGGATGGATGGATAGCAATGGATAGCAATGGATAGCAATGGATAGGGATGGAAAGGGATGGATAGCAATGGATAGGGATGGATAGCAATGGATAGGGATGGATAGCAATGGATAGGGATGGATAGCAATGGATAGAGATGGATAGTAATGGATAGGGATGGATAACAATTGATAGCAATGGATAGGGATGGATAGGGATGGATAGCAATGGATAGGGATGGATAACAATGGAAAGCAATATATAGGGATGTATAGCAATGGATAGGGATGGATGGCAATGGATAGCAATGGATAGTGATAGATAGCAATGGATAGGGATGGATGGCATGGATAGGGATGGATGGCAATGGATAGGGAGGGATAGCAATGGATAGGGATGGAAAGCAATGGATAGGGATGGATGACAATGAATAGTGATGGATAGCAATGAATAGCAGTGGATAGGGATGGATAGCAATGGATAGGGATGGATAGCAATGGATAGGGATGGATAGGGATGGATAGCAATGGATAGGATGGATGGCAATGGATAGTGATGGATAGCAATGGATAGTGATGGATAGCAATGGATAGGGATGGATGGCAATGGATAGGGATGGATAGCAATGGATAGGGATGGATAGCAATAAAGTGGGATGGATGGCAATGGATAGTGATGGATAGCAATGGATATGAATGGATAGCAATGTATAGGGATGGAAAGCAATGGATAGGGATGGATGACAATGAATAGTGATGGATAGCAATGGATAGCAGTGGATAGAAATGGATAGGGATGGATAGCAATGGATAGGGTTGATAGGGATGGATAACAATGGATAGGGATGGATAGCAATGGATAGGGATGGATGGCAATGGATAGTGATGGATAGCAATGGATAGTGATGGATAGCAATGGATAGGGATGGATGGCAATGGATAGTGATGGATAGCAATGGATAGTGATGGATAGCAATGGATAGGGATGGATGGCAATGGATAGGGATGTATAGCAATGGATAGGGATGGATAGCAATAAAGTGGGATGGATGGCAATGGATAGTGATGGATAGCAATGGATATGAATGGATAGCAATGTATAGGGATGGAAAGCAATGGATAGGGATGGATGACAATGAATAGTGATGGATAGCAATGGATAGCAGTGGATAGAAATGGATAGGGATGGATAGCAATGGATAGGGTTGATAGGGATGGATAACAATGGATAGGGATGGATAGCAATGGATAGGGATGGATGGCAATGGATAGTGATGGATAGCAATGGATAGTGATGGATAGCAATGGATAGGGATGGATGGCAATGGATAGTGATGGATAGCAATAAAGAGGGATGGATGGCAATGGATAGCAATGGATAGCAGTGGATAGGGATGGATAGCAATGGATAGGGATGGATAGCAATAAAGAGGGATGGTTGGCAATGGATAGCAGTGGAGGGATGGATGGCAATGGATAGGGATGGATAGCAGTGGATAGGGATGGATAGCAATGGATAGGGATGGATAGCAATGGATAGGGATGTATAACAATGGATAGCAATATATAGGGATGTATAGCAATGGATAGGGATGGATGGCAATGGATAGCAATGGATAGTGATGGATAACAATGGATAGTGATGGATAGCAATGGATAGGGATGGATGGCATGGATAGGGATGGATGGCAATGGATAGGGATGGATAGCAATGGATAGGGATGGAAAGCAATGGATAGGGATGGATGACAATGAATAGTGATGGATAGCAATGAATAGCAGAGGATAGGGATGGATAGCAATGGATAGGGATGGATAGCAATGGATAGGGATGGATAGCAATGGATAGGGATGGATAGCAATGGATAGGGATGGATAGGGATGGATGGCAATGAATAGTGATGGATAGCAATGGATAGTGATGGATAGCAATGGATAGGGATGGATAGTAATGGATAGGGATGGATGGCAATGGATAGGGATGGATAGCAATGGATAGGGATGGATAGCAATAAAGAGGGATGGATGGCAATGGATAGTGATGGATAGCAATGGATAGGAATGGATAGCAATGTATAGGGATGGAAAGCAATGGATAGGGATGGATGACAATGAATAGTGATGGATGGCAATGGATAGCAGTGGATAGAAATGGATAGGGATGGATAGCAATGGATAGGGTTGATAGGGATGGATAACAATGGATAGGGATGGATAGCAAGAGAGAGAGAGAGAGAGAGAAACCTTTATTTATAAATTAAAAATTTAAACACCCAGGTTGTCCATTCAGGTAGCCAAGGGCCATCTGTTGCTGCTCCGCAATCCCACCGGGGTTCCGTGGCCGATATTTCTTCCCTTTTTCTCAATCACACGACTCCGTTTAACACAACTGACGTTTATTCACACAAAGTCGTTTTCCACAAAAGAGAGACCAGAAATTCACTATAAAAAAGGTACAACACGGGTCAGACTGGCACAAATCACAATTATTCAGAGGAAAATAGTTTCTACTTACAACCAGGGTGCCAGCCCGATGGAATATCAGCAAAATATCTATAAAATATCAGGAGATTCACTGCTGATTCTCTAGAATTCTCCGACATTAATTTCAACAACAAGTTTCTCTCATAACTATGGGATGTCCCACGCGGGGATCCCAACAGCTAGTGAGTCATAACATTCCGCCCCCCATGAACGGTCCGGGAGTGAGTGTTCATCTAACTGATCTATTCTATCTACTTGAATCGTCCTAGTTCTCGTCATTAACAGCCTCAAGCAGACAAATCTTGGTCACTGGTCTCCGCAGAACGTTGTTTTCCACACGAACTTCAACATTCCTCACTTTGCCATCCTTTCCAGGAAATGTGTTGAGGATCAGTCCAAGCGGCCACTTATTCCTTCGCATATCGTCGTCTGCCACAAGAACTAAATCTCCAACTTGTAGATTTCGCACCGGCATACACCACTTGCGTCTCTCCTGTAGACTTGGAATATATTCCTTAAGCCATCGCTTCCAATAGTGATGTGCAAGCAACTGTGCTTGTCGCCACTTCTTCCTCCTGTACATATCCCTCTCATCAGGTTCTTCAATAGGAATGTTAACCGATGGTCGGATATTTAAGAAATGACTTGGAGACAACGGTTCCTCGTCGTCTGGTCCAGCTGGATTGCGCGTCAGCGGCCTGGTGTTCGCAATGCGTTCCGCTTCAGTGAAAACGGTGTGAAGTACTTCCTCGTCCATCAGGTCTTGTCCCACGACGGACTTCAAGGTTCTCTTTACAGTACGTACAAGTCTTTCCCAGACTCCAGACATGTGCGATGCTGTTGGTGTCTGGAACCTCCACTTGCATCCTACCTCACTGAGCCTGTTCTGTATTCGGTCATGGTCTAGACGCTCGAGGATCTCGCGGAGTTCTCTATCGGCTCCCACAAAATTAGAGCCATTGTCGGACCAAATTTCTTTTACTTGGCCTCGTCGGTTCAGAAATCGCACCAACACCATTATGAAATCGTCAGTCTCCAGGGATCTCGCAATCTCAAGATGAATAGCTCGTGAATTCATACATACAAATATTGCACCATAGCGCTTCTCTGAAACTCTTCCTCTGCCCCGCTTCACGTAAAGCGGCCCAAAATAATCTATGCCAGTAAATGAGAAGGGTTGTTCGTAGGGTGTCAGCCTTGCCTTGGGTAGTTCTGCCTTTTGCTGGTTAAGAGTAGGTGCCCTCTGCTTTCTACATATGACACATCTCGAGACAACTTGCTTGATGGCCATTCGAGCTTGTACTACCCAAAACTGCTCTCGTAGGATTGCTAACAGCTGTTCATGTCCACAATGTCCGTTCCTCTCGTGAAGGTACCGGATAAGTATCATAGTCACATGATGATCTCTCGGCAATATCATGGGTTCATCGCGTCTAGTGAAATGGGTGCTCTTGAGATCCTACCACCAACTCTTAGGACGCCGTCTTCCTTCATCACAGGCTTAAAGCAAGCCAAAGGACTACTCCCTTTAACCCTGTTCTCAGTCTTGACGCTCTTCAGCTCTTCTGGATACGCCTCCTGTTGCACCATTGATACTACTCTTCTCTTAGCTATCTCTATCTCCTCGATGGCTACGTTCTTCTCTATCTCTACCGACTCTGAGCCTTTCTTGGTTCTTGTAAGTCTGAGCCACTGGCTGAATTTGAACAACCAAGCTGACACTCTTAGTAACCTCATCCAGCTTGAGTATCTCTTGAGCAACTCGTTCAGTGATGTCTTCGTCTGAGTATTCGTCAGATACACTTCTTTCTTTGTTTCAAGAACTTCATCAGGGACTTCTTCGAAGTTCTCCTCGGGCCAGTTATCTTCATCCTCTGTTAGGAAATCTGGTCCATGAAGCCATCTTTTATTGCACAGGAAATTCTCGATGGTGAGTCCACGACTAGCATCATCAGCGGGATTTACCCTTCCGGGACAATGCCTCCACTGCTCTGGCGATGTCCGTTCCCGTATCTCTGTGACGCGATTTGCTACGTACGTCTGAAATCTTCTCGTCTCATTCCTAATATAGTTCAAAGTTATCATAGAGTCTGTCCAAAATACAACTTTCTCAACTTCAAACTCAAGCTCCTGCCTGATAGCCCTGTCCATTCTGGAAGCTAAGACAGCACTTTGCAATTCCAAGCGTGGAATACTTACGGACTTCAGTGGCGCGTTTCTCGACTTTCCCAGAACGAACGCGCATTCCACGTGTCCATCAGGGTAAGCAATCCGGAGATAAGATACTGCGCCGTAGCCGACTTCACTAGCATCGCAAAAGTGGTGAAGTTGTAAAGTGCAACCTTCTGGTATCTGTGCCGAAAAATAGCAGCGAGGTACAGCCACCTCTGTGAGCCTGAGCAGGTTACTCTTCCAGCAATGCCAACATTGTAGTAGCGGACCTTCCAAAGGCTGATCCCATTGCAACTTCTTCCTCCAAAGTTCCTGCATGATCTGCTTTGCATTCAGCATTACAGGCGCCGCAAGTCCAAAGGGATCAAACACCGAACTGATTGTTGATAGCACTCCCCTCATGGTATCAGGCTTATGTAGATCCACCACTTTGAAACCGAACTGATCGCCTTCGACATCCCACTTCACGCCAAGCGCTCTTTGCACTGGCAGTCTTTCAAGGTCAAGATCGACAAATGACTTTGCAAGTCTTTCGCTAGGTATACTTGACAAAACCTCTCTATCATTGCTCAAGAACTTGGTTAGCTTAAAACCTCCTCTTTCACAAAGCATCATTATCTCCTTAGCAAGATGGGAAGCCACCTCTGGGGTGCTCACAGACTTCAGCAGATCGTCCACATAAAAGTTCTTCAACACAGATTCTACAGTTTCTCTCTCAAAACTGTCACGATTATCTTCCGCTGTCTTTCGTAGACATGAGTTAGCTACACATGTTTCAAAAAAACATGGTGAATCTGCTGCTCCAAATATGTGTACCGTCATAACATACTCAGCCACCTGCTGTTGGTCTTCGTCGCTCCACCAGAGTACTCTCTGCGAATCCTGATCTTCTTCCCTAAGGCGAACTTGAAAAAACATACTTTCTACATCTGCCACAAGTGCAATAGGCTGTTGGCGGAATCTCAGTAATACACCAAGTAGATTGTTTGTTCTATCCGGGCCTTGAAGCAGGTTCTTATTCAGGCTTGTGCCTTCGGTTTCCGCTGCTGCGTCGAAGACAATTCGAACACGACCCGGTTTGTTCTCATTCTTTACCCCAAAATGAGCCAAGTAAAAGGTTCTTTCACCTCTCTGGGATGCTTCTTCAGGTGACAGCTTACGTGCGTATCCTCTGGCGATGTAGTCTTCCATAGTCGCACAGTACATTTCTTTAAAGGCTCGATCCTTATCAAACTTCTTCTTCAAACTATTGAGTCGCTTTTCTGCATTCTCTCGGTTATTGGGAAGTCGCACGTTATCGTGTCTCCACAGCAACCCTGTCTCGTAATGCCCATCAACTAGTTTGGTTGTCTTTTCCAGAATCTCATCCGCTCTGATATCTTCTCTAGATGGACCGTAAGTATCTTGAGTCAGCGGCTTCTTCATCTCACCCGTCCGCGCTCCAAATCCGTCTATTTTCCAGAATCTTTCAACTTGTTCTCGTAGGTCCTGGTCACACGTATCCGTGAAGTTGACGTCCACTTCACTCCCACTTCGGGTGCCACCTTCCACAGTTCCTGTTATTACCCATCCCAGGGGTCCACGCTGACCCTGTAGCATACTTTCTTGGTTTTCCGATTTGCGTACTTCAAGAATCTCATGGGCAACATCCACATCCTTTCCGATGAGTACAGACACTTTGGGAACTTGTACATCCGGCAATTCTATATCCTTAAGGTGAGGGTGCGCATTCCTATCAACATCCCTAGGAAGTAGCCTTTCATCGATATTGAAACGACGAGAAACAAGCGCATCGTTCATTCTTATAACATCACCAGCACCGGTTGCTGATTGTAAGGTAAACTCCACAATCTCAAACTCTTCGTCTTCACGCCTCAAAAGAGTGTTCACTGCTATTATTTCCTTTCTTCCCGTCATTCCAAGCCGTTCCGAAATGTCATGACTAATCATGGTCGCTCGAGAACCATTGTCTAACATACTATAAGTTGTAAGAGATTTTCCGTCCAAAGAACTTATCTTAACAGGAACAACGTGAAGCAGAACAGTTTTCTTTTGTGTCACAGTTGTAGTAGCATACTGCTCGGTCCTTTTCTGATCTTCGATTTCCGGTTTTTTACTTTGCTCTACCTGATGCTCTGCCCCAGTCCCCTGACGTTCCCTTGGCTTTCTGGACTCATTATGCAGAAGTTTGTGGTGTCTCTTTTCGGCTTTACACCCACAAAATTCAGTTGAGCTACATTTCCACCTGCGGTGTCCTGCCATGAGACAGTAGACATGACACAGTTTATGTTCTTTTACTAAATCCCACCTCCCCTGCATCTCGAGCTTTACAAATTTCTCACATTCTCTGAGTTTATGAGCCCCTGAGCAGCTCAAACATAGTCCAGCGGTATTTTCTTGAGGCTTGGGGTCTGTCATGAAGGTAGAAAATTGTTTCTTGTTCTGAAACTTAGGGGGTGATTGTTTATCATTACTCTGGGGGGCCCTCCCTCTGTTGGGCGTGGCATTATCAGGAATATGCTGGTAGGTGTTCACAAAGCCAGGATCATTCTTAATAGCCGCTTGACGCTTAACAAAACTGGCGAGGTCTTTCAACCCTGGTGTGCTGCCCCTTTCCCGAATAGCATATGATGCATCCCCCCATTTATTTATCAAGTAACCTGGGAGTCGTGCCACAATTTGCTTCAGAGTGTTTATCGTACTTGCTTCAGTCTCATACCCCCCTTTCAGTGTCTTAGCTGCCGCTTCAAGTTGCTCACCGAAATTACGTAACCCCACATAGTCATTATTCCCCAATCTAGTTCCCTTTGTAAGATTGTTAATACATGCAGCAGCCACTGTTGCTGGTTTACCATATCTGTCCTCAAGGGCATTAATCACATCTTCATATGGGCATCCAGATAACCTTTGTACTACTTCATAAGCAGGCCCAGACAAAAACGTAGGGAGAAATTCCACCCTTTGGGCATCCGTTAATACACCGTCCTCCAAATTATCCCTTATGCGTTCTCGAAATGCAGGAAAATCACTGGGATCCCCAGAAAACTTCACAGGTTGCATGGCCTGCAGCATGCTAATTTTTATCATCACAGTCTGTGTGTCATATGACACCTTTGTGTTCACAGGTGTGTTGATCTGGCTAGCGTCCTCCCCCCTGATTATCCTAGGGGTGTCAGTGGGTTGGGTTTTTCAGCAGGGCTAGGATTATTCGCAGGGAAAGGATCTGGGGGAGATATTTCTGCTTTCTCTCGATCTAGGGGTTCTAACTTAGGATATTTCACATCATCACTCATTGCACACCATCTTTTGACTTTTTGTTCTGTACTCAATTGTGGTAACAGTTTTACACCTTCTTTTCTTTCCAGATCACAAACACTAGTAATCTCAGAACCCCCTTCCCTGTGAAATTCTGCTTCTTTCTCTGCGATTTCCATCTTCAATTTTAATTCATGAGCCCTTCTTCTTCTTTCATATTCTAGCTCTATCCTTTGTCTTTCAAAATCTAATTCCATCATTGCCAAATCTTGTTCATGTTGTAGCTACAATTTTTGCATTTCAGCATTTTTCTTCATCTCCCTTGACTTTGACTGCCTCGAAGAACCCTGAGACTTTCCAAGGAGAGATTTCTTTTTCTGAGACTTCAACACTCAAATCTTTTATTTTCAGGGACAGTTTCGTACAATAGAAACCATATTTCTCATGAGTTTCAGAGTATTTAGCCTCCACTCTTTCACGCTCCGCTGCATTTAAATCATTCTTCACATAATCATGATAATAAAATTCATATTTATTCCACGCAGCTTCAAGTCTCTTCAAGGCAGTTTCTAGCTCATTAGATTCAACAGAATTCTCAATGCAGAGTTTAACTTCATTTATTTCTGTACTCACGTGCCCCAAGTACCCGGCAAGTGAGCACTCAGAATTCCGAAATATACAAAAGCGTAACACAGCATACTCGGGGCTGAGTGACACGGCTGAGTGACACGGCTCTTCTACATATGGTGATATTGCCTTTTTTGGTTTGGCGAATGTTAAAATGGCGAGCGGAAATACCAGCCAATCTAAATCGAATGTTTGTTTGTTTGTTTGTGTAGTACCAGAGCCCATGACAAACAACAAAGAGCGGCGCAGAGATTGAACGATAAAATTACATAATAACGCCTTCCGTACATGGTAATGCAGTAGATAACTCTACCATTCTTGGTAGAACCGTTTCAGACAACGATAATACCACCTGTGCGTGCGAGGTGCGGGTGTAGTGCCTAGCCATATCACTGGTTTTCCAACCAATAAAAAGCGCAATCTGTTCTTGAGTACATCCCAAAAGGCTTAGGGTATTGGATAAACCCAGGCGAAAGCTATGAGGCGTTTCCCCTTCCGATAACCTCGCACCAACAAGGTGCGTGCGCAGGCGGTTAGCTGGAGGTCTACGCCATTATGGATGATAGCTTTTAAGGCCACCCCGAGGGATCTGTCAGATTTCCCAAGCATGTTTTCCCATACCCATGGTTTCCATGTATAGTACCAGCACAAAAAAATAGTCAGGGTCTCGGACTCTCGAATGATTAAGGTTTGCCATAGTAGGGTTATTAACTACCAACGCCGGTGAGGCCAGGGGTCCAACGAAAGGCTGGGTCCCTTGTGAGAAACTCTCCGCCAAATAGTTTTAGTTGATCCCAAGGAACGCGCTTTATCCATAGCTACTTGCAAGGACTGCCGAAACGCAAGGGGAGTTTCCTGCGGGGAAATGCAAAGAAGAGAAATAGTCTAAGCCGAGTGCAGGGACCCAACCTTCCGTCGACCCCAGGCCCCGAAACCAGGTCCAGGGTGGTGTAGGGTACTAAGGGGTACCCCCCTTAGGGTCAACGAAAGCTAGGGTTAGGTGTGATGAGAAAATAGAAACAACGTGTAAACTCGCAGAATCTTTAATAGTTTACAGGCGGCAACAATCTTTCCGTGGTGGGTCCGTGTCGTATTCATATTTATCTAGCACTACTAAGCACACTGCTTATCAGTTATTTTGTTATCCTGACCGGGGATAACAGCTGAACAGAATCTCGCGACGTGCCCGTACTGGTTGCATCTGAAACACTGTAGCCGGTTGTTGGAGTACGGCCGTGGGCGGCCTCTGAATCGTCAACCGCGTGGAGCCCTCGCCTGAAACTGGTTGGACGAGTGCTTTAGGATGTTAGAAGCTTCCTTAGCCATTTTAGCCCTTACGGGATCTCCGACGAGACCAACAAGTAATCTCTGCAGCTGCTCCATACTAAGTTGGTCTGCGCGAGCACGTACTTCATCCAGGGCCGCAGCGTACTCGTCGGCCTTCTCGTGCGCGTCTCTGCGAGCCATGCGCACCAACGATTGCAGCAATTCTAGCGCTTCGTACCTATCGAAGGTGGACAACGGGCGGTTTAGATAACGGCGAAGAGCTGTCAGTGATTGAGCAGTATTCTCCTTCTGTCTTTCTTCCTCAAGCTGCTTTATTTTCTTTTCGAGAGCTTCTAAACGGTCAGCGGCAGGCTGCGAGGCAAATACAAAAGAAGTACCGGGTTAGATTGCTAACTCGAAAAACCATATGGCAGAATGACGCAACCTTTTCCCGCTATCACGCCGCGCACGCCCCGAGAATTGTGCGCGGCAGCTCTGCGCGCATCAAGTGAACATACCATGCGCAACCACGCTCCGTGCGCCTGAGGCGGTTATACAACGCGATGATAACCTTAAATCGTCACGCTCATAGAAAATATACAATTTACTGAAGGTGTGACTGAGCCTTGTTCGACACACTACAGGAGTGTGCAACACCGCCATTACGACACCCGTTGCCATGTTCGTAAAGGCACATCCAAAGTAACACACTGTGTCTCGCGTGACCCTTTATCACGTTCATGAGCCAATGGCATTTCCACGCCCGTAAAATAATGGCATGTATAACCCAGTGTCACACCCTATATATTGTGTGGTCTGTTATATAACGCCCATAAAACGATGGCATACATGTAATTCAAAATTACACCTTACACATTGCGTGATCCGTTACCACGCCCATAAAATGGTGACATGCGTAACTCGTGTTACACCCAATGCATTGTGTGATCCGTTAATATAACGCCGATAAAACGCTGGCATACGTGTAACCCGGTGTTACACCCTGTGTATTGCGTGACCCTCTACCACACCCATAAAGGCATACGTGTAACCCGGTGTTACACCCTGTGTATTGCGTGACTCGTTACCACGCCCACAAAACAATGACATACATGCAACCCGGTGTTACACCCTGTGTATTGCGTGATCCGTCACCACACCCACAAAACAATGACATACGTGCAACCCGGTGTTACACCCTGTGTATTGCGTGATCCGTCACCACACCCACAAAACAATGACATACGTGCAACCCGGTGTTACACCCTGTGTATTGCGTGATCCGTCACCACGCCCATAAAGCAATGACATACGTGCAACCCGGCGTTACACCCTGTGTTTTGCGTGATCCGTTACCACACCCATAAAGCAATGACATACGTGCAACCCGGTGTTACACCCTGCGTTTTGCGTGATCCGTTACCACGCCCATAAAGCAATGACATACGTGCAACCCGATGTTACACCCTGTGTATTGCGTGATCCGTTACCACGCCCATACTACAATGACATACGATGTTACAACCTGCGTATTGCGTTACACGTTACCACGTGACCCGTCACGACGCTAATTTCGTGACCGTCCCGCAAGAATGTAAAGAAGGCGTGTACATACAGTGGAACCCAATGTCGTAACCAAAGAGTTGCGAAATACCAAGCATATTTTAAAAGAGCGGACAAACAAATGCAAATATGTAAGTCAACAGTAGAATATACACCTAAGTAAACCTGAATAATACGTTAAAAATAGTGCAGCGGGAACCGTTCTAATGAAATTGATAGTCTTATGTTATTAAAACCAGCCCTCGCTAACGAGAAATGAAGAAAGTGCAAAGTAAGAAATGTACCGATATTACGTGGCCGCCAGTATAAGGAGCTTAGCCGACATGTAGAATATACCGTAAAGGGCCTAACACGCGAAACGCGAGATAGGAAATGAAATGGGCGCTTGAACTAGTAGAGAGGCTGACTACTAACAGAACTAAACATGACATAGCCAACAGAAGTACATGGAAACAACGGCTTAATGATTAACCAAACGCGAATAAAGGCGAAATAGATATGATAACGACTGAGCCACGAGGGCGAACTAAAACGTAAAGAGCCGACTAGAAGAGACTGACATGAACCGACAAAACAAAATCCAAGGCGATGAGAAACAACGTGTTGACTAACTGACCGAACTGCGAGACATTAAAACCGTAAACGATACCAACCTCTTGCGCAGGTTCTGGTGCCGGGGCAATTTCTTCATGTGGAGGCTCCGGGGTTGACCACGGGTTCCTCAACAGGCGGTTCAGCAAGAGGTGGAAGAGCGGCCATAGTAGCTGGTGGCGGTTACACGGCGAGGAAAACGCAGCGAAGTTTATGTAATCCCTCTTGGTTTAATGTCCCGGCAAACTGGCCCCGAATGAGGTGATCTGTTGTATTCTGTATCCTATTTAAGCATGAGGCCGCTAACTCCCTTGGGATACCGCTATTAGTCAACTTAGCCTTTTTTCCGTGACACTCTAATTACGTATGCAGTGGAATAGGGATGGATAGGGATGGATAGCAATGGATAGGGATGGATGGCAATGGATAGTGATGGATAGTGATGGATAGCAATGGAATGGGATGGATGGCAATGGATAGTGATGGATAGCAATGGATAGGAATGGATAGGAATGGATAGGGATGGATAGCAATGGATAGGGATGGATAGGAATGGATAGGGATGGATAGCAATGAATAGCAATGGATAGGGGTGGATAGGAATGGATGGCAATGGATAAGTGATAGCAATGGATAGGGACTGATACAGAAGATATAACCAGGACACTATAGTGTACCATATATGAAGGATCTACCTAATTATTTTATTTGGCCGCGGCACTTACTTGATTACTTTCCGGTTACAAGGATCGCGGGCGCGCCAAAGAAAGGACTGTAAGTCTAGGAACAACGGAGGGAGTAGACGAAAACACTAAAGAAATGACTTCAAGGACGCTGAAGGATATCAAAATTGCCGATGTGCAAAAGAGGAAAGTACCTAGCAAACATTATGTAAGTAAGGCATTGCTTGTGTGCTTAAATCTGTAGTGTTAATACATTGTAGTTGCATTTCTAATTGTATAATATTGTGAAACAGAGGATTTTTGACGTTCGAGTTTTGATAATAAAAATCTTCATAGAATCTTCATGGTTAGCTTTGTAGCACTTCCAAGGGTGTATTCATTTTTGCAAGTGTGCATAAGGTCATTTGACTTCACGGGTGCTTACCATCGGTCACGACAAACTGATTATTCCGGTTGGAATGCCAATGGTTCATCACCGGTTGGAATAGATTAATAGAATAGAATAGTTTAGCGTCATCCTAGACATTAGCGTAAGCTAAAAATTAGGAAAATTTATTTAAGCATTTAAGCAAATTAGGAAAATTTATTTAAGTTTAATTCACCATCTTGCAGGTACATACACCTGAATTGCTGGGGAAGGCCAAGGCATAAATATACAATGTACAATGCGCTCATGACACTACTGGTACTTATAAGTTACAAAGGAATTGAGCCAATTTGTACTACCCATTATACGTCTGGGGACAGATGACCTAGTGGACATTTTCTGTACCATGGGCAATGGATATTTTCTTGAACCACACATTCTGTTTGCACTGAAATTTTAGGTCCCCTTTGGTGTCAGCTCCTCTAAGGGATTAGCTCTTTGGAAACCCGTAACAGATAGCACTTGGGCAAATTTTATACCCTAAGGGATAGGACATGCTACCCCTCTCTCTATTTTTATGGGGAGTTTCCTCCTCCCCCATAGTATATTGTACCATTGGATGCTGATCAAACCAACTGGTTGTCCTAGACCATACCCTGCTAGCCGAGCTTTCTTTCTGTCAGTCTTTTAACATCAAACAAAGTTAGTCACGTGCCATGGATTTGTGTAGTTGTTTTGGTTTGTTCCCTTTTCCGGGGATGAGATAACAAAGAAAACAACACGCGACAGCCAAATCGACTAAGCTAACAACAAAACGAGAGAGCGAAATGTCAAGGAATTAAGCCTCTTCTAGCAGGGTTACCTAGACCAATGGAAGTCGTACCCCTGGTTTTGATGTTTTCCTGGTAAACAACTTCAAGAACTAGAAAATAAAATTGTGTAAGCTTTGTTTTTTCCTCTTTAATCCACTTGGAAAATCACCAATTTAAGCTATTAATGGTATACCAGTAATAGACCATTTGTATAGCTTGTGTAGCAAAAGGGAAGGGAGAGGGGTGCCAAGGACGTGGACGCAAGGGATTAGGGAGAGAGAAGGGAAGGGAGCACTTGCAGACAGTACGCCTGCCCAACCATTGTAAAATTTGCATCCTCTGCACTCCTCTTCCTTCCTCCTTTGGCGTTTGCTATGCAGGCTAATTAGTATGCGAGACGGTTGGGCCGGCAGGCTGTCTGCAAGCACTCCCTTCTCTCTCTCCTTCCCTCGCATCAGCATCCTCGCTGCCCCTCTCCCTTTCCCTTTTGCACTTGCTACACAGGCTACCATTGGAAGTGCAGCCAATAGAAATACAGGATTGGTAATCAACCTATTTGATTTGATTTGAACAGTTTACATAGCTGTCAACTGTTCTGGATCAAGCTGGTGTCTCAAGAATTGAATGGATATTTTCTGGAACCACACAATGTAGCCTTTGGTGTCAGGTTGAAGTTATTTAATTTGCCAGAGAGGGCTAAGGCTCGTACTTAAGGAAACTAATGTGTAACTCTTTACCTTTTTTTGGATTTAAATACATGCCACAGCCAGAGCAGAATATTTTGAAGTAGGCAGCTGATCAAAAAGAGTAGCCAGCTGCAAAAGAAAAACTGATGGCTCACGTGCAAATGCAAATATCGTAGCTTAAACAACAAGTTAGTTTCCTCATGAAGACAATTCTGATACAGGCGCGGACCTGGGAGATTTTAAAGAGGAACCAGTTTATATTTTGTTTTCGCAAACAATGGGATGAGCTTCAGGCAGCATTAAACAAAGTTCTGTGACCTTTTTGTGTCTCACATTCGGCAAAAAGTAGCTGGCAATTAAACGTGGAGTAGCTGCTGGAGCTTTGGCGGGTGCCAGCTTGTTCTGATAGCTCTGCAAAGCTAGATAATTCACTTACAATATATTGTAAGAGGCTAGGACAGCACCTAGGAATAACCTTGACCACAGTTGTGTCGTGTACATACCTTAGGTGCATTTGCCACATACCAAACTATTGACCTAGTACTGCAAACAACATGGGTGCTTCCTTGTAATATTATGACATGACTTTTCTTTGTATTTTTAGGTGTATGTGATTCGGGTAACCTGGTCAGATGGCAGTGTCAATGTTGTTTATCGAAGATACAGCAAGTTTTTTGATCTACAGGTATTTTAATCTATGTATTAATTATTTCCATTCAACATACAACCATCAAGAGTGAATTACCAAGAGTTTCTATATTTACTATGTACGCCCGAATCACAGTCAGAAAAGTGTCTATTTTTAGAACTAGGATTTCCGCGAAAATTCGTCATCCACAGGGTTCCCACTTTCTCGCCACACAAACAATTGTGAGATTCAGCCTAAAATTAAATCGCAGATTAATCGAAAAACCTTTAAAGTCGCAAAGATAAAGTAGGATATTCTCTATTTGTTGTGTATTGGGTATACAAGCATTCGGACCTGAGCAATAGAATACTTTCGCGCGCGAAATTCAAATCTAAAAATAGACACTTTTCTGACTGTGATGTGGACAAATACTGTACGAAAGATTCTAACTCTTGTTAATCCACTCTTGCAACCATCCATTTTCAAAAACTTCATCCACTAGAAAAAATGAGTCACATCACAAATCCTGCAATTTGATTGGCTACCATACTTTGTATAAAATTGTAACAATTCTATTGACAAAAAATTTAGTTTTCAATTTAAGGAGGCTAGAAATAGTTTGATCGAAAAATAGGCCAAAATCATGACTAAAACTCTAAAATAGGCACTTTTAGTCCGTGGGCCAGGAGTCGAAACCCTCCCCCCCCTCGGGGATTTTTGCTGACATATATCATTCGAAAGCTTAGGTCGAGGGTAGTCCAAAACCGGTTGTTCACACTTTTGAAGTGGAAGCGTTTAGGAGTTATGGCGCATTTTACATTTGGGACCCGCATCGAGAATAGGGAAAAACGCAAATAAAATCCCCTGTGTTACATCAAAAACACTCGATATCGCACCTAGTTTGCCTTATAACAGCTTAAATATGCTATTTTGCTAAAAAAAACTCTTAATAAAAGCATTAAAAGTAGGAAATTCGTTCAATAAAAAGCACAGGGTACCCACGTCTCATAATTTTGAAAACAGTCAGAAAAAGTGTCTGGCCCTACACGATTTTCACACGTTTCCTCTCCCAGATATGTACAAAATAGTGTTTTATCAGTAGTAAACGAATATGTCTGCTTTGCGGCATATTATGCCATCCATGTTTGTTCTTGTTAACTGATGTATCAGAGCATTTTCGGGCTCTGGGATCGCCGCACTTTCCATGACAGACGTGTAATCGCTAGATTTGAATTTGAGCATTATGTGCATGGATAGCTTCATGTTAGTGTCTTAGCCAGGGTCCTCCCAGAGGTAAGTGGTAGCGGTGATAGCTTTCAAAGAAATATAATTACCATGCCCTGTTCACGGAATAGTGAAACACAACAGTTTGGCGTTATGCTTTGTACCCTGCCAGCAGTGGTATCCTCCTATCTTCGCTTGCCGCCGGGGCCGAAGAAAGGAGGAAACCACTGCTCGCAGAGTAATATGCTTTTGGCATTTGTTTTAATTCTATGCCGTAGTACGGAAAATAATCCTTTCTGCCGAGTATCCTCAGGCTCTTCATTGCTGGGATTGATATTAGAATTGTGACTTATAGATTGTAGCAGGAAAGTAATGAGCTATCTGCTTACCAGTGCTAGTGCGCACTTGCGTGTCTTTGTTTTTAAAATAATGCGTAGTTGCGCTAAATTTTGCTATGGCGTGCGTCGCTGACGGGAAATTCGCGCCTGTTGTGCTATAAAACTTTTTTGGAGATTTTAACGTGCTTATGCTGCTTTACTTTTGGATTGCTTAGCGTGTTAAGTTCTCATCCGAGTCATTAATATGTTTTGCTGGTCCCTTATATACAGAATGAAGTGTACACAGGGAAAAATTCCTAAAAACCATAATGGTTTTTGTGTACTTCCCATCTTTGATAAAAACCATAAAATCTATTTTAGAGAAAACCATTTATGGTTTTTCCATTTTAGAAATGTTTTCTATGGAATAAACATCTGGAAATTTCCATATACCTCACCAAACCACACGAAGTTAAACCCATTTATGGGTTTATAAAATCCATTTCCGTGTTCTCAGTAAAAAACATTTATGTTTTTATAATTCCATGAATGGGTTATATCTTTGAAAAGACGGTTTTCAACCAGAATTGTTTGTTGCATAAAAACCATTAATGGTTACCGTTTTCCCATGAATGGATTATCGCTTACAAAAACCATTTTCGATCCAAATTTGGATTTTACGCAAAACCCATGAATGGTTACCGTTTTCCCATAAATGGATTATTGCTTACAAAAAAACATTTTCGATCCAAATATGGGTTTTGCGCAAAACCCGTAAATGGCTACCGTTTTCCCATGAATGGATTATCGCTTACAAAAAAACATTTTGGATCCAAATATGGGTTTTGAGCAAAACCCATAAATGGTTACTGTTTTCCCATGAATGGATTATCGCTTACAAAAAACATTTTCGATCCAAATTTGAATTTTGCGCAAAACCCATAAATGGTTAGACCAGTTATCACATGAATGGATTATTGCTTACAAAAACATTTTCGATCCAAATTTGGATTTTACGGGCAATGGCCAATGGTTTCATTTCCCCATGAAAGGATTATTGGACTTGCAAAGAGATTGTATTCAACGTTATCAGCGATAAAGATTGGTTGTGTTTCAACGAGATGTGGATGGTTTGTGCATTCCCATAAAGAGGATGTCGCTTCTTATCTTAAAACAATCTGGATTCAAAAGAGCGTTCATGAATACCATTGATGGTTTGTTGCCACTTAAGTAAACACAAAATACAAGACGGCGCAGCTCAATGTTAATGTCTCGAAAAGTCGTCTCTTCGTCTTATTGAAATAGACGCGACGTTCAAACAATTCGGCCAAATTCATCAACGGCAAAAACTCTACATGCGCAGATTTGAGATCTAAAACGCCGCTCCTAAAAGCTTGATCTTCCATCCTTCAAGTGTTAAAAGTACACAGTTAAAGGTTTAGGGTGTTAAGGTAACACCTTTGTAGTGGTGCTAGAATAACACCTGTAGGCGGTGCTATTTGTAGGTGTTACATTAACACCACATTAATTGGTGTTAAGAGCGCTCGTCTGTAAATATCGACTCGCGAAATTTGAAAACTTATTGCAAAATCGCTCAAACTTCATCTACCTCTACCTCTAGTGGATCCATAACTTCTGTGGAAATTTTAGTTCGATCAGATAAATATTTTAGGAGAACGGGGACCGAGTTGAATCACTCGGCTGACTGCCGATTTTGAGGCCCGTTTTCGCCTTTTCTACCGTACTTCAAAAGTCAACAAAATTCTAACGCTCGCGCTTACCAATCAAAATATAACTACATTAAATCAAAAGAATAGACACTGCTTGCCATTCTGAGAGGAACGTGACATCAATAGGTAAAATACTGAATATTCTACGGTTTTTAAAGTTTTCACCTTGATTCCCGGGCGCTTATTTCTCCGATATAACCCGGAAATCAGTTGATTTGAAATGAAATTCCCGAGAGCAATGCTTGAGGTCTGCATTTGTCAAATAATATTTTTGGACCAGGCAAAATGAAAAGTTTTAGCGCGCCCACGAGTGAGCCCATTCGGAGACTAATAGTGACATCTTCAAGACACCTGTCGAACTGTCGATCACGTATTAGTTTTAAATTTTATCCAACTTTGTCAGGCGAGCAGGGGCTAGCCTAGTGGATAAGACGTCGGACTTGAAAGACAATGATGATTCCCGCACCCGAGAGTTCGAGTCACTGCCGCAGCGTCAGGGCTTTTTCTTTTTTTCCCCATCTATGGAACAGTGTAATGGGTTTAGCTCCTTAACCCATTAGTGTAACAGCTTTTTCCCATTTGGTTTGAAAGCGGTTTTTACGGAAAAAACTTTTCACATCCAATGGTTTTCAAAGAAATACCATTTTATACGTGGAACAAATTGGTAGGTATTTTATGCAAAACCCATGAATGGGTTTGCTTCATAATCCATAATGTTTTGTGATGGCTTTTAAAATGGATTTTGCACAGTAACCATTTCGCATTAAGTGGTTATTGTGGAAAAAACGCTTCAAAAATATAAGAAATGAATAAAATCCACAGTTTTTCCTATTTATTGTAAATGGATTTCACACACTTACCATTTTACATTTAACGTTTTTAATCGAAAAACCATGTTGGAAATATGCAGAAAACAGCTTGTATTTTGCTGTGAAACCCATTCCGATATTATAACATTAACCAATAATGTTTTTTGTTGTAAAACCCATGAATGGATTTGGTTCTCCAAACCCATTCATGGTTTTGAATGGTTTTTTCCAACAAAAAACACCATAAAAACCATTATGGTTTTTAGGAATTTTTTCCTGTGGTATGTAAGTAGGTAAGTAGTAGTTTCACCTCGTAAAGTCCAAAGCACTTCGTTACGAATTCCCTCGGATGGCCGATGGCTACAAGCTCTACATTTCTACGGCGATTCCAAAAGTGCACTAGTCGGAACGTGAGGGCTACGAGCCATAGCTTAGTATTTCATGACATTTTGCAGACATAGTAACAACAAGTACAGTACAAGTAGTGTTTTCGCATAATGTAAAACTCTATTTTTCCTTTACAGCAACCACAAAACGGTTGTTAGGAAAACAACGGATTTCCTCTAGACAATAATGGTTATCCTTTTGAGACATTTCTACGACAAAATATTGAGCTAACCATTTGTTTTTGTTTTTCCTCTCTCATTTTCTGACAGAAAAATAGGTTTCCGCCTGTTACTCAAGCTATAAAATTCGCATTTCGATTTCTTAAAACCGCGCGACGCGGGTATCCTGTGGAATACACTGTTGCCCAAATCACCTATTTGAATGCATTTATGCACACGTTTTCAACGTAATCATGCCTTATAAAGGCTATTTCGTGACCAGCTGCACAATATGTTGAGTTTTGAATGGAATACAAGCATTTTATTTGTATTTTTCGCTATCCCCGACGCGGGTACTCTGTGGTTTTGAAGCCTAAATGTAAAATGCACCGTAACTCCTAAACGCTTCCACTTCAAAAGTGCGAACAACCGGTTTTGGACTACCCTCGACCTAAGCTTTCGAATGATATATGTCAGCAAAAATCCCCAAGGGGGGGGGGAGGGTTTCGACTCCTGGCCCACGGACTATTTGCTTCCAACGAATTTCCTGAAACTTCTTTAACACTTAGTCCAACTGACTTCAATATGGACCAAGGAAGGGGTCCATTTCAGCTTTTTTCAGATATTATTTAAAGTATTAATATGGAGATCTGATAATGTGTACATATTGCTAAAAGATACCTGCTTATATTCTCCAAGATTGAAGTTCATAGCGAGCATATTCTTAAAGTTGTAGATGAAAATATATTTTCGCGAAATGTGCTTTGACTTTTGCATGAGTCAGCTTAAGTTGGAATGCTCACGTTGATACAATTATCAAGAAAGCGAACAAGCGTTTGTATTTTCTGCTGTTACTATGTAGGGCAGGTGTCCCTCCTGCTGATATTATTAACTTTTATTGTACATGTATTAGACCGGTCTTGGAATATCACCCGTGTTTCACCACTTGCCAATTCACCGTTGCCAATCTACCTCAGTAATGATCTGGAAAGGGTCCAGAAGCGTGCATGTATTCTTATCTCACCGGGTAGTAGCTATGAGTCATCTCTTGCCCAGTACAAGTACACTTTGTCACAAGCCTTTCGACTCTATAGCAACCGATGACCGTCTTTCTAAGCTGCAACCTCCAACACATTCTGCTAAGTATAATCTTAGGCACACGCGCAGGTATAACCTGCCTCGTTTTTGTACGGAACGCTTTAAGAGGTCCTTCATGCCTCAGATGTGCATACCATTATATAATTAAGGAGATTTTAATAGATACCATTATATAATTAGAGAGTTTTAAATAGATTTTTCATATTATTATTTATTCTTATTATATTTGTATACAATTTGCTTGTAAATAGTTTTTCATCTTTATCATATTTTATTTTATAAATAACACAATTCAGCCGTTGACTGCAATGTTATTCTTATTAAATAATCTATCTATGTCGACACTAAAAATGTAGAGCTCATAATTATTCAGTCGATGTTGTGCATGCCAGTGTTTTTCCCCTTTTTAAGCTTCCAAAATCAAACTATCATGCTCTGTTTTAATATTCTGAAACTATATTATGCACTTATGTTTTCTTCACTTTGCCAAATTTTGAAAAATCCCACAACAACCCCCATAAAATCCCGCAACTGTTTACTTTTTCCTGCAACTAATAAACAAGCTTTCAATGAATTCTGGTGTTTATTTGGATTCTGTAGGGGGCAGATAAAAGTTGAAATTTCTGCAGGGTAGCAGGGGAGGGGGGTTCAACCTGCCCAGAAGGGGGCACTGCTTTTTCCGATCACGATTAATCTGAAAACTTTTGAAAGTGTTTTTTGCTCACGCACTCAAACAACTAGTCATGTGTCACTTTTAATTGTAGTTTAAAAAATATCGGAAATCGGAATTTTTCTCTAGATCTCCCCAAAGAGAATTCATACCTTGTTAGTGTATTTTTTTAAACCATAATTTTTTTAAAAGGCCGCAAAAAAAAAATTAATGTTGATGCGGTTTTGCCAAATTAATTTCTCTTTGTGTGGGTGAATTTTGCAACTTAAAATTTTGGGAGTGTCACCATTACGTTGCCATGGAAACATCAAAGTAAACAAAACATATGTCGACACAAAGAACAATCCATAGCATGTTTACTTGTAAAGAGGCTTTCCTTTCTGTGCATTTCCGCATGAGTTACAGACCACTGAAGTTCAAGGGGTGAGGACATGAAAAACTGCTATGAGTCTAACAATTGAGTTATATAAATAGAAAACTCAATTTTAGCCTTTTACAAAATTTATATTCATTATAATTGTTATTGCTTAATATATTATTGCACAATATGTTGAGTTTTGAATGGAATACAAGCATTTTATTTGTATTTTTCGCTATCCCCGACGCGGGTACTCTGTGGTTTTGAAGCCTAAATGTAAAATGCACCGTAACTCCTAAACGCTTCCACTTCAAAAGTGCGAACAACCGGTTTTGGACTACCCTCGACCTAAGCTTTCGAATGATATATGTCAGCAAAAATCCCCGAGGGGGGGGGGGGAGGGTTTCGACTCCTGGCCCACGGACTATTTGCTTCCAACGAATTTCCTGAAACTTCTTTAACACTTAGTCCAACTGACTTCAATATGGACCAAGGAAGGGGTCCATTTCAGCTTTTTTCAGATATTATTTAAAGTATTAATATGGAGATCTGATAATGTGTACATATTGCTAAAAGATACCTGCTTATATTCTCCAAGATTGAAGTTCATAGCGAGCATATTCTTAAAGTTGTAGATGAAAATATATTTTCGCGAAATGTGCTTTGACTTTTGCATGAGTCAGCTTAAGTTGGAATGCTCACGTTGATACAATTATCAAGAAAGCGAACAAGCGTTTGTATTTTCTGCTGTTACTATTTAGGGCAGGTGTCCCTCCTGCTGATATTATTAACTTTTATTGTACATGTATTAGACCGGTCTTGGAATATCACCCGTGTTTCACCACTTGCCAATTCACCGTTGCCAATCTACCTCAGTAATGATCTGGAAAGGGTCCAGAAGCGTGCATGTATTCTTATCTCACCGGGTAGTAGCTATGAGTCATCTCTTGCCCAGTACAAGTACACTTTGTCACAAGCCTTTCGACTCTATAGCAACCGATGACCGTCTTTCTAAGCTGCAACCTCCAACACATTCTGCTAAGTATAATCTTAGGCACACGCGCAGGTATAACCTGCCTCGTTTTTGTACGGAACGCTTTAAGAGGTCCTTCATGCCTCAGATGTGCATACCATTATATAATTAAGGAGATTTTAATAGATACCATTATATAATTAGAGAGTTTTAAATAGATTTTTCATATTATTATTTATTCTTATTATATTTGTATACAATTTGCTTGTAAATAGTTTTTCATCTTTATCATATTTTATTTTATAAATAACACAATTCAGCCGTTGACTGCAATGTTATTCTTATTAAATAATCTATCTATGTCGACACTAAAAATGTAGAGCTCATAATTATTCAGTCGATGTTGTGCATGCCAGTGTTTTTCCCCTTTTTAAGCTTCCAAAATCAAACTATCATGCTCTGTTTTAATATTCTGAAACTATATTATGCACTTATGTTTTCTTCACTTTGCCAAATTTTGAAAAATCCCACAACAACCCCCATAAAATCCCACAACTGTTTACTTTTTCCTGCAACTAATAAACAAGCTTTCAATGAATTCTGGTGTTTATTTGGATTCTGTAGGGGGCAGATAAAAGTTGAAATTTCTGCAGGGTAGCAGGGGAGGGGGTTCAACCTGCCCAGAAGGGGCACTGCTTTTTCCGATCACGATTAATCTGAAAACTTTTGAAAGTGTTTTTTGCTCACGCACTCAAACAACTAGTCATGTGTCACTTTTAATTGTAGTTTAAAAAATATCGGAAATCGGAATTTTTCTCTAGATCTCCCCAAAGAGAATTCATACCTTGTTAGTGTATTTTTTTAAACCATAATTTTTTTAAAAGGCCGCAAAAAAAAAATTAATGTTGATGCGGTTTTGCCAAATTAATTTCTCTTTGTGTGGGTGAATTTTGCAACTTAAAATTTTGGGAGTGTCACCATTACGTTGCCATGGAAACATCAAAGTAAACAAAACATATGTCGACACAAAGAACAATCCATAGCATGTTTACTTGTAAAGAGGCTTTCCTTTCTGTGCATTTCCGCATGAGTTACAGACCACTGAAGTTCAAGGGGTGAGGACATGAAAAACTGCTATGAGTCTAACAATTGAGTTATATAAATAGAAAACTCAATTTTAGCCTTTTACAAATTTATATTCATTATAATTGTTATTGCTTAAATATTAGTTAAAATAATATGTGTAATTCTTCCTGTAATTTGTTTTCAGAAAAAAGCAACAGTAAATTTAACCGGATATAGCCCTTTTACTGTACCTAATGGATTTGAGTGACATTCTTCCCCATCCTATAGCTGTTGGATTTAATGGGGGGTGGTGCAACCATGCATCATAATCAGAGAACCGTGATTATCCTAGCTGCACTTTCATATTCAAGCCGCCCCTCCAAACCCTTCCAAGTAATAATGAAAGTAGGGTTGTATGAAAGATTGTACATTGCTCACGTATACATGTATATAGTAAGGTGCCCTCCATGAAAGGATTATTTAAAGAGTGTTTTGTATTTTTAGACGAAGCTTCTGGAGGAATTTCCAGATGAAGGCGGTGTGAAGGATCCAAGTAAAGAGTGCTACCATTCCTACCAGGTAGGCCTTGAGAATTGCAAAGTTCTGCAGGTATTATGGTCGAGCACTACCAGACAAACAAACTTGCTCAGTGTTGTCTACAACCTCTTAGGAGATATCAAAATGACAAATATTTAAATTCAGAAGAGAGCATGTTCATACTGCCAAGCCAAATCACAGGCGATCCAAGCAAAGTGAATGTATTATAGTTCATTATTTCTGATGGTTTGATTGGTTCAAAGAATATTATGCCACGTGCAAATAACTTTTTCAAAATATTGATATGTTAATAAGCGCGCAGCAGATTGACAAAAATTAGCTTCCTACGGATAATGTGGTCCTCTTGGCTTGCTAACAGCGATGAACGTATTTGTGCAACAGAATGAAAGCAAAATGCTTGAATCACCTTTTATCTATAAAAGAAAGAAATCGAGTCCATTTTTTGGAGAGTATTTTAAAATTCAATTCTCGTGATGTCTCAAGCACATGGGGAGCCTACGCGCATTTCCCTTTCGTAAACGGTCGTTGCCTTTTAGAACGGTCGTTGCCATTTCTGTGAACGGTCGATGCCTTTTCAGAAAGGTCGTTGCCATTTCTGATCCCTTGGGACAGTTAGTAATTATCATATATATAGCTTCGTTCTATAGATGCTAATGAAAGATAGTACAAATCCAATTAAAAAGCACCTCCAACCCAGCGAATTAACTCGTAGCGCACTGGTTAGGGTTTGGGTTAGTAATTGGGTTACCGGTTAGGGTTAGGGTTCTAAACAGGGTAGAATTTATACAACATTTTTTCCTTTTACCTTGACTGAGACATATCAAAAATAAACGTGAAAATTTTCTAAGTGTCGTCCAAATGGCAACGACCGTTTACGAAAGGGAAATGCGCAGAGCCTACGTACAGCTGCTCCTGCTCTACCATGTTCAGTGGTTGTACATAAAAAACATGTGAAGAATAAAATCTAGTGTCCACCTCGAAAAACAATGACGTATTTTTTTTGTGAGCTCCTTATTTGGTATGCCTGCCCCCATCCCCACCTCTCACCATAGAAAAAAAATGCTGCTTCTTTTGGTTCAATTTAGGAATGAGCTTTCCTCGATGACTCTCAACTCAAGCCAAGTTGAAGAAAATTTGTCCCTTTATTACACTTGATACCACTATTCTCACTTGGTATTTCCGTTGACAATGGCCTAAAATCAACTAGTTACCTCATCGTTAACTCTCTCATAGTGAGCATTGGAATGTGTTATGTAATAGCATTCCATTCCAGCTTTATAAGAAGCCAAAATACAATCTTTCTGGCGTAGTTAGTCTTTTCCACTGCCGGGAGAGCGCCGTAGTTCACATTGCTAGTTGGTTCATATTTTCATCGCTGCGCCATGGCCCACATACCCGTTGTCCCCCCGATCCAGAAGTTGTTGCAGCCGTTGATCCGCCAGCCCCGGCCCCGGTCTTGGCCGCTGAGATGCCGGTTGCTGTTGCCGCCGCTGTGCCGGTTATTCCAGAAGCCCCTGTGAGTATTTATCTTTAATCTCTGTGTTTTTTGGCTTTCTCCTCCATTCTCCCACAGTTTAGAGGCGAGTAGTCTTGCCAGTTTGTGTTCCTTCCTTGTTTTTACCTATCTTCTGTTCAGTTTGTTCAGTTTGGCCGCGAAGTGTATTCCGCATGGCGTGCTGTCACGCTGTTAAAATTCCCCCCAGTTTGGAAGCGAGTTCTCTCGCTGGCGTATTTTGTTACGTTAAAATTAGCCTCTCCTATTCCTGTTCAGTTTGGCCGCGAAGTGTATTCCGCATGGCGTGCTGTCACGCTGTTAAAATTCCCCCAGTTTGGAAGCGAGTTCTCTCGCTGGCGTATTTTGTTACGTTTAAAATTAGCTCTCCTATTCCTGTTCAGTTTGGCTGCGAAGTGTATTCCGCATTGCGTGTTGTCACGCTGTTTAAATTCCTCCAGTTTGGAAGCGAGTTCTCTCGCGAGCGTATTTGTTACGTTAAATTAGCTCTCCTATCCCTATTCAGTTTGGTTGCGAAGTGTATTCCGCATTGCGTGTTGTCACGCTGTTAAATTCCCCCAGTTTGGAAGCGAGTTCTCTCGCTGGCGTATTTTGTTACGTTTAAAATTAGCTCTCCTATTCCTGTTCAGTTTGGCTGCGAAGTGTATTCCGCATTGCGTGTTGTCGCGCTGTTAAAATTCCCTCAGTTTGGAAGCGAGTTCTCTCGCTAGCGTATTTGTTACGTTAAATTAGCTCTCCTATCCCTATTCAGTTGGGTTGCGAAGTGTATTCCGCATTGCGTGTTGTCACGCTGTTAAAATTCCCCCAGTTTGGAAGCGAGTTCTCTCGCTAGCGTATTTGTTACGTTAAATTAGCTCTCCTATCCCTATTCAGTTTGGTTGCGAAGTGTATTCCGCATTGCGTGTTGTCACGCTGTTATAATTTCCACAGTTTGGAAGCGAGTTCTCTCGCTGGCGTATTTTGTTACGTTTAAAATTAGCTTGCGAAGTGTATTCCGCATGGCGTGTTTTTCCCCCAGTTTGGAAGCGGGTTCTCTCGCTGGCGTATTGGTTAGTTAAAATTATCTCTCCTATATTCCTATTTAGTTTGGTTGCGAAGTGTGTTCCGCATTGCGGGTTGTCACGTTGGTTAAATGTCCCCCAGTTGGAAACGAGTTCTCTCGCCGGCGTATTTTTTACATTAAAGTATCTGTTATCCCTATTCAGTTTGGTTGCCTAAATTTTCATCAGTTTGGTTGGAAGCGATTTATCCCGCCATTTGGAAGCGAATTGTTTTTCCCGTTTTGCATGCGGTCATGCTCTTATATTTTCCATAGTTTCGCTGGCGTATTGTGTACGTTTAATTCTCACTCCTACCCTAGTATTTTCCGCTTTGCGTTTCCACGCTGTTACTATTTTTCAAGTTTGGAAGCGAGCTGTATCGCTGGCTTATTCAATTGGTTGCAATTATGTATCCGTGTCGTCACAGGATTTTAAAATGTCACCCTGGTTTTTAAAAGCTGCTGTATTGATTACGTTAGAATTCAAGGCTTTAATTTTGTTCCCCTATTCTACTCCTAGATCAATAATGAAATTGCCACCCTATCAGCTAAGCTCAACCAGCTTCAAAAGCAAGTGGAGTCTAATACTGTCGATCGCGCATTACAGTCTGTGCGCCAGTTAGCTGATCGCCCCAAAGCTCTTGTGGACGGGATGGCCATCTTGGCGGCCCTAGAACATCTTGCCGATGTGTCTAGGGCCGCGGGTCACAAGGATGTAAAAAAATATGAGGCTATATTTAAACAATGTCGAGCCCTAGTTCATGATCCCCGCCTTCCGGCCGTCGTTACACAATTGCTGGGAGATGAAGAGAATAAACAAGTTGCTAGCCAGATCCAGAAGACCCTAAAAGCGCCCAATCAACAAGTGCAAGTGCCCATGGGAATCCAAAACTGCGATCCTCCCCCTCTTATGTCCACCCCGGAAGGTCACGCCTTCTCTCCAGGTCGCTATGCCGGAAGAAGGCCTTTCAGCCCATACAGGAGGCCTTCTAATCTTAGATGCTTTTTTTGCAAAAGGATGGGTCATAGAATCTCTGAATGTCCCCTCAATCGTCAGTGATATTTGTATCTTTATGACTTACATCGATTGTACTCTATCCTGAATTTGATACTATGTATACGACCCTCTGTTAATCAATAAATATTTGCATTATGTCAATTTGTAATATTTATTTTACTTATATCCTACCGCAAACAGGGTGGAAATGACCTATTTTATTAATTTAATTCTTAAGCTGGTTGACTCAGTTTAGCTCGATTTGTAGCTTCTTACTATCTTATGGGAGATTTAGCATTTTTATCCGGAACAGACCTATCCCTTTTTGACAATAGCTCCGCTCACTCATAGCAAGGAATAGGAAGTTTTGCCCTACGGAATTCATAATACGGTCCGAGTAACAATCTTTAAAATCGAAGATTTTGCAATTTAAAATCACAATTGTATGAAATCGGTGGATTTTTCCATGCTTTATGCAAAAGATACAATTTGGCTTGTCCGACATTAGCTACAGCAACTAATTACATTTACTGCGGGTTCGTGAATTATGCAAACTTTGTTCCATTATTATCTATACCCATATTAAAAAAAAAATTTCAATTTAGTATTTTTGATCATAGAATTTTTTGTATACGGAATTTTGAGCTTGTATTTAAAATGGGTCATTTCCGTTCTCGTACATCATTATAGTAACCATTTGCTCTATATCACTATGACGTTATGATTTGCTTAAATGACCAAGATAGCTAAAATTATAAAAGTTCCATTTCTGGATGTGATTTCCTATATTCTAGCGTACGACCTTGCTTTACAATATAATGGCATTTTCATTATGTTTTGGTCATTTTTAAATGCTGGTGTCCCCTCTCTGGCGACCATGATTCATAGCGCTAAAACAATAGAATGTTTTGATACGTCGTCATAGTGATATAGGGCTATTTTCTATATTGCGCGCTTATTCGACAAAAGATTTCGATCACCCTTGTATTATTTCCCCTTTCTAGGCCAATTTTTCGCTGCTCCCGTTCAACTTTTCGCACCTCGGAGGGCTTGTCTAATAGCCTTAATTACTCTGCCCTCGGGCGGGGTATTCCGGGGTTGCTCGACTTAGGGGTCACAACTTTCTTTATTTCCACATATATAATTTTCCTTCAAATTTTTTCGTTTTTGCTGTCTCCCAAAAAGCGCAAATTCGTCCATATCCTCCTAACCTACAAGACCCGGTTTCCCAAGTCTCTAAGGAGGAGTGGACAGATTGGGAAGGTGTGACCCCAGGTCCAGCAGCCCCGGTACCCCCTCCTGAAGCAGTCGCGCGCCTTTCAACAAAAGCTTCCGTGAGACTCCTTAGATTCAGAAATTCGGACTGCTTCCGGGCAGGTGAACTGCACAATCATGTTCAGCGATGGGAACAGGTGCTCGAAGGGCAAGCCAAGCACGATGAAATAATTCAATATATTAAACATGGTGTTAATGTGCATGATTTTTTCACCCCTTTTAAAGGGGACTTCCAGGGAAACTTTTAAACACGCCTACTCCCCCTAAGGCTATATTCCCAAATAACAAGTCCTGTAATGGCTTTGATGATTTCATCACTTCTACTATTCACCGGCGCCTCAAAGACGGTTCAATTTCGGTATGGGGTACAGTTGGCGCATGCTCCCCACCTCACCTCGTCATGCCACTGACCGTTGAACCATCCGTTGAACCATGCCGTTGTCGCTTGATTACATTTCACGTTACGTATGTAAGAATTCATATCAGACTACCATGGACGACAAGAGTGGGTATGATCACGTGTGTCTCACCCAAGACAGTAGACAATTCTTCGGTTTTCAATGGAAAGGAATTTATTACGTATACCACACTATTCCGTTCGGTTGGAAATCCAATGCTTACCTCTACCACACTATCGGCATGGGGGCTACAAATTATATCCGGTCTCTTGGTGTTCCATGCAGCCAATATATGGATGACCGCCACGTGGGTCAGCTCTTTCCCCCGTCAGAGGTCGCGGAGAAAGCTAAGACTTGCTCAGATTTCCAGCTGGCTGAGGCGGCTATATTTATTGCGGCCTCTCTCCTCATTTCCCTTGGCTACTACATCGGCCTCGGAAAATCGTCCCTGGCCCCTAGCCGTCAGGTGAAGTTTCTTGGATTCATTGTTGACTCCGAACGATGTGCCTTTATCCTTCCTCAAGAGAAAAAGGAAAAGTTTGCTACCCTACGAGAGTCTATTCTTCGCGGCAAAACCACCTCGGTAAAAACCCTCCAGCGATTAGCAGGGAAAATAACCTCCTTCTCTTTGGCAGTCCCCGCAGCTCAATTGTACTGTCGGGAGATATACAAGTCCATTCTTGGTTACGCGAGGTCTTCAAGACCGGTAAAAATCCACCCCTTACTCCGAGAGGAAATCATGTTCTGGCGTTTTCTGGATACCTGGCAGGAGCACCTCCCTTGGCCAATGGGACATCACGTGGTTATCAAGATCGCTAGTGATGCATCCGATTATGCTTGCGGAGGGGTGATTCAAGCTCCTGGCTCCCCCTTCTACTGTCCGAGATTTATTGGTCTCACGAAGTACGTCACGCGCCAATCGTTATTAAAGAAGCCCTCGCACTGTGTAATGTCCTCTCCGCAGGGGAGCAGTTTATTGCTAACTCTAGAGTAGACGCGTATACTGATGGTTCTACTTTAGTTCACTCTTGGAACAAACAAGGGGGTAAAAGCAGTGAGCTCAACAGCGTCCTCAAGAAATTGCATGCAATTCTCTTGCGCTACAACGTTGATTTCTTTGCTGGGGACCGGGCAGCAGATCTGGGAAGGACCTTATCCAAGGAGCTTTTGCTTTTCCAAGACAAGTCGGGTATCCTTTTTAATCATACTTATGGTAAAACCCTAAGGGGTGGTACCCATAATACCTTTAGCGTCCGCCGTTGTGATAATCTAACGGTCTGCCCTGTTTACAACTTTGAACGTTACAAGTCCGTTTGTAAAATCTTACATATAGACCTCTCAAGTGGACACCTTTTCCGGCTCGTCAAGGGTGTTAGCGTGTCAGAGGAACCTTTCACAGGATCCGCAGTGCATAACAGGCTTAAGCTTCATCTTCGCACTCTCGGTTTGGATGACGGCGAAACACCTCATAGCTTGCGCGCGGGTTGCTCTATCACGTTATCCCTCTTGGGAGTACCTGAGGATGCTATCATAAAGCACATCGGATGGTCTAGTACAGCTATGTTACATCATTATACGGATTTAAAGGACGTCACAAGGCCGGATTCTCCCGGCGCAACTCTTGCGCGGAGCGCAGCGAAAAACCGATCAGCCGATATTGCTTTATCGTACAAGTCTTTTGATGGTCTCTCCAATTTTCTCCCAGCGATTGAGTAGGTCATAGTTCACTTTCGCACATGTTACTATTTTGTAATAACCGTATTCATCGATATAAACGATTGTGTTCATATTTTATTGTTTGTGTCTTGTGGGATAAGAGAGATTAGGGTTTTTCTGAGTTTTGGGAGGAAGAGTACCAATTTGTGTAAATATACCATGTCCAGTTTCCTTCCGCCCTTTATGTGCGCTTAATGCTGAGTTCCAGGGAGCATACGCTGAAGGGCTTGCTGCTCCCATAACTTAATCTACTCCTGAGGTGGCATTGTTCTGCGGGATTACCAAGTGAAAATATATTACTATTCTCACTTGGTATTTCCGTTGACAATGGCCTAAAATCAACTAGTTACCTCATCGTTAACTCTCTCATAGTGAGCATTGGAATGTGTTATGTAATAGCATTCCATTCCAGCTTTATAAGAAGCCAAAATACAATCTTTCTGGCGTAGTTAGTCTTTTCCACTGCCGGGAGAGCGCCGTAGTTAACATTGCGCCCCACCCTCCTCCCCGCAGCGATGAAGGGGCGCTCTCGCGAGAGCTCCCGCTCTCTGCCGCCTCGGGCTTGCTGCTCCCATAACTTAATCTACTCCTGAGGTGGCATTGTTCTGCGGGATTACCAAGTGAAAATATATTACTATTCTCACTGGTCCTCATTAGTGCGAACATAAGGCTCATTAGTATTCACTTGTTGGCTCTAATCGTGCAGGCGGGCGCTTCTACCCTCCTGGTGCTTCCTTTGGTTGTGTTTTTTTTTTATCTCTTTGAGCTCCTCTGGGGCCTGGTTTTCGCTGTGCCCACCCACCCTCCCCCAGCTTCGTTTCGACGCAATCGCCAGGTCTCCTTCTGATAACTTAACATGAGCACAATGAGACCAGTGAGAAGAAGTTACTATTCCCAGAATCCATTTTATAGTTCCTTTTGTTTGCCTCATTAACCATTATTTTGCAGAACGAATTCGAAGAGGATTCTGGAAGTATTGGTATCAATATGTTATAAGGGGAATTGTGTATTATATCACCACAGCGCTAGCACTAATACAATGAAAGCTTACTGTGCCTCGTAATAACAAAATATTAGTATAAACCAACAAATGGTCTATTACAAATCCTGCATTCTGATTGGCTGAGCTACTAATGGTCTATTAGTGATAGACCGTGCCTGGCAAAACCACCACCTTTCTTTGCAAGAAAACTTGATTTTTTCAACATAAAATAATGGAATTCATTGCCAAAACCGACCAACTCATGGGGCAGAATGAGTGGACATTCCGATATGCAAATTTATGCATAAGCTCTATCACTCTCTAATCACTCTACGTCACGGTCTACGCGCGCGAAATTCAACCGAAATACAAAGGAAATGGCCAAAACCGGCCCTGTCTGCTCACAGTAAAACTCATTCTTGAAAAAAATATACTTCACTTACACAAAAAAGTAGCGGCGGGTTTCGATAAGTGAAACATTACTTTAGACAAGCATACATTGTCTAAACATCTTAAATTGGGCCTGTAAATGGCATTTGAACTTGGCGTATTTTGAGAGTCATTTTGTGGGGGAAATGGTCGTGTTAAAACTTTTGTGCTAAACTTTCTATAGACTTTAAAAAAGGTAGCAGCGGAAAAGGCTCTATTTTGACCTTTATTCACTAACTATAGTTAAAAAATATGATTGATATTTATATCCCGCCTGTATGGGGAGTTTGTTTTTCAGTAATGAGCTAATTCCCTAATTTATATTCATTCCGACGTAAAGTCGTATGCATATCGAGGTACCCGAGTTGAGCTCTTTCTATTCTCCCAAGGGAAACCCTGCTTTTTAAGCTCCACCTTCCCACTCTCAAGCTGGAAATAAGCTCCTCCTCTTTTACTCGATTGTTACAACCCATCAGGGAAATTTTCCTGGATCAACGTTGAAGCTAGGCGGGATTTTTCGAATATTGCTTTGTAAATAATAAGCGTGGCTTTCGTTTGCTAGCAGTCTGCGTTATTTTTTAATTCTCTTATCAACTAAAATATTTTGAAAGCGTTAGCCTTAAAATATACTGAAATCATAGGCTTCACGAGCAAAGCTTAAATGCCAGTCCATGATTCTTCGTTCTTCGGCGCTGTTTTCAAACTCATTGCTGATACTCGCATCAGCGAAAGTTATTAAATACAAATCCTTAAGAGATAAGCTTGATTTTGATATGAAATACTTGGTATTTCCAAGACTATGCGCATTGGAAAAGTTCAAGTTAAAAGTGCGAAGCTTTGTAGCCTTAACGACAATGGCGATGCTTCATGTTGTTTAACTTTGCCCCGAAACCCGCGCCGTTTTCAAGAATGCGTAAATACTCGCATCAGCGAAAGTTATAAAATACAAATCCTTAAGAAATAAGCTTGATTTTGATATGAAATACTTGGTATTTCCAAGACTATGCGCATTGGAAAAGTTCAAGTTAAAAGTGCGAAGCTTTGTAGCCTTAACGACAATGGCGATGCTTCATGTTGTTTAACTTTGCCCCGAAACCCGCGCCGTTTTCAAGAATGCGTAAATACGCGCATCAGCGAAAGTTATAAAATACAAATCCTTAAGAGATAAGCTTGATTTTGATATGAAATACTTGGTATTTCCAAGACTATGCGCATTGGAAAAGTTCAAGTTAAAAGTGCGAAGCTTTGTAGCCTTAACGACTATGGCGATGCTTCATGTTGTTTAACTTTGCCCCGAAACCCGCGCCAGTTTCAAGAATGCGTAAATACTCGCAACAGCGAAAGTTATAAAATACAAATCCTTAAGAAATAAGCTTGATTTTGATATGAAATACTTGGTATTTCCAAGACTATGCGCATTGGAAAAGTTCAAGTTAAAAGTGCGAAGCTTTGTAGCCTTAACGACAATGGCGATGCTTCATGTTGTTTAACTTTGCCCCGAAACCCGCGCCGTTTTCAAGAATGCGTAAATACGCGCATCAGCGAAAGTTATAAAATACAAATCCTTAAGAGATAAGCTTGATTTTGATATGAAATACTTGGTATTTCCAAGACTATGCGCATTGGAAAAGTTCAAGTTAAAAGTACGAAGCTTTGTAGCCTTAACGACAATGGCGATGCTTCATGTTGTTTAACTTTGCCCCGAAACCCGCGCCGTTTTCAAGAATGCGTAAATACTCGCATCAGCGAAAGTTATAAAATACAAATCCTTAAGAAATAAGCTTGATTTTGATATGAAATACTTGGTATTTCCAAGACTATGCGCATTGGAAAAGTTCAAGTTAAAAGTGCGAAGCTTTGTAGCCTTAACGACAATGGCGATGCTTCATGTTGTTTAACTTTGCCCCGAAACCCGCGCCGTTTTCAAGAATGCGCAAATACGTGCATCAGCGAAAGTTATAAAATACAAATCCTTAAGAGATAAGCTTGATTTTGATATGAAATACTTGGTATTACCAAGACTATGCGCATTGGAAAAGTTCAAGTTAAAAGTGCGAAGCTTTGTAGCCTTAACGACAATGGCGATGCTTCATGTTGTTTAACTTTGCCCCGAAACCCGCGCCGTTTTCAAGAATGCGTAAAAACGCGCATCAGCGAAAGTTATTCATCATAGCACATTCGGCCTTGAGGTCTAATTGTTAAATGAAACTTCATTCCTAGACCTTTGGGTCCCCCTTAAAAAACGCATAAAGGTTTTTCCTAGGAGGCCCGAAATGCCAAATTTGGGGCTCACAAAAATAGTGATTGTGGCTTGTGTAAATAAACCTTTTATATTTCCTAAGGAATTGGTAATTGGAAATTAGCATGCGATATCGTGCTGAACCTATCCAAGAAGTGCTAATTGAATTATTTACATTATTGCGGTTGTAGGTAAAATCGTTTTTAAAAGAAGCCACGTAAGAGAAGTCGCAGTGAAGAGAAAGGAGCCTATACAAGAATATTGCACCGTAAGTGATTTCCAAAAACGTTTCTCTTGACATCCACTTCCTCTCCCCATCCTCTCCCACACACACACACACGCACGAAAGAAAAAACAGGTACTCGAATAACTAATGGATCCTTCTATTCTTCATTCTATTTTAGACACTGATAGCCCTTCCACGCAAAATCTCACAGAGTGAACTTGTTATAAAGTTCTTTGAGCCGCAGCCAGAAGATATTGAATTGCCATCCGAGTAAGCTGGAATTTTATTTATTTAAGGATTGTCGCTAGTGTGATTTCCATTTATTCTACAACGCCCAGGCTTTTGGCATCGCACCATGTTGGCTGTTCTTCCATTGTAATAAATGTTTGGCGAAAAGTTTTCTGCACTACCAAACGGTGTGGTTCGCTAGATGAATAAGACTCCTCTGGAGTTATTGGCATTTAGTATAAATCAGCTACAGGTTTATAACAAATTCTGCATTTCTATTGGCCGCGCTTCTTTGCAATTTTTTAGCCATTTGTTCTGTGTATCCTCTAGAAATGAAAAAAATAATAAGATAAAATGTAAACAGAATGTTAAAAAAATTAGATACCATGGTTCAGCCCAGGATAAACGTTTTAATATGAGGTGTCACTTGTCAAGATACAATATTTCTCAGGAAATTATGCTGTCTCAACGAGTACCCTAAGGTGTCATTTAAGTTTGAAGAAAATTGTACCAGCGAAGATTTATTTCAGAACGGGATAGAGCCAAAAGAATGGCCATGAAATTGGAGCTCTTATAGGACTTCCAAAATTAATCCAATTTGTAAGATTTAAAAATTCAGCAATTCTCCATTCTTCTTTTGAGGTTCGGTTCAAAATTCTATGGTCGTCGCTCTACAGATAGATTCGCGATTGCTATTTATTTATTACAGGAGCAGACAAAACGTTTAATAGTTAGAAACTCAAAACAAAACAAATTCCTTCATATCATTGTGGAAGCAAACTTGTATTCTGGCAATGAAAGACTTATTTCATTTGTTGATTGCAGGACAAAGAAGAAGAACAAAGAAACAGGTAAACCAATTTCCTAGTCACTAGTGGAATTATGTTCCAATTCCCAAAACAAGATCTGTGGGAAATCCTCGTGAACTGTAGACGTGCGGTCGGGCGCTCAGACCCCATCAATGTCGGGTTTCCTCAGCCACTTTACACGGGCCGTTGTTATTTCTTTTATATATTACCGACCTAACCAACGTCCTTAGCAATGGCAGAGCTGTCAGAATGTTTTGAAGTAGACGGCTGCTCAAAAAAATAGCCGGCTGCAAAAGGAAAACTAACGGCCAATTTCGTAGCTTCAAAGCAACAAGTTAGTTTCCTCGCCAAGCCAATTCTGACACAGGCGCGGAGCTGGGAAATTTTTTGTTTTTACTTTATTTTCGCAAACAATGAGATGAGCGTCAGGCTGCATTTAACAAAGTTCTGTGGTGCGATCATTTTTGTGTCTCATATTCGGCAAAAAGTAGTCGGCGATTAAACGTGAAGTAGCCGCCGGAGCTCCGGCTGTCGCCGGCTTGTTCTGACAGCTCTGAATGGCTGCCCCTTATGAACGCGGATGACACGAGTATTAGCTTTGCTGCCCCAACCAAAAGCGATCTCCAGGTTTTGGTCCATGACGAAATGACGTGACGTCTGCGTTTGTTTTTTAAATTTTGTTTTGTCGAGAAGTTACGAAAAATTTAAATTTTTAAAGCGTGAAAATGCTATAAAATTTTACATGCGAAATTTAAAAGTTTCACAACTTTTGAACTAAACAATAAGCGAGGTCCAGCAGTTCGACGGCTTCAGCTCGTTAAAATGGCACACCAAAAGTTTTAATCAATCCTTTAAAAAATAAAATTTATTTCTGCTTTTCTTTTTGCCATAGCCCGCTAGACATGTTTTGTTAAACTAAGGACGTGTATGATTTTTTTTCCGAGGAAGTGCGCCAAGGTTCTCAGTAGCCTTAGAGGCTACAAAGCACACTAAATACAATTTTTTAAACGAAATATATTTCATTTACAAACAACTACAACTCACTAACCTGTAATGAAAATTGTAAAACAGTTTTGATGGGTTGGTAGCAATGATTTGTTTGTGATGGGCTGGTAGCGATGTTTTGTTTGTGATGCGTTGGTAGCAATGATTTGTTTGTGATGGGCTGGTAGCGATGTTTTGTTTGTGATGCGTTGGTAGCGATGGTTTGTTTGTGATGAGTTGGTAGCGATGGTTTGTTTGTGATGAGTTGGTAGCGATGGTCTGTTTGTGATGGGCTGGTAGCGATGTTTTGTTTGTGATGCGTTGGTAGCGATGGTTTGTTTGTGATGAGTTGTAGCGATGGTTTGTTTGTGATGAGTTGGTAGCGATGGTTTGTTTGTGATGAGTTGGTAGCGATGTTTTGTTTGTGATGCGTTGGTAGCAATGATTTGTTTGTGATGGGCTGGTAGCAATGTTTTGTTTGTGATGCGTTGGTAGCAATGGTTTGTTTGTGATGGGCTGGTAGCGATGGTTTGTTTGTGATGTGTTGGTAGCGATGGTTTGTTTGTGATGAGTTGGTAGCGATGTAGCCTGCGTTGACAGCCGAACTAACCTGGGTTGAGTCAGGTTAGTTCGGCTGTCAACGCAGGCTAGTAGCGATGGTCTGTTTGTGATGGACTAGCGATGTTGTGGCGGATCCAGAGGGGGGTCCAAGGTTCCACGGCACGGAACCTCCCTTGAGCCTCAGAATAATCAGGATTTGATTGTGATACCCATATCCATTGGCAAGCCGAGCTTTGCAACTTTATTATTGCCCGTATCAGCCTGCGGAATGAAGAAGAAACGAATCATCCCCCACCACCACCCCCTCGGTAAAATCCTGGATCCGCCACTGATGGTTTATCTTTCTCTCTTTATCTCTCCGCAGCTGATTCGATTTCGGACCCAGTAAGCCTCGAGCAGTATGTTGCCATTGCTGACTATCACCAACAGAATAGGAATGAGATTACAATGGTTGCTGGAGATGTCGTCGAGGTCATTGATAAAAATGAAAACGGTGAGTCTCTATCATGTTTTTCTTTTTTTTCATTCTTTACTAGTTAAATTGCTTCCACACTTTTTCTTGGGTTCTCACTACAGAGCGTTTTCGTCAGTCTATACAATGTTCTCATTCGTTGACCTTCTGCTTCCTTCGCAGTGTTTTCCATCAATTTCCTTTTATCTGACCTAAGGCTCGACTTGACTTCTTTCTTTTTGTCTACATATTATTTCTTTCTGAGTTTTATCCTTTCGAAGTTGGTTCCGAAAAAACTCTTCTACGTGACTTCCCCAGCACTGTCCCTGATGTACTGTGTGTGCTTTTCCCATTACGTGGAAGCAATAATAGAATGAGCTATAAAACTTTAAATTTATAATCATGAAGTACCAAACTCTGCCATGTCAATCATAACACTGGATTTTACATAAATTATAGCCCTGATTTATAAATCCTAAAATATCTTCAGATCGGGCTTGTAGAATTTACTCAAACTTCGGTTACACGCAGGCAATCAGTCAATCTCGAGGTACCGTAGAGCATTTATCAAAAAAATGTCGGTACAGTCTGAAACCGGGGTGGGAGTAAAAATAGGGGTGGTTGGAGGCGTGGTGGAGTTGATCAGCAATTCGGGATGATCACTTTTCGTCGTTTTTTCGCACACTCTTCTTAACCTTTTTGTTAACCTGCAAGTAGAGGACAAGGTTTGCTTTTGAAGGCTGGAGTCTCTTCATCTGGTTACGCTTATCCGCCCGATTGTCACGTGATACTAACTCCGATCTCCCCAACTTTTGCACTGACATATATTTCAGTCTATGGATAGTATGTGTGTTATATTGGCTGCGCTATAGAAATCAAACTGCTTTTATATTAGAGGTTCAAATTTGGTTGGTATGGGTGCAAAATTACTGGGTCGATCCACCTTAAGAGTGGTTGAGTGTCAGGATAACCTTTATCGGCTAAAAACACAACGCCAGTGGGTATATCCAGGGTCTGTCCAGGCCCAATGTCGTCCATCAGGCGAAAGCTTTGGGAGTCATGGGTGCTCCCCAGGAAGCCGGCCTGTAGAAAGCGGATATGGCTGTTAACATCACAAATCATTTGATTGTTTAGGAGGTGGTAATGGCGATGCCCGATATTTGCGAAGCCATATAAACAAGAGTAGAATCCAATTGACAATGCTCAGTTTGAATCGCGACTGTCGACGGCGAAAATTTCCGTTTCGGGTTATTGCATTTAACCGTGGTGCTACTTGATGTGGAATCTGCATAAGCGACAGTGTAGTTTCCCCGGTATTTAGCCAGAAAAGATAAGGTTGTTGATGAATCAAGCCAAAAACATCACGCCCTTCAAACGCATGTCTATGGAAATTCGGCAGCAGCCTTGATCCCTCAGTGCAAGCTGTGCATTTATAGAGGGATGAAGTAGAGATGTTAAGAAAACCAAAAACTGCGCCAGAGTTTGCAAGGTGATAGTCAAGGAACGCATCCTATCATCTCTGTAAATCAGAGCGTTGAAGGTTGGGGCTGGGATCGTAGTAACACTACGTAGCATTTCATGTCCAGATACAAGTACGACAGACAACCAGCAGGAACAACCTTTCCCTTTCCATGGTTACTATAGAACATGATTGTTTTTACACTGTAATACTGCGCTTAAATCTAGTGCAATTCCCACAGGGAATTTGTCGATGTTTTTGATAAGAATAGCATATATAATTCGCGATTGTTGTTGCTTAAATGCCTTCCCAAGAGCTAGAGTTGATCGTGGTATTTGTAAGGTGGTGTCCATAAAAACGTGAATACGGAGTATTTTGTGTACAAAAAAAAAACAAGGAAGGCACACAACAGCAGAAACAGCCTTTCTCTCTTCAGGGCTGCTACAATCAGCGACAAAATTGTTGAGAATTTTATGTCTACAATCGTTACACATCGCCATACTAAACACTGATGTGTTTCCATATAATAAAACGCTACCGTTCTCGTTAAAACCCCTCCCCCCAACTCAATGTTGTTTTGTCAAACGCGCTAGTGGTTGGGCTTCAACATTGAATAAGGGGGAGGGGGAATTAAAGCCAAGAAGACATCGCTTACGCAGTTGAAATGGAGAAAAGCATTTTGGAAGGAAAATTCTCAACTACTTTTGTCGCTGATTGTCTGAGCTTGGGAATACTGGTTTCATAGTTTTCACGACTTCCTGGACCACTCGCATTAGGCGAAAAGCGAATAAACTCACGCAGATTGACAAAAGCAATCATTTCATAATGATTGGAATGTAGTTATCATGATTATTCGGATCCACTGGACGAAAAAGTGAGCTTTTTATTCTGGAAAAATGCAGCAAAGACAGGCTCGCGCGACCCTTGACGTCATCGATTTGAGGAAATTCCGCCATCAGGCTCACTGTGGTGCTACATGGAATCCAATAATGGTGTGAATGGCCTGTTGTGATGCTGTTCAACGAATAACTGAACGAAGAATTTGGCTTTTTAACGTATACCGACTGCACTACAACGATTTTTGATCAAATTTGACAGAGAAATCCCTGGCAAAACAAGAAAAACACAGACAACCAGTTCTAAGGACGCGCATCCGATGCCATAAAGTCGTGTTTTTTACCAGATAACACACGAAAAGTAGCATATAAGTTAGCTCTTAGTTATATCTCGAAAATTTAACTGTCGATACATTAGTGAAGAGAGGACAAAATGAGAAAACGTGGCTACTACATATCTTGTTGACGAGTGTAAGGGAAATGTGCGTCGCGATTTTGCTCGAGAACCTCGACATTTCATATTACAGAGTACAAAAAAAGCAACGAAAAATATTTATTTCAAGGTGTTTAATCATTTACATAGTAAAAGTAAATGAGTTAGTCTGATTTCTTTAAGTTAAACACGAAAATTAGCACAAAACGGCACGCCGTACGCTTCACCATTCTGAGAGATAAAGAGAACAATACCAGATTTCTTTTTGTTTTTGCCGCGCCGTACGGTGAAGCGTTAAATCAACCTAAAAACAGTTTGTAGATCGCACAAAGCGTTTCAATTCCAGTTTTTTGCGTCGGGATGATTATATTTGCACATTTCTTTCACCTGAAGTTTCCAGAAACTGAAAATCTCTGTTCGCGATTAAGTTATGGGCAGATTTTCTCGGGAACCACACTTCACCGGAAGTCAAATCAAACAGGTGACGTCATTACCGGAAGATGATCACTTATTTGCACTGAAATTGAGTTTTGTGCAGCTTTCACGATTTATATCCACAAAACCCCTATCAAGGCCCATTTTGCTATATTTTGTTTCCTCCCGAATTTAATATCATTTAATTTAGTTCAACTAAAAGCTTCTTGGCACAGCCCTTGTTCTCTGTCTAAAATGGCCCCCAATTTCCTTGAAAACCTTGTTCTCTGCATCAATGAATAAGAATGCAAATTGCTCTAAGTGGCTTCAACTTTCAAAATTAGGACACATAATTCGTTCTGCCTTTCAAATTTGTATGATTTTAGCTATACTAGCCCGTTTTAACTTCATTTCCGAAAAATCCGATTTTCAGACTGTAGGCTAGGTGTTTTGTTTTAGTTCGCCGGCCGCGCGGAAAAGTGCACTGTTATTCCCACATGGATCTCGAGGTTTATTGGGCAATAATTAACACTTATTGGATGAGGTTGAGCATGATAGTGAGATTTGTCAACGCCGAGGTTTGTGTTGTCTGCCGAAGCGAAGCTGAGGCGGATAACACTAACTCGAGGCGTTGACAAATCTCACTATCATGCGAAAACCGAATTCAATAATTGTTTTAATACCTAGCTAAACGAAGTCGACGACGAGGCTTTGCAAGGCAAAACGGTTTTTCAACTTCAGCTTACGTCCATTAGTATTTTTCTCTTCGTATTCAATTCAAATAGCCATTGTTGATGTTTAGATATCCTGAGCAATTATCTCTCGGCAAAAAGTAAAGCAGATTCAACGAGAATATTGGCTAAATTGGCTTTCGCCTTCGAAATGAAAACCAAGATGGCGGCCAAACCTATTGGCTTGCGTTATGACGTCATTAGAGTGCATCAATCCTAATGTCTGGAGTTTGAGGTCACGAACTGCCCGGCAACATGCTTTCGCTGTGTACTCTTAGCCAATCAGAATCGAGATAGTGGCATGGCTGAATAATAATAGCCGATAATTGCAATTGTTGTGAGTATCAACTGCCGCGTCAAAAAAGCACGAACTGGCCGTGGGCATCTTGCACGTAGGGCTGTCAATTGACAGCTCGCATCGAGCTTGCAGCGTTGAACATTTGTTGAAACATTTCAACTGTAGAGCCTGGTAGGACCTGGTAGCAGACGATGTCAAATACCTGGAGGCCTTTCGAGGAAGCTACGGAGGTAGAAGTGATAGACGAATCAAAACTTGACGCAGGCAGTAAGAACGAGCGACTCAACATTAGAGTGGGGGAACAGGAAAAAAGTATAGTAATGCACGCTTACAACAAGAATATAGACCAGGGATGGAAATCTGTTTTAAATAGAGAAAGTAAGTCTAATCTTCAGCATTTCCCGTTAAATTCGAGAATTGTGGGGTACTATCTTGACGGAGAATTCTCTACAGTTGAATGATGCCGGTCAGCGGTTCTCCATCATGGAGGCAACGAATTTTTGTGGTCCGCTAATACCACTTCTCTTGGCGCTTCTACTGCGTTCTAGGCTGTCCGACTTCTACCAGTCTAGTGATTATACCGCTAATTTCCACCGAGGCGACCTTTGTAGTTCTGAATTACACCAGTTCATGGCTGGTTCAGCCGCTCTTTCGGAATTCAAACATCGCAAGACGTACGCCATCTTGGATCAGCCTCGACGTTTGCTCCTCGTGTGCCTGCTACTCAAAAGCGGTGATATCAGCCCTAAAGCGGTGAAAGCTAGCCACAAGGCTATCGAGTGCGAAGAGTGCCTATCCTGGTTTCACGTTCATTGTATGGCTATGACAGCTCAATCATACGAAGACTTCGCTAACGACTCTGGCCTCGTCTGGGTTTGTAATCGTTGTGCTTTCCCGAATTTCTCTACAACATTTCTCCTGGACATATCTAACTTTGATAATGGAAATTGCTTTTCGAGCTTAGAATCATTCAATTCATGTCCCTCGCCAAACCAGTCAATTCCCTTGGGACCGCCTCTACACGCATCAAGTCGCGCAACTGGACCAAATCGTCCCGCGCGTCAGCAGCGGCGAAAATTAAAGGTCATGTCGTTGAACTGTAACAGCATCAAAAGCGCCAACAAAAAGGCCGAATTTCTCGCCCTGATAGACCTCAACAAGCCGGACGTGGTTCTTGGGTGCGAATCCAAGATCGACTCAGAAATCCCAACGTATTCAGTGTTCTCGGAGAGATACGACGTGTCCAGAAAGGACAGATCAAGGGCAGGGGGTGGTGTTTTCATCGCTACTTCACGCGACCTAACTGTCATCGAAGAGCCTCTCCTCGACGTCCAAGATTGTGAAATAATCACGGTCTCAATTCAATTCTCGAAAACAAAGAAACTATTTATAACCAGTTTCTACAATCCAATCTCGACCGACGTCACCGCCATCAACCTCCTGGATGACAATCTTGGCAAGCTATACAGCAAGCCACGGGTACCCCAGCTGATCTTGCGAGGCGACTTCAACTGCGGAGGCATCGATTGGTCAACACACGGGCTGCGTCATGACGTTCCCATCCATGTCTGCGACCGCGCCCTCCTGGATATTGTTGACAAGTACGGTCTTTCACAACACGTCAAGCATCCGACCCGTCTTGACCGGACACTCGATCTTGCCCTGGCATCTCTCCCCAACATCATTCAGGCTTGCCATGTAACATCAGGCATGAGCGACCATGACGCGGTGATATTTGAAGTTGACGCGAGCCCAAAATTCACACCCAAAGCGCCACGCAAGATCTGGCAATTCTACAAGGCTGACTCTGCAGGTTTGAAAGCTAATCTCTCGGTTTTTGCGTCGGACTACCTCGCGTCTAATCCCGAACTCAATTCAGTGGACAATAACTGGTCGACCATCGCTGAGAACATCCACAAGGCCATTGAAGCTCACGTGCCCTTCAAAATGTCGAAATTAAAGCGGCACCTCCCTTGGGTCACTACATCAATAAAGCGGATGATGAACAGGCGCAATCGCGCACATAAGCGCGCCAAACGCACTGGTAAACCTAAACATCTCTTCGCCTATCGGCGTCTTCGAAACCAAACTACCAAGCGCCTGCGCGGCGCCCACAACAGATACCTGAATGAGGTTATGTGAGGACTTTCACCTGGCTCTCAGGACGGCCCCACTTGTCAAAGTGGTGTCAAAAGGGCGTGGTCCTATCTGAAGCTTCTCCGTACGGAATCAATGGGAATCCCGGCTCTGTTCTGGGATAATCGTGTTTGCTCTACCGATAACGCCAAAGCGGAGGCTCTCTGCGAACAATACCAGAGTGTATTTACCAAAGAGAGATTAGGAAACCTTCCAACTCTTCCTACTTCGCATTTCAGCGATATGCCAGACATTCGTTTTACAAGGAACGGGATAAAGAATCAGCTCGAGTCCATTAGACCGGACAAGGCGTGCGGACCGGACCAAATTCCAGCAAGTGTCCTCCGCATGGCTGCCACAGAACTAGCCCCGGTTTTTGCCTCCTTTTTCCACCAGTCTCACGACTCAGGCATTTTCCCAACACCTTGGAAGGACGCAAACGTGTCGGCGATCTTTAAAAAGGGGCAAAATCAGACCCTGCGAACTATCGCCCCGTCTCCCTGACGTCAGTCGTCTCCAAGGTCATGGAGCACGTGGTATCCTGTCAAGTGGCGCGCCATCTGTCCGCAAATTCGATCATCTCTCCCGACCAGCATGGTTTCTTGCAAGGGCTCTCATGCGAGACACAGCTAATAACCATCACACACGAATGGGCCAGGACCCTTAACACACACGGCCAGGTTGACGTAGTGTTCCTGGACTTCTCGAAAGCGTTCGATTCAGTTCCGCACGAGCGCTTACTACTCAAAGCGAATTACTACGGGCTTCGCGGAAACCTCAACGCCTTGCTTCGCAGCTTTCTTTCCAACCGTCGGCAGCGCGTCGTAGTTAACGGGACGTCATCTCTCTGGTCTCCAGTCCAGTCCGGGGTCCCTCAAGGAACTGTGTTAGGGCCCATCCTGTTTTTGTTGTTTATTAACGACTTACCCGCCAGTGTTTCATCCAGTATCAAGCTCTACGCGGATGATTGCGTGCTGTACCGCAACATCGCCTTCCCATTGGACCATGCAGCCCTTCAGCAGGATCTCAACTCCCTTGAAGAATGGGCTGCCACGTGGCAAATGTCATTCGCACCTAAGAAGTGCATGGTAATGTCAGTCACTCTGAAGAGATTTCTCTCGTACCGTCAATACACCATCTGCAACGTGGCACTTGAGGGATTTCAATTTCAGAAGTACCTGGGTGTTTACATCTCCAGCACGTTAAACTGGCTAAACAATACGAAGAGGTCAAGAAGAAAGCAAACAGAGTCCTGGGCGTCCTACAGAGAAACTTGTCTTCCTGTAGCAGAGACATCAAGGCGCGGGCGTATCTGAGCTTAGTAAGACCCATAGCCGAATAAGCCACCACGGCTTGGTCACCCTACACGAAGAAAGACTGCGACGCCATTGAATCTATTCAGCGGCGCGGGGCTCGCTTCGTTACCGGCGACTACGCCCGAACGAGCAGCGTCATCAGCATGCTGGAGTCGCTGGACTGGCCCCTTCTGGAGACTAGGCGTTTGGGGTGGGACTTAGATATGTTCTTCAAAATAAATTCTGGACTCGTGTCTATACCGTTCCCAAAAGAAATTGTTCCAGGGTAAGTTCCAATTTAAGTTTAGAGCTATTGGCGCTGATATTAATGCCTTCAAGTACACGTTTTTTGTAAGAACAGTTCCGCATTGGAATGACCTCCCAGCGGAGGTGGCGGATGCCTTTAGAGCAGCAAGGTAGTGGGTCACGCTGACCCCATTGCAATATTAGCATTATGCTAAGTGCAATTACTTAAATTAAAGATTAAAAGGATTGTAAGAGAAGCTGTAAAGGTCGCAAGCACAACTCAAACGAGTGCCGGAAGACAAGAAGAAAGCTCCACAGCTGCGGAGGCAGCTGTACAACGCCAGATGAGGCATGCTCGAAAGCGGACACCAGAGGAGAGAAGGGAAGAAAAAACGGGTCACTTCGTAGATTCCAGTGATGATGATGAATCTGAGGCGGGAACAGAGCAGCAGGGGCCTCGTGAAAAAATGAAAACCCTGAGAGTGACTTTCGAGGCGCAATCCGCGCACAAAGAAAGGCTATGACAAGTATGACCGCCATGAAAAACGTGATGGACAAGCTCTACAAAAAATTAGATGACATTTGATTGTTATAATAACGGATTACAGATTAAAGTAATAACAATGACGCATAAGTGATTTGTAAAAGTGAAAAATGAAATAAAATCAGTTTCTGAAAGGGGCAATTACACATGAAACTTTAAATCTGTCGAACCTCTCCTATTTGAACAAACAGAAAAGAAAGCCAATGAAAATCAGATTTCGGTTACTAACATTGTGCAGCCATGACAAGTTTGAATGGCGCTAACTATGAAAAGTACAGGTGAGCTTCCCGCCCCTTGTCTCATTTGCATGCCTACAGTCACAATTTATAAATTTGCATCTCTAAGGTCTTAGCGCCGAAAAACTCTAATTACTCCGACCATATTAGAAAGAAAAGCCCGTTGTGTTCCCGCGCCCGGGCTCGAACTGGTAAGCTTTCATTCTAAAGTACCACGCGCTCCCAACTCAGCTACACAAGCTGATGGAATGCTAGTTTTGATATTTTAAAAGCAATTATCCTGTAACTTGTGACGAAATTACATCAGCCGCGGTTGGTATGGTTCATTGTAAGTACAACAATATCAATCAACATATGGAACAAACTGGGCTTTGTTTTCGTGGAAAATGCATCTAAATTAATCGAATGTAGCCCTGAAATGTTAAGAAAAGGTTTAAATATTAACATGGTAATTCCGAAAATGAAATATGTTTGTATTTAAAGCAAACTGAGCCGAAATAATATTTAATTTCGTATTTGACCTGTGGGTGAACCCGAAGTCGTTCGATTCACGTGTCCTCTGGTATTGAATCCTCCATGGATTGCGTGACAAACAAAGACCGCCTACTAGATAAATCATCAAATAACTACGCCAGAAGCTCGAGACAGAAGCTATAGACAGAAGCCCGAGCTCACGCAGTTATGCGTCTAGTTTGTCAATCGTTTGCAATGTTATCAAATGTTCGCAATGTTATCAAAGCAAAAGCTGGGTGGCTTCAGTATTATAGTTTCAACTATGCCAAAAAATAGTAATTGTTTCCGGTGTTTGCATGAATGCTTTACATTTTCTAAGTGTAACCGATGATAAGAACACAACCCTTGCCCACCAAAATGTCCGAGCACCAAGCTTGAATTATATTAAAATTCAGAATACAGCTTCCTGTGGAAGAGCCCGAGTTATAAATAAGCCTAGTTGGATTATTTCGTGTTTCGTGCGCATGCGATTTTAGTCCGAATTTCTTTTGTTTAACAAGAACAAAGAGAGTTAAACAAAAGATTCGGACTAAAATCACATGCGCACTCAGCGCTCGAAATAAAAAAAGTTGGTGGTAGCATTTTTGCAACATTCTTAAGTTTTAGTTAGAGTCCATCTCTTTCAAATTCACCATTGAAAAACACCAACACTGTAGTTTGGAAGCGAGATTTTAGGCCCAGAGGTATGCGGGAGTTTGGGTCTTGGATCACTCAAGAGTGTTGGCAGTCAGTGTTCGACCAGTCACTGGTGCAGGACAAGTATGAGGCGTTCACTAATTTACTTCTAACTGCAATTGACACCTATCTGCCTATGGACACCTATCTGCCTATCGTCTCCGGAACCTGGGATATTCTACCCCACGCCGAGCGAGTACCTGATTGATGACGTCACTGCTTATATGGCGCTGTCTCTGGTTAAGGTTAACAAGTCACCTGGACCTGATCCCTTCCCTAGCAGAATCTGGAAGGACTTTGCTTTCGAACTAGCACCAGTTGTGCGAGATATTTACAATGCCACGGATTTCTCCAAAGGGTTTGATCTCGTGGACCACTATGCCCTGATACACGAGCTTGAAATTCTCAATGTTCACGATTCTATCATCCGTTGGATCAAAGCCTTCCTATGTGATCGGCAACAGAGTGTCAGAATGGAGGGAAAACTCTCGTCACCTATTTCTCCTCTAGGGAGAATTCCCCAAGGAACTCGTTTGGCACCAATGTTATTTGCAATTTTGGTAAATAGATTAGCGGAGGAGTGGAATACTCGGTTAAAGTATGTGGATGATGCCACTGTTGTAGAGCTCATCCCCCGTAATTCCCCTAGCTATCTGCCTATCGTCGCTTCTGATATCAATACGTTTACAGCCCAGCGGAATATGAAGCTAAAGTGCAAAGAAATGGTTATCGATTTCCTACATTACAAGTCGACCATTTTAAGTCCCTTGCTGATTGGCGGCACAGTTATTGAACGTGTTCCGGCGTACAAGTTGCTTGGTGTGCAGATATCTGACGATCTGTCTTGGAACTTACATCGTGAGACTGTGTACAAGAAGGCTGTCAAACGTCTTTACGGTTTACAGGTCTTAAAGAAGTCTGGGATGTCTGCAGAGGATCTCGTATCCGTTTACAGTTCCATCGTACGATTCACTATCGAGTACGCTTCTCCTGCTTGGGCAGCGCTCCCCAGTATTTAAGTAATTTATTAGAGAGTGTACAGAAACAGGCCATGAGGGTTATTTTTCCCGGCATTCCATATGACGAGGCGCTCGAGTTGGCAGGTCTCGACCCGTTATACTTACGGCGAGATGATGCTTGTAAGAACTTTGTAATTAAGTCTAAGAACACTATTCACGTTTTTCACAAGCCAACGGTGCTTTGAGCGCACCCACAACTTGAGGTCAGGACACCAGTCTGTCCAGCCCACACTAGGCCGAACAAATCGGTTTAACAATTTTGTCTCTGTTAAGTATCAAATGTTAAATTTGTAATTTATTATATTTGATTGAATGACCTCTCCTGTAATTCAGGCTCCGCCTGCAATGGGTTTTGAATTAAACGATTGATTGATTGATTGATTGATTGACAGTCGCAAAATGGGAAAAGTTAGTCGTATTTTCTAAAACAAATTTGAATAAAAACTGCATTAGTTTATTGCGTTTAAAAAAAGAGCGTTCGTGTAGATATGGCCATAATACATGCGCCATCGAGCGATTTGCAGCGGAATGTTGTCATAAGATTCGTGCCACCAGCTATGATTTTTTTTCTATATCAATAAAAGTAGGGCATTTCAGAGCAGCCCTTCTCAATTCTTGAATCACATCTGGCACTGAACACAAAATTTAAACTTTGAAATTATATATCTATGCTACTACAGATAATAACTCAATCGTATCTTTGAATTCTGGGAAGTGCCAAAAAGGCGATTGCTTTTAAGCTATTCTATAGGATTATTCAAAGCTTCAGGAGGCTAGATTCCGCTAAGAAAATAGCACGCAAAAAAGCGATATCGCATTTTTGAGTGCTAGTTTCGGCAGAATCTATCGACTGAAGACTTTGAATATACTTGAATCGTATGATATCTTGTCCTCAATTTCCACACAAAAAGAGATATCGTAGGATTCTATCTAAAATTGTCAAAATTACTTGATATGTCAGCATAATATTATTTCCTCTTAACATCTCATATTTATTTCATATCTACTTGCAAAGTGTTTTTTCCTCTTTGTAAGTGATAATAATAATAATAATAAAATAATAATGTCTTTATTCATGAATATCTAAAAATACATATTTATTGTTACAACGATTTATACAACAACACTAGTAAAACGCGCGCTCTGATTGGCTGACAGGCCGTGTGTTATTAGAGTACAAACGCACGATTGACGTCATAGCGCGCATGCAAGCGAAACCGACTTTGAAATGTGCGCACTGTTTGAGCTCATTCATCTTTAGAAAAATCGCTTTTGTTGTTGTATAAAACAAATAGATCTCGTTTTTTTGTGCGTATGTACTGTAATAAATACACAGAAGACGTCACAGAATGTAATGAACAACAGTCACGCAACTCGACTGCGTCTCGTGCGTACTTTTTTGTTCATTCTGTGACGTCATCTGTGTATCTATTACATTACACACGCACGCAAAACGAGATCTATTTGTTAAATAAATGATAAAAATTCTAAATATACAAACAATTACAATGGTCCTGAAAATAGTTATAAAAATTATAATTGATAATTGATTCTAATAACCTATTAAAAATCTATAGCAAGTTTAATTTAAAAATTATTCTATTAATATAAGACTGTTTTAAAAAACGCTCGACGTTTATTCTGGGGAACTGGCAGCTGTGATTTCGGAGCTTTCTAGAAGACTCTTTAATCTTTGTTAAGTAATCAAAAGGAGGATGTTGCGGGGCTCTACCGACTTTCTAGGACAGTAGCCCCCGAGTGAACTCTTGAGCAGTTGTAACACCTCTTTCGATAACCAGGTTGGTGGTTTGTGAACTTGGACGAAGAGCAGGGCTGGATACCAGCTGCATACCTTGAATCTGTGGACGGTCGCTCGGAAGACATGTCAGGCCAAGAAAATCCCGCAATTGAAGGTAGGAGTTAATGGTCAGGCCTAATAATTTTTAGACCGCTCATTATTTCAGTCGTTCACATTGAGGGTAGTCAATCGATATGCCTTTCCGATTTTCCCCGCCGTTTTTTATCGCACGCTACAACTACAGCAACCCCCTACCAACAACAGGACGTGCAGTTAAAACAAAGATACGCAGGATGGCCGTGAGGCTTCTTTTCACTTTCTAATTCTCTGTTCAAAATGGCTGCATTTCGAAGCCTAATAGCAACTCCATAACATTTGATGAATTGCTGTTATTTAAAAATTAGACCTCAAGGCCGAGCGGGCCGTTATAGATCTGACTGCAGCATATGACAAAAGGCGTTTCTTGTTCAGAGGAAACTGCAGCCAAGATAAAGGGAAGTTCGTTTCCAGTCGAAACTGGATGTCGCCAAGTTGGGATAGACTCAACAATATCTTTAGCATCTATTATGACAAGGTATCCAGAGTGAAAGTAGTATAGTCGGGATCAATCAAATATCACATTGGTTTTTAATGTACCCCACTGCGAAAACGTACATAAATACGCTCCGACCTACACGAATAATTGGCAATTATCCATGTACGCAGAGACGCTCTCACCTACACGAATAGTCGGCAATTATCCATGTACGCAGAGACGCTCTCACCTACACGAATAGTCGGCAATTATCCATGTACGCAGAGACGCTCTCACCTACACGAGTAGTCGGCAATTATCCATGTACGCAGAGACGCTCCGCGGTGACGTCATAAGCTGCCGACCTCTTACGATGTGGCTCTAGCCGGAGCATACCTGAAGTATCGCATCCCCCTCGATATCGAGCCTCTCCGGACCCACGGCGCCTTATGCACGGCGCGCATCCCACCTATCCGGTGGAGCTCTCATTGGCAGCCCCCGAGGATGTCATCGTGGGTTTTGACGCCGCTAAGGTAGGAACCTATAAGCTGAAGGACATCCAGCTTGTCTATCAGGTCATCGAATCTGCCGTCCACGCTCGGTATACCCCTAGCGCGTTTCTCTTCAACTACATACCTGAAGTATCGCATACAAAACGCTTACCTTCACCAAATTGGCTGCAATTTTGGTCTCGGACACCATTCCCGTTTAACTAAAGTCTTTCGTTGGAGTTTTAATTCTTATGTGTCGACCTACATACAGCCGGAGCTCGAGACAGTGAGGACTTCCCGAACCCGGGTATAACAAAGGTTTTCCCAACACCTTGTATCCAAGCGGAATGCTCCCCTCCGACCTGGCGCAGAATGGTTGTTATACCCGACAGCTGTCGACCGAGTCAACGGGTTCTTCACGACAAGTTTGCGATTTTCTTGTACTCCGCGGGACAATCGCGTCCACGGCGATGGACATGCGGCCTTCGGCTCCGGTAAGAACCTTCAGCTTCAGATCCATCGAACGGCTGTGGGGTCTGGCAATATCAACTGCCACATCTTGCTCCTCGGCGACGCCGCGTTCGACGTTGAAAGTCGCGTGGCCTACTATTAGTCTGCCTTTTTAATAGAAAATGGACCACCTCACAGACTTGATTCCGGGCCACCTGCTAATCGTGGGGCCAACGGCGTCTCGAAAATCGCAGCTAGTCGACGACGCTCTCAGAGGAGCCTTTCGCGGAAAGTTTCACTTAGTGGTACTCATATTCTGCCCCACAATAGCTTTCAACAAGACGTATCGAGGGTTCGGCCATAAAGACCCCGGCTTTGTTGCTCTCCAGCCGGAGAATACGGGGGTGATATCGAGAGGTGACTTCGGCTGTGCACCGCAGCCTTCGAAGGTCGCGGTCAGGTCTTCCTCATTTCGGATGACTGTGCCGCCAGTGAAGACGTAAAGAATCGAGCTCGCTTTCAGTGGCTGCCATCGAGGATTTTCGGTCTCGCTCCTCGAACAGCACTAAATATAAGAGCGTGGATAAAGCTTTTCGAGAGAACACTGCAGCAGTGATCACCGTTTTCAGCCCTAGCGACGTAGATGGAAAAACGCTTTGTGGCAGCTGTGGAGCCGGCTACGGCATGGAGGATCGGCAACAGATGCTGTGTACACTCAAGGAGCATGAGTACTCCCGATTCTGCTTCGAGCGCCATTTCTCTGGTTTTATCTCTATTTAGAGCAAGTACGTTCCATAATTGATGGTATCAAATCCTCCGTAATTGCGCGTTCCAAGGGTTCCAGCAGCATAACAGTTCCCTGTAAAGATTTCAAGTAGGTCCATCGGTGTATTGAACCCAGTGTAAACACTGCGTAGCATGCCTGTGGCTTAGTGATCGCGAATTCCGCTAGCTTGGTAACTTCCTTCACTCAGTCATCAAGGTCAAGGTCAACTTTATTATATCTTCTTTAAATATTACAAAGATGGGACACCGCCTGCAAATCGCATAGCTAGTCGAGGCAGGCAGTGAGAGGACAAAGAAGCAGAGAGAAACGAAGGGTAAAAACGTGAAAAAACGTTAATAACATGCCAAAAAGAGAAGGATGTAAATAGTTCTAAGTTTCAGAAATAGAAAATAATACAAATTATTTGATTTTATTCATTTCATTAATTAATAGAGAAATATCAGCATAACTATCCTGTTCTTCTAGGATACTAAACAGCATTCTTTGAAGTTCTTTTTTGAAAAGAGACTTTGGCGAGCTTTTGATGTCATGAGATATGCTATTCCAAATTTTTGCTCCAATCACAGAAAAAGATTTCTTGTGCTGGTCATCAACCTTTGCACTGACATATTTTGCGCTGACTTATTCTTCAAGGTAGGATCTCAATGACAACAACAACCTCGACAACAACAACGACAACAGGGAATAGCCCAGGAATTTGAGCTACTTTTAAACGATATTTGGTTTTTGCCACATTTAGACCCGGCTGGCTGTTTGGCATGGCTGTTTGCCATTGTTTCAGACTAGCAAGGTAAATACTAATAGACGAAAATAGCTCTTCTTGAAATGCCGAGGCATAAGTTAGTTGAGTGTCATCCACATACATTTTCACATCTGATAAAAGGTTGAGGTTTAGCCACGCTTACAGAGCTCAAAAGGGTACTTATCTACAAACGAATTAAAAGTAAGATAAGGGGACGTTACTTGGACGCTTTGATTATAGCAAGACTGATGTACAATTCTTCAACTTTGGAAACGAGGAGTGGGGTGACCGGTAAGCTAGACGTCGAGTGGACAAGACTTTGCGAAGCACTGTTAGAGGAGGTTGTAAATGCACCACCACCAGGCATAACCGAGGAAGAGAACGCGAATGGACAATGGGATCACGCATACATCTACTCAAGCTATCTTCCGTATAACAGGCACAAAATCTTTACGGTTATACCAGGAAGGCGTCATATGGAATGGCTAGCACACTGTGTAAGGATAGGAAACGATAGTCTTCAGAAACAGACATTGTTCATGATAGCGAGGGCAAGGGAAGGCTGTAGAAGACATCAGGATAGATGGATCAGGATTAAACGTATGACGGGTATGGATCGAGGACAATTCTTGGGTTTCAATCACGTGACTTTCGCGCGTATTTTTACTTCCGGTTTGAATCAGCTGGAGGTCAAGGTCCTTGCAGTCAAAACACACAAGATGGCTGCCGTCGCTGGGAATGAACCGTGTGTCTTTTCAGACTATTTTAAGACGTTAGACTTGAAATCTAGGGCTATAATATCTCAAGAAGCTCGAGATCTGTGGTGTAGACCCATACTGTTTGACAAAGAAACACTTTTCCTACGAGTATGATGATTTCCCATCTGTAAGTTTTCCCGTCATCTGCAACTATTTGGTGTTGTCAACATCTTTTTATACCGCTAAAGAGATGAAACATTTAAAAGCATGGATGCGTACAATTTTTTTGTTTGCGGATGGGTTAAAGACCTCGGAAGCAAGTGTTTGAAGGACGGTTCTCGACTTGTTTATGCTCGGGTAAGTATATTGATGCCCACGTTGTGAGTTTGTTTACATCGGATAACAACGCGCTCGTCGTGTTTTCCGAGCTAAGTACTCTGACTTTCGTATTTAATATTTCTTCAACATTCAGGTGAACCATTCTCAGCGCTCTTCCGAGACTCCATTAAAGACCTGGGTAGTAGTAAAAGAAGAGGGAGAGATAATCACAGCTCATTGTAACTGTATGGCAGGGTAGGTAAATTGATATTTTTTGCAACTTTTTCATGTCGACTAAATTGAAACACAATTTCCTGCGAAAATATCAGATCGGTCTGGAAAGGTCATGACACGAAATTCACAACATAGAGGCGAACGTGACGATATAAACAAAGGATACACAACGCTTGTGTGCTTACAGTTGTTTTCAGAAAACTTTTCCGCTCCCGTGTTCCCAACTAAATAGTGCAAAATAAAGGCACTATTGGTTGCAAACTGGCAACTTTGTACCTTCGCATCTAAGTTGAGAAATTTCGTTTTGAAAACTCAAACGTTGTAGCTGCTAATAGGATTCTTTTGCAGTGATCAGTGAATATTGAAAGGTTTTATTTGGTTTTTTTTTATCTGAATTTTCCATCTGAACTGCCAAATTAGGAATTTAAAACTACTTAGAACCTGGCGCGGAAAAGTATAATACTTTTGTGAAAACAACTGTAAAAATAATTTTTGTCTTTTTTTTGTAGTCTCGCCGTATCTTGTTCTCATGTTGGCGCTGTGCTATATGCAGTAGAAACTGCAGTACGGATGCGCGAATCTGTAACATGTACAATGGAGAAAAGCAAGTGGCTGATGCCGACACATGTTAATAAGGTATGAAGAAAAACATTTTTACTATTGTATTTTGATTAAATGATTTCTCTTAGTTGTGAACGCAACGTCAAAATTTATTTTCTCTTTTTTATTTCATTTTGTATTATGCTTTTTTCAATTGTTATCAAAAGATAATTAGAATTCTATTGCAAATTTATATCTCCATATGCCTGCATCTAATAACGAATGCTTGATATTGCTGTACAATGAATAGTAACTAGTTTTATCTGAATCTTGAATGTTTTTTCTTTACCTTCTTCCATGTATCCCTGTAGATGTATTAAGAATAATTAATTATTACAAATGCTGTGAAGAAAAATAAGAATAACTCCAACTGTGTAATTTGTCTTATTTTTATTTTTTGTGTGTGCTAGATCCCCCAGCTCCAGTTGCTGAAATTGACTTTTCATCTGCCAAAAAGAAAAAACAGAAACTAGACAACTGCATATCAACAGTGTCTCGAGATCCCCTTCCCAGGAAAACTTCTCTCCCTGCCTGTCCAAGTGTTACTGAAGGCTCAGATGTCCATGTGAAGTTCTTTGCTGATCTAAACAGAAATGCACCTAGGAGTGCAGCCCTAATGATGCAACCAAAATACCATCAGAAGTTTATCCCTAAATCTGCCACAGATTGTCTTCCAAAAGGGCTTCTCGACTATTGTACTCCTGCTACCCTATCACTATCAGAACATGAACTAGACCAAGCCTGCAGAGAGTTTAAACTTCCACCCTTGACACCCAGTCACGTAAATGCTGTGGAGATTGAAACACGAAGACAATCACAGTCAAAAATATGGTTCCGACAAAGGGCTGGGAGGATAACTGCCTCAAAGTTGAAGCAAGTTATGAAAACTAATTTCAGCAACCCATCAAAGAGTCTTATTAAGAGCATATGCTACCCAGAGACTTACAGGTTCTCTACTGCTGCAACAAGGTACAATCTGTTCAGTGCAAATCTTGAATCCATCTATTACTGTGGAACTTCAGGCATTTTCTGTTGCTTAAGTATTTTGAATGATTTTTTCATGAAAATATATCCCTTTTTTGGAGAGGGGGGTGGGTGGGGGTGATGCGACTCATTTTATTATACATCACTAGAAATTCTGTGGGGTGGAGTCAGGCCCTTATGTAAATTCCCTCAGTCCCTGTGTGGGTATCAAAGAACTTTTCTGAAATAACACATTAGCATGCATTTTCTTTTCATTAGCATGTGTTAGTTTTGTAAATAACTAAAATATGGTCTTTTTTTCTCCAAATTGTTTTTTTAAAGCTATGGTTGTAAACATGAAGCACAAGCAAGGATAGAGTATGAAAAGGAACTCAGTGGGAAGCATGAAAATGTGTCAGTGTCAGAAAGTGGTCTATGGCTCAACCCACAATGGCCTTATATGGGTGCTTCACCAGATGGCATTGTTGTTTGTAGCTGTCATGGCAAAGGTGCTTGCGAAATCAAGGTATGAAGAACATGTGAATGGTTAGATGATTCTCCATGTGATAGCAAAATTGCAAAGATGTACATTGTCCTCCCAAAATGCTAGACTTCCCTAACCCATAGCTATCAACCATAGAGTTTAGAAATCTAGAGTTTTTGTAAGAAATGCAACAAATTTAAATTTTAACCTTGAGACAAGACTCAAAATCTTGAGACTATGCTTTTTTACTATGCTTTTCTCTTGATGCTTCTTTTTATCGTGTTTGATCAGAATATTCTTTTTCAGTGTCCACATTGCCACAAAGAGAAAGAGAATATCACTAACTGTGCTGGAGAGAAGGGATTTTGCTTGATAAGTGAAGGAGGGGTGAAGCTCAATAGAAACCATGCATACTATTATCAGGTCCAGGCACAACTGTTTATCATGGATGTGGATTATTGTGACTTTATTGTATGGAATAAAAATAGCTTGTTTGTAGAAAGAATAACTCCTGGTCCTGATTTCTGGAGAGGTATAACTCCAAGGGTAGAAAGTTTTTTCCGCCAAGCTATCCTTCCAGAGATTTTTGGGAAAAAAAGTATGAAGCAAGTAAAGGAGCTGTCTCCTCTAAGTCTGTAAAGGTGACCCGTTTGAAATCCTCAGATGAAGGTCAACAGTTTATTAGCCCAGTGTATGCCAGATAAAATTGTGAACACAGGAATAATATGTATTGTGGCATGGCTAACTCTGATAGTGTTATTGTATATATTTTTTACAGCACCCTTCCTCAGCCAGGCGAGAACCCTTGTTCTCGCCAAACTAACTCTGATAGTGTTATTGTATATATTTTTTACTGCACCCTTCCTCAGCCAGGCGAGAACCCTTGTTCTCGCCAAACCGGACTCCTTACCTTTCATCCTTGAAAAGTTCCACAAATTCCATCCTAACATTCGCTTCACTTACGACTCGTTTGATGGTGTTACGCCACATTTCCTTGATATCCAAATCGCCCCAGACGGTCTAGATATCTACAGAAAAGACACTTTTACCGGTCTCTACACTAATTTTGACAGCTTTGTCCCTTGGCCTCATCGTACCGCCTGGGCGAGGTCTCTGATACATCGCATTTTGCGCATATGTGCCCCTAAGAAGGTCAACGCCCAACTGGCCAGAGTTAAGTCTTTTCTCTCTTGGAATGGTTTCCCGCGACGTGTCGCCACCTCCCTCATTGATAAATTCAAGAAGCAGTCACTCGCCGGCAGACCCCCTCGCAACACCACCCATGAGGATAATTGCACCACCATTTGGATCAACACGCCATATATAGGTCAAAAAGGAGAACAGTTAGCCAAGGCTCTGTTACGTAAACTACGCAGATCCATTTTTGATCCCTCCAAAGTTAAGTTCCGTATACTATCCAAAACAACAAAGATTTTATTTTTTACTAGCACGAAAGATAAAACCCCTCTGCTAAATAAATCTAATGTAGTATATGAATTTTCATGTGCTCCAGTTATATAGGCAAGACAGACCGCACCTTTTCGAGCGCACCAGTGAACATGCTCTAGACAAAGACAGTGCCATTTTCTGTCACCTTAATAACTGTGCTGGCTTCCAGCATCTTAGTTCAATCTTCCCGCTTGCTGGCCCAGCATGAAAATGTGAACATTAAAGACTTTTACCTTAGCACAGTTAGAGACAATAGTTATCTATTTTCACTGGTCCCATTGTGCTCATTTAAGTTATGGGAAGGAGACCTGGCCCCGCCCAAATAACGCTACTAAAGCCAGAACAACAACTCTCCACATCGCAGCCCTACTCAAAGATTATTTCCCATTACTCAGAGATCCCTCTTTCCCATTACTTTAGGCTCTCCTCCCATTACTCAAAAATCCGAAATCCGGCCAATGAAAAGGTTGGGTTCCTTGAAAATGTCAAGGCCCTACGAAGTAAATGACCCATAGATGGTCGCAAACAAACATGGAACCCAACCTTTCGTTGACCGGTGCCCGAACTAGGTCCGAGACGAGGCACAAAGGAGGACTCCCCCAGTCAACGAAAGCATGGGTTGAATGGTGATGTGGCACATCATAGGACATGACAATTAGCATAACAGCGGTATACCATAGAGCTATGGCATACTATACTGCTTGAATTTAGCGTAACCATGATGTACTTGATTGGGGTTGTTCATGTAAATTACTCCGAAGTCCGGCCAACGAAAGGTTGGGCCCCCTTAAAATAAGGTAGCCCTAAGCTGTAAAGGGCCACTAACACGATAGCGAACAAACATGGAACCCAACCTTTCATTGACCGGTGCCCGAACTAAGTCCGAGACGAGGCACAAAGGAGGACCCCCCAGTCAACGAAAGTATGGGCTGCATGATGACGCGCCTACGGTTAGTTCACTACAATTTTACTGTACATCGTAAGTGTGTAAATCTTTCTTATCTTATACCTCTGCTGATTATCTGTCCATGCCCCAATTTCCTTCTTTCCGCTTTTGTTTGACCACAATTGTTAAACGTGTAGCTCGTGCCGACATCCAGCGTATGCGAAATTATGTTTTTCCTTTTCTACTTTACACTTTTGTTTGACCACAAGAGCCAAACTTTTAACTCATGCCGACATCCGGCGTATGCCAAATTATGTTTTTCCTTTTCTACTTTACATTTTTGTTTTACCACAAGAGCCAAACTTTTAGCTCATGCCAACATCCGGCGTATGCCAAATTATGCTTTTCTTTTTTACTTTCCACTTTTGTTTGACCACAAGAGCCAAACTTTTAGCTCATGCCGACATCCGGCAAATGCCAAATTATGCTTTTCCACTTTATATTTGTTCTCTATGACTTCGATTGTCTACGATTTATTATTCCTTTGTTCGACCAGAAGCTTCTTATTCAGGTCCTACAAATACCCGATCGACCCATGCTAATTTGTTTTCTCTTCCTTCATTGTACCTTTCCTTTCTTTTGAACGGCCTTTAATTCCTTCCTCTTGCCGACAGTTTCAAACCTAAATGAAGAAACACAGGGCATATAAATCACTGGAAGAGGTATTGCACAATAAAAAAAACATAAATAAATAACTGGAATAAGCAGAGAAAACGAGCGACGTAGTTGTTACAAATAAATGACAGACGGCAGCGAATCACTGGTAAACGGGTAAAGGAATATGTATTGAAGCGGCAAACGTGGACGAGCATATGGTTAAATAAACTAGCAGTGACACCACACGGCAAATAATAGACCTCTAGAGACACGACTAGTGTGAAATAAACTTATCTTCTCTGCCGCCAGAAATTAACTATACGAGAAAGAGGGTTTATAAAACATAAACGAGGAACGAAGGAGATTGGTAAAAGGGTGGCGGGTAAAATAAACAGAGAAAGGTAACTAAACATGTTTCTGATTGTCTCTGCGAAATAGGTCCGCAGATAAACCGTCTAAACTGATAAAATTCTAGGCTGCATAACGGAAAGCCACATGATACAAACCTTGATAAAACAGCATAAATGGCAGGCTAAGCTCTGGTGAGAAGAAAGTTCGGGGAACACTACGATTTTCTCGCATTGCACCACGTGAAGTTGGTTGACTCGCCAGACTTAGGCGACACAAATGGGAAACTAAAATAGCCATCGAGCAGCCACAAAAGACTCTGTGAGCACGAATAAGAGGAGAGCAGGCGTAGAAACGAGTGGAGCCATGAAGAAAGTGGAGTTTTATTATATCCCGGCGTTGTAGAAATGGTTGTAGCTTGGACGAGTGGACGCGACCGCACGAAGCAGAGGATAGAGCCAAATGGTCAAGTGAATGCTAATGAGTCATACCTTAAATATTCACACTAATGACGCCATTGAAAATACTAGCGTCATTGACACGGACTCTAACTGGAATGTTCTTTTATTTAAAGAAGCGTACAGCATAAAAATTAGGCGTCCTTGTCTAAACACCGGCTTAAGAGCTAGCCGTGAACTTGCTTTGTTCAGCTAATCACTATTGTAATTTGCCTGCTATTTAACGCTCTGTTTGTAATTTGCCTTCAATTCCCTGAAGATGGTTTAAAGTAAATAACCGAAATATTGCAACCTAATAGTGAAACTCACTATCATGTCCTTGACGTTATTCGGATTATCCTTTATACAATAATAAAAATATTTCAACATTTTTTCACAACATTCATTTGAATTGATTTCCTAACAAGGATAATGTTTGTTTTTAACAAACAAGCAAACAGGGGCATTAGATATTACCCTGCTACTAGAGAGGCCTTTCTCTGTATTTCGGTGGGCTGAGAGTCACAGAGGGTAGTTCAATTTTTTTGCAGTGAACAACAAAAGCATGCAGAAACTGCAGCAAAAACATTTGTGACCCTATTCCCATAAAGGAACACACAGTGCCAAATAGGACATTTGGACAACCACATCAGTTGACTACAACTACCAGAATCCTTTTCAGTTTCCTTTTTGTATACATCTCAGCACATTCCTTTGTAAATACAAACATAATAGCCTTAATTTTTTACATAATACTTTAGCCACCATGCAAAGGTTTCTGTCTGGTAGTTGTAGTCAACTATGTCATAGTGCAATAGCCCATAGAGTAAGCTGTCTGAGAATATTATTTGAAAAACTACTCACTCACTTGGGACAATAGAATCTGATAAATTGGCTAAAGCACAACATATGGTCCCTATCTTGTCAACCAATGCCAGCATTTCACCTGATGTAACTGCCATATGCTCTATGGGCATGGCCCTGCTTTGTAGTATTTGATATTTCCTTCTCACCAGTCCAATAACCCTCTCAACATGGATGCGTACACTTGCAATTTTTCTTGTTTCCTCAACATCATAAGCAGAAAGCTGAGATTTCCCATTTGTGAATGCTGGGGTTTTCAGGGATGCAGCACACAAACCCACACTGTCCCCTACATTGAAGCCACGATCAGCAAGAACAACATCTCCCGGTAAAAGCTTTTTTAAAAATCCACTCTCTTCAGTAATCATTTTGTCACTTGCTCTTCCTCCCCAAGCAGAAGAAATAAATGTTACAAGTCCTTGAGGAGAAATTTACCCTGCGAGCAGTGATTTCCTCCTCTCTTAGGCCGGCGGCTAGCGAGGGAGAGAAACCACTGCGAGCGACCGTTTAGCGCCGTCCTCAAACTTGGATGAATAAATTAACTCAAAAGCAGTAAAACCGGTTTTAATCCCGTTTGACAGTGCTACGTGATGACATATTTAATCAACAGTTGAAGCCGCCATGAATCCAAAGAAGTCACGAAAAAGCAAACTCGCACAGAAATAAAGCTCCAAACACGGCATAATAAATTTCTACAAGCAATAGTAAGCTTAACCGTATGTTTTGGAGGAAATTCTAACACTTCGGAGATGGAAAACTATGGAAAACTGGCTGAAAGTCTAGCTGGAAGTTGTCACGCGAAAGGTCAAGTCTCATGTGTTAAGTCCATTAGCGCCAGATGTGACGCCAGATGTGACTTGCGTTACTCGATGGAAAACCAAACGGTCGCTCGCAGTGGTTTCTCTCCCTCGCTAGCCGCCGGCCTAACAGAGGAGGAAATCACTGCTCGCAGGGTAGGAGAAATTCCAATTAAAAACTTTACTGTGTTGTGGTGTTTGTAACTAGACCAAGTCATTAGATTTGAAGGTCTCTCTATATAAACCTCAAAACAGTCAATAATAACTGCAACTTTCTTTCCAAAAAATTTTCTGAATTCCATTGGCATTGTGTTTTGTAAAATTTCCCTGTCAGGCCATTTAATGAGAAATTGTTTCTTTGGTGCAGGACACTTATCCACTTGTGCCATATCCTGGAAACAGTGGATAGGGAAATGCAGAATCGATAAGCAAGATCTTTCAGAGAAAGATTAAGTCGCAGCCTCATGAGCACAAGTATCAGTTGTTCAAATTTTCCAAGTACTGTAAGGCCCCGTCCACACTACGCCGGCTAAATTTGAAAACGGCTAATTTTTTATACGGTTGTGTCGACTAAATGATAGGACAAAAGAACTCACCTTTCAAGAAATGATCACTGCAAACTCTTGCATGTTTTGATGTAGCCCCACTCGACAACTTAGCAAGCCACCTTTCTTGTCGCCGTTTCGTGTAATGTTTGACAATTTTACCTTTGTGTGTGATCACTTTTGGGACTCTAAAATAATGTTTTTGCTTTTCTCGATTAGCTCGATTCGAACATTCAAAAGCTACACAAGCAGACGGCATTTTTCTTGAGGAGTTATTTGAAAAGAAAAGGCAAAATAATTCATCATAGCAATAAAGACAGCGCGGCAAAACGTGACTTGACCGGGAACTTGACCTCCACCTGCATATTTAATGAGGCTCCAAATAGCGGAAGTGACGTCATATGAAACCCAAGAATAGAGGATGATGCGTCGCCAAGACTTCACAAGATGGTGCACGGGGAGCTATGGGCTCTCGTAGCCATCACCTGTATCATCATCGTCATCATCATCATCATAGACTAGTCATATTCGAGCACTATGACGTTATTTCCCACTATGTCATCACTATACGGCAGATCAGCCTGTCGTAGAACGCTCATTCTGTATACCACTTGCATGATAGTAAAGCTGTTATGTTTATGTTTACAGTTGCGCAGTACATCACAACAACTGCATTCAAAGCCGACCTTGACGATGAACTGAGCTTTGAAGCCGGTGTCATTGTCACAGTGTTGCAGAAGAACTTTGATGGCTGGTGGCTTATCAGGTAAAATTATGTTAGTAGTCTTAGTGTTACAGCAGCAACCGCGTCTTCAGGATTTTTCAGACAGACAGACACGTTTTAATTGTGATTACCGTCATTTTCCTAGTTCGGCAAGACCCTGTCCCAGCCAAGCCATTAGTAGATCTTTTTTTCGTGAACGCGATGACGACCACTATCGTGGGACTAATGCGAATGATGTTTAACGAGAACGAGGGCGACGAATTTTGCCACCTTCAAAATCTGTTTTTTGCCACCTTCAAAATCTGTTTATCTATTTATACAACACAGAATAGAGGCATAGTCACAAACGTTATGACCTTGAGTTTGCCTTTGCAACTTTGCGCCCGAGTCACAGTCAGGTGCAGTTTGAATTTCGAGTGAGTCAACTTAACAGTACAACACAGTTAGTGGTGTACAATAGTTTTGATCTTGTGTGTTCACAAATTCAGTGTATTCAGTCTCTTTCATCCACCTTGTCTTCAGGTACCAAAACAAGGAGGGCTGGGCCCCTGCAATGTACCTCAAGATTCCAGATCCTTCGCATTTGCATGCAGCTGAAGTTTCTAGAGTGTCAGGAATGAGGGAGGTGGGCGGGGTAGCTCCCCTTCCTGCTGTAGCACCTCCAGCAAAAGGTAATTATGGTAAGTGTGTTACCAGTCACGAATTAATAATGCATTTAACGGATTGACAAACCAATAGTTTATCGCAGCCGAATTGTATTTTCCCGGTGGTTTCTCCATGCATTTATTTTGTATACATCAGTGAAATACCAGGCTCCCACACGAAAACCTGATGTTCTCTTCATGTGAAGATATCACTCTGGCCTGTGTTTTTAAGCACCTTATTTGATTTTTTAAAACAAATCAAGATTTAGTATTTCAATGATGTTTGTATATTAAACAAACATTATATATAATAAACAAACATGACCGCTTAGAGATACAAATTTTGTAGGCGGTTATTTGTTTACTCATTTGCATAAGCAGGGTCTAGCTTCAGAATTTTCAAAACATGCGCGGATCATTCAAAACTTAGTGAAAATCGTCAATGCGTTCTTTGGAATAGTAATTATTTGATCTTAAGCAATTTTATTATATTTTTCAAGGCTTGATTTTCTTGTGGGGCAGGAAGCTTATTAGCCCACATGTTTCTTGGAAATTGAGCTTCTCGCCATGCGCTCATAATTTGTGTTACGAACGTCAAACTTTCTTAGTACGCTTCATTCATCAGACGCTATTGAAATTCAGATCATTTCTTTTTGTACCTCCGTGACGCTTGCTGATTTTCACTAATGCTTATGCAAATGAGAAAAATCGTAAACACTGACGTCACAATAGTAGTATATGATAGGGATATGAGTCTACTTTTATGAGTCTACTTTATGAGTCTACTTTATGAGTCTACTGTATGAGTCTACTTTTATGAGTCTACTTTTATGAGTCTACTTTTATGAGTCTACTTTATGAGTCTAATTTTATGAGTCTACTTTTATGAGTCTCACATCGTCTCGCATCTATAAAAGCTGGTGTGAGCGATGTGAGGTATTCAGTTGGTAGAGGTTATAGAGTAATGAAGTGTTTTTGTGATTACGAAGCAAAGCAAGTAGGAGACGTGTACAAGTGTGGTTGTCCTTTGGATTATTCGAAGAAGGTGATTGGTTGTCATTTTTACTTTACGGCATCGGACGCTAAAGCTGTACGAGAAGCTATTCCTGAAGGCACATCGCTGAGTGTGTTTCCAACGTGTGACCACGACTTGATTTGTCGCGTTGGTGTCGGGAAAAGAGACTGGAACGAAGGTCGTGTGTATTTTGCTTGTGACGTCCGTGCTCCAAATCCCAAGTGTGATTCGTTTCTTTGGGCTGAAGAACCCAAGAAGAAGCGCCAGAAAGTATGGAACCCGAAGCAAAAAAGTTAGATGATGATGAGCAAGCGGATATGGATGTGTTGGATTCGTATTCGATCATGGAACTGTTGGACGAATTTGTAGTAGCCATGATATGGGAAGGAATGCGTCGTAAAAGGAATGTGGACTGTGAAGGATGTAAAGTGGACCATCCCAGTCAGAATCGTCATCAGTGTTTGAAGTTGAACGGGGACGATCTATGGCCAGCGTATTACAATGTGGTTCGTGATATGTTTCGCAATTCCATGGAGAAGGTCTGGGAAGGAGTGCAAAAGTTGTCGGCAGGCATTAAAGTCACGATTCAAGAGAATTGAGGCCGCTACATCGAAGGCGAATTGGAATTCCTTGGCGAAATAAAGCAAAGGACCTGTTTAGCGAGTTGTTTACTCCTCACACTACTGCTATTGCGAAAGCAGCCGAGGAGACATGTATTGAAGTGTTTAATAAGGACGATTAAGAACAATTGAACACATTTTTTTATTAAGTATAAGTTGTAATACAAAGGAGTATTAATAAAAGTGTTCTTCTCAAATGTTGTTGTTTTTTATCGACGTAATAGGCGATTAAACATAGTAGAGAGTCGTTCATGTCGATTGCGACGACGACGAGGAGGATAATCATAATTTATGAATAATGCTTGAGATGCAGGTATGGTGAATACAATGTCAAAAGTAATGATTCCACTCGCTCCATTATCTATAAAAGAAAGAAAAAAGTTTACATAGGTACAATTCTGATACCCCATTCGGTCATTGGTTCTGCCTCTGTATAGATAGTCCCATGTCGTAGACGTCGACTTGTCACATCCATCATTACGGTGTACACGAAAGGAGATGGTGTTATCGCCATAGACTAAAATCCCATCGTCACGAAATCGTTCCCTCAGTATATTATTGGCAAATATGATCCATAACATTCTTTGGGCTGTGCGTAGCTGCCTTAAAAGATACGGACAGCTTCTCATTTGTGAAGGAATAAAATCGAAGAGTTCATCAAGATCATTATTTGATCGATCATCCAGTATAAATGGTGGAGGTTCATCATCATCATCATTATCCGTAGGAATATAATCAGTAGTATCATCATCCGTAGCATTCCTACCTACGGAGAAAACAGAGTTCATCAGATGGCATCATATGTGATTGACCATTCGGATTCTGGTAGTACATCTATATAGATTACAGTCCCTGCTGGACATGCAGTTACCACTGGGATTTGACATGAGTCACTTTTAAAAAATATCGTGGCCATCGTCTACCATCGAGGTATACAGGTAACGAGATGACGTATTTGTCGTGGTATATTTCAACTCCATCCTCACGAAATCTATTCAACAGTTCCCCTGCTGAAAATTGTGACCACAATCCTCTTGTTCCCATTTGTAGCAGGCCGGTTAGATAGGAGCTGGTTCTCAATTCTTCACGAGATAAACTGAATAGGTCATAGCTACGTCTTCGATGACTATCATCAAGTAAAAATTGTGTAGGTTCGATAGGTTCGAATGAAGGCATGGAGGAATGGATTGGAACGGCGGAGGGGTGCTCGTCATCATTATCCTCATCATCTGTAGCATTCCTACCTTCGAACGGTGACGAGGGAGGTTATGGTGGTTGCGTTGGTGGATCTCCTCTTCGGCGCTGTACACGTCTACAATGAGGGCATGTGGTTTCATGTTGTTGTCGTTGATGCCATTGTGTCAAACATCGTAGATGACATTGCTTATGACAACATTCCATAACTTCGAGTTTGTTGTCGCCATCTTTTTCTTCTTCTCCTTTTTTTGCTAAACAAATAACACAACAAAGTTCTGAAGCTTCTTCGGATTCCTTGTTGTCACTCATGATCTTCACGTGTCGACGTCAGCTCCAGAACTGAACTGAATTCGTCAAATTTCTCCTTTATATACTTTTTTGAATGATGTCATCGGATCGAAATCCACCAATCAGAAGGCTAGAATTTGGATTTCAATCAATCAGATGGTCTTATTAACGCATCAATCAAATTACAGGGATTTCGAGTTCCAAAGGTCAAAGTCCAAAGATCAATTTATCAGCGGATCGAAATCCACCAATCACATTTGAGTATTTTGATGCGGACGTCCGAGGAAACAGGCTCAAGGTTATCGAAGGTCATCAGAGTCAAAAGGTCAATTAACAAGCGGATCAGAAGGCTAGAATTTGGATTTCAGCCAATCAGAATGCGTGCTTAACGCACCAATCAAATTACAGGGATTTCGAGTCCCAAAGGTCAGAGTCCAAAGGTCAAAGTCCAAAGGTCAAAGTCCAAAGGTCAGGTAGTGTCGAAAGTGCTAGTGTCAAATTTGTAAGTCAGAGTCCAAAGGTCAAAGTCCAAAGTCCAAAGGTCAATTTATCAGCGGATCGAAATCCACCAATCACATTTGAGTATTTTGATGCGGACGCACGAGGAAACAGGATCAGGGTCATCAAAGGTCATCAGAGTCCAAAGGTCATTTTACCAGCGGATCGAAATCCAACAATCAGAAGGCTAGAATTTGGATTTCAGCCAATCAGAATGCGTGCTTAACGCACCAATCAAATTACAGGGATTTCGATCCGATGACGTCATCCCACTATTATAAAAGGCGTGAGCTCAGTTTGAGATCACAGTCGTCCTCTGCTCGTCGTGATAGGAAGAAGAAAGATGTCGGGATCAAGTGAAGAGGATGATGTAGAAGATGCACTTCAAATATTGGAGAAAATGATAAAAGAAGAAGAAGACGAAGAAGTAATGGCGGCGAGAGAACAAGAAACATCTCTGGGAGATTTGTTAGAAGGAGAACAGAGAGAATTGTATGATTTGATTGAGGAACTACAACCTACTTGGATGGAACAATTTGAGTTGGGAGAATTCATTGATCAATCACCACCACCACCACCGTCACCAGAGCTTCCTACTAATGAGTTCCTCGATTGGATTCTACAAGAGGATGGTGACGTAGATATGACACAAAGTGTTGAAGAGCTCTTTGAGCGGCATTTGAATGACCAACCGTCGTCACATCCACCGTCGTCGTCGCCACAAGTGGAAGTAGTAGAGGAAGGATTTGTTGATGATTTTATCGCTTGGATGATGCAAGACGATGTTGATATGACAAAGTTTTGAAGAGCTATATCAACAGTATTCGGATATGACGGCCCATAGACCACAAACACCAGGGCCATCACCACCACCGTCGCCACCCCAAGATGTTGACAATCAACCACAGCCATCACCACCACCACCATCACAGCCAATACCGTCACCACCACCACCACCACCACCACAAGATGTTGACAATCAAATTGGAAGAGGTGTCAAGCGTACCCATGATGAGCAGGAGGAGGAGGAGGAGGATGATGATGATGATGATGGTATTTCGTACCAATTGAATGAAGTCCACAGTCGTCATTCGCGTAAGATGAAAACCGATTGTTCTGATTATGATTTAACATCAATCTTCCTCTACGGGCAACTGTCCAAGAAGCCATGCAAGATGTAGAGCGTGTTCTTGACAGGGTGTTAGAAGAAACGCTAGAAGGTGTGCCTAACAAGGACTTTGCTCGCGTGACGTTGAATGCTCCAGCTTTGAAGAATCCCATATCGTTACCGTTTATGCTACGGGAACAGTTGACACCGCAAAGGATTATGGGTCAGATTGGAACCATTGTACAATCTAACGAGGAATTTGTTCTCAATGGACAGTTTCAGTTGCACGTGATACGAGCACGTACACCCCGTGGTGGTCATGGCGGATATGATGATGATGATGATTACTATACTACTGATGATGATGACGACGATGATGATGATGATGACGATGATGATGACGATGACCCGGATGGTGAGAAGAAGAAGAAGAAAAAGCACTCTAAGAAGAATAGGAGAACCTTGGATTGTGCGGATGCGAAGGCATGGACGAAGATGAAGAGATCTATTGTACCAGTACGTAATCAGGATAATCTTTGTGCTGCACGTGCGATCGCGATTGGAATCGCCTTCCATACCGGGTCAAAACGGGAGTATAAGAATATGTATAGACAGCAGACAGGAAACAGAGATAATCGTACACAGCGCAAAAAAGCAAAAGAGTTGCCTGAAGAAGCGTGTGGTACTGAAGAACTGAACTGAAGTATTCAGAACTGAAGTATTATGGCATTGAAAACATGACGAAGAAAGATGCTGAGGCGTTACGCACGTGGTACGAGAACGAAGTCGCACGTGGGGCTGTGTTCAATTTCCAAGAAGAACTAGCGTCTTATTGTCATCAAGACGTTGAAGTGCTGAAGAAAGCTGTGTTGGCCTTTGACAAGCTTACCATGGCAACGGGTGACGTCCATCCGTTTCACACGTCGGTCACCATTGCATCGTTGTGCAGTCTTATTTTGCGCACCAAATTTCTCAAGGCCAACACCGTTGCTGTGATTCCTGCTCAAGGATACCGTGGACGCGACGTGCACTCGCTCAAAGCATTGCAGTGGCTCGAGTACAGGCACATCACTGATGAAGTGCACATTCGTCACGCTGGTATGAGCGAAGGGGAATTCAAGGTGGGACGGTACAAGGTCGACGGGTATGCCGAGAGTACTCATACCGTGTACCAATACCATGGATGTCTCTATCACGGATGTCCCAAGTGCTACACGAAGGACACGAGGAATCCTTTCTCTGGCACTACTATGGGTGATCTCTACCATGACACGTGCAACGTGCGCACCTTTATTACTCGGGCTGGTTACCACCTCGTGGAAGTGTGGGAATGTGAGTTTGATCGTGAACTGACAGCAACTCCTAGGATACAAGCGATGGTCGGTGACGTGGAGAAGTGCAAACCCTAAAAAGACTGGGACGAGCCGTTGAAGGGACAAGACACGCTTTTCAACTGCTCCGGCTAACTATGTAAAATACTTTAGTTTTCCGAGATGAACGAGGCAGAATCAGAAGTTAAAACTCAAGAAACAGGTAATTCCAACCATAGGGCTGAAAAACGGCGTAAAAGATCCAGAACTAGAAGCTCGCAAACAGACATGGAAGATTCGACCAGCCATGAGCAGTGTGATTGTAACTACACGCTAATGCTGGAAAAGCTCGAGGTAATGAATGCGAAGTTAGATAAGACAATGCTCGCTATAAAACAGTTGGATGGAATGAAGCAAAAAATCTCTATTCTTGAAAACGACAACAAAGAATTAAAGGAAAGTTTAGAGTTCTCGCAAGAAGAGATCGTCACCTTGAAAGAAGATCGCAAGATGGCGGACGAAAAGATGGAGCAAATGTCCAGTCGCATTAGCTTACTGGAAACGAAACTTGTCGCAGAAAAAAACAGAGGAGTGAGATTGGAAAGTTTTTCCCGGCGAAACAACCTCCGTTTCTTTGGCATTCAAGAAAGCAAAGACGAAACATGGGACGAGTCAGAAGACGCTGTAAGAAATTTCATAGAGAAAAACCTCAAAGCCGGCCCAAAATTGGCAGCAGATGTCAGTTTCGAAAGAGTTCACCGTACTGGCACTAAGGAGAAAGGATCGCCGCGCCCGATTGTAGCTAAGTTTTCTTTCTTTAAAGACAAGGAAGAGGTAAGAAGTTAAGCAAAGAACTTAGCCGGCACGAGCTTTGGAGTTTCTGATGATTACCCCAAAGAGATTCAGGAGGTTCGCAAAAAACTCGTTCCTGTTTTAAAGAAAGCCAAAGATGAAGACAAGAAGGCTTACTTAAGGTTTGATAGGCTTTATATCAATGATGCATTATACACTGGCCCTGAATCATATAGAGATTATGTAGTTCCACGCATGTAGTTTAGTTATGAACATTAACCGATTTTCTCTATATACTTAGACAATTAACAGCCTCTTACAAAATGTTCATCTAGGATTCCCAGTGTAGATTTTCGCTCAAGGAAATATTTTGTACATCTGTTTTCACAAGCGGCCTTGTATAGTTACTACTACATTCGGTAGTTTATTTATTTTTTCTCATACTTAGAAGCAAAACCTCTTCAAGTTAACCTGTTCTCCATATGCATAATAATTGGAATCGTCCGGTCAACAACATTCAAATGTCTTGTACTAATTTGTGTTTTGCCCTGTTTATTATTTTGAGGCAAGCAGCAACACACCTCCAACTACATTCCTTGAATAGTTCAGATCTTCTCGATTGTTAAAATGCCTTTCAACATTACTGCCTGCTCCTTAAATGCACGTGGATTAAATTCAACAAAAAAGCGCAGACAAATCTTTAGATGGCTACACAACCAAAAATGTGCTTTAATCTGCCTTCAAGAAACATACAGTAGCAAGTCTTTAGAAAAGATATGGGCGGCGGAATGGGGTGGGCCAACTTTTTATAGCCATGGGACCAAGCACAGCAAAGGGGTTATGGTTTTGATCAATCCAAAACTAAACGCACAAATCAGTAATTCCATTTGTGATCACAATGGCAGGTATTTGATTCTCGAAATTACAATTGATGACTCCACTTTTGTCCTTGTCAACACCTACGCACCTAATGACATAAAAGACCAGCAATGTTTTTTTGCCGCGGTAAAAGAAAAATTACGTGTATATGCTGACAAACAAATTCTATGGGCGGGTGACCACAACTGTGCTTTGACGCCATTGGACAAAAGCGGCGGGACAGATGTACACAAAAAACAAATAGTCATTGATGAAATAGAAAGAACCTGCGCTACTCTTGACCTTGCTGACATTTGGAGAAATCAGCATCCCAATTTAAGACAATATACCTGGCATAACAGAAGTTTAAAAGTGCAGTGCAGGTTAGACTTTTGGTTGGTTTCACAAACGGTTGCCCCAAAAATTGAAAATTCAGCCATCATTGCAACAAGTTTTTCCGATCACTCTGCCGCTATCATTGAATTGAAATCCAAGGATTTCGTAAAACGAGGCCGAGGATTTTGGAAATTCAATAATTTGCTTCTCAAAGATACAAAGTTTATTGATGAATTGAAAAATAAAATTACTATACAAAAACAATGTTACCACACAATGGAAGACCCGCGCTTAAAGTGGGATATGTTAAAGATGGATATCAGAACTTTCTCTCTGAATTACTCCAAAAAAAAGGCCAAAGATGAAAGAGAGAAGGAGCGAACACTGCAAACTGAGTTGAACATTTGCAGCAAAAGCTAAGCGAAAATATGAGTGAAGAAAACATGTGCAATTATTACGAAATCAAACACAAATTAGACCTACTTGCGCGGCAGAAAACAAAAGGCGCGATCACGCGAAGCCGAGTTAGATGGCATGAGCTAGGAGAGAAAAACACGCGATATTTTTTCAACTTAGAAAAAAGGCAACACGACAGTAAATACATAACGAAGTTGATAGTTGACGACAACAAGGAAATAACAGGCCAGAAAGAAATTTACAGGAAATCCAAGATTTTTATGAAACACTCTATGCCTCTGCTCAAGTAGATGATTCGCTCCCAAGCTCTGAACACATTTTCTGTACCACACAAGACAAAAAACTGAACGACATTGAGCAAAAGTGCTGCGAAGGAAAATTGTCACAAAAAGAATGTCTTAAAATATTGAAGACATTCCCTAAAAATAAAACACCTGGTTCTGACGGTCTAACCGCTGAATTCTACTTGAAATTTTGGGGACAACTAGAAAACGAAATCATGGAATGTTTTAATGCAGCTTTTGAACGAGGAGAACTGTCAATATCCCAAAAACGAGGTATTATTACTCTTATACCAAAGAAAACAAGTAACAGATTTTTTTTGAAAAACTGGAGACCCTTAACCCTTTTAAATGTTGATTATAAAATTGCATCCAAAACAATAGCAAGTCGAATTGCAAAGCTCCTACCAGACATCATCCATCCCAACCAGACCGGCTACGTCAGAAATCGATATATAGGACAAAACGTGCGGATGATCTTCGATTTAATGGACGTGACATCAGCAGAAGATATACCTGGCATAGCTTTATTCTTGGATTTTCAGAAGGCTTTTGATAGCGTAGAGTGGAATTTTATAAGAAAGACACTTCACACATTTAACTTTGGTCCAGATATCATAAATTGGTTTGATACCTTTTATAAAGACATTTCCAGTTGCGCACTAAACAACGGTTTCGCCACGCCTTTCTTTAGGCTACATAGAGGACTTAGACAGGGGTGCCCACTGAGCGGAATTCTTTTTATTTTAGCTGCCGAAATATTAGGAAACGTAATCCGAAAGGATAAGACAATTAAAGGTATTAAAATAAAAGACCATGAGTTCAAATTGACACAATACGCCGATGACACCACGATTTTCGTGGCTAACCTGAAATCGGCGGACCACCTCTTTGCTCTGCTTAAACATTTCGAGTTATGCTCCGTTTTAAAGGTTAATCTTTCAAAATCGGAGGGCCTTTGGCTTGGAAGCAACAAGGACTGCCAAGAAAAGCCTCTTGGAATTCGTTGGCCGAAAAATTCAGTATATGCGCTTGGCGTTCATTTCACTTACGATAAAAATACTCTTAAAAGGAAAATCTTAATGTTAAACTCGAAAATTTGAAAAAACTTTTAGATGTTTGGAAAATGAGAAATCTTACATTAGAGGGCAAAATCAATATAGTGAAAACTTTAGCTCTGTCGAAACTTACTTACATTGCCTCTCTGATCCCGATAGAAAATGATTTCACAGCAGAAGTGAATTAGATAATTCGGTCTTTCATTTGGGATGGAAAACCTCCCAAAATAAAAAGCAAAACAATGATTGGAAAAAGATGCGAAGGAGGACTCAACATGCCAGATTTCGAGATATCTAATAAGGCAATCAAAATAAGCTGGGTCAAAAGATTGTGCACGCAGGATGAGAGACAGCTGGAGAGCTGGAAAAGTATTCCTCTGTCCTTACTAGAAAATGTAGGAGGTACTTTCCTCTTTGATTGTAATTTTGATGCAAAAAACCTACCACTTAACCCCGGGCTCCCAACCTTTTATAAAGATATGGTAAAAGCTTGGCAAGAGCTAGAGACTTATAAGGCGAAAGATTCTGTGTTTGAAGAGATCATTTGGAACAACAAACATATAAAAATTGCAGAAAAATCCGTTTTTTATCCAAAATGGCATGAGCGTGGGGTTTCTAAAATTAAACATTTAACAAATGAAGATGGAAACTGGCTTTCCGAAAAAGAACTTATGCTACGATATGGCATAAAAACGAACTTTTTAACGCTCTATGCTTTGAGAAAAGCCATCCCCTCTGAGTGGAAGTCCCAAATGAAAACAGAGCGCCTAATTCTAGATAAGACAAAAACGGTAAAGAAACCCCTTACGTGCAAAGCAGCGAGAGAGATCCTCTCCGCTAAACGTTTCCAACCCCCAACAGCCGAGAAAAGAATAATTAGGTGTGGTTTCACCCAAAACAGCGCCACCCATATCTACGAACTTCCTTTTCAGATTACTAAAGATGTGCGGCTACGCATGTTTCAATTTAAAATAATTCATAATATACTTCCGTGCAATGCATCCCTTTTTAGAGACAAAATTCTAGACTCTGATAAATGTTATTTCTGTACTGAAATCCAAGATCTACACCATCTGTTTGTCAAGTGCAAACAAATTGATGAATTTTGGAGAGATTTTAAAAGATGGTGGCACGACAAAAATAACGAAGAAATTACATTAGAACATAAAACTATTTTCTATGGCGTTCGCCCTGAAAAAACAGAGAGAAAGCCTCTAAACCTATGCCTGCTCTTTGCAAAACAATACATTTACGGAGCATACAAGAAAAGTGAACTAGTTTATTTTAAAGCATTTTTAATACACCTCAAGTTACAATTAGACATTGAAACAGCTGACACCGCTACAAAAGTAAAGATGTGAAGTGTGTTGTTGGCTTGCGCGCTTGCACTATCTATTATTTACAGAAATAAAAAAAGGGATAATGTAAATTTTTAGCGATACGAAATGTAATGGAAAACAAAAACTTGTAAAGTCGTAGATAGTTTTTTTTTTCAATTATGTAACGTGTAACGTGTTGTCTGTAAATTGTGTAAAATTGCAAAACTTAATAAATAATATTAAAAAAAAAAGTGCAAAGTGGAACCCCGGGACAGTTTCTTTGGTGGACGTACGTAATGCAATCCGTTTACGATGCGAAGCCAAGGATGACGAGCAACTCCACTATTACGATTTCACGTCGTTCTACCCGTACATGAATGTCACGTGTGAGTACCCTGTGGGACATCCAGAAGTTCTGGTGAACGACGAGATCCAACAAGACCTGCACATGTATCGCGGATTGATGAAAGTACGTGTCCTTCCACCCAAGGATGTTTACTTCCCAGTGCTTCCCGTACGCATCAACGACAAGCTGATGTTTCCCTTGTGTCACACCTGTGCTCAAGAAGAGAACCAAGATCATCCATGCACGCACACCGAAGAAGAACGCGCTTTTACCGGGACGTGGCCGCACGTGTAACTGTTCAAAGCTCTGGAGAAAGGGTATAAAGTGATGAAAGTGTATGAGGTGTGGCACTGGGCTCAATGGGAACGCTTGTTCGAAGAGTACATCAAGACGTTTCTCAAGTACAAGCAAGAAGCTTCAGGATGGCCAAGTTGGTGCGAGACGGAAGAAGACAAGGACCGGTACGTGGAACAGTACGAAGAACATCAAGGCATTCGATTGGATCTCGAGCGTGTCGAGAAGAATCCAGGTCTTCGCTCTGTCGCCAAAATGTTCCTGAATTGCATGTGGGGGAAATTTGGCGAGCAATCGAATCGGAGACGTACCGAGTACGTGGAAAGTCCAGAAAAGTACTTCGAACTGATGACGGACGACAGCATCGAAGTGAGTGATGTGTTGATCGTGAACGAGGAAATGGTCCAGATTCACTACAAGATGGCAGAGAAGTTTCTGAAGACGAAAGCACACACCAACGTTGTCTTTGCTGCTTACACCACAGCGTATGCGCGTCTCAAGTTGTATGACGTCATGGGGGACCGATGTTTGTACCACGATACAGACAGTGTTATCTTTACGTGGCGTCCTGGTCAATGGAAACCACCACTTGGCGATTACTTGGGAGAACTGACCAGCGAGCTCGATCCAGAAGAACACATCGTGCACTATGTGGCCACAGGACCCAAGAGTTACGGGTACAAGACCAACCATGGCAAGACCGTGTGCAAAGTCAAAGGACTACGCATGAATCTACGCACCACAGAAACAGTGAATTTGGATAGCATGGTGGAACTGTTGCAGGGCCATGGGAACCCTGTGCGTCAAGTGACCAATCCCCACACCATTCGACGCAATGTGACGACCCGTACGTTGCATACCGTATCAGAAACCAAGTCCTTCAAAGTCGTGTACAACAAACGTGTACGACGTGGCATGTACTCTTACCCTTATGGGTATTATGGACTTTGTTAAGCTTCGTGTACAACAAACGTGCACCCTTATGGATATTATATGGACTTTAATAAGACTTTTAAGCAGTGTATATATAGTTTAAAAAGTTATGTAATAAAGAACTTATAAAACCCAAATAGTGTGATTTTGTCTATAAAGGGGAATGACCCAGCATTGGACTGATCATTTGGTGTTGAACACCGCTAAGGATGGTATGTTTTAAAGACCGTCCCATACTAACGTGCCGTAACTTATTGAAACGTATACGTTGTATGCTAGCGTGTTGTGGTGGTCGTATTGTTGTAGTCGATGGCACCCAGGAAACCCAAGCAGACCGTAGCACAGAAGAAGAAGAAGAATATCGAACGTCTACTCCAGCAAGCCTATTATGACCCAAACAATGTTGCTGCTTTGGGAGGTGTTGCCAAACTGGCAAGGGCTATGCGCTCAAAAGGCATAAAAAAGAGCACAGTCTTAGCTTGGATACGGTCTCAACCGTCATATACACTCCATAAACCGTATCGTCGTCGTTTTCCACGCAATCGTGTGGTCGTCCAAGGTATCGACGAACAATGGCAAGCGGATTTGTGTGACATGCAAGCGTACAGAACCAAAAATAATGGCTACAACTACATTTTAACCGTCATTGACGTGTTAAGCAAGTACGCATGGGCAGTACCCTTGAAGAACAAGGCGGGACTCAGTTTGATGAAAGCGTTTCAGAAAATATTCAAGGAAGGTCGTGTGCCTGAGAAATTGCAGACGGATGATGGGTCCGAGTTCTTAAATCGAAACTTTCAAGCGTTTCTCAAATCGAAAAACATCCATCACTTTACCACCAAGAGCGAAACCAAAGCCTCCGTCGTCGAACGATTTAATCATACGTTAAAAACATGGATGTGGCGATGGTTCACCTACAAAGAGACAGTACGTTACATTGACGTGCTTCCGCAACTGATGAACAATTACAATCATTCGTATCATCGAAGCATTCGTCGTGCCCCTGCTGACGTCACGTTAGCCAATGCTCAAGACGTATGGCATACCTTGTACCAGAAGAAGACCAAGGCTCAGAAGAAGAAGCTAAAACCTAAATTTCAAGTGGGAGATTTAGTAGGTGTAAGTAAAGTCAAACACGTGTTTGCAAAAGGGTATTTACTCAACTGGACGGAAGAAGTGTTTACGATTGCCTATCGGATGACGGCACGAGATCCCTATGCGTATCGACTACGCGAATACGACGGTTCGTTGTTGGAAGGACAATTTTACGAACAAGAATTGCAAAAAGTCAGCATGGATGAACAAAAAGATGTCTTTCGTATCGACAAAATTGTCAAGAGCCGTGGAAAAGGACGTCAAGAAGAGTATTTGGTCCATTGGCGTGGTTGGCCTGACAAGTACGACAGTTGGATCCTAGCAAGTCAAGTGCATAAAATCGTGTGATATACCATCAAAGACATCAGTTGCCTCAGGATGTCTGACCGATCGGACCAAGTGATTACGCTGTCAAGCAATGCAATCGAAGATGCCCTCCCCAACAACACCATTGGGGATTACACCCTACGAACCAAGTATCCTGTGGATTTGCGCGAAGGATCATGAGAAATGGCCCTTACCAACATCATCTATCCCCATTCGTGGAGTTTGCTGCAAAAAGAAGATCTTGACCTATGGGTTCTTTCCACTCACGTGGTAAACCCTAACGAACTATGGACAAAGTACACGTTACCCAAAGGAAAGTACACCAAGCTGGAAGATATTGTGAAAGGCATGAAGAGAGTTACTAACAAATTTAACAAGCATGAGCAACAACGTAGATTACGGCCAGACGAACTCACACACAATAGGTTTGAGTTCAAATACAATTATAAAGAGAACATGACCACGATCAAGTTAACCAATGACATGATGCTACTACTACGGCCACGATTAGCAATGGCTTTGGGATTCGATACAGTTGGTTCAATCACTGAACTTGAACTTGGGAAGTCCCATGGTATTGCTCGTCTCTTTGGGGTAACTGATGAAACCGTAGGAAAATGGTATATATTTGTAGCCGACAAAAAGAATGCTAATGGACTACAGACCTTCACCTCCAGCGTACGTGAACGAGCAGATGTACATCCGTTCCAAAGCTTTTACGTGTACACTAACGTTGTGGACTCGCATATTGTGATGGGAAGTGATGCCAACAATTTGTTGCGTACCTTTGTTCCTGAAGGAGAACCTGGATTCCATGTGGAACGAAACTTTCTCAATCCCTACTACTTGCCACTACGTACTCAAATCATCAACAAGATCCGTATCCATATAACCGACGACACAGGCGAAACCGTGCCATTTCAAGCAGGCGCCGTACAGGTAACACTACATTTGCGTCGTGTGCGATTTGCCTAGAAGAAGATATGGTGTGGTACAACGATATGTTGAATATGGCTCGTGGTGCTCTTGCTGCTCTACCGCCTAAATCACAAACAGGAAAAGGACCCTTTACCTATTTTCCACGTCATCTACAAAAAGGAAATGGAGTTTTTCATGGGCACCCTGTGCCAGTACAAATGGGATTTGGTATAGGTGGCGTCGGCGGTGTATTAAGTTCCCTGGGAAGAGACTTTGTTCCTCACTTGCCTTCTTGGGAACTCGCTACAAAAGGTATACGTAAACAAGAGGAACTCGCTACACGAGGTATACGTAAACACAAATGGGTGGTGCTCGTCAACCCCTGAAACGTCGTCGTCGTCAACCTAAGACCATGGCTAAACGTCGTTGTCATACCAAGGACATTTTCGATTGAAAACAGTTATAAAAGACTTGGACATTCATGCCTTCTAATAAGTTGGACATCACCTCAACTACTGTCAAGAGCTCCTCGTCAACATGAGTGTTCATTCTGCTTCGCTTGCTGCTGCCAATCCAGGCATGGACTTGTTTACGGTACCACCAACAGATGTGGCTGTGACATCAGGCCGATACGTTGAGTATTCACCCACGGACAAAGGGGCCAAGTATTATCAGTTCATCATTCGTAGGGGTCCTACAATGATTGATTTGAAAAAGACTCATTTCCGTGTCGTGGCCAAGATCACCAAAGCTGATGGTGAAGCAGTTGAAGCAACCATTAAAGTGGGACCTGTCAACAACTTTCTTCATTCGATGATCCAACAAGTGACTGTGAAATTGAACGATCAAGCCGTCACCTTGCAAACCGACACGTATGCGTACCGTGCCTTCATCGAGACGTTGTTGAATTATCCTAAAGAAGCTCAAGAATCGTATCTGGAATGTGCCATGTGGAAAAAAGACAGTGGATCCATGGACCAAGTTAGTCATGCAGCTGCAGGCGCTGCTAAGAATCCTGGACTCACGGCACGTGCAGCTCGTACTAAAACAGACGCGAAAGTGTGCATGGAAGGCCCCTTGTTTTGTGATCTCTTTCACTCAGGACGTTACCTTCTGGACAACACCGAGATGAAAATCAAGTTTGATATGCATGATCCAGCCTTCTGTCTGATGTCGGATTTAGATACCGAAAAGATTGTCATCGAGGACTTTATCCTACGCATGTATCACGTGACTCCAGCCCCTAGCGTCAAGTTAAACCAACGTGAACTCATGACAGGATCGAATGCACGTACAGCCAAGTACCCTGTGACGTCAGCCATTGTGAAGACCGGCAAATGGTAATGGATCCTTGACCTATTATGAAGGAGACTTGTTCCAGGATTGGTTCCTAAACGTATGATTTTAGGGATGGTTGAGAATGCTGCCTACAATGGCGACAAAGGGAAGAATCCATTCAATTTCCAAAAGTTTGATTTGTCTACCATCAAAGTAACCGTGGATGGACAAGAGACCCCCTATGGAACACTGTCTACCGTTGATGACAAGGATATAGATTTGTACCACATTACGTTCGACGAGTTCAAGGCTGGTTATGCATTGTTTGCCTACGACTTTACACCAGCAGGCAATGCCTCGTCAGGGTACTTCCAACCTCAATATAAAGGCAACGTTGACCTGTACCTGACATTTGGGGATGCCACCGCGCAGGTGAACACCATTGTCATCTACGGCGAGTTCAACAACACCATCGAGGTGGACCAATTAGGTCAAGTGATTTACGACATTCAAGGATGAACACGGATCAGTTGGAACTGCTAGTACACAACGATCCAAAGTTAAACCCGTGTTTGGTGGCGTGTTTCCATCTGATTTGCTACCGACCAAAGTACCATTTCCCAATCAAGCCTACATCATGAACGTGGATCCCAAGCGATCGTCCAGGATCTCATTGGTTAGCCGTGTACTTTACACCCGAGACGTGTGAATTCTGGGACAGTTTTGGATTTCCTCCACAAGTGTATGGTCAAGCCATTACGAACTTTTGCAAGTTACGTCCACATCTCGTGCACAATACTCGTAGGATTCAAGCCATGGACTCTGACGTATGTGGACAACATTGTTTGTTCTTCTTGTGGAACCGTGTACGTGGCAAACGTCATGGAACAGTAGCTGCTATGTTTACGCCAAATTTACAATGGAACGATCAGAATGTTCGCACCTTTGTGCGTGATGGATTTTTACCACAACGACGACAAGTACCTTGTAATCCTAAGCGTAGTCGTCAATGCGCTCTTGTTCAGCGCTCTTTGTTACACATGTTAAAGTTATAATAAAGAAAATGATGTTTCATCACCAAATGTTGTTGTTGTTGGGTATATAGTAAGGTGTAGGTTAAGGCAAAGGCTCATATGGAATCTAGACGTCAGCACGGACGATCGTCGTTTTCGTTGTCCATGTAGCATTTTGGTGGTGGGTCCAAGTCAATCGGGTAAAACCACGTTTACACACCAATTGCTTCAACAAGTCGCTCTTGCGTTCAACAAACAATTTCGAAAAATTGTGTATTGTTATGGAGAATGGCAACCGTTGTTTACATCTATTCAACGGAACCTGGGTGTGACCTTCCATCAAGGACTCCCAGACAACGTCACCGACTTGTTTGGTCCTCACGATACTCCAGGCCTTTTGGTGATGGACGATTTAATGGATCAAATGGATCGTGTGGTACGCGTGTTTACACAGGAATCCCATCATCACAACATCACCACGTTGTTTTTAACACAGAACTTGTTTCCGCCCAATAAGCACGCACGTACCATTTCACTCAACACGCATTACATCGTGTTGTTCAAGAATCCAAGAGATCGTTTAGGCGTACAGATGTTAGCCCAACAAGCGTTTCCTGGACGTGTTCCTTACGTGATGGATGCCTTTCATCAAGCCACCGAAGAACCTCATGGTTACTTCATGTTGGATTTTCATCCAATGACATCAGAACAATGTCGTTTACGATCTCATATTCTTCCTAAAGAATTTCCCATGTACGTCTACACTGATGGAAAGCTATAAAGAGTGGGAGACGATCCAGAACCACGTCATTTGGGTACAACCATTCACCATGGCAAGAGCTGAGAGAACCTCGTGAGATCAACGCCTTGTTCGTAGTGCATAAATACCCGTGTCTAAGTGGAATTTCATCAGTTCATCATGTCTCAGCGACTGAGAAGGAACGCAGATTTTCTCCAGCTCTTGCATCGTACCAGAGGGAAGACACGCCAACGACTCATTGTCAATGCTACTCCTGATCAAATCAACTCGCTGAGTGAAGTGGCCATGAACCTGTTGCGTGGCAACGTACCGATGTCATTAGCCCGAATTCAACAACTGAAGAAACACAAGCATAAGTTACGCAAGTTGGCCGATCGGAAACTCTCCAGCAAAAGCCGGAAAGCAATGCTGGTGCGTCAACGAGGAGGATTTTTATTACCTGCTCTTCTTGGTAGATTGGCATCGATATTTCTACCGAAAATTGCCAACAAGCTCATCTCTAAAATATAAAGTGTTGTTAAACAAGACATTTACGTCAGTTGCTTTCAAGACGTCATCATGTCAACATCAGCAAAAGGTGGTGGAGCTCATCGTTTGGCTATGGTTCCTGATTATTTAGTAAACATGCTGCGTACCAAGCAAAAAGTGGAAACGGCACCCCAATACCGTGTACTGGCGCGACTCGATGGAGAAATGCAAGCCATCTTGAATGACACTTCACTTCCTCCTGATGTCAAAGTACAACGTTACGATCAGATTTTACAACGTTACAACCGGCTAACAAGACAAGTAAAAGACAAAAGCCCATTATCTTTACTAAAAAGGATGAAACAGCAACAACAAGAAGATGATGATGATGACATTGAAGAAGAGGATTTGGTTTTACCTACTCCTCCTTCCAAGACACCTGCTACTCCAAAACCAAAACGTTTACCAACACCACCATCCGGGACACCGCGAAGACGCTCAACTAGTTTACCAAGAAGAAAGCCCGACCCCTCCAAGAATGGCAACCGTTTTAACTAAAGAGACAATGTTATGCTCTCAACTTTTATTATTACAAGAAGTTTATAACAGTAATGGCCTTGTATTATTAATAAAAAAAGAGTTCTTACACCTTGTATCGTATTTGCTTGAGCCATTTCCAGAATACGGCCACTTCTACACGTGGGCAATGGACAGCGCTTGCAAAGGGTAGAAATACGTGAAACCACAACTTGTAGATGACATATAAAAGTTCATATCATCCTCTTGAGCATATTGATTGAAAAGAACATCAAATTTGGGGCACCCATAATCCTCTAAGTTGACATTAGGAATATTGAGTCTGTCCAGCAATCGCTTCTCGTGGCACCCTCCCTTGTAGGCGAGTGTTCCATTGGACTTTAAGTCATGTGTATACCAGTCTTGCACCACTTGGTCCAGTTCCGTGTAGGGTAGAGAATGCTTCCATGCAAAGTCAAATCGTAGACGGTGTATCATATAGGCCTTCTTGGCACAGACGTAGTCTTTTGCATTTTTCAGTTCTTTAAATTTATAGGGAACGTAAAGTGCTGTCCTTGACATCCTCGTCATCAAAGATAATTCCTGCTTCCTTGCACCAGAATTCTTTCTGCACGCAGTAACCATCTAAGTCAAGTATTGCCTGGATATCCTCTAATGTGCTCTGCGCGCACTCATTCTGATTCTTCTCTCTGTTCTTCCATGTGTTGGGTAGGCTGTGGTCATGATCCGTAATTAGCATTGGCTGTGCAGACGACGCTTGCGAGAATATTAATGAGAACCTAGTCCAACACCAAGTGTAGTCCCAAGTGCAGTGCCAAATGCATTTGCCAGCGACGTTAAGAAATTATCCATTGAATTCGTTCTTCTTCCTACAACGGCGAGCAGAGGAAGACTGTGATCTCAAATTGAGCTCTCGCCTTTATATACTAGTGGAATGACGTCATCGAAATCCCTGTAGTTGATTGGTGCGTTAAGATCTTCCGACGACCTTCCGAGTACTTCCGAAGACCTTCCGATCACTTCCCGAAGATCTTCCGATCGAAATTGTAGGTTACATATTATTATGAATTTATAATTAGTCTACCAACCTGACTACGAAGCTTCCATTCTTTGCTCAAATTGAGTTCCGCTCATCTTTGTGAATACCTCACATCGCTCACACACCAGCTTTTATAGATGCGAGACGATGTGAGACTCATAAAAGAAGACTCATAAAGTAGACTCATAAAGTAGACTCATAAAAGTAGACTCATATCCCTACCATATAGTACTCACAATATCATTGCCTATCTTCTCGTCTTCTTCGCTGCCCTCACTCATGAAATAAATGTTTTAACACTCCTAGCGCGGCCATGTAATACCCTCTATTTATAACGAACGTAGTACACGACCATTGATGGGATTAGAGTAGCTTACAGTAGCTTAGATAAATTATCAGTAAAGACTTTATGTTAAGTTCTAAGTTGTTTCTTTGAAAGTTATTTTCGGTGGAAGATCCGCTAATCGTCACTTTCTCGCTATTTTTCTGGTTTGGAAGATTAATGACCTGGTCGATTGTTTGGCTTTGTTGGGAGGTAGCGATGTTGTTACAGTGTAATTTTGGTCTCGTTCCTTTAGTGACTAACTTCCATGGTTTATCCAAAACGTTTTATATGAAAATGGACCGATCAGAGTAGCCCTGCTGGCAGTGCGATGTAACAAATCGAAACGCAAAAATAAGTTTCAAATTATAACCATATTGTGTATTCCTTTCTGTTTTGATTGTTTTCTCAGTAAACAAGGACAAAAGAGTTCCGCCAAGAAAAGCATCGGTAAGTGCCAAAATGATCTGTAGCGTTTACATATTTATTTAAGCCGTTCACTATAGAATTTTATTATATGGCAACGATGGTACGCGCGCTCTGACTGGCTAACGAGCGGGCGTAACTCTCCGTAATGCCCACGGGCATTATGGAAATTCTTAATGCCCGGCTCGCAGTTCAAGACTGACAAAAAATCATCTCCTTGAAATAACACAAATTCAAAAAGATTTTCAGCGAAATTCACAACAAGGAATACTTGACACAGTATAACACAAATCTAACTTGTAGTAACAAGAGGAAAATAAAGGCGGCCTGAATATCAGAAATGACCTGTTTACAAAAGCTAAAGCAGAGCCAAAAAGTTTTAACTTAAAAGTACTCTACTAAGAAATTCGAGTCTATCCGGAGAAATTGAGAACTTAAGGAAGTCAAAATAGCAGCAAAAGATAAAAGCTACCTGTAAAGTCAAAATTTAATGGGAATTCAAGAAACTTGAGAACTAAAAATAATAAAGAAAGCGAGTTCAAACTTTGTGCTTACCGATACTGATAGTGAAGTCGTTCATTTCTTTTCGCTCTTTCCATCTCCTCGAGTTAAATTCATTCTTACTTGACGTTTGCTTTTGCACAAAAGCCGGCTAAAATAACCATTGCAATTTTCTGGAGGATAGCTTGTGAAGTATCTTCTTCAGGTTTAACTTTTCTTCCGTATTTATTAAAGGCCTTTTCCTAGTGCAAAAGTAGCAATGTTTTCCCCAATGGTGCTAAAAAAAAAGTTGAGCTGACGTCGAAGACTTGCTTCCCGGTTGCTTGCCGTTTGAAACTTCTGTAACTCCCTCAAAAGTTTCTCACAAATGACTAAACAACATTATAAAATATCTGTAAAAGGAAGGATTCCGAAGTATTTGACATCCATAAGAGATTGATTGCATTAGATTACAAGTCTGGCGTGGTTTGCACACACGGGTTTGTTCTATCAGTTTGACTCAGAGAATGAATGAAAAACTCTGAATGAACTCGAGCGCGACGCGGGCGCGTGTCTTAGTTTTCGGCGGGAAAATGAACGAGGCGACTTCCGGTTCGTAAAAAGTTTGTAGAAAAGTGCCATATAATAAACAACTTACTAACCTCGACCGTTCGGGCATTACGTGAAATATCAAACCTCGGTTTTGGCGTATCAACCTCGCTATCGCTCGGTCGATACGCCAAAACCTCAGTTTGATATTTCACGTAATGCCCTCACTCTCGGTTAGTAAGTAGTTAGTAAACTCCCTCTAGTGCTATTCTAAATCAATCAAATTATTTAAAAAACTTTAATCAAGCAAGGTTTTGCTGAAACTTAAATTAAAAAAACTCGTAAAATTGATTATCACAAATGTACATGTATAATTGGTATAATATAATTTAATTAATACTTACAATGATTATTTAACAATAGTTATATTATATTATAAATATGGTTAAATGTATGCACTCTGATAGAGTAGCACGCTACCCAGTGAGGTTTACTTCACCTTTCTATCTTTAGGTCAAGCGCTCCTTCAAGAAGCCCTTGTCTGTCACTAATGTTAATTACGGCAAAGGCATTGAGGCGATCAAACAATCCTCGACCTTTCAAAGCCCCGAAGCAGAGTATTTTACAGTCGGTGATTTCCAAGCTCTGGCGATCAAATGTGGGCTGAACTTTGACAAAGGCGAGTCAGTTGAGGTTCTGGATAAAAACCCTAATGGTTGGTGGTATGGCAAGATAGAGGGGAAGGAGGGTTGGATACCCTCGTCGTATCTCGGAAAACGCGAAAAATCGAAAACGCTCGTAGATTGCGCTAAATCGGAGCCAGCTCACCCTGAAGGATTGACCACAAGTGGCGGGTCGAAACCTCTTCCCTCAAGGCCGCCCTTGCCGCAGTCATCCAAGCCTAAGCCAGCTAGACCTCAGCTACCCTCAAAGCCTGCACGTCCGCAGCCTAAGAAAATAAATCCAATTCCAGATAAACGTGATATCTCGGGTGCAGCAAAGGTAACTGATTTTAGGGAATCTCACAAGCAGAACCTGCCTACTAATTTTCAGTCAAACTCTCAAACGACAGCTACCAATGTTGAATTGTATAGTGCGACGGCAGATTTTGTTGACAGTACCGATGGCGTGCTTCAACTCAACCAAGGTGATGTTGTCGTGGTGGCCGAGAAACCTGGGGATGAGTGGTGGCTAGCGACTTTGAACGGGCGAGAAGGCTGGGTACCGGCTAGCTACTTGAGGGAGAAAAGGGAAAGGCCCGTCAAAAGGCCTCAGAGACCAAAACCTGCACCACCAAAAATACCTGCCTATCCTTCTGTCAACCGGAATATCGGAAACCCTCTTCCAACTTCAAAACCATGTAAACAAACGAAACCGGTACCTTCCCCTAGAACAGTTCCTAAAAATGCTTCTAATGTGAGAGAACGAGTTGTAGGAGAAGTGGAGGGTTCTGTGTTTGACTCAAAGCTTCCAATGGCTCCGCCGAGGAATGAAAGCAAGGGCTATGTCCCAAAAGAAAGCATAACAAGTGATCAAGTGAGGTCATATTGCATAGCAACAGCCTCGTATTCATATGAAGGATTTAGCTTTGAAGAAGGCTGTGTGTTTGAATTTATAGAGGATTCTCACTCCGGCTGGTGGCTTGTCAAAACAGAAAGTGGACACGAGAACTGGGCGCCAGCGAGCCACTTAGCAATATATCCGAAAACAGAACAACCGATGGGTACACAACCTAGAAACCATGGCAAGCAGGTTTACATTGCCATAGCAACATACAAGGGAGATGGCGAGAACGCCATCAGCTTTAAAGAAGGGGATGAAATGAAGGTGTTGGAAAAACATGATAGCGGCTGGTGGCTGGTACAGGATGGCAGTAATTCCGGATGGGCCCCTTCCAACTATCTAAGGCCAGGGTTTGATGTTGCCTAAACAACAATTTGACATTTCACCCCCGCGGTGTAAGATCTCTAAAAAGCTAAAGAAATTTAGGAAATGCATAAGCACTGTAAGCTAACATACTATCTCTTTCTGTTTTATGTTTTCATTCAATACAATATAATAACATGTTTTATTATATAAACACCAATGAAATACCAGGTGATCTCCCGCGCTTAAACTTGATATCTTCACACGTGAAAATAACATGTTATTTTCATTGATTTTTAACTCAAATAAAATTAGAATTCGGTATTTCATTGATGTTTGTATAATAAACAGAACATTACATGACCGCTTGGAGATACGAATTTTATCCTCCGCGCGGACATGTAATATCCTCTATATCGGGTTCCCCTGTGCCACTGAAACGAACTCTCTGCTATTTAAAGAATGAACTTCCCTCGACATGATCTCAAATCAAGAAAATTCGTTTTCGGAAAATTTTAGGATGGCCAGAATACGTAATTAGGAGCTCACAAAATTAGTGTCGTGGCTTCTGTAGTTAATCTTAAGAAAACCGTTTTCTATTAACTTATTGACATTCGAGTAATATTAGTTTAAAAAGATCGTTAAACTCCGAAAACACCCCGTTTTTCCTGCTTGTTCAAGTCAACCCTGGATTTCATTCTCGAGAAAAATGCTCACATTTTCACATTCCATTTTCACAGTTCACATTCCAACGTGACACGCGTGTTTGCTACAGAATTTCCCAGCAACTATTTGTCGTAAAAAATGCTAGGCAAAGTGTTTTGTTGCCAAAGATTGTGTCCGCGAGATAGTTTTGCCGCCGTTTTGCCTTATCTGCTACTGTTTAAAGTAAAGTAAAGTAAGTGCTTATTACCTTATATACACTTTTGGATAACTTATAAACATGAGTGTGTGTTAGTATGGTGACACAGAGGTTGGGCAACTTCCGACGGTCCTCGTGGTTCTTTAACGTCTCTCTGGTTCCGGTGTGTGGGGTTAATTATACACATATTTCAGAAATGGTTGCATCGTCACAACTGTCTGTTGTAGCCCGCGGTGCGTCATGGGAGAAACTAAGAAGACAGGATTTCTAGATTGACTTTTTAATTCCGTATTGCAAATAATAATAATCTTTAATCCGTATATCTAACAGATACATTGGAGTCAATCATACAAATACAGCAAATATTCTACCTAAATAACTAACTTACTATATTCAGATAAGATACCTACTACAAAAACTAGCAAACAGCTTCGTTACAGAATTATCAATCATAGAAAACAAATATAAAAACAAAGATCTCTTATCAAACGATACAAAAGAATTATTCAGTAATACAAGCTTAGACATAAAATCAGTACGAGTAGATGCTAATTTACAGTGTGAACATCCCCAACTTCGTTAGAACTGCATAGATTACACACGTGAGAGTCAAAAGGGATTTGCTGGTAACGACCAACTTCAACCGGGAGCTTATGGGCAGATATTCTTAAACGAGACACCGCCTGTCGATCAGTAGCCTTTAAAACACTAGATAAATAAGACTCATTTGCCAGAAGACGCCATGCCGGAAGGTCACGCTGGTCCACCTCTAAACGCCGAAATCTCTCTACGTTCAGCAGTGTCCAAGTAGAAAACTAAATGGTGATGATTCCGTGGTATATTTATGTCTTTTATTTTCTTCATTTCTTTTTCCTCAGGCCATAGTCTGTTTCGATTGAGGCAGGCGCACCCTCGCATCTATGAACGCAATAAACTTAATTGTTCATGTGGATAGGGCTTTGAAGTGAGGGGATTTGTGAGTAGTTGTTGCTTGGCTGAATTGTCGTTACTTTGAAATCTTTGCCTTAGGCCTTAGGCCCGTTTAAAACGTCGAACTTAATTCAGTCGCGCTAAATTGACTGGGTTTATGCCTGGTGCACACTAGCGTCATTACGACATACGCACATAATGACATAATGCCTGGTGCACACTAGCGACATAACGACATACGCACATAATGACATAACGACATAATGCCAGGTGCACACTAGCGTCATTACGACATACGCACAATTGGCATAACGACAAAATGCCTGGTGCACACTAGCGACATAACGACATACGCACATAATGACATAAGATCATAACGACATAATACCTGGTGCACACTAGCGTCATTACGACATACGCACATAACGACATAATGCCTGGTCCACACTAGCGACATAACGACATACGCACATAATGACATAAGAACATAACGACATAATGCCTGGTGCACACTAGCGTCATTACGACATACGCACATAACGACATAATGCCTGGTGCACACTAGCGACATAACGACATACGCACAAAATGACATAAGAACATAATGCCTGGTGCACACTAGCGACATACGCACATAATGACATAAGAACAAAACGACATAATGCCTGGTGCACACTAGCGTTACGACATACACACATAATGACATAAGAACATTAAGGCCTGGTGCACACTAGCGACATAACGACATAAGAAACATGTAACGCGAACAAAATTAGTGGTTTCAAGAAGTTGAAGTCGTCAAAAAATAACATAAGATTGCTTTGGTGAAGTAATCTAATGAAGATCCATGGAAAATATTGATTGTTTCAATGATTTTCCCGTACTTTTTTTCGTTGCAACATAACGTCCTTATGTCGTTATGTCGCTAGTGTGCACCAGGCTTAACTACTTATGCCTGGTGCACACTAGCGTCATAACGACATAATGACATGAGCGCGCTCTCTCTTATGCTCTTATGTACAAGTGTGAACATCTGACATAACATAACATCGACATAACGACATAGACATAACGACATAAGAGAAAAAACTTATGTTGTTATGTCAGTATGAGTTATGTCGCTAGTGTGCACCAGGCACTGAGCGCGAGGGCAGTGAATTTTCTGCTTTACGAACCTCGCCTATTGTTTTGCGTCGACGACTAGAGTTTCCACCGAAAGAGTTAAAAGAATATTCATCCAGAGAACCTTTACGGGTTTCAAATGTTAATACACAACTTCACAATCTGAAAATAATCGACGAGCCAGGCGAAATCGTTAATTGTTGGTAATTTTGTATCCGTGATTCATGTTCACTCTCGAGAACTACTATCCATGGTTTTCAAAATCTTCTCTTGCGGCCTGACTTGTATCCGCTGTTAGTTGCCCCTTGTAATACTGTTACATGTGAGTAGAAATATTGTTTATGTGATGGAATATATTTCTTGAATTCGTTGCTATTGAGTATTGTCCATTTGAATCTGTTTTTCAGCAATGAATTCTGAAACTTGGCCAGATAAAAGTTCAAAAATTCTAATGAGCATCGCTAAGATTTCCGCCGAAAATATCTGCAAGATTAAGGGCATTAAAAACTATGGGGTCGTCTTTGTATTTAAGAATTGTGACTAAGATAAAAAGATTGCAAAGATCGGAGAATTCGCAGCTAATCTAGGGTCATTTGTGTTTGATTTACCAGAAGAATGACTGGAATCGGCAAAAAAACGAAAAAGTTATAGCCCGATATCTATAACCTCCAGCTCTGGACACAGATGAGCGTACAAACCATTTCGAGCGAGTCACCTAAAGCAAGTTCGGGCCAGCGTCGCGGCCAGTTGTTGAAAGACAAATTAACGCGTTTTCCACTCTTTCGTGTTTTTTTTTGTGAACAGGGATCAGGCTGAGACATTTTATTTAATTTATTTGAAATTAGTTTTTAAAACAAATAAGAGGCAGTTCGCTAGAAAATGCGAGCGATTTTTTTCCACACTCGATAATGGCAAATCCTTGTGGGAATTTCGAACTCTGAAATTGTAATTTTGCGCGGCGTTATGGAAATGAGCTCAAGACAATAGCTCTAACTAACTAAACAATGGAAATTGAAGAAAAGCATGGTACTTCGAATAAAAAACCGTCATAAAGGCGCGATTCATTGAAAGTTATTCATATCTGCTTCAAGAAAATTCTTCGCACTTGGGTACTCCCCCGGACGGCCTGTAACACGAACAAGGCTCCCTGCACGAACTGCATTGATAAATGGTCCGATGTCAATCATGCTCATGTACAATGACCAAGCTGCTGTACGGTGGAAAAGGGCAGAATTTGGACCCGAGAATGATAAACTTACTGGTCCAGTAATACACCATGTGAAAACATGTTTCACATATGCAGTGCATCAGAATAAGTATAACGTAGACGGATTAGAGAAGGCAGTGGAAAATATTGTTCCCCATAGCTTTGGTGATCATGAGAACTGTGGGGATTGGTGTAAGTTTAGCAAGGATCCCCAAGGATACAAACACTCAACCCTACGGGGGGAGATATGAAGGAAGTGGCCTACGGCAGTTTTTGTGGGAGACGTTGAAACCATTCACACGAAAAGAAGTTGGAAGGAAGCTTGCCCCTCTGGGATCCACCCAATGCAACGAAAGCATAAATGGAGTGGTGGGTACTAAGGCTGCATTCATTATGTATAGTACGGGGGGGGGGGGGGGGGGCAGAGGATTTTTTTTTTGACAATGCAAAATTTTCAGATCCCCCCAAGGCACAACATATTTTTTACGAATCCCCCTCTTGGTCAAAAGGAAAAAACTCCCCCCCCCCCCCCCACCGAGACATTTTTTCAATTTATATGTCGAGGTAGGGTCGCGTCAATAACATTTTTTCAAAAGGGCAGAACAAGGCTCAATGATAAAAAAATTCAAAGCGTAAAAATGCAAATAAAAATCCTAGGTGGCTGTACTCTTTTGTGTGTAGTGACTTTCTACCATGTGATCTGGTGCGCGCTCGATTGGACCTTATACTACATAGACTGAGTATCATTTATTTTGTATTTGATTGTTTGGTTTGCTTTCCGTTCATTTTGACAATGAAGCTACAAGACTATTAATCAAAAGTCCAAAGGCGTTTTATCTGGCAGACAAAAGTCAATGAAGAGCACCTCGAGGAATTGTGGTAAAACAAGAAGGCCTTTTACGATTTTTAAGTTTATCATTCTTTATGCATGTTTATGCGCGCGAAGCGCGCAGCTTTTTTCGGCATATCAGTTGAAAGAGGGTAAATACACGAGAATAGTAGTGCAAGTGATATTTCTTCAGGAGGTTCAAACTCGGTGTTCAACAATGGAGCCTTCCTTCATTTACTATCAAACTGCACCTTGTCTTAAATATATATCTCAACAAAAATATGCATCCCCCCTTCATGTTATGAAAAAACTTGACATCCCCCTTTTCCAGTTCCTAAATTTTGAGATCCCCCCTCAAAATCCTCTGCCCCCCTGTAGTATACATAATGAATGCAGCTAAAGGAAGAAGTAAACACCCAAAAACGCTTTCACGGGGGGTCGGAAAGCAGCGATGCAAGAATAGCGGCTGCTGTGTCGCAGTTTAACGAAGGTTATCAATATTTAGAAACTCTCAATGACAAACTAAGTGGTCATAACAGTACCACAACAGGTCAAGAGAACCTACATGGGATGCGACGCCCGCAAAACGGCCGCAGTGAGCCCGCATGAGCGGCCGCAACGGAGGGACATTTATGACAACGGACTGACCAAGGGGTAACCAAATAATACTATAAAATAATTCCTAATCTACGGTTTGAGCATGTCTGGGCAAGTCCATCTGCTGGAGCGGGCAAGTCTTGGGCTATAAATTGTTTTCACTTAAGACGTTATTTCCAATTGCGTGACTCATGATACGTCCCTTTTTGCTCGTCACGCAACGTTCATGGTGGTTCCACCGCGCCAGAACGCTCATTCTGTATACTACTGACAAAGGCATACGCCAATGCAAAAAGCCTACCAGTAAAAAAAAAAAAGGCCAGCACATTTTAACATCATGGTGTATGATCTCGAAACTAGTGGTCTGAAAAAGGAATCGGAGATTTTGCAAGTGTCACTTGTAGAACTCGAGACTGAAAGGCAGTTCTCTACATATATCCTACCAGAACGAGGGGTAGACCACAAAGCGTCCCAAATGACTGGATTATCCGTCGGGTATTCGACAGGTGCCAGGGCCTTGCAAAAAAACGGTCAGCCCTTAGAAACAGTGGACGTCAACATCGCTCTTGAAGGCGTAGGAAAGTTTGTGGAAAACTCAGCTCAGTCACGACCTGTGTTACTAATAGCGCACAATGGCCACACTTTTTAATGCGCCGCGCCTAGTTGAGCACATTGAGAGATGTAACCCGTCAATCTCTGTGGAATTATATTTTGGAGACACTCTGACAGCTGCACGCACGATGCTTAAGAGGAAAAACAAGCTAGAATTGTGCGACATTTACCATGAAGCCTTTGATGAGAGCTTCAGTGCGCACGATGCTCTCGAGGATTGTAAGGCCTTGAAGGCTGTGATAGTGAAATACGGAGGGGCTTTTCAAGAGCTCATTTGTAAAATTGCAAAGCCGTACTCATATTATTGAGAACAGAGCGAGTATAAAGCCAAAGTAAAGTCCGTGAAAGAAGGCAAAGCTGTCGCAAAGCTAAGCGTCTTAGCCATCCCTTTCAATGTTTTGAAAGAGCTTTAAAGCTCATGTGGAAGGAAGCCTTTGTATCATTCCTGGCATCAAAAGTTGGAAGAGCTGTTATAGTCTAGGAGCAGCGAACGGAAAAAAATTGCGTCGTAGCACCTAACACGCGGACCGTATCGCACAAATTGGCTTGTGGGCAACACCCCGATATTTGGCATTTTGTTCCCTGGTGCTCACATGTTCTTTGCCAAAAATTGCGAACTTGTACGCCTGTAAATTCCTCATTCAAAGATCAAATGTATCCAAAACTTCCCATCATTTTACGAAATCACACACTTTAAATTCCTAGCTGTAAATCTGCCCTTAATTCCCAATCTAACGCTAGAAACATAAATTAGAAGTTAGCAGCCATATTACTTCTTTGTTATTGAAATGAGTTGTGCGTCCTCTCCAGAAGACATGGATATTGGCTGTAGCGCTACAAGTACAGCGTGCCTAAATGTGTGCGTTGGCAAAAGATATCCCTCCAATGCATTGAACACTTATGTGGACATTTTACTGATTCATTCGTATGTTTTCTGTTATCTCTGCTGGCATAAACAAAACATTATAGGTTTATTAGAAAATACCAAAACATTTTCTTTATTCGAAATTACCTAGTGAAATGATTCAGACAACGTCGGTGAAGAGATACCAGACCATTAAAACTATATACATAATGCCGGCAAAGCTACACAGTCTATGTCATTCTTGACTTTTCAGTCGTCAGGAACTCATGAATAATAAAGGACCTCATGAATAACAAAAGTTCAAAATGGCCGCCGTCACAGAAATCTTTTAACCTTCACTTTTACAGTACCTACGAAAATTACGGCACAATTTTATATCTAACCATTTGAAACGCATTCTACGAGTATGCCGATTTGATGTGTTCTTGGTAAGATTTTGAATTTTATAGGCTTTGAATTAGTTTAGAATTTACAAAGAACATGTGAGCATCTTGTAACAAAAGTGCCCGAAATCGGAATGTTGTCCCATCGGCTCATTTGTAACAACCGGTCCAAATTAAACCTTATACATATAACTATCATCCTATGCTACTTTCTCGGGTCTGCGCGAAGGGTGCTACGAAAACCACTTTCTAGGCCTCTTTTCAAGATCTGCTCCTAGACTATTAGAGTTACCAATGACGTTGGTGCGCTGGACGAGATTATACAGAAAATGTCAGCCTGAGCTAAAGGCCTGCTGCTAAGACATTCTCAGAGGCAATAACTAAAATTTAAAGACAAGTGATAATAACAATACGGGTTTGAGGTTTTAGTACCAAAGTCTAAATTAAAAAACAGAATTTAAAATTGCTCAAATGAAAATTATATATTAAGCATTTCCCAATTCTTAGAAAATTTTAGAAGACGAAAGCACTTTGATTGATATATCTACAGAGAACAATAGTTTAAAATGGCCGATGTTCAATGACACGCACGATTTCGTGCACCAGCTAAACACAAGGACCAGATCTACATTTCCCCTGGGGTATGTGTGTGCCCCCCCTGAAGAAAGCCAAGTTTCATTTGCATTGATAAAACAAACAAAGAATCCGTCTTTCATGCAGGAAACGAATAAGCAAGTTTCTAAAACCTTGTTTATTGGCAGAGTGCCTAGCAGTTCCAACAATGGGGCAATGATTATCACAACACTATACTATATATTCCAGTTGGAGATCCGTGATTTTGTTTTTTCGAGGCGCGATTAATTTTCATTGTGTCAGTACCAGATCCGTGATAGTATAGCTCCGAATTTTGCAGCATTTTCGTCCAGTGTTTCTGTTCCGACGAATTTTCTGTAACTTAGCTTGATATGAGATTACATAAAATGAAATTGATTCCTGGAATCAAAATTATTTTCTAGTAGGACCTGAATACCTGCCTCGTCCCTAGGCGTCTCTATGTGGTAGAAACAGAGAGAAAAGCCTCTTGCGAGTGTTCTGGTAGCGAGCGCGCAATGGATCTTGGGAACGTTTCGTTTTCGCAATACATCATGGGAAGGCTCAAACAAGAGAAAGAGACGCCTCGCAGATTCTGCACGATTTCTGGGTCAAAAATCACGATTTCTGGACCTGGACCAATATAGCCGCTTTCTTTACGAATCTTCAGGGAAATTGGCTTGTTTTGTTTGCAGATGTAATCAACAAGTATCACTGCATCGTTTTTTGGCAAGAAAGCGGATCAGGGAATGTAGTTAACAACTGGAATTAGTCGTTGAATATACCTATGAGTCTGCCTCGTACCCAGGCGCGTTCTAGTGATTTTCGAGGCGCGAGCGACTGGGAGCGAGCTAGCGCGAAAGGCATCATGGGAACAACCTCGTCCCCAGGGTCTTCTCGGTCGTTTTTCAAAATGGCGGTCAGCTCAGAGAAGACCCTGGGGCAACCTCGTCCCCAGGGTCTTCTCGGTCGTTTTCAAACAACATATCCACTTAACCTCACTTATGGATAATCCATAAGTATTGATAGCACCTCCATATATGAATAATCCCAGAACTCAAGAGCAGGGTAGCTGTATAATATCAATTATCTTCGTTCTATAAAGACTATGAATAGAACTGCACCCTTTCCAGAGCGCTCGATACAAGTGTACTACGTCAACCTACAACCATGTGGGACATTGCGCATGTCAAATAAACATGCTCTTGAGTTCTGGATGGTGCTATCAATACTTATGGATTATCCATTAGTGAGGTTAAGTGGATAAGTTGTTCAAAATGGCGGTTGACTCGGGAGAAGACCCTGGGGGAGGCTGAGTCACATGCCACGCATGACCACTGTTTGAAAACATGGGAACGAGGTTTGTCCTTGTTTCGAGATGCTCATGTGACTCAGCCTCCCCAGGGTCTTCTCTGAGCTAACCGCCATTTTGAAAAACGACCGAGAAGACCCTGGGGACGAGGTTGTCATGGGAAGGGCGAAGAAAATAACGCGCCTGGCAGATTACGTTTTCAAAATGGCGGAAATTAATTTATGCAAGGACATGGAGCAAGAAAACGAGCTATTTAAAAGGCTTGCTGGCCACCAGAAAGCTCACGAATTCGTTAAATTGGACAGGATATCTTTTCCTCACAACTAGCGTGAAAAAATACCCGACTTTTATTAGAGGAACGTCAACGGTATCGCACAAGATTCTTGTGTGATTCACAAGATCAAGACAACTTTTACCGATAAGCTAACAGAATTTGAAGGTCACAGTTAACTCACGAGATTGATTTTTGCTTCCTCTACATGAGATGAAAGGCGACAAGTCATGAAAAGGTGGCTCTACTTGTTGTAGTATCCAACTGCATGCTTAGGGACGTGTCATTATTTACCGGGTGGGAGGGCTCCCATTTTTTTCAAACAAGGCTAAAAAAAATTAGGACCCTCCCCTTGAACATAACAAAAAAAATGTGACCCTCCCCCAGTCATAGGTAAAAAAAATTGGGACCCTCCCCATGCAATTTATTTCTGAAAAACCTGTTAGATAGACTATTGTCCAAGTGATGTAATGTCTCTTCTTTCTTCTTAATAACAGAACTACTTTTTTCTTACTTCTGTCATGCACCAGTCAATTGACATCACGGCCCCCCAATTTAACATTCACTAAGTGTTAAATGTTACTATTTCCCGGTCACCAGGGACATGGTCGTTGTTAAAGCTCCAGGGCCCCGGGGACACTTTGCAACATGGTGAAACGCGCCTTTATTTTGATAAACGCATTTCATCAAGCCTCCAGAGAAAAGATAAACGTTTTATTTTCTGCGTGTAGTAAAAAAGCCTGTTGGTTTAATTCTTCACGCGCTACAAATTATTATGATTCATGTGCGTGAAGCGCAGCCCAAAAACGAATTTCTATGCAGCTTGTAACGTCAAACTCACTTCTTTGGAACATATTGACTGCCAACCAGGCGTATCACTGGAGGGCTTTTGGGGGTTCTCATTTGTCCTTGCCAAGATACACATGCGTGTAACGACATTCGTACGCATTCCATTTAAGCGCCACAAGCGTATTGTTTTCTTTGGGCAAGTTCTCTAAAACTAGATTAGATGGCATTCCTTATGCGCGCGAAGCGCGCCGAAATTTTCAACATAATGAGTGAAATAAAACTAGAAAATGATATAGAACTCGTTGCTGGAATCTCTCTTTTAAGGCTTCAGGTTTCGAGAGATCTTTTCACTCGCCCAAAAATGAAGTGATCCCTCCCAAAATCCTCCGACCTCGGTCCTTAAACCAATATATTTTCGCACGATAATCGAACTTCTGGCTCAGCGTTAATTTTCCGTTAATGCCCCGCTGAATATCCCGCTATAGAAGGTCCGTGTTAAATTCCCTGCCCTTCCGTAGATTAATGTGTTAAATCCCCGCCTGACCGCGTTACTTTCCCGCCCTGTCCGGGGGTGGGGGCCGGGGGGCCGGGGTGTCAATTGACTGGTGCATATATTATTCATCGCCTCGATTATTTACGTGAGGATGTTTATAATACACAGGTAAAATACAGTGATCCTCCCTCTAAGTGCAATGATTAACGTAATCCCACATCTCCCGTCCCCTGTTTGACCTAGTACTGTAGACAGAAAAACGGGCTCGCATATCCTTCGTTGCGCGCGAAGCGTGCCCAATTTTTGATAAACGTATGTTTGTTTGTTCATCGCTTTTTTGTTTGTTCATCGTTTTTTTGTTTGTTCATCGCATTTCATCAAGCCTCAGAGAAAGGGAAGATGAACATGTTTGTATGCGGTATGGCATTTGGTCATTTCTAAAAATAAAACTGAAAATTCCCCGCCCCGGGCTAGCAAAAATGCAGAATACCCCATGGCGGGGAACACAAAAAGCGGAAAAATGTCCCACCCCCGGGACGAGAAAAAGACGGTAACTCTGCGTGACAAAGCTTCACAACAAAAACTTCAACTCCATTTATACTGTCCGAGCATTTGCAATTCGTTTTTTTTAATGTACTTATAGTTTTTCGTCTTTGAACGAGTTCTCATTTCACTGAAAGTGAGACAAAATATAAATAAAGAAGTGACATTCCTAGGCCATTCGCGGTTGTAGCCATTTAGCTGCATCTCTCAATGCGAAATTTACCTTTATTCTATTTGCAGAGCAACTATTTCGCAGTTATGTTAATGACTTTTGCGGAATTGGAACTCTGTTTATAGTGTCTATTCATTTTTATGTTTTTCCACTGAGACGAAATTGCGAAATCTGTTTCTTCTCTATAGAAGACGGCGTTGACTGTGAAATGTGCAAATGTGTCACTACAAACGTGGTGTATACGGGGCATGCTCTGCATTATATTTATGTGGCGTTATTTTCTGTAACTGGGTTGTAGTTCGCAAAACCCGACGCGCTTGAGATGAGAAAACCAAAGTTCCCCACCCCCCTTCCCGGGGAAAAAACAATTCCCGACCCCGGGGCCAGCAAAATGTTCAAAATTCCCCACCCCAGGGAAGGCACTGGTGTGCAAATGCCCCACGGTGTCCGGGGGGGATGGTCACCGCTGGAATTGACTGATACATAACAACAATACCACAACTTCACTGACCATGCATCCGGCCAACCATTTATTGAACTCTAAATATCTCATTAAGATTGTATTTTACACTTTTAAGACTTGAAAATGTAATCTTGGAAAGGTGACCCTGTTAGTGCCTGAAAATTTAATAAAACCATAAACGACACAATTACAATTCACCACATTTTAAAAACAAGTGGTTGAAAAATAAATATTGACATTTGTTTTTCATGCTCCTCCCAAACCCTTATCAAGACCAAATTTAGTTCTTACTTCAGTGCAAGATTCAGGGAAATAAAAAACAAAAGAGCTCAAATATCGGCAATGAAAAATCAATAATATATTCCTTTATTTGCTCAGTCCCCTCAGCCTCTTTTTCAAGTTATAATTACTGAGACAGAGTTAATATTTCAATGAGATTACCAAAAGAGTATGATACTTCTTCAATAATGAGAATTTTGAAACAGTAACTCACAATGCACTTTATTTTTATTGAGGTAAGTGCCTCAGTCATCTCATATGCTGTGATTAGAGGTGTGCGGGAGTCACAACATTTTGAAGTCTGTCGCCTCCATAATGATTGTGAAAATCGGGAGTGAATGGATTGGGTTTTCTTGATAAAAAACACCCAGGGCCATCCTGTACATGCACCAGTTAAATTGAATAAAAACCCTCAGTCCCAAAATTAAGGGTCGCTGGAATGGGTGCATGAATTTAAGATCATGTGTGGAAAAATGAAGCTGAAACAAAGAACAGTATCACATTTCAAAATGTGACTTTGTGAATCCGGTCAGAATTTTTAAAGGCTGATTCACACCATGGGCATTTAAGCGAATGATGTCAATGCAAGGTAAGTGAATAACTGCAGCAGTGTAATGCAAATGTGAAATCATACCGTTATACCGGTGTGAATGAATTATTTAGGTTTACTCCCGGTTTTCATGTTAATAATGGTAGTGTGAACATACGTATTCCAAGTGTGAATGTCATAGGCCATCCTATTGCCCATGTCAGTTGGCCGCGTGGGACTGGACCTCTCGTGTAGCAAGATGGCGGCTTACAGTGTATGTTCATCAAGTGTTCAATAAGTAATAAAAATCCCAACATAAATCCTATTACATGGTGTAAGAAGCGGGATAATTTCAAGTCAAGCAAAGGATCCAGGTAACCGAAGACTATTTAGGCCGTCCAGTCCAATTTTCAAGGTACAATACGAGTTCGAAATGGATCGCTTCAAAGCACCCACGATGGACTGGGATAGCCCAGGAGACGTTTATAAACGCTTTAGATTGTTCAAGCAAAAGTGCAACCTAATATTTGAAGGTCCTCTGGCCGACAAATCCGAGGACAAGAAAGCTCGAATGCTGTTGTTGTGGGCCGGGGATAAGGGTCTAGAAATATACAATACCGCCTCGTGGGCAGACGAGGCAGATAAACTCAAACTATCGCAGGTCTTTCAGAAATTTGAAGCTTACACAAAGCCACAAAGTAACCAAATCCTATCACGATATCAGCTAAGATGCTTAAAGCAGGGAGACACAGCCCTTGAAGAGTTCCTCACTAAGGCCCGTACACTCGTTGATGACAGTGGTTATGACCAGCATTCAAACAAGAAACCCTTCGAGACACCCCTTGTGTTTGGCTTAAAATCAGATAAAGTAAGGAAAGATGCAATAGCAAAGGGTAACTCACTGACATTTCAACAAGTGTACGACTTAGCCAAAACAGAGGAGAGCACCAGGGCACAAATGCAGGGTATTACACAAGGGACTAATGAAACCAACTTATTTTCCGTAAGGAGTAAGGCCCCACCAAAAAAGGGCAAAGCCACTAGTAACCCACAGCAATACAAATTCAAGTATAAAGGCTGCTTCCGCTGCGGAAATAAGCACGGCAGATCAGCAACCTGCCCAGCTGTGAACGCTACCTGCCATTTTTGTAAAAAATCAGGGCACTTCAGCCAAGTGTGCATGAAAAAAACGCTTAAAACAAGTCAACGAAATTGTGGAAAGCCCTGATTATCATGGTCAGGACATCCACTTGAACATTCGGGGAGACATAAGCAGTGATGAAGAACCCCTGAATGCCCCAAGTGATGAGCCTGACAGCGACTCAGAGCCCATCACCGTTATATTAGGCTGCACACATCTGATAGCACAGTCCATAGTGTTGGCACCTACCCAGATAAAATCTATGCCAATGTAAAAGTTGAAGGGAAACAGATGCTAAAAATGAAGGTAGATACTGGTGCTGACACATGCGTCCTGACTACCGATGATCTACAAACCCTTAACTTTCCCCTTGACATCAAGCCCAGCAATAACACCTTAAGGGGATACGGCGGGAACCCTATCACAAATCTCGGTAAAGCAGCCATGAAAGTTGCCTACAAGGCAAATCAATCGTTACTGACTTCCATATTGTACACGCCCCTGATCAACCGTCCATGATAGGGTGCAGACAAGCTCAAGAACTAGGTATCGTGACAATAAACATACATGATGTTTCAAGCAAGCACACAACGATCCCGTCAAACCACACAAACAACAGTCAAAGTGCAGCTCACAACAAATCGAACAGCACGGCACAGGCAGCACATACATCACAGAAACCACAAACCATCACAACGCAACCTAGCACGCCTAAGAAACAAGATGCTACACACAGACAGCAGAATGTCGCACATCAAAACACCAATCCAGAGCATCTTACGAAGTCCTCCATATGGTGTATGGTGAGTATGGTGACTGCTTTGACAAAATCGGCAAATTCCCCGGAGACAAGTACCACATTAACCTAACGGACAACCACAACCCGTCGTGTACCCCCCAAGAACGGTGCCTGTCCACATTCTACCCATTTACAAAACCGAGCTTGACAAAATGCTCGACGACGATATTATCACTGAAGTAACAGAACCTACCGATTGGGTAAACTCCATTGTCTGCAATGTTAGATCCACTAGCGAGGGAGAGACCAAGTTCGCCTGTGCTTAGACCCAAAGACTTAAATACGAACATTAGACGTGAACATTACTATTCCGTACTATCGACGAAGTTCTTCCCCTCCTCCATGGCAAAACCTACTTCTCAGTAGTAGACACCAAGCGGGGATACTGGCATGTGGAGCTCGACTACGAATCGAGCTTGCTATGTACTTTCAACACTCCATTCGGGAGATTCAGGTTCAAACGCCTGCCGTTTGGGATATTCGTGTCTCAAGACATATTCCAACGCAGGCTCGACGGGATTTACAGAGGCATCCCGAACGTTGTCGGAATAGCAGACGACATCCTGGTCGTCGGTTCCTCAAAGGAAGAGCACGACGAGGCATTCGTTAGAATGATGCAGGCCACTAGAGAAAACAACGTAAGCCTCAACTCATCGAAGTTACAATTTTGCCAACCCTGTGTCAACTTCTATGGCCACACGCTCACCTCCGCTGGTATCGCACCAGCCTCCGACAAGATGGAAGCTATCCGAAACTCATTGCACCGAAGAAGTCAAAGGAGCTTCTATCACTCCTAGGTATGATTACTACCTGAATCGCTTTTCAACTAGGCTCGCACAGCTCACAACGCCACTACGGAACTCACGAAGAAGAATGTTTGTTCC